>JARHVA010000009.1:9241250-10631875 GCA_037957365.1 Torreya grandis | reverse complement strand
CAACTTTCAGATTTCAATTTTTCTGCACTTGTAATGTTGCAGAATATGAGTCTCTCATTCATGGTTTGGAGTGGGCAAGAAAAAGAGGAATTAAAGAACTACAAGTTTTTGGAGACAGTGAGTTAATCGTAAATCAGGTGAGAGGCCAAAATTTGATCAAGAATTATTTGCTTAAGTCTTACAAGCACAGGGTGTGGGACTTAGTGGAGAGTTTCCTTGCTTTCAATGTTTATTCCATTTCAAGACATACTAGCAGCAGTTGGTGTCTAGTTTGACATTCCCAAGGAAATAGGCTGAGACAACAGTCTGTGCCATTTAAAAGTGGTAATCAGACCCTCCATGCCTAATAACATCACCAATTGATAGGTGTTTGACAATGATCAGTAGATAACACTCTTCTTGTAGGGGGATGCTGAGTTTGCTTCCAAGAATCAAGCCAAACTGTAGTAGCAGTATGGCAGCTAGATTGTTCAGCTGAAGAACAACAAACTTCCCAAAGGCTTGGTCACTCTCGCAAGCATCTTCAATGATGATGACCAACTAAAAAATGATAAAGCAAGCATCATAACCAAGAAAGAAAACTAGAAAAAGGTTAAAATATTCAAGAACAGACTGCTTGCACTTGGAAAGGTATGTATGAAGGATGAAAGGCATTCTTTCATTTTGCTATGTCAAGAATTTGCCGATGTTTTTGCTTGGGAGTATAACGACTTGAAGGGTTTTGACCCAAGCTTGGCCCAACACACCATTGAGCTAGAGGAAGGTGCCAAACCCATCAAACAAAGACAAAGGCCTATTAATCTGAAGATTGAGCCTCTCATGCGGAAGGAACTCACCAAGCTGATTGAGTCTAAAATCATATTTTCTATCAAACACTCTTCTTGGTTGGCCAATCTAGTCTCTGTTAGTAAAAAGAATGGGGAGATCAAACTATGTGTGGATTTCAGAGACCTCAATAGAGTCTCGTTGAAAGATCACTATCCTCTCCCAAGTATACTGCAGATCCTCCAAATGGTGACAGGTAGCGAACGCTTCTCCCTCCTAGATGGGTATTCAAAGTACAATCAGATTCTAGTGTAAGACTGTGATCAGTACAAGATAGCCTTCACTACCAAGTGGGGAAATTATGCTTACAAAAAAATGCCATTCAGACTGTCCAATGCTGGAGCCACCTTTCAACGAGCCATGGACATGGCTTTCCAGCCCCTGATAAATAATATTGTATTGATCTACCTTGATGACGCGACAATTTTCTCTAAGGATGTAGGCCAACATCTGAAACACCTGAGGCAAATCTTTGAGAGGTGTAAAGAGTTTGGTATATCTCTCAGCCCAAAGAAATGTGTGTTCACTGTCCATAAAGGTAAACTCCTTGGTCATGTTGTTTTGAAAGGGGGTTTGACCATTGATCCAAAAAGAGTCTGCGCCATCCATCCTAGCGCTGTCCTTGCCTAAGCACAAGAAAGGTCTGCAAAGCTTCTTCGGTAGAATAAATTTTATTAGGAGATTTATCCCAAATTTTGTCGAGATAGTCAAGCCACTGACCTCCATGTTGAAGAAAGATGAGAAGTTTGTGTGGACAGTGCAAAGGAAGGATAGTTTTGAAGGGATCAAGTGGGCTATCACCTAGGCTCCTACCTTGACCAATCCTGATTTCTCTAAGGATTTCAATCTTTACACCTTCGAGAATGAAGAGGTAATCTCCGCCATGCTTACCCAAGCAAATGATGAAAACCTTGAACAACCTCTTGCGTTCTTTAGCCAAAGTTTATAAGGTTTTGAAATTAGGTACACATATGTTGAAAAGCAAGTGCTTGCAGTCATACAAAGCCTAAAAAAATTCAAATATATGTTGTCAAGCAGCAAGGTTCATGTCATGGTGCCACATCCCAGCATCAAAGATTTCATGATCAGTCGCGATTTAAATGAAAAGAGGGCAAGGTGAATCACCAAAGTAATGGAATATGATGTGGATATCAAAACCACCAAGCTGGTAAGGGGAAGAGGGTTGTGTGAACACCTTGCTATAGACCTTAAACAATAGAAAGAGGGCATTTTGCTACTCCATGATGTTGCAACAGAGGAACTAGCAGTCATGAAGGACTGGGCACAAGACATGACATATTTCTTTCTCATCGATGAGTGCCCACAGGGCCTTGATAGGACTAAGAGGAGGTATTTCAGACTCCAATCTCTTCCTTATGTCCTGATTGATGGGGTGTTGTTTAGAAGGGATTTTTCAGGAATACTCTTGAGATGTATAGATTCAAGTCAGGTCGACAGGGTAGTATCCAAATTTTATGATGGGTCAGCTGGTGGTCACTTTGCTCCTAAGCCTACAACTGCAAGGATTATGAGGGATGATTAACTTTGGCCCACTCTATTCAGAGACACCCATGCCTGGGTATGAAATTGCAAGAAATGTGTCCTCTTTGATGAAAAGCAATGGCTAACTGCAATGCCTTTATAGCCTATTCAAGTAGAGTAGTTGCTCATGCAATGGGGCCTAGACTTCATAGGAATGATCAGCTCTCCTTCCAGTGGTGGCCACAAATAGGTCTTGACTACTACAAACTACTTCACAAGATGGGTAGAAGTTGTTGCTTTGAAGGAAGCCAATGAAAGTGCAGTCCTAGACTTTTATGAAGCCCGGGTGACAAGGTTTAGAGTCCCAGCTACCATCATCTCAGATAATGCATTGGCTTTCTTAGGAACCAAAACAAGTGAGTGGGCGTTGGGATACGGCATCTACCTTAGCACTTCTTCCAATTAATACCCACAAGAAAATGGACTGACTGAGTCCACCAATAAGAATCTGATCAGAATCATTAAAAGGACAATGGAGGAAACTCAGAGAACTTGGCACGCCAAGCTAAAAACATCTCTATGGACAGACAGGGTTGCTCCAAAAAGAGCAGTTGGCAATTCACCATACACGCTTGTGTATGGAAGGGAAGCTAGACTTCCTATTTTACTTGAATTGCCAGCCTTGGATCTTTCCCACCAGTTGCAATTGGAGAGAAGTGACATCATGGAAGTCAGGCTTTGTGAATTGATGGAGCTTCATGAGACAAGAGACCAAGCCATGGTTTCTATGACCAGCCGTCAACATCAAACGAAGAAGCACTTTGATAAGAAATCCTCATCAAAAGGTTTTTTTGAAGGCGACATCATCTTAAAATGGGATGAGGACTGAGCTAAACCTGGAAAACACATGAAGTTTGATGCCTTATGGAGTGGTCCGTATGTCATCACTCAGTGTAAGCAGCATAAAGCATTTCAACTCTCTAGGTTGGATGGTGGGGAACTACATATCTCAATTAATGAGGAATATCTTAAGCATTGTCACTGAGTCTTCTCTTATCATGTACATATTTTCTCTATTTTTTCTCTATTTTCCCTAAGTGTTGTTGTGCATGTTCATAGTTTTTAGCCTTGTGTGTGTTTTGTTTACCGTTTGGGGGTAAAAGCTTCATGTTTGTTCTTTAGTCTCTCAAGGTTATTGCCAATTTTTTGGGCTGTATTTTGACTCTGTGCCCAATGGACTTGTAAGCCACTTGTTTTCCTAAGCATAGCAAGCATGCTTCCCTTGAGAATCACCAAATTTGTCTACCATTTTTGGCCCTACAGGCCAAAAAAAATAGGTCTCCCTTCCTTCCCTACTATCCTGAGCAGTCAGGCTTTGATGTACTCACCTTACTGCAATTGTGCCTTTTCCCTTTGTAATAGACCTGTTTCTATAAAGAGCCAAGTGACTTGAGTCTTGTAGATGTTTCAGGTTGATCTGGAGGCTTATTTCACTTTGAGAAGTTAGTTTGCACAAGCCTTTCAACAAAGGGGAATGGACCAGTTTCAAAGGAATAAAAGTCTTTCACAAGGCTCCGAAGGACAAGTGCCCTTGTGGAGGGTAGGCAGGTTATAAATGGGACCATTTGAGCAGGTTCCAAAGGGCAATTTTGGACCCAAGGTGCCCTTTGTGGAGGGCAGAGAGCACATTCAGAAAAGAGAGCAAAGCAGAGGGCCTAAAGGGGGATTTTCCTTCGGAAAAGAGAACAAGGCAAAAGACAAAGGATTCCTTCAGACTTTTTGTCTGAAAGAAATCCAAAGAAAAAGACAAGGGATTCCTTCAGA
Source organism: Torreya grandis (assembly GCA_037957365.1). Lineage (NCBI taxonomy): Eukaryota > Viridiplantae > Streptophyta > Pinopsida > Cupressales > Taxaceae > Torreya > Torreya grandis. The sequence goes on along the minus strand of JARHVA010000009.1, from coordinate 10,627,744 downwards.
CTTTTGTTTGAAGGAAATCCAAAGAAGAACCAAAGGCGAATTCTTTTGAACAAAATGTCTGAAGGAATTTATCAAAAGAAAGGGCTGAGACTTTGAAGGAAAGATTTCCTTCGGGAAAAATGTCTGAAGGAATTGAGAAGACAAAGGAGCCTGAAGGGCAAGTGCCCTTGCAGGGGACTCTCAGCTACCGAAAAGGGACCCTCTCCTCTTTTTGAAAGATCACCTTCCCTTCGGGAGGGTTCATTTTGCAAAAGGCCGAAGGAATTACCAAAGTGATGACGGATCCAAGCACGTCAACTTTAACATGGTAAACTAGCCATTGGAGGTTCAAACATCCGATGACGGGCACACAAATGTCAAATTCAAGGCAGCAAAATAGCCATTGGTTTTCAAATGATGATAGTGTTGACCATTTTGGTCCTACAGGCCAAAATCGGTCTCCTTCCCCTGTTGTTATGAGCCATCAATCGTGAATTTGGTTTGCACAATACTTTTGGAAAAAAGATGGACCAGTTCAAGGATGCAAGGCTTTTACAAAGCTTATGTTGACAATTCTTCCACAAGGCAGATTGTCTCTTGCCATTTAGAAAGTCCACGCACACATAAGCCAAGGAAGAAAGAATACATTGCTTTTGGTAATGGCCTTTTGCTACAAACTAGAAAATTCCAAAGGAATGGTTCATCAAAAAGTTTTTTTTTACTTTAGAAAAGAGCCTCCGGAAAAGTCTAAAGGAATTCGTTCGCAAGGCAAAGGACAAGGCCAAAGCACCTAAGATGAAGGAATACTTTGGAGAATCCAAAAAGTCCAACTAAAGAAGCAAGGTTTAAAGCCAAGGCCCTTCAGAAAGGTCATTTTCAAGAAATCCAAAGGGCAGGGTACCTTTTGGGAGGGTACAGGAGCCCTTGCGGAGGGCACATGGTCGACAATAGGACCATTACAGATTTTTGAAGGGCAATTTTTTCGAAGACAAGTGAAGGTGGCAAAAACAAAGATGGAGAATGAATTCCTTCAGGATTTTGTCCGATGGAATTCCTTCGGACAAATAGTCTGAGAAAATTCGGAGGAATGGCCACAAAAAGCCAAGGGAAATCAATCTGGCAAAGCAAAAGACTATCCATTCGAAAAGAAAATCCATGAAAAAAGGTAAGGAAAATCCTTCGAACAAAAAGTCCAAAGAAATTCCTTCGGACAAAAAGTTTGAAGAAATTCCTTTGGACATTTTGTACGAAGGGATTTGTCTACAAAAAAGCCAACCAAAAGTGAGCGAGAACAATTCCTTTGGGCAAAATGTCTGAAGGATGTGAGAACCCCAAGGAGCCCGGAGGACCTCGAAGGGCAAGTACCCTTGCGGGGGACTCTCGACAAAAATGAAGGGACCTTTCTCCAAGTCCTGAAGGGACACCTTCCCTTCGGGAGAGTTAAAAGACAAAACCTGACCAAAAGAAAAAGCCGAAGGAATTCAAAGGGGTGGCGGGCCCGCAGACGTCAAATTGAGCATCATGAACTAGCTGTTTGAATCTGGACATCAAATGACGTCCTCACAGATGTCAATTTCAAGGCAACAGAATAGTCATTGGTCTTCAAACGCTTGAGAGCAAACCTGAGGAAATTCAACGGGGTTAAGGCTAAAGGGAAGAGAGTGCCGAGGAAGGAGCCAAAAGGACTAGGAAAAGACAAAAGAGATGACAAAAGACAAAGCTAGGAAGAGATAAAATAACGAGATATGGACAAAATAGTCCAAGTATCAAAAGAAGGTGTCGACACAAGGAGTTATTCTAGCGGTTAACACAGTCTCTGCCAAGTGGTCATCAAGGAGCGTGAATAGTGAAGACGCGGCCTATTTTTCCACACTTTGCATTGATGAGCAGACAAATTGCGTGAATATCTCGAAGGAGTTGTTTTGTTTATAGAAAAAGAGGCACGGCCCATGCTTTCACATTAATGTTTGAATGCTAAAGTCAAGACTGATAGCCGACACAACATTCTCTTTCAAGCAGCTTCCTCTTCCTAATGCTCTCAATGCAGCATGGGTCATTTATTTTTAGAAAATGCCAAGTCTTTTCCAAAAGCCTATATAATTGTAACTTCTCATTTGAGAAAGGGATCTCTCATTGTTGTAAGGCAAAGCCCTACCAATTTTCACTTGGAATCAATAGAATACACATTTTTACCTCTATTTTGGTTGGATATATCTCTGAGTGTGTCTGAGTGTTAACCTTGTGTTTAGTCATTTCTTTCTTGATGCTCTCACAAGCTTGATACCAACACACCTGGTATAGACAAAGTGCCATTCCTGCAGGTAACAAGAAGAGCTGTATCTGGAGCATAGAGGCAAAAGAAGGTTACCAGACAGTGTGCTTTTCCTAGAGCGCCTGTGGTAAGTTCATTTTTTGTGTGTTTCCATTAAAGCCTCCCTGTTAAGCTTCCTTCAGTCTGGCCCCTTCATCAGATAAAGTGTATGTGTTCTTATGGTTCAAAGTGTGAGTATGAGTAGATCAAACTTATTTGGTGCATCACCAGCTTAGGTTAGGTTCTATTTTTTAGTAATCTTTCTCTCTTTTCAACACCCCCATTATATATATGTGTTATCAATATTACTGGAATAACTTAGAGATGCATCAGAGGGAGCTAGCCCTTATCTAGAGATTCTCCTCTCAGTTTTTCCAGACCCACAGGCAAGAGAGGAGTCTCCATTGTGCCGTGTGGAAGAGAGAAGCCCAGCCTTCTCTCAAGGGTGCAATCCACAGCGTCAATAGATAGGCCTGTGGACGTCAATTTTATGGTGATGAAATAGCTGTTGGTTTTCGAATAGTGATAGGCCTGTAGACATTAATTTTGATGGGATGCATCAGCCGTTGGAGAGAATCCAAAGAGACAATTCCTTTGGGCAAGTGCTCGAAAGAAATCAATAGCATAGACCCGAAGGAATTCAAAGGCACAAGGCCCTAAAGAAACTTAGCGACCCATCAGAAAAGATAGCCCCGAGGGCCGAAGAGCTAGGAAAAGACAAAAGCCAAGCGCATGAGTGGATAGAACAATCCAAGTGGCACAAAAAGTGTCGACACAAGGAGTTATTACTGCAGATAAAATAGTCTCTAGCAAGTGGTCATCAAGGGGAGCGCAGGTATTCAATAGAGTGGCCCGTTTCTCTTCATTTTACATTAATGAGTAGATAGTTGTGTAAAATTCACTGAGAAGCGGCCTTGTCATTCAAACATCAAAGCAACCCATGCTTTTGCAAGAACATTTAAGACGTTTTAAGCTACAAAGTCAATACCTGCGACAAGCGACAACATGGTTCTTTCAGGGCATTTCTACCATTATGAGCAAATTCCTCTTTCTTAGGTGTTCAATGCAGCATGGGCCACTTGTTATTAAAGGTGCCAAAAGTCTTTCTCTTCATGATATATATTGTAACCTCTCAGTTGAGAAAGGGATCTCTCACTTGTGTAAGGCGAAGCCCTACAAAATTTTACCTTTGAATCAATATAACGCATTTTACCTCTATCTAACTGGTTATGCTTCTAAATATGTCTGTGTATCAATATTTGTGTTTAGTCATTTTAGATTGATGCTTTCATAGGTTGACACCAACATATCTAGTATAACCAAGACCATTTCTATAGGTTAACAGGGAGTGTCCAAGTTGGAGCATAGAGACAGAAGAGCAGTTATCTGATAATGTGTTTTTTGCAACGCCTGTGGTAAGTTCTTTTTTCTTGTATCTTCATGAAGCCCCCTATTAAAGTGCCTTGCAGTCTGGTCTTGTGTTTAGATGAAGTGTCTCTTCACCCTTTTGGTCTGAAGTGTTGATATAGCTGAGTAGATCAAAATCATTTGGTGCATCACCATTTAGATAGTTTTTGTTTTGTCATATCCTTCTCCCTTTTCACCCCCCCAATTATTAACAGTAGTAGTTAAAGACCTAAAAGATGCATCAAATGGAGCTAACCCTTATCTAGAGATTCTTTCCTCAGTTTTGCCAAGCCCACACTCCATTGTGCCACATGGAAGAGAGAAGTTGAACCTTCTCTCCAAGGGTGCAATCCACAGTGTCAACACTAATGAGTTGCCAAATCAATGTGTAAACATGCAAGGCAATCAAACAACCCAATTCCCAAGTTTTGAGGCATTAGCACAACCTGGGATGGACAATAGGCAAGCTCAGTCTGATTCCACTCTTATGAACCACCTGAAAGGAGAATTCTATGTAGTTAATTATGTGGGGAGTAAGAATAACCAGGATGATTGTGTTGCAGCCAATACCAGGTCCAAAAAGAGAGCTATGGAGGAAGCTCAAGCAACTACTCAAGCATCTGCAACATCTTTTTCATCACAAGTGAACCAAAAGTTTCACAATTACAGGCAACCGGTTGTAACCTCAACTCCTCGGGTTGCACCTCAAGCTGTAAATGCCCTCAAAGAAAATTCAAAAGGGGGCAACCCTCCAATCAATGAGGTGGACTAAATGAAGAAGCTACACATGAATATCTCATTGTGGGATTTCTTAGCAATGCCTGAACAAAAGGATATACTCCAAAAGGAATTTCACGGGTTGAGTGAACAAGTTGTCCCAACAAAGACTGATAATGTGTTGATTATTAATGGGGCTCCTTCCATGGGAGGTCAAGCAAAGAAAGATGAAAAGGTTCCCCCTTTCTATCTATCTTTGGTCATTGGAGATTTCTTGGTTCACAATTGCATTATTGATAGTGGAGCAAGTACCTCAGTAATGCCCAAATGCATCGCTGACAAGCTAGGACTCAAATATGAATAAATGACCAAGGGAGTTCTACAGTTGGATGGATCACCAGCAAAAACATTAGGAGTGGTAAGAGGCTTGAATCTAACACTTCATGCCTGTCCAACCTTCTATGTTCCCCACGACATGGTAGTGGCGGATGTTCCCCCTTACTTCCCTCTTTGTTTATCCAGGGATTTCACGTCCAAGATAGGTGGGTAATTAGCAGCAAATTGGTCTTACATGGTTTTAAGGACCAAATATGGAAATAAAGTGAAGATTGTGTCAGAGCCAATCCACAAAGATCATCTGGATCCATACTCACTCAAGGCGACAAACATCAGCTACGCCATCATTGACAAAGAAGAATTCCAAATAGATCAATCCCCACCCCCTTCCCTTGAAGGAGTTGTTGACTTGCTCTTAGATGAATGGGGAAATGAAAATTTTGAACATGACCCATACAATTTCATCGAAGAGGTAGGTCTTGGAGTTTATTGCATGCATGAAAAAGGCACTTTCATGCCAAATTTGATGAAGGCAAACCAAGAGAGCTATGGTTTGTGGCAACTTTTATTCGATGGATCAAGAAACAAGTTGGACGCTGATAGTGGAGCAATGCTAGTTTCACCCTTAAAGGAAAGATACTTTTTAACTTTCAGGTTCCAATTCTCCTGCACTTACAACATTGCAGAATATGAGTCTCTCGATCATGGTTTAGAGTGGGCAAGAAAAAGAGGAATAAAAGAATTGCAGGTTTTTGGAGACAATGAGTTAATTATAAACTAGATGAGAGGTCGAAACTCGACCAAGAATTTCTTGCTTAAGTCTTACAAGCATAGGGTGTGGAACCTAATAGAAAGTTTTCTTGCTTTTAACATTATTTCCATTCCAAGAGAGCAAAATAAGCAAGCAAACAGACTAGCAATAGTTGGTGCTTAGTTTGACATTCCCAAGGGAATAAGTCAAGACAACAGTCAACACCATTTAAAAGTGATAATAAGACTCTCCATACTTGATAATGTCACCAATTGGTAGGGGTTTGATAGTGACCAACGGATAGCACTCTTCTTACAAGAGGAGGTTGAGTTTGCTTCTAAGAATCAATCCAAGCTGCAATAATAGTATGACAGCCAGATTGTTTAGCTAAAGAACAACAAACTTCTTAAAGGTTTAGTCACTCTCGAAAGCATTTTCACTGAGGATGACCAACTCAAAAATGACAAAGCAAGCATCACAACCAAGAAGGAAAATTATGAAAGAATTGAACTATTCAAGGATACTCTACTTGCACTTGGGAAGGTATGTACAAATGATGAAAGGCATTTTTTCATTTTGTTATGCCAAGAGTTTGCCGATGTCTTTGCTTGGGAGTATAGCGACCTGAAGGGTTTTGACCCAATCTTATCCCAACACACCATTGAGCTGGAAGAAGGTGCCAAACCCATCAAATAAAAACAAAGGCCCATCAATCCAAATATTGAGCCTCTCATGCGGAAGGAACTCACCAAGTTGATTGAGTCCAAGATCATTTTTCCTATCAAACACTTTCCTTGGCTGGCCAATCTGGTCCCTAGTAGGAAGAAGAATGGGAAGATCAAACTATGTGTTGATTTTAGAGACCTCAATAGAGTCTCGTTAAGAGATCACTATCCCCTCCCAAGTATGGATTAGATCCTCTAGATGGTGACAGGCAGTGAACGTTTCTCCCCTCTGGATGGGTATTTTGGTACAATCAAATTTTGGTGCAAGACTACGATCAGTACAAGACAACCTTCACCACCAAGTGGAGAGATTTTGCCTATAGGAAGATGCCATTCAGATTGTCAAATGTGTTGGGTGAATATTTTGTCAACCAGCAAATTGGTGAGCAAAATAGGTCTGATCATCCACAGCAAGGGAGACTGGTCAGCCCAGTGTGCAGGTTTACTGCATCAAAAGGGGACAAATCTCTCCTCTCATCAAGAGGAGGTTCCCTATTAAAAATGAGGGAACTATATACTATATATATATGCAGAAAATAACACTCGGGGGTAGGATACACCATCTATCTCTTTTTTCAAAAATGATGTTAACAAACAAAGGAGAAAATCCTAGTGAAAACACTGAAGGCACTTCTCTTCTTTCAGAAGTGTTCTTGCAGGAAACAACAGGAGTTCTTTCAGGTAGTGACAAGTAACTGGTAACCAAGGACGCAGTAACCAACAGACTGAGATGTAGCACAAAGTCTCCACCTCGACTGCCCAAGAGTGAGATACAAAGGACAATGAGAGCACAAATTCATCCCAAGGTCCTTTACACAAAAACAAAATATGAAGGATAATGAGGGCACAAAGTCATCCCAAGATCCTTTACACAGAAATAGAAAATAGACAAACACACTAAAGGCAATTATGGGGGCACAAAGTCTCTCCACAGTTAGCTTCAGGACACCTTCCTGATTACTTCCACTAGTTCTGCTTGTTAGATCAAATAACCAATAATGCTCTTAGGAAACAGACATAAGAACAATTTCCTAAAATAACACAAGCTATAACAGCACAAAGTCTGCAAATAACTTGTTTTACCATTCAGATAAAATAATATGAACAACAATCTGAGCTCAAAGTCTCAGTATTTGCCTTTCAATTTGGGCAAAATTTTGCTTCCATAATCAAAAGATCTCTTTTGCATAATGAGAGAAATTACAATGTATAGCAGCCAAGAAAGGCTTGGCACTTCTTCCCATGAAATGACCCATGCTGCAGTCAATGCCTTCAATGCATTTTCAATCCTGTCGAGTGGCCATGCTTAGAATAGTGCATTCACCTTAACTATGGTGTGCTAATTCATCTAATATGTCTCTTCCTTAGTGTGGACTGTTTGGTCCTTTTCTTGATGTCTGCACAACTGTCCCTTTGCCTTTACTTCGTGGAAGAAAAATAGGATGCGCCTTTGAATGTTTATGCGCTCAGATGTCCACCTGCTGGACTATTTCACCTACCGAAATAACCTCTACATAGATATTTCTAGTCTTTCTGCATTGTTCCCTCTTTCCTCGCCACGTCTTATTGTATTTTGTCATTTTCTTCATGATCTGAGCTCTCAAGCTATCTCCTTTCCTTTCTGCAGGCTCTTTCGACTTCCTCTTTAGCTGGTCACTTAATTTGTTCTTTAGGTTCCATGCCACATTTGAAAATCAATGGTTTTTTCATGACCTTGAATTTGACATCCACGAAGACATCAGATCTTTGGTTCAATCGCTTCCTTGGTTCAGTTGCCTCCTTGGTTCAATCGGCTCCTTGGTTCAATCAGTTCTTTGGTTCATCGGTTGAACCATCTCTTCGAACTTGTCTCTTGAATCTTCCACTTCTTTCTTTTGCTCAGAGCTTCCTTTGAACCATTGAACCTATGAACCATTGAACTTTGAACTCTTTTGGTTCAAGGTTCAATCGGTTCATTGGTTCATTCTTTATTCCATTGCTTGGCACTGTCTTTGAATCGACCGATTGAGTCGATAGATTGAACCAACTTTGGTTCAAAGGTTCAATGGTTCAACGGTTTATTCCTTTGTTTTTCGCTAAGTCTTTTGAAAGAATTGAACTTACTGAAGCGGTTGAACTTTGAACCTTTGACAAAGCGCTTAACTCTTTAAGCTTGCCGACGACGTTGAACCTTTGAACCCATTGAACCATTGAACCTTTTTGGAAGCGGGGTTCAATGGTTCAATGGTTCAATCCTTCCTTTGAAGCTTGCCAATGAACATTGTTGGTTGAACCAAGGCGTTGAACCAATCTTGAAGTTGCCTAAGTGTTGAGGACTTGTTTCTTTCCTGCAGAGTCCATCGAAATGAACCTGTGGAGTTCGTAGAAATGAACCCGTAGAAACCAAGAAGCCAACCTGCAGAGTCCATAGAAATGAGTATGTAGAAACAGCCTGTAGAGTCCGTAGAAATATAAAAAAGCTTGAATAATGGGAAATTTGAATACTCAAAACAATTTTTTAGAAGGAAAGAGAGGATTTTGGCCTGCAGGACCAAAATAGTTCATGTGTTGTCCCAAAAATGAGTGACAAATTTTGGGAACAACAGCTGGCTCCAGTTGGAGAACTTCCTTCAGTTGAAATTTTGGAACAGTTGAGGGGAGTAGAAACCAGAATCTGTAGTGCCTTCAAGTATGTCATTGGGCTACAGAGTCATGCTACCAAAAAATAAAGGCACAAAAACAAAACAAAATGAACCAAACAAAACAATACTAAAGACTATACAAATATACATATGTACAAATGATCTTATCTGATACTTCAAGAATTGAAGTGCTTCAGATATTTCCCATTATGAGGTAGTGAAAATGGCGTTTTGTCCTGATAAATCAGCAAGAAACCATTTTCTCCCCAGAATCGGTGATGGGTGAATGGAACTCTCCACCAAGAATCACATTTTGTGTGCATTCCTCTTGGTTCTTTCTTCTTCTTGCCCCATGGCAAGACGTGGTCTCCACTTTGAAAGCCGTAACTCTTTGCTCTCTTGGTGAAGAGTTCCTCCTCCTGACTTTAGCATGCAATAGTATGGTTCACTACCATTGCTCATTGCTCTCTTGATCCAGCAAAGCACATGATTTGATTGTCAGCATCAAACACCTTAGATTCTTCTTCGTTTGGAGGGGAGGGTTCTTCTGCACTTATACTATGCTTTACCAATCCTTCTATTGTTTTGCATGAGCCAATTTTTAGATTGTCACCTATAGGACTTTCATCTACAGAAACATAAACATCCTCTGTGGTCAAGAAGTAATTACCCCTGCCTGAAGACTCAAACAAAATTTGAGCTGTAGGGGCCGACGTTTGGGTGACCACGTATTTTGCCTCCTTTTCAAGGAGCAGTTCTTCATAATGCCTTTGATAGGGATCCTTGCCTTAGATAGGTCCATGCTTAGTTCGCCACCAACATCCTTGCAAAATTTTTGTCCAAGCAGAATTCCATAGAATGTTGAGACATCGGCCACCAGAACTATCATCTTGATTCTCTTGTATGGGAATACTGCAAATGCAAATTGGGCGTCCTTGATTTGTCTTAGTAGTGGCACTTGCTTGTTCTCCATGGAGAAGCATCTACCAAATGTTTTTTTCAGTGTGAGACCAAGAGATTCTACCACTTTGGCAGGAATGACGTTGTCTAAAGCACCAAAATCGATGATGCAGTTGCTCAGCTTGTGACCGTTTATCAACAAAAAAACATAGAAAGGATCTATTTTTCCAGGGGCAGCAGGAGGAGTAATGACACGATTGTTTGGGATGGGCATGTTCCTTGGGGGATCATGAGTTACCTTTCTAATCTCTTGTCTTAGAGGGATGGCTTTATTCTTCACACACTCCACCAACCTGTCCAACTGCTTAGGGATGGCTTGTAGGAATTCAAATTTAGTCATTTGAATTTTGGTTTTCTTGACATGGTCAATTATGTCAAATGATTGAAATGGACTAGGAAGAGAGGATGGGAGTTCATCCTTTTGGTTTTTGGGAGGGGGAGGATTGGCCTATGAATTTAAAGTTAAAGGTGCAGAAATGTTTGGGGTACTTATTTTTTTAGCAACCACCGAGTCCTTTGGCTGAAAAGGCAGAGTGGTTTCACGCTTAGCAATTAAAATTGCTAGTTGAGGTCGCTCCTCTGTCTTCTCTTTATCAGCTTGCTAGGTTGACTGATTCTTGGATTGGGTGAACACATCATATGATCCCTCGTCTGCTTTTCTTTCACTTCTAGGTTCATCTTGGTAATTCAGGAAACCAATGTTGGAGTCGTCAGCTAATTCTTCTTCTTCCTCAGTGAAGAGATAGCGTCATTTTATTGATCAAACTCAAGTTGGAAAGAGAAATCATGTTCTATTTCTAGATATCCAATTGCTAAGTTGGTTGGAGGCGCTTCAAGGGCAAGGTTCCTCTGTGGGGGAGAAAGACGATTTGGCTGCCCTTGATTCTTGGCAGCATTGCCTTGGTATGCCTGATTCTGAAATGTCCTCCTTGGCATATCCTGATTAGGAAGAGCAGACATACCTTGTGCCATTTGCTTTTTCAAGGCTAGCAGTTCATTTTCCAGCTTTTGCACCATTTGATCCATGGTCCTTGTAGGTGAGTATTCAAAAGATGAAGAGGATTTACCTCTATTAGGATCTCTCCTTATCTTCTCTACCAAGATAAGGTCATCTTCCACTTCAGTAGCCAAGTCTTGAGCAGCCTCAAGGTCTATGTGGCCATCACGTCTTAGTAGAAAACTCACTTCAGGCAGCTATGAGTTGATGAAGAAGCATTGAGGTTTTCAGGTGTTGGCTGGGCAATGATAGGAATCCGATTCCTGAGCTTGTCAAACTTTTCTATGAAATCCCTCATAGGTTCATGAGGTTCCTTTTTCATCTGTGTGAGTTGGGCTAGCAAGGCATGTGAATCTTCTTCAAGGTTGAACTTGGCATTAAATTTTGCTTTAAGTGTGTCCCAGTCAGTCATTGATCTGGCTTGCAAATGGTAGAACCAGTCTACAACAACACCTTGTAGTGTTTCCACGAAGAGCCTGACTGCAATGTCCTCAAATTCCATGCCTATTACGCCACAGGCTATGCTGAAGGCTGCAACATATTCATTAGGATGGACTCTTCCATCACCAAAAATTTTGGGGAAATTCTTTCTTGAGCTGTGTGGAAGTTCATGTAGACGTGAATTCAAATTAAGTGGGCCAAATGAGTTACTCCAGGGGCCTTGAACTGCCATGATTGGACTATGAAAAAAAGGGATAACAAATCTAGGCGATGTATGTACGGACAAAGCTCTGCTAGCATAGGAAAAAGAAGCTCTGCCTTGTGTTGGTGACCTGGGGTTGGTAGGAGGAAGACTCCTAGTTCGTTGAAGGTGAGGTTGTGGAGGAAACAACTCAAAATTGCTCTGCTGCACCAACTCAAAAATAGGGTCAACAACACCTTGAGCTCTTTGTATTTTTGTATAATGTGGAGTTGCTAGAGTATATAATGGATAAGGGTAGGGACTGCTTCAATCTGAAACTTGAGGCTTCAGACTGCACGTAATGTCCCCAGTGGAGTTGCCAAAAAGTTGTTGGGTGAAGATTTTGTCAACTAGCAAATTAGTGAGCAAAATATATCTGATCATCCACAGCAAGGGAGATTGGTTGGCCCAGTGTGCAGGTTTACTGCATCAAAAGGGGACAAATCTCTCTTCTCATCAAGGGGAGGTTACCTATTAAAAATGAGAGAGCTATATACTATATATATATGCCAAAAATAACACTCAGGGGTAGAATACACCATCCATCTCTCTTTTTTCAGAGACGATGTTAACAAACAGAGGAGAAAATTCTAGTGAAAACACTAAAGGCACTTATCTTCTTTCAGAAGTGTTCTTGCAAGAAACAACAGGAGTTCTTTCAGGGAGTGACAAGTAATTGGTAACCAAGGGCGTAGTAACCAGTAGACTAAGATGTAGCACAAAGTCTCCACCTCGACTGCCTAAGAGTGAGATACAAAGGACAATGAGGGCACAAAGTCATCTCAAGGTCCTTTACACAGAAACAAAATACGAAAGATAATGAGGGCACAAAGTCATCCCAAGATCCTTTTCATAGGAATAGAAAATAGACAAACACACTAAAGGCAATTGTGGAGGCATAAAGTCTCTCCACATTTGGCTTCAAGACACCTTACTGATTACTTCCACTAATTCTACTTGTTAGATAAAATAAACAAGAATGCTCATAGGAAACAGACATAAGAACAATTTCCTAAAATAGCACAAGCTATAACAGTACAAAGTCTACAAATAAATTGCTTTCCCATTCAGATAAAATAATATAAACAACAATCTGAGCTCAAAGTCTCAGTATTCGCCTTTCAATTTGGGCAAAATTTTGCTTCCATAATCAAAAGATCTCTTTTGCATAATGAGAGAAATTACAATGTATAGCAGCCAAGAAAGGCTTGGTGCTTCTTCCCATGAAACGACCCATGCTGTGGTCAATGCCTTCAATGCATTTTCAATCCTGTCGAGTGACAATGCTTGGAATAGTGCATTCACCTTAACTGTGGCATGCTAATTCATCTAATATGTCTCTTCCTTAGTGTGGACTGTTAAACTAGCTCATGAATTCAACTTCTATATAATGTAAATATTTATTTTGGCAAAATAGCATCAACAGCCTCTAGTCGTGTTCTAGCCCTTGTGAGAGCTACATCAGCCTCGATTGCTTGTCTCTTGCCTTCAGCTTGTGCAAGATCCGCTTTAGCTAATCTATAACTTTCTTGAGCCTCTCGAGGATCGATATCCATACCTCTTTTTGCATTATTTACCAATAATGTGATCTCATTATTGTCTATCTTGGTGAAACCGCCCATTAAAGCCATAGTCGACCATTGCGCATTGAGACGTATTTTCATAACTCCTATATCTAAAGCTATTACAATTGCAGTATGGTTGGGTAATACACCAATTTGACCGCTGTTGGTAGTTACGATTATTTCTTAAACTTTTGAATCCCAAACAACTCGATTGGGAGTCAGTACATGAAGATTTAGGTTCATTTTTAAAATTAAATTTCTTTGAAGTTCATAGCCTTTGCGGTAGCTTCATCAATGTTACCCACCAAATAAAAAGACTGTTCAGGTAGATCATCTAATTCTCCGGAAAGGATCATTTGAAAACCTCTAATTGTTTCTATTAGACTAACATATTTACCGGGGGAACCAGTGAATACCTCTGCTACAAAAAAGGGTTGTGACAAAAACCGTTCAATTTTTCGTGCTCTTGCTACGGTTAAACGATCTTCTTCTGATAATTCATCCAGTCCAAGAATAGCTATAATGTCTTGAAGTTCCTTATAACGTTGAAAAGTTTGTTTAACTCCTTGCGCAGTTTCATAATGTTCTTCGCCCACGATCGAAGGTTGGAGCATAGTTGACGTTGAATCTAACGGATCTACCGCTGGATAGATCCCCTTAGCAGCTAATCCTCTCGATAGTACAGTAGTAGCATCTAAATGTGTGAATGTTGTAGCAGGAGCAGGATCGGTCAAGTCATCTGCAGGTACACAAACTGCTTAAATGGAGGTTATAGATCCATCTTTGGTAGAAGTGATTCTCTCTTTCAAAGATCCCATTTCTGTACTAAGAGTTGGCTGATAACCAACGGCAGAAGGCATTCTGCCTAATAATGCGGATACCTCTGACCCTGCTTGGACAAAGCGGAATATATTATCAATAAATAATAGTACATTTTGCTTATTGACATCTCAGAAATATTCAGCCATGGTTAGAGCAGTTAAACCAACTCTCATACGAGCTCCTGGTGGTTCATTCATTTGACCATAGACCAGAGCTACTTTGGATTTTGAAATATTTTGTTCATTAATTACTCCCGATTCTTTCATTTCCTTGTAAAGATCATTTCCTTCACTGGTACGTTCTCCTACTCCACCAAATACGGAAACACCTCCATGAGCCTTAGCAATGTTGTTAATTAACTCCATAATCAACACTGTTTTACCCACTCCAGCTCCTCCGAATAATCCAATTTTTCCCCCACGGCGGTAAGGAGCTAAAAGATCCACTACTTTAATCCCTGTTTCAAAGATTGAAAATTTGGTATCCAATTGTGTAAAGGCAGGAGCAGATCTATGAATAGGAGATGTTGTGAGAGCACCTACAGGACCTAAATCATCGACAGGTTCTCCAAGAACATTAAAAATTCTCCCGAGAGTAGTTTCACCAACTAGAACACTCAGTGGAGCTCCTGTATCAATTACTCTCATTCCTCTCATCAAACCATCTGTAGCACTCATAGCTACAGCTCTAACCTTATTATTTCCTAATAATTGTTGTACCTCACAAGTAACACAAATTAGTTTACCAGTTGTATCATTATCCTTAACTATCAAGGAATTGTAAATATTAGGCATATTACCTGGAGGAAAAGATACATCTAGTACTAGGCCGATGATTTGAGCAATATATCCTGCCTTCTTTTCTACAAGTGCAGAAACGCTAAAAAAAAGAGGATTGGTTCTCATACAATAAAATAGAAAAAAGGAGATTAATTCAAATTGCTAATACTAGCAAAAAATTTAAAAAACAAAAATGTTCTGGACTGAGTTGATCAGTCAATAATAACTGAGAGTTACCACTTTGATTTACTTAGTGGTCTCTTTCTAATTTACTTAGTGGTCTCTTTATAAAGTTCAACTTCGATAATGATCTGTAAGTTCATTCATTATTAATACAATATAATAATTTTATTGTAAAAATTGTAGAAAAACTTATTAAGATGCCATTGAGTCGTCTATGGCATCTAATAAGTTTTACCTACTGTTGGATTTGAACCAATGACTCTCGCCGTATGAAAGCGATACTCTAACCACTGAGTTAAGTGGGTGATTTATCATCATAGATAGAGTCGTAACTAGAAACAATTCTAGGTGGAATTCACCATATAAACAATATGCCCCCTAACTAAATAGTATCATATCCACCTTGACAAAAAGTGATATATTTTGTTAGTATATTTTCAAAACTGTGAAGGGCTATAGCTCAGCTTGGTAGAGCACCTCGTTTACACGTGCGCCAATGTTTTTCAGGAGAGTTTTTTGGTTCGTCTGATCCGTAAATATCTTATGTTATATAGTCTTACTCTATGAATTGGGAGAACAACAACATGACAAAGATGAAGTTAGATCTGATTAGAACTTATAAATATAGTTGATATGGTCAATCTCGGGTGCATTCAATGTCAGGGATAATGAGTACAATACGGGGACCTCAAAAAAATTCTTTTCGCTCTATGAACTTTCAGGTGTATGAAGTATCATATTATTCTACTTTTGGGGTGATAGAGACTCATTTGAGTTAATCTATGTCTGAGCATGGCAGACCTACGTCAAGTAAACCTTTTGAATAACTTTGGGATTGCTTCTGAAATTTGTGTTTGAAGCAAACGGAGCCATCTTATTATCTATCTTTCTGGAAAGAAGAGAATGGCAGACTAACTGATCAATCCATCAGTTAATGAAAGAGCCCAATGCAATAAAAATGCATGTTGGGTTCTTGGAACATTTCAAATCATTTTGGTAATAAGAACTTTGATCTGTTCTACCGAGAAGGTCTACGGTTCGAGCCCGTATAGCCCTATACAATTCTTAAACTATTATATTTCCCCTCTTTGCTTAGTGTCTCTATCACCTAGCTCTAATTTGAAGGAGTCTTCGGATCATGTCAACTCAAATTAGACATGGAACTTTTAACTCCAAACACATTTGGGGTCAACAAAGCAAAAAAATGATTATCTTTTCTGTATCTGTGAATCTGTTTTAAGTTAAAAAACAAGAATGATAGTTAATCAATATCTTTGATCTTGATCAACTATCATTCTATCACTTTATTTGCATCAAGTGAGATTAAATTCAACCTACTTTTGATCTATACTAGAGAAATTTGTAATACATTATTAATTATAAATATGTTCAATACCCGGTCGGAAAGGCAAAAATGTTTGTCCTAGCTAAACGTAGCTAAAGAACGAACCGAGGGTTCGTTCTTTCTTTTTCTTACCCTAAGATTATTGCTCCTTTTTTATAATAGTATTAAATTAGCTCTCCATACTATTAATTGACTAAGTAAAATCTACTTATCGAACCATTCCATTCATATAATAAACTGAATGCATCAACATGCGATCAAATTATGTATTTATTTGATGATTCATTTCAATGTTTTTGAAAACGGAAGTGGATTCGCCCTTGAACATCTTCAACCCAATACTGTGGAATGTTTACTATTTCGTTGATAGATGCGAGAGCCTAAAAATTATTTTATTTGAATATTTGTATCGTCGCCTGTGCAAGTATAGGACAAAGGATTTTATTATCTTTTATCCCTATGAGATAGACCCAAGGAGGCAGAATTAGGCTTATGGATACATTAAGGGATACATAAGCCCCTTTTTTCTATTACTCCAAGAGATCATAGTTTATCGAAGTCAAATGACAGATTACTAGACTCACTCAATTTGAGTCTGGAACAAAGGAAGCTTGTTGACCCATCCCGCATAATTAGAAACAACGAACCTGAAAGACCCATCTGATTTAGATGGACAAAATTGTTATATCGAGATAGAAAATATAACTAAAAAAAGACCTGTAAATTCCCTTACATCAACTCATGTTGATATATGGGGGTCTGCCGAACTGCAAGGGTTCTATTACAACCCTTTCCTAACAAGGAAAGATTGTTATCATTTGGCGATGATGAATGTAAGTATAGAAAGAATCGATACGAAAGAGGAAACATAAATTGATATTCTTACGTAAATTTCACGATAAGTCACGAATGAAACATGAATTATAATGTTTCAATGAGAATCAATTATTTTTTTTTTGGGGGGGGGTAGAGGAGCGATGTCTAAATTGACAATAAAATAGAGAAATTTTATCTATTTCACAGGAGTCTATTTATGTTTATATTTTCCGAATATGATATTTTTTGGATATATTTAGTAATATCCAGCCTTATACCGATTATGGCATTCTCGATTTCCATAGCTTTGGCCCTGATAAATAAAGGGCCAGAGAAAGCCACTAGTTACGAATCAGGTATAGAACCAATGGGAGATACTTGGATCCAATTTAGAATTCGTTATTATATGTTTGCTCTAGTTTTCGTTGTTTTTGATGTGGAAGCAGTCTTTCTCTATCTGTGGGCGATGAGTTTTGATATTTTGGGTCTATATACATTTATAGAAGCTTTTTTTTTTGTGCTTATCTTAATTATTGGTTTAGTTTATGCATGGAGAAAAGGAGCATTGGAATGGTCTTAACTTCCAAATTTTTGGGTGGTAGAAGGGAAGTAGAAAATTACATAAAGCCAGCAATATATCCTATAGAGTCACCTTTGCTTGATCAAGCAATTCCAAATTCAATTATTTCAACTACTCTAAACGATCTATCAAATTGGGCGAGACTCTCTAGTTTATGGCCGCTCCTTTATGGTACTAGTTGTTGTTTCATCGAATTTGCTTCATTAATAGGTTCGCGATTCGACTTTGATCGTTACGGTTTGGTACCGAGATGTAGTCCTAGACAAGCCGACCTCCTTATAACAGCTGGAACTGTGACCATGAAAATGGCTCCTTCTTTAGTGAGATTATATGAACAAATGCCCAAACCAAAATACGTAATTGCTATGGGAGCATGTACGATTACAGGAGGAATGTTTAGTACAGATTCTTATACTACCATTCGCGGAGTAGATAAGTTAATTCCTGTGGACATTTATTTGCCAGGTTGCCCTCCTAAACCAGAAGCTATTATAGATGTTATAATAAAACTTCGTGAAAAAATAGCTCGAGAGCTATCTGAATATAAGACCGCGTCTCAACAAAGAAAGAGGTATTTCTCTAGAAAGCATAGGTTTCATATTGGACCCGGTATTCATACTGAAAATGAAGAGGATAAGTTTTTCCATCAATCTTATGAATATCAATTTGATTCGACTTTAGAGATACCCCGCAAAACATCTGAAGCCATTTCAGAGCTACCCCTTGAAAAACTTGAAAATACGAGAGTTCACTATTTAATTGGCGAATGAATAATCGTTAGTAGAAAGTAACGAACAGGAAAAATAATTTTAAATTCCATTGTAAATGTTAAATACTTATACAGATACTTTGACAATAAATAGTAATCAAATGCAGGGTCGACTATCTGCTTGGCTAGCCAAGCATAAGTTAGCTCATAGAACTTTGGGTTTTGATTACCAAGGCACAGAGACGTTACAGATCAAATCTGAGGATTGGGCCTCAATAGCCATCGCCTTATATGTTTATGGTTTTAATTATCTCCGTTCTCAGTGTGCCTATGATGTAGCACTAGGGGGATCATTAGCTAGTGTATATCATCTTACAAAAATAAAGGATAATGCAGACCAACCCGAAGAAGTGTGTATAAAAGTTTTTGTCCCAAGGGAAGATCCCAGAATACCGTCTGTTCTACGTATTTGGAAAGGTGCTAATTTTCAGGAACGGGAATCTTATGATATGTTGGGAATACTTTATGAAAGTCATCCATGTCTCAAACGTATATTGATGCCTAAAAGTTGGATTGGTTGGCCTTTACGCAAAGATTATATTGCACCTGATTTTTATGAGATACAAGATTCTCATTGAATGGAATAAAAGTAAAATTTTTTTACTTTTGCAATGATAGATCTATCTTTTGGATAATCTCTTCCATTTTATATGAAATCAAATGCAGCTCTGGCCGCATTAGAAATTATACTATATCCTTGAATGAAAGAAGGATGAACAAAATGTATTTTATTCGCACATCAATAATTATTTACCACACCACATCTTATGTACGAAAAGGAAAGCTCCAATTTGAGCTTATACTGGTTCCAAGCTCAATTTTTCTGAGTTCTTTCAAGATTTGATTAGAACAGAGAAGGCACGCTATAAACAAAAAAGTGGAAAAAAATGGAAGATGCTTTTACCAGTATGTAGACATAGATCTACATGTATGGATTATGCCCATATATATATATATATATATATATATATATATATATATATATATATTTTCTTTCTTGTCCATCTAGATAAGATGGTTCTGCATGCTAAGAACCAGATTTGAACTGGTGGCACGAGGATTTTCAGTCCTCTGCTCTACCAACTGAGCTATCCCGGCTCTTCCCTCTGCATTATCCTAGTACAGAACCTGCACTCGTGTCAACTAAAAAGACAAAGGGATTTTTTTTTCCCTTTTGAAAAGGATCCTGTTTTTGGATTGATAAGTCATAATCGCATAATTATAAAATTAATTAAAATTATGTATTACAATTGTAATAATAGTAATTGTACATATAGTACATGATTATGTGACAAAATAGATCAATTGCTCCTACGATCAACTTGTCTTAAGATCTATTTTGCTATTTAGAAAAAAATAGTGGGGTAATAGATAATCACAATAAGCGCTATTTAAAATAAAGTGAGAATTCCGAATTGCTCACAGAATTATGAAAAGAATAAGATATATGTTATTTGGACATAAACCTGGGGATAGAGGGACTTGAACCCTCACGGTCTATAAAACAACGGATTTTCCTCCTACTGCAATTTGCATTGTTGTTGGTATTGACATGTAGAATTGGACTCTATCTTTATCCTCGTCCAATCATTCATTAAAAAAATGGAATTAACTCTCTTTCTAAAGAAGCTCTAAATTGGATTACTTAATGAATTAGTTCATTCAATTTGATTTTGAGCTAGGCTCCTAAAAAAAAAGCCTAGAACGACTCAAGTTCTAATCGTTAGTTTTGTTTCATTTATTAAGTGTTATATACAGAGGGCACTCTCTAGATAATATTATTGGGTCAAATTCAAATGATATTCATTCGTTAGAATAGCTTCCGTCGAGTCTCTGCACCTATCCCTTTCTGGGAAATGATTAATTATCATCCCTTATAAAGGGATTTGGCTTAGGATTGCCCATTCAGAATATCCCAGGGTTCCCTGGATTTGGAAGCTATCACTTAGTAAGTTTCCATACCAAGGCTCAATTCGATTAAGTCCGTAGCATCTACCAATTCCGCCATATCCCCGTTCTCGGAGAACGAGATGATGAGATCATATCATCTCATCAATTTAATTTCAATTAATAAATTGATTCGTTGGATATTCGTTCAACGGTGGAATACCCTCTCTTACTTCCTTCTCTCTCAACATTGTATCATCGAGACTGAGAATCATTATATTCTTTATGCATTTTTTATGCAATATTCTTATCCATTTTTTTTATTCGGACTAGTGAAACTCTTTATAGCGTTTGATTCTTCCTTATCTTTACGGATAAATTAGACTTTATTTCAATTTGATTTGTGCTCCCATCCTACACCATAAAAATATCCCTTTCTATATTTAATACCTATTTAAAATCATATTTCCCTTCCATAAGTATAGTCTATGAAATGACTAGAAATCAAAATAAAGTAGAAATCCAATTTATACCATTATTTTATTCTTTAAATATTTGTCCCGTCTGGCTGGGACGGAAGGATTCAAACCTTCGCAATAACAGGACCAAAACCTGCTGCCTTACCGCTTGGCCACGCCCCATTCTTATCTGATGTTAATCAATACTCATATTAATAATAAATATAAGTTAAAGCAATGTTCCATTCTAATCTTAATTGCATTATTAGAATTCGATTTGCTATAATTTAATTGCTACGATTATTAAGAGATCTCTGAATCTCATACCAATAAATATGTGATTGCATCCTGCATTTAGATATAAGCCTGCTTAGCTCAGAGGTTAGAGCATCGCACTTGTAATGCGACGGTCATCGGTTCGATCCCAATAGCTGGCTCTTTTCTATTTTTTTAATTCCTTCCTTTTTTTGATGTCTGCACAATTGTCCCTTTGCCTTTACTTCGTGGAATAAAAATAGGCCGCGCCTTTGAATGTTTGTGCACTCAGATATCTACTTGCTGGACTATTTCACCTACTGGAATAACTTCTGTGCAAATATTTTTGGTCTTTTTGCATCATTCCCTCTTTCCTCACCACGTCTTGTTGTATTTTGTCATTTTCTTCATGATTTGAGCTCTCGGGCTATCTCCTTTCCTTTTTGCAGACTCTTTCGGCTTCCTCTTCAACTGGTCGCTTAATTTGTTCTTTAGGTTCCACGCCACATTTGAGAATCAATAGTTTTTTTGTGACCTTGAATTTGATGTCCACAGGGACGTTGGCTCCTTGGTTCAATCGCTTCCTTGGTTCAGTCGCCTCCTTGGTTCAATCGGCTCCTTGGTTCAATCGATTCTTTGGTTCAATCAATTCTTTGGTTCGTCGGTTCTTCGGTTCATCGATTGAACCATTTCTTCGAACTTGTCTCTTGAATCTTCCACTTCTTTCCTTTGCTCAAAGCTTCCTTTGAACCATTGAACCTGTGAACTTTGAACTCTTTTGGTTTAAGGTTCAATCGGTTCATTGGTTCATTCTTTATTCCATTGCTTGGCGTTGTCTTTGAACCAACCGATTGAACCAACTATGGTTCAACGATTCAATGGTTCAACGGTTTATTCCTTTGTTTTTCGCTAAGTCTTTTGAAAGAATTGAACTTACTGAAGCGGTTAAAATTTGAACCTTTGACAAAGCACTTAACTCTTTAAGCTTGCCTACGATGTTGAACCTTTGAACCCGTTGAACCTTTTTGGAAGCGGGGCTCAATGGTTCAATCCGTCCTTTGAAGCTTGCCGATGAACATTTTTGGTTGAACTAAGGCATTGAACCAATCTTGAAGTTGCCTAAGTGTTGAGGACTTATTTCTTTCCTGCAAAGTCCATAGAAACGAACTTGCAGAGTCCGTAGAAATGAACACGTAGAAACCAAGAAGCCAACCTGCAGAGTCTGTAGAAATGAGTCCATAGAAATAATCCTGTCGAGTTTGTAGAAATTTGAAAAAGCTTGAATAATGGAGAATTTGAATACTCAGAACAATTTTTTAGAAAAGAGAGGATTTTGACCTGCAGGACCAAAATAGTTTGTGTTGTCCCAAAAATGAGTGACAGATTTTGGGAACAATAAAATGCTGGAGCTACCTTCCAGCGAGCCATGGATATGGCTTTCCAAGGTCTAATAAATAGTATTGTATTGGTCTATCTTGATGATGTGATAGTCATCTCCAAGGATGCAGGACAACATCTGAAACACCTGAGGCAAATCTTTGAGAGGTGTAGAGAGTTTGGCATCTCTCTCAACCCAAAGAAATGTGTGTTCGCTGTCCATGAAGGCAAACTACTGGGTCATGTCATTTCAAAAAAGGGCTTGACCATTGATCCAGAAAGAGTACACGCCATCTTAACGCTATCCTTACCCTAACACAAGAAGGGTCTGCAAAGTTTATTTGGCAGAAAAAAATTTATTAGGAGATTTATCCTTAATTTCGTTGAAATAGTCAAGCCGCTAACTTCCATGCTAAAGAAAGATGAGATGTTTACATGGATAGCACGAAGAAAAGATAGTTTTGAAGGGATTAAGCAAGCTATCGCCCAAGCTCCCACCTTGATCAATCATGATTTCTCCAAGGATTTCAACTTTTACACCTTTGGAAATGAAGAGGTAATCTCTGCTATGCTCACTCAAACAAATGATGAAAACCTTGAACAACCTCTCGCATTCTTTAGCCAAGGTTTAGAAGGTTTTAAAGTTAGGTACACATGTTCAGAAGCAAGCGCTTGCAGTTATACAAAGCCTAAAAAAATTCAAACATATGTTGTCAAACAACAAAATTCATATCATGGTACCACATCCTAGTGTCAAGGATTTCTTGTTGAGCTGTGACTTAAATGAAAAGAGGGCAAGGTGGATCACCAAGGTAATGGAATACGATGTGGAGATCAAAACCACCAAGCTGATAAGGGAAAGAGAGTTGTGTGAACACCTCGCTACAGACCTTAAACAACATAAGGAGGGCATTTTGCTACTCCATGATGATGCTGCAGCAGAAAAAACTACAGTCATAAAGAACTGGGCACAAGACATGGTTCATTTCCTTCTAACTGGTGAATGCCCACAGGGCCTTGATAGGACTAGAGGAGATATTTTAGGCTCCAGTCTCTTCCTTATGTCCTGGTTGATGGGGTGTTGTTTAGAAAAGATTTTTTATGGGTACTCTTGAGATGCATAGGCTCAAATTAGGTCAACAAGGTACTATCTGAATTTCATGATGGACCAGTTGGTGGTCACTTTGCTCCTAAGCCCACAACTATAAGGATTATGAGGGCTGGTTACTTTTGGCCCACTTTGTTCAGAGACACTCATGCCTGGGTATGAAAGTGCCATAAATGTGCTCTCTTTGATGGAAAATAATGGCTGGTTGCAATGCCTCTGCAACCTATTCAAGTGGAACAGTCGTTCATGCAATGGGGTCTAGACTTCATAGAGATGATCAACCCTCCTAGTGCTGGCCACAAGTGGGTCTTGACTGCTACAGATTATTTCACGAGATGGGTAAAAGCTGTTGCTTTGAAGGAAGCCAACGAAAATGCAATCCTAGACTTCTATGAAGACCTAGTGAAAAGATTTGGAGTCCCAGCTACCATCATTTCAAATAACACATTGGCTTTCTTGGGAACCAAAACAAACGAGTGGGCGTTAGGATACGGCATCTATCTTAGTACTTCTTCTAACTACTACTCACAAGGAAATGGGTTGGCTGAGTCCACCAATAAGAATCTGATCAGGATCATTAGAAGGACAATGGAAGAGAATCAAAGGACTTGGCATGCCAAGCTAAAAATAGTCATGTGGGCAGACAGGGCCACTCCAAAAAGAGCAGTTGATAATTCACCATACACACTTGTGTATGAAAGGGAAGCTAGACTTACTATTTCACTTGAATTACCAGCCTTTGATCTTGCCCACCAGCTACAATTGGAGGAAAGTGATAGCATGGAAGTCAGATTTTGTGAATTAATGGAGCTTCAGGAGGCACAAGACCAAGCCATGGTTTCCATGACCAGCCGTCAACAACCAACAAAGAAGTATTTTGACAAGAAATCCTCATCAAAAGACTTCTCAAAAGGTGACATTGTCTTGAAATGGGATGAAGATTGAGCTAAACTTGGAAAGCACACGAAATTTGATGCCTTGTGGAGTGATCCATATGTCATCACTCAATGGAAGCAACATAATGCAATCCAACTCTCCAGGTTGGATGGTGGAGAACTACATATCCCAGTTAATGAGATATATCTTAAACATTGTCACTAAGCCTTCTCTTGTTATGTACATATTTTCTATATTTTTTTTCCTCATTTTTCCTAAGTGCTTTTGTGCATGTTTGTAGTTTTTTAGTCATGTGTGTTTTCTTTACCTTTTAGGGTAAAATCTTCATGTTGATTCTTAAGTTTCTCAAGGTTATTGCCAGTATTTCAAGCTGTATCATGACTCCATGCCCAATGGACCTGTAGGCCACCAGTTTTCTTAAGCATAGAATGCATGCTTCCCCTATGAATCGCCAAATATGTTGACCAATTTTAGTCCTACAAGCCAAAAATCAGGCTCCCCTTTTTCTTTCCTTGCTAGACCTGTTAGCCAATCTCTGATGAATTCACCTTACTGCAATTTTGGGTTTTCCTTTTGTGATAGGCCCATTTTTATAAAGAACCAAGTGATTTGAGTCTTGCAGGTATTTCGAGTTGATCCGGGGCTCATTTCATTTCAAGCAAATTACCTCAAACAAGCCTTTTATCGGCAAAATGATGGGCCAGTTTCAAAGAAGTACAAGTCTTTTACAAAACTTTGAAGGTCAAGTGCCCTTGCGGAGGGCAGGAAAGTAACAAATGGACCATTCAAGCAAGCTCCAAAGGATAACTTTGGACCGAAAGTGCCTTTGCAGAGGGCAGAAGGTACATTTGCAAGAGATTAGGGCAGAAAGCCTGAAAGGGAAGTTTCCTTCGGAGAAAGTGACAAGTCAAACAATGAATTTCTTCAAACATTTTGTTCGAAGACAATCCATGAAGAAACCAAGGGGCGAATTTCTTCGGACAAAATGTCCAAAGGAATTCCTTCGAACATTTTGTCTGAAGAAAATTACCAAAGGAAAGCCGAGACACTGAAGGCACGAATTCCTTCGAAAAAAATGCCCAAAGGAATTCCTTTAGACATTTTGTCTGAAGAAATTCGAAAGGCAAAGAAACCCAAAGGGTAAGTGCCTTTGCGGAAGACTCTTAGCCATCAAAAAGGACCTTTTCCTTTTTCTAAAGGGTCACTTTCCCTTTGAAAAAGTTCATTCGCAAAAGCCGAGAAAATTACTAAGGGATAATGACGGGCCCAAGAGCGTCAACTTCAACATGGTGAACTAGCCGTTGAAGGTTCAAACGTCTGGTGAAGGGCCCACGAACGTCAAATTAAAGGTAGTAAAAGAGACATTAATTTTTAAATGATGACGAGCCCACGAGCGTCAAATTTAAGATGGGTTAATTGTCAGAGAAAAGCTAAAGGACATTTCCTTTGGACAAAATGTCCAAAGGAATTCCTTCGGACATTTTGCCCGAAGGAATTTCGAAGGCTGAGCGACCCGCCAAGGAAGGTGTTGAGAGGAGGCAAAGAATAGCCTGAAAGCTCGAATTGCTAGGAAAAGACAAGAAGTAGCAAGGAAAGAGAGAGCAAAACAGTAAATCCAAAATGCGGCTATGCACACATAAGATAACTCTTGGAACGTTCCAGAAGACACATCCAGCCAAGCGCAAGCATGAACCAGATTATCCCAAGTGGCAAAAGAGGCATCGGCAAGAGAAGTAATTGCTTGTAGATGGAATAGTCTCCACCAAGCAGCCATCAAAAGGAGTGCGAGCATTCAATAGAGCAGCCCATTTTGCTTTGTTTAGAATTAATAAGTAGAGTGTTGCATGAGTTTTCAAGGGAGGCGGCCTTGTCACTCAAAGAATAAAGCGACCCATGCTTTAGCAGGAACATTAAACATAGTTTGAGCAGCAAAATCAATGTTTGTGACATATACAACGTGGTTCTTCCAGGCGTATTTATGAAAAGATGATAGCAGCATGAGTGGATTCCTCTTACCAAGGTGTTTAATGTAGTATGGCCCACCGATTCCTTGAAAAGACTAAAGGTCTTTCTCTAAATTCTATATATTGTAACCTCTTAGCTACAAATGATATCTCACTTGTGTATGGCAAAGCCCTGACAATTTCACCTTTTAATCAAAAGAAGCATGTTTTACCTACATCTGATTTGTTATACTTCTGAATATGCATGTGTATCGTCATTATGTTTAGTCATTTTATCTTAATGCTTTCATAGGTCGATGCCAGCGTATCTAGTATATCTAAGACCATCTTCTACAAGTTAACAGGAAGTGCCCAGGTTGGAGCATAGAGGCAGAGGAGCAACCATCTGACAGTGTGTTTCTAGAGCACCTATGGTAGGTTCTTCATTGCATCTCCATTAAGCCCCCTTGTTAAAATACTCATGCAATCTGGTCTTTTGTTCAAATGAAGTGTTTGTTCACTCCTTTTGATGTAAAGTGTTGATAAAAGATGAGTAGATCGAATCATTTGGTGTATCGCCATTTTAGTTAGGTTCTGATTTTGTAACATCCTTTTCTCTTTTCACCCCCCCATTATTAGCAATATCAGTTAAGGACCTCAAAGGTGCATCAAGGGAAGCTAGCCCTTAATCTAGAGATTCATTCCTCAAATTTGCCAAGCCCACAGCAAGAGGAATGTCTCCATTGTGCCGTGTGAAAGAAAGAAGCCGAGCCTTCTTTTAAAGGGTGCAATCCATAGCGTCAACACTATAAAACACTGAACATGACCTGCATAACATGATAAGCTAGCAACTAGGTACGAATCAAAATTTGGGAAGAGACAGAAATCTACCACGTATGCAAATTGCTGAATGAATGTACACTATGCCGACACTTGAAATCTAAAAATACAGTCATTCTATTGATTAAAGAGGTTACACAACTCACCAATGGCAGAGTCCGGTCTTACCAAGAGAGGAATACAATTCAAGGCTGAAAAACCAACTTATATAAAAAAAATATACAATAGCCAAGAGATTAGTGCTGAAAATAGAAGAAGAGGTCAACTCAGTCCAACTTGTGTTATTTCAGCTTTCAAATAAAATCTATTTTTGTCTTATGCCTTGCATGAAAGCTCTTTGGCATTGAAAATGGATGGTGGGCCCAAGCTGCATGATGCTACGCCAATCTCCAACTATAGAACTCTTCTTGAGCTGCTAAAATGTTTAAAAGCTTTCCTTTGCATGAAATCAATGCAAATGTCAAATTAAGAATTACGTTTGAACCACTGGAACATTTCGAGCTTTCGAGACAAGCGAGAGTATATGCATGGAATTTCTTGCTATTTGAAATGTTTAACACTTTGCCTGTTGATCATGCAAGACGACTCTATTTTCAGAACTGAAGCGTGCTTGCTTTCTTAAACGCATTTACTTTGTTGGAGTCACTTCATGTTAGTCTATGCATGATCTTTGTTTACCCTGACTTTGTCTTTATTCTGCGTTTGTTTTATTCATTGTTCCTGCTTATGTCCATGTTCAATTCTGCTTTAATCTTTGCTCATGCATCTATTTCTGCATTTGTCTTTCTTCTTATTCAGTTCCGGCTCAGTATTGTTTGTGCTTACATCTCTGTTCATGTTATTTATCATGCTCAGTTCACTTTGTGTTTTCTTTGGCTTTTCCCATGTTTTGATTTAATTCAAGATTCAGGCTTTATTTTGGTTTTTGTCCTTTGGGAAAAATGTTGAAGGACTCTCTGTCTTTTCTCTTTCTCTGTCTCTTTGCTTATGCCCTTGTCTTTTTTATCGAGCTTTTGAGACTGTCCTTATTCCTTCAGACTTTTTGTTCGAATAAATTTGTTTCCTTGCCAATTTCCCCAAATTTATTCCTTTAGGCTCCTTATATCTTCCCTTTGATTATCTTCGGACTTTTGATGACCTCAAATTCTCGTGGATTTCCTATTTGACAATTATTCCGAAGGGTCCTTTGCCTTTGCTTTTCTTATTTTCCCTGGGTTTTTTAACATCCCGAATTTCTTAAGACTTTTTGTCCGAAGGAATTCCTTCGGCCAAATAGTCCAAAGAAATTTGTCTCCTTTGGCTAACTTTGCTTTTGTCCTTTGTTTATGTCTCTGCCCTCCGCAAGGGCTTTTGTCTTCCAATAATTCCCTTTGAAACTTTTGAAAGGATCCTGCCACCGACCAAGTGCCCTCCGCAAGGGCAAGTGTCCTTCAAAACTTTGTGAAAGGGTCCTTCGGAAAGGTCTTCTTCATGCTTGAAGTGTCCCCTGCAAGGGCACATACCCTTAAGGGAAATTGTAAATGTCCCCACGCGACGTCCAGATGTCCTCTGCAAGGGTTTCTATCTTTTAGGAGTGCCCTTCAAGAAAATTGCAAAGGTCCACTTCACCGACCAAGTGTCCTCTGCAAGGGCAGGTGTCCTTCAAAAGTGGCTTTTTGAAAGAATTGAAGGGCACCCGGGCCTTTTGTAGGTCACCCGGGCTTTTTGTAAGGCACCCGAGTTTTTTGTAAGTCACCTAAGCTTTTTGTAAGTCATCCGAGCTTTTTGTAAGTCACTTAGGGTTTTTGTAGGTCACCCGGGCTTTTAAACTGTGCTCTTCTCCTTTCTTACAGACAAAAAACCCGAAGAAAAATAGCCTTGAACGACTGCCACTTAGTCATTTGTTCAAAATTTTTGTCAGTCCTTTGAGAGCTCTTTCTCTCGGACAAAATGTCTGAAGATATAGTCCACCTCTTATACATGAAAAATTCCTTGGGAAGAAAAAACAAATAAACTTACAGCTTGAATATCTTGGCTATATTTGCACGTTTGGTTGTATCAAGCAAGCTCTTTGGAAACCTCTGCATGACTAAACTTCCCCTGGTTGTAGATGGCCACTTGGGTGGCTATAAATGCTCATTTAAGGACCCCAAAACTGATTCATAAGACAAACTTGGCACCATAGCAAAGTTCCGAAGTGTAGGGGTGACAATTTGCCTTGTGGGGGTAAAAATTGTCAACAATTCCCACGTCTCCCGCAAAAAAAAGAGTAAAAAAATGCACAAAAAACTGTTGAAGGTCGTTTGCAGCAGTTGAAGATCATTTGCAGCGAACAACATGACAAACTTTCACCTTTTTTTTAGCATGTAAAAGCATAAATGTTTTTAGTTTTTTTTTAAAGAAATCAATTGCAGTGTCGTTCACGACATTGCCATTCTTCTTTTTGTTTTTAATATTCCTTGTTCTTTTTTTCAATGTTCATTCATCATGTTAAATTTTTTTAATGTTCATTGTTTTTTTAATTGTTCGTTGTTTTTTTTAATTGTTTTTAATGTTCATAAGTTAATAAATATCAAAAGTTTTTATTTTATAAATTATAATTTTATTAATTATTAATTAATTAATTTATTAATATTTTAAATGTTTTTTTCTAAATTTTAAATTTAATAATATATAAATAATAAATATATATTGTTGTCTCCCCATAGCCCCGTCTCTTATTTTTCAAAAAATGACGTACTTGTTGTCAACCTGGAGTTGCTCCCTAAAACAAAAATGCACTGAAATGGCTAATCCTCTCTCCAGTTTAAACAATGGGATCTTCTCACAAAGGTGGGTGCCTCAATGGTGAGAAGAACCTCCAAAGAAGGCTGGTTCCTGTAAGATGTATCAATGAAGATCTCTACTCTGCGCTGCGGACTACCATGGAAAAGGGAGAAAAAAATTTGAAGGAGAGAATCCTACCTAATGACGGTGATACACCAGAATGTTGATCTAATCTACTTGGAACCTTGAACACTGAATCAAACAAGGGAAAAGGAAGACCTTTGATTTCAATTGATCACTATGCATAAGTATTTCATGAGAAGGTTTGATCCAATGACAATAACGT
The DNA here is from genome assembly GCA_037957365.1 of Torreya grandis. Taxonomy (NCBI): domain Eukaryota; kingdom Viridiplantae; phylum Streptophyta; class Pinopsida; order Cupressales; family Taxaceae; genus Torreya; species Torreya grandis. The sequence goes on along the minus strand of JARHVA010000009.1, from coordinate 10,597,543 downwards.
GAGGGAAAACGATGGAGAGAGGTCTGATACAAGACACTTTGCAGCGACCTAACATCCACTTATAACTTCAACAAAAGACATAAAACACTAAACATGCCCTGCATAACATGATGAACTAGCAACTAGTTACGAATCAGAATTTGGGAAGGGAGAGAAATCTACCACGTATGCAAATTGTTGAATGAATGTACACTATGCCAACGCTTGAAATTTGAAAGTACAATCATATTGATTGAAGAGATTACACAACTCACCAATGGTAGAGTCTGGTCTTACCAAGAGGGATGATTTTTACAAGGCTAAAAAGCCATTAATATAGAAATTTACAACAAGCCAAGAGATTGGCATTGGAAAAAGGAGAGGAAGTTAACTCTTCATTAGCACAAGTCCAAATTGCATTGCATGAGTGTTCCAAATTTGTCTTTCCTTGGCTTATTCCTGGATGTCTTGCATGAAGAATCCTTGACGTTGAAAGAAAAAGAAGAAAACAAGCTTTGGATGCATGAAATCTACGAATAGATGTCTTGACTTGAAAACTAGTCAACTCTAAAACAAGAGTAGTCAAATTCACTTGAACTACTAGAACATTTTAAAGTCTTCCCTTTGCATGAAATAAATGCAAATGCCAAATTAAGAATTGTTGATGCTGTGGATTGCACCCTTTAAAAGAAGGCTCGGCTTCTTTCTTCCACGCGACACAATGGAGACATTCCTCTTGCTATGGGCTTGGCAAATTTGAGGAATGAATCTCTAGATTAAGGGCTAGCTCCCCTTGATGCACCTTTGAGGTCCTTAATTTCTATTGCTAATAATGGGGGGGATGAAAAGAGAAAAGGATGTTACAAAAGTAGAACCTAACTAAAATGGTGATGCACCAAATGATTCAATCTACTCATCTTTTATCAACACTTTACATCAAAAGGAGCGAACAGACACTTCATTTGAACAAAAGACCAGACTGCATGAATGTTTTAACAAGGGGGCTTAATGGAGATACAATGAAGAAGAACCTACCATAGGTGCTCTAGAAACACACTGTCAGATGGTTGCTCCTCTACCTCTATGCTCCAAACTGGGCACTTCCTGTTAACCTGCAGAAGATGGTCTTGGATATACTAGATATGTTGGCGTCGACCTATGAAAGCATTAAGATAAAATGACTAAACACAATGACGATACACAGACATATTCAGAAGTATAACAAATCAGATGGAGGTAAAACATGCTTCTTTTGATTAAAAGGTAAAATTGTCAAGGCTTCGCCATACACAAGTGAGAGATCTCTTTTCCAGCTGAGAGGTTACAATATATAGAATTTAGAGAAAGACCCTTAGTCTTTTCAAGGAACCAGTAGCCCATACTGCATTAAACACCTTGGTAAGAAGAATCCACTCATGCTACTGTCATCTTTCCATAAATATGCCTGGAAAAACCATGTTGTATATGTCATAGACATTGACTTTGCTGCTCAAACTGCATTTAATGTTCCTGCTAAAGCATGGGTCACTTTATTCTTCGAATGACAAGACTGCCTCCCTTGAAAACTTGTGCAACTCCTACTTATTAATGCTAATCAAATAAAAATGGGTCACTCTATTGAATGCTCATGCTCCCTTTGATGGTTGTTTGGTGGAGACTATTCCATCTGCAAGCAATTACTTCTCCTGCTGACGCCTCTTTTGCTACCTGGGCTGATAAGGTTCATGCCTGCGCTTGGTTGGATGTGTCTTTTGGAACATTCCAAGCATTGTCTTATATGTGCATAGCCACGTTCTGGATTTACTGTTCCGCTCTCTTTCTTTGCTACTTCTTGTCTTTTCCTGGCAATTCAAGCTCTCAGGCTATTCTTTGCCTCCTCTTAGCTCCTTTCTTGGTAGATCGCTCAGCCTTCAAATTCCTTCAGACAAAATGTTTGAAGGAATTCCTTCGAACATTTTGTCCAAAGGAAATGTCCTTTAGCTTTTCTCTGATGATTACCACATCTTCTTGAATTTGACGCTCGCGGGCCCGTCATCATTTGAAAATCAACGTCTCTTTTACTACCTTAAATTTGATGTTCGTGGGCCCGTCACCAGACGTTTGAACCTTCAACGGCTAGTTTACCATGTTGAAGTTCACGTTCTCAGGCCCATCATTATTCTTTACCAATTTCCTTGGCTTTTGCAAATGACCTTTTCCAAAGGGAAAGTGACCCTTCGAAAAAAGGAAAAGGTCCTTTTTGATGGCCAAGAGTCCTCCGTAAAGGCATTTACCCTTCGGGTTTCTTGGCCTTCTGAATTTCTTCGAACAAAATGTTCGAAGGAATTCGTGCCTTCAGTGTCTCGGCTTTCCTTTGGTAATTTTCTTCGAACAAAATGTCTGAAGAAATTCGCCCCTTGGTTTCTTCATGGATTTTCTTCAGACAAAATGTCCGAAGAAATTCATTATTTGACTTGTCACTTTCTCTGAAGGAAACTTCCCTTTCGGGCTTTCTGCCTTGATCTCTTGCAAATGCACTTTCTGCCCTTTACAAGGGCACTTGACCTTCAGAGTTTTGTAAAAGACTTGTACTTCTTTGAAACTGGCCCATCCTTTTGCTGATAAAAGGCTTGTCTGAGGTAATTTGCTTGAAACAAAATGAGCCCTAGATCAACTCGAAATACTTGCAAGACTCAAATCACTTAGTTCTTTATAAAAATGGCCCTGTCACAAAGGGAAAACCCAAAATTGCAATAAGGTGAATTCATCAGAGACTGGCTAACAGGTCTAGCAAGGAAAAAAAGGGGGGAGCCCGATTTTTGGCCTGTAGGACCAAAATTGGTCAACAAGAATTATATTTGAACAGTCGGAACGTTTCAAGCTTTGAGTCAAATGAGAGTGTGTGCATGGAATTTCTAGTTGTTTGAAATGTTTAATGTTTTTCCTGTTCATCATGCAAGACAACTCTATTTTTAGAACTGAAGCATGCTTGCTTTGTTAAATGTGTTCACTTCATTGGAGTCGCTCACATTAGTCTGTGCATGATCTTTGTTTATCTTGCCTTTGTTTTTATTCTGCATTGGTTTTATTTACTGTTCATGCTTATGCCCATGTTCAATTCTGCTTTAAACTTTGTTCATGCTTCTATTTCTACATTTGTCTTACTTCTTGTTTAGTTCTGACACAGTCCTGTTTGTGTTTATGTCTCTGTTCATGCTATTGATCATGCTCAGTTCACTTCGCATTTTCTCTGGCTTTTCATGTGTTCTACTTTAATTCAAAATTTGGACTTTATTTTAGTTTTTTATCCTTCAAAAAAATTGTCCAAAGGACTCTCTGTCTCTTCTCTTTCCCAAGCTTGGCATTTCCTTTTCTCTTTTTTGGCCTTTGCTTATGCCCTTGTCTTTCCTATTGGGCTTTTGCTGACTTCAAATTCCAATGGATTTCCTGTTTGACAATTATTCTGAAATATCTCTTTCTTTGCCTTTGTTTTTTATTTTCCTCGGGTTTTTTATCCTCCTGAATTTCTTTAGACTTTTTGTCTAAAGGAATTCATCTCCTTTGGCTATCTTTTCCCCGAAGGGCAAGTGCCCTTCTGGAACTTTGTTTTTGTCCTTCGCTTTATGGAGGTGCCCTCCGCAAGGGCTTCTGCTTCCCTAAAAATGCCCTTTGGAACTTTTGAAAGGGTCCTGCCACTGACCAAGTGCCCTCTGCAAGGGCAGATGTCCTTCAAAAAAATGAATTTTGTCTTTCAGAATTTTTGCCAAGGTCTTCTCGTGCTTGAAGTGTCCCCCGCAAGGGCACATACCCTTCAAAAAAACTGTAAATGTCCCTATGCGACGCCCAGATGTCCTCTGCAAGGGATGTCTTCCAGAAGTGCCCTTCAAAAGAATTGAAAAGGTCTACTTCACCGACCAAGTGCCCTCTGCAAGGGCATGTTTGCCTTCAAAAGTGTCCTTCGAAAGAATTGTAGGGCACCTGGGCTTTTTGAAGGGCACCCGGGCTTTTTGAAACTATCCCTTGGAACTTTTGTCTTGACTTGAAAACCATAAAGTGAACCAACCTGAAGGGTACATACCCTTCAGGACTTTTGAATTAGACCTTCTTGAAGGGCAGGTGCCCTTCAGGTCTTCTCAATTGTGCTTTTCCCCTTTTCTTTTAGACAAAAAGGCCGAAGAAAATATGCTCTGAATGACTGCCACTTTGTCATTTTTTTTTGGACTTTTACAGTCCTTTGAGAGCACTTTCTCTCAGACAAAATGTTCGAAGAAATAGTCCACCTCTTATATCCCAAAAAATTCCTTGGGAAGACAAAACAAATAAACATACAACTTGTATGTCTTGGCTGTATTTGCACATTTGGTTGTAATCAAACAAGCTCTTTGGAAACCTTTGAATAACTAAAATTCACCTGGCTGTAGATGGCCACTTGGGTGGCTGTAAATGCTCATTTAAGGACCTCAAAACTGATTCACAAGACAAACTTGGCACCATAGCAAAATTCCGAATAGTAAGGGTGACAATTTGCCTTGTGGGGGGTAAAATTGTCAACATTTTTGGCGACTCTACTGGGAAGTGTTGTCAACCTGGAGCTGCGCCCTGATTCGAGGACATGCGTGAAACGGCTAGTCCTCTATCCAGCTAAAACAATGGGATCTCCTCATGAGGGTGGGTGCCTCAATAGTGAGAAGAACCTCCAGAGAAGGCTGGTTCCCGTATGATGTATCAATGAAGATTCCTACTCTATGCTGCTGACTACCATGGAAAAGGGAGAAAGAAAACTTAAAGGGGAAATCCTACCTAAAAGAGGGTGATACACCAGAATTATGATCCTACTCAGCTTGGAACCTTGAACACTGAGCGAACAAGAGGGAAGGAAGACCTTAGACTTCAATTAATCACTTGTGCATAAGTATTTCATGCAGAGGTTCGGTCCAATGACTAAAACTTGAGGAAAATGGTGGAGAGAGGTCTGATAAAAGACACTTTGCAGCCGCCTAACATCCACTTATAGTCTTAGCAAAAGACAATAAAGAACACTTCAACATGACCTGCACAAGGACAATATAGCAACTAGGTACGAACATAATTTGGGAAGGGAGAAAAAACTCTACCACTTATGTAAATTGCTGAAGAAATATACACTATGCCACCTTGAAATTTTAAAGTACACTCCTTGTTGATCGAAAAGGTTACACAACTCTTAATGGCAGAGTCTGGTCTAACCATGAGAGATTGGATTATTTTTTAATCAAGGCTAAAAGCCATTATATAGCAATTTACAAGAGGCCAAAGATAGGCGTATAAACTTGAAGAGAAAGATCTTCTTTTGTTAACTCAATCTTTTCTTGGCCTTAAAATAAAATATGTTTTTCTCTTTGTCCTTGCATGAATTTTTTTTGTTTGATGAAGCACACTCATCCTTGTCATCAACCGTCCACCTCTTCTTTGCATGTAAATCTTCTAATTAATGTGGCGTTTCAATCGATTAGTTAACTCTAAATCTGGAACAGTCAACTCATCATTGAATTTGCAACTCCAATTGAAGCTAATTTTGACCTTCAGATGCATGAGCTGATTGGATATGAACAGGACTTTAATAATTAATTAACTGAAGCTTCGACCGATGTTTTAAAATAGCCTACTCCTTGCATGTAATCTGCTCTATTGTGGTCATTCTATTTATATCTATTTCTGGCAGTATTCATCTCTTTTGACGGTTTATCTATTTTCTATTCTTTTGCACAGTGGGCTTCATTTATTTTGGATTTTTTTGCTATTTTTAAATTCCAACAGTAACTTCATGCAGGAAAAAATTGACGGCCTACAGGACGTCACCGAAAACGTCGCATTTCCTTCAGAAATATTTCCGCAGGCTTATTCCTGTCATTTGTCCTTTCTCTTATTTGGTCGGGCCTTTTCCCGTAGCCTTTTGTTCTGTCGGCTTCCGAATTCCTTCGGACTTTTTGTTCGAAGGAATTCCTTTGGAAAAAAAAGTCCGAAGGAATTTTCTTTGTCTTTGCTTTTTTATGAAATGCCTTTTTCGAATTCCTTCATGTCCTCCGTCAGCCAACCAGTCTGTGTGGCCTCCAGCAGGCAGTCCCCGTGTCTTCCAGCAGTGTAGGTGTCAGTCCGCGTGGCCTCCAACTGGCCCTCTACGTGTCCTCTAGCAGGTCAGGTGTCATCCACAGTACACTTCAGAAAAATTGGAGGTGCCCAGACTTTTTGCAACGGTCCTGTGGTTTTGGTATTGGTTTTGCTCGCCCTTCAGAATTATTAGAAGTGTCCCTTCCAAATTCCTTCAAACTTTTTGTCCAAAGGAATTCCTTCAGACAAAAAGTCCAAAGGAGTCTTTGTTTCCCTTGCCTTTCCTTTTTTTAATGCGCCTTTCGGAAGCCAGTCTAGGTGTCTTCCTGCAGCAGTCCACGTGTCATCTTGCAGCAGTCCACGTTAGCATCCATGTGGTAGTCCACATTGTCTATGTATCCTTCAGCTATCTTTTCCGACCAAGTGCCCTTCGCTAGCCAGCCAGTCTGCGGGAGCTCATTTGACTTCTTTCATTAAACCACCCCCTTTGAACCCACCGTTGAACCAATTGATTGGTTCAGTTCAAAGGTTCAAGCGGTCATTTGAACCAAGGCTTTGAACTTGCGTTGAACCCTTTGGGTGAACCGAAACATTGAACCCACATTTTGAACCAACGCATTGAAACCTCATGTTGAACCAATGCGTTGAACTTTTGAGTGAACCGATTTAAAGGTTCAACCAACGTGTTGAACCAATTGATTGAACTGTGCAAATGAACCAAAACGATGAACTCAAAAAAGGCTAACCTTGTGAGTTCTAGACAAGAGTCCAAAGAAGCTTTACCAGACCCTGCACTGTCTGAACTGGTTCTTCATCTGCCGAACGACTACACCAAATAGCAAGAAAAAATTTGACTCGTGGAAGATTTGTCAACATTCTGGCGACTCAGCTGGGAAGCATGCCTGCTATGCTTGAGGACCCTAGCCATGTATAGACTTTATTCAAATTTCCTGATGGTGAATCCGATTTCAGATTGACAAAATCTGCTCTTATCATTGTTGTAATAACCTCCTTCAAAATAAGAAGGGAAACACACGAAAGCGGAAAACTAACTAAAAGCAAATGTGCAAACAAGCACTTATTGAACAAAATTGAAGCAAACTATTGTGCTTTTACAGCACTTGGAGGAAAGCAGAGAATAATTAAATATGTACATGGAACTTTGCTCTTTAATAGCAATGTTTTAGATGTATCCCATTTATTGGGATTGGAAGCTCTTCGCCATCCATCTTAACAAGTTGGAAGGCGTTTTGGGATTTGCAGCTGGATATTGTGTATGGGCCACTCCAAAGTGAATCAAACTTTGTGTGCCTATGATCATGACCATGTACCCAAAATCCAACACCATGTAGACCTCCTCGTCCCTATCTTCGTTCAAGGAACCAAATTGAGTTGATATGGAGAGAAGCAACCGAAATGTGATCATTTTTGTAGTAGGAGTAAAAACCAACTCCGCAGTGGCAATGGGAGTAAAAACCAACTCCACAATAGATATGAAAGTAAAAACTAACTCTGCAATAGGAGAATAAACCATCTCATCTATTCTCTCAAATTGAGAAAAGTCTTTCGCAACAAAATGAGTTGTGTACTTGTCCAAACTACCAAATTTATCCACCCATTTGCATCCAATGGGTTGTGCAACCAGTGATTTAGATACCATACAAAGGTCAAAAGGGAAGGCAAAATGACCACGCTTTGCAGAAGTAACAACCTTCTCTCTAGTCCTCTAAACCAATGCTTATAACTAAAGCATTTCATCCTCCTACACAACTACCCATGCATTTGACTAAGATTTAGGTATGGCATTATCCTACACATCCTTTATAGTGGATATTCCCTCCATAAGTAGTGCATGTAAGTTGATTGGAGCAAAGTCAACAAGCTTATAAGAAATTTCATCCTCCAGCACAACCTATATGGTGAAGTCTCCTTCCACATGTGCATCTACATTGATTGTAGTATGATCAACGAGTCTATACAAGTCACCTTTCCCAATACCCAAGGCAATTACTCTGTCTTATTTTACATCAGACATAATACATTGTTTTCTAGAGAAATATACAACAATGTTGAGATTTTATATTAACTGACTAATAGATGAATTTTTATTCATGCTAAAAACATACTTAACATTTTTTACATTGAATTTTCTAGCATTATTCAATACTATGCAAATATCTCCTATCCTCTCTACTGCATATGACTGGCCATCAGCTAATGAAACAAAATAAAAAATTGTTCTCGCAATAAATTTGACATACTAATCCTTACAACATATGAAATGTCGAGTCAAGCTAGAATCAATGAACCAACAACTAGTAGCACTAACGTTCAAGTATAATGCCACAAGGGCATACTCTTCCTCAGAATCATGTCCTTCAATTGTTGCCACATTTTTTGCCTTCCTGCATTGTTGGGGAAGTGCATACCATCGCTTTTGACAATTCTTATTGAGATGCCCAACTTTACGACGGTAAAAACACTTCACCTGAGACTTACAAGATGAATCAATAAGGATATATTTCCACTTTGTCTTTAACTAAGCAGCAAGTGCATTCTTTGTTTGTCCAACACTAGACTCATTTGCTTATGTCTTTTTTGTTCATTTTGCATTAAAGAGGAACTAACCTGATCAAATGTTAGTGACTAACTTTCTACCATCAAGTGCAAAGCCTCTACAAAATATTCATACAGGGGTGTTAAGTTGTTCAGAACAAGAGCCACTATGTCATCACCATCCACCTTTTTCTTAATGATTCCTAACTAGTCTCGGAGATCTTTCATCCAAAGAAGATGTCCTAACAGAGACTCATCCTCAGACATCTTTGTGGAAAATAGTGGATGCTTTAGGTACGGGACTCGGTGTTTTTCCAAAGTTTGATATTTGTTTTTCAAACCGGTCCACAAAGCAATTGCCTCAGTGGCATTCTGGACCTTAGGAATCATGTCATTTGACATAGAAAATGTAAACAACAACAAGGCCTCCTAATGATGTTTGTCATAGTCTGCAATATTTGTGGCATGGTTTGCTTCAGTGCCAAGGATGATTTCATCACAATCTTGATATTCCACAATTGTTAAAATCTTTGACTCCAAACATTATAATTCTAGCTAGTTAATTTATGTGCTTCCAACAAAACCAAATGTTGAATATCAACTATTTTATACACATTTTTTACCTTCGATTAGAAAATCAATATAACATGAAAAGTACAGTTTTGACCCAAAAATCAATGCAATAGGAAAAGTAGTTGTGACCTGGAAATTAATGCAACATGAAAATTAAATAGTTTAAAATCTGATCTTCAAAATTACTTACAATTTGAAATCACAAAATCAGACTGTAAGTTTGTGTCTTCTTGTGTCTATAGATTTGTAAGAAAATTATTTCAAGACTCATTTGTTATCTTCCACTGCAACTTAGGACTATAAAATCAAATGTCTTCAACTGAATTGTGCCCTAACACGATTTGTGTCTTCAATTGAATTGTGCCCTAGCACAACTTGTGTCTACAAAAACATGACTTTTCTTACACATGTTACTTTTGACTAGGTTGTGCTTATTTTCCTTCAAACTGTATGCCCTAGATGTGTAGCACATTGTCTGGTTTGTGTTTCCTTCTGTGACTATCACAACTTTGACATCGTTTATTTTGTTTTTCATGACCTTTGGGCATTACAATTTTATTGTGTTGCACGTTTTCATGCCGTAAAGCCTCAATCTTCCCTTTTGCAATCCATCACGACTTGTGATTCTTTTTTGGTCTTTTCTCTAAAGTCGTTAATAGTGTTTTTCTTAGTTCTAGTCTAGTCTGCACAAAAACTATGTTTTCCTTCTACGAACAGGTTTGCATGAAAAAATGTTGTTACTAAAAAATATCACCTCTTTTTTTCTCTGTTCATACCCTTCTCCTTGGGCTTCCTCAAACAGTCTACTCCATTCGTACCTGACTAGGGCTTCCCTAAACAATTGGCTCCGATAGCAATGCTAGCAAATATGAATGCTAAAAGAATGAAGAGAAAATTGGAAGGCACACGTGGAAGTTAGCATGGATACTTCTTTTATTGAGTAAAATTTACAACAATTGGGAAGGTTGATAACCAACCATTAGTTAATGACTAAATTATAGCTAATTAATAACTTTAATATAACACAATTGTACAAGTACAACTCCTATAAGAATCTTTATGTTTATTTACAAAACTTTACCATATAGTTTTCAAAATTATAAAAATTTAGGGCAACATTGATATGCATATTTAGTTTTATTTATTATTTTTTAAAGTTTATAAACTTTATTAAAATTTTAAATATTTATTTTAAAAGTACCTGAAGGACATTTATTTTTTTTATCATTTTCTTGGAAGTTTAGGGTTGAAAATTAGCCATATTGTACATATCAAGGAGTCTAACAAAGTAGTGAAAGAATTTTGGTCTGAAAATATGTAAATATTTGGATTTAATTGTTTCCATGTTTTTTAGTGGTCAAAATAGTCATTTGTGTAAGTGAAATAAATGGGATTCAACATTTGTTACTACCTGATTCACAGTAGTTAACTACTTAAAACTACAGTTTGTGGTGTCACATGATACTTACTATGTGTGAGTATAGAAATATTGACCAAATTGTGTTAGGTAAAGAATAAAACCCCCCAAATAATGCTAAAGACTGGTAAAAGACATAGAGAGGCATTCGTGTTGTTGAAATTTTTAGTTGTTGATAACTTAGTGTCAAAGCTACTATAGTGTCTAAATTGTGAAAAAATTTGACTACTAAATATCAAGCATTAGAATCTGGAAGGTCTTTGTATTTTAAAAATTTGTTGTTTTCCACTAAGCTGCAAAAAGAAGGTTCTATTTCAGATTACCTCTTACGTCTCAAGGATCTTAGTGATCAACTAGCTGCCATTGAAAACCCTGTACATGACCAAGATAAGGTTGTATTGGTATTGCATAGTTTTACCTTTGTCTTTTGACTCGTTTGTAGAGTCACTACATCTGATTGTAGAAACACAAAATCTTGATTTCAAGAAGTTGTCAAAACTTCTCATGCAAAAAAAGCAGAGGCAAGATCGTGCAAAAGAAACAATTTCAAATTCTACAATTCTAGGGTAGAGACATATAGTACAATGTTGGCAGTTCATCAAGTGATGAGACTTTCAAAGGCAGTAACAAGTCACAATTGAAATGCCAATATTTTAAGAAGCTAGAACATCTTAATAAATATTGTCAAACGAGATAATATGACCTTGAAGTCTTCTGCTATGTAAAAACCTGAAGTCTTGCTTGAATGCCCACCCTCTCATACTTAGGCAAAATTTTGGTATGTAGGCCAAAAAATGGCCAACATTTATGGCGACTTGCAGGGAAGCGTGCTTGCTATGCTTGAGAACTCAGACCATATAGATGCTATTTGAACTCCCAAAACAAAGATAAACCTGATTTCTGACTGTAAATCTCCTCTGATCATCGCTGAAGTAACCTTTATCCTTCAAAATAAGAAGGGAAACACATGAAAGCAGGAAAACTAACTAAGAGACAAATGTGCAAACAAGCACTTATTGGAAAAAAATTGAATGAAACTACTATGAGGAAAGCAAAACAAATAAGGAACCTAGCTAACCATGATAAAACATGATCCGCTTGGATCAAATGGGAAATTCCTGAACTCACTCCTTCCAAGAGATGGTACAAGTTGCAAAGCAGGATGTTTATTAATCATAACCTTTGATGAGGCATTTTCCTTGTCCACCAACTGTATTAGCATCTTCTCAAATGAGTCATCAACAACAAATCAGTCACCAGCAAAGACAAACTCATCAAGTACTTCCTGATCTTTTTCACATTGCTTGTCATCTACCACCTTGTCAAGTGATATCTCATTTATGCATGGTTCTTGAGTGACCAAATCCTTCTTATCGACTACTGCAAGTTCATCCAGATCTTCAAGGAGCTCTGAGTAAGCAACCCAATTTGTATTGTGATCTTGAATAGGTGATTCTTGATCAAATTTTTCGTAAACATGTCCTTCAATAGACAACATATCCATACAAAGTTCTTCAATCTCCTAAAGAGATTCAAGGTACAGCTGCCAATCATCTTTTTGTTCCTCATTTTGATCTATAGAATTAGCTTGAAAGCTATCTGGATCCTTCTCAATAGGAGATACCTGTAACTCATGTATAACTTCAATTTGTACCAGCTCCTCTTGAAGTTCCTCTACATCAAGATCAGTCTTCTCACTCTCATCTATAATTGGATGCTCAACTACAACTTCAAGTGAAGTATCAATAGAAAATTCTTCCTCAAACACACCTGAAGCATCCTCTACACACTTTGCAAGAACTTGACCTGTAGATGCAACCTCTTTCTCAATCCTCCAAAGAACAGGCTCCTCCTGAGGAAGGGGGATGGTGGGAGGGTGATGAAATTCATTTGTTTGAGAGGGAAAATGAAGCATGGGAGTTTGATCATGATCAGATTTTGGAATCTTGAGGGCAATGGAATTATCTAGGGAGTTTTGGAGAGGAGGGAAAGAGAAACTCTTAAGGACCTGTGTATTATGTTCCTTCCACTTGGTCGTTACCTCATCAAAGTCTGAAACTTGCTTGTCTTCTTGGACAACTTGAGCTTGAGGGATGATTGGTGAGGAAAGGGGACTATAGGAAGGTTTAGTCTCATGAATAGGCTCTTGAATACAATCAGGAAGCTCCCTTGTCACACACTGGGCATGATTAAGAACTTCATGAGAATAAGAAGCACAAGAACCCTTTGTAGACAATTGGTTTATCTCGATTTTCTGCCTCTCCCAAGCCTCCATCTTTTCCAATACAAGAATACACAACCCATTTATCTCTTTTGAATCATTGGACACATTTGAAATAGACCATTCAGTTCCTCATACTGAGAGTTAGAACAAACCTTTCTTGCATATGCTAGTATTTTGAGCTCTATTTCATTCATTCTTTCTTGAAGGCAAGGCTGCTCATATGCAGCATCATAGCCATATGGGAAAGATGAAATCTAGTCCTGAGACTGGTATGGCTCACAAGGAAGGTAAGATTCATGCTCTTGATAATAAGAATCATGAGAAACTTGATAAGGCTCAACATAGCTTTGATAATACTCTTGATAAGGCTAATTAGGCTCATAAAAAGGCTCATAGGTATCATGACAAGGCTGGTATGATCCATCATTGGGATGATAAGAAAACATAGCATAGGAATTCTCTTCATACACAGCCATCAAAATTCATTCATAATAATGCAATAAAAATAGACTTACATGAAAACTGTGCCTGAACTATTAGAAGCAATTGCTTGAGCTTGGAATCACCAAATGCTTCTTGAAGAACACTATCATAACTGCAATTTCATCAAGACCAGCTCCAATAGGTCCCATCAGGCGTGACAAAAATTGTTGTCAATCTGGAGTTGCACCCTAATCGAAGACGTACTAAAATGGCTAATCCTCGCTTCAGTTGAAACAATGGGATCTTCTCACGAGGGTGGGTGCCTCAATGGTGAGAAGAACCTCTAGAGAAGGCTGGTTCCTGTAAGATGTATCTATGAGGATCTCAACTTCTACATTACAAATTGCCTGGAAAAAAGGGAAAAGGAACTTGAAAATAAATTCTAGCTAAAATGGTGATACACCTGATTTTCTTGATCCACTCAACTCGACCTTCTAAGAATACTGATTCAAGTAAGGAAGAGGCAGAACTTCAACTCTAATTGATCAATACACAAGTATTTCATGAAAAGGTTGAATCTAATGGTATAAGCTTGAGGGAAATAAAAAAATAGGCCTAATGAAAGGCACTAAATAGCCACTAATATCCACTATAAACTTAACAAAAGACGTTCAAACACAGAACGTGACCTGCATAAATGACCAGCTAATAACTAGGTACGAACCCAAATTTGACAAAAAAAAAATCTATCACTTAGGCAAATCAATGACAAAAATACACTATACCAACTGCTGGAAACTGAAAAAACACAATCCTCTTCTTATTGATTCTGAAAAAGGTTACAACACAATCTTTGGCAGAAGTTTTCTTGCCAAAAGAGAGATGATTTTTTTTACAAGGCTGAAAAGCCAACTTATAGAAAAATACAATAGCAAAGAGATGGTGTTGAAAATAAGAGAGGAAGTTAACTCTTCATTAGCCCAAGTCCAAATTGCGTTGCATGAGTCTTCCAAATTTGTCTTTTCTTTTCTTCTCTTTTGTCTTGCATGAAGGATCCTTGGCGTTGAAGTGGACAGTGGCTAATTTTGGGTTGTTAAACCTCTCTATCATGCAATAATGCTACGCCCACTTCCAAATTTGGCATTCTTCATAAGCTGCTGGAACATTTGAAAGTATGAGATGACAATAGCATCCATGAAATCCAATGCCAATGCCAATTTTAGAACTCTGACTGGATCCGTTGGAAGCCGAGTTGGAACATTTGAAAGGCTAAGTTGACCTTGGAGATAAACTTGACTTCAATAACCAGTCAACTGAAGCCTTGACTAGTCAACCGTAATTAGTTTTTGCTTGCATGGAATTCCACGTTGACTCCGTCTTTTGCTTGTGCATGGGTTTCTCTCAGCCTAATTGTTCGTGATTTCTCTTAGCTAAATTTAGAATTCTACTTCTTGACCTCTGTCTGTATTTGTCTTTCCACAGACTTTCCCTTCTTATTCCTTTGACCTAATGTTCATTCTCTTCGGGTCTTTATTATCTCGGACCTCTCCCTTTTGTTTTATTTCTTCGGATAATCCATTGGGCTATTTGCTAAGTCATTTTCCCGTGGATTATGTTCATTCTTTTCGAACTTCGATTTTGTCTCTCTCTGCCCTTGGACTTTCCTTTCTTTGACCAAGCTTTCTGAAGGAATCCTTTGAACAATTTGTCCGAAGGATATCCATTTCTTTCATATTTTTGTTGGCTCATTCTACTATCATCTACTTGGTTTTCTTCCTTCGAATTCCTTCGGACTTTCCCATTGACTTCTCCTATCATTTATCATTTCCTTGGATTTTCGTCGGAATTCTTTTCTGTTTCATGTTTTCCTCGGACTTTTTGTTTTCACTTTCCCATGGCTTCACCTTTTGGAATTCTATTTTCTGCGGATTTCTCCCTTTGAGAACTTTTATAAAGGAATCCTTCAGACAAAAAGTCTAAAGGAATTCCTTCGGACTTTTTGGTTCGAAGGATATCCCTTCCAAAAATTTCTTTGCTTTGTATTATTCCCTCAGATTTTTTGGTTTCAACTTTCTCACAGACAAAAAGTCCACGAGATTTGTTCCTTCGCTTTCCAAAGAACAGCCCTTCGGGTTTTTTGGAGGGCAGCCGGGCTTTTTGGAAGGCATCTAGGGTTTTTGGAAACGTCCTTTCCAAAGGGTACATTGCCCTTCGGATTTTTTAATTTTTTGGGTTTTTGTCCAAGTCTATTTTTTTGTTCTTCAATGTCTGCAACTTCAGACTCTTCACTAGCGCCTACTTTGGATTCTTCATTGCATGTTACTTATAAAAAGAGATAAGTCATTCACCCTGAGAAACCTGAAATGCACTACCCAGAGTAATTCAGGTTTTCCAACCCAGATTACTTCTGCTGATAAAACTTTCATAAGCAAAGCACTTCTCAAAACCTGATTTGCACTGTCAAGAGTAATTCGGCTTTTCCAACCCAGATTACTTCTGCTGAGGGGTTTCAACTGCTGATTACTCATAAAGTGAAATAAGTTGTGTCTCTTGTAAAACTCGAAGACTTCTCCTTCCAAAAACCTGAAGTCTTTTGCTATGTAAAAACCTGAATTCTTGCTTGAATGCACACCCACCATCTCACACTTAGGCAAAATTTTGGTATGTAGGCCAAAAAATGGCCAACACCACCTCTGCCCTAGGTTCTATAAATTGAATTTCAACAGAAAATCCAAAAACAATCTAGGTCAATCCAGTATTGAGGAGTTATAAGGAATGCAAAGGAGTGCCATTCATAAGCTAGTCTCAACAAATTGGCAATCATGGCAATAAGTTTGTTGAGATATTGATAATGGCCTTTCCAGACTCATTACCAATGGAGACTCATTATTGATCATCAATAAAATCAATAAGGAGTGACCTCATGAGATCAAGGCATCAATGATTCATCCAAGCACCATTGGAGTTTAGAGAATTTTGTTCGCCAAACCCTATCAACTCTTTGCTTAATGTTGTCACATCTATAGGGATGGTGACTCATTGCCTTGCAATATACATCTGTAGCTTTAGAGAATTCATACCCACATCTCTCTCCCAAATGATTGAAATGAAATGAAATAAATGGTTTTAATTACATCCATGAGACTCAACAGTTTATAGAACCATTGATTACACCGTTTGGTCCAACCGCTCAAAGATTCATGGGACCCGAAACATCTTTTAAAACATAACTCCACTTTTTATTGAACTGGATTAATATCTTCCCCAACTTTTTAAATCTTTTTTCCTCAAATATTAATACATCAGTGGGAGTTTTCTAAGTTACTATCTACCAATGGACCCCACTTGTCACATTCTTTTCCCAAGTAAGTATTCATTTGAATTATGTGTTCTTCTTTCTGCTAGAGTAAATGTCACATCTCACCCTTAAAGTCTTTTACTCCCTTCCACTCCACACCCACTCAGCGATTTGCATTCACTTCCACCCTCCCTTTCTTTTCACTTGCTCATATTAATTCTCATGCCTACGTTTGTCTTTTCTGCCCCACCCACAATATTCATATGACGGCAAGGCTTTGTATTAATGAAATCTTCTCCCCTTCTTATCTCTTGACCATTACTACACAAATTTTTATTGTGGTCTTACACTTGCCATGTTTTATTCTTTCTGTTAGGTTGTGGAGCTAAAAGCTTCACTGATGCAAACAGAGGAGGAGGTTGCAGAGAGGTTGCTGAGTGTCACAGACACCGGCGTCGGTCAGGCCAATCGACGTCGACAGGATTAGATAGAAGAGCAACCGACATCGGTCAGATATCGGTCGGCGTCGGTCACCTCCAGGCAGACAGGGACCGACGTCGGTCGCCTGTGCGGTTCATAATTGCAAATTTTACGGGCAGTTAGTTAACGAACCAAGTGTTTGCATGTCAAGAGCCAAATTTAGACTAGAAGCTACAGATCTAATTATTGTAATTAGATGTCTAATTATTGTTTGGATGATATCTATATAAGAGACTCATGGGCTGTATTGTAAAGTGTGCTAGTTTGAGTAGAGCAAAGTTATCTCCTTCTGTGTGTGAGGTGAGCAAAGGTGTTCCTCCTAGTTCCACAGCAGTGCCAAGGTGGGTGCTGGTTTTAGAGAATCAGCAGGATTCTTCAGGTGTGTAGGATCTTGGTCAGCAGGTGTGCATGGCTACTTTTGGAGATCTACATGGTAAGTAAGATCATTGATCTGTAGGTGTATGTGTCTGCATGATCCAAGTTTGCAGGTGTGCAGAACCAGATTGATTTGCAGGTGTGCAAGATCAAGGAGGACAGCAACACAACAGGGAGCAGGATCAGGCAGGATCTAGTTGGAGTACAGTGTGTACTCAGAAAGAGAGCAAAGAGGAAGGCAAGGCAGTTCCTTCCATAAGTGAGATCATTTGGGTTGCAGGTTGTTGCAGTTCAGGGGAGATCTACTTGAAGTACGATTGTGTACTTGGAGTGCGTGGAGCACTTGGGTACTGGTAGTAGTGGATACTCGCTGGTTGGAGGTGAACACCAACTCTGTGTTTGAGTTGTGTGTTGGGACCGTAAGAGAGAGAGCTTTGAGGGAAGATTTACTGTTTATGCCCTAGAGGTGTGGGAGCCCTAGAGGTGTGTAAGGAAGAAGAACTGTGGCAATCTTCTTTGTTGTATTTCCTTCTGAAAGAGTTTTAATACAAGTTGTGTATTGTCTCTCATATTCTGTGTTATTTCTGAATTCTAGTTACTTGTGTATTATGGTTAATTTCCGCATGTTAAGTTGCTTGGTAATCAATTGTGTGCTTCCATAATTCCCAACAAAGGCGGTGATAGAGTTCTTTGGTTGGGTATCTAACACTTTCAACTCTATCCACATGTCTTCAATAGTTTGTTGCACATTGAAATGAAATGAAAGATTTTAATGACGTCCACGAGACCAAGCAGTCTAAGGGACCAAGAGTCGAAACATCAAGACATTCTTCTGTTCTTTTCGATATTAGATCTTCTACTATAAAGCTTGATCAATAAACCAACTGTATTGTGCAGCCTAGGCTCCTCAAAAAGCTCACCATGCTGATCGCCACGCTCCAAGTACGAAGCTCTCTTCCTAACTACATAATCCTTGGCATCATAGACATGATACGAATGGGAAAATGTCTTGTTTGATTTTTCATTCAATGCGTGACTTTTTTGGAACAGTGTCTTTTGCATGAAGTGGCTATTAAAAATTGTTTATCTAGGGCACATCTTTGTCATTTTCTGCAGCGATCCTCTGCAATGAATGATTCTAGGCCTTGGATGACTATATCAAAAAGGGTCTGATGGAAGATGGGAATGAGTTAGGTTTTCAAGATGGAAATGGGTCAGGCACTGGTTCTAGTTCATTACACTCCTCTTTGATGCACTAAACTAACCACACCAGACGCAGGTTGTTTCTTCTGCCCCAAACACCATGGTTCTTTAGTACATGGCAATGAATCCCTTTCGATGTCATCCATTCCTTAAAGCATCCCTTCAATCTCAAATCAGTGAATTTTACTGTGGTGAATTCAATATAAAGCCCATTGTGGAGGGAATTCAATCAAAGCAAGACATCTCATCTATGAAGTAGAAGAAACATCCTAAGACCATTAATGAAGCATGTGCCGTAGCCCTAGATACGAAGAAGGGACGTACCATATCTGCAAATCAGCAAGGTGCAGCCTCAAACAAAGGGAAGAGTAATGGGAAAGGTAAGAAAACCGCCACTCCTATTTGCAAAGATTTTAAGAAGCATTGAAACCATTGATATATAGATATCCATTCCAATGCACAATGCTGGAAATAGCATCCTAACAACTAAAAGAAAGGTCAATCCAAGAAGACCGTGGCATCATGGTAGAGGGCAAAGACATTGGGAACAGTTCAGACGTGGATGACAAGATTTATTGCACTTCAATAAAGGAGGTATGTTTGAGTAGCAGCACTCAATGTAAGGATGAATTGAACAACCTTTTTCATATCAAAATCCGAGGAAAGGGGACAAAGGTAGATGCACTATTCGATTCATGTTCTCAAGCAAATCTGATTTCCCAAGAGTTGGTAGTGCAGCTTGAATTAGAGGCACGTGATCACCCTCTCATCCATATTCTTTGGGATGGGTGAAGCAAGGAGTAGAGATTTATGTCATCAAACAATACAAGGCTGAGTTTGGGATTAATGATATTTTCATAGATGAATTTGTATTCTTTGGTTAGTAGAGAAACTGACACAGAAATTGATTAGATTTTGGTTAGTTTCTACACAGTTAAATTTTGATTAGAGAGACTGACACGAAGCTTCTTTTTTCAGTCATGCTAGAAGGCTTGGCCAATTGATAATGACCTTAATTTTTGCCACGTCAATCCTCAACTCTTCTCCTCCAAGGACATACCATAGACACATCCATGACTCACTTGCGAATTTGGACTTTTTACGAGTTTGGCCTCACCTTGGTGAGCATTGAGGATGTATCTTTCCCCTGCCTTGATTAGATTTCTGTCAGTTTCTAAATATTCTTTGGTTAGTAGAAAATCTGGGATGGGAGCTGAACAGTTATCTAGGGTTTGAGTTTGGTATTGCTGAGCATAGAGTAATGAGAGCAACAAAGAATAGAGATAGTGGGATGCAGAACAGAGAAGATGAGTTGTTGGTTGCATGTTATAGCCTTGTGAGTTAGTAACCTTGCATTCATTAGTGATAGTGAATTGGAGGCACAAGCCCGCATGCTAGAGTTTCCGCACACTTAGTTTCTTTATGGTAAATCTTGTGTCTACTCTTGTGTATGTGCTGTATATGTTTCTTGTCCGCATGGTACTAGAATTTGCACATAATCAAATTATACAGTAACTGAGATTTGTGTTAAGCAATTAGACATCAATCTAACCGGGCTAATTCTGGATCAATAAAACAGGAAACTATGAACTAAAAGATGAGTTAAACGAATGTTTCCTTTTCCCTGCTTGGTATTCTATTTTGAAAGATTAAGGAGCGGCTTGCACTATCCTCAAGTAAATATGCAATATATATATATATATAGAGAGAGAGAGAGAGCTTACAGTACTATAAGCGGCTTGCACTATCCTCAAGTAAATATGCAATATGGAGAGAGAGAGAGAGAGAGCTTACAGTACTATAAGCTTACGGAGATTTCCAAGCTCCTTTGGTATAGAACCAGATAGGTTATTTATTCCAAAGGTCCTGAAAAAATGAATGTTTGTGAACATTGCATGGGGAAAGACATCTTGAGATGCAATTCAAAGTTTTGCCAGTAACTAAATTTGATTGGGATGATCAATATGGCATGAATGAATCAAAGAACTTTAACTTATGAATATGTTTTTTATTTTAAGCAGAACATTAGAGGAAGAGTATGAGTCTCACAAATATTGCATGTTCCTGAGGGTCCCCAAGAAGGCAGGTATGGGACCATTAAAATAGTTCTGGTTCAGGTTCCTACCAACAAAATTCACAGATCCATCTATCACGATATTGGACAGAATAACATAAGTTTATCTAAATATTACTTTTTTGAAGTTTTATCAAAAAAACAAGGCAATCTTTCAACGACAATATTATCCATTTATGTAACTTCTTTTTTCTGATAGAGAATTTTCAACCAGTCCTTTGACATGGTGAATGTCATTGTTTTCATCAGCCAGACAAGTGGAACATAAACTTACTAACCAATTAGCAAACTTACAGATCAAAGAGGTAAGTCAGATTTGCCAGTTCTTCTGGAATTTCTCCTGTTTTGTCCAGCGCATAGACCTTCCTGCAAGAAGAAAAATATGATCTACAACCTCAACCAAGATTCACCGATAAAAGATATCTACATAGGATCTCTCTTGCTTTAAAAGAATAGGAAAAACACTTGTTTAGTTAGAAGAATAATTCACACTACGGACCGCAAAGGGGTCAGTAAATGGGTAATAGAGTGCCTCAACATGTTAATGGAAAGAGAACAGGAAAAATACTTGTTTTGTTAGAAGAATAATTCACACTATGGACCCCAAAGGGGCCAGTCGCTGGGTAATAGAGTGTCTCAACATGTTAGTGGAAAGAGAACGGGAAAAACACTTGTCTTGTTGGAAGAACAATGCACGCTCCGGACCACAAATGGCCAATAGCTTGGAAATAGTGGGCCTCAACATGCTAATAGAAAGAGAACATGAAAAACACTTGTTTTGTTGGAAGAACAATTCACACTCCAGACTGCAAATGGGCCAGTAGGGCACCTCAACATTTAATGAGAAAAGCACAGGAAAAACACTTGTTTTGTTGTAAGAACAATTCACACTCCAGAACGCAAAGGGGCCAGTAGCTCTGTACTAGAGGGCCTCAACATGCTAGTGGATTGTCTTAGGTTCAAGTCTTAGCTGGCCATAGAGAATTAAAAATTGTTATAAAAAATGAAGTCCAGTGAGCAACAAGTTTAGTGTAGGCATTACATTTGTGTAACGTGGCAGACAGTTCCAGTAGTGCAGACACACTTGATGCCAGGATTTCCAATATGTACAGTGGAATTAGCTAGGCCAGAGCATGGATCTGTGATGTTCCATATTTCAGAAGACTCTATATTCCACTTCTTAGCAAGTGACCTTATTGCAGCAACTGCAAAATTCAACAACAAAAAAGATGGCAGAAAGTTCAGGAACAGTCAATAAATTTTAAGCTACTAAACATAAAATAACTGAACTTGCCTTCCGTTGGATCTGTGACTGCCATTACTTGAACTGCTTGTAACAAACATCCAATGCTGTAAAGAGAACAGAGAAACCAAGTTGATAATGTTGGGAATTGAACCTTTGGCATGATGATGATAAAATTAATGTTATAATATTGCAGTTGGTAGCCACTCCTTGGCTTTTGAAGCTTTCAAGTGTTTCTCAGGATACCTGGAAAAAGAACCATAACATCCAAAGGGTTGTAGATCAATCGAAATCAGTGATGGTAAGTCTCAGTTATTATACCATCTTTTAACGTACAAATATCTGAAAATAATATATGAACCACAAAATTTCAAAATAATAATATTATTCGTATAATAACCATAGTCATTCTTTTGTGGTTACTGTTAAGCATTGATTAAATCTTTTATAAAAAAAAATAGCCATTTGTTTTACCCTAATTTTCATATATACTGGTCAGGGCCCTTCCCCTGGTTTACGTTATGAGAAAGGTCAAAAAGCATAACCATAACCATTTTCTTAATTCTTATGGTTACGAAAAAATTCAGATCTTGTCTAAACTCATCCATACATATATTCATCTTGACTGAATTAAAATGAAATCCGCTTTTGAAACGCATTATAACAGTGATCTGTAGCTTTGGGTGGCTGACATTATTTAATGGAAAATATCGAAGATAGAACTCCGTGTCCATCGATTCCATGATTTGCAAACAGTTTAATATTGGTCCAATTTGGTGATGATTCAGTGAAAAACAAGTTGACAATTCTCCCACATCCATTGCGGCTATCAATTCAAATAATTTCGGTCTCATGGATCGATCTTAGTTTTGCCTAAACATTACTATCATTATTTTTGTTATTACGATTGGTTGCATATACCATATTTATTTTTAAAACGAGGGAGCAAATTAATTTGATTGGGTGGATAATTTGATTGTAATTTATTTTCTATCCATTAAAATTATCACAAATTGATTACATTTAATTAAGTATTTATATTAAATGCAAAATATATTAATAATGTTTAATTAAGAAATAAAATAATAATATTAAATTTAAATGAATAGAAATGATATATTTTGATGTAAAATATTTTGTTGCAGAATTTGGAGTCAATAAGCATGTAATGAAGTTATGACAATTGTTATTTAGATATTTGTATTTAATTGGAGAAGATTACAATGATCGTACACTTCACTCGTGACAAATGTCCAGAGCATAAATTTACTCTTTTGGCACATGTGTGCAACATAAATATAAATTTTTAAGTTTGCTCACCTAGTTCTACTCATTGCTTCCTTACCCTTAATTTGTATACTGTGACTCTTATGTACCTACAATCGTTGAATCTATGACTTAGATTGTCAAAGAAAATAAATTGGGACCTTGCATTAGGGTTTGGGTAGCTAGTGTCTAATAACTAGCCCTTTAACGGTGAAGTTTCGTGCAACTTAGAACAATGAAATTGTTGAGAACCTTGATTAATAAAAATATGACTTTCTTGTGTCAATATTATGCTCAGTGTCAGGTATATATTCGAAGATCAAATGAAGTACAACACTTGTTTATTTATAGGTGATTTTGAATCCAAATTTGACAATATTGGTATGCATGTCTAAACTTCCAACAACTAGAATTGGGAAAAGCATAAAGGGGGTGAACATGCCCATTTGGTTAAAGGGTGAGAGGAAAACAACTATCAAGACCATACAATACAACTTCAATAGGGGGGGCAAAGGTACAAAAGGATCAGGCACAAGTTGCTCTAGGAATGCACAATGGAAGTTTTAGGGTTCAAAAGTTGACCAGAGTACCAATATTGCCCAGTTTGGACCCAATTAGCTATACATAGATAACTATGCAAAATTGACATAAAACAACATAAAATAAAAGCCATGGGGCCATTTTAGGATACAATATTTTGCCCCACTTTGTGGTGTGTGCTTAGCCATGAATTAGGTAACGTGGATGTGCACTTTAAAGTAGAACATCTAAAGGATACTAATGATCTTGATCTCTAGGACAATAAATGATAAATATTGGAATCCTGCAAAAAACTACTCTATTGCACATATAAGGGTAAGTTGGAAAATATTGAATGTGAAAATAACTATAAAAAACTACCTCCTTTGTCCCTGATATGCACAGGTAGTCCCATGGGTTTCTCATATCATCCAAGAAGATAGAATATGGAGTGAAGTTGGAATCATTTATGTCTTCTAGCAATAGACCTTCACATCCAAGTGAATTTGAAACACTGAATCACTAAAAACTAAACATTGGGAATTGAAGTTGGAATCCTATAGTCAGATGGTGATGGGCCTCCAATTCTACAACACAAAATATGTTGTCATGTGGCCCTTTGTTTCTAAGATGCAACAAAAAGTCCCTTGGGTCCATCATATTGTCAAAGGAAATCATGGCCATGAGAAATGTATTATGTGATATATACACCCTTTTGAGATATGGGATGAATTTGTGGAGCTCATATCTCAAAACGAGTTAAATACAACATTTGTGATATAAACACCCTTCTTGGGATGCGTTGCAATATAAGTTCTCTCTCCACTTTTGTTGTTGTTTTTTCTGTTTTTTCAAGTACCTTGCAGTGACACATTTCATCCTTGATAACTCTTTTTTCCTAGTTGTTTGTACATGGGTACCTTATCAGGCTTGGTTGTTGGGACCCATATTTGAAGATTTATCTCCTAGCTTTTCTCTTTTCTCACTTCCTAATTTTTTGTTTAAGGGAGGGTGTTGGAGTTGTGTTCACTAGACCTAGTTCATCTAGATATGATCTATCTATATTGATTTAGTATTAGTTCACACTACAACTAAGAGTTAAGCTTAAATTAGGAGTTTGTTTATATATTGTTGAGTTGAAACTAATTGTGTATGTACTATTTGTTGAGTACACAAATATAGTGGATTCTCCTATTTGTGAGGTGATCACAACAACCACTTGGTTGTTTTGAAACAAACTCATAGCACATTTAATAAGAACACTCGGTATGTGAGAGGATGGTTGGATTGTACATTATATACATGAGAAATATATAGAGACTATGATTTCCAAAATGTTGTGTCTAATGGATTTGCTTATACATTATGTTCATTGAATGCAGATGAGATCCTGGTTGAGATTTTTCCTAACTTTGATAATACAATCACAACAGATGCAGAAAATAAAACACATATAGCAAAGCAATGTAAATCATAAAGTTCAATACCACAATATGGTGTAGTTGGTTTTACATATACATATGTAAAAGATAATAAGAGTGGCGTATCACATTTTTAGGACAAGAGGATGATTATGATTGTGATTATGATTATGTTAATGCAAAATATTGGTATGATGCTCCCGATGACATAAAACCTATATATCAACAAACCCATCTCAATTAGCAGCTTAACATAGAATTCAACATGTGATTACATAAGTGATTCAAGAACTCCATAGGAATATCTTGTTGCTCAAATAAATAGTTAGCTTCAATATTTTCTATTGTATATAACTTAGTCATGTCTATTTGATTACTCATCCAATTTATTCTCCTATCCTAGAAAACATGTGTTCATATGCGCTTACTTAGACCTTGCTTCTAGCCCTTGTCTTTGTTTTATTTGGCCTTTGCCTTTTGCTTGTCTATCCCGATCCAAACATCTGTGACACATTTCTTGTAATATTTCTAAATACGCATCTTTTGCGGCATGCTACTTGCTCGTTCTTCAATTTTGACTATCTACATATACTTTGGTTTCTATTTGAACTTACATTATTTCATACTCTTACTTCTCCATACTACATGAGCACACTGTGATTCTTGTCCACCGAGGCCATGCAGATCCTTATCTCCACATACACTATTGAGCCACATTGTCTTGATTCATACATATAGTAAGAGGCATATTAATGGATTTACCTTCTCCCAAATTGTCATGTTATCATATCCAGTGCACACTATGCCTTGACACATGTTGCGGATTGTTCAGATTGCTCCCATTTTTATAGTTTTAAAGTTTTTTTTATTGCCCTTATATATCAAAAAATATAAAAAATTTAGATAAATTAAAAATATTTCAAAATAACAAAAAAAAAAAAAAAAATCAAATATTTCAAAAATATAAAAACATTCAAAATACTCAAACATAAAAAATCACAACTTGAACATGACATGAGTTGGTAGTTTATTTATTTACCTATGTTATTTATCACATATTTTTGTAAATAACATATCATTTCTCATATACATATGCATTTCATGAGATATATCAGTTTGATGCATGACATACATATTATACATGAATTCTTGGATGATGGACTTCTTTCTACCCAGTGGCCATGCCTACGTTGGGGGCATCTTATTTTGTACCATATTACATTATCACAGGTTATATTTATCTATAACCTATCTACCATGTTGAGCTACATATCTTAGAAGTGTCATGTTAGTTTCTCATATCTTACATTATGCTACATGGATATGTTACTTTGCTATGATGTAACATTGATACATATAGGTGGTGTATATTGATTTTTACTTATTCTATGCTTCTTTGATTTTGTTACTTCCTTACATAATAAGCTAGATATTGGTTGATTATTGTGTGTGGTCACTTGGCCCTATGTGTGCAACGTATTTATGTCCCTTATTTGCGACATTCTTAATGTCCTTTGCATGTGGCCCTTAGCCTTTGTTATTCCAACATGTTCATATCCTTGTATTTAGCCCTTAGCCTTATATTTGACATTGTGTGACAGTGTGGGTTGTGCTTGTTATAATTGATTAGTCGTGTCATGATCTATATCATGTGCTTTTAATGCACAATCTTATTTAGAGGTGGTTAATTTATTGTGTGCCTCATTTTTATATCTATTTAGATATGACACTGGTATGCCTCACATGTAACATGTTTCATACATGCATTCATGACATATACTATATTATGATAACATACTCTTTAAATGTTGACATGATTATATATTTATCACATGATACAGTTAATTCTTCTTTTGAGATGAGTGACTTGTAGGCTACATCCCTTATCTTAAAAGGGAACATTACAATGGACTTGCCTTAAAGATTCAAACCTCCATGAGTAGAAGAATCAAATTTTATGACAAAATACATGTTTCAAGGTAATTCATAAATTAAATACATGATATATATTGACACATTGATCCAAGTTATGTGGGCATATGATATGAATATGCACTTTTTTATAAAGATTTGAATACAAATTCATACACACTTGGATGCATACACATCAATATATGCAAAATCATTATAGAAATAAGAATTATAAGTTTCTCACACAGTTACAAGTTTCACATTTAAATGCATGGCATTATATATAATTTGATGCAAATTCAAGCTTTATGATGCTAGTTCATGCACATATATGTACTTTTAAAATTCAAAAGGCATGATGTTGGTTCATACACATACATTTTTCAAATTCAAAAGGCATGATATTTGTTTTGCGCATATGCACTAAAATATAGTTTACAGATCAATGGCAAATAGTTTTTATTTTACTTCAAATCTATTGGCACTAGGATCATGATGGGGGCATGAATATTATGCATTCTCTTCAATTATGCAAATAAAATCTAGATTTATCTATAATGGTGTGATTTGTTCTATTAAATTTAATGTATGTTCAAGCTTAATGACACTCAATGACCTTGGAATTACTTATAGTGAACCCATTGTGTAGTTACTCCTTCTGTAATGAGTGATGTACGTTTGAGTTTGCTAACTCTCAATGGCCTTGGAAACACTTCTAGCGAACCCATTGTGGTTCCACATTATTTTAGGTTATTACATTGGGCATTGCTCCCCATTCATGAGAGTTAGAACATGCATCTTTCTGACTCAAGGGCTTGATTAGTTATTCAAAATTGGGATTTGATCACTCTTAATTCGCCAATAGTTCAACATGAGGAACCATCTCTCCATGTGCTTCGATAAGGGGAAACATTTTTCCAATGCTTCAATAGGGAAGCATAATATTTTACAAGTTACAAAGAAACATGGTTTCATCTCTGTACATGTGTACTTTTTCCTTGCTCTCTTTTCAATTTCAAAATTCAGAGTTTGGATTTTCAAATTTTAAATATAGACATTGACTAATTCATATGTTGTTGCAGTGTTTGCTATGTTGAGTGCCCTACACAGTTGGATTTTGCTATCAAAATTCAAAATGTGTTACACAAAATCCAATATATCTTTGTACTTTACTCTAGAAATTTTAGTACTAGAGTAAATCTAAGGAAAATGTAGATACCTAAATTTGGTCAGAGGTGCTTGACAATGTTAATTATTGACATGTCTTGAAGTACTTAACTCATGTTGAAATATATGACTCCTATTTACCATTCCTCTAGCCATTTATCTATAAATGGGATTGGCCCTTCTGTTTGTCGTTACTACTACAAATAAGTTTTTAAATCATTACTCAAACTGATTTATATCAATCTCATCTTGAATTTGGTCTCATGTCAGTTGTACCTATTTTCTAAGATGGATATGTGTTATATAGAGAGGTCCACTATCGTAACCCTGTCCACCTAGTGTGACATTGTCCCCACACCATTCAACGACTAGCTTCCAAAATTTGAAATATCCATATGGGACATCTCGCACATTTTTTAAGTTGGCTAAAGAAAATTATTCAAAAGGATCACCATATAAACAAATCAAGGTCTCATTTTAAAGGGACTGGATATCTATCTAGCATCTATCTATTACACTAATGCACATTGATGAAATTTTCTATATTTTTCACAAATTTAATATGAATAATTGGGAACAATCTAAAATTAAGTCTGAAGTATTCTAAATCATGTCAAGAGCTAACTTTGTCAAGTATCAAATTCAAATTACTAGTTGCATACATATAGTGAAGATGCACCATTTCACAATCACACCATTTCACAATCACACTAAGTGGGAGAACTATGTGTGGCTTGATTCCCACCATGGAGTATCTGGATACGTAGGCAATTGTCAATCACAAATGGGGGTCATTGGGCTCAACTCAACACTTTACCCTTCACTTTATTTTTGTAGGTTTCTAGCTCTCATAAGTACACATAGGGTTTCCAAGGTAAGGAGAAGGAAAACAGAGTTTTATACATGACATTAATTAAATCTAAATATCTTAGCCTCCTCAACAAACACAATGCATGTGGTAGATAAATCACAATTTCATCACTTTCACAATGGACAAATCCGTAATCAATGGACAAGATCACACTTCATACCTATCTAGGGAGTATGAACTTGTCCAAATATATCTGCAGGCTCTTTTTTCAGACGTGAGCTATCAGAGACATGTTTCATCCTATTTTCTACTATCATACACCTACTACAGTCAAGTAGAAACTAGAAAATCTAAGTATCTTATTATTGACTTTACTTGCCATATTGAACATATGCCACTTATCAATCAATTTCAATTAAATATGTTCTATATTCAAATTTATGCTTCAATGTCATATATTAAAATTTGGGTAATATTTAGATATTTTATATCTATTAAAAACTATTAAATCAAAAATAGGGTAAAACATATGCTAATTTATTGAAAGCTAGCAATTGTTAGGCTCCCACAAATATGCCAAGTTTGATAGCTTGTGGTCACTAGGCTACCAAGAATATGCCAAGTCGCTAATAATTAGTGGCCACTAGTTTTTTGGAATACACAAAGTCATTAATTTCTATCAATCACTAAGCTCCCAAGAGTATGCCAAGTCACTGATACCTAGAGGTTGCTAGGTTTTGGAGAATACTCTAATTTATTGATACCTAGTGATTGCTAGGTTCTATATAATATTCAAAGATGTTGATAATTATCGATCACTAGGTTCTCAAGAATACTCCATGTTGTTGATACCCAACGGTTGTTAGGTTCTCAAGAATACTCCATGTTGTTGATACCCAACGGTTGTTAGGTTCTCAAGAATAATTTATGTCATTGAAACCTCGTGGTCGCTAGGTTCCCAAACTTTGTGATATGTCATCCATACCTAGCAGTCACTAAGTTCCCAAAGATTCTAAAAAACCATTCATACCTAGCCATCTCTAGGTTTTCCAAGAAACACAACATGTAGGATTTTCCTAGCTAATATATAGAACATTGTAGAAGACCTATAACAAAAATTTAAACCTAGAAATGCACAACCAATCTACGATGACTTTCACCCAAAATTTTGGATATGATCAAATAAGGTTTCAAATACCATACACTTCTTTCTTAACATCCAGAGCTTAAACATTTTCTCACACGTAAATATGAATTTATAGGTTCACTTGTTTGGTTTTGATTTTTACTTCCCTATCTTTGATTCACATGTTGTGTCTTCTATGTACATGAAATAGTTGAATCTTTGAACTAGACTTTCAAGGAAGTTTTATTGGGGGATTGCATTAGGATTTGGATGGTTAGTATCCACTAACTAGTTCTTTAACAATAAGACATTGTGTAGTAGAATGATGAAATCCTTGGGAACCATGAAATAACATAAATATGGATTTCATGTATCAACAATATGCTCAATGTTAGGTGTATATTCAATTATCAAATGATGTACACAACTTTTCTATTTATAGGTGATTTTAAATTCAAACTTGGCAATATTGGTGCATGTGATGACTTTCAATGACTTTAAAGAGGAAAAATGAAAAAGGAGTGAATGTTCCCATTTGGTTAAAGTGGGAGAGGAAAAAAAACTACTAGGACCATGTATTATGATCTAGATAGGGGAACCAAATGTATAAAAAGATCATGCAAAGTCTGCACTAAAGAAATTTTAGGCTTTAGAATTCAAACAACATACCAATATTACTTGATTTGGATAAAAATAAACATAAATTAACATAAAATAAAGGCCAAGGAAACATTTTAGAATTATACAAATGTAAATAATTAAGGTGGATAGATTAGTAGTTGTTTTTGGGGATTTGATGTGAGGTCAAGATTGATAATATAAAAGTTAACAATATTATGGCTACAATAATTTTAAATATATTAAGGTTGAATTGATCCATTATTATTTAAGCTTTGTTTAATTATTGGGAAGATTTTAGTTTTAAAAGAGATATTCTAGTAGTGGTGCACTTTAAGTTTGCAAATTCACATTACCACCTCGATGCCACGTAAGAATGCTAAAATTAATTCATTTTAAAGTTTATTATTTTTAACTTATATTTTTTTTGGCATGTTGAAATGGGGGGAATTTTACTATTAGAACATGTCACTATATCTATAATTAATCAAATAATATTAACAATACAAGAATGGTTAAAACAATAAAACAACTGATTGGTATATAAACCTAAACTCCACACCAGTGAGAGAACATGCTTCAAAATAAAAACCATTGATTATGCATGACAACTCAAAGTTCACAAGATTACATCAAAAAACATAAAAAACATAAATATTTAAGTAGAATCCATAGCCAAAGAAGGAGATGGAGGTGAATTATCCTTGGGAGGCTGGGCACTTCAAGAGAGAGGATCTGGTGAAGGAGGATCGATTGCCACCCAACCATCCTGAGTGGTTTCAGGGGAGCCATTCAAATGGTGATGCCCCAACTAGAAGGTAGTTGAATGAAGCTATCAACTGGACCACCCCCATTCATAGGTGAGCTTCACCATGATGAGCCAATAACAAAATTCCTAGTAGCAGTGGTAGTGACTCCAACACACTCATCCCCCTCCCTCATCTACCACCCATTGAGAAGGAAGAGTGGATAAGTGGTTTTGGTTGTGAGAGCATCTTTGTTGACACCTAGAGGCTAGAGGAGGGGAGGCATGAGTTGGTTGGTTCAGGGGGGAAATGGCTCATAGCACATGAATCACTCCCCCAGTGGTTGGTTGAGTTGATCCTTCAAGTGTTGAAACTCAAGTGCCACCTTCTCCACTTTAACTTGGATCTACATAAGAGCCAAAGATATAAATATCACTTTATCATTAATAGAAAATTGTGAAGATGGTTCTTCATTATTAAAAATAATATAACTCCTAAATTTCCATATGTGAAATAAAATTATAAATCTAAATAATATCCATATAAAATCAATATATGTTGGTCATTGAGATTTATCCCAAAAAACACATGTGCCAAGAGAAAGGCTTTGTATGGAAAGGTTGGAAAACATTGTGAATCCGTTGCTAAGTATATTGAGTTCTTGGACACTTCCAAAAGGATGTTTAAAGGACTCAAGTCTAGATTAGGTTGGACATGTGGATTGAGAAATTCTAATTTTTAAGAGGCACTCCTCGAGAGGAAGGCCTTGATAAACTAGACGCCAAAGAAAATGTGTGAGCTTGGGCTCAAGCTTGAAATTCCATATTTTGTTAAGTTGAGTGAACCAAATCATGGGTGAAGAATTCAAATTCTAACACCTATTTAACCAGCCCAGAGCATAAGAGAATGGGATCATGATTTGATAAATAAGACCAAGAAAATAATTTTTGAATTGAGTGTCACAGTTCCACCTCCAGTCCTTTCACCATGCACATGGAAGTTGTAAACCCATCTTATGCATCATGATATCAAACATCAACTCTTTGATATGAAAAATGGAAGGTAAGTTTGTATTAATAAATTTGTATTTGTATTTTAGTGGATGCCATGGGATCCAATATTAAGAAGAAATCAAACCCTTACTAATGTGAATTCATTTTTTAAATAGACACAATTTTTATACTTTGAATTTCTATTAAAGGAAGACTAGTATTGGTCATTACAGGGGACCACAAAATATTATGGTTGTTAAAGGAAATACCACTACGATATCCATATCCAACCCATTTAATAAAAGGTGTGACAACTTCAAAATCTTTCCATATGCTATTGGATACAAAAGAACATTCTATCCTGACAGGGGTAGTGGTAATTAACAAAATGTGTAAGCCAATGTTTTTCAGACCATTTTACCAAAGGGGGTTTCTATAGAAATGTGGTGCCTTATTAATATTTTCCAAGCCTCATTACCTTCAATTTCCTAATCACCCACTTAACACAAAGGGGAATACTTTATATGTAGACATCAATGGTGCCTATTCCTCCTTTGGCATTAGGAAAGTAGTAGATGTCCCAAGAAACCTTATGATTTGCTTAGCATTAGATCAAAGAAAGTTTATAATAACTTTTATTAATTTATCATCTAAGGATTTGGAGGGGGCCCAATAGGAGTAGTGAACATGAGTGGTTGCAAGGATTTTGGTACAAACCTGAAATTTATCGGCTAAAGAGAGAGGTTTTGAAATCTAATATGAAACCTTTTCTTCCACTCTATCAATAACATACTACCAGAAATATAAAGGAGAGATATCAAAAGCAAAATGAATACCAATAAATTTAAATCTCTCTCCTTTCTATATCCACTTCCATGAATACCGATAAAACAATTCAAGGAAATGCATCATGTTTTATATATAACACTAGGTTCTAGTCTTTTTCAAATTAGACCCTGAGGCTTTGCAATAAATATCAAAGCATCGAAGTGCCTCTTTGAAGGAAGCTTCTTGTTTTCGATAGTGAGGAAGGAATTATCTACAAAATCTGCATTGATGAGTTGAGAAGATCAACCATGAAGAATAATACCCCTAATAAGTCTTTGATTTGTTATGTGAGCAAGGAGATAACCAAACACCTCGATAGCCAAAACATATAAATCAGGAGCTAGAGGGGAATCCTATAGAATGGAGTAAAATATTACAAAGGTAAGCTATCAGACTTGTGCCCATTATGGTGAAGTGGTTTGATGCATCAAAAAAAATTTGCATTGTCAAAAGAAAGAATTGGTCAAAACACAAAGCCTTAAACATAGTGAGAATAAAGGGCCATTCGATACAATCATAATCTTTTTGAAGACCAAGTCTGAGAAAGATGATCCTATGGCAAGATGCTTGAGCCCATTCCATCCCTTCCCAAACTGAAATTAAATTATTAAGTGTATATTTTTTTTGTATGAATGTCATTTGCTCATGTTTGATTATTGTAGGTAGAATATGGTAGAGGTGATTCGCTAGGGCCTTGGTAATTATTTTTTAAGAAACATTGAAAAGGGTGATAGGGCACCAATTGGTAATAAGCTTTGGGTCACCAAACTTGGGGATGAATTTAATATTTCCATTATTGATGATATCTCCTAATGGGTTATTTTTCAAGGCTTCTTTATAAACTTACAACAAGTCGGGCCCTAAAAACTACCAAGTAGATTTATAGAATTCACTAGGAAAGTCAACAGTCCCTAGTGCTTTCTCATTGGACATACATTACACTGCCTCAAACAAATCATCAAGAGAAAAAGAAGAATCATGATGTTTTTGTCTGAAGGGCTTAATTTTTTAGGCATTGCATCCAAACTTTCATGTAAACCCTATGTTTTTTCCACCAAATATAATTTTGCTTGAAACATCAATTTTTAATGGTCTAGGAAATCCGAGGAGATTTGTGGTACATTGGTAAGTCACTTGTGTGCAATCTTGATGGATTTGATTTATTCCTTTACTTGTTTGGATTTGAGAGACAAGAAGAAATCCTTCAAGGCACAATTCCCTATATTAAGCCAATGTAAACATGCTCTAATTTGTGCCCCTATCGCCACATAACCATCAACAATTTTGATCTTGTGTTTGAGAGAAGCAATCATGGCTTGCAAGGGTGAGTCAAAAGGTTTTGCTCAAGGATTAAGGAAATATTTTGGTATTCCTTGATGATAATGTTGTCGGCTTGCTTCTTAATTTTCACAATCATATTGTCTTAGTGGTGGAGGAAGGTGGTGGTATGGTTAATCATTTCATTCCAACATTCAATCTAGCTAGCAGTGTATGACAGACATGTTGCCAAATTACACACTCTAGCAATGAGTTAGATAGTTCCCTTGTGGCTGAAAAATGATGTGTTCAAAAAGATTTGATTGCATGGGTACTTTAGATGGTTGTCATCCCACTTCACTTTGTAAGTGATAGGATTGTGATAATAAAGGATAATTTTAAGATGGACTATGACATGTTTTCCATCACAAACCGAGAAGGAGAACATGTGATGCTCAAAAAGCATGGCATGGTCAAACCGTTTAAGGACCCTATCAGAGGCAACCTAAAAATTGGACCAAGTATACCATTGCATATTAGTTTAATGTGTGCCACTAGAGGAGTTGGTCCATTGAGCCCCATCCATGTTTAAAATAATATCATGCTTCACATTCTCCCACACACCATTATATCAGAAGGGCACAAGATTTATCATCAAGAATTTTAGTCATATTAAATTTGACACAAATCAACCAGGTGGAAAGGGATAAATTGTCATAAATCCATGTCCATAATGTTTTTATAGTAGGGACATCATTTGAGAAGTATATATTGATAAACCCTATGAAATGACAATCAATGTCAAGTAATACCGAAATAACTCGATGTGACAAATCTTCAAATGAGGAAACTTTTATAGCAGTAAGTTTTGGTGAAATAAAAATATTGGTGCCACCACATCCATCTTCATGTGAAGTGGAAAGTGAGTGCATCAGACCATATACTCCTAAGAGAAGAGTTCGAAAACAAATCCTAAAATCTTAACTTCTTGTTTAAACAAATGAAGTCTAGAACACCCAATTGTTGACAAGCGGCTAGCACAGAGAATTTACTTGAGCACTCTATGAGGCCTCAAACATTCTAAGAGAGTGAATTCATTGGGAGGAATCCTCCTTGAAAAATTCTCCATGTCCATCCTCTATATCTTCTTTTGAGCCAAGTGTTAAAAAATGACTTCCCAATAATGATTGATGTTTTGGCAAAATGAAATCTTCAAGCGAAACGGAGATATTTATCCCCATTTACTACTTGAAGAGAGTCTCCACTATCATGAGGTGGATTATGTGATTTCCATGGGGTAGGATTGCTTGTAGAGGGTGTCCCAGCATGAGAATAACTTAATAGTAAATGATTAACATGAGAAACTTGGCTTTGAGAGGCCACAAGATCACTATGAAACTAAGGAGGACTAACATGAAGGGGTGTAAATTTATCCTTATTTTCCTCTTGGTAGGGTTTGATAACAAGGGAGGGGGGGGGGTGAAGGTTGCCTTGGGATTCTTATTTTTGGTGATTTTTTTTTGTTAGCCACTGTGTCCAACCATAATTATTTTGGGCCACCTTTTTATGTTTAGGCAATGCTTGTTGGCCATTTTTTGGCCCACATATCAAAGTTT
The DNA here is from genome assembly GCA_037957365.1 of Torreya grandis. Classification (NCBI taxonomy): domain Eukaryota; kingdom Viridiplantae; phylum Streptophyta; class Pinopsida; order Cupressales; family Taxaceae; genus Torreya; species Torreya grandis. The sequence continues at coordinate 10,561,354 of JARHVA010000009.1, read as the reverse complement.
GCCTAAGTATGAAAAAAGGGAGCTTTCAAGAAAGAAAATGGTAAGTCTTTGGAAAGACTTCGGGGTTTTCAGCAGTGACAACTTTGAGTTTTTGAAGGCATAATGCAAATCGGGTTTCCATCAATGCTTAGCTTCTAAATGTTTTATAAGTAGAAGTAATTCAGGTTTACAAACCTGAATTACTCATAGACAGTGTATTTTGGGTTCTCCAAGGAACACTACTTGATTACTTCATAAGTTATGAGCAGTCAGAAGCCCAAAATAAGTAAAGGGGCTTGACAAACCTGATTTGGTCTTGAAAAATGGTGCTTCTCAAGTTCTTCAAGGGATGAGTCTTTTTCAAAAAAAATTGAAGGGCACTTTCAAAATCTGCAGGGGATTTTTAGGGGAAAAGGGACCAGTCAACTTTTCTTCTCCAAGTGGATAGTTTCAATTTTCCTGAAGGGTATGTTACCCCTCAAAGGGACTGTTGACCATTTTCTGCCCAACAGGCCAAAAATCGGTCCCCTTCTGTCCCTGTTGTTCTGGCCTATTTCATTTTTTGATTTTGCATGAATCTGGCGATTTATACAGACTCTGTAGAATTTCTATGGACTCTGCAAGTCCATTTCTACAGACTCTACAGGTTTTCTATGGACTTCACAGGGACTTTTATGAACTCTGCAGGTGTAATCTTTCAGCAGTTGAAGAACCAGTCAAAGAGTGCAAGGTTTTACAAAGCTTCTTCAGACTCTTGTCTAAAGAAATTCACAAGAAAAGTTAGCATCTTTGAACCGTTGAACCATTGAACCGGTTCAATGCTTCGGTTCAATGCCTTGGTTCAACGCTTCGGTTCAACTGCAAAGTTCATCAGCTCGGTTTAAAGGCTTGGTTCAATTCAGTTGGTTCAATGCTTCGACAAAGTTCAACGCTTGGTTCAATCGGCAAATTTCATCGCTTTGGTTCAAAGCTAAGTTCATCAGCAAGGTTAAATGCTTCGGTTCAATTCAAACGGTTCAACGACTTTTGGTTTAATCAAAGAGTTCATCTCTTGGTTCAATGCTCGGTTCAAAGCATTGGTTCAACTACCGCTTGAACCATTGAATCAGTTCAATCAATTAGTTCAACGGTTGGTTCAAAGGAGCGGTTCAATGCAAAAAGTCAGGCGAGCCTCTCGAAGGACAAGTGCCCTTGCGGAGGGCACTTGGTCGGCAAAGACACCCTTCGAAAGGGTCGATTTCAATAAACCCGAAGGGCACTTTGAAGGCAGTCGAAGGAATTCAAAATGTGCAAAAGACTAAGGCATTGAATGAATTCTTTCAGACTTTTTGTCTGAAGGAATTCCTTTTAACAAAAAGTTTGAAAGAATTCAGAAGGCCGCATGAAGTAAGCCGGGAAGACTCTGAAGAAATAACAAGTGGCTGAGACATTTTTCGCAGACTTTTTATCCACGAGAAAATTGTCTGCAAAAAAAGCCCGCAGAAAAGGCCAAAGAGACAAAGGCCACCGAAGGCCCCCGAAGGGCAGGTGCCCTTGCGGGGGGCTCTCAACTGCCAAATGAAGGGCATTTCTCCAGACCTGAAGGGATACTTCCCCTTCGGGAGGGTCCAAAATAAAAGGCCGAATTAGAGGAAAAGGCCCAAAGGAATTTGCCAAGGATGGTGACATCTCAGAAGCTGTCAACTTCAAAAAGACAGATTAGCTATTATTTTTTAAGCAATGATGGGTGCGTAGACATCAATTTTAAGACAGTGAAATAGCCATTTGACTTTTAAAATGCTTGAGTGCCAAAACCAGAAAGGAGCCAGCAACCCCCCATAAGATAGCCCCCAAGGGCTGAAGGAGCCAGAAAGGGACAAAACAAGGAAGAAGATAAAGTGCAGGAAAAGACAAAGTAGTCCAAGTGGCAAAGGGGAGGTGAGTTATTGCCTGGTGGTCATTATATGGTGTAAAGAGTAAGTGGCATGGCCTACTTTGCATTTATGAGCAGACAAATTGTGTGATATTTGGAAAAAAGCAGTCTATTCATGGAAAAGAGGCGTGACCCATGCTTTCACATTGATGTTTGGATGCCAAAGTCAAGATCAGCGATCACACAGTCAAGTTCTATTAGGCCTCTTCTAGAAGAATGACATCAGCAACAGTGACTTCCTCTTCTCAATGCTCTCAGCGCACATGGGCCAACTTGTCAAGAGCGCCAAAGTCTTTTCAAAATAAGCACCAAGTTATCTTCTCCGCTTTATATATATTGTAAACTTCTCATTTTAGGGATCCATTCTCTCAGCCTTAAGGCAAAGCTCTGCCCAAAAATCGCTCGGGCTTGTAAGGCAGAACTCTACCAATTTTTTACCTTGAATCAAGACTTAGCAATTTTGCCTCCATCTGGACTTGCACTTTAAAGCATATGGTTGTGATTCTTATTTTGTGTTAATTCATTGTCTTTCATGCTTTTCACAGAATGACTCCAGCATGTCCAGTGCATTGTGATTTTATTTTTTGCAGGTCTGCCAGAAGTGTCTACAGCAGGAATATAGGTGCATGTGAATAGGCTGTCAAAGTGTGTCTTGAAACACCTTTGATAGTTCCTTCCTCCATGTATCTCCATGGACCCCTGACTCACCAACACAAGAGAGTTTTCCCACATCAGATGAAGTGTATGGGCACTTCTTCTTGGTGAAAAGTGTATGTTTGGGCCTGAGTGGATCAAACTTTTTTGGTGTATCACCCCTTTTTTATTTTTAGGTTTAGGTTCTATTTCACATCTCTCTCCCTCTTCATCCCCCCCATTTTTACATTTATTTATTAGCAGTAGGAGAAACCAGGGCCTAAAAGATACATCAAAGGGAGCTAGCCCTTATCTAGAGACTCTCCCCTCTAGCTTCGTCGGTCCCACAGGCAAGAGGGGAGTTTCCATTGTTGTGTGTGGAAGGCAGGAGCTAGGCATCCTGCCCTGGGTGTAAATCCACTACGTTAATAGTTTTTGGCACGCTCGGTGGGACCAACTAGGACAAGTTGTGTCCACAGAGTTGAAGAATTTTTGGTGTGTTCTTCAACCAGCCAGCCTTTGGAGGCTTTTGCATCAACACCAATGGTGACTCTGAGTTGAATCTGTTGGTTAAGCAGTCCAGGTGCCATCAAGAAAATCTTATTATTTATATGTGTAATTCCTTTACACAAAATCATGGGCCTTTTATTCCTTCATTTAACTATGATCAAGCTTAAGATATTCAGGGAATCCCTTCAATCAGCCCTCCTAGTTGCCCTTCAACAATAAGGGAAGTGGCGCTGGATTTTGAGAAGCAGGTAATGGAAATTGACAGATTGGATGAGCAATATGGATATCAGCAGGAGCTGATGTATAAGAGGAGTGTTTGTTTAGGAAAGCTCAGGCCTTGCAATCCATGGAGGAGGAGGTAGCAAAATGGAGGAATCCATTCATGCAAGGCAGCTAGCCTTGCACACCCCCTTCTATTCTAAAGAAAGCACCCTCTTGTACACCAAATCCTTTCTATCAGATGGTACTTGCTCACTCCAGCTCATCTGATGCGTCAATCAACCCTGCTCTTGACCCCATACACCTAACCTTCAAGCATCAAAGGAAACTGGAACAACCTCCCATGGAGATGAACCTTCTAAATTCCTTAGATCATGAATCTTCCTTTGGGGGAAACATTATGAACCAACACATCTCTCTCGAAACTGCTCCTACCCATCCTTATGATGATTCCTATGAGCTCCAAGAAAGATTCTTTCAAGATAATCTAGCCAAACAAATTGAGGATTTATAGGCTAAGATGAGACTGCTTCGTGAAAGAGAGATGGAACTTTCAGACCTTGTAGAGGAGCCCCAGGACCTTGGAGAAAACAAAGTTGTTGCCTATTCATAGGAGCAAAATTCTAATTCTGAGATCCTGAACTGGAAGAAAACAATAGAATCATGGGGTAGGAAGGAGGAGAAAAAAGGTTTTGCTCAAAACCTTGAAGAAGATGAAGTTGCTCCTGCTCATGATGATGCTGGTGACCTCCAAGAAAGGCTCTTACAAGAGGATATGGCTAGAAGAATTACAGAGTTGGAATCTAGAGAGAGATTCCTCAACCAATGTGTGATGGACGGTTCAGACCAAACAAAAGATTCCATGTTTAAACACACCCCACCTACACACTTCCAAGAGATCTATCAGCCCACACCTGATATTGATGAAGTGCTAGCCAAGTGGAAGGAGGAGAATCATTTGATTTTAGCTCAAGGACTGCCTCCCCTTCCACATGATTTTTCCACTTCACCCCTTCTCAAGGAAGAACCTGTTCTGCAGGAGGCGAGTGAGGAGTAAAAGACCCAATTTGTAGCTCTTCAAGAGGCTATCATGAGCGATAACAAAGAATAAATCATCATTGATGCTCCTTGTGAAGACACCGTCAGCAATGGGGAAGACTCAGGTCCCGCATACATGCAGATGTTCTAGCAGTATGAAGAGGAACATAAGCATGGTGAGCTCTCTCCTCCTTTGTTTGATGAACTTCCTTATTGCTTTGATGAGGAGGATGACTACACTGAGAAACTTGAGTTAGAGGAGGACCAGATGGATGCCTTTGAACATATATAAACTCTGGTCCTTGAGCAGGAGAAGGAAAGGCTGGTCTCCCTTGAGGGAAGCCTTGAAGAAGAAAGTTTTGAATAGAGAGGTGATGTTCTGTGGGATGAGCAATCAATTTTTGATTTCATTTCAGACATCACAACAGTCACCCTTCTTCAAGAAGGCCAAGAGGGAGCAGAGGATGAGTTTGATAGGATCTCCAATGAAGCAGAAGGAAACGGGTCAAACCATGATGCATTACAGAGGGACTGTGCAGATAAAAGGGCTTATGGTGATGAGCCAGTAGCCATAGATTTCCTGGTGAAATACACCAGCATGAAGGACCAGCATTCAACAAGCTTCCAAGAACAAGAAGAATACGTATATGTTGGAAGCATGTTTGAATCTGATCCACTCAGATGCAAGCTAATCTAGGTGACAGGCAAGAGGAGCAGGTCACCAAATCTCCTTTTTATTCAGCCACTTGTCTAGCACCATAAGTCTTCTTGCCAGGAAGGGGACTTAAGAAGTTTTTCCTTTGATCCAGGAGGGAGGAAAATATTCCTGGTTAGCTGTATATAGTAGTTTTCTTTACGTTTCTTTTCCTGCTTTCCCTAAATGCAATTTGCACAAGTAATGTTTTTAGCCTTATGTGTGTTTTCCTTTGTGTGTGGGGTAAAAGGCTTCATGTTTGATTATGGGATCCCTCAAGGTAGTGGCTAACTTTTTCAGAGCTGCATCTGACTCTGTGCCGAATGGACTAAAAGGCAACTAGTCTCTAAGCATAAAAGGCATGCTTCCCCTGGGAGTCACCAATTTGTTGACCATTTTTTGCCCAACAGGCCAAAAATTAGTCCCCTTCTGTCCCTGTTGTTCTGGGCCATTTCATTTTTTGATTTTGCATGAATCTGGCAATTTCTATGGACTCTGTAGAATCTATACGGACTCTACAGGTCCATTTCTATGGACTCTGCAGGTTTTCTACGAACTTCACAGGGACTTCTACGAACTTTGCAGTTGTAATCTTTTGGCAGTTGAAGAACCAATCAAAGAGTGCAAGGTTTTACAAAGCTTCTTCAGACTCTTGTCTAAATAAATTCACAAGGAAAGTTGGTATCTTTGAACCAGTTTAATGCTTCGGTTCAATGCCTTGGTTCAACGCTTAGGTTCAATGCTTCGGTTCAACTGCAAAGTTCATCAGCTCGGTTCAAAGGCTTGGTTCAATTCAGTTGGTTTAACGCTTTGGCAAAGTTCAACACTTGGTTCAATTGGCAAAGTTCATTGTCAGGCACCTAGAACAAGAATGCTCTGATACCTCTTGTTGGGGATCAACCAACAATTTTGATTACAATGTGAAAGCAATAAATGCGGAATTGAATCAGAATGATAAGTAACTAGAATAAAAAATATAGCAAGAAGAAGAGATACAAGAAACCACCCTGAAAACTTGTATTAAACTCTTTACAGAAGGAATACAATTGAAGAAACTTCTTTTCTTCCACACCTCTCTCAGATGTACAGATCTCTCTCTAGATCTCTTTCCCTCAAGAGCTCTTTCTCTCAATTACAATCAACTCCAACAACCTGGAATGATTCACATGTACAATTCTGTACTATTCAACACTTACTCATACATTACAATAAGCTATGAAGATCTATCCTATTATATAATAATTAGGAAACATGAGCATACAACTATATCCATTAGATGCACCTCCTAATCAAGGGCTCTAAACAGTCTTACTAATAATAGAGATGCGAACTTAAGTCTATCACTTAATCCCATCATGTAAACACTCAGTTCTATCCTCAAAAATAGGTTTCTGGATGCATAGGTAACTGACATCCATTCCTGCCTGCTTGCCTGTGACTGACATCGACCGATCTCTACCGACGTTGGCATCTCTTGAACTGCTCCTGACCGATGTCGGTCACTCCTGACCGATGCCGGTGACTGTGTAAACTTGCAACTTCTATAATGCGCTCCTTTGGTGAAGCTTTTAGCTCCACACCTTAACAATCTTCCACTTGGAGATAAACAGCTGCACCAGTACCTGTATAGCAACATCTTCTAGCTCCTCCATCTTCAAATCAATCATGAAGACCAACAGAAGTTGAATGAAGATTCAACTTCTCCTTTGTTACCAGCTTAGTTAACATATCAGTAGGATTCTTATCTGTATGGATCTTCTCCATCTTCAACTCACCATCCTCTAATACCTGTCGTATGAAGTGGTACCTTAGCTGTATGTGCTTGGTTCTTGAGTGAAAGGCTGAATTCTTAGCCAAATGAATTGCACTCTGACTGTCACTATACAATCTGCAACTTTCTTGCTCCTTTCCTAACTCTTCCATGAACTGTGTCATCCATATCATCTCTTTGCTAGCCTCTGTGACTGCAATATACTCTGCTTCTGTAGTTGACAAGGCAACAACCTTCTGCAACTTTGATATCCAGCTAACCGCCATTCCACCAATAGTGAAAACATATCCTGTGGTGCTCCTCCTGCCATCCAAATCACCTGCCATATCTGAATCTACATAACCATGTAGAGAAGTATCTGAACCTCCATAGCACAAATGCCTACTGCTGGTTCCTCTCAAATATCTAAGGATCCACTGAACTACTTTCCAGTGTTCCTTTCCTGGATTGGCCATATACTTACAACTCCCACTGCTTGGGCAATATCCGGTATAGTACACACCATTGCATACATTAAATTCCCTACTGCGGAAGAATATGGAACTCTACTCATGTACTCTACCTCATCATGTGAATTAGGACATTGTTCTTTACTCAACTTAAAATGTCCAGCCAAAGGTGTGCTTACCGGTTTTGCATCCTGCATATTGAACCGTTTCAACACCTTGTTCACATAATCCTCTTGAGACAAAATCAACCTGTGATTTTTTCTGTCTCTCTTAATGCTCATGCCAAGGATTTTCTTTGCTGCTCCCAAATCCTTCATAGCAAATGTTTGAGCTAATTTCACCTTAAGCTCAGAGATATCCTACATGTGTGATCCTGCAACCAGCATATCATCTACATACAACAACAGAATAATATATCTACCATTATTCAATCTCTTAAAATACACACAATGGTCAGATTGACACCTACTATAGCCATGCTTAGTCATAAACCTGTCAAATCTCAGATACCATTGTCTAGGAGCTTGCTTGAGGCCATACAAGCTTTTCTTCAATCTGCACACTAACTTCTCCTTACCTTTGACCTCAAATCCTTCCGGCTATTCCATATATATTTATTCATCCAAATCTCCATGAAAAAATGATGTCTTAACATCAAGCTGCTCAAGATGCAAATCCTCAATAACAACTAAAGACAATACAGTCCGTATAGAAGTCATTTTAACAACATGAGAAAAAATCTCACCAAAATCAATACCTAGTTTTTGTGCAAATCCTTTCACTACCAATCTGGCCTTATATCTCATCTTACCATTCTCACCTTCCTTCAATCTGTAGGTCCATCTGTTCTTCAGTGTCTTCTTACCTGTTGGCAACTCAACCAAATCCCATGTTTGGTTCTCTTTCAAGGACTCCATTTCCTCAACCATGCCACGCTCCCACTGATCCTTGGATTCTACCTGTATTTCTTCTTGAAAACTCTCTGGTTCTCCACCATCAGTAAGCAATAAATAGAATAATGAAGGGGAATATTGAATTGGAGGTTTACTTACCCTTTCTGACCTCCTAATGGGCGTCTGAGACTCATTCACAACACGTTGTCTGCCCAAATTCTCTAACAGTGACCGACCTCGATCACTTCCAGGCCTGTAACCGGCCGACGTCGGTTCTTCCTGACCGATGTCAGTTCCTTCCTGGCTGATGTTGGTCTCTGTATGACCGACATTGGTTTCTGTCCTACCGACGTCGGTTCCTGCCTGGCCGACGTCGGTCTCTGTGTTTTCCTGTAAGTGATTATTTCTTCTTTTCGCGAGCTCATTTTGGACCATCACCTCGTCCAATTCTCCATTACTCTGCCCAGATTGATTCAGATTCCTTAGCTGATCACTATACATCACTTTTTCATTGAAAACAACATCACGGCTCCTAATTATCTTGTTAGTTCTTAGATTCCAAAACCTGAATCTAAAATCATCAGAGCCATAGCCAATAAATGTGCACCTCATAGACTTAGCATCCAGCTTCTTTCTATTTTCCTTATCAACATGCACAAAGGCTTCATAACTAAAAACTTTGAGAAATGAGAGATCTACCTTTTTACCTGTCCATGCCTCTTCTGGAATTCCACCATCCAGAGCTGTAGAGGGTCCTCTGTTAATCAGGTACACTGTAGTGTCAACAGCTTCTGCCCAAAACTCTAAGGGCAAACCAACATGCAATCTCATACACCTTGCACGCTCCATTATTATTCTGTTCATCCTTTCAACAACTCCATTTTGCTGAGGTGTCCTTAGAACCGTCCTTTACCTACGGATTTCATGCATATAACAATACCAGTTAAACTTATAGCTGTAGAACTCACCACCATTGTCAGATCTCAGGCACTTCAATCTTTTGCCTGTTTCATTCTCAACCATAGCTTTTCAAATCTTAAAAGTCTCAAAAACATCAGATTTCTTCTTAATACAATAGACCCATACCTTTCTTGTAGCATCATCTATGAACGAAACATAGTACTGTGATCCTTCAATAGAATCAACTTGAGCCGGTCCCCACACGTCTGTGTGAACAAGCTGCAACTTATGCTTCTTCTTTGTTAATCCAGTCTTGAGAAAACTCACTCTCTTCTGTTTTTCAAAAACACAGTGCTCACAAAAATCTAGATCTATGCTTTTCAAATCTGAAAGCATACCTTTTGACTTAAGAATGGACATTCCCTTCTCACTCATGTGGCCGAGCCTAGAGTGCCACAATTTTGCATCCACATCTGAAGTAGATAATACAGAAGGAGAATTGTTAGTAACACAATTACATAAATAGAGAGTACCTACTCTCTTACCTCTGGCCATTACAAGTACACCCTTGGTCACCTTCCAAGATTCAGCTGTGAGAGTTACTGTACAACCCTCATCCCCTAACTTTCTTGCAGAAATCAAATTCCTCTTCAAGCTGGGAACATGCATAACATCTCTCAACACCCATGTGTTGCCATTTTGCATTTTCAGCTGCACTTTTCCTTTGCCAACAATTTTGCAAGGCTCATCATCCCCTAAATACACTATTCCAAAATCTCTTTGGACATAGTCACTAAAATATTCTCTATTAGGGGTAGCATGAAAAGATGCACCAGAATCTAACACCCAAGATTCTATATTATTATGCAAAGAGAATATTAAAGCATCTTGTGCAATACCTGCAACCTTTGCTTCTTCTTTTTCTTCGTGCTAATTGTCCTCCTTAGGCTTTGACCAGCAATCTCTGCTTATGTGCCCTATCTTTCCACAATTCCAACATTGTGGCTTCCTACCATTTCTGAATTTGGATCTACCTCTCACCTTTGACTTAGACCTTGATCTCCTCTTGCTCTTCTCTTTTTGCCTTCCCCTGCTCTCAAAATTTAAAGCGTTCCCAGATGTTTCCTCTGTGTTTTTCCTGTGAATTTCCTCATTCAAGATAACACTAACAACATCCTCTACTTTTAAAATATTTGAAGCAGATGCAGTATTACTAACTGCCATTACCAAGCTATGCCAGCTTTCAGGCAAAGAACATAATATTAAAAGAGCTTTAATTTCATCATCAAACACTACATTGATTGAACTTAATTGATTTACAATTCCATGGAAATAATTTAGGTGATTAGACACAGATCCACCTTTATTCATATGCAAATTAAATAACTGCTTCATAAGATATACCTTATTAGAAGCTGAGGGTTTTTCATACAAATTTGCTAAAGTAGTCAACAACTCTACCGTTGTCTTTGCCTGTGATAAATTAGATATCACAGTAAATGCCAGACTCAGTCTTATAGACCCCAGAGCCTTTCTATCAAGAACTTCCCATTCTTCATCATCCATGTCTGTGGGCTTCTTTGCAATCCCACCTAACGGTAAGTATAGATATTTTTGATATAGATAATCCTTTATCTGCATTCTCCAATGTTGATAATTTTTGCCATTAAACTTCTCCATTCTCAGTTTACTTTCTTCTGCCATTGCTTCTCCCACTCAAATAGAAATCTCTGCAGAATTCCCTGTGAGTAACCTGTAATCAATACACACTACACAGATCTGAACCACCTGTTAGTGAACCTGAGCTCTGATACCACTTGTCAGGCACCTAGAACAAGAATGCTCTGATACCTCTTGTTGGGGATCAACCAACAATTTTGATTACAATGTGAAAGCAATAAATGTGAAATTAAATCAGAATGATAAGTAACTAGAATAAAAAATATAGCAAGAAGAAGAGATACAAGAAACCACCCTGAAAACTTGAATTAAACTCTTTACAGAAGGAATACAATTGAAGAAAATTCTTTTCTTCCACACCTCTCTTAGATGTACAGATCTCTCTCTAGATCTCTTTCCCTCAAGAGCTCTCTCTCTCAATTACAATCAACTCCAACAACCTAGAATGATTCACATGTACAATTCTGTACTGTTCAACACTTACTCATACATTACAATAAGCTATGAAGCTCTATCCTATTATATAATAACTAGGAAACATGAGCATACAACTACAGCCATTAGATGCACCTCCTAATCAAGGGCTCTAAACAGTCTTACTAATAATAGAGATGTGGACTTAAGACTATCACTTAATCCCATCATGCAAACACTCAATTTTATCCTCAAAAATAGGTTTTTAGATGCATAGGTAACCGACATCGGTTCCTGCTTGTTTGCCTGTGACCGACGTCGGCCGATCTCTACCGACGCTGACATCTCTTGAACTGCTCTTGACCGATGTCAGTCGCTCCTGACCGATGCTGATGACTGTGTAAACTTACAACTTCTGCAATGCGCTCCTTTGGTGAAGCTTTTAGCTCCACACGTTAACATTCATCACTTTGATTCAAAGCTAAGTTCATCGGCAAGGTTCAATGCTTCGGTTCAGTTGAAATGGTTTAACGACTTTTGGTTCAATCAAAGAGTTCATCGCTTGGTTCAACGCTCGGTTCGAAGCCTTGGTTCAACGACCACTTAAACCATTAAACCGATTCATTCAATTGGTTCAAAGGAGAAGTTCAATACGAAAAGTCAAGCGATCCTCCCGAAGGACAAGTGCCCTTGCAGAGGGCACTTGGTTAGCAAAGACACCCTTCGGAAGGGTTGATTTCAATAAACCCGAAGGGCACTTTGAAGGCAGCCGAAGGAATTCAAAATGCGTAAAAGACTAAGGCATTGAATGAATTCTTTCAAAAATTTTGTCTAAAGGAATTCCTTCGGACAAAAAGTCTGAAAGAATTTGGAAGGCTGCAGGAAGTAAGTCGGGAAGACTTTTAAGAAATAACAAGTGGCCAAGACATTTCTTGCGGACTTTTGGTATGTGGGAAAATTGTCTGCAGAAAAAGCCCGCAGAAAAGGCTGAAGAGGCAAAGGCCGCCGAAGGCCCCCGAAGGGTAGGTGCCCTTGAGGGGGGCTCTCAGCTGCCAAATGAAGGGCATTTCTCCAGACTCGAAGGGATACTTCCCCTTCGGGAGGGTCCAAAACAAAAGGCCGAATTAGAGGAAAAGGCTCGAAGGAATTTGCCAAGGACGGTGACATCCCGGAAGCTGTCAACTGCAAGAAGATAGATTAGCCATTGTTTTTTAAGTGATGATGGGTGTGCAGACGTCAATTTTAAGACAATTAAATAGCCATTTGACTTTTAAAATGCTTGAGCGACAAAACCAGAAAGGAGCCCAAGGAGCCAGTGACCCCCTAGAAGATAGCCCCCGAGGGTTGAAGGAGCCAGAAAGGGACAAAACAAGGAAGAAGACAAAGTGTAGGAAAAGACAAAGCATTCCAAGTGGCAAAGGGGAGGTGAGTTATTGCTAGGTGGTCATCAAATAGCGCAAACAGTAAGCGGTGCTGCCTGCTTTGCATTTATGAGCAGACAAACCACGTGATATTTGGAAAAAAATAGTCTATTTACAGAAAAGAGGCATGGCCCATGCTTTCACATTGATGTTTGGATGCCAAATTCAAGATCGGTGATCACATAGTCAAGTTCCAATAGGCCTCTTCTAGAAGAATGACATCAGCAACAGTGACTTCCTCTTCCCAATGCTCTCAGTGCACATGGGCCAACTTGTCAAGAGTGCCAAAATATTTTTAAAAGAAGTGCCAAGTTCTCTTATCCTCTTTGTATATATTATAAACTTCTCATTTTAGGGATCCATTCTCTCAGCCTTAAGGCAAAGCTCTGCCCAAAAATCTCTCGGGCTTGTAAGGCAGAACTCTGCAAGTTTTTTACCTTGAATCAAGACTTAGCATTTTTGCCTCCATCTGGACTTGCACTTTAAAGCATATGTCTGTGATTCTTCTTTTGTGTTAAGTCATTGTCTTTCATGATTTTCACAAAATGACTCTAGCATGTTCAGTGCATTGTGAGTTTCTTTTTTGCAGATCTGCCAGAAGTGTCTACAGCAAGAATATAGGCACATGTGAATAGGCTGTCAAAGTGTGTCTCGAAACACCTTTGATAGTTCCTTCCTCCTTGTATCTCCACGGACCCCTGACTCACTGACACAGGAGAGTTTTCTCACATCAGATGAAGTGTATGGGGCTTCTTCTTGGTAAAAAGTGTATGTTCGGGCTTGAGTGGATCAAACTTTTTTGGTGTATCAACCCTTTTTTATTTTTAGGTTTAGGTTCTGTTTTAGCATCTCTCTCCCTTTTCATCCCCCCCTTTTTTACATTTATTTTTTAGCAGTAAGAGAAACCAAGGCCTAAAAGATACATCAGCGGGAGCTAGCCCTTATCTAGAGACTCTCCCCTCTAGCTTTGCCAGTCCCATAGGCGAGAGGGGAGTTTCCATTATTGCATGTGGAAGGTAGGTGCTAGGCGTCCTACCTCAGGTGCAAATCCACTGCGTCAATAGGGACCATTTCAAAATTACCGAAGGGTATCTTTCCCTTTAGGAGGATCATTCATGGGAGTTTGAAGGGACATGCAAAAAGCTCGAAGGGTCTCTTACACTTCAGGAAAGTCCATTGTGAAAATCCCAAAGGGTAGTTTTGAAGACAAACGTGGACAAAAAGTCTGAAGGAATTCCTTCAAACAAATTATCCAAAGAAATTCGTTTAGAAGATTTGCCCAAAAGAAATAAGCCAAAAAATAACGCTGAGACCAACAGTCCAAAGGAAATTATGGGCCAATGGACATCAAAATCAAGATAAACGACTAGCCATTAGAAGTAATCAGGATTGAAAAGCCCGAAGTCTTAAGGCTTGGGAAACAACAAGTGTGAAGTGTTGACCAATTTTTTGTCCTACAAGCCAAAATTGGGCATCCCCTCCTTTTTCTTTGCAAAGAGTCTTTCACATCCATGATTTGGCTAAGTCATCCCTCAGCTGCCTTGTGCAAAATACCCCCTGCTAGACCTGTTCCATGAATAAGCCAAGTGTTTTATCATTTTGCTTAGCCAAGTGCATTTTACATTTGTCAAGTGCAGTTACTTCACCTTCAATAGTGCATTTTAAGTTTTACGAATAACTTAACTTATGAAATTTTCATAAGCTAAGTCACTTGTAAAACCCGATTTGGTCTTCACAGACCAAATCGAGTTTTCCAAATGACTTTACTTGTGAAATTTTCATAAGTTGAGTTGCTTAATAAACCCAAATTGGTCCTTGTAGTGTTATTCAGACTTTGCAAGCGTCTTTACTTATAAAGGTTTATAAGAAAAGACACTTGCAAAACCTGATTTGGTCTTGACAGACCAAATCATGGTTTCCAAGTGTCTTTACTTATTTGCCTTATCAGTTTAAGTCGATGTGAAACCCAAAGTAGAAGCTCTTGGGAAGTCTAAAATGTTTTATTAATAAGGAATTAGGTTTTCAAAGTGCTTTTACTTGAAAGCTTCAGGAGTTGTTTACATTGAAGGACCCGATTTAGTCTAAGCGGCTCGCAAAGACAAGGAATTTCCTCGAAGGGCACTTTGATTTTGTGTAGGGCAATTGTAAAAGTTCTGAAGGTTAAGTGTCTTTACGGAGGGGACTTGGTCAAGAAAGTGGACCATTTCCATTTTTTTAAAGGGTATTTTCGAGCTCAAATGGCCCTTACGGAGGACACTTTGAGAAAGACAAGGACCATTTTCATAAGCCCAAAGGGTATTTTTGGATGGGAGAAGCATTTGCAGAGGCCACTTTAAGAAAGCAAGGGATGAAGACAAAATCTTGAAGGGCACTTGCCCTTTAGGAAAAGCTAGTGCCAAAAGAAAGAATTCCTTCAGACAAAATATTCAAAAGAATTCCTTTAGACATTTTGTCCAAAGGAAAGTTCAAGAAAAAAGGGCCAAAACAAAAGAGAGATCAATGGCAAATTCTTTTGGATAAAACATCTGAAGAAATTCCTTTGGACATTTTGTTTGAAGGAATTCAGAAATAAAAGCCTGAAAGCTTGAAGAACAAATGAACGAGCAAGTAAGAAAAGGAACTCGGGAGAAAAGAAAAGCCAAGCCTGAAGGAAAATTAACTCGAGCAAAGACAAGGAGGAAAAGACAAAACTCAAAACTATTCTAGTTGTTGACAACGACAAAGGGAAAAATTAAGAACCGGTCAGAACAAGACAAGTGGCATGAATAACTCAGCAAAAGGAGTTAATACATTTGGGTGGAAAATATCTATCAAAAACCAATAAATAGATTGTTTTTTGAACTATAGAGGAGAGCAACACATATTTTCATGCTTCACCATTAATACACAACCAGTTGCACCTAGCATTGAAGAGAGCATGGTCCAGCCACAACAACTTGGGGATAGCTTTGTCAGTTGTTAAAAGGAGTATCCCATGCTTTTGCAGGCCCAGGACAGCAAGTGTGGTGGCTTGGACATCTACAGCATGGCTTTTCCATATGCAATTTGAAGAATATGATAGCAGTGTGGTCATTTTTCATGGCTAAGTGTTTAAATCCAGCATGGGTCTCCATTCTTAATGATTTATCAATATCTTGTTTTTAGATCTCTATATATTTGTAACTTCTAATTTGAGAAGATATCCCTTAGCTTGTATGGCGAAGCCCTACAAAATTTTACTTTGAATCTAAGACAAATCTTTTACCTTCTTTTGAGTGTTGCACTAAGCATACATTTGGGTGTTGGTTTTTTGAAAGTGTGGTCTCTTTCTTTACCTTCATGTGCTAACCCCAACAATGTCTAGTGTTTGTGTTTTCTTCTCTTGCAGATCACAAGAAGTGTCTAAAAAAGTATATACCAGTGAATAGGCTACGCAGTAGTGTGTCTTAGAACACCTTTTGTGCTAGTTTTTTTTCTCTCTTATCTCTCCATAGGACCCCCTGCTAAAACATTGTTGCAAGAAAGGTCTCATTTTGAGTGAAGTGTAGGCTAGCTTATCTTGATTTAACGTGTATGTCAAAGCTGAGTAGACCATCCACTTGGTGCATCACCACATAGTTTAGGTTCTAATTTCATTATTTTTCTCTCCCTTTTCATCCCCCCAAGTAGTTAGTAGTAGGAAATCTAGGGCCTCAATGTGCATTAAGGGGAGCTAGCACCTAATCCTAATCTAGAGATTCATCCCTCATGTTTGCCACCCATAGCAAGAGGGATGTCTCCCTTGTGTCACGTGGATGATGAGAGCTGAGCCTCCCTTCACAAGGTGCAATCCATCGTGTCAATAAAAAGACTTCAAGATGGGCAAACCTGAAGTAAGTAGGCTTGAAGAACATGAATTACTCTGCATAGTGTAAATCAGGTTTCTCTAAGTACTCTACTGAAAAGGCTTTATAAGTGAAGGATTTGGAAAAGTCCAAAGTTGGGTAGTTCAAAGAACCTGAATTACTCTTCATAGAGTAAATCAGGATTCTCCAAGGGCTCAACTTAAGCTTGGTCCATTAATGTGAGAATCATGATGCAATGAATGGAAGGTTGCCACATGGTGTAACTAGAACAAAAAGGGTCAATCATTAAAGGACAAGTGGCACAAGGATGTTTAATAAACATGAGAGAGTCTGAGCGACTGGTAGCTGGAAGTTATGAAGGCTCTCATCTGCCATGGTTTACTACTTGCAATCATCGTTTGATGCTTAAATGTGTCATGCCAAGAAGAAACATTCTAGTTGCTCACAACATGACTTTTCAAATGCGCCAAAGAAAGTCAAAAAGACAAGAGGGGCTCGAGAGGATTGTCAAGTGATCTTGAGCAGTGCATTTAGGGAGAACAAGAAAGTGCAACGTAAGAGTTCTTGCCATCGATGACTTATTCTCTCTCCCCCTTCTCTCTTCCCCCTTTTCTATATATATAGAGGTCTTGGAGCCAAGAAAATGATCCTCGGATTGGTGATAGAATTACTTTACAGGAATTGCTTTGTGAAAGACTCTTTTGAAGCAATACAAGGAAGACTTTTTTGTTTTTGATTAAAACAGGTGTACACATTTAGTTTCATTTTGTAGAATGTATGATTTTTATTCATCACCTGCAATTTCTTCCAGCACCTTGCTTTTAGTCATCTTAGTTTTATGCAGGATTACATGAAGTGTCTGTGTGTCAAGCTCCTTTGAAGTGTTACCAATTCATAGTGTCTCCCTTAGACCTATTTTGTTATCCTTCAAAGTGTAAGGCTTCTCTCCAACCTCCATGCAAAATCTCCATGCATATGGGCCCTGAGACAGAACAAGAATAGCCTATGTCTTGTTTGGATTCATCACTAGTTGGCTCTTTTCTCGAATCAAGTGGATCACTTCTTTTGGTGCATCACCTCCCTTAGATTAGATTTTATTTTCAGTCATCCTCCTACCCCTTTTTCTTAGCAGAAAGTAGATTTTAGTGTGAGATCAAGAGCTAAAGTAAAGCACCTGAGGAACTAGCCTCATAAAAAACCTAGAGGTTCAACCTCACCATAGGATACCCACATCCTAAGCTTGTCCCCATGCTTATAGATGGAAGTGAGGGAGCCTGAAGAACTCTCTCACAAGGGTGCAATTCCAACCTATAACAGTGCCTACTTGGAAGATGGCTTTGAGTGAACCATAAGGGGATAATCATAAATCATACGATCAAGCGCCTAACATCTAAAAGCATGTGTTCAGGATATTGAAGTAGGTGACCTTGCGAGAAGCATTCCATCCCTACTTGAATATCAATTAACACTTTCAAGTTATTTGCCAAATGAACCTGGACACAAACACATTTATTAGGGTGTGCAAAGTAGAATTTATAAAGCTCATGGAAAAGCACCTACCCTATGGGTTTGAAACTATTATCAAGGAATGCCCATAGAGGTAGCGAAAGACCTAGAAGCTCAACCTAGACATGCACCTTAAGGGAGGTTTGTCCTAACACATTGAAATTGCAGGTCCAAGGGTACATACTCAAGAGGGTATTCCTTACTAACTAGTAGCTTGACTTACGAAGGAAAGTTTGGATTTGAGAGGGCTCTTCAAAGGAGAATAGAAAAAAACCTTTAGTAAGGTTATTGACACCAGTAAGTTGAAAATTCAAAGGTTCCCTATGGCTCTGAACCCAGCTATTAAGGGAGTCCTCTAAGGGGATACAAGCAACATAGTAAGCAATAAGATAATTATTTTCATACCATTTATAAACGTTATCAACAACATCTACTTGTAAACAAACATTAAGATGAGGAGGATCATTAGAATATGTACCTCATTGTAAACCTTTGGGATGAATTTTAGAGCTCGTTTTAGCACCATCCTTCCAAGTGTCGACAACAATGGTTGCATTAAATTGGTTGAGGACCATTTAAATAAAAATAATCTGCTTAAAGGGCGGAGAATAAAGTGAAATAAATACAAGCTTAATCTTGGAAACCTATAGATGTGGTATGAAAATGGTGAAACAAGGTAACACAATACAAGACCAACATTCAAACCGTAATAGAGAAAGTTTCTCAAATTTATACAATTATCACGTTTTGAAATTTTGACTTGATTTAATAGAGGTTTGGAAAGCATTAAAAAAAGATGTTGTCCAATACTTATACATAGTGTAAATATCCTCTTCATTGGTGTATTAATAGTTATGAATCTTACATATGAGATTGGTTATGATGAGGTAAAACTTGGGCAAATATATTTTTTATTTGATATGGTAAACACACCTTTGATTGGGATGAGGACTAACCTGGGCATAAAACGGGAGGCTCAAATCTCCCAAACACAAATGCCAAAAAAAACAAAAACAATAAGAGCATTGATCGATCGTACAAATAATACCGACGGGATGTAATAGCCAACAACCTCATCAGCGGCTCAAACTGTCCAAACAACACCACAACACACCAAAAGAACACAACAATGAGGAATTTTAAATGGATCCCCAAAAATGCTTTTGAATCAGAGCTATGAATCAAACATTTAAAAATGGAAAGAGAAAGATAAAATAGTAAATTATGTATAGAACGCCTCTACCAATGACAAACGAACAAAGAAAACAAACCAAAAAACCCAAAAAAACAAGTTAGGCAAATATTAAATATTATTATAACTAATGACATGATTAGTTATTATGAAATAAAATAATTTTTTTTTCGTTCATTCTTATACAAACGAGTAAAAAAGCTATTTTTGCATAAAATACTAATTTGAATATTCCTGTTGTAAAGTCTATGTCAAACTTTATAGGCTACTTACGCCACTCTTGACAACGATCTTCCACTTCCAAATGTGGGTTCCGAAAAATACTTTTCCACAAATAGTGTTAGTTGAAAAGTATAAATTTAGTTGAAAAGTACAAATTTAGTTGAAAAGTATAAATTTAGTTGAAAAGTACAAATTTAGTTGAAAAGTACAAATAGTGTTAGTTGAAAGGTACAAATATGAAATCTTCAATCGAAATGGAGACAGGTAGCCCGAACAGACTTTTTCACTGTCGTGAGGAAGATTACGTGATTTCCATGGGGTAGGACCGCTTGCAAAGGGTAATCCCAATACCAGAAGAATTTAATAGTAAACGATTAATTTGAGAAACTTGGTTTTAAGAGGTGACAAGCTCACTCTGACGTTAAGGAGGAGTAGCATGAGGGGGTGTAACTTTATCTTCTTCTTTTTTTTTTTTGGTGGGGTTTGATAACAGAGGAGGGGGATGGGGTAAGGGAGGGGCAAAGGTCACTTTGGGATTTTTATTTTCGATCGTTTTTTAAATTTTAGTGACTATGTTTAAAATCATTTTTTTGGGTCACTTTTTTATGTTTAGGCGGTTTTTGTTTGGCAGATGGTTTTGAGTGAATTATAAGGGGACAATCATAAATCCTATGGTCAGTGACCTAACATATAAAGAATGTGTTAGGGATATTGAAGTAGGTGACCGTATGCGAGAAGCATTCCATCCCTATTTGAATATCAATGGACTATTTCAATTTCTTTGTCAAATGAACCTCGACACAAACATGCTTATCAAGGTGTGCAAATTAGAATTTATCAAGCTCATGGAAAAGCACCCACCCTATCGGTTTAAAAATCTTGTCAAGGAATGCCCATAGAGGTAGCGAAAGACCTAAAAGCTCAACCTAGACATGCACCTTAAGGGATGTTTGCACTGACACATTGAAATTGCAGATCCAAGGGGACTTAATCAAGAGGGTATTCCTTATTAGCTAGTAGCTCGACTTAGAAAGGAGAGTTTGGATTTGAGATGGCTCCTCAAAGGAGAATAGAAAAAAACCTTTAGTAAGTTTATTGACACCATTAAGTTGAAAACTCAAAGGTTCCCTATGGCTTTGAACCTAGCTATTGAGGGAGTCCTCTAAGGGAATACGAGCAACATAGTAAGCAATAAATTAATTATTTGCATACCATTTATACACGTTATCAACAACATCTACTTGTAAACAAACATTAGGATGAGGAGGATTATCAGAATATGTACCTCATTGTAAACCTTTGGGTTGAATTTTAGAGCTCGTTTTGGCACCATCCTTCCTAGTGTTGGCAATAATGGTTACATTGGATTGGTTGAGGACCATTTAAATAAAAATAATACGCTCAAAGGGCAGAGAAAAAGTGAAATAAATAAAATAATAAGAAATATTATAAGAACTTTTTTTATTTTATCATCTGAGGCTTTGGAGGGGGCCCAACAAGAGGAGTAATGAACATCAGTGGTTGCAAGGATTTTGGTACAACCCTGAAATTTACCGGCTAAAGAGAGAGGTTTTAAAATCTAATATGAAACCTTTTCTTCCAATATATCAATAACATACTACCACAAATCTAAAGGAGAGCTATCAAAAGTAAAAAGAATACCAATAACTTTAAATCTCTCTCCTTTTTATATCCACTTCCATGAATACTGATAAAACCATTCAGGGAAAGGCATCATGTTTTGTCTATAACACTATGTTTTGGTCTATTTCAAATTAGACCGTGAGGCTTTGCAAAAAATATCAAGGCATCAAAGTGCTTCTTTGAAGGAAGGTTCTTGTTGTCGATAGTGAGGAAGGAATTATCTATAAAATTTTCATTGATGAGCTGAGAAGATTGACCACGAAGAATAATACCCCTAATAAGTCTTTGATTTATTGTGTGAGCAAGGAGATAACCAAACGCCTTAACAACCAAAACATATAAAGTAGGGGATAGAGGGGAATCTCGTAGAATGGAGTAAATATTACAAAGCTAAGCTATCGAACTTGTGCCCATTGATGGTGAAGCAGGCTGATGCAGCAAAAAAAGTTTACACTGTCAAAAGAAATAATTGGCCAAAACATAGAGCCTTAATCATAGTGAGAATAAAGGGCCATTCTATCCAATCATAATATTTTTGAAGATCAAGTCTGAGAAAGATGATCCTTTGGTAGGAGGCTTGAGCCCATTCCATTCCTTCCCAAACTGAAATTAAATTATTAAGTATATATATATATATATATATATATATATATTTTATGAATGTCATTTGCTCATCTCTGATCATTGTACGTAGAATATGGTAGAGATGATTTGCTAGGGCCTTGGTAATGAATTTATAAGAAACATTCAAAAGGGCAATAGGGCACCAATTGGGAATAAGCTTTGGGTCACCAAACTTGGTGATGAATTTAATATTGTCGTTGTTGATGATATCTCCTAATGGGTTATTTTTCAAGGATTCTTTGTAAACTTACAACAAGTTGGGCCCAAAAAACTGTGAAGTAGCTTTATAGAATTCACTAGGAAAGTCAACAGTCCTTGGTGCTTTATCATTGGCCATGCATTACATTGCCTCAAACAAATCATCAAGAGAAAAAGGAGAATCACAATGTTTTTGTCTAAAAGGCTTAATTTTTGAGGCATTGCATCCAAATATTCATGTAAACCCTATGCTCTTTCCACCAAATATTATTTTTCTTGGAACATCAATTTTTAATGGTCCACGAAATCCGAGGAGAATTTTGGTATATTGGTAAGTCACTTATGCACAAGCTTGATGGATTTGATTTGTTCCTTTACTTGTTTAGCTTTGACAGACATGAAGAAATCCTTCAAGGCATAGTCCCCTATCTTAAGCCATTGAAAACATGCTCTAATTTGTGTCCCTCTGGCCACATAACCATCAACAATTTTGATCTTGTGTTTGAGAGAAGCAATCATGACTTGCAGGGGTGAGTAAAAATGGTTTTACTCAAGGATCGACGAAACATTTTGGTATTCCTTGATGATAATGTTGTCGACTTGCGTTTTGATTTTCACAATCTTCTTGCCATAGTGGTGGAGGAAGGTGGTGGTGTGGTCAATCATTTTTATTCCACCATTCAATCTAGCTAGCAGTGTATGGCAGACACATTGCCAAATTACACACTCTAGCAATGAGCTAGATAATTCCCTTGTGGTTGAAAAAGGATGTGTTAAAAAAGAATTGATTGCATGAGGCTTTAAGATGGTTGTCACCCCAATCCACTCTATAAGTGACAGGATTGTGATCAAAAAGGATAATTTTCAGGTGGACTATGATAGGTATTCCTTCACAAACTGACAAGGAGAACATGTGATGCTCAGAAAGCATGATATGGTCCAACCATTTGAGGACCCTATCAGAGCCAACCTAACAATTAGACCAAGTATAGCATGACATATTAGTTTAATGTGTGTCACTAGAGGAGTGGGTCCATCAAGCCCCATCAATGTTTAAAATTATGCCATGTTTCACACTCTCCCACACACCACTTCATCGAAAGGGCACAAGATTTGTCATTGGGGATTTCAATCATATTGAATTTGCCATAAATCAACTAGGTGGAAAGGGAAAAATTGTTCGCAAGCCATGTCCATAATTTTGTTTTATTAGGGCCATCATTCAGGAAGTAAATATTGAGAAACCCTAAGAAATGACAATCAATGTCAAGTAATACCCAAATAACTTGATGTGACAGATCTTCACCCGAGGCAATAATTAAATCAGTAAGTTTTGGCGAAACAAAAATATTGGTTCCACCACATCCATCTTCATGTGAAGTGGGAAAGTGAGATGCATCAGACCATATACTCCTAAGAGAAGAGTTAAAAAAACAAATCCTAAAATCTTAACTTCTTGTTTAAATAAATGAAGTCTAAAACACCCAATTGTTGACAAGTGGCTCGCATAGAGAATTTTCTTGAGCACTCTATGAGGCCTCAAACATTCTAAGAGAGTGAATTCATTTGGAGGAATCCTCCTCGAATAATTCTCCATGTCCATCCTCTATATCTTCTTTTGAACCAAGTGTTACAAAATGGCTTCCCAATAATGATTGATGTTTTGGCAAAATGAAATCTTCAAGAGAAATGGAGATGTTTAGCTCTATTTACTGCTTGAAGAGAGTTTCCACTATCGTGAGGTGGATTACATGATTTCCATGGGGTAGGATTGCTTGCAGAGGGTGTCCCAACATGAGAAGAACTTAATAGTAAATGATTAACTTGAGAAGCTTGGCTCTAAGAGGCAAGAAGATCATTGTGAAACTAAGGTAGACTAACATTAGGGGGTGTAACTTTATCCTTATTTTCCTCTTGGTGGGGTTTGATAACGGGGGGCGGGGGGGGGGGTGAAGATCATTGTTTTCACTAGTTGTTTTTTTTGTTAACCACCACAGTCCAACCATCAATCTTTTGAGCCACCATTTTATTTTTAAGTGGTGCCTACTTGGCAGATGGATTTGAGTGAACCATAAGGGGACAATCATAAATCCTATGGTCAAACACCTAACATCTAAAGCATGTGTTCAGGTTATTGAAGCAGGTGACCTTATGCGAGAAGCATTCCATCCTTACTTGAATATCAATGGACTATTGCAAGTTCTTTGTCAAATGAACCTCGACACAAACACACTTATTAGGGTGTGCAAAGTAGAATTTATCAAGCTCGTGGAAAAGCACCCACCCTATGGGTTTGAAAATCTTGTCAAGGAATGCCCATAGAGGTAGCAAAAAACCTAGAAGCTCAACCTAGACATGCAACTTAAGGGAAGTTTGTTCTGACTCATTGAAATTGCATGTGCAAGGGGACATAATCAAAGAAAATATTGAAGAACTCATTTGTGCTTCAAGGAAATTGTAAATGTCCCTACACAACGCCCATATGTCCTCTGCAAGGGATATGTCTTCTAGGAATGCCCTTTGAAAGAATTGAAAAGGTCCACTTCACTAACCAAGTGCCCTTTGCAAGGGCATGCCTACCTTCAAAAGTGTCCTTCGAAAGAATTGTAGGGCACTCAAGCTTTTTGAAGGGCACCCAAGCTTTTTGAAACCATTCCTTGGAACGTTTGACTTGACTTAAAAACCATAAAATGAACCAACTTGAAGAGTACATACCCTTCAAGACTTTTGAATTGGACATATGCTATCTAAAGAAGTTTAGACATATGCTATCTAGCATCAAAATTCACATCATGGTGTCACATCCTAGTGTAAAAGACTTCTTGCTGAACCGAGACTTGAATGAGAAAAGGATAGGTTGGATCACCAAAGTAATGGAGTATGACATAGAGACCAAGACCACCAAGTTGGTAAGAGGAAGAGGCCTGCGTGAAAACCTCACTACAGACTTGAAAGATCCAAAGGAGGAAATTTTGGTACTCCATGATGAACCTATAGCAACTGTACCTACAGTCATGAAGATCTGGGCACAAGACATGGTTTATTTCTTTCAAATTGGTGAGTGTCCATAAGGTCTTGATAGGACCAAGAGGAGTTATTTTAGACTCCAATCTCTTCCTTTTTTTCTAGTTGATGGAGTGCTATTCAGAAAAGACTTTTTGGGGGTGATATTGAGATACATTGATTTAGACCAAGTCGATAAGGTACTATTCGAGTTCCATGATAGACCAACTGGTGGCCACTTTGCTCCCAAGGCCACAGCTACAAGGATTATGAGGGTTGGTTACTTTTGGCCCAGTTATTTTAAAGACACTCATTTTTGGGTGAGGAAATGTAAAAAAAGTGCCTTCTTTGATGGGAAGCACCAACTGGCTACCATGCCTCTTCATCCTATTCAGGTGGAATAACCATTAATGCAATGGGGGTTGGACTTCATAGGGTTGATCAATCCTCCTTCTAGTTCTAGCCACAAGTGGGTTTTGACTACCATAGATTATTTCACAAGGTGGGTAGAGGCCGTAGCTTTGAAAGAGGCTAATGAGAGTGTACTCCTAGACTTTTATGAAGGCATAGTGATAAGATTTGGGGTCACAACCACAATCATTTCTGAAAATGCATTGGCTTTCTTGGGAACAAAGACAAGTGAGTGGGAATTGAAGTATGGCATCCATCTTATCACTTTTTCCAACTACTATCCACAAGGAAATCGATTGGTCGAGTCCAAAAATAATAATTTGACTAGGATCATAAAGAGGATAATGGAGGAAAATCAAAGGACTTGGCATGCCAAGTTGAGGGCATATCTTTAGGCAAATAGGATCACTCCAAAGAGGGAAATTGGGAATTCACCATGCACACTTGTGTATGAAAGGGAAGCCAGACTTCCTATCTCACTTGAGTTACCAGCCTTGGTTCTTTCCCATCAACTACAATTGATAGAGAGTGACAACGTGGAAGTTAGGTATTGTGAGCTAATGGAGCTTCAAGAAGTGAGAGACCAAGCCATGGGTGCCATGACCAGCCGTCAAGAACAAAAAAAGAAGCATTTTGACAAAAGGTCTATGCCAAGGAGCTTCTCAGAAGGTGACATTATCTTGAAGTGGGATGAGGACCGAGCCAAGCTTGGATGGCACACGAAGTTTGACACTTTGTGGAGTGGCCCATATGTCATCACCCAATGCAAGTAACACAATGCTTTCCAACTCTCCAAGTTAGATGGTGAAGAGCTACATATCCTAGTCAATGGGATATACCTTAAGCATTGTTACTAGGTTTATTTTGTCATGTACATAGTTTTCCTCATTTTCCCTAAGTGTTGTTATGCATGTGTGTAGTGTTTTTAGCCTTTGTGTGTATTTTTTCCTTGTTTTTTGGGGTAAAATATTTGTTGGTTTATAGGTCCTTACAAAGTTATTGTTGACTTCTCCAAGATGCATCCTGACTCCATTCCCAATGGACTTTATGGCTACTAGTCTTCGCAAGCATAGCAGGCATGCTTCCCTATGAGTCACCAATTGTGTTGACCAATTTTTGGTCCTACAAGCCAAAATTGGGCACCCCCTCCTTTTTCTTTGAAAAAGCCATCCAATCCATGTTTTGGCTAGATCATCCCTCTGCTACCTTGTGCAAAATGTTCTCTGTTAGACGTTTCTCATGAAAAAGCTAGGTGTTTTCCTCATTCTACTTTGCCAAGTATATTTCAGGTTTGTTAATAGCAATTACTTCACCTATAGTAGTTTATTTTAGGTTTCTCAAATGACTTTACTTGTGAAAATTTCTTAAGTCAAGTCACTTGATAAACCTGATTGGGTCTTGGTGGTGTAAATTGGGTTTTCTAAGTGTCTTTACTTATTTGCCTTATCAACTGAAGTTGATGTAAAAACTGAAGTAGAAGCTCCTAGGAAGTTTGAATTGGTCTATCTAGTACAAATCAAGTTTATGTAGGTGTATTACTTGTCTACTTTTATAAGTAGAAGCAATTGAAGAACTCAAACTAGTCTAAATAGTTCGCAAAAGGCAACATATTTCCTTTGGAGGGAATTTTGATGGCTTGAAGGATGTTTGTAAAAAGTCCAAAGCATATGTGCCCTTGCGGAGGGTACCTTGGTCGGTGACAGGACCAAATCAAAAGTTCTGAAGGGGAATTTTAAGGCACAAAGTGCCCTTATGGAGGGCACCTTGAGAAAGTGAAGAACGAAGACAAAAGGCCTAAAGGGCTGAAAAGAAGAAATCAAAAGAAAGAATTCCTTCAGATAAAGTGTTTGAAGGAAAGCATGGCAAAAATCTCGATATAAAGAAGGCTCGATAAGTCAAAGACAAGCTAAGAAGAAGCCAAGGCAAAGGAGAAGGCAAGGAAGAGATAAAACATGGGTAAATTAAAGAGCAAAAAAAGACAAAGCACAAAATAGTTCCAACAGCTGACAAGGTCAAAAAGTAGAATTAATGACCACTCAGACCAAGACAAGTGGCATAAACAACTTAGCAAGGAGAATTAATACATTTGGTGAAATATATCTACCAAAAATGAATAAAATAGATTGGTTTTTGAACTATAGAGGAGAGCATCCCATGTTTTCATGCTTCACCATTAATGCACAACTAGTTGCCCCCAGCTTGAAGAGAGCATGGTCTAGCCAGAACAACTTGAGGATGGCTATGTCAGTTGTTAGAAGGAGTATCCCATGCTTTTGTAAGCCCAAGATAGTAATGGTGGTGACTTGGACATCTACAACATGGCTCTCCCATGCACAGTTTGAAGAATATGGTAGCAACATGGTCTTTTGGTCTCTATAGAAGTGTTTAACTCAGCATGGGTTTCCATTCCTTGATTTGTGAGCTACCTTGTTTCCAGTTCTCTATATATTTGTAACTTCTCATTTGAGAAAATATCTCTTAATTTGTATGGAGAATCCATTCAGGAATTTACCTTGAATCAGAAAGAGCATTTTACCTCCATTTGAGCTTGCACTTTTATATATGTATGTAGTTTTATCTTGTGTTAAGTCATTTTATTTTCATGATTTCATAAGTTTATTCCAACATATCTAATGCATAGTGATTTTATTCTCTTGCAGGTCACAAGAAGTGTTTGAAGAAGTATAAGAAAGTGAATAGGCTATGTAACAGTGTGTCTCAGAACACCTCTTATGGTAGTTTCTTCCTCCCTGTATCTTCATAGGACCCCCTACTGAAATACTAATGCAAGGAAGTTTTTCTCACCTGAATGAAGTGTATGCTTGTTGTCCATGGTTCAAAGTGTATGCCAAAGCTAAGTAGACTAATTATTTTGGTGCATCACCTCTTAGCTTAGGTCCCATTTTTAGTATGTTCTCTCCCTTTTCATCCCCCCCATTGTTAGTAGTAGGAGATCCTAGGCCTCAAGGTGCATCAAGGGGAGCTAGCCCCTAATCTAGTGATTCATCCCTCACGTTTGCCACCCACAACAAGATGGATGTATCCATTGTGTCACATGGATGAAGAGAGCTGAGCCTCCCTTCATAGGGTGCAATCCACCATGTCAACACATGTTTTGATCCATAAGAGCTTGATTGTATCCATAAGCAACAACTAACTACCATTGGTCATTGAATGCTTGGTTAGAACCATTAGTTGGGATAATGGATTGCCCAAAAGACTAATTCCAAGGCATTGTCACTTTAACCTCTTGATCCATATTGTTTTGAACAATAACCAAAGAATTGGAAGAGCCTACATCATTTGGATTATAGTTGTTTTGTCTAACATAGTTAGGCTGCCCCTGTTCTTGACCTTGTCCTTGGAAATTTTCTTTATAAGGTGGCCTATTCACATGATAATACTGTTTTTGAGGCTGATATGGAGCTTGATAAGGTTTATTGAACTGAGTTTTCCTTTTTACATTTAATACATCATTTTTTAAGGATTGGATCATGCTTTTAAGTTCTAGGTAGTTTTTTTTGTTCTTGAGAATCACTCGATCTGCTAATAGAGGCCTTTTCTTGCTTAGGTGAAGGTATAACAATAATTTTTGGAGTTGAAAGAATAACATCAAGTGGTGAAAAAATTGTAGGAGGTGGTCTAATCTCAAGGAAAAAAGTATTGTGGACTTAGGAGTAAGCTTACCAGCTTGAACTAGACAATTTTCAGCTTTGATAGCCACCTCGTAAGCATCTAGTAATATATCTCCTCCCATGGATCAAATCATTACTGCTATGTCACTATATAGAGCCTTTAAATAGTATAAGAATGCAAAGTTAGGGGATGGTCTAACAATGGCTGGAATTTTGTCTCAAGCTTTTTGGAATTTTGTGTTGAAGTCTTGCATAACTTCATGAGGAGCTCTCTTGATTGTGGTCAATTATTATGCTAGTGACAAATGATCACTCTTGTCTATAAATATCTTACATAAGTTTGTTCCCAGCCAATCCCATGATTGAATATAGTTAGTATATAAACCTACATACCAATCTAAAGTCTTTCCCTTAAAGGATACAACTAATAGCCTGATAGCTACATTTTCTACTTTGACATTATAGATATTGCAAAAATTGGCTATATTTGTGATGTGTTTAGTAGGAGTTACAATTTGGTCTCCTGTGAAATATGGGATGCTTTTTAGGGCTGCTAATGGCATAAGATCATATTATGGCATATTCATAGGACTTTGGCTGTTGAAACCTACAAAATCTCTTTAGGGAATCATGGTAGCAAGAGGGTCTAACAAGGATCTTCTTGTGTAGGTATACCTCACAACTAGTTTAGGAAAATAGTTTCCTACGTATGGGTGAACCTTAACCTTCTTACTGAGTTCAAAGGTAATTCAACAAATTCAAAATGAATACCTCCAGAATATGATCTTGTAGTCACCTTTGGCATGAAAGATAACTACTATTCTAGCATCAGATTACTAAGTGTTCTTTGCGGTCACCAGATACTGAAAGATGAAATCTACAACCGCTGTAAATTGATCAAACTAGCATTGAACTTGACCATTATTCTTCAAAATTCATCCCATCGGGCATGCCAAAAACTATTGTAGCATAGAATTACACCCTTGTGGGAGAGTTTCTTAGGCTCTCTCACTCCTAACTACAAGTGATGGGACAACCTTAGGCTATGGCTATCTTGTAGTGAGGTTGAACCTCTAGGCTTTTATGAGGCTAGTTTCTCAGACGTTTCACTTCAGCTCTTATTTCCCATGCTAAAATCTATTGCTAACTAAGGAAAAGGGATAGGGGATAACATAAAAAGGAAATCTGAGCTAAGGGAGGTGATGCACCAAATAGAGAGTGATCCACATAAACATGAAATAAACACTAATTCAGCATAAGATAGTTCTTGCTCTCACAACCTCACAACCAGTTAATTTGCATAAGTGTTTCATAAACTAGGCTCACTAAACCATACATGAAGCAAAGAACAATTTCAAAATCCACACCAAGTGTCCATTAGTGGTGGCTTACTTGAAAACACCTAAAAATAAGCAAGAAAGAAGCACAATGGACATGGAAGAACACTTCTTCATAAGGCCATCATGCACAAGCTTGCTAAACACAATTTTTAGGCAAGAGATAGGTAAAAATTGATCTTTATTGCTACAAAAAATATTTCTTACAAATTTTTACAGGGTTTTTCCTTGTCAAATGAGATTATCTTTTTTATGGGGAAGCCAATAGAGATATATGAAAAAGGGAAGAAGAAAAAGAGAAGAGGCAAACAAACAGAATTCAATAAATGAGATCTAACCACCCTCCATGAATTCTCACCCACATTTGGGTTAATTAGAACTAATCCTTCTTCAACAAATTAACCACCATTAGCTCCAATAGTATTCAAGCCCTCTCATTGGTTTATAAACACACTAGAAGACAAGAACTTGTTGAGGATGATGATGTCATGATCTACTAAAAAGGAAAAGTCTAGGAATGTCTTTAATGCTCGAGCTACCTTTTCTAATCACCTGATCTTCATCTTTCACTTCCATGCCATCCTTCACTAGTCTTACACATATAAGGACAAAATCCTCATAACTTTGAATCTAGACTGAGTCATGCTACCTTTGAATTGAGTAGTTTTTTTTCAGAGATGATGGTCATGTTGAAGGATGAGAGCCTATCCATTAATTATATACACCAGCTCCTACTTTGAAACCTGGGCCAAATCTTTTCTATAGATGGAAAACCAATCTAAGGACATTGGTTTTCTTATATCCATTTATGTCGATACAATTCTATAGTTTATGTAACTTCTTTTGATCTTTTAAAATGCCAATAGCTACTTGTAGGGGTTCATATTTTGACATTTTTGGGCCCATCATCAATACCTTCGGACAACTTATTTCAGCCATTTTCTTTAGACGATTTGTTAGACCCTTCCTAAAAATAATTTGTCTGAAGGAATTCATGTCTTCAAACTTTATGAAAATACACCTTTCCAAAATGGAGGTACCCTTCGACTTTCTTGAAAGTAACCCCTTTTTATATCCTTAATTTTTTTGAAAAAGCCCTTTAGAAGAATTGAAAAGTGCCCTTCAGAAGAATTGAAAAGCACCCTTCGGCTTATCTATTTGGACCTTTTAGAAAGAAGACCCCTTCAGAAATTTGAAAAGACCCCTCCAACTTTGTGAAAATGATCTTTCAAAAAAAATGTTTTGGCCCTTTGTGAAGGAAAAGTACCTTTGGGAAAAGTTGAAAACGTCTATTACGAAGGAAAAATACCTTTTAAATTCCTTTGAATGGACCGTTGGAATTTGAAAATGCCTTTGGCCTCTTTGAAATAATCTTTCAAAAAAATTGAAAAGGGTCCCCTTTTCCCTGAGAAATGATATCTTTTGAAACTTTGAAAAGAACCATTTTCCCTTTATAAGTGCCCTTCAAAAAAATGCAAGAGCTTTAGTAGGTGGGCCAAAAATGGTCAACAGGTAGTCTAGGGGTTATTTTGACACTCAAAATCGTGGTGTGATTTTTGGTATCTATAACCTCAAGCATTTGAAAAGCCCTAATTTTCCTAGAAAGTTTGAAAGAATGAACCAGCTGATTTACAAAAGAAATTACAACATTTGTTTTGACATAATGTCCTCCTCTTCAAAGCAGGTGCATCCTCAAAATCTTTCCACATATTCATTCACTAGGGTACATGAATACATGGACATTATTTTTGAGTAGAGTGCCCTCAACTTTAAATTCCATCACTACTCGATCATCTAAGAGGTAGTGGAATCTGTGGATCCTTACTTTGCACAGGATCAAATATCTCTAGATGAAAAGCAATAAATTGATGACCTACTACCCATTAAAGCACATTGTCTCTACTAGGCAACAAAAAAATAGAGGTAATGCCTTGCATAGACTTGCTTAGAAATTTATTTCTTAATGGAATATTTTATGGGGATTGATTACATATTAGGAAAAGTAAAAGCATAACTAGATTTATTTGTAGTAGGGCATTCAAGAGATATCTCAAAATCTTGATCTCTAAGACTGCATATAACCAAGTCTCAGCTATTGTCTGGCTCGAGCACAACATTGTTGATGAAAAGGTAAAATAGTGGTTGTTTAAAGGCTAGAGGCTGAATCAAAGGGGAGGGATTTCATTCAATTGTATAGTCAAATTTTGACCAAGAATTAGGATAATTATGGCTCTCCTAAATTTATTATATGATTTTGTAAGTACAACATATGTATAGGTCGAACAGGTCTCATTTCTAGACATTCTTTTAACTTCTGACAAGATAATTGCCCTAGGAGAGATCATAAGTGTCAAACTAAAGACATAAATGTTCTGCCCTGATCAAAGGCCTGCTAATGTCAATTTCTATATGATGTCTTATTGGATGTAGTATTAGGTATAATTCATAAGACTCATGAGCAATCATGGCAAGGCTCAATTGAATACCTGAGAAATAGAATCTATGAAGATTACTCTTTCATGTTTATATGTAAATTTAAAAATAAAATTCAAAAGACATGTGATGAGATATATCCTCAGGTGTTTCATAAAATTCATGACACTTTGATGCCTAGGTTGTTTGAAACCCCAATAAGAAGCCATAGCAAAATGGGAAATTATTGGTATTACCCTAATGCCACAATCATCAAGATAGAAGGTACATAATCATATCCTTTGTTACTATCACACCATGTCCTAGATAAAATTGTAGAGCAAGAAATAACATACCAAATATATAATAGCATTGATGAAGATTTAGGCCATAAACACTTGGCTTATTACTTTAAAACCCCTTTAAGCATTGGACAACTATAGTATGTGATCATACTACATTTTAACCAAGTGGGGAAGGCCAACACCTACTGCAATATAAAAGTGGCCCCATTCAGGGAATGGGAACCAAGGAGGAAGATCAAAACATATCTCCAACAACTTAGAGAGAAGAAGAAGGTGAATAATTCATACACTCACCAGGAATATGATCATGATGTCATTTTTATGAATACATCAGATGACACTGAGGTGTGGATAAGGATGAAGAATAATCCAATGTTTGTGATATGGTTTGAGGCCTTTCAATATGATCATGAGTTCATATAAGAAAAGGAACAAAGGGCATGGAGCCATTAGTGGCATCTAGCTCAGTCACATGATTTAGAGGAGAAAGATCAACTTCCCTCTTCTATAGGGGAACAAACAAATTTTCAAGAGGGAGATTCAAGCGGCTAGAGGGAGTCTGACCCTCAAATAAAAAGGAAAATTTTAAGAGTCCTCCCTGGTACTCAATTACCATGTACATCTTCAGCTGATACTACTTAGGCTTTGGGAACAACTACAAAAATGAAAAATCTACACCTCCTTTGGTGGACATAGGAAGAACACTTTTGTCATGACACCTTTGTCACCTCTTACAATATCTACCCATGTTAGTCTCCCTAAGATTCTATAGTTTTCTTTCTTATCTATTCCAACTATCCCTAATTTTCCTCAGTTTCCTTAGGTAAGTTCACCAACATCCACAACTGTCAGTGAGGAGACCTCTCCCCAAACACTCCATCCCATGTCAACTCTGATCACCATTACTTCACCACCACCTATAATGATGCCTATCACTGATATTCCCTTAGCTGTTTTACCATCTCCTCGACCTTCCACTCCCCCTATTGTCACTTACCAGAGGTACTCCCAGATGATGAAGAGGCAAAATTGGAGAAATCTAAAGCCATGAGTTTGGGAGGCCCACAAATGGAAGAAACCATAGTTGACACTTTGGATTAGCAAATCCTCACACAAGAACATAAACAAAACATCAATGAGGTAGTTTCTTCCCTTGTTTTATGTGTTGTCAGTGTAGATATTCCATCTGTAAATTTACTGCCAGCTGTTCCAAGAATTCTTGGTCCTACTTCTATTGATTCATATATTCTTTTTTCCTCCAAGTAAATAAAGACTCCTATGAAGGTAGTCCATTTTGACAATCTAGTTACTATTTCCACTTCCAATCCTAAAATGCCATGAGTTCCCAATTTAAATAAGTACATTATTGGCACCACTGGTAATAACACCTCCTCCTATGACTCCTCATTCCATATCTTAAGACCCAATTCTAAATGAAGAAGTAGGGGAACTTATTGTTCCCCAATGGGTAAAGGACATGCAAGATATAAGCAGTGAGAGACAAAATATAGTTGTCACATAGTTTCCTAGAGTCTCTACCTAGTTCAACAAGAAAAGTGGAAGCATACAAAGGGTGAAGAAGAGGAAGGTGTTGAATTTGAGCACAAAGGTATAAATAGAGTTTGAACATAGGGAAAATATGTTTCTATTATCAAAGAAACCTAAAAGAAATCTGAATGATCCTACTAAATATAATGAACATTTCTTTAATTTTGTGGACACAACTAGTGAAGCCATGAAGGAAATGTATAGAAATAATGAGGACACACAACAAATATTATTGCAAAGGCAGACTATATAAACTCATCCAATAATTGTTGAAAGTGTAGCCACCAGGTTGTATGCCATTTTGAGTAGTATTCAACTCTCCAGTGGAGAAAGCTAATCCAAGAGGAATAAGGTGCTCAAGTTGTGGCGTAAATTTAAATAATTAGAAAAGAGATTGAATTTTTTGATCCATTGTTCTAGAAGTACTTGCTTTAATCAGTTGAATCTAATGACAAGTCAAGATGCAACCTTGGCTTTACATTTGTTATTGCCAAAAGGGATGCTACTCTTACATAGTACAATTAAATGAAGGTTCTATCAACACATTTTGTAAATCATGAGAATCAAGCCTTAGAGATTTTGAATGACATGAGGGTCACTAATGTGATCACTCTTACAGGTGAATTGGTTAATAAGCCACATTTTGAGACTCTCCTTAAAGAAGTAGAAAACAACTTCAAGGAGGTGAAAGGTACATTGTACAAGACCAACGATGAAATTCTACAACTAATAAGTTATGTAAAATATAAGGTAACAAAGGCAAAGATCTTGGGAGTTGAACTTAAGAGTTTATGAGTAGAACATTCAAGGTTGATGGTTGAAACTATCAAGATCTTCAAACACTCTTTACTCAATTTTGGTATTATTAATAAAGAGTTAGAAGCACCCCATGTTTTTTTTGAAGAACTCAAAGCAAAAGATTGAGCTTCAGGATCATACCTTAGTACTCAACTAGCTGTCAATGTTGCCATGTCAACACCGAGTTCCCAATTTTCAAGATTTTTGGTCTTGTAGACTCCAACGAGCCCAATTTTGATCCCTCAGGGAGTTCTAGTAGTTACTTTGGTTACATCAACAATTACTCTACTGATTTCTTCAGCGAATGGTGCCACATCAATGCCTTGATAAATATAGTTATGTGTTTACATGTTCCAATTAAGTTAGAACATTAATAGTTCCTAACTTATTCACCTTGCATATATGTTGTATTGTTGGTTGAAGAGTTTATTTTGAATGTTATCATTGTACATGCATGATTTGCATGATTTTGGACACACTATTTTATTTTTGGGCTTGTAAATTTAGACCATGTTTGAGAGATGAGGTCTTCCCCATCCTAAGCCTATTTATACTTGTACCCTCATAGTCCTAAAGGGAGAAGAATATTGGATGTTAAGATTAATAGATTTTTTTTGGAAGTTCTACTAATTTGGTTTTGATATGCAAATCTTGATTCTTCTACAATTATGTGAATTGTGTAAGAAGTGTTGTCATTTTAGTATCTTAGTTATTTGATTGTGTACGAGTTATCTTTCTAATACAATCATTCATTTTAAGCTATAGTTAAGTTGAATGTCTTTTATATGCTAATTATAATAACCTTATATAGATATACAATAGTAATATAACAAACACGGTAGCCTTTAGTTATGCATGTTTAAGTTTATTGTGTTTTATTTCCCTTTGACTCCTAATTGTGTTTGATTGTTGGTATGTTATAGTAGCTGCAACAGACATTAGTCTTCTGATTTCTTGTCCAACATTGATCTTTCTTTTTTGAGTTTCTTTTGGAAGTCCTGCTCACCTTAGTTAGAACCATCATCTTTCCACCCAACTCAAGTAGACTTAGGTCCACCCATATTGAGCTTATCCGAGGTAAACAATCTATTTTGCTCACCGCCATTCTACCACCAGGTTATTTATAAAACTAAATACTCTGCAACTTGTGCCTTGGAGTGAAATCTTTTTATTGATCCTAAAATGTTAGAGGCTACATTTTAAGATTACTGAGGTGTACATAAAACCCACATCAACATGAATGTTAAAATTAATTTATTTACAATTTTAACAAGTTTTACATATTTTTTGCATATTGAATTGGAAAGAAATTCAAATTTTGAATTCATTTAAAAAATAAAATCTAAAATTCATTTTAAAAAATATTGTCCAATACTTTACATAATGTAAATATGATGTACTTTGATACAATATTTGTCATGAATGTTACATATCATAATTTTTATTATGAGTAAAAGTAAGACAAGTGTTAAATAGTACTTTTACAACTATTAGATAGTAATTGACACTTATGAAACATCATGTAATCAAAACCCATTTTAACTATTAAACCATGTTCACTTATATCTTCCATTTCATTTAATTGGGAAGTAATTGTAAAGTGATTATAAAGCTCTGAGTAAAGTTCATAAATAGCTTGTCTAGAATCTATTTTTATTATATACAAAAGCATGATACCCTTTAAAAAAATTTAGTTGGTGCATCGAATGGTTTTGATAGAAAATTTTCTTCTCAAATCTTAACATCTTAATCTAATGCCATGATGAATCACACTCTTAAAAAAAGAATTTCCTATAATTAATAAAAGGAGGCCATTTAACCAATGTTTGAATTGTTAGTACTTTAAATTTCGGTTTTTCATTTACGATGACAATTTGAAAGTAGATAATTTAATTATATTATCTGAAATGTTGAATTTTTGGGGTGTGATTTTTCTATTTATTTATTTTATATAATTAATGATGTATTATATCTTGTTTTATTAATGAAAATGTACTATTTAATAAAAAAAAAGGATATACATTTAAGAAAATATTAAAAACAAATCATCTCTCTTCATGCTTTGTAGATTTTTCTATATCTATAACTATGTCATGAGGTCGCTTCTGATTTAATCTTGAAGAAAACCGGAACATTGTAGAAGTAAAGTCTCTAATCAAATGTTACTAATGATCATATATCACTCAAAGAAAAGAAAACGAAAGAGAATTTTAAAAAGAGATAAAAAATGAATATAAAACATTGAGAGGCTCTAAGAAAAAATGTATTGATGATTAAAGACAAATTGAAAAAGTCAAAAGTAAGATTTCTAACTAATTAAATCTTCATAAAAAATCATGTATATTTTAATTTTTTTGGAAAATAACTGTATATATAAATAAATATAAAATATAAAAATGAAATTCTTTTAAAAAAATATTTAATTTACACTTATAAACTTGCAAATAATTGAAAATGTTGGTTGTAAAAAAAACAATGCATATTGAAAAAATAAACTAATTTATAGAGTAGTTTATTTTATAGAGTTCAATCTATATTTGAATAGAGAATTCATATAGAGTACTAAAAAAAATTTATTAGTACTCGCATATTAGGTATTTATTCTAATTGGTTGAACTATATTTTTTTCTTGGATAACGTGTTCAATAGAAGTTAACAATTTCTTATATTTTTTATTTTTAACATTAAAGTTGAAAATATATTTGTTATAAAAATAAGAAATAAAATAATTTAATAACTTTTGACTGGATAAAATTATACGATGTGACCATTAACTTGGAGAAATGCAGATTTTTTGTATTAAAAATTGTAATTTTTTTTACCACAAACAAATCTTAAAAATCTGTAAAAATAAGTTTCTCGTCTACCATACATCAAAATAAATTGAAACATAAAGAATAAATAAAACAATATTTTTCTTATAGAGTAACAATGCTTAGTGATATGATGGCGGTGGTTGGTATTTAATTACCAAATGTTCTTGTATTTATTATTCTCTATGTTTCATGGAGAAATGTAGATTTTTTGTATTAAAAATTGCAATTTTTTTTACAGTAAGAAACAAAACTAAGGGACTTTGCAAAAATAAGTTCCCTGTCTACCATATATCAAAATAAATTAAAAAATAAAGAATAAATCAAAAAAACATTTTTCTTACAGCGTAAGAGTGCTTAGTGATATGATGGCAGTGGTTGTTATTTAATAACCTAATGTTCTTGTATTTATTATTCTATTTTGATTGTTGTGATATCTGAAGTTGTATCGCTGTTAATTTGCAAGAAACTGTGTCTGTGTCAATTTCCAATGCTTATGCAGATTCGTGCATGTCTAGACTTTAAGTTGAAAAGGTATGTTTTTAGTTCCTTTATGTATCATGTATCACAGTTATATGATGTTATATTTGCAGTTGCTTCATGTATCATGGCTCTATGCTGTTATATTTATAGTTGCTTCATGTATCATGACTATATGCTATTATGTTTGCATTTGCTTCATGTATCATGTCTCTATGGTATCAACAGATAAGCATGTATTCAATTATATATGCTTAGCACCAAAACTTGCTTGATACCGGCTTTGGAAAAAGTAGTAGCCTAAAGCATAGTGGGAGCATTCATGTTGTAATGGCCATAATTAGGTTTAGTACCCAAAAAGCTTCGTTTGAATCAACAAGTTAGCTAACATATATGCAATGTAATAGAAAAAATAGAGAAAAAAATAAAAAAGTTGGTATCTTGATATGGGTCTAGTTCAAGTGTTAAAAATAAAAAATAAAAAATCTTTATAACAATATCGACTTTACAATACAACCTGGTCGGTGATGACCTAGGTCTGTTTCTTGAGTTTTTTACTGGGGTTTGGCATCAATGATGATTTTTTGTTTGCCATAGTAATGTCGGTGAATGGTAATAACTGAAGTTGCACTACCTTCATGGCTACCACGTTTGGTATGCAGGGCTTCAAAATCCTCGTCTTTGCTACAGGCCTAGAGGCAAATGTCTAAATACAATATATGCAATCTATTAGTAAGATATAATCATTATCCTTATTACAAAACTATTTTAGAGGTTAAGTGACATAATAACTGCCCTTATCACAAATAGATATTAGATAAACAAAGTATTCACAAAGAGTTACCTTGATGCCTTAACAATACTAGTTAATATGCATCCACAGAGACCCAAAAAAGATGATTTTTAAAATAAATTTCTATAGTGTATACTTGTAAGATATGCTATAGATATTGGAATTTCCACAACTACCAATAGATTAGTTGTTGTATTGTATTCGAGTTATTCAAGAACAAACCAAACCAAAACAATTCTGCTTCTAGTCATATGATCCTACAATAAAGTGCATGTCAGTATATTTCATGGTGTATATACTTCCAGAATTTGCTTAGCAGTGAAAAGAGAACTCCACATGGTTTAAACACCCTTGTTGATCCATTGGCCATGTAGGAGAGTTGTAGAACTCTTTTAGGGGTTAAATGTCGTAATCATTGTCCTTATCACAAAAAGATTTTACATAAACAGAGAATTCATAAATAGTTGACCTAACGCCTTAGCAGTACTATTTGATGCATCGGCATATACCAAAAAAAAGGAAAATTTAGGAATTTCTATAGCACATACTTATATAAAAAATCCAAGCTATTCAACAACAAAGTAAACTGAAACAAAAATCTACTTACGTGTTGCCTACAACAATAAAAGAAGGAGAAATACAATTGCACAACCCCTGCCTATCCCTTGCTAATTTACAAAACTGAGTCTGAATATTTTTGTTAAAAGTACTAATTTTATTTCATTCATTATCTAAGACATTTCATGGGCTTTTTGCTTGGAGGTGCAAACAAATCACTACATGGTTTATAGACATTTTTTTGATCTATTAGCTACGTGGTTTTTCATTTTTACCAACAACAAATCACGGTTTACATAACTGCCATTAATTGTATTTAAAAAAATGATAATAGATTTATCTTACTAATGATATATTACTTATTATATTGGCTAATGTTTATCTAGATTACATTATAGATTACTAAATAGTGTATTTATTTACAAAATAACTATTATAATACATTATTTTTTTAAAATTTACTATAATGATAAGATCTGTTGTTATTTTGCATAATATATATGTTTAGATTATATTATGTGCATATTTATTAATGATAAGATTACAATAATAATATAAATTAGTTTTTTTATTTAATTATTATAGTAATGTAATATATAGTATGTAGTATATGTTACATAGTATAATAAGGTGTGTATTATTGGCAGAATCTATTTATCATAATATATTTAAAAACAAAATTATCGTACAACAACGCTCGCTCATTCACATATTTGGTCCACTTTTCAATTCATGTGTCAAATGGTAGCCATTAAGCTAAAACGAATTGACTGTCTATGGTTTTCGTCATAGTTCTCCTATTACTTACAAAACGACTCTTCTCTAGATCAAGAAGTCACACCCTTCACAACAATTATTCAATCTTGAAATCTCTTGCCACTTTCATGTTTCTTATGGGTTTGAATTTTTGAATCGATATATCCTTGTTCAAGTTTATTATGAAATGTGACATCTCCTCCCCACATGACTTGTTACTATGCAACATGAATTAACAGAGCACCTTATTTTACACCATTATCCCCAAACGAACATGTGACATGCACTCAAAAAACATGCACCTTATAAAATTCAAACAAGCTATAATATATACATAAGTACATTTAATTAATATTTATTTTGCATATGATGCGAAGGTTTATTTCTTCCCATGAAAATAATATTTAATTCGTAACATAAATTAGTGCCAAAGTTTTTCACCTTTGAGAATTTTTTTTAAAGTAATTAGTATTGTCCATCTATAATTGCATTGCTTGCAAGAGTTTTGATTGTTTGAAAATATGGATTTTGGCCTTATGTTTGTAAAAATAGCATGGCATAGACCACGATTTAAACTTGTTGCCTCTTATCATAAATTTAAATTAAAGAAAACAAAATGTGAAAGTACCTAAAATGAATAATGTCTATGGGATTTTAAAATAGGATTTAAGATAGTTAAATGGGTTAGTGGTAATCAATTTTGCTTGATTTTATAGTATTCCTATGATTGCTTTGTGCAAATTTTTCTGCATTGCAAAACATAACACCAACCAGATTAATTTTTTTAGAGATAGAATTCATAATTGAAAAAACAAAGTTAAGTATATAATTTTTTTTTGGGGTATGATTTATGGATCTCTTTTATGTATTTTGTAAACTATAGATTGCTCTTTGTTATTAAAAAACCTGCACTTAATAATATATATTTTTTATAGTTTTTAATAAGAAGAGTTGTGATTGATGCTATGCAAATAGCTAAATGGATTAGTAGTAATCAATTTCACTTGATTTTGTAGTATTGTTATTATTGTTTTATGCGATTTTTCATATATATAGAATTCATAATTGAAATAGTTTTTTCATGATGGTTGTGAGTTGATGCTTTGAACAAGCTCTACAGAAACATGTGAGTATCATGTAATAAAGTTTAGTTGTTTTGATCATCGACAAGGTAAATGTAGTAGTCATTAAACAAAGTTTTATTCTTTTTCAAAAAATAGTATAAGTATCTTGTCAGAAGATTCTTTTCTTATACTAAGGAAGCGTACCAGAAAATTGATTTTTTTGGGATTTTAAGATTCTAGTTCTTGATCGTTTAGGCTACGTTATATTGTAACAAAAATAAAATTAAAAAAAAGAAAAAGAAAACAAAAGAAAACAAAATGAAAAGACAAACAAACACCATCACAATAGATCATTCAAAAAAATGATTGATGTGGATATAGACAAGCAACAAAAAACATAAAAGTTTGCAACAATTGATGATGCTTTGAAGCATGAACATCTTTTTAGAATAACATCGTTCAATTATACCATTGGTGATTGCTTTTTTGACACATTTCAAGTCTTATTGCATTTCTGTTACACATCAAAAATGCTAAGAACTGGGGTCATTAACTACTTTATGAATTCCTTGAACAATGGTGATGCAAAAGTAATAAACTCATATGCTTACCAACTACATCTAGATATGTAATATGATTTGCATCAAATACATGACAGAAGCACATATATTTCTAGAATGAAAGTTTCTGCAAATGAACTTATAGAGCAAGGTGAGATTAGTTTTTGGGGTGACATATTTTGTGTCCAGTGGCTATGCAAATGGTTGACCATACCAGTTTGTGTTTGGTCTCTAACAAACAAAAAAACATATCTTCATTTCAATAAAGAAAGTTGCATTCCATTGTATTCAATATTGTTTCATGACATATACCCAACCCGTGGCCATTTTGAACCATTATTTTGCAAAAAAAATAAATCCGCAACTCAATTTCTATTACAAAGCTATCAAATACTTGTAACAATCTTTCCTTATATTGGGATGCTATTGTTAAGGAAGTACAAGCACATGGAGTATATATAATAAATACATTTGACTCAAACTATGGTGAAAGCTTATTCGATGCTATTAGTGTCTTAATTGAACATGAATTTAATGGTCATGCTCTCCACTGATCTATGGTACAATATTTTTGCAATGGCATTGTTGCAACAAATAGCAATGTAATGACTTCTTTG
The DNA here is from genome assembly GCA_037957365.1 of Torreya grandis. Classification (NCBI taxonomy): domain Eukaryota; kingdom Viridiplantae; phylum Streptophyta; class Pinopsida; order Cupressales; family Taxaceae; genus Torreya; species Torreya grandis. The sequence continues at coordinate 10,518,541 of JARHVA010000009.1, read as the reverse complement.
GATGCTTGTAAACAAGAACTAGCAAAACTAAAGACTGGAATCATTTCTAATTGGAGAATATATATATATATATATATATATATATATATATATATATATATATATATATATATATATATATATATATATATATATATATATAGCAACAATTGGAATGCCATATGAACAAAGTGTCATTGAAGGTAATGAGTTTTATTGTTATGGATTTAAAATATTCTGCAAAGCAAGATTCAAATTTGGTCAACAAAAACTCCAAACATTTCAAAAATATATTGCAATTATTATTACCCACAAAAAATGTATAACATAATCTACTTTAAGATAAATACATGTTATATTCACTACGATCCATTGCAAACAATTTACAAAGTCATACTAGATCTAAAAAAACCTTCAAGTGTTTATAAAAGCTTACCAAATGTTGGTACTTTTAAATGTTTTGAATTAAAATCAAATTATTCTATGGTTAAAAAACATGTAGATGACTCTTCTATCACACATATGTCTCAACCTAGAAACAACCATCGTATTTCGTTACATTCTTTAAAACAAACAAAACATACGTAGTGGAAAAAACAAAAAATATACACCAAAAACATATGATGTTAAAGATGGAAAAAGTAATCGTACAAATAAATACTAAAAATCATTGTAATCAGTGAAATCAATGACACGTTACCAGAAAAATTGATACTCTACATACACAAAACATGACCAATAAGTTATAAAAAAATAAACAACTATCTAAGATCGATCAAAGACACGCCGATTTATGCTTGTGTGCTTTGTGAACATCTACACTTTAAAATATATATTTTTTTAGTTGACAATGCCATTGTAAAAGCATTTCACTGTATTTTTCCTGATACAATGTTAAAAACACTTACATTTGGCCAAATAATGTGCAAACAATACAAAAGATCTCTTGACAATGACAAAGTACTGATATTTGTTGCTCTTTTCAAATTTAGAAGAAAAAAAAAAATCTATTGTGCAAAAGTTAACATTTTTAGAGGAGAGATTGGTTGCTTTGAGAATGTCGCTTGCATAAATACATGAAGTTGGATATAAGCACTTATAATATGGCCTCACAAGAATGATTATAAATGTTTCAATTGACTTTGACCGGATCTAAAAAACATTTCCTATATAATTCAATGTGTCTGAAATAATTGCAATCAAAATAAAATGCAAAATGGAATATAAAAATGCATATCTAACAGTAAATGTAAGATCTATGTGTGTCATGAATGCATTGTCAGGGCCCATTATACAAAAAAGAAAAAAATACTATTAATAAATATTAGAGAATTGGTTTTGCAAGAAAAAAAGAAAAAACACCAGCATGGTGAAGTGCCTATTGAAGACGATGAATCTGACATAGACGAAAATGAATTAGAACCAATTACTGAATCTTTGATGCATTCCTTTGCTGACACACAATTAATACATGATTTACAAGATATGTGTTGACCCAATTTTGCCCCTCAGGCAAAATCCCGGTCACCTCCTACACCTGCTTCGCAGGGCCAGTCATTTCAGGTTGCAAGGTCCACTTTCAGGTTTGGACAGCGCCGTTGCAGAGAATAGGCAGCGAAAGATAGAATCTCTGAACGTTCACGCAAGGAGAGAAGAAGAGAAAAAATGGAGCGTTTCAACACTTAGGCAAAAAAGAGGCAGAAAAAATGCAGAGGGCGGCAAAATCGCCGCCCACTACAAGGGCGGGTAAAATGAGCCCACTTACAAACATGCAGAGGGCGGCAAATTCAGCGCCCACAATAGAAAAAGAAAGACGTCGGCCGACGTCAGCAATACTTCCGTCGTCGGCACCTTACAGAGACCGACGTCGGTAGAACCGCCGATGTTGGCAGCACAACGGCAGGCGCAAAAGTTGAAAAAGCCCGCCCTATGGCGGCGAAATTGAAAACCCCGCCCGATGGCGGGGAAATTGAAAGGGCCGCCCACAACACAATTCTGCCGACGTCGGCAGCTTAGGGAAACCGACGTCGGCAAGACTGCCGCCGTCGGTAGATTATCCGCCGACGTCGGCAGGTATTCTTACATGAAGTTCATGCAAAGGGCGGAAAAATCGCCGCCCACTACAAGGGCGGCAAAATTCACCTGTAGTGCATAAGAAAAAACCCGCCCAGCCGTCGGAGGAGAAGACCAGCACACAAAACTAGGCAACAAGCATGGTCTTGGCAGACTTGTGATGTCATCAATAGTGTTTTTCATGCTTTTTGATGAAACTTCTCTTGGCTCTTCTGCTATAAATGCACAGACTTAGTCATTTTTTTCAAGGGGATCTTCCTGACTTTTGTAAAGGGCACTGCTCTGCAAATTTCCCACCGGAATCAATAAAAATACAGTTTTTACCTCTTTCTTGGATGGATACTCTGTGTATGTTCTGTATGTTTAATCTGTGTTCAGTCATTTCCTCTTAAATGCTCTCACAGGTTTTAAATACTAATGTATCAGCTATCTACAGAATGTCAGTTTGCAGCTTACAGGTGAAGAGTTCCATCTAGGGTGCAGGAACAAAGGAGGTCACTTACAGTATGCATTTCATAGCATCTTAGTGAGTCCTTGTTTCCTATATCTTTCACTAAAACCTCCCTGTCATTCCAGCAACCTGATCTTTTCTACCAAGTTTCAGTGTAGAGTATACTTGCATTCCCCCTGATTCTGAGAGTGGATCTGGAAGGTCACTCCTGTTTTTGGTGTATCACCTCTTTTAGAGTAGGCTGTTTGTTTTCATGCTTTTCTCTCTCCCTTTTCACCCCCCAAGTATATACCTATATACCTATATTTCACGCTACCTGAAACAAACAAGATACATCAGAGGGAACTAGCCCATATCTAGAGACTCTCCTCTCCTGCTTTGCCGTCCCACAGGCGAGAGAGGGGTTTCCATGTTGCGGGGAGAGGGCAGGAATCCGTGTTCCTGCCACTGGGTGCACTTTCCAGCGTCAACAGTTTTGGCACGCCTGGTGGGACAGTATTTTTCAACGCAGTAGTATTTCAAGATTGATGTTGGTCCTGCTATAGTTTTTTTAAAAGATTTCCAGCATCTGGCGACTCCACTAAGAAGAGCTCAGTTCTTTATTTTAAAGACCAGTTACTTAACTTCTATGCCAAAAGTTACCACCAGGTCAGCTTCAAGAAGGGTCCCCTTTGAGTTCGTTGAACTACCTTTAAACTCTGCTAAAAGACTCAGGTTTGGAAGAACTCGCCCTTATCCACTGATAAATCCTCCTAGACCTGTTGCTAGGAACACCAACCCAGCTCAGCCACAAATACAACCTCTTTCAGCCATGGCCTTGCCTTTTGCAGCTTTTCGTGGTGAAAGCCCTTTAAACCTCCCATGCTATGATCCGATCCCCGGAATAGCTCTAAAAAATGTGCCTTCTTTTGATGGAGTGGGACCTATTACAGTTGTTGAGCATATCAAAAATATTGCCAACCTTTGCAATATTCACAATGTAACAGAAGAAAATATTGCCATCAGACTGTTAGCCTTGTCTCTGAAAGGGAAAGATCTCGACTTGTACGGCACCTTGCCTGTGAATTCCATACATTCTTGGAACGAATTGGGCACTCATTTAACTGATCATTTTGGGGGAAAAAGTGATGGCCTCTCTCTTGCTAAGCAGCTGACAACTATAAAAAGAGCTCCGCACGAGTATATGTAGGACTTCAATACGTGGTTTCAAAAGACTTGGGATAGAATTCCCATCCTGGTAAGGCCGACCCCCAGCTACGCTTTCTTGTACTATCTAAAAGCATTGAATAGTGACATTGCTATGATGATCCAATCTATGGGGGGACACATACTGCCAGCTGCGTATGACATAGCCATTGCGGCCGAAAATTGCTTAATTCAAGCCGGGAAAATCGCCCCTAGGCCTCATATGCCACTTTTCCCAGAACCGCTGCCCCCAATTCAAGCAGTCGCTCCCACAATTGCTCCCCTACCTGTCATTGAGAAGCCAACAGCTGTTCCATCCAATGAATTAAGTGAAGTTAAGGACCTGTTGCAGAGCATGTTAAATGAACTTGTTGCCCTTAAAAGGCAGCAAGCTCAAAGCCACAAGCCAAACCAGATTTATCAAAATTATGGCCATGCCCCTAGACCCCCCTTTCTAAATTATAACCAAGGTCAGGGGCAGCTCACTACAACCAGGCCTTATCAAAATTATAACTCAGGCCCTCCTTCGTCATCTAAAGCCATGGTACCTACTCAGAACAATCTAGTGCAGGAGCAGCCAGGTTGTTCAACCATGGGACAAGGTCAAGAGCAAGCTGTCCACACGAATGACATGATGAATTTTTTCCAAAATTCAGAAAATCAGGGTGCTGATTTTTCTCAATTTTTTGAGTTCTCAGCTCAAACCAGCACAAGCAACAATCAGACTCAGCCAGATTCTACCCTGATAAATCACGAAGAGGGCGAGCTCTGTGCAATTAATCATGGGGGCGCTGCAGGCAATCATGCTGATTGCGTTGCGGCCAATACGAGATTTAAAAGAAGAGCAGTTGGAGAAGTGCAAGCTTCCCCTCAGGCAGCAGCGAATCCTCCACCACACCCTTTTCAAAAGGCTCCAATTCTCAGACAACCATTTGCACCTCCATCCCCTCAGTCTACAGCTCCGGCCGGGATCAGCCCAAAGGAAAACGCGAAAGGAGTCAGTCCCCAAGTTAATATAGTTGATCAAATGATGAAATTGTATGTGAGCATTTCTCTATGGGATTCATTGTCTCTTCTGGGACAAAAGGAGGTATTGAAGAAAGAATTGCATGAGCTAGATCGCCAGGCCATCCCAACAGACACTAATAACGTCCTAATGATGAATGGGCAGCCTTCTGCTCCAGGTCAGGTAAAAAAAGAAGAAAAGACTCCCCCTTTTTATGTATCTTTGATCATAGGGGATTTCTTAGTACATAATTGCATAATTGATAGCGGGGCCAGCACTTCAGTAATGCCTAAATGCATTGCTGATAAGATGGGGTTAAAGTACGAAGCAATGAACAAAGGAGTTTTGCAACTAGATGGGACACCCGCAAAGACAGTCGGAGTCCTGAAAGGATTGAGTTTAACATTGCATGCTTGCCCGACATTCTCAATCCCTCAAGATATAGTGGTAGCGGACGTTCCTCCATATTTTGCAATCTATTTGTCTAGGGACTTTACGTCCAAGATAGGTGGTTATCTAGCAGCAAATTGGTCATACCTGGTTTTCAGAACCAAGTATGGGACCAAAGTGAAAATCGAATCCGAGCCACTCTACAAGGACCACCTAGAGTCCTATTCACCCAAGGCAGTGAATGTCAGTTACACTATCATTGATCCAGAAGACTCTCAAACAGACAAGTCCTCATCTTCTGCTCTTAAAGGAGTCGCAGATCTACTCTTGGATGAGTGGGGAAGCGATAACTTCGAGCACGATCCTTATAAGTTTATTGAGGAGGCAGACCTTGGCGTCTATTGCTTGCATGAAGAGAGTGCCGTCATGCCCAATATAATGAAGGAAAACAAAGAAGATCTTGGCCTGTGGCAGCTATACTTCGACGGTTCCAGAAGCAAACTGGGCGCTGGTGGTGGGGCAATGTTAGTCTCCCCTTCTAAAGAAAGGTACTTTTCAGCTTTTCGTTTCCAGTTCTCTTGCACATGTAACGTTGCAGAATATGAGTCTTTGATTCATGGACTTGAGTGGGCAAGAAAGAGAGGGATCAAAAAATTGCAAATTCTGGGGGACAGTGAACTAATAGTGAACCAAATCAGAGGCCTGAACCTGACCAAGAACTCCTTATTGAAATCTTACAAGCACAGAGTCTGGGACTTGATGGAGGATTTCCTTGCTCTTAACATTACCTCTATCCCCAGGGAACAGAATAAGAAGGCTGACAGATTGGCAGCTATTGGTGCCCAATTTGATGTTTCAAAAGAGATAAGCAGGGGTTGTGGTTCGCGCCATTTAAAAGTGGTGGTCCGGCCTTCAATTCCAGACAATGTTACAAATTGGCAGGTCTTCGAAAGGGACCAGCAGATAGCTCTTTTCCTGCAAGAAGAAGCCGAGTTTGCGGTCCATAATCAAGCAAAATTACAGCAGCAATATGGAAATCAGATTGTTCAATTGAAGAACAATAAACTCCCTAAGGGTCTGGTCACACTTGAAAGTATTTTCAATGGAGAGGACCGACTAAGAGATGACAAAGCATGCATCACTACCAGAGAGGAGAATTATGAAAAAGTGGAAATCTTCAAGGACAAGTTGCTGGCGCTTGGCAAGGTCTGCATGTTTCAAGAAAGATAAGCTTTCATTCTGCTGTGCCAGGAGTTTGCTGATATTTTTGCCTGGAATTATAGCGACTTGAAAGGCTTCGATCCAAGGCTCACCCAACACACCATTGAATTAGATGAAGGCGCAAAACCAGTCACACAAAAGCAGAGACCTGTTAACCCGATGGTCGAGCTCCTTATGTAGAAAGAATTGGCCAAGTTGATTGAGTCCGGCATTATATTTTCGATCAAACATTCCTCATGGTTGGCTAATTTGGTTCCAGTTAGAAAGAAAAATGGGGAGATCAGGTTGTGCGTCGACTTCAGAGACCTTAATAAAGTCTCTTTAAAGGATCATTATCCCCTTCCAAACATGGAGCAGATCCTCCAAAAGGTAATTGGTTCCGAACGTTTCTCCCTCCTGGATGGCTATTCGGGATATAATCAGATTCTGGTGCGTGACTCCGACCAATACAAAACAGCCTTCACCACCAAATGGGGAACGTTTGCCTACCAGAAGATGCCTTTCGGGCTATCCAATGCCGGTGCTACCTTCCAGCGAGCCATGGACATGGCTTTCAGTGGTTTGATAAATAAGAACGTGTTGGTATACCTCGATGATATAACAGTTTTCTCAAAGAGGCAGGACAGCATATGAAGCACCTCAGGCAGATTTTTAAGAGGTGTAGGGAATTTGGCATCTCCCTAAATCCAAAGAAATGTGTATTTGCGGTTCATGAGGGGAAACTTCTTGGCCATATTGTGTCCAAGGAAGGTTTGTCTATTGACCCAGAGAGAGTCCGCTCCATTCTGGAGATGTCCCTACCAAAGCACAAGAAAGGCCTTCAGAGTTTCTTCGGCCGGATAAATTTCATTCGGAGGTTCATTCCGAACTTCGCTGAAATAGTTAAACCCCTAACCTCCTTGCTAAAAAAGGGTGAAGAATTCAAGTGAACAATGCCAAGAAAGGACAGCTTTGAAGCTATCAAACAGGCTTTGACCCAGGCTCCCGCTCTAATCAGCCCCGACTTCAATAAAGACCTCAATCTCTATACCTTCAGCAATGGAGAAGTAATATCTGCTATGCTTACCCAAGCAAATAGTGATGACCTCAAGCAACCACTCGCCTTCTTCAGCCAAGGGTTAGAGGATTTTGAAATTAGGTACACCTACGTAGAAAATCAAGTTCTGGCAGTGGTGCGTAGTTTAAAAAAATTCAGATATATGTTGTCAAACAGCAAGATCCATCTCATGGTTCCACATCTTGGTGTCAAGGATTTCCTGACCAATCGAGACTTAAACGAGAAAAGGGCAGGATGGATCACCAAAGTGATGGAATACGACATAGATATCAAGATAGCCAAGTTGGTGAGAGGAAGGGGCCTATGTGAACAGCTAGCCGCAGATTTGAGAAAAAAGGATGAAGACAGCTTGCTGATCCATGACGCAGCCACCGTAGAAGAACCAGCTGTCGTAAGGGATTGGACACTGGACATGAGCCGTTTCCTTCTTACGGGCGAATGTCCACAGGGTCTCGGTAGGGCCGGAAGAAGGTATTTTAAACTTCAGTCCCTTCCCTATGTTTTGATTGACGGAGTATTATTTAGGAAGGATCTCTCTGGGGTTCTCCTGAGATGCATTGACTCCAGTCAGACTGACAAGGTTTTGGCTGAGTTTCACAATGGGCCAGAAGGCGGACATTTCGCCCCTAAGACCACAGCAGCAAAAATAATGAGAGCTGGCTATTTCTGGCCCACTCTCTTCAAGGATACCCATGCCTGGGTAAGGAAGTGTCAGAACTGTGCACTCTTTGACGGAAAGCAGCGATTGGCTGCCATGCCCCTACAGCCCATTCAAGTTGAACAACCATTCATGCAGTGGGGCCTGGATTTTATAGGGATGATCAATCCTCCCTCTAGCGCCAGACACAAATGGGTCCTGACTGCTACGGATTATTTCACCAGGTGGGTGGAAGCCATTGCTTTGAAAGAAGCGAATGAAAGCGTAGTTTTGGATTTCTATGAGGACTTAGTGACACATTTTGGGGTCCCAGCCACTATAATCTCAGATAACGCCTTGGCTTTTCTGGGAACCAAAACTAGTGAATGGGCGCTAAGGTATGGTATATACCTTAGCACTTCGTCAAATTACCACCTGCAGGGGAATGGACTAGCTGAGTCCACTAACAAAAATTTGATCAAGATTATAAAGAGGACCATGGAAGAAAATCAGAGAACTTGGCATGCCAAGTTGAAAACAGCTCTATGGGCCGATCGAATCACTCCGAAAAGATCAATCGGAAATTCTCCATATACGCTTGTGTATGGAAGGGAAGCAAGGCTTCCTATCTCACTCGAATTGCCAGCGCTGGACCTCGCTCATCAGTTACAGCTAGAAGAAGGAAGCAGCATGGAGGTCAGATTGTGTGAACTAATGGAGCTCCAGGAGGTAAGGAACCAGGCCATGGTCTCTATGATCAATTGCCAGCATCAGGTGAAAAGACATTTCAACAAGAAGTCTTCGTCAAAAAGTTTTGTCGAAGGAGACATTGTCTTAAAATGGGACGAAGATAGAGCTAAGCCTGGAAAACATGCAAAATTTGATGCCCTCTGGAGCGGTCCTTACATGATCACTCAGTGCAAGCAGCATAATGCGTTCCAGCTCTCTGGGTTGGACGGTAAAGAATTGCGTATCCCAGTCAACGAGATACATCTGAAGCATTGCCACTAAATTTTGGTTTGGCTGTACATAGTTTCCTTTTTTATTTTCCCTGTTTTCCCTAAGTGCAGTTTGCACAGGTAGTTGTTTTAGCTTTGTGTGTTTCCCTTTGTTTGGGGGTAAATTCTATGTATTTTGATTATGAGATTATCAAAGCTGTTGTGAACTCACTTCAAAGTCACCATCTGACTCCGCACCCAATGCATATGCAAGGCAACTGGGTTCTAAGCATAGCAGGCATGCTTCCCCCGTGAGTCGCCAATTTGTTGACCCAATTTTGCTCCTCAGGTAAAATCCCGATCACCTCCTACACCTGCTTCGCAGGGCCAGTCATTTCAGGTTGCAAGGTCCACTTTCAGGTTTTGACAGCGCCGTTGCAGAGAATAGGCAGCGAAAGACAGAATCTCTGAACGTTCACACAAGGAGAGAAGAAGAGAAAAAATGGAGCTTTTCAACACTTAGGCAAAAAAGAGGCAGAAAAAATGCAGAGGGCGGCAAAATCGCCGCCCACTATAAGGGCGGGTAAAATGAGCCCACTTACAAACATGCAGAGGGCGGCAAATTCACCGCCCACAACAGAAAAAGAAAGACGTCAGCCGACGTCGGCAATACTGCCGTCGTCGGCACCTTACAGAGATCGACGTCGGCAGAACCGCCGACGTCGGTAGCACAACGGCAGGCGCAAAAGTTGAAAAATCCCGCCCTATGGCGGCGAATTGAAAAAGCCCGCCCTATGGCGGCGAAATTGAAAACCCTGCCCGATGGCAGGGAAATTGAAAGGGCCGCCCACAGCATAATTCTGCCGACGTCGACAGCTTAGGGGAACCGACGTCGGCAAGACTGGCGCCGTCGGTAGGTATTCCTACATGAAGTTCATGCAAAGGGTGGCAAAATTCACCTACAGTGCACAAGAAAAAACCCGCCCAGCCGCCGAAGGAGAAGACCAGCACGCAAAATGAGGCAACAAGCATGGTCTTGGCAGACTTGTGATGTCATCAATAGTGTTTTCAATGCTTTTTGATGAAACTTCTCTTGGCTCTTCTGCTATAAATGCACAGACTTAGTCATTTTTTTCAAGGGGATCTTCCTGACTTTTGTAAAGGGCACTGCTCTGCAAATTTCCCACCTGAATCAATAAAAATACAGTTTTTACCTCTTTCTTGGATGGATACTCTGTGTATGTTCTGTATGTTTAATCTGTGTTCAGTCATTTCCTCTTAAATGCTCTCACAGGTTTTAAATACTAATGTATCAGCTATCTACAGAATGTCAGTTTGCAGCTTACAGTTGAAGAGTTCCATCTAGGGTGCAGGAACAAAGGAGGTCACTTACAGTATGCATTTCACAGCATCTTAGTGAGTCCCTGTTTCTTATATCTTTCACTGAAACCTCCCTGTCATTCCAACAACCTGATCTTTTCTACCAAGTTTCAGTGTAGAGTATACTTGCATTCCCCCTGATTCTGAGAGTGGATCTGGAAGGTTACTCCTGTTTTTGGTGTATCACCTCTTTTAGAGTAGGCTGTTTGTTTTCATGCTTTTCTCTCTCCCTTTTCACCCCCCCAAGTATATACCTATATACCTATATTTCACGCTACCTGAAACAAACAAGATACATCAGAGGGAACTAGCCCATATCTAGAGACTCTCCTCTCCTGCTTCGTTGTCCCACAGGCGAGAGAGGGGTTTCCATGTTACGGGGAGAGGGCAGGAATCCGTGTTCCTGCCGCTGGGTGCACTTTCCAGCGTCAACAATATGATCATTGAAATCACCTCGTTTGAAGGATTCAAACCATTGGGTATATTTAAAGATAAATTCTATGAGGAAATGAGCTTCCCAACTTTGTTCTATGACTTTAGTCATCTCAATGACATGACACAAAAAAACTCATACCAAAAAATAGCAAAATAGGAGAATTTTCACAAATAAAATGACATTACAACTCACATAACTAACATCTTCTTCGAAGCTATTAAAATTATTATACATAAGGTATCGTCTTGTGTTTTGATATACATACATAAAGGTGAATTAAATGGTAAAAAACTCTACGTGAAAGATGTTCAGAATAAAGCCAACATAGAAAAAAATCCATAAATCACCAATAGCCTATAGAGATTTCAAAAAAAATTGAACATCACCTGGCTATTTTAAAAATTCAAGAAAAAATATTTTTTCAATGATTAGGCAATTGGGCCCACCAACATTATTTGCTACATTAACAACCACTAAGCATTGTTGGGAGTCTTATCCCATGCATTATAAAAACTATCTTCTGAAACCAATAATAAGTACAAGGAGACAATAGAGGAGGATAACATTGCCATAATGATAAGGATAAACCTCATTCTCTGTAGTCATTATTTTAAATGCATTCAAAAAATTGATGTTAGAAAATGAGCAATTATTTGGAAAAAAGTTGGATTATTTTGTTGTGATAGAATTTCAAAATAGAGGAAATGAGAATTTGTATTTTATGCTCTAGGTACGTGATGCACCTATATATGGAAATTATTCCAATACTAAAATCAAAAAAATTGTAGACAAGTACATATCTTGTGATTCAACATTGCTTGATGGTAATTTGGCAAGAATAAAAACACATCATCATACGAAAACATGCCAAAAGTATATAAATTCTCATTGCAGATTCAATTTTCCATTACCTCCAATGCAAAAAACCATGATATCTATGGGGAATGAGGGGCTTGGGATCCTAGCCTATCTATATAAATTGACCCTATAGGTGGTCGAGAGAACTAGAACTAAACTTTATCTAACTTTCCATACCATATATATAAAAAGGGGGGATAGGAATATATAAGGCATTAGTCATGTTACGTATATCATACGACCCATTGCTTATGGTCGAGTGACTTTACTTTGACCCAGTTCGTATGATTAAGATAATAGAGTAAAGTAGGTTCATTCAATGCCTACTGACAAATAACCTCATTTGATGGTCCTAGATTCTACTATACCTGGTTCTTGGTTCTACTCCTCCTGGTTCCCAGTTATACTATTCCTAGTTCTTGATGCATCTTACTAACAAATGGTAGGCATTTCAATGGTGGATCAGTACATTGAACATAGGGATTTGATCTTCTTCGAGGGTTCGAGATTCAATCCCATCTGAATTTCTATTATTCTCTTCTCATTCCATGCCAGTGTATTCCTTTCCAATTTCGAGTGGTGATCCATGAGTGATGGATGAATGAGAATTTGAGGTGATTTTGGGAATGGTGACTCATTCCATTTAGCATTCAAAATTCCATTTCATGACTATCGAATAAAGGACTGGTTGGTCAATGACTATTTGCGTAAAAATGCCTTGCCCTTAAGATAAGATATTAGCATGATGCTGGTGTAAATAAGTGAAGGAAATTTGAGGTGATTTTGGGAATGGTGACTCATTCCATTTAGCATTCAAAATTCCATTTCATGACTATCAAGTTAAGGACTAGTCGGTTAATGACTATTTGCGCAAAAATGCCCTACCCCTGAGATAAGATATTAGCATGATGCTAGTGTAACACAGTGATGGAAACATGAATTCAGCTTGGTCATGAGGTGACTGATGAGCACCACCTCATCTTATCCCATCCATTCTAGATTGCTTTACTCTACCTTAATGACAGGGCCTCTATGCATTCTCACATCCATCCCACTCTTATGTTCAGCACTAAGGGATCATCAACTGCCATGTAACTCTCTCTCTCTATATATATAGGGACATATGCAATATGATCGATGGATGGTATCATGTATATAATGGATGTGGCACTCAGTTGATGTCAACTATTGATGTTGACACCGACGCTGATGTCAACTTCGAATATATACGTTAGACATGGGCTGAAGATGAGTTGCATGCTACTTGGATTAGAATGGAATGGGCTTCTGGGGAGTATAGATCGGATAGGGCCATAGGTTGTAGCTAACTTCTTAAGAATGAGATTCGATCCCTCATGATCCACCTAGAATTTGTTCCAAATGAACCAAATTGGTATAACCAGAGCTTCAGAAAGATTTTCGATACTCGATGACCAACCCAACCATAGAGGAGACAATGTCCCACTTCCTCAATAGTATTTAGTTTAGTTAGGTTTTACCTATATCATATATCGCATTAATCTAGACCATTTGGTCCATACTCAGTAGAGCTTGGAGAATAGCCATGAGCCTTAGTGAACTATCTACAGTTGAGTCATCAATAGTACCCATATAGATAGATAGATAGGGGCCTTATCTATATCTATAATATGTTAAAGAGGGGGGCTTGGGTTACATGAATGACTATATATGGGGATGGGGTATTCACTATGGTGAATACCCCTTTATCAAAACTCTAAAATCCTAATACCAATGCCCCCCACCCCATATCTAAACTGAATATAGACTCATCTCTATACACACTACACTCACCCTATATATATAGACTATAGATATCTGAAGGTCGAGGTGTGAGCGATACTATCTATTTGATGGATGGAATAGATGATGATTCAGTAGGTGAAGGTTTAATTCTTGGTAGTAGGGCATAGCTTGATGGAGTAAATTTGATCATGACGTGATTGATCTATAAAGTGAGTGATTCATTGACATCTCCCTAATTTATTTGAGTACATGTATGATCTACATTCATATAATCACAGAGTGTCATACTGGTAGTAAGACATAGCTTTGATGGATCATTCATGCAATCACAATTCACACTTCACCGTCAACCACTTCTGGATAGATATATAGGGCATACCAAGATAGGGTCATATATCTATATATATATATATATATATATATATATATATATATATATATATATATATACAAGGGGTGGGGATTGGATAGAAATAGGGGCACAGCAGCCCCAGATAGATCTATAGGCTATACTCTGAATTAAGCTTATACGATATGGTTGCTCCCTATCTATCTATCTATTTGATGGCTACCCTATACCCTATATAGTACTGATCTCATATAGATAGATAGGTATTTACGGTTGATCCCTATCTATATATTAGATCCATTGAGTGAAAACAATGAGCTTCATAAAGAAAATGCTACAAGATTTTTTCTCAACTTGAGAAAAACAAACATAGCAAAAATGTAACATTCCAAATGTTTTTGCAAGAAGTAGATTTGTTTGAAATAGAATACATACTTTAGTTATGATCTTATATTTTGTGACCCATCATAATGCTAAAACAACATCCAAAAGATACCTGGATAAAAGGATTTGAAAAATAAGTCTCACCATTGTGTTATGATAACACATATGCACAATTCATTCTTGATGCATATGTTGCTGCAACATATTGCTACATTTATATGACAAAGTTTGATCATGCATTAACAAATGCATTGTGAAAAGTGTGTGTTGAATCTACTCATACCAATGATAATAAATTGATGCCATAATAAAATTGGTAAATTCCCTTCTCCAACACCGACAAATTTCAAGTCATCAAGATGTTCACATTATGATTTCATTGAATTTACATCATAGTTCAAGGAAAACAATTTTCATAAACACATCGCTGCAGGCTAAGAAAACTAACATTTTGAAGAGTCCAAAACTACTAACACAAGAACCAGACACTTTAGAAGACATAATGTGTGCCTCTCCTATAGAAAAATATATTGCAAGGCTAATGCATTTAGAACCTATATGCTTGGCTGAATATGTGGCATATTACCTAGGAAAGTCTGCAAATAGCAAAAAATGAAAAAAATCATACATCATTCAACATGTTAGATACAACATCCACATATATCCTGAAAGCTGTTATAGATATAAAAATGCTGTTGTTTATTCTATATCATGACAATGAAGAGGCATTAAAAAAAAGATCAACACATGGACTTACACATACTTTACTCATAATATACAAATAACCATAATTAAAACCATGTTTATTGCATAGTCCATAACAAAATAGGGCAATATTGACACTACTACAAAAAATCTTGACATTCCTTTTGCCATGCTATTTGTTATTGACAATGATAAATAAAAAAACTAGATCCATAGTAATAATGATGCATATGACATAGGATATGATTTACATTGCATAAAAAATCATAAATTACTCAATAATCAACAATAAAAAATGTTTTAGACAAGCAAGCAACATTGTTAGTAAGCAGATAAGAAAACTTAAACTTGAGAAAAAAATGAATAAAGAGAAACAAGCCATTGTCAAAGACATTACAATAAAAAAACACTAGGGCCGAACATCACAATCCATTTATTCTTAATAGGAAGAGCTGGCATGGGAAAAACATTCACTACAAAAGTGATATATCAAACTTTAGCATGAATCTACAATAAGCAACTTGAAAGTGATCCTTTGAAAATAAAAGTACTAATCATTGCATATACTAGAAAAACAACATACAATACAAATGGTCTAACTGCACATTTTATTTTTCAACTTCTATATACATCTACACAGATGATGCCATTAGATTCAAACACTTTGGATACATTAAATAAACACTATCAATAATTGTGTGTGTTACTTGTCAATGAAATATATTTACTAGGAAGTCGTATTGTTTGAAATATTGAAAAAATATTTTGATAAATTATACATACACATACAAAACCATTTGCAAACATTGACATTATATTCATCAGGGACTTTTACCAAATAGAGCCTATTTGAGATAGGTGGGTTTTTGAGCAACCATTATTACATGGAGAAATAACTCCATACACTTTTTGGCTTGACAACTTAAAGTGTTTTGAATAGGATCCAATCAAGAGGATGCACATATGTATACCCAACTACATTGTATGGAGTCACCTTGTGTGACGAGGATATGCCATCTGTAGATGCCTTTGAATCTAAATAGGAATTATATGTTGTAATATAACACTCTAAATCACTATTCATATGTCCATGTGAACATGTATCTATACATGTAATAGAAATAAATGTAACTATTTATACCTGTGGTGGGTGTCTCTGAATAACTTGTGGTGCCTTAGGAGATGAAGACCTCTTTTAAGTACCACTTTCTATTTATGAGAATATGCCATGATCTTTAAAACTAATTGATTATGCTCATATGCAAGTGTATCATGCTCATAAATGGATGGACAAGCTAATTTTGTTATGTGATCATGCTCACTAATATACAAAGAAATTGATTCTATAATATGCTTTGGAATATGTAAATCATGATCTTGAGTAGCTTTATTGACTATTTTATTACCATGTCGCTCAATGTATGTGCTAGGCAACTGTTCTATAGAAGAAGTAAATAAAATTGATTTCAAAGGATATTCATATTGGATTCCTTGAATTTTGATCACTTGATTATCATGAATATATTTGAGACATTTATGTACCGTATAAATTATTTCTCTAATCTTTTGTATACAAGGGAATCAAAATAACATATCAAAGACCCATGTGCTTGGTAGAACTAGGAAAGGAGTGGGTACTATGAGAGGCCCCACTTGTAAATATATTACTATATGCCCAAGAGTATCTAGTGTATGACCACCAAATGCTTTGACACCTCTATAAGTATCTTTAAAATCTTGCTTTGTATAACTAAGAGAGTATAAGAGTGTTGTGGTGCATACATTTTTGCTTCATCTATTGTATATCATAACACTATGTATGGACTATTTTTTAATGGATACTTGAATAAAGAGTGCATGTCCATCTAAATCATCATCAACAACATCACTATCATCAAATGTGATCATAAGTTGTGATGCCTTTAACTGTACCAATGATGATATCAAGTGGATGCCCATATGTAAAAGGATGAGGATGAGAATTATGTGCACAATGTACTTCAAAATTATTCTTGTTATTTGCATCATGATTTGGAAAAGGATCTATTGTCATTTGAAATGTGCACCCATGGATGCTCCATGTCACAGGGAGGCTTGATGGTAGGGTACTATGCATGAAGGCCTTGTGTGGGCCACAAGGGTCTAAGGCACTGGGCATATAAGTATTATTGCAAAACTATGTGCACAAACATCAATTATCTTATCATAATGATGAGAATGTCCCCTAGGTGTGGGACCCTTAAACTCCTTGTGATGAGCCTCTAGAGTAGGTGAGATTCCTTCTATTCTAAGTTCACCTAATTTAAGAACAATGTGTAGGCCTAAGGAGCAAAAAGGTAAACTACCAATAATCTAAACCTAGGATCTTTGAGAGGAAAAGGGAGGGAGAAGGTAAGAAATGATGAAAGTAAAAGGTGATGCACCTAGAATAGAATGAACACTCCTACTACCGTAAACATAGTGCAAACCTTTGAGAATAAGATAATATCATACAATTTCCACCAAGTCACTCCAAATGCATAAGTGTTTTGCATAGAGGCATGGGAACATAGTGAAACACTGAGACGGATGACAAATGGTCCATAGACAACATCAATAAAGACTTGAGTGCACATAAAACATGACCTACAAGTGAGTTCCAAGTTCAATGAGGAGGTGATGGGGATGAATGACAATGAGAGAGGTGGACATTACCCATAGACAAAAATAAAAAAATACAAATAATATATAGATCATCAAAAGAACAAAAGGAGGTGAACTTAATTCTCAATAATTTACAAAATTTAGCCAATACAAGTGCTCATGGATGGAAAATTTTGACAATGTAAGGCTACTAAATAAAATGTCAACCATTTTACAATGAAAAAACTAGGATTTTATAGTGGATTAATCCAATTTTACAATAAATACACCACATGGGGTGGTGGATGTAGCATTAAATTCTTTGGAGACACTGTGACCATGCCTCCTAAAGTCTATTTGGAGATTGGATCTGGGGGTGATGGTAAGATCATCTCTATATACATGTGTGCATATGGAATGGAAGATTTACCTAATAAAGTTAGAGGATGGTGTGTAGTCAAGTCTTGATGTCAAGTAACTGCTTCTACATTTAATAAATTTGATAGCACCTCAAGCTCTTCTCAACCACCTCTAACAACCTTCTTCATATGATGGTGCTACCTGGCACATGGCGCTTCATGATTGGTATTGGGTATAGATCTATGGGGGGACATGGGTGCCATTTATTTATTGTAACTATTTGGTGGGTCCCCCTTTCCCTTCTTCACTGACCAATGGTGTTGCTTGAAATTCTACTGAAGGGGACACACTTTAGATGAGTGCCAGATCACCACATGGAGAGATGGCATTTTTCTTGGGAGAATTGCAGGCTTCCTTGTGTTGAATGAGAATTGAACTTCCATGTGGCAATGGTGGAAGGAGATATGTATACTATGCAGTTCATGGGGACATATGTATGATCCTACGTGCACATATGGAATTGCATAGACTAAGCATGAGGAATATTTTTAATAAGGGATCACACAAAGATTGAAGATCTTGAGCACATTCTTCATACTTTGTATTGTTTCTTGTATTTTAATTTCACTTAACCATTCCAAAACTTGGAGACCTACATGCTTGAATTTGCATTCTCTTAGACTTATGTGCCATAAAATCCTATGCACGAGCACGTATTGAAAGATTTATACAAGCACAAGTCATCACTATTTCACTACATAGACCTTTGCCTTCATCTTTAAGCTCAGGCATAGACAAGAAGCATCCACACTTACTTTAGTTATAATTCTTGGGTCCTCGTAAGTGCATGGATCTCTTGTAGGGCCTCGAGAAGCCTTGCATCGACTAGGGTGACTCAGAAAGTCAACACTTTTGGTGACCTTTCTAGGCTACTTTCCTGCTAAACAAGAATCCAGTAGCCTTTGAATGATTCATTGGGCATGGATTCTTTGGAACTTTTGGCTTTGAAAATAATTGATATTCACTTAATAAAATAAGAACTACACCAGAGGTGCTTAGAGGAAAAAACCAAAACTAAGAAAACACTGTACACAAGTGTTTAGAGGAATTAAAACTAATCTAAAATAAGGGTGCGTAAAGCACACTTTTAAGGAAATGAAAAAGTATCTACTCTACTTATTTACAAACTATACAAGACTTAATGGAGATAGTGCTTGTGATGAATCCCATTGACAGGGATAGGAAACTCTTATTGATTCATTATGGTAAGCTAGAAGGCATTAGATGGCTTGCAACTGGTGATGGTATATGGACCACTCCATATTACATCGAACTTGGTGTGCCTATCGACTTTAGCTTTGTACGCATCCTATTTGATCACTGAGACTCCCACTTAGAAACTTCTCTTGTTGGCCCTTTTATCAAAGACCCTTTTAGTCTGTACCTATTAGAGTTCCATGGTGCATGCAACTTGCACTCTAGATTCTTCGAGTTTCATGATCTCTGCCATTCTTACTTCAAGGGGTTCACTCTCAAATAGTTATAACTGATGTTCAAGTTTTAAAGAAGGAAAATCTAGGGATGCTGGTAACCTACCTTCCCTTCCATAGACTAGCATGAAGGGTGAGTTTCCCAACACTCTTTTAGGCATGATCCAATCAGCCCAAAGAGCAGTTTTGAGCTTAGTGTGCCAAGCTCATTAGTTATCCTCCAGAGTCCTTTTTATGATGTGAATTAGGTTCTTATTAGTGGACTCAACTAGACCATTACCTTGAGGGTAATGGTTTGTTGAGGCACTCAAGTATATGTTGTGCTTGATGGCCCACTCACTGATCTTAGTTCCAAGGAAATCCAATGCATTATCAAAGATAATGGTGGCTATAACACCAAATTTCATTACAATGCCTTCATATAATTTAAGGATGGATGCCTCATTAGCATCCTTAAGCACAACCATTTTTATCTATCTCGTTAAATAGTTGGTTGCTGTGAGAATCCATTTGTTCCCATCACTTGATGGAGGGTTATCATGCCTATGAAATCTAGGTCCCATTGTTCAAAGGGTTGGTCAGCTTGAATTGGGCATAGTGGTAAGGCGATGAGTCTTTATTTGCCTATGAAGAAGGTGCATTTATTGCAATTTTGCACATTTATGTGTACATCTTTGAACAAAGTTGGCCAATAATAGCTATCCTGCATGATCTTCACAATAGTAGTCTTAGGTGAATAATATCCTCCTGTAGGGATATCATGGAACTCTTGAAGAATTTTGGTTACTTACTCTAGTAACATACACATCAGAATGACTCCATTGAGATCTTTTTTGAAAAGTACACTCTCTATGAGCACATATGGAATGCAATGCAATATGAAATGCCTATGCTTAGATTTGTTGAGGTTAGGAGGGTATATGATATGCTAAAGGAAGGTATTCATATCCTGCACCCAGTTGATCATGACCTCCACATTTGTGCATTCCTCCTCATGTGATACTATGGCTACGCCATCTTCAAGTTTCGCTACTTCAGCCAGTTTCTCATAGTCTTTTTCCTCACACCAGCTTAATGACCTAGATCTCTATTTCATATTTCATCACCTTGGTGATCCAATCGAGTCATTTCTCACTAATGTCATTGCTAAGTAGGAACTTTTTAATACTTATGTGCGCCACCATGAGTTTTATTTCTTTGTTGGAGATCATATGTCTAAATTTTTTTAGTGCTCTCACAACTATGAGGGTGTGATTTTCAATAAATATATAACATAGCTCATAATCCTTTAGCATCTAGCTGAAGAAGGCAATTGGCTGCTCTAGTTACTCTTTGTTTTACTACATCAAGATGGTTGAGATGCCATCAACTCCACTGAATGTATAAAGGATAAAATCCTTACTATAATCCAATTTTATCAAAGTGGGTGATTACACGATTATATGCTTAATGGATTCAAAACTTTCCTTACCCTCACGTATCTAACTGAATGCAACATTTTTATTTAACATCATTGTGAGGGGCTTGACTAGGATAGCAAAATTAGGCACAAACTTTCTTACAAAGTTGATTCTCCCCAGGAAGCTTTGGAGACTTTTATTGTGGCTCAGGAGAGGGAGGGATGAGATAGCCTTGACTTGCTCTAGATCAATCATGATTCCCTCTTTTTAAATAATGTACCCAAAGAGGGTGCCCTCATGAATTATGAAGATGCATTTGTTGGGGTTCAGAGATATTCTGAACTTATGACACTTCTAAAATACTTGTTCTAGGTGATCCAAATGATCCTTAGTGTGTTTGGAGAAAATAATTGTGTCATTGAGGTAAACCAATATGATTTTATTGATTATCTCCTTAAATTCCATATCCATGGCTCTCTAGAAGGTCACACCTGTATTTTCCAAATTAAATGACATGCATTGGTATATAAAGGTTCCCCACTTAGTGGTGAACACGGTCTTGTAATGGTTGTACTCTTACACAAGGATCTAGTTATAGCTTGAGTAACCATCCAACAATGAGAATCTCTCCACTCCTATGATTGTTTGAAATATCTACTCCATTGATAGGAAAGGATAGTGGTCTTTGAGGGAAGCCTTGTTTAGGTCCTTAAAGTCCATGCAAAGATGAATCTCCCCATTTTTATTATGCACCAGGACTAAGTTGGTGACCCATGAGGAATGTTTGATTGGAAGTATTATACTAGCCTCAATGTGCTTAGATAGCTCCTTACACATTAATGGGTCCAACTTCAGATTAACAAACCTCTACTTTTGGTGCATGGGTTGCGCACCAGGATATAGCTCAATTATATGTTATGCTAAGCTTGGGTCAAAGCTTCTTAGATATTTATAGCTCCATATGAATATATCATCATATCTCCTACTGATTTGAATGAAGTTTTTAATTTCTAGCATGGAACAAACCTTAATAGCTTTAAGATTTTTACCCTATGAAATGACTACAAGCATAGAGATTTATTCCTTGGCCATCATGTTGCATCATTCTCCTTTAAAATTGATCATTAGAGTCGAAGATACTTTCTAGGGTGACTGGACCCTTTAGTAGTATTTTCCCTTTCAATTGGATGACTTGATCTTCATATTGGGCTCACAATTGTGCCTAGTTCATGGTAAAAAACTCTACCTCATCCTATAAGAATTTGATGATTTTATCATCACCTATTTGAACACTTTTGAATTCTTTGTATTGTCAAGAACCATCAGTGTGACCACAAGCTTGATGAGCTATTTATACTCTTTCATTAGGTCACATGGGATGTCATACTATGCACGTATAGTCGCAAGCCTATCTACATTGATGTTCTATGCTCTTGGTATGGAAATGATGTTGAAAGCATCGAAACCTTATATCATATCCCACACTCTATGTTTATAAGATTTCATCAAGCCACTCTTAGTCGTGCTCTATTCTCTAACTTGGTTGACAACTAGCTCATTTTTACCCAATGCTTGCAGTGCCTTGATTCCTTTCTTCTAAATGAGCTAGAGGCCTTAAATTAGTGCCTCATACTCAAAAAAATTGTTCATGTAAGCGAACTATAATCTGAATGCATGGAAGTATTTTTCTTTTTGGGGGGAGAACAACATGACACTAGCTCCTATGCCATTCCTACTATAGGAGCCATCAAAGTATAACTGCCACATACCTCTAAAGTCTTCACATGACTTCATAAGCTCAGATAGTGTGGCATTTTCTTCCATGATGTAATATGTGCTTAGCCTCATCTCAATGTTATCATATGGATCACACTCAAAATGCTCATGTACCCATTCATCTAATAAATTATCTAGTATCTCTTCAAGTGACATCATGGCCTCATTGAGATTCAAGATCTCCTCTTGGTCAAACATTGCACAGTTATTTTCAACTGGCTGGGAGTGTATGGCTTGATGTGGCTCTTAAAGATAGGCTCTGCCTTGATGGTCACCTTGGTCTTGTATCTATTTCTCAACATCATATGCAACCAATCATAAGACAAATACCTACCCATCCTTGCCATGAAATCTCAAGAGAGGTAGATGGCAAAGGAGGGAGGTAAGTCAATGACTACGATGTCCTGGGTGACAAAAAGGATTGGGCATGCATATAGTGTAAGATTAAAATCCTTGATTATAACTAAAACTTTAACTATTATGTCGTAAATTTAGATTACTCCTTTTGAAATAGGGACATATGCAATTCCAAGCATATATATGATCTTCTTTAGCATTATCGAGCTGGTTACATTGGAGTCGATCAAGCAATTATGCACCAAGTACTATCTAATGATTAAGGAAACATAGAATAGAGGTGACTTATTATTGACGTTATGTACCCGCATTTATTATTTTGGTTGGCATAAGCTCATAGAAGTGGTAGGTTTCAATTTGGGGGCCCGATATTCTTGGAAGCCTTTTAACGTGTCTTGGAGCAAGTTCTATTGAGATGGAATAGTAAGCGTATCCCACATTATGATGTTGAGGCTCATCTTATTCATCTATTCACTATATTGAATAGAACCTAAGATCCTTTTGGTTATGGCTTAAGGGAAATGACCTCTATTAACATCGATGTACTAGCTTGAGATGGTCCTTCCTTTAGTGTAGCCTTTTATGGGTGTAATGGCTATGCAGGTGCCTTGGTTAGCACACCTGCATGATTGACTTAGGGGATTGATAACAAGGGTACTGAGGATAGTGTAGCTTCTTTTATATCTCTCCTTTTGAATCTTGTGTTGAAAGTGATTGGAGTGCTTTCTCCATCAGGTGTGCCACTTTGATTCAAAGTCTTCTTCTTTCTAATTAATGAAAATAGACATATCTTTTGATTGAATTGGTGCTTAGATCCCTTCTTGAAGGGATACGATGCTTGTTTGATTTTGTAATTGAGGCATGCTTTGTACCATGAGCACTTGGATCAAGATATCGTTCATGCTTGTAGTTTGATTATGTGGTTGATTGCATGTGAAGCACCATTTAGAATCTTGCACTAGATTATTCTACACCAGAATAAGGGCTTTAGAGGTGCTAATAACATCAATATTTTCTACGTAAGGCACTTTTTTATAGGTGAACTAATTTTATGTTTGAGTGCCACCTTGGTATGGAGGTTTGTTTGATTGGTATTACTGAGTGAAGGTTGATGATGTCTAGGATACTGTGTTTGCTGCCTTTTGAGGGAAATTAGTTCATTCTTAAAAAATTTCAATAGCATCCTTACTTCATGCAATTCATTGGAAGAGATGATGGGTAGAGTATGTGGGCTCAATGTATTAGGGATAGGTGCTAGCATAGGTTATGCAACTTCTTTATTAGGGAGAGGTTATGTGAATATAGGAATGGGGGATCTAGGCATAATCTTACTTGCTTGAATCAAATAATTTTTTGCATAGACTGCTACTTCATAGGCATTAGGGAGGACCATGCCTCTTATGGATTGAAACATCACCAATATATCTTTGCTAAGAGATTTTAGGAAATACAAGAATGTAGTGTTTGGAGAAGGCTTACATAGGGGTGGGATTCTATCCTAGAATCTCTAGAATTTGAAGTTGAAGTCAACCATCATTTCATGTAGCACTCAATTTATAGTCATGAGTTGTTCTATCAGGGATAAGTGATCATTTTGATATTTAAATTACATGCATAACTCTTCATCGAGCTCATCCTAGTTGTGAATAGAGTTCGATTTCAAGGTACAATACCATTGACAAGATTTTCCCTTAAAGGAAGAAGCTAGTAACCTGATTATGATGTTGTCCTAGGGGACATGGTACACTGAAAAAATGTTCATAATGTCTTAGATATGCTCCATAGGGGAGGTTGAATTTTCACTTATGAAATATGACAAGATTTTAAGATAAAACACTGGAATATCATCATACTATGCTAGGACTAATGAACTAATTTCATTAAAAGGCACAAACACCCAATTCATTAGTGGCATTATGAATAAAATAGGGAACAAACCTCACCTTCTTATGTAAAACCTTTTAAATGGAGGCGTAGACTATGCTCTGAGACGCGACTATCTTGCATTGCATCTTCTGATATGGGATAAGGATATTTTGACTCTCCTTCTTCTTGAGGGTGCTAGAATCTCACTAAAATGGAAATTGATGCCTTTTGTAGATGATCTTATTATTCTTGGCATGTAGGTAATGGGCTGATCTTTGTGGACCATAGATGTTTAGAGTTGTCAGGTGCTCTCGCTAAATGTTTTCTTCACTTATTAGCTAAACATAACACCAATGCCTTATATTTTATTCAAATGGTCCCATCAGGCATGCCAAATTTTGTTATCATTCAAAACATTTACCATGGATGCTCCATGATACAAGGAAGTTTGGTAGTGGGGTGCTAAGTGCGAAGGCCTTGCGTGGGGCACAAGGGTCTAAGGTGCTGGGCACAAAAGTATTATCATGAAACTATGCACATGAGCATCAATTTTCTTATTAAAATTATGAGAATATCCCCAAGGCTTGGGACCCTTGCACTCCTTAGGATGAGCCTCCAGACTAGGCTAAATTCCTTTTATTTTAAGCACACCTGGTTTAATACCAATGCATAGGCCTAAAGATCACATAAAGGTAAACTACCACTAATATAAAACAAGGATCTTTGAGAGGAAAAGGGAGGGAGAAGGTAAGAGATGATGAAAGTAAAAGGCAATGCACCAAGAATAGAGTGAGCACTCATACTTCCATAAACATAGTGCAAACCTTTGAGAACAAGACAATATCACACAGTTTCCACCAAGTCACTCCAAATGCATAAGTGTTTCATATAAAGGAATGTGAACACAACATTAAACTGAGAGGGATCACAAATTATCCATAGATAACATCAACATAGGCCTGAGTGTGTATAGAACATGACCTGCAAGTGAGTTTCAAGTTCAATGATGAGGTGTTGGGGATAATGACAAGGATAGGGGTGAACATTACCCACAAACAAAAATCAGAAAACACAAAAAACACACAAATCATCATAAGAATGAAAGGAGGTGAACTTAATCCTCATTAATTTATAAGGTTTAGCCAATACAAGTGCTCATGAAGGGAAAATTTTGGTAGCGTGAGGCTACTGAAGAAAATGTTGACCCTTTTACAGTGAAAAAACTAGGATTTTATAGTGGATTAAGCTAGTTATACAATAAATTCACCACTTGGGGTAGTGGATGTAGCATTAAATTGTTTTAAAGTACTATGACCATGCCTTTAAAAATCTATTTGGTGATCAGATCTAGGGTGATGGCATGATCATCTCTGGATACATGTGTGCATAAGGAATGGAAGATTTTCCTGATAGAGTCAGACAATGACATGTACTCAAGTCCCAATGTCAAGTAGCCACTTCTGCATTTAATTTCTCTAACAATCCCTTGAGCTCTTCTCAACCACCTCTAATGACCTTCTTCATATTGTGTTGCTACCTAGCATATGGTGCTTCATGATTGATCTTAGGTACAGCTCTGGGGGGGACATGCATCATCTCGATGGGCTCTCTAAAGAGTCTTTTGGCTTGTTGGGAAGGAGCAACATGGACATGACATGTGGGTGTCATTTATTTACTATGACTATTTGGTGGGTCCCCCTTTCCCTTCTTCATCTACCAATGGTACTACTTGAAATTTTATCAAAGGGGACCCACTTTAGATGAGCACCAAATCATCATGTAGAGAGATGACACTTTCCCTAGGAGAACTATGAGTTTCCCTGTGTTTAATGAGCATTAAACTTCCACATGGCAATGGCAGAAGGAGAGTTGTATACTACATAGTTCATGGTTGTAGATGTATGATCCTACATGTGGGCATGGAATTGCATAGACTAAGCGCAAGGAAGATTTTTAATAAGGGCGTGCATTGGGATTGAAAATCCTAAGTGCATTATTCATAAATCATATTGCTTCCTGTATTTAAACTTCACTTAACCATTCCAAAACCCAAAGACCTGCATCCTTGAATTTGCATGCTCTTAGACTTGCATGCCATAAAATACTATGTATGTGCACATATTGAAATCTTTATGCAGGCACAAGTCATCAATAGTTTGTTGTGCAAACATTCACCTTCATATTTAAGCTTGAGCGTAGATAGGAAGTGTTTGTGCTTACTTTACTTAGAATACTTGGGTCCTTGTAGGTGCATGGATCTCCTATAAGGCCTTGGAAAGCCTCATGTTGACCAGGGGTGAATGAAAAAGTCAATAGGATCCTTGTAAATTTTAAGCTTCAAATCATCATTTATTTATGGTTTATCCTCTTCACTAGGTGTGTTAATGTCAAAAATATTCTCATCAATGAGATCTTGAATCTTATGTTTGAGCTTGAAATATCTATTTGTAGAATACCCAATACATCTATGGTAGTCATAATATGCATTTCCATCAATGTTTTTATATTATAGTCTAGACATGTCCACTTCCATTGGTGAAGGAAGAGTGGTGAGATTGCATTCAAGTAGATTTTGTAACAATACATGAAGAGGTGATGATAACCTTGAAAATTGCCTCTTTGGTGGAGCTTGTAATTGAAGCTTTTATGTTGGTTGTGAGATATCATTAATTGTAATCTTAGCTTCATTCATGCTTTAATTTGGTTTGCTATTATAATTGGGCTTGCTTTGAAACTTGAAATTTTAAGTAGGAGCATATGAAGTTTACTTAAGCTTGTTCAAAGTAATCAATTTGACTTCACGTTCTTTGATTATGTGGCATAGTTCATCAAAAGATTTGAACTTATAAAAAATAATTGACTCTTAAACTAAGGATATCAAACTTTGAGTGAAGATATATTGGAGCTCATTATCATCCATTTGATTTAACATTTTTTATAGCATAGTCTTGAATCTTAGAACATATTCAATGGTTGTTTCATTAAATCCTTGTTTGAGCTTTGCAATTTGAGTATATGATAGCTTTTCATCGATGTTGATATAAAAGTGTTTAAAAAAACTGATTTTCCATAGGTTTAAAAGCCTTTATTGATTAAAGAGGAAGATAATAAAACAATACAAGAGCATAATCTTTGAGACTTTTTGGAAAGATCTTTTTCAACAATTTTTTATTATCTACATAGTCTAGATAAGCTACATGGAATGCACATAAAGGATGTTCAAGATCACTTTTGCCTTCATATAAAGGAAGCTTAGAATCCACAAATACAACTAATAATGGATAATATTTAGTTTTGGGTGATAAAGGATTATGTAACAAGGAAAATGAGTCCAAGGAAGGGCTATCATGAGAAATAATTTCCTCAAGTTGAAAAAGATTGGCTTTTAATTCAAGAAGTGCATGCTCAAGAGTATCATTTGTAGAGGTAACTGGATGAGTGTAAGTAACATGAGTAGGCATAGGCATGGATACTTGATGGAAACCAAGTGATGTTCTCAAACCAAGGGATGGTTTTATAGGAGTAACTAAAGGAGTATAAATAGGAATATATGCAATATAAGAAGTGATAACATTAGAATTAGGAGGTTTGACAACCCAAAAAGGCATTTTTTTGGTGGAGATGTGGTCAATTTGGCTTGGTGCTCAAATTTTGATGCTTTATGTAGAATAATGACCTTATTCACCTGATGGGGATTCTCTTGAAGACCTTCATAAAATTTAAATAATTCTTGTACTTGATTTTGATTTACTCCATTAAGTTCTTGTGGATCAATATGAGTTTCTTATTCATTATGTATTTCATAGTCCTATTAACTATTTTCATTATAATTTTCAGTGTGAATTTATAGGGGATCAAGGAATTTTAATAGTAGCATTATTAGTTTGAGAAAAAACATCATGATTTTCCATTGTAGAAGAAACTAAAGCAAGCTGCATATATGAAATAGGAAAACCACTTAATCTATCACTATGTCTCGGAGGCATAAAATACAATATAAATCAATATATCTAATGATTATGAATATAATATAATAAAAATGTAAGATCTGTGGGTGATCTACACAAGGATTTGAATGATTGTGTGGGATCTCAAATATACTTGCTCATTCATTGATTAGTTTTATCTCAATGTTTCAAATCACTAATTAGAGAGAGAAAATCATGCTTGTAGCTCACTGAGCCCATTTTTGAGGGTACGATGAGAGTAAATTCCTTATAAGATACATTCCTCTCAGATGCACCATAAATCAAATGGATAAAATAAGATTCCTATGGTACAAAAAAGGGATCATAGGCATTTCTGATATACCATGAGGTATATGGAAACTAAACTTAGTGTTTAGTGTTGTACATAAGTTATGAGTATTGGGGTAGTACCCCTCACACCACAATTTCAGTAAAACATATCACTGCATAGCCTATAAGGATAGTCACTAAGAAGTTTTAAAATTTTTGGAACATAGTTTCTAGAAACAATTACAAGTAAATAAAAAATAAAGAGAAAATCAAAGTGAAATATTTTTGTGTATAGATATCAACAAATTTCAACTCAAGGTCAAAATAGAGAGCTTATGTGTCAGATATATATCTGAGGTGACAAGGCAATTTATTTAGTGTTAGATTACTCCAAGGTTAAATAAGATTGATTCATGGTTTTAGATTTATATCCAAGGTTGAAGATTGTTTTATTTTTGTGTCAAAAATTTATATAAATTTGTATAAATTCCCAAGATAAAAATCAAGCAAATAACAAGCAATGTTCTTAAAATATTAGGTTCACCAAATGTTTAATGTGTTCTTTTTGATTTAATAATGAAATGCTAAGAACAAATAAACTATTGAAAACTAATTTAGATCGATAAAAATATATAAATCTAAATGTAAAATATAGAATTTACAGAATTGGAAACGAGATAAAAATAATAATCTAAAAAATTATATGCAAACCTAGGTTCGATATGATTTATTGATGATTGTGCAGGATGAATGTTACTAAAAAAATTATAAGAAGACTTGTAAATTATGTCATGTTTGAAATCAAGAATTCAAATTGCATTGGAATAAAGACACACTAGGAGGATAAGAGCACACTACATCCTTGTCTATTAAGTACAGCCACGTCTTGTTTGACTGTGCAACTGATTTTTTGATTTGGGTGTGTGAGCCTATCTATGATGGTTTTTTATTTCCCACGTGTGTCGATTTTAAATGTGAAATACTTGTAAAATACAAACCCTAGATCTTTTATAATAAACACAATAAGATAAAATGCAAAGGTGGAATTAAGTAAGGGGAATAACTGAGTTGTCCTAAAAAAATATAAATAATTTGAGTGTTACACATATATCTTAAAATGGCCTTAGTCAATGTAGTTCTCCCTCTTAAAGTGAGTGTGTGAATCTTGATTTTAATGTATGAATACAACTAGATAGATTGAGTTGATTTTTTAACAATGAGTGCCCTTGAGCTACAATAAAAGATATTTTGACTTGGCCTATGATTATGAGAATGCTTCATAATTAGAATTGGATGAAAAATTATTTTTTTGCTTAATGTGCAGTAGAATTTTCAAGTGATTGCTATATGTGTTTGGAGAAGGATTGATGTGCTTATATAATGAAATAATTTAAAGGTTTTCACTAACTGACATTTATAAAAGCATTGAAGGAGTAAAACTTAATGTCTCAAATTTAAAAATTTACCATTGGTGTGTGGGGGACAAGGCCAAAGTAGTGGACAAGGTTGCAATGTGACCTTATCTAACCTAACACGATCCTATCCTAGAATGAAAATGATTGTTAAAATTGCCCTGACAAGTATCTATATGAAAAATAGGGATGTTTGAATGATGTTATGAATTGTTTCAGGATAATTTTTAGAATAGTGTATACTCTTGTAGATATTGTGAGTTAATAGAATGATAAATAGGCCAAACAAGATAAGGATGTCAAGATTAAACATTATCAAGCACTTAATGATTAAATTTGATTTTCTATAATTTATTCTTCATCATCCTTCATCTCTTAATTTTATTCGTCCTTCAATTTAACCCTAAATTGAGATGGGTCAATATAGTATAGGGTTAAGAATATAGACATGGATAAACACAAGGGTGAGGAACATATCTATAACAAGATAATTGATTTGACAACATAGATAAACAGTGTTATGCATTTATAATACTGAGATATGATAAAAATAGAAAGTACAACTATTAGTTGATATTACAATAAATCATAAATAAGAATACTTAGCTGGTTAATTATTTACATGCAAATTTGGGCTAAAATAGGCTGAAAGTGTATTGGATCTGGATTAAGGATCAACCATCAAATTTTGGAAATTTACACTTTGTGACCTCAAATGCTTCTATCAAATATGAATGGTTGTATCTATGTTACTACCTAAATTGAACACATGTATCTAGTATGAAATATTGATTATATTTGAATGCGACCACCTGGAGCCTTCTAGATTTTCTTTTGCCTTTTTTTTTATGTGTTCACATTATGTGTATAGGCTGACACTCCTTGTCAAATGATCAAACCCAATCTCTTCACCCTTGGAGTGTCTATGAGAAAAATGGGTTAATGGGCACATCACATCGATCTACCTTAAGGATCCCTCTATCAATGGGTGTTTCCTACATAGACAATACCATGAAGAGGACCTCAAACTTATGTATTTATCTCCTACATGTTGGCTTGTGTGTGTATCAAGAGGTAATGTGTGATAAGCAAGTACATAGAGTGACCTATCTTGTAACTTGTAAAACATGGCTCATGGGGTGATCGTTTAGTACTTCATACCTTAGATGGGTTGTCCCTTGATTGATATTAAAATAATAAATAATAGGGAAGCTTTTTTCACTTGAATGCTTTATTGAGTGCTTTTGGTAAGTTGCCTTGTGAGTTGTTAGGTCTATTCTAAGTGAGGAATGAATGAGGGTTGATCTTGTATATATATATCAATCCCTTTTGAAAATACCTCACATTAAATTACTTAGATCGATCTTTAGGATACATTTCATTTGAAAATTTTATGACTTTAGGGCACTAGACACTCAATTTATCACAAGACACTAGCATTAATGGAGGCATCTGACTAAGATGCAAGTGTCTAGAAAGCTAGAAAATAGGTATAGGTACAAAACTTGTAGAGGATGACAATAAGTAAAATTTTATAGCATTTTGAATAGTACACAAGGTATGGTCATTAGAATAACATATGGTTAGATTAAAAAATAAGTAATAAGCACAAGAGATAGTGGATGTGATCCTTTTGACATCATGAAGGTCTTAAAATTGAAGGGTACAACCATGATAAGTACTTACCAAGTGTACAATACTAAGGTGATATATATTTTAGATTTAGTGTCTACATTTACCCCCTTTAATATACTAATAAAATATCTAGTTTAAAGAAAACAATAATGTGTACCTAGGTGTGTATAACACACCTTATCTTTATGTGAGCCCCACTTGAGTGATTTGTTGGTGATTGACCTGCAACCAAAATCATGTTACAATATATAATCAATGCATATAATCTAGAATTGAAAGAATATGAAAAGTTTGAAAGTAAATATATTATTTATTGTGAATCTTTAGATCTAAGATTAGGACAAATGTAAAAATTGTAAGTGAAAATATATATAAATATTAGAGGGTAACTTTTCCCCAACCTTGGAGAAAAGGAGAGTTGCCACTTGGCAATTAAGACTAGTTCAACAATGAAACCTAATCATACTTATAACTTGGTGATCATAATTGATCCAAGTCAACTCACACTATATATTTGGTGTGGGTGGATGATTTGATTACTCCATCTTGTAAATTTGGTAAGATTGAGTGATGTAATCACCTCAACCTTGCCAAAAGTGAACCAATTACTATAATAGATTTGATTAATCCATACAAGTCCATTCTAATGTAGGTTAAAGTCCATAGAAGAATTTGAAATATGAGAGCTAATTTGATTTTGTAATTTAAGGTGCTCTTTTGATGGCACATGCACCTCATATATGTCTCAAGTTTAAACCTGAGTATAACAATGGTACCAATGTATATAATATTACCATAAGTGTGTATTTTAATCATATAACTATGCAATTTATCCAATTTTTAAAATTTTCAAGTGTGGAAGATGTTCCCATGACATTCCCCCATTGAAATCTAAAATTGAGAACTAATATAGGTGTGGAGAACATGTTTCCATAACATGTCCACATTGTAATATTAAAATATTGAGTACTAAATAAGTGTGGAAGCCATGCCTTTTTGCCATGCCCCCACTAAAATATGAAACTATGAAAGTGTGAAATTCATGCCTCTATGATATTCCCCCATTGATATTCCTCACTTTTTGAGGTGAGAAGTATAAACTAGTAATCACCTTACCTCAAAAGGATAAGATAACTATAATGTATGGATCATATAACATATATGGTAGCATGCCTAGTTAGATATAGTAATGTGATATATAGTATGTGATCACATCAAGTCCTAATATGCATGATATGAATCATGGTAACATCTAGATAGTAATAATACAAGATCAACAAACAATCAATCAATCACACACATAAGAACACTCATAATAAAATCAAGCCAATAATGGTCCAAGCAGACATTAAACAAGGGGTATATTCAAAAGTTGCAAAATCGAAGGGACATGACTTTTTCAGATGTCCATAAAACAAGAAATGGCATAATTAAATTTCAACATATTGTTGAGCATTTTGTGAATCCTGTATGCCAAAATGGTCACCCCCCTTCTTTTTTCCCTTGAAACCTTGTTCTTCATGACCTTTTGCCCTAAGACCAAGTCTTAACCCTTTAAAAATCAAGGAAAAAGTTGCTTTTGTGTAGGTGCAGGGGTTGTCTCATCAAGCATTGGTCTTTTCCAGCACTCACAGAGTAAATCAGGTTCTCAGAACAACATTATTAATAAGCTTTACAAGTAATAAGTAGGGGCACTTAACAAACCTGAAAGGGTCTATGGCTAGTTCTAGTGCAAGTCAGGTTTTGCAAAGTAATTTACTTACAAATTTTCATAATTAAACATAGTTCAAAAACCCAAAAGGGTCAGAGTGGTGCATTTCAACGTTATGAGGGGACTTGTCTTATGACTTTTATAAGTTGAAGCTAAAGAGAAACTTGATAAGGGTCAGAGCAGTTCAATTTTGGTGTGTGGGATTACTTGACTTATGATATTGCATGAGTTAGAGTAATTCACAAAGCCAAAAAGGTAAGGAAGAAGCAATCAGGTTTTGAGATGTCTTTACTTCAAAGCTATTTGAGTAAGTCCTTCAGAAGAGCCCAAATTGATCTTAGATGCTTCTTAAGGCAAGTGTTTTTCTGTGGAGGGCACTTGGGCATTCTATAGGGTCATTTGCAATTTCCTCAAGGGTATGTACCCTTGTGGGAGGTACTTCAAAGATGAAATAGACCTTTAGAAAGTTTCTGAAGGGTATGTTTGAAGGTAGAATAGACCTTGTGGAGGGATTTTCATCGGTGTGAGGACCAATATAAAAGTTTTGAAGGGCAATTTTGGCTTGAAATGCCCTTGTGGAGGGTAACCAGTTGAAGTAAATGGGCAAAGATAAGAAGCCTGAAGGGAACTTGCCCTTTGGGAAAAGTGACAAGTGGAAGGAGTTTTCCTTTGAATATTTTGTCTGAAGGAAAACCAAAAAAGGCAAGCCAAGGTCGAATTACTTCGGACAAAATGTCCGAAGGAATTTCTTCAAATTTTTTGTCTGAAGAAATTCAATAAAGATAAAAATTCTGAAGGGTAAGTGTCTTTGCAGAGGGCACTTGGTCAAGAAAGAGGACTATTTTCACTTTTCCAAAGGGTCATATTCAAAGTTTTTGAAGGGCACCTACCCTTGCGAAGGGTACTTTTGGATGGGAGTGTCTTTGCGAAGGGCACTTTAAGTAAGAAAGGATGAATATAAAAGGCCCAAAGGGCACATGCCCTTGAGGAAAATAAGCAATCAAAGGAAATAATTCCTTTAGACAAAATGTTTGAAGGAATTCCTTCAGACATTTTGTCTGAAGGAAAGCATAACACAAAGGCCTACCAAAAGAAAGGCACAAAGGCAAGCCCAAAAGAGAATTTATTTGAACAAAATGTCCAAAGGAATTCCTTTAGACATTTTGTCTGAAGAAATTCACATTAATAAAATCCTGAAGGCCCAAGAAATAACAATCACCCAAGATCCCAAATGGTTAAAGACAAAAGGGAAAAAGCCAAGGCAAAGGCAAATAACAAAGTAAAAGAAAACAAGGCAATTAACTTAGAATGTGATCACATAACACAATAAAGTAAAAACTCAAAACATTCTAAGTAGCATGACAAGTCAAAGCATAGACTCAAAGATGAACTAGACCAAGGCAAGTGGCACAGGTGTCATCAATAAGAAGAGTAAATGTACTTAGGTGAAATAGTCTCTACCGAAAACCAATAAAAGAATTGGTTTTTGAACTATAGAGGAGAGCAACCCATGTTTTCACACTTCACCATTAATGCACAGCTAGTTGTGCCCAACATTAAAGAGACTATGGTCCAATAAATACAACTAAGGGATGGATTTGTTAGTTTCTAGGAGTATCCCATGCTTTTGTAGGCCCAAGACAACAAGGGTAGTGACATGGACATTTACAACATGGCTCTCCCGTATGCAATTGGAAGAGTACGATAGTAGCATGGGATTATGGTCTCTGCAGAAGTGTTTTACTCAGCATGGGTTTCCATTCCTTGATTTTTTAGCATCATGTTTCTATATCTCTATATATTTGTAACTTGTCATTTGAGAAAGGATCTCTTATCATTGTATGCGAAGTTGTGAAGGAATTTACCTTGAATCAAAAGAAGCATTTTTACCTCCATTTGAGCTTACACTTTTGCATATGTCTATAGTTTTATCTTATGTTAAGTCATTTCCTTTTCATGCTTTCATAAGTTTATGCCAACATATCTTATGTATTGTGAGTTCTTCTCTTGCAAGTCAACAAGAAGTGTCCAACTCAGAGTATAGACGCATGTGAACAGGTTATCCATAGTGTGTCTAATAACACCTCTGGTAGTTCTTCCTCCCTATATCTTCATAATATCCCCTATTGAAACACTGATGTAGGAAAGGTTATCATTTAAATGAAGTGTATGCTTGCTTCTCTCTGGTGTAAAGTGTATGTCAAAGTTGAGTAGACCAACCATTTTGGTGCATCACTGCATTATTTTAGGTTCTGATTTCAATATTTCTCTCCCTTTTCATCCCCCCCATTATTAGCAGTAGGAAATACAATGCCTCAAGGTGCATCAAGGGGAGCTAGCCCCTAATCTAGAGATTTATCCCTCAAGTTTGTAACCCACAGAAAGAGGAATGTCTCCATTGTGCTGCGTGGAGGAAGAGAGTTGAACCTCCCTTTAGAGGGTGAAATCCATTGCATCAATAGTTTTTACCATGCCTGGTGGGACAAATTTCTATGTCCTGCAAGTTTTAGGATTGGTGATGGTCTTGATATTATTAAAAAATCCAAAATAAGGAGCTATATTCAGCACCTGGTGTCTCCATTCAAGAACTCAGTCTCTGGTTAATGATCAGCCTATTATCCCATTCCAAAGGTTACTATGAGATCTTCTTTTAGAGGTGTCCCTTTTGAATTTGTTGAGTTGCCTTTGAACTCAACAAAAAATGCTGAGGTTTACAAATACCCACCCTTACATAGCAAGCCACTTTCCTAAACCATCCATAAAATATACCTACTCAAGGAGACCCTAGTTAAATCCTTTCATAGACATGGAAGCCCTTAGGGCTTTCCCTTTTGAGGCCTTCAATGGCCAAAGTCCCTTAAACCTTCAACAGTATGATCCAATTCCAGGGAAAACTCTCAAAAGTGTTCCTCCCTTTAGTAGAGAGGGCCCAATCACTATTGTTAAGCATATTAGAAACATAGCCAACCTCTACAACATCTGTAATATCACTGAGGAAAATTTAACCATTAGATTGCTAGCCTTGTCCTTCAAATGGAAATTTTTGGACTAGTATGGGACCGTACCTATGAACTCAGTTGGCTCATTAAATTAGTTAGGGACCCTTTTGACCGATAGGTTTGGGGAAACAATTAACCATTTGTCTCTAGCTGAGCAATTAACCACCAATAAGAGTGCCTCACACAAGTTTATGCAAAATTTTAACACTAGGTTCCAAAAGACTTGGGATAGAATCCCAATTCTTGTGAGGCCA
Source organism: Torreya grandis (assembly GCA_037957365.1). Classification (NCBI taxonomy): domain Eukaryota; kingdom Viridiplantae; phylum Streptophyta; class Pinopsida; order Cupressales; family Taxaceae; genus Torreya; species Torreya grandis. The sequence goes on along the minus strand of JARHVA010000009.1, from coordinate 10,481,608 downwards.
ACCCCAAGCTATGCTTTCCTTTACTAGTTGAAGGCCCTAAATAGTGACATTACTATCATGATACAATCTATGAGTGGGAACACTGCCTTCTACTTATGAAATAGCCATAGCTACTAAAAATTGCCTTGTTCAAGCAAGAAAGATAGCTCCTAGACCTCATATGCCACTCTTTCTTGATTTATAGTCCTCAGTCCAACCTGTTATGCCCACTCTAGCTCCTTTGCCTAATCAAGAGAAGCTAGCTTCTACTCCTATAAATGACATCCATGAAGTTAAGAGCCTACTACAGAGTGTTACCAATGAGTTAGTTGTCCTCAAGAGACAACAAGCTCAAAGTTATAGGCCAAATCAAGGCTACCAACAGTTTGGGTAGGCAAATAGGCCTCCCTTCCAGAATTATAATCAAGGGCAAGGTCAAATTACACATGTCAAGCCTTATCAAAGCTATAATCCAAATTCCCCTTCATCTTCTAAGGCTCTTGTCCCCACTCAAAATAATTTGGTGTAGGAGCAACCCAATTATCCACCCTTGGAGCATGGCCAAGGATAGGTTGCTTATGCTAGTGAGCCACCAAATTTTGAGATATCAACACAACTTAAGATGGACAATAGGTAGGCTCAATCTGATCTTGTGGATCACTTGGAAGGAGAGTTCTATGCATTCAACTATGTGGGGGTCACAAGTAATCATAATTTTGGTGTTGCAACCAACACTAGGTCCAAAAGGATAGCCATTGATGAAGCTCAAGAAGCCACTGAAGTAAACAATCAAGCATCTCCTTCACCATAATCAAATCAAAAGTTTCCCAATTACAAGCCACTTATTGTAGCTTTAGCTCCTTAGGTTACACCATTGGTTATGAATGTTCCCAAGAAGAACTCTAAAGGGGGCAATCCTTCAATCAATATAGTGGACCAAATGAAGAAGCTACACATGAACATCTCATTGTGGGATTCTTTATCACTGCTAGGACAAAAGGATATACTCCAAAAGTAATTATACGAGCTAGGTGAGCAATCTATCATAGCAAGAAATGATAATGTGTTGATAGTAAATGGGGCTCCTCCCATGGGAGTTCAAGCAAAAAAAGATGAGAAGGTCCCTCCCTTCTATTTGTCCCTGATTATTGATGATTTCTTTGTCCAAAATTGCATCATTGATAGTTGAAAAAGTACCTCAGCTATGCCCAAATGCATAGTTGATAAGCTAGGCCTCAAGTATGAGAAAATGACCAAAGGAGTTCTATAGTTGGATGGATTACCAGCTAAGACCTTGGAAGTGGAAAGAGGCTTGAATTTGACTCTCCATGCCTATCCACAAGGGATTTCACATCCAATATAGGTGGATACTTGGCAGCCAATTGGTCTTACATGGTTTTTAGGATAAAGTATGAAACTAAAGTAAATATTGAGTTAGAGCCCATCCACAAGTATTCCCTGGAGCCATACTCACCCAAAGTGGTGAATGTGAACTACGTAATCATTAATGAAGAAGAGCTCTAGGTGGACCAATCTCCATCATCTTTCCTTGTAAGAGTTGATGACTTACTCCTAGATGAATGGGGAAATGACAACTTTGAGCATGATCCTTACAAGTTCATTGAAGAAGCTAGTCTTGGAGTCTACTTCATGCATGAGAAAGATGCTTTCATGTCGAAATTGATGAAGACATATCAAAAAGATTGTGGTTTATGGCAGATATTCTTTGATGGATCTAGAAGCAAGTTGGGAGCTAGTGGTGGGGCATACTAATTTCACCTTTTAAGGATAAATACTTCTCAACTTTTAGGTTTCAATTCTCTTACACTTATAACATAACAAAGTATGAGGCCTTTGTTCATGGCTTAGAATGGGAAAGGAAGAGAGGAATCAAATAATTGTAGGTGTTTGGAGATAGTGAGTTGATTGTGAACCAAGTGAGAGGTCAAAGCTTGACCAAGAACTCCTTATTCAAGTTTTACAAGCACAGATTATGGGACCTTGTGGAGAACTTTGCTGCATTCAATATCACTTCCATTCCAAGTGAGGAGAACAAGCATATGGATAGACTAGCAATAGTTGGTGCTCAGTTTGATATCCCAAAGGGGGTGAGACAAATCAATAATTAACATCATTTAAAGGTGATCGTGAGGCCCTCCATACCATACAATGCCACCAATTGGCAGGTGTTTGAAATTATCCAGCAAATAACACCTTTTTTGTAGGAAGAAGATGAGTTTAGTTCCAAAAATTAGTCCAAAATTGCAGCAGCAGTATGATGGGTAGATTATTCAACTAAAGACCAAAAGGCTTCCCAAAGGTTTGGTAACTCTTAAGAGCATTTTCAATGAAGATGACCAACTCAAGAGACACAAAGCAAGCATGTCAACCAAGAAGGAAAATTTTGAAAGGGTAGAGATATACAAGGATAAGCTGCTTGTACTTGGGAAGGTGTGTACCAATGAAGAAAAACATGCTTTCATTATGTTATGTAAAGAGTTTGTTGATGTCTTCACTTGGGAGTATGGTGATTTGAATGGATTTTATCCAAGATTATCTCAACACACCATTGAGTTAGAGGAAGGTGCCAAACCCATCAAGCAAAAGAATAAGGCCAATCAATCCAAAGATCAAAAAGCCTCTCATGAGAAAGGAACTCACCAAATTAATCGAGTCCAAGATCATTTTCCATATCAAACACTCTTCTTGGCTGGCCTATTTGGTCCCTGTTAGGAAGAATAATGGAGAGGTTAGATTGTGTGTGGATTTTAGAGACTTGAATAGAGTCTCACTGAGAGATCACTATCCCCTTCCAAGTATGGAGAAAATTCTTCATATGGTGATAGGTAGTGAAAGATTCTCTCTCCTAGATGGTTACATTGAGTACAATCAAATCCTAGTACAAGAATGTGACCAATACAAGATAGGCTTCACCACCAAGTGGGGAACATACACCTACAGGAAGATGCCATTCAGATTGTCAAATGCTAAAGCTACCTTTTAGTGTGCTATGGATATGACTTTCTAAGGTTTGATCTGATGGGGAACCAAGAACAACAAACTATGATTCCAGTTGTCAGGATCTTGCTCCTCAATAAGAACACAATATGATTACCTTGTATAAGCAACTAAACACGAAATTATACCAGAATTAACAAGTAACTAGAATTCACAAATAGCACAGAATATGAGAGACAATACACAAACTTGTATTAATACTCATCCAAAAAGAAAATACAATAAAGAAGATGCAACTTCTTCTTCCACCTCTTAGAGGCTTCCCACACCTCAAGGGCTCCCAGTAATTTTCAATCAAGAGTTCACTCTCCTACCAAAAATAGTCCCAACACACAACTCACACACAGAATTGGTGTTCACCTCCAACCAGTCAGTAATAACCCTACCAGTACACAAGTACTCAAAGTACTTCAAGTAGATCTCCCATGAACTTGCAACAACCTGCAAATCAACAGACCTTACTTACCATGTAGAACTTCTCCCTGATCTTGCAACAACCTACAGATCAACCTGTTCTTACAATTAGAAGGATTTACCTTGCCTTCCTCTATTTGCTCATCTATGGAACTAGAAGGAGCTACACTTGCTCAACTCTAACTAGCACACTGGCTATCTAGCACACCTTACAATACATGCCAATGGGTCTATAAATAGATCCCACACTTAAACAATAACTTAGACTTCTAATTTACAATAATTAGACTCACAACTCAAGACCAAAAATAGCCTTTTACATGTAAACACTTGGTTCAACGAACTAACTATTCGTGCAACGAACAGTTCTGAAACCGCACAGGCAACCGACGTCGGTCCCTGTCTGACTGGAGATGACCGACGTCAGCCAACTCCTACTGATGTCAGTTTTCCTTTCGTTCACCCCTGACCGATGTCAGTTGGCCTAACTGACATCAATGACTGTGACACTCAACAACTCCTCCATGTCTATAAATAGTTGAAGCTTTTAGCTCCACAACCTAACAATCTCCCACTTGGAGATAAACAGCTGCAACTGTACCTATACCTGTACATCATCTAGTTTGTTTTCTGGCATTGTATCCCTCTTCAAGATCACTCTTGAAGACCAACCACCACAAATATTGTGGTGCACCTCCTATCATCCAAATCACCTGCCACATCCGCATCTACAAACTTATGTAGAAAAGAACTTGACCTTGCATAGCATGTACACCTGCTGCTGGTCCCTCTCAGATACCTGAGAATCCACTGAACTGCCTTCCAGTGCTTCTTTCCTGGATTGGCTCCAAACTTTTTGACAACTCCCAATGCTTGGGAAAACTCATGTCTAGTACATACCATGCACTTAACCTCATTATGTGAATTCATAACACTGTTCATAAAACTATCCAACCATCGGCGTGCTAACCGGTTTCACACAATCATCTGGAGACAAAATCAACCTGTGACCTTCCATGTCCCTAGAACACACTCATGCCAAAGAATCTTGCTACTCCCAGATTCCTCATGACACTCCTCTGAACTAACTTTACCTTTAGTTCAGCAACTCCCTGCATATGTGACCCTGCTACAAGCACAACATAGAGAAACAAGATAATGTAGCTAATATTATCCAACCTAGTAAAGAGAAACACAATGGTCAAACCTCCATTATCCTGCAGCTTACTCAAGACCATATACCCTGGCCTTCCGTCTCACGTGTCCATTCCCGCTCCTCTTTATCCTTGAAAATCCATTAATCTCTCAGTGCTTTCTTCCAGCTGGCAACTCCACCAAAAACTCCCATTTGGTTCTCCTCCAAGGAATCACATTCCTCATCCATGCCAAGCTCCCACTGTTTCCTGGATCTACCTGCTCTGATTCTTTAATAACTTCCTGGTTCTTGACCATCAGTGAGTAAAAAGTAGTGTAAAGAAGGGAAATGATGAATTTGAGGCTTACTTACCCTTTATGTCCTCCATATGGGCGCTTGAGACTCCTTGACAGCTTGTTGTCCACCCAAAATCCATCTTAGTGATCGATGCCGGTCACATCTCAGTCTATATCCAACTGATGTTGATTCCATACGACTGCCTCATCGCTAATGTCAGTTCCCCCTGATCGATGCTGGTGTTTATCTATTTGGAGTCACTGACATCGGGTTGCACATAGCTGACATTGGTCCCTGTCTGGATGCTGATGTCAGTTTTCTAACTGACATTAGTCTCTGTGTTTTACTTGTGAGTGATGACTTCTACCCACGAGCTCCTTTTGGATCAAACCCTTATCCATATCAACCTTGCTCTGCTCAAAATTCTTTAGCCCCTTCCGCTGATCTCTGTCTGTCATCTTCTACTTGAAAACCAAGGCTTTCCTGTTCTTGTCATGAACATCAAATTTCTCAAGAAACGTCACTTTCTTCTTTTACTTACAGAAACCTCGATCCATGCTTTTCAAATCTGAAAGCATACCCTTTGACTCAAGAACATGCATCCCCTTCTTATTCATGTGACAAAGCCTATTAAGCCACATCTTCAAATCTACAGCTGAAGTAGATAAACCAGAAGGAGAATCAGTAATACAAGTAGATAGATAAAGCGTACCTACTTTCTTACCTCTTGCTACAACAAGTGCACCCTTGGTAACCTTCCAAGAGTCCACTGTGAGAGTTACTGTGCAACTCTCATCACCCAACTTTCCAACAAAAATCAAATTCCGCTCCAAGACTGGGACATGCATGACCTCCTTCAACACCCATGTGTTACCTATCTGCAATTTCAGCTTCACTTTCCCTTTGCCAACCATTTGACAAGGCTTACCATCCCCTAAATAAATTTCTCCAAAGTCTCCTTGGACATATTCATGAAAAAATTCCCTATTTGGGGATGCATAGAAAGAGGCACCAGAATCTAAAACCCAAGATTCTACTTTATCTAAGAAACATACCAGAGCATCTTATGCAACAAAATCCACAACATCTGCTTCTTCATGTCCTTCATGCTAATCTTCATTCACCCAACAATCTCTCTTTAAGTGCCCTTGCTTTCCACATTTCCAGTAGGTTATTCTGCCATTCTTGGACTTGGATCTCCTGCCTATCTTGGACCTTGATCTCCCATGCTCGATCTTCTCTCTTTGCCTTCCCTTGCTTTCCACACTCAAAGCATTTCCTGATGATTCACCTGTGCTTTTCCTGCAAATTTCTTCATTCAAGATTACACTCACAACATCATCCACTTTTAAGATTTTTTAAGCAGATGCAGTATTACTAACTACCATTACCAAACTCTCCCAACTTTCAGGTAATGAGCATAAGATTAAGAGAGCCTTAATTTCATCATCAAAAACAATATTGATTGAATTTAACTGGTTTACCAAACCATAGAAATTACTAAGATGACTATGTACAGATCCACCTTCCAACATTTACAAATTAAATAATTGCTTCATAAGAAATACCTTATTCGAAGTTGAGGGTTTTTCGTATAAATTTGCCAAAGATTCCATCAACTCTACCATTTTCTTAGCCTGTGATAAGTTGGAAATCATAGACGATGCAAGACTCAACCTTATAGATCCCAGAGCCTTCTGATCAAGAACCTCCCATTCTTCATCCTTCATATCCAGGGGCTTGCATGCAACCCCACCCAACGGTAAGTACAAATCTTTCTAATACAAATAATCTTCAATATGCATCCTCCATAATTGATAGTTCTTGCCATTAAACTTTTCCATTCGTAGCTTACTTTCTTCTGCCATTGCTATACTCCCACTCAAACAAAAACCCCTGTGAGTAACCTGTAATCAACACACACTAACCAGATCTGATACAACCTGTTAGTAACCCAACCAAAAGCTCTGATACCAATTGATGGGGAACCAAGAACAACAAACTATGATTCCACTTGTCAGGATCTTGCTCCTCAGTAATAGCACAATATGATTACCTTGTATAAGCAACTAAACACGAAATTATACCAGAATTAACAAGTAACTAGAATTCACAAATAACACAGAATATGAGAGACAATACACAAACTTGTATTAATACTCATCAAGAAAGAAAATACAATAAAGAAGATGCAACTTCTTCTTCCACCTCTCAGAGGCTTCCCACACCTCAAGGGCTCCCAGTAATTTTCAATCAAGAGTTCACTCTCCTACCAAAAATGGTCCCAACACACAACTCACACACAGAATTGGTGTTCACCTCCAACCAGTCAGTAATAACCCTGCCAGTACACAAGTACTCAAAGTACTTCAAGTAGATCTCCCATAGACTTGCAACAACTTGCAAATCAATAGACCTTACTTACCATGTAGAACTTCTCCCTGATCTTGAAACAACCTGTAGATCAACCTGTTCTTACAATTGGAAGGATCTACCTTGCCTTCCTCTATTTGCTCATCTATGGAACTAGAAGGAGCTACACTTGCTCAACTCTAACTAGCACACTGGCTATCTAACACACCTTACAATACATGCCAATGGGTCTATAAATAGATCCTATACTTAAACCATAACTTAGACTTCTAATTTATAATAATTAGACACGTAGCTCAAGACTCGAAATAGCCTTTTACATGCAAACAATCGAGTTTAACAAACTAAATATTCATGCAATGAACAGTTCTGGAACCGCACAGGTGACCAACGTCGGTCCCTGTCTAACTAGAGATGATCTGACGTCGGTCAACTGACTCCTATCGATGTCAGTTTCCCTTATGTTCACCTCTGACCGATGTCGATTGGCCTGACCGACGCTGGTGACTGTGACACTCAGCAACTCCTCCATGTCTGCAAACAGTTGAAGCTTTTAGCTCCACAACCTAACATGATCAATAACATTATGCTAGTTTATTTTGATGATGTGACAGTCTTATCCAAGGAGGCAAGTGAACCTTTGAAGCACTTAAGTTAAATATTTGAAAGGTGTAGAGAGTTTGACACCTCTCTCAACCTAAAGAAATGCGTGTTTGCCATCCATGAAGGCAAGCTCTTGGGCCATATCATTTTAAAGGAAGACCTATCCATTAATCCAGAGAGGGCGCACACCATCTTAGAATTATCCTTGGGTAAGCACAAGAAGGGTCTACAAATTTTCTTTGATAAAATAAATTTCATTAGGAGATTCATTCCTAACTTTATCGAGCTTGTCAAGCCACTAACTTCCATGCTAAGGAAGGATGAGACATTCATGTGGAAAACAAGAAGAAGAGAAAGCTTTGAAGGCATCAAGCAAGCTATCACCCAAGATCCTACCCTAGCTATTCCAAAATTCTCCAAGGACTTCAATATATACACCTTTGGGAATGAAGAGGTAATCTTTGCTATGCTCACTCAAGCAAATGGTGAGAATTTAGAATGACCTCTTGCTTTTTTAGCTAAGGTTTAGAAGGCTATGAGGTTAGATATATGTATGTTGAGAAGTAGGTGCTTGTATTCATATGAAATTTGAAGAAGTTCAGACATATGTTGTCTAACAACAAAATTCACATCATGGTACCACATCTTAGTGTAAAAGACTTCTTGTTGAACCGAGACTTGAATGTGAAAAGGGCAAGATGGATCACCAAAGTAATGGAGTATGACGCAGAGATCAAGACCACCAAGTTGGTAAGAGGAAGAGGGTTGTGTGAACACCTTGCTAAAAACTTGAAAGAGCTAAATGAGGATGTTTTGGTACTTCACAATGAACCTACAACAACTCTACCTACAACCATGAAGAAATGGGCACAAGACATAGTTCATTTCCTTCAAACTGGTGAGTGTCCACAAGGTCTTGATAGGACCAAGAGGAGGTATTTTAGACTCCAATATCTTCCTTATGTCCTAGTTGATGGAGTTATATTTAGGAAAGAATTTTTAGGGGTGTTCTTGAGATGCATTGATTCAGACCAAGTTGACAAGGTACTGTCTGAGTTCCATGATGGACCAGCTGGTGGCCACTTTGCTCCCAAGGCCACAACTATAAGGATTATGAGGGTTGGTTCCTTTTGGCCCAATTTATTTAGAGACACTCATGCTTGGGTTAGGAAATGTCAAAAATGTGCCTTATTTGATGGGAAGCAATGATTGGCTGCCATGCCTCTTCATCCTATTCAGGTGGAATAACCATTCATGCAATGGGGTTTGGACTTCATAGGGTTGACCAATCCTCCTTCTAGTGTTGGCCACAAGTGGGTTTTGACTCCCACAAATTATTTCACAAGGTTAGTAGAGGCCATAGCTTTGAAAGAGGCCAATGAGAGTGAAATCCTAGACTTCTATGAATACATAGTGACAAGATTTGGGGTCCTAACCACAATCATTTCAGATAATGCATTAGCTTTCTTGGGAATGAAGACAAGTGAGTGGGCATTAATGTATGGCATCTATCTCATCACTTCTTCCAACTACTATCCACAAGGGAATGGGCTGGCTGAATCCACAAACAAGAATTTGATTAGGATCATAAAAAGGACAAAGGATGAAAATCAAAGGACTTGGCATGCCAAGTTGAAGACATCTCTTTGGGCAGATAGGATCACTCTAAAGAGGGAAATAGAGAATTCACCATACACACTTGTGTATGGAAGGGAATCTAGAATTTCTATCTCACTTGAGTTACCAGCCTTGGATCTTTCCCATTAGCTATAATTGGTGAGATCAACACTCTAGAAGTTAGGTATTGTGAGCTAATGGAACTTCAAGAAGCGAGAGACCAAGCCATGGATGCCATGACCAACTGCCAATAGAAAACAAAGAATCATTTTGAAAAAAGGTCTATGACAAGGAGCTTCTCAAAAGGTGACATTGTCTTGAAGTGGGATGAGGACCGAGCCAAGCCTAGAAGGCACATAAAGTTTGATGATTTGTGGAGTGGCCCATATGTGATCAGCCAATGCAAGCAACACAACTCTTTTCAACTCTCCAAGTTGGATGGTGAAGAGCTACATATCCCAGACAATGGGATATATCTTAAGCATTATTACTAGGTTTCTTTTTTCATGTACATAGTTTCCTTATTTTTCCTCATTTTCCCTAAGTGTTGTTATGCATGTGTGTAGTGTTTTTAGCCTTTGTGTGTGTTTTTTACTTATTGTTTGGGTTAAAATCTTTGTTGGTTCTTAGTTCCTTAAAAATCTATTGTTGACTTCTCCAATATGCATCTTGACTCCATGCCCAATGGACTTTTAGGCCACCAGTCTTCTCAAGCATAACAAACATGCTTCCCTAGTGAGTCACTAATTTGTTGACCATTTTTTGAGTCCTGCATGCCAAAATGGGCACCCCCCTCTTTTTCCCATTGAAACATTATTCTTCATGACCTTTTGCTCTAATACCAGGTCTTAACCCTTTAAAAATAAAAGAAAAAGCTGATTTTGTGTAGGTGCAGGTGTTGTCTCATCAAGCATTGGTCTTTTCTAGCACTCATAGAGCAAATCGGGTTCTCAGAACAACATTACTTGTAAGCTTTACAAGTAATAAGCAAGAGCACTTGGCAAACTTGAAAGGGTCTATGGCCAGTTCCAATGTAATTTGAGTTTTACAAAGTACTTTACTTGCCAATTTTCATGAGTAAAAGCAGTTCAGAAACCCAAAAGGGTTAGAGTAGTGCATTTCAGGGTTACAAGGGGACTTATCTTATGAATTTTATAAGTTGAAGCTGAAGAGAAACCTAATAAGGGTTAGATTAGTTAAATTTGGGTTTGTGGGATTACCTGAATTATGATCTTTCATGAGTTGGAGACATTCACAAAATTGAAAAGGTGAGGAAGAAGCAATCGGGTTTTGAGACATCTTTACTTAAAAGCTTTTTGAGTAAGTCCTTCGAAAGAGCCCAAATTGGTCTTAGATGCTTCTTAAGGGAAGTGTTTTTCTATGGAGGGCACCTGAACATTCTATAGGGTCATTTGTAATTTCCATGAAGGGTATGTGCCCTTGCAGGAGGCACTTCAAAGATGAAACAAACCTTTACAAGAAATGTGAAGGGTATGTTTGAAGGCAGAATGGACCTTGCGAAGGGCTTTTCGTCGATGTGAAGACCAATACAAAAATTACAAAGGGCACTTTTGCCTTGAAATGGCTTTATGAAGGGTATTCAGTTGAAGCAAAGGGGCAAAGACAAGAAGCTCAAAGGGAACTTGCCCTTCGAGAAAAGTGACAAGTCGATGGAGTTTTCCTTCAAACTTTTTTTTGAAGGAAAACTAAAGAAGGCAAGCCAAGTTGAATTCCTTCAAACAAAATGTCTGAAGGGTCCTCTTTATTGACCAAGTGTCCTCCACAAAGACACTTACCCTTTAGACTTTTTGTCTTTATCGAATTTCTTTGGACAAAATGTCTGAAGGAATTCCTTCAGACTTTTTGTCCAAAGAAATTCGACAAAGACAAAATTTTGAAGGGTAAGTGTCTTTGTGGAGGACACTTGGTCAAGAAAGAGGATTCTTTTCACTTTTCTAAAGGGTCATTTTCAGAGTTTTCAAAGGGCACCTACCCTTGTAGAGGGTGCTTTGGATGGGAGTGTCTTTGTGGAGGGCACTTTAAGTAAGAGAGGATGAAGACAGAAGGCCCAAAGGGCACATGCCCTTCAGGAAAAGAAGCAATCAAAGGAAATAATTTCTTTGAACAAAATGTCTGAAGGAATTCCTTCAGACATTTTGTCTAAAGGAAAGCACAACAAAAAGGCTCACCAAAAGAAAGGTGCAAAGGTAATTCCAAAAGATAATTTCTTCAAATAATATATCTAAAGGATTTTCTTTGGACATTTGTTTGAAGAAATTCGCATTACCAAAATCCCAAAGGATCAAGAAATAACAAGTGCCAGAGATCCTAAATGGTTAAATACAAAAGGGAAAAAGCTGAGGCAAAGGGAAATAACAAAGTAAAAAAACATGGTGGGTAACCTAGAACGTGGCCATGCAACACAATAAAGTAAAATCTCAAAATGTTCCAAGTAGGGTGACAAGTCAAAGTGCAGACCCAAGGATGAACTAGTCCAAGGCAAGTGGCACAGGTGTCATTAGTAAGAAAAGTAAATGCACTTAGGTGAAATAGTCTCTACCAAAAACCAATAAAAGAATTGGTTTTTGAACTATAGAGGAGAGCAGCCCATGTTTTCACACTTTGTCATTGATGCATAGCTAGTTGCACCTAACATTGAAGAGAGCATGGTCCAGTCAACACAACTTGGAGATGGATTTGTCAGTTGCTAAAAGGAGTATCTCATGCTTTTGTAGGCTCAAGACAACAAGGGTAGTGAATTGGACATCTACAACATGGCTCTCCCATATACAATTAGAATAATATGACAACAACATGGGCTTTTGGTCTGTATAGAAGTGTTTAACTCAGTATGGGTTTCCATCCCTTGATTTATCAACATCTTGTTTCCATCTTTCTGTATATTTGTAACTTCTCATTTGAGAAAGGATCTCTCAGCATTGTATGGTGAAGCCCCGACAAAATTTACCTTGAATCAAAAGAAGCATTTTTACCTCCATTTAAGCTTGCACTTTTTCATATGTCTATGGTTTTATATTACGTTAAGTCATTTCATTTTCATGCTTTTATAAGTTTATGCCAACATATCTAGTGTGTTGTGAGTTCTTCTCTTGCAGGTCAAAAAGAAGTGTCTAGCTCAGAGTATAGGTGCATATGAACAGGATATCTATAATGTGTCTTAGAACACCTCTGGTAGTTCTTCCTCCCTATATCTCCATAGGATCTCCTGTTGAAATACTGATGCAAGAAAAGTTCTTATTTGAATGAAGTGTATGCTTGATTCTCTTTGGTGTAAAATGTATGTCAAATCTCAGTAGACCAACCATTTTGGTACATCACCGCATTAGTTTAGGTTTTGATTTCAATATTTCTCTCCCTTTTCATCCCCCCCATTGTTATTAGTAGGAAATTTAGGGCCTTAAGGTGCATCAAGGGGAGCTAGCCCCTAATCTAGAGATTCATCCCTCAAGTTTGCAACCCACAACATGAGGAATGTCTCCATTATGTTGTGTGGAGGAAGAGAGTTGAACCTCCCTTTAGAGGGTGCAATCCACTACATCAACACATACATCAAAATATGACATGAAAATGTCACAATTGGAAAACATAGACATAGGGGCCACAATCAAAGTAGCATATGCAAATGCTCAAACAAGTAGTACAATACAATACTAGACACTCAAGGAAGTATACAAATGGAAATCATGGAATGTAAGCAATTAATATAAACATGTTATATTAGATCTTGGATATATGTATTATAAACAAATTAAGTACATAACATATCAAGTACGTTGTGAAAGATATAAGCATGGATAAATTCATGTGTAAGTTTATATTCTCAAACTTGATAATGGAAAATGATCATAGAATGATATATCTATTGTCAATCAGACTCACACCCTTGTGAAGGTAGTTTAAGCCTTCACAGTCTACTAAAACATGGAAATAATCCTAAGTTGTGGGTGGCCTAATCAGTGGATTGAATCTCTAGATTCTAAGGGCTAGCTCCCTTTGGTGTATCAATTAGGATCTCTACTCTATGCTACAAATTATTAGGAAAAGGGAAAGGGAAAAAAATTTGAAGGAAAATCCTATCTAATGATGGTGATACACCTAAATTTTTATTGATCCACTCAATTTGAGCTTCTAAAAACACTGATTAGATAATAAAAAACACTAGATTTTTAACTCCAAATGACCCCTATGCATCAGTATTTTATGAAAAGGTTATATATTGTGATCAAATCTCAAGGGAAATGATGGAATAGACCTGATTCAAGGCACTAACCAACCACTTATATCCATTTTAACTTCAACCAAAAGATATTAAACATAGAACATGACCTGCATAATCTGATCAACTAGTAACTAGGTAAGAATTAAGACTTGACAAGAAATAAATTCTATCACATATGCAAATCATTGACATAAATACACTATAACAACACCTTGGAGTCTAAAAACTATCATTCTATTAAATTGAAAAGGTTACACAACACATTTTGGCAAAGTCTGGTCTTCCCATAAAGAGGATACATTTCAAGGCTAAAAGTCCAACTTATATAGAAAAAGTACATAACAACCAAGGGATTGGTGCTGAAAATAGAAGAGGAGATCAACCAAGTCCAACTTCTACTATCCAAAGATAACATAGCCTTCCAATAAATAATTTTTTGTCTTCTGTCTTGCAAGAAATTCTCTTTGGCATTGAAAATAATGGTGAGCTCAATTTTGAGTCAAAACCTTCATCATGCATGATGCTACGCCAATCTCTAAATATAAACTCCACCTAAACTACCTAAAATAAGAAAATAATTTCCTTTACATGAAATCAATGCCAAAACTAAATTTATAACTCCACTTGAACTATTGTAAATGTTGAAAGCTTTCAACAAGATAAACAAGAGCACATGCATGACTTGTCAACTAAATAAAGTGCAAGACTTGTCAACTTCAAAATTGAAGCATGCATGAAATTCCATGTTGGCGTAGAAGGAATGAGGTTGACCCAAGTTTGACAATTAAAAATCTTTCATGGAAATCGACACCACAATCTTCAAATAAATATGCCTCTTGATTGAACTTGAAGCTGAGTTGGACCTTTGAATGTATGAGATGACTAGGAGATAATCACGACTTCAACAAACAACCAATTGAAGCTTTGACCAATCAACTATAGATAGCGTTTGCCTACATGGAAAAGAAACTTGATGAGTGAGAGGTGCATGGAAACTCTAAGAGAATAACATATTCATGGCATAGAATGTTAACTTATTATCATTCTCAGCCTTCTGCTTTTGGTCTCTTCACTTCTATGCATATATTCCTTCTGTTTGTCTATGACTATTTCCTTCGACCTCTGGCTTTGTTTCTGCATGTATTCCTTTGGACTTTTCTTCAATGTTCTTCTTCTTTCATTTCATTCAGACAAATTTTTCAAAGGAATTGTTTTGTTTCCTATTTATTTCTTTCAAAACCTTTCCTCTCATTCATTTCCTTCAGACAAATTTTTCGAAGGAATTGTTTTGGGCTTTTTGACCTTAGGACTTTTCTTTAAGAGTTTTTACAATTGTCTATTCCTTCAAAAAAATTGTCTAAAGGAATTCATGTCCTCAGATTGTTTGATATGGTCCTTGGCATTTTGAAATACCCCTTGGATTTTTCAAAAATGTCCCTTCAGACTTTTTGTGCATCCCTTTGGACTTTGATAATGGACTTTCCTAAAGGAAAACTACCCTTCAAGTTTTCTCAAAATGAACCTCTCAGCCTTTTTGCAAGTGTCCTCTTGGCAAAATTAAAAGTGTCCCTGTTTGCTGAAAACAACCCTTAAAAAAAGTGAAATGGACCTTTTTTTTGAAAGGAAGGAGCCCTTTAGAAAACTTACAAAGACCAATTTCTACCACTACTTCAAAAAGGCATGTTTATGCAAATTTTTTGAATGATAGAGGGGATAATTTGACCTACAGGGTCAAAATTATCAACATTTTGGCAACTCAACTGAGAAGCATGCCTGTTATACTTGAAAACCAGACCATATACGTGACATTTAAACTCATAATACAATGACAAATCTAGTCCATGACTACAAGTACAACCTTTTGACTTGGTATGAGATAACCTTCATCCTTCAAAAATGAAGGAAAACACACAAAATAAGAAAACTAGCTAAACAAAGCAAATGTGTAAACAAAGCACTTATTTGGGACAAAAATAGAACTAAACCAATGTGCTTGAACAACACTTGGAGGAAAACAAACAAATTAACTATGTACAAGGAGCCAAGCTTTTCAGTAGCAATGTTTTAGATGTATCCCATTGATTGGGATTGGAAGCTCCTCGCCATCCATCTTTGCAAGTTGGAAGGCATTGTGGGATTTGAACTAGAAATTGTGTATGGGACACTCCAAAGGGAATCAAACTTTGTGTGCCTTCTTGATTTAGCTCGATCCTCATCCCACTTGAGGACCAAATCTCCTTCTTTGAAACTTTGTGAAGAAGCTCCTTTATAAAAAACTATCTTCATTTATGCTTGATAAATTTCCATGGCTAGCATGGATTGATTTCTTACCTCTTCCAACTCAAAAATATTAGCATACCTAATCTCCATAGGCTCATTCTCCAACAATTCAAGTTGATGCATTAGTTCTAAAGTAGGAAACTCAAGAGAAATGGGTAACCTTGCTTCCTTACCATGTACCAGCTTGCATGGAGAGTTGGCTATTGATATTTTATAGGTGATCCTATCAGCCCATAGAGATGACTTCAAATTGAGATGCCATTAACTCTGATTTTCTTCAATAGTGCTTCTTATGATCTTCAATAGGTTCTTATTCATAGATTCAACAATTCCATTGCCTTGTGGATAATAGTTTGATGAAGTGCTAAGATAAATTCCATGTTGGACAACCCATTGAATGATTCTAGTTTTCATAAAAGCCATTGCACTATAAAAAATAATAGTTGAAAGAACTCCAAATCTAGTAAGCAAACTTTCATATAAATCTAGAACATTGGTTTCCTTTACTTCTTTCAATGCCACCACTTCTATCCAATGTGTGAAGTAATCTGTAGTAGTTAGAATCCATTTATGCCCTAAACTTGAAGGAGGATTTATGAGAACAATAAAGTCAAATCCATATTAGACAAAGGTTTGATCCATCGTAATTAGTTGAAGAGGTAATGCTGCAAGTTTCATTTTTCCTACAAACATAACACATTGTTTTCACTTTCTAAACCATGCATGGCAATCACCAAATATACTAGGCCAATAGTACCCACCTCTCATGCTCTTAAGAGCTATATTTATTATGGGAAAATGTGCTCCACCATGTCCATCATGGAATTCTTCAATCAATCTCTGAGTTTGGCTTGGTTGTATACATCTTAGCAACATGCCATTGATATATTTATTAAACAAAACACCATTAATAAGAAAAAATGGAATTGAGTACAACTTGAAATATCTTCATTTTGAAGCATTTAGATGAGAGGGATAAATACCATCCTGGAAATAGCTTACCAATTCATGAAACTAGTTAGAAGGTGAGGTATGACCAACTGCAACCTCTTCATCATTTGACACCAAAACAACCTTATTGGTCTCTTGCAAGTCTTTAACTAGATGCTCACAATGTCCTTTGGCTCTAATAAGATTTATGACCTTAATTTCCACATCATACTCCATTACCTTGGTTATCCAACTAGCTCTATTCTCCTTTATATCTTTATTTAAAAGAAACTCCTTGATGCTTGGATGAGAAACCATTAGTTGTATCTTATTGTTAGACAACATGTATCTAAACTTTTTAAGAGACCTTATAACTAAAAGTACATGTTTCTCAAAAAAAGAGTACCTTGTTTCATACTCTTCCAAGCCTTGACTAAATAAATCTATTGGCTACTCCAAAGCCTCATGATTTTTTTGCATAAGAATTCCTGAAATGGTGTCCATGTTAGCATATGTATACAAAATGAAATCCTTTGTGAAATCTAGATTTATAAGTGTAGGAGCACTAGCTATGGCCTTTTTAATATCTTCAAAACCTTTTACTCCTTCTTTGGACCAGCTAAAGCTCTGATTCTTCTTTAGCATGGCTATAAGTGGTTTAACTAAAATAGCAAAATCTAAAATATATCTCCTTATGAAGTTGATTTTCCCAAAGAAGCTTACATAGATTTTTTCTGCTTAGACAAGGAGAGTGAAAGAATGGAGTCTACCCTTTTATAATCTATGCTTAAACCATGCTTTAAAACAACATGTCCAAGAAGCTTACCTTCATAAACTGAGAAGACACACTTTTTTGGATTTAGAGATACCCCAAATTGTCTACACCTTTCAAACACTTACTTGAGATGAATCATATGATCCTCTGCACTCTTTAAAATTACAATTATATCATCTAAATAAACAAGTAAAAACTTGTTAATAAGGCCTTGGAATGCCATATCCATGGCTCTCTAAAAGGTTGCTCCAGCATTAGATAAAATAAATATCATCTTTCTATATGCAAACATCCCCCACTTGGTTGTGAAGGCTGTCTCAAATTGGTCCTCCTCTTTGACCAAAATATGATTGTAGCCACTATATCCATCCAACAAAGAAAACCTTTTTGAACCTACAACCAACTGTAAAATTTGTTCCATTGATGGCAATGGATAATGATCTTTAAGTGAAACCCTATTCAAATCATGGAAGTCGACACACAATCTAATCTCACCGTTCTTCTTGCATACCAAAATAAGATTTACCACCCAAGTTGAGTACTTGATTAGAAATATAATAGTTGACTCTATGAGCTTATGAAGCTCAGCTCTCATCAAAGGCTCAAGCTTAGGATTAATGGGACTTTATCTTTGTCTCACTAGTTTAGTTTCAACCTCTAACTCAATGGTGTGTTGAGTTAAACTTGGGTCAAATCCCTTGAGATCACTATATTGCCATGAAAATACATTAACAAAACTTATGCATAACTCAATGAAAGCTTTGTTTTATGAAGGAGTGCATACCTTACCCAACTTCAAAATCTTACCAGCTACAATCTCTACATTGGCATAGTGCTCTTCTTTTGTTGACAAGGATGACTTCTCCTTCCTTAACTCATCATCACCACTAAAATTTTTCTAAAGTGTGACCAATTCCTTGGGTAACTTATTTTTTTTAGTTTCACACCCTGATCACCATACTAATGAAAATACTTTGATTGGTTTATTGAACAAAACTCAGTCTCCTTTTGCAAAAATCTCACGATTTGAGTGTCATCTTCTAACACTTGCCAATTCTCATGATTGTCTGGAGCATAAGGCCTTACAACCACATTTAAATGTAACTGAATTTTCTTACTTTTTTATATCAATTGGAATATTAAATTATGATCTAATGGCAGCCAACCTATCTGCGTGTTATTCTCGCCTCTTGGTATTGCCTGAATGTTAAAAGCTTTAAAATATTCAATTAAGTCACATATTATATGCATGTAAGACTTAATCAAAAAAAATTTACATACATTTAAACCTATTACTTGGTGAACTATAAGTCACTATCACTAAATACCTGCAAGGTGTTGACTTTCATTTTCCTAGCTCACTGCAAACCATGAACTAGTGCCTCATACTCAATAACATTATTTGAAAAACCAAACTAAAATTTAATAAAATACAAATACATTTTCTTTATTGGAGAAACTAACATAATTATATCTCTATTACCATGTTTATTCCTTGATCCATCAAAGTATAATTGCCACAAACTTTCACTAGACTCATCATCTTTGACCATGGCTGGAATTGGTGCATCATTCTCATGAAGGCAACACACACCAAGTCATTCTTAAATGAGCTTATAAGGATCATGATAATGCAAAATATAAGCCCACTTATCAAGAAATAAATTTTAAACTCCATCCAAATGTGATCCATCTTCTACTTCACTAGTTTCTAGTACATCATCTGAGATGATATAGTTAGTGTTCACAACACTTGGCATATAAGGCTCCATATGGAAAAGTTTAATAGGTTAAAAATGAATTGTTACCTTGGTTCCATAATTGGTTATAAACATCAAATAAGTCCAATAATCTAATAAATATCCCCCAATCTTTGAGGTGAAGTCCCTTGAAAGGCACATAGCAAAGTAAGGAGGCAAGTTTACCACAACAACATCTTGTTGAATAGTAATATTAGAACAAGCATGTAATGTCAATTTCAGATCTTTGATGATGCGTAACATATTTTTTGGTGACTCATCCAATTTCAATACTCCTTTAATGTTTCGCTCATAAACAAGTCCAAACTTGTCTACAATCTATTTAGGCATGACTGTACTACTAGCTCTACTATCCACCATACAGTTATGAACCAAAGTATCACATATTATCAAAGAAAGGTAGAAAAAAGGAGTTTTATTTTATTTTACCTCATTTATATTCACATTTTCCATCTTGTTTACTTGTTGTACTTGTTGCTTAGTTGGCTGATCCAAATTAGTTAAGACAACACCTTCTTTCTCAACCGATTTTGGAGACAATCTGCGAGATGAAAGCTCTTGGATGAACATATATTTTTGTCATGAAATGGAAAGGGAATACCACATGATAATGTTGATATTAGACTTATTCATTTGATCCACTATTCTAAAATGAGATCCACTAACCTTTGGTTGCACTTTCTGAAGCATTGGCTATTCACAAATTAGAGGTAGTTGATGAACTTTACTAACCTCTATATTTTGATTTTCTTAAGTTGTAGGGGTAACAAATTGTTCCTTTTTAATCTTAGAAACAACATTAAGAGTAATTTAATCCTTTTTCACCTCCTAAAACTCATTAATGGCTCTTTTTTTAGCTCTATTTATAGATGTAACTTGACCACATGAATTGTTAGTTTCAACATCCTAAGTAAAAGCAACATGATCATCCACTTGCCAATTTACATTAATAGCATCAGGATGCCCTTGAAAATTTTGAGTCTCTTTTTGTGATGCCAAATATATATCTTGGTACTAACCTCCTTGAAAAGAAAACTCTTCTTGTATCATTTTTGGCATAGTGATGTTTTGTGATACCAAGGCTTGGTTTTGAGCATCATTGAGATTTGAGGATTTTCAACCTAAATATTGCATCAAGTTATTTTGAGGTGGGGTGGGAATAATGGCCTTTGAAGTGGAAGGATCATTAGGATCAATGGCATCATATGGCTTAGCTAGAGTTATGGCTCCTTGTGTTTGATAAGGTGGTCTATTCTCTCTAAAACCTTTATAAGGAGGCTTTTGATCTTTGAAGGGTTGATAGGTGGTATGATTTTGTTTTTGATAGGGCCTATTAGTCTAAAAATTTTGTCTCTTGAGATGCACTATTTCATTCTCAAAGGAAAGCTTTTCAAATCTCCTATCTAACTAGCTTGATTAGTAGGGATGCAATTTGAGTTTGAGGTGATGGACTAAGAGCTAAGGATGGAACTTGAAAATTTTGAGGGGATGGTATAGAATTCAATTTTGGAAATATAGGCATTGGATAAAGCTTACCAACCTGTATCAAACTATTCTTTGCCCTTATTGCAACCTCACAAGCATCTGGCAAGGTAGTACCATCCATTAACTGTATCATCACACTAATCTCAAAATTAAGGGCTTTCAAATAATACACAAATACATATTCAGAGGATGGCCTAATCAACATAGGTATTATGGGCCATGTCTTTTGGAATTTGAGGTTAAAATTAGACATGAAATCATGAGGAGCTCTATTTATGACAGTTAATTGCTTAACTAAAGATAGGTTATCAGATTTATCCTCAAATTTCTTGACCAAGGTTGCACCCAATTCATCCCAAGTAGAAATGGAGTTTAGTGGAAGGTTTTTATACCACTAAAATGCTTTTCCTTTGAAGGAAATGACGAGAAATCTAATAGCAACATTATCTTCAACAACATTATGGACTGAACAAAAATTAACTACATCTTGGATTTGCTTAATAAGGGTTGTTTGATTTTCTCTTGAGAAGAATGGGATGCTCTTGAGGGTAGACACAAAAATATCATCAAACTAGGATAGATTTAGTGGGCTACCGCTATTGAATAGAATAAACGTCTAGTTTTTGAGGGCCATTTGGATAGTGGGGTTTGTAGTGGTTAGAACAGTAGGATAACTAGGAGATAAATATGTTTTTGAGGATATAGTTTTGCCCTCCTAAATATTTATATCTTATATGATATAAATTCAAAAGGAATACCTTTACTTGCTGACCTTGTGGTAACCTTTGGCATGAATAAATTGCCTGAATGATGCTATGAGCTCTACAACTAGATGTTGATGATAATGAATACCTTCTTCTACTGCAAAACTTCTTCAGATATGCAAATAATTTCTTTGATGTCTCACTGGGTGTGCTAAAAACTATTATCAATTAGACTTGTACCCTTGTGAAGGTAGTTTTAGGCCTTCATAGTCTACTGAAACATGGAAAAAATCCTAGGTTGTGGGTGGCCTAATCAGCGGATTAAATCTCTAGATTCTAAGGGCTAGCTCCCTTTGGTGTATCAATTAGGATTTCTACTCTATGCTAAAAATTTCTAGGAAAAGGGAAAGGGAAAAAACAAAAAAAAATTGAAGGAAAATCCTATCTAATGATGGTGATACAACTAAATTTTGATTGATCCACTCAATTTGAGCTTCTAAAAACATTGATTAGACAATAAAAAAACAATAAATTTTTAACTCCAAATGACCCCTACACATCATTATTTCATGAAAAGGTTCTATCTTGTGATCAAATCTTGAGGGAAATGATATAATAGGCCTGATTTAAGGCACTAACCATCCACAATATCCACTTTAATTTTAGCCAAAATATATTAAACATAGAACATGACCTTCATATTCTGATCAACTAGTAACTAGGTAAGAATCAGGACTTGACAAGGAAGAAAAGTCTATCACATATGCAAATCACTAACATAAATACACTATACTAGCACCTTGGAGTCTAAAAAATATCTTTCTATTAATTTGAAAAGGTTACACAACACAAATTTTGGTAGAGTCTGGTCTTGACAAAAAGAGGATACATTTCACGATTGAAAAGCTAACTTATATAGAAAAAATATATAACAACCAAGGGATTGTCACTGAAAATAGAAGAGGAGATCAAACAAGTCCAACTTGTGATATCAAAAGATAACATAGCCTTCTAATAAATAATTTTTTGTCTTTTGTCTTGCATGAAAATCTCTTTAGCATTTGAAAATAATGGTGATCTCAAGTTTGAGACAAAACCTTCATCATGCATGATGCTACGCCAATCTCCAAATACAAACTCTACCTAAACTGCCTAAAATAAGAGAACAATTTCCTTTACATGAAATCAATGCCAAAACTAAACTTAGAACTCCACTTAAACTACTGTAAATGTTGAAAGCCTTCAACAAGATAAACAAGAGCACATGCATGACTTGTCAACTAAACAAAGTGCAAGACTAGTCAACTCCAGAATTGAAGCATGCATGAAATTCCATGTTGGCATAGAAGAGATGAGGTGCACCCAAGTTTGACAAGTCAAAATATTTCATGGAAAGCCACACCACAATATTCAAATAAATATGCCTCTTAATTGAACTTGAAGCTAAGTTAGACTTTTAAATGTATGAGATGATTAGGAGATAAGCATGACTTTAACAAATAGTCAATTGAAACTTTGACCAATCAACTATAGATAACCTTTGCCTACATGGAAAAGGGCCTTGATGAATGAGAGGTGCATAGACACTCCAAGAGAATAGCATATACATGGCATATAAACTTAGATTTAATTCCTTATTAACTTACTATCATTCGCAGCCTTCTACTTTTGAGCTCTTCATTTTTATGCATATATTCCTTATGTTTGTCTATGGCTATTTCCTTCAACCTCTAGCTTTTTTTTGCATGTATTCCTTTAGAATTTTCTTCAATGTTATTCTTCTTTCATTTCCTTCTAATAAATTGTTCAAAGGAATTATTTTTAGTTTATTTCTTTTAGAACCTTTCCTCTCATTCATTTCCTTTGGATAAATTTTTTGAAGGAATTGTTTCAATATTTTTGACCTTAGGACTTTTCATTCAAAGTTTTCACAATGGAATATTCATTTAGAAAAATTGTCTGAAGGAATTCATGTCCTCAGATTGCTTGATATTGTCCTTGGAATTTTTAAATACCCCTTCAGGGTTTTAAAAATGTCCCTTCAAAATTTTTGTGCGTCCCTTTGGACTTTGACAATGGACTTTCTCGAAGGGAAAGTGCCCTTCGGGTTTTCTCAAAATGAACCTCTCAGCCTTTTTCCAAGTGTCCTCTCAAAAAAACTGAAAGTGTCCCTATTTTCCAAAAATAACCTTTTGAAAAAGTGAAATGGACCTTTTTTTTTAAAGGAAGGAGCCCTTCAGAAAAATTGTGAAGACTAATTTCTACCACTGCTTCAAAAAGGCATGTTTATGCAAAATTTTCAAATGATA
Organism: Torreya grandis; assembly: GCA_037957365.1. Classification (NCBI taxonomy): domain Eukaryota; kingdom Viridiplantae; phylum Streptophyta; class Pinopsida; order Cupressales; family Taxaceae; genus Torreya; species Torreya grandis. The sequence goes on along the minus strand of JARHVA010000009.1, from coordinate 10,457,689 downwards.
GAAGGGATAATTTGACATGCAGGGTCAAAATTATCAATAATAACCTAGACGTATCATGATCAAATAAGTGGATGCCCCCAATGTCCAAATGACATAAGTAGAGGGAAGGTCCAACATCCAAAAGTGCATGGATCATGTGCTTGGGTATGCTTATCACTCTCAAAAAATGTGTGAAACACATGTGTATATATAAATAGATGATATGTTATTTACCAACATGAAACTAACAACATAGATGCCAATGATCTAATATAAAATGTAAAAGCTAAAAATATTTTTGGATTTTTTAATTTTTTATATTATTTGGTATTTTGGGAATATTTGAAAAGAAAATACTATCCTATGATCTCATCCAAAGGACACTCATAGGTATCTCCCCACCAATAACATGGTGTAATAAATGGGTGGTACTACCAATGAGCATGTATATGTGTAATATTTGAGACTATAAGATTTATAATGCTTTGTGTATGTATTAAAGGACTCTATGGTTGTGAGGAAATGATAAAATCAATGGTGGTTAGTGGAACCCATCATTGAGTGCTATATGGTTTGTTTGAAATAGCAGTAAAAGGAACATGTTTAGGTGTTCTATATATCTAAATATGGTATGAAGTAGATAAGGATTCTATGGAATCCATTGTGTGTCTCTGATGCAAGGGTATCTCAAGTACTAGACACCTAGAAAAGGGGATTGCTTGTTTCTTACCCTTTTGTGGAGGATTGACCTTAATATGTTTATAATTGTCTTCCTTGGTATAAATTTATTTTGTTTAGGTGAAATTTCATTTGAAATTCTAGAAACTATAATTACCCTATTGGCATGAATTTATTTAACACACCCATGCATTATAGAAGGTATTGCATGTAGTGTATGTATCTAGGGTCATCCCAATAATTTATTAATAATACTTATGTAAGGGATAACATAAAAGGTAGTGACCACATATATTGGGACAACATATAAAGGTAAGTCAGTCTCACTAAGAACCTATTGTGAGGTCCCATCGAATACTCTAACTAATTTAGTCAAAGGATGTAAATCATTATGTGTATAACCCAAGTACGTAAGTAATGTCATGGTGAAAACATTATTGATATCACCATTATCAATCATAACACTATGTATAGGCTGGTGATCAAGGTATGCCTGAATGAAGATCTAAGTCATCATCCACAACCTCATTGTCATCAAAAGTAATATAAGGTATCTGAACTATGAGAGTTTTTTTCCATGTATAAGTACCAATAATCCCATCTAATGGGTGCCTAGAATGTGATGGAGTTGGATGTGTATTATATGTCATTTACACTCCTAGTTATTTCTTAGAATTATCTTGAAAAGGATTGTTAAATATCTTCTAATTCTGGTGATCACTAGGTTGTGAACCTGATTCCTTTAGAGGATCATCAAATGTAATATTTTGGTCATTAATAATGTCATGAATATTATGCTTCAAGGTAAAACACCAATTTGTAGAATGCCCTGGGCCTTGGTGATAGTCACAATAAGTATTGGCTTCATATCCTTTGAGTAGAGGTCGACTCATATCAACCTTATAGGATGAGGGAGAGATATGAGGTGATACTTCACAAGCTTTAGAAGTAACAAATCTAGAGACTGAGGTAAGCATGTAAATTATATCATTAGTGCATTAGATAATACAAGTTGATTGGGTTTTTGTGACACCAAATTAACCATGGTAGTTGTTTTCTTTTTAGGCTCTATGGGCTTTAACTTATAATGTGGTTTGATAATAAACTTGGTATTTGATGTAGTTAGTGTGTCTGTTACATACTTAAGTTTGTTCAATGAGATAAGTTTCAATTCATGATCAAGAACTATATGGAATAAGTCATCAAAATATTTGAACTTTTTGAAAACAATGGACTCATGTAATGGGGAAAGTAAAATTTGCTTGAAGATGTCTTGAAGCTCTTTATTTTCCATTGGATTGGTCATTTTAGCCAAAATTTTCTTGTACCTTAAGACATATTCATTGATAGGTTCATTGGTTCCTTGTTTGATTTTTGTAATTTGGTCATAGGAAACTTTTTCAATAATATTATATAGAAGTGTGCCAAAAACTGATCTACAAGAGGTTTGCATGCATTTACTAATTATATTTGTAAATCATAACACCACCTTAGAGCATAGTCCTTGAGGCTCCTTGGAAATAGTTTAGTCAAAAATTTATCATTAGAGGCATAATCAAGGCATGCTACATAAAAAAAATTGAAAATGATGTTTAGGATCACTCTTTCCATCATAAAATGTGAACTTCGATGCAAAAAAATCAATTGGAAACGGGTGCAAGGTTATCTCTAGTGCAAGAGGGTTATGAAACACCTCTTGGGAATCAATATCATAAGGTGATTTCATAGAATTTTGTTCAATATTTATAACCTTAGTTTGCAAAAGTTTTATAGTTTGGACAAGAGCCTGCACCTCTTGGTCTTTAAGGTTGGAGATTTGGAAGTTACCAAAGGAGGTGTACCCATAGTTTGAGTGGATATAGGCATTGAAACTGGTAATTGGGTTGAAGTATTAATGTTTCCCATGTGAGATGTAGTAATAGTAGTTTCAAGTAACATAGGTGTGAACACATATCACGTACCCCCATTAAAAGTATGAAGTGGTGATGTGTTTAAGGGGAGTTTTTTTGGTATATGGGGATGACTCATAGCTCTAATAACATGATCAATGGATGGAATTGCTTGTTCATCTACGCCTTTTGATTTTTTATTTTCTAATATGGCTCTTAGGATATCATCAACATCTTTAGGGTTTTTTCAAATACAATGTTGAAACATAGCAAGAGCTTGTACTTGATCTTGGTCTATTTGCTCATTTTAATTAGATACTTCATTTTCATGATCTGAATCAATTTCTATGTTAAATTATACAGTATGAAATTTAATTTCATTAGTAACATATTCATTAGGTATAGGATTGGTTTTTTCATTGGTTTGGGCCATCTTGGGTGGATAATGAGTGAGCTCTAGGTGTTCGACAAAAAAACTAACTAATTTAGAGCTACGCTTAGGTTGCATACAAATGATAGAACAAATATGAAAAATATAACAATGAAAAACCTTATAAGGGTGAATACCCTAGGGTAAGCTAGGGTTTTCATAAAGAGACAGGTTCATCAAATGTTTAAACCTAAATTGAGATGTGTCAATATGGTATAGGGTTACTAATATAGAAATGAATAAGCACAATGGTGATAAATAAATATATATATTAGGCCAATTAATTTTCAAACTCATATAAACAATGTTTTGAATTTATAATACCAAGATATGCTAAAAGTGGATAGTACAACTATTGATTGATATTTAAATAAATTAAAAATAAGAACACTTGGTTTACTGTGTACATGCAAATCTAGGTTGAAATAAGCTAAAAGTGGACTAGATCTAGTTTTTAGATTAATTGTTAGATTCTATAAATTTGCACTTTGTGGCCTCAAGTACTTGTGTCAGATCTGAATGGTTGTGTCAATACTACTATATGACTTTGACATAGGTGTCTAGTAAAAAATATTAACTGGATCTAATTGTGACCACTAGAATCCCTCTAGGTTTTCTATTGACTTTCTTTTGATGTGTTTGGATCATTCACACATGATATCACTCCTTGTCAAATGATCAAATCCTAACTCTTCACCGTTGTAGAGAATATTGTTGGTGATCAACCAACAATAGATTACACTTGTGAAAGCAATAAACGCGGAAATAAATCAGATAGACAAGTAACTAGAATGATAAATAGTAAGAACAAGAGATACAAGAAACCACCCTGAAAACTTGTATTAACAAACTCTTTACAAAAGGAATACAATTGAAGAAACTTCTTTCTTCCACACCTCTCCTAGATGTATAGATCTCTCACTAGATCTCTATTCCTCAAGAGCTCTCTCTCTCAAGAACAATCAACTCCAACAAACCTGGATTGATTCAATTCTGTACTGTTCTTCAACATTCACATACAATGAACTACTACAATAATTCACATAAAGCTAAGAAGATCTGTGTAGACCCGAAACTATCATAGTGTGCTCCTTGGTGAATATTTTAGCTCCACACCCTAACAATCTCCCACTTGGAGATAAACAGCTGCACCAGTACCTGTACAGCAACATCTTCTAGCTCCTCCATCTTCAGCTCAATCATGAAGACCAATAGAAGTTGAATGAAGATTCAACTTCTCCTTTGTAACCGGCTTGGTTAACATATCAGTAGGATTCCTATCCGTATGGATCTTCTCCAGCTTCAACTCACCATCTTCCAATACCTGTTGTATGAAATGGTACCTTAGCTGTATGTGCTTTGTTCTTGAATGAAAGGCTGAATTCTTAGCCAAATGGATTGCACTCTGACTGTCACTATACAATATGCAACTCTCATGCTCCCTACCAAGCTCATCCATGAACCGTGTCATCCATATCATCTCTTTGCTAGCCTCTGTGGCTGCAATATACTCTGCTTCTGTAGTTGACAAGGCAACAACCTTCTGCAACTTAGATATCCAGCTAACCGCCGTTCCACCTACAGTGAAAACATAACCTGTAGTGCTCCTCCTGTCATCCAAATCACCTGCCATATCTGAATCTACATAACCATGTATAGAAGTATCTAAACCTCCATAGCACAGGTGCCTATTGCTGGTTCCTCTCAGATATCTAAGGATCCATTGAACTGCTTTCCAATGTTCCTTACCTGGATTGGCCATATACTTACTTACCACTCCCATTGCTTGGGCAATATCCGGTCTAGTACACACCATTGCATACATCAAACTCCCTACTGCGGAAGAATATGGAACCTTACTCATGTACTCTACCTCATCATGTGAATTAGGACATTGTTCTTTACTCAACTTAAAATGTCCAGCCAAAGGTGTGCTTACCGGTTTAGCATCCTGCATATTGAACCGTTTCAACACCTTGTCCACATAATCTTCTTGAGACAATATCAACCTGTGATTTTTCCTATCTCTCTTAATGCTCATGCCAAGGATTTTCTTTGCTGCTCCCAAATCCTTCATAGCAAACGTTTGAGCTAATTTCACTTTAAGCTCAGAGATATCCTGCATGTGTGATCCTACAACCAGCATATCATCTACATACAACAATAGAATAATATATCTACCGTTATAAAATCTCTTGAAATACACGCAATGGTCAGATTGACACCTATTGTAGCCATGCTCAGTCATAAACCTGTCAAATTTCAAATACCATTGCCTAGGAGCTTGCTTGAGGCCATACAAGCTTTTCTTCAATTTGCACACTAACTTCTCCTTACCCTTAACCTCAAATCCTTCCGGTTGTTCCATATAAATTTCTTCATCCAAATCTCCATGAAGAAACGCTGTCTTAACATCTAGCTACTCAAGATGCAAATCCTCAAAAGCAACCAAAGACAATACAACCCTTATAGAAGTCATTTTAACAACAGGAGAAAAAATCTCACCAAAGTCAATACCTGGCTTTTGTGCAAATCCTTTCACTACCAATCTGGCCTTATATCTCATCTGTTCATTCTCACCTTCTTTTAACCTGTAGGTCCATCTGTTCTTGAGTGTTCTTTTACCTGCTGGCAATTCAGCCAAATCCCATGTTTGGTTCTCTCTTAAGGACTCCAACTCCTCAACCATGCCACGCTCCCACTGACTCTTGGACTCCACCTGTATTGCTTCTTCAAAACTCTCTAGTTCTCTGCCATCAGTTAGCAATAGATAAAATAAAGGAGGAGAATATCTAATTGGAGGCTTATTCACCCTTTCTGACCTCCTGATGGGTGTCTGAGACTCATTCACAACACGCTATCCTCCCAAATTCTCTGACAGTGACCGACCTCTTTCACCTCTAGACCTGTTACTGGCCGATGTCGGTTCTGCTTGACCGACCTCAGTGCCTGTCCTACCGATGTCGGTCTCTGTATGGCCGACTCCAGTTTCTGTCCTGCCGATGCCGGTTCCTACCCTACCGACGTTGGTCTCTGTGTCTTCCTGCAAGTGATTATTTATTTTTCCCGTGAGCTCATATTGGACATTTACCTCGTCTAATTCACCATTGCTCTACTCAGATTGATTTAGCTTCCTTAGCTAATCACAATACATCACTCTTTCATTGAAAACAACATCACGGCTCCTAATTACCTTGTTAGTTTCTAGATTCCACAATCTGTAACCAAAATCATCTGAGCCATAGCCAATAAACATGCACCTCATAGACTTAGCATCAAGCTTCTTTTTATTTTCTTTATCTATGTGCACAAAGGCTTCACAACCAAAAACTTTGAGATATGAGAGATCTACCTTTTTACCTGTCCATGCCTCTTCTGGAATACCACCATCCAGAGCTGTAGAGGGTCCTCTGTTAATCAGGTATACTACAGTGTCAACAGCTTGTGCCCAAAACTGTAAGGGCAAACCAGCATGCAATCTCATACATCTTGCACGCTCCATTATTGTCCTGTTCATCCTTTCAGCAATTCCATTCTGCTGAGGTGTCCTTGGAACCGTCCTTTGCCTGTGGATTCCATGCATATAACAATAATCTCTGAACTTATAACTGCAAAACTCACCGCCATTGTCAGATCTCAGGCACTTCAATCTTTTACCTGTTTCATTCTCAACCATAGCTTTCCAGATCTTAAAAGTCTCAAATACATCAAATTTTCTTCTAATACAATAGATCCATACCTTCCTTGTAGTATCATCTATGAAAGATACATAGTACTGTGATCCTCCAATGGAAGCAACCTGAGCCGGTCTCCACATGTCTGTGTGAACAAGTTGCAACTTATGCCTCTTCTTAGTAGACCCAGTCTTGAGAAAACTAACCCTTTTCTGTTTTCCAAATACACAGTGCTCACAAAACTCTAGATCTATGCCTTTTAAATCTGAAAGCATACCTTTGGACTTAAGAATTGACATCCCCTTCTCACTCATGTGGCCAAGCCTTGAGTGCCACAATTTAGTATCCACATCTGAAGTAGATAATACAGAAGGAGATTTGTTAGTAACACAATTACACAAATAAAGAGTATCTTCTCTCTTACCTCTGGCCATAACAAGTGCACCCTTGGTCACCTTCCAAGATTCTGCTGTGAGAGTTACTGTACAACCCTCATCCCCTAACTTTCCTACAGAAATCAAATTTCTCTTCAAGCTAGGAACATGCATCACATCTCTCAACACCCATGTGTTGTTGTTCTGCATCTTTAGCTGCACTTTACCTTTGCCAATTATTTTATAGGGCTCATCATCCCCTAGATACACTATTCCAAAATCTCCATGGATATAGTCACTAAAATATTCCCTGTTAGGGGTAGCATGAAAAGATGCACCAGAATCTAACACCCAAGATTCTATATTATTATGCAGAGAGAAAATTACAGCATCTTGTGCAATACCTGTAACCTTGGCTTCTTCCTTTCCTTCGTGCTGATTGTCCTCCTTAGCCTTTGACCAACAATCTCTGCTTATGTGCCCAATCTTTCCACAATTCCAGCATTATGGCTTCCTGCCGTTCCTGGATTTGGATCTTCCTCTCACCTTAGACTTTGATCTTGATCTCCTCTTGCTCTTATCTTTCTGCCTCCCCCTGCTCTCAAAACTTAAAGCGTTCCCAGATGTCTCTTTTGTGCTTTTCCTGCGTATTTTCTCATTCAAAATAACACTAACAACATCCTCTACTTTCAAAATATTTGATACAGATGCAGTATTACTTACTGCCATTACTAAGCCATGCCAGCTTTCAGGCAAAGAACATAATATCAAAAGAGCTTTTATTTCATCATCAAACACTATATTGACTGAACTTAATTGATTCACAATTCCATTGAAATCATTCAGATGAGTAGAAATAGATCCACCTTCATTCATATGCAAATTAAATAACTGCTTCATAAGATATACCTTATTAGAAGTTGAGGGTTTTTCATACAAATTTGCTAACGTAGTCATCAACTCTACCGTAGACTTTGCCTGTGATAAGTTAGATATCACATTGGATGCTAGACTCAGTCTTATAGATCCCAGAGCCTTTCTGTCAAGAACTTCCCATTCTTCATCCTCCATGTCTTTGGGCTTCTTTGCAACACCACCTAACGGTAAGTAGAGATCTTTCTGATACAGATAATCCTCTATTTGCATTCTCCAATGTTGGTAATTTTTGCCATTGAACTTTTCCATTCTCAGTTTACTTTCATCTGCCATTACTTCTCCCACTCAAACAAAAATCCCTACAGAAACCCCTGTGAGAACCTGTAATCAATACACACTACACAGATTTGAACCACCTGTTAGTGAACCTGAGCTCTGATACCACTTGTTGGTATCAGCTCTTGAACCTGCAACCAAGGCTCTGATACCACTTGTTGGTGATCAACCAACAATAGATTACACTTGTGAAAGCAATAAACACGGAAATAAATCAGATAGACAAGTAACTAGAATGATAAACAACAAGAACAAGAGATACAAGAAACCACCCTGAAAACTTGTATTAACAAACTCTTTACAAAAGGAATACAATTGAAGAAACTTCTTTCTTCCACACCTCTCCTAGATGTATAGATCTCTCACTAAATCTCTATTCCTCAAGAGCTCTCTCTCTCAAGAACAATCAACTCCAACAAACCTGGATTGATTCAATTCTGTACTGTTCTTCAACATTCACATACAATGAACTACTACAATAATTCACATAAAGCTAAGAAGATCTAATTCTAAATATAGAATTAGGAAACTTGAGCATGCACTTACAACAAACAGTTAAGCCACTTGAACAAGGGCTCTAAAAATAATATTACTAGTAATAGAGACGCGAGCTTAAGACTACAACTTAAACTCATCATGCAAACACTCGCTTCTGTCCTCGGAAATAGCATTCTGGACGCACAGGTAACCGACGCCGGTTCCTGCTGCTTGCCTGTGACCACCATCGGCCGACACACTGCCGATGCTGGCGCCTCTGCAACTGCACCTGACCGACGCCGGTGTCTGTGTAGACCCGAAACTGTCATAGTGTGCTCCTTGGTGAAGCTTTTAGCTCCACACTCTAACAAATATGGGGAAAATGGCTTAGTGAGCACACAATGTTGAGCTACCCTAAGAACCCATATATCAACGGGCATTGCCTACATAAATAATATTTTGAAGAGGGACTCATACTTATGTAGTTCTCCCCTATGTGTTGGCTTGTGTGTGTATTGGCATGCAATGTGTGATAAGAAAGTACCTAGAGTGATCTAGCTTTTAACTTGAAAAATATGGATCATGGAGTGCTTATTTAGTAATTCAGATCTGTAGATGGGTTGTCTCTATTACTAATATTGAAATAGGAAAGAATAAGGAAGTTTTACTCACTTGATTTCTTGATTGAGTGATTTTGGTAAGTTTCCTTCTGAGTTGTTAGATATGTGTTAGGTGAGGAATGAATGAGGGTTGATCTTGTATATATATACCAATCCATTTTGTAAATATCTCACATTAAAGTACTCAGGATGACCTTTAGGATACATTTTATTTAAAAATTTGATGACTTTAGGGCACTAAACATTTAGTTTGGCATAAAACACTAGCATCAATGTATGTGTCTCGCTAAGATGCGAGTGTCCAAGAAGCTGCAAAACAAGTACATGTCCAAATATTATATAGAATAATAATAATTAAACATTTATAATATTTTAAGCAGTACATAAGGCTTAGTCATCATAATAACATATGGTTAGACTAAGAGATAAGCAATAGGCACACGAGATAGTGGATGTGAGCCTTTTTGTAGCAGAAAGGTCTTAGAACTAAAGTTACAACAATGATTAGTAATTTCCAAATATACAAGACTGAGATGCTATATAATATAGATTTAGTGTCTACACCTTCTCCTCTAGTAATTCATCATTATCATATTCATGAAAACTTATTGGATTTTTGACATCTTTCTTGATTTGTCATAATTTTTATTTTCTAGCCTTTTCTTCTTCTTTATTTTTGTTCTCCTCAAATTATAATTTTATTATTTTTCTTAGGTTCATGATTCTAAAAATATCATATACAATGTACAAGATAACCATCAATTGCAAAAGATGAAATATGTGGTAAAGTTTCTAACTTTGGAGTGGTTTAAATACAAAATGTTTTCGTTAAGACTTGTAAAAGTGTATTATAGTGCCCTTGCAAAGTAAAATATTTTCCAAATAGGGTTCTATAGCCTAAGTAATATTCTTTCAACACTTATTGTGCTAATATACCCAATAGATTAATTATTTAACTCTTACATATAGAGAGTCGATCAATTGTGATGGATAAGATAGATTAGTCCTTGTCCACTTCAAAAGTACACCTACAAAGAAAAGTATATTAATAAAATTGACAAGACATCTGGTACATATTATTATTTTTATCATTATCTAACTCTTGAATATATAGAGAGTATAAATTATGATGGAAAATACCAACTAGTATTGGTCCACTTTAGAAGTGCACCTATAAAATACAATATTTTCTAAATTGGGTTGTGCAGTTGTAATTGATATTCTTGAAACAATGACCTTGTTGACATACTCAATATACAAATGGAAATGACTAAACATCCAATATGTATAATTTAATTCCCCATTATTTGAATCATGTATATATAGAGACTATAAATTGTGATGGACAAGGTCAATCATCCCCAATCCACTTTATAAGTGCACATTCAAAGTAAAATATTTTCAAAATCAAGTTGTGTATCCAATTTGAGATTTTTACAGTAATGACCTTGATAACAAAACCTGTATACTGATGGAAGTGCTAGGCATATACTATGTATAATTTAGTTCATAATTATATGACTCATATATGTATAGTGACTGTAAATTATGATGGAAAATATCAATTAGTCTCAACCCACTTTAGAAGTGCACATGAAAATTACAAAAAATTTCCAAATTAGGTTTTGCAGCGTATTTGAAATTATTTTAACAATGACCTTGCTAGAAAATCCATACCCATGAATTACCGATGGAATTGACTAGACCTTTTAGTGCATTATTGTGCAGTCATAATTGAAAATCTTCTAGTGATTTTGCTAACACTCTTAATTGATCTTCATAAATATTTTTATTAAATATGCATTAATCTCCCATTCTACACAAGCAAGAATGAATATCTTATATTTATATGAGGTATAGGAGAACAATAAATTTGGCTTGGGATTTGAGAGCATTATTACAATTGTGAAGATATTCATCAATCAATTTTTATTTAACTGGTTATAATTCAATATGTGCTTCCTTTGGTACTAGATATGGAGAATAAGAATCAAAGGGGGAAAGAATGTGAACCCACCTTTACATTATCCCAAAGAAAAATGTGTGATTATTAACATCTTCTTATTTAGTGCACAATATTCGAAGAATCATTGGTGTAGGGAAAATTGATTCATAAACATTTTCTTCTCAAGCTCCCAAGCTTATGGAAATTTGGTTGGTTCAAAATGTTTGCAAGAGTGGTCATGGGTGGTAGAAGGAATTTCCAATAATAACATAGACATCATCAACCATCTTGTATACTTTATTATATAGGAATAATTTCATTATAATATTGATTCAAATTAAATATGTGGTTTTGTTTTGTTTTAAATAAGGCGAATGGTTCTTTGGTCATTCATTTAATATTCCATATATTCTAAAGGAAGTGTTGTTGCTCAAATTTATACCATATATTTTAATTAATAATGGGATGGAATGAATTATTTATAATGATGTTCACACTTACTATTTATTCTAACGGGATTGATACACAAGATACAACTTGCAAGAGGGGGTTTAGTCTCCTCATTTATAGCTCTACAATACCAAGGGGGCTTTATTATACAATTATTCAATGCATTTATGCTAAACAACTTTGTATATGCATTAAATATAGGAAAATGAACAAAATACACTATATCCATCTGCATTATCATTTGTCACTTTCACCATAGACACTTTCTCAAACACAAAATTCAAATTCAAATTTCAAAATAGATGAATAAATATGAACCTACATATTTGTGTTCTCATTCGCTTGATTAAAGACTTAAATCACACATTGGACCATGTGAATAAAATAGTTTCAAAACTACATAGGTATCTTAAATTTCATAGGAAAATCACTTGAAACTTTACTCTTATTAACTATAATTACAAAGATGCCCAAAACAATACACATAATGGGACAATAATGTGATTTGAATGGATTTATAACACATACAACTACACCTGCATTAAAAAACTACCCAATTTTAAACCATAAAAGATTCTATATAATTTTTTACATAATATCTTTACAATGAGAGTTATAACTATTGACCATTTTGGTCCTGTAGGCCAAAAGTCAGTTTCCTTCTTTCCCTACTATTCTAAACCTTCAGTCTTGGATGTATCCACCTTTTGTAAATGCTCAATTTCCCTTTGAAATAAGTCCTGTTCTTATAAAGAATTGATAGATCTAAGACCTGTAGGTTTTGGTTCAATATGGAGCTTATTTCACTTTAAACAAATGCCTTCGACAAGCCTTTTGACAAGGGAATGGCCCAACAAGAATGAAAGTCTCTTACAAAGCCCCATAGGTCAAGTGCCCTTGCGGAGGGTAGTCAGGTGCAAACGGGATCATTCAACAGGGTCTGAAGGGTAATTTGGACCCTAAGCCACCCTTGCAGAAGGCAGTGAACACCTTCGGGAAAGTGGAAAAGGTAGAAAAGGGGTAGAGTTTTCCTTCGGAGAAAGACAAGGCAAAAGATAAAAGATTCCTTCAGACTTTTTGTCTGAAGGAAATCCAAGGAGAAAACAAAGGTTGAATTCCTTCAGACAAAATGCCTAAAGGAATTCCTTCGGACATTTTGTCTGAAGAAATTCACAAGGCAAGGATCCAAACAGAAAGTTACCCTTCAGAAAGGAATCAAAGGTCAAAGGTCCTTCAGACTTTTTGTCTAAAGGAAAAGACAAGGAAATCCAAAGGATGAGTTCCTTTAGACAAAATGCTCGAAGGAATTCCTTCAGACATTTTATCTGAAGGCATTTGTCAGAGGATTTTCTCAAAAGAAAGAAAGGGTTGAACATGAAGGAAACATTTCCTTCAGGCAAAATATCTAAAGGAATTGAGAAGCCAAGGCAGCCCAAAGGATCCAAAAGGGCAAGTGTCCTTGCGGGGGACTCTCGGCTACCAAAAGGGGGACCTTTTCCAAGCTTTGAAGGGACACCTTCCCTTCAGTAGGGTTAAATTGCAAAAGGACGAAGGAATGAATAAGGCCAAGGAAATTACCAAAAGGGTGACAGGCCTGAAGACATCAAATTCAACATCATGAACTAGTCATTGGAATTCAAATGTCCAACGATGTCCCCATGGACATCAAATTTAGGACAATGGAATAGTCGTTGGCTTTCAAATGACGACGGGTGCACGAACGTTAACTTTATGGTAGTGAAATAATCATTGATCTTTAAATGCTTGAGCACGAACCTGAAGGAATTTAAAGGCCTTAAGGCCAAAAGGAAGAGACCGTCAAGAAAAGAGCCCGAAGAGCCAAGCATTATAGTAGACAAAATAGTCCAGGTGGAAAAAGAAGGTGTCGTCACAAGGAGTTATTGATGTGGATGAAACATTCTTCACCAAGTGGTCATCAAAGAGCACAAACATTCAAGAGGGCAGCCAATTTTTTATTTGTTTGGCATTAATATGCGCACAATTGCACAAACTTTCATGGAAGGATGGCTTTGTCAGTTATGTAGAGTAGTGACCCATAATTTTGCAGGAGTGTTTAATATGCCCAAGAAGCAAAGTCAAGACTAAAAACTGCCACATCATGGTTCCTTCAACGATTTCCTCTTCCCAATGTATTAAATGTAGCATGGGCCACTTGTGGAAAGAGGTGCCATTGCTTTCTCTTTCTCTATATATTGTAAACTCTCATTTGATAAAGATATCTCTCAGCTTGTATGGCAAAGCCCTGTAGGATTTTACCTTGAATCAAGATAGTATTTTTTACCTCTGTTTTGAGTTTACACTTTTGTATATGTCTATGGTTTTGTCTTATGTTAAGTCATTTTATTTCATGCTTTCACAAAATGATTCTAGCATGTCTAGTGTATTATGAGTTCTTCTTTTGCAGGTCAACTAGAAGTGTCCACAATAGAGTATAGGTGCATGTGAATAGGCTGCCATAGTGTGTCTTAGAACACCTCTGGTAGTTCTTCCTCCTTGTATCTGCAGAGGACCCCTAGCTCACTGATGCAGAAGAGTTTCTCATATCAAATGAAGTGTATATTTACTTGTTCTTATGTAAAGTGTATGTCAAAGCTAAGTAGATCAACCATTTTTGGTGCATCATCGTTTAGTTTAGGTTCTATTTTTTAGTAATCCTTCTCTCTTTTCATCCCCTGCTATTGTTAGTAGTAGGAAATCTAGAACCACAGAGATGCATCAAAGGGAGCTAACCCTTATCTAGAGATTCTCTCCTCAGTTTTGCTAGACCCACATCAAGAGGGGAGTCTCCATTGTGTCGTGTGGAAGACAGAAGCTCAGCCTCCTGTCAAGGGTGCAATCCATAGTGTCAACAATAACTACCCATTAAGTGAATAACTTCATATCTATCCAAGTGAGTGATTAATTCAATGTCGTTAAAACATCAATTAGACGACACATAATGTTCCTAATATATCAATGTATTTGGATAAAATGCATTTTTTAAACATGAAAAGATCATATCAAATTTAACCAAGAAATATAGGGCTCACAAAAAACATATAATCCCTATATGATATTACTTAGTGGAAACCATAATTCTCACAAACAAAAGGGGGATAGATTTAATAAAATAATCACCAAGACCGATGCCTTCATCCATTGGTAAAGCACATGAATTAACAACCCCTAACATTATTGGAATAATTATAAAGGAGAAATGAATGTTAAATTTATATGATCTTATACAAATGTGGACACATTGCGACAAGAAACAAATATGGCATACATTGAACTCTTCATTTCTAGATAATTTTCAACATTGCAAAGGAGTCTCATATACATTGAAAATACAAGTAAAAATAAAAGTAGTATTGAAAGTGCATCCATAATTCATAGAATAATATAACTACAAGGAATTTTTCAATCTTATTTCTAAGATTTATACACGTCATTATTTCAACATGATAACCTAGCATTTATGCCATGCAGTTTTCAAACAAAAACCCAAAACATCAATATTTGAAAATTACCTATTCTTATGAACTCCATAGTCTCTCAAAAATTACTCATATGGCATGAAAGCTACAAATCAAGAATAATACCTAAAATAAAATAAGAGAAATAAACATTCTTGATCTCGAAAACAAATGTCAAAATGAAGGCAATTTTCATCAATATATAGGAGTAGTTGCATAGGGTTTGCTTGGATGATAAAAAGTAATATTGGTCAAGTGAAAACATTACAATAAATGATAACACATATAAATATCAAAATGAAAGGAAATTTTCATTAAGATATAAGAGTAGCTACATAAGATTTGCTTGGATGAGATGAATGGAATATTTGATCAAGTGAATAACATTCCAATATGTGGTATCATATTAAAACACTCCTAGAAGGATATAATCATGGTGAAAGATGTATCATATGTATCACACAAGAAGAACTTCATCTGCTTAAGAATAAAAAATGACAAATTTCATAAAGATCCTCTAACGTGTGTAAAAAAATCATGATAAAGAACCCTTGGCCCATATTTCTAATCATTGGGTATGGATTCATTCTTATGAGAATAGTGTTTTTCATATTAAAATATCATCATATGTGAGTATTAAAGCATACACTAATGATTTTATCTAATAATGGTAATTGTCATAATGGGAACATAAGATCATTTTCAACAATTCAAATCCCCTATTCATCAATATTTTATTTGTAGAGCATATGTAAATGTCAAAAATCATACACGAACACTTTTATTTATTTTGGATCATATTGATTACATTCACTTATTTACACAATCCTTTTATATCTTCATGTTTTCTCAAGTAGTTTTGATAGGTAGAGGTCAACCTATCCATGGGATTACAATTAAACGGTGGCCTTATACTTTGTTAACATATACACATGTTCCCTCTCCTTGTAGGTTTACCACATGATCAATTTCATCTACATTTTTATCATTATAAATTTTTCTTAATGATATCTTCAACTAGTTATGCCATTAATATTAATTGAGGATTAAAAATACTATGCTTTAGAATTTATAAAACACGCATATCTAAAATCCTTTATATAGAAATATAAATAAATAGAGTACATGAACATTATGATCATATTTCACAAGTATAAATCTTAAACTTTTCTATACAAAAATATTCATAATGTGCCCTCATGGTATGCTCTGCAAGAATCTAAATTATATTAATTCAAGTACAACCAAATATGGGAAGTGGTTTAATGTTTAATAATTTTTTATCTACATCAAGCAGATTGAGACTCAAAGATATTATTTGTCCCAATAAGTATTTATGTAGGAATAAAATCATGATGAACCAATTAACACATGCCAGATATCTAACTAGTCATTTTCATTAGTCTAGGTAATAGTACCATGTCTACACCTTACTAATGGTGTATGTTGCAAGAATATCAATTATATTAATTGAATTAAAACTAAATATGGGAAGTGATATATATCTTAATAATTTTTAGGTGCACTTAATTAAATTAAGAATATTGTAGAAAGATATTATATGTCCAGTTTAGTCTCTAGGAAGGAGTTACTAATCTCTAGGAAGGAGTTAGAGCATGATGAAATGATTAACATATATCATATGTGTAGATAGTCATTTTCATAAATCTAGATAGCAGTATTGTGTTTACATGAATCTCATGATGTGTACCACAAGAATATCAATTATATTGATTGAAATACAACTAGATATGGGAAGTAGTGTAGTGCATAGTAATTTACAAATGTACTCAAATCGAGTGAAACTAAAATATCTTTCATTTTTAATGGTTAAGATGTACCCCATTTATTCAGATAAGGACATCACAAAGCATTTTAATCATAGTAAGACAAGGGAAAAAACAACCAAAATTTATATATAAGAGTGTTATAATGAACTTGCACACCACTACACTAATTAAACACATCGAAAATGGGAATTATGAATGTTTTCAAGGATAGATAATACACATTTCCCCTTGTTCCTTGGCCCAAATAAATAACTCATATCATTCACACATATCTTGGGATTCATGATATAGGGAAAATTACTCTACCAACCTTTGCTCATCAATTTATCTGATAATATGCAAATGTTGGTACAATTTGAAATGTTGGGTGGAATTTTGTTCCTTTATGTATCCCATTTTATTCAATAAATTTTATGATCTAGAGGGATAGAGGCTATTCATGAGGGATAGAGGCCCCTTCCTTCTCTAACATTTATATCCCAATTCTCTCCACCTTATTAAAAATTAGGCTTTTTTTGGAGGATCTAACAAATTCATGATGGCATCGAGAAAGTAAAAAAATCTCTTTATTTTTTATGCAATAGCTATAATACATTATAATAAAAATTATATAAATTTGAGTAGGAATCATATTATTATAAATTTGTAAACTATTAATTTTTATAAAAAATATATTCAAAAAAATAATTAATTTTATACAATACTTAATGATCATAAAGAAGTAGTTTATTCTCTACGTTTAATATAATATAACTAAACCTCATTTAATAAATTATAATACTAAAAATTTAAATAAAATTCTAAGATAAACATAACCAACATTGTTTATGTAAGTTTAATTTAAATGATAGTATGCAAGAACTTTGACTTTTTTTATATTAATTTTTTTATTTCCTTGGAAACTATTTACAATTACTTCATGTTGGCTCTCAAAATGTATTTGGACATTTTCAGTGCCATGGGTGAAAAATGGAATATGAATGACAAATAACTACGACTCTCCCTGGAAAGCTATACAATTTTTGTGGGTAAAATATATGAAAACTCCACTCACATGGGTGACTCTCATTGCATTATGCCCATAATGAAAAGTTATGTGTACATGGTTGACCTATTTGGCCATTCAAATTATTTTTTAAAAGCCTTAAATTTTATCATCAAAATGCTTATAAACTTGGTGTGACTGCTTATAAACTTGGTGTGAATGTGTTTTAAGAAGTCTAATCATACCCATAAGCATGGGTCTATTAAAAATTAGACAAAATTATCTTGGGTCACCCATAATAGGTGTGTTTGATGGTGGTGATGACATAGAATTGTTATATTCATTATATGGTTTGAATTATTACTCTCATTCAGAGTTGGATTATAACCACACTTTAAGATACATGTGTCAATTTTATAAGGAACAACTCATGAAGGTTGTACTTTTGGGTATATTTACATCCTAGTCTTAAATTATGGATATCATTATTCATAATGCTTTTACTTATTGCATATCATAAAGGAAGAGGATGGAGAATATGGTGGTTGTTTTACTTGGGAAATTCACAATCATAAAGAAGGAGGATGCAAAAAGAAAATATTTCAAAAAAGGATTCAAAAAAATATTTTAAGTAGTTGAAGGAGAGAGCGGGCCCATGAGAAAGATATATGCGAAGAGATGAATTTCATGTGAAGAGAAGGATTAGGGGAATACTATTTTAAAAACTTGTATTTTATTTGCTTTTTTAATAAAATATTTTTCTACAAATTGTTTGTAAATTCAACATTCATCATTAATTATGATGAATAATATATGAGTAATTTTGAAAGACAATCTTGAGAAGAGTATAAAGGTTTTTCAATAATAAAATTATTGATATCATTATGTTGAATATGTTTTCTTTTTAAGGCCAAAACATGTGTTTGTATATTTTGAAATATTTTGAAAGGAGTGGAAAAAATATTTTTTATTTATTTATGGTTGTTGTTACTCACATCTAAGGCGTGATCATATCCATAAGGAACATGGGACTATTAAATATGTGGTATAATCTTCCTATAGCATTGGAGTGATTAAGGAAGCATGTATAATTAGCTTGGAGAGTTATAAAATGAGCTTGAAGCATTGAAAACATTGAAAGTTATTCTGAATAAGTGTTTATTGCATTGAAATAATAAATACCATTATAAACGGCTTGGGAAAAGTTTCTTGAGTCTATTTGAAGTGTTGGAATTATTATCCTCTATATTTTTGTTTATGGGGCATTGGAAAAGGACCTAGGCCATGTCAAACATATGCATTGAGGTTTATTTTCTACAAATTAAGTGTGGAAGCACTGAAAATCTACCATAAAGTGCCAAAAAAACCTTATTATTAATCTACCAATGGCATTTAAAGTTGCCTAGTAGCATGTTGTGTTGGAATTAACCTAAAAATGCATTATAATCTTAAGGAAAATTTTGGAATGAAGTTTTGAAACCAAATGCTATTTTTTAAAAATGTTAAATGAATTTGTGTTTAGTGATCAGACTTTAGAAATACATCCCAACAACTGCAAAGGAAATTGTCAAAAGAAACGCCTCAACTCAACATACAACATTAAAATCTTGATGAGGACAAATTTTTATCATCTTGATATGCATTAAAAATTGATCATGTGAACCCCTTGAACATTGCCAAACATTATTATAATCACCTGTTGTTGCACACGCTAGGTAGATTCAAATAAAAATCCCTTTATCTATTATTTTTAATTTCTAGGCAATTTCAAACAAAACCTATAATCAAGGTTTTATAGTTTACCACCAAAATAATAATTAGATGAGCTGGTAGTAGCTTCAAGTTAAGTCATTTTGATTAAAGACGTTGAAGGGTCATGGTTTAAACATAATTTATTGTGCATATACATTTGAAAGTTTTTTATATATGACTTCATCAATATCATTGTGTTAAAACCATTCATTTTGAGCCCACTAGTCATGGGTTCAAACCCAAAATGTTTTTTTTATAAATTAGCAAATTCTAATTATTTGTCAAAAACCCCAAAAACATTTCTTGCTACCTCTTTCATCATATCTTTTGCATTAGTTAATATCTTTCCATAAAATTGACTTTTTTTCAAAACTAGACTCTACTAGGATTCCAATGAGTTAAAACACAAAGAGGTAAAATTTGTCAATCTTGTGTATTTTAATCCCTATAAATAAAAAAAAGAGCTGGAATTGCATTACTGAGGGGTTTGTTTAGACTGAAACTATTTGGAAACTTAAAAATAACATATATTTTGAATCCAATGGCCATAATTGGCACATAACCACCTTTTTATATGGAATAAAGATCCAAATTGTTTATAAGTGATACAAATTTGATGACTTTAGGGCACTGAAAACTTAGTTTGGCATAAGACACTAGCATCGATGTATGTGTCTTGTTAGGATGCAAGTGTCCAAGAAGCTACAAAATAATTACATGTCTAAATATTGTATAGGATAATAATAATCAAACATTTATAGCATTTTGAGCAGTGCATAAGGCCTGGTCATCAGAATAACATATGGTCAGACTAATAAATAAGCAAAAGGCACATGAGGTAGTGGATGTGAACCTTTTTGTAGTAGGAAGGTCTTAGAACTAAAGTTACAACAATGATTAGTACTTTCCAAATATACAAGACTGAGGTGCTATATAATATAGATTTAGTGTCCACACCTTCTCCTCTAGTAATTCATCATTATCATATTCACCAAAATTTATTGGATTTTTGACATCTTTCTTGATTTGTCACAATTTTTCTTTCTTAGTCTATTCTTCTTCTTTATTTTTATTCTCCTCACTTTATTATTTTATTATTTTTCTCAAGATCATGATTCTAAAAATATCATATATGATGTACAAGATAACCATCAATTGAAAAAGATGAAATATGTGGTAAAGTTTCTAACTTTGGAGTGGTTTAAATACAAAATGTTTTCATTAAGACTTGTAAAAGTGTATTAAAGTGCCCTTGAAAAGTAATATATTTTCCAAATATGGTTCTATAGCCTAATTAATATTTTTGCAACATTGATTGTGCTAATATACCCAATAAACTAATTATTTAACTCTTACATATAGAGAGTCTATCAATTGTGATGGATAAGATAGATTAGTCCTTATCCACTTCAAAAGTAGACCTACAAAGCAAAATATATTAATAAAAGTGACGAGACATCCAATACATTTTTTTTTAATCATTATCTAACTCTTGAATATATAGAGAGTATAAATTATGATGGAAAATACCAACCAGTATTGGTTTACTTTAGAAGTGCACCTATAAAATACACTATTTTCTAAATTGGGTTGTGCAATTGTAATTGATATTCTTGCAACAATGACCTTGTTGACATACTTATTATACCAAATATGTATAATTTAATTCATGATTATTTGAATCCTGTATATATAGAGACTATAAATTATGATGGACAAGGTCAATCATCCCCAATCCACTTTATCAGTGCAAATTCAAGTTAAAATATTTTCAAAATCAAGTTGTGTAGCCAATTTGAAATTTTTGCAGCGATGAACTTGCTAACAAAACTGATATACTGATGGAAGTGCTAGACATCTAGTATGTATAATTTAGTTCATGATTATATGACTCATACATGTATAGTGACTATAAATTGTGATGGAAAATATCAATTAGTCTCAGCCCACTTTAGAAGTGCACATGAAAATTATAAAATTTTCCAAATTAGGTTGTGCAGCCTATTTGAGATTATTTTAGCAATGACCTTGCTAAAAAATCCATACACATGAATATACTGATGGAAGTGACTAGACTTGTGGTGCATTATTGTGCAGTCATAATTGAAAATCTTCTAGTGATTTTGCTAACACTCTTAACTGATCTTCATAAATATTTTTATTAAATATGTATTATTCTATCATTCTACATAAGCAAGAATGAATCTCTTATATTTATATGAGGTATAGGAGAACAATAAATTTGGCTTGGGATTTGAGAACATTATTACAATTGTGAATATCTCGGTCAATCAATTTTTATTTTAATGGTTATAATTCAATATGTGCTTCCTTTGGTGCCAGATATGGAGAATAAGAATCAAAGGGGGAAAGAATGTGAACCCAAATTTTACATTATCCCAAAGAGAAATGTGTGATTATTAACATCTTATTGTATAATGCACAATATCCTAAGAATCATTGGTGTAGGGAAAATTGATTCATCAACATTTTCTTTTCAAGCTTCCCAAGCTTATGGAAATTTGGTTGGTTCAAAATGTTCGCAGTAATGGTCATGGGTGGTAGAGGGAATTTCCACTAATACAATAGACATCATCAACCATCTTGTATGCTTTATTATATAGGAACAATTTCATTATAATATTGATTCAAATCAACTATGTGATTTTGTTTTGTTTTAAACAAGGTGAATGGTCTTTTTGGTCATTCATTTCATATTCCATATATTCTAAAGAAAGTGTTGGTGTTCAAATTTGTACCATATATTTTAATTAATAATGGGATGGAATGAAATATTTACAATAATTTTCACAATTACTATTTCTTCTAATGGGGTTGATACACAAGATACAACTTGTAAGAGGGGGTTTAGTCTCCTCATTTATAGCTCTACAACACCAAGGGGGCTTCATTATACAATTATTCAATGCATTTATGCTGAACAACTTTGTATATGCATCAAATATAGGAAAATGAACAAAATACACTTTATCCATGTGCATTATCATTTGTCACTTTCACCATAGACACTTTCTCAAATACAAAATCCAAATTCAGATTTAAAAATAGATGAATAAAGATGAACCTACATATTTGTGTTCTCATTTGCTCAATTAAAGACTTAAATCACACATTGGACCATGTGAATAAAATAATTTCAGAACTACATAGGTATCTTAAATCTCATAGGGAACTCACTTGAAACTTTACTCTTATTAAACTATAATTACAAAGACACCCCAAACAATACACATAGTGGGACAACATTGTGATTTGGATGGATTTATAATACATAAAACTGCACCTGCATTACAAAACTACCCAATTTTAAACCATAAAAAATTATGTGCAATTTTTTGCATAATATCTTTACAATGAGAGTTATAACTACCCATTAAGTGAATAAATTCATATCTATCCAAGTGAGTGATTAATTCAATGTCGTTAAAACATCACTTAGATGACACACAATGTTTCTAATATATCAATGTATTTGGATAACATGCATTTATTAAACATGAAGAATTCATATCAAATTTAACCTAGAAATATAGGGCTCACGAACAACATATAATCCATATTTGATATTACGTAGTGGAAACCATAATTCTCACAAATAAAAGAGAAATACATTTAATAAAAATTGATCTAATCACCAAGACCGATGCCTTCATCCATTGGTAAAGCACATTGATTACCAACTCCTAACATTATTGGAATAATTCTTAAGGAGAAATGAATGTTAAATTTACATGATTCTATACAAATGTGCACACATTGCGACAAGAAACAAATATGGCATACATTGAACTCTTCATTTCTAGATAATTTTCAACATTGCAAAGGAATCTCACATACATTGAAAATACAAGTAAAAATAAAAGTAGTATTGAAAGTTTAATTACAAGGATTTTTTCAATCTTATTTCTAAGATTTATACATGTCATTCTTTCAACATGATAACCTAGCGTTTATGCCATGAAGTTTCGAAACAAAAACCTAAAACATCAATATTTGAAAATTACGTGTTCTTATAAACTCCATAGTCTCTCAAAAATTCCTCATACAGTATGAAAGCTAGAAATCGAAAATAATACCTAAAATTAAATAAGAGAAATAAACATTCTTGATTTGGAAAAAAAATGCCAAAATGAAGGCGTTTTTTATCAATATATGGGAGTAGTTGCATAGGGTTTGCTCGGATGATAAAAAAGAATATTTAATCAAGTAAAAAACATCAAAATAAATGATAACACATATAAATATCAAAATGAAAGGCAATTTTCATTAATATATAGCAGTAGCTGCATAGGATTTGCTTGGATGAGATAAATGAAATATTTGATCAAGTAAAGAACATTCCAATAAGTGGTAGCATATTAAAAAACTCCTAGAAGGATATGATCATGGTGAAAGATGTATCATATGTATCATACAACAAGAACTTCATCTGCTAAAGAATAAAAAATAACATATTTCATAAAAATCCTCTGATGTGTGTAAAAACATCATGATGAAGAACCCTAGGGCCAATCATTGGGTATGGAGTCATACTTATGAGAATAGTCCTTATCATATTAAAATATCATCATATGTGAATATTATAACATACACTAATAATTTTATCTAATAATGGTAATTGTCATCATGGGAACATAAGATCATTTTCAACAATTCAAATCCCCTGTGCATCAATTTTTTCTTTGTAGAGCATATGTAAATGTCAAAACTCATACATGAACACTTTTATTTATTCTGGATCAATTCTCCCCAAATCTACACTATTGTATATCTCTTTAAAAAATATTTCAATTTAATCAAACTCCATGAAAAATGGAGCACTGGATTAAAAGATATGAGAAAAAAATCTCTCTTCCACCTTTGGCTACATACACACCTGTGCACAGTTTTTAAAGAATTCAAAATTTCATATTTGGTTTATTTAAGTGATTTAAAAATTTCAATATTCTTTATGGGCTAATAATATACTTCCATTTTCATAATCTGATTGGTCTACATAGATCATCGACCAAGATTGCATCCCCCAAATCAATAATAATCAACGATTCATGACTGATTAAAAAACTCAGGTACACACTAATCCTCATCGAATCAATGACTGGCATTGAATCACCATTATTTATCATATTTTAAAAGGGCATCTCAAAGTATCCAATCAATTACTGAGAGCTAACCTCGCCAATGAAAAAATTCTCTACCATTTCCTTTGTAAGTGAATGCTCGGCCAATTCTGCCTGCAATGAGTCAAACATGAAGCATGAATATTGTAAGCCCTAATCAAAATAGGTGAAAAAGTTAGTTGATTCACACTAAATAAGATTGGATGGCTTGCATCTCCATGTTTTTCTCTTTTCTATGGCAAAATTTTTTTAATCATAAATTACCAGCAATTATGCTCATTGCCCAACGGCTCTGATGACACCCATTGCTTCTTCATATTTTTAGTGAACCATAGTTTCGATGCTTTTTCACATTTCACCACCATGTTTCCATGTGCCATTATTCATTTTTTCTAATTTATCATGTTACATCTCTTGGCATAATGATTGTTGTTAAATCAATACTTCTTCACATTTTCACTAAGTTTTAGGTTTTGCTTCTTCATATTTCACCATGACACTATCATGTGTTTTTGTCTATTTATTATAATTTATTTTTACTGTAGGTTACGTCTTTATGTGTAATGATTGTCTTTAAATTGATGTTTCTTCATATTTTCAGAGCTATAAGTTTCAATGCTTCTTTACATATTCACATTCATCCTCTGATCTCCATGTAATCGTTATTGTTAAATTAACATTTCTTCACATTTTCACCAAGCTGTAGATTTCAATACTTCTTCACATTTTCACCTTTATCTTCATATTTTTAGAGCTGTAGGTTTCAAAATTTCTTCACATTTTCACATTCATCCTTTGATCTCCATGTAATGATTGTCATTAAATTAACATTTCTTCACATTTTCACCAAGTTGTAGATTTCAATACTTCTTCAAATTTTCACCTTTATCTACATATTTTCAGAGCTATAGGTTTCAATGTTTCTTCACATATTCACATTCATCCTTTGATCTCCATGTAATGATTGTCGTTAAATTAACATTTCTTCACATTTTCACCAAGATGTAGATTTCAATACTTGTTCACATTCTCACCTTTATCATGATTGTTGTTAAATCGACACTTCTTCACATTTTCACATTCTTCCTCTGATCTCTACATAATAATTGTTAATAAATCAATATTTCATTCACATTTTCACCTTTGTCATGATAGTTTTTAAATTGATGCTTCTTCAAATTTTCATTGTGTTTTAGGTTTCAATGCTTATTCACTTTCACGACACTTTAGTTTTCAATGCTTTGACTTTTATTCACATTTTCACCTTCATCCTCTGATTCAAGACCGAGCTAAATTGATGTTTCTTTCACATTTTCACTTTCATCCTCTGGTTCACGATCGAGTTAAATCAATGTTTCACCTTCTTCCTTTGGTTCAAGACCAAGATAAATCAATGCTAAATTAGGATTGTAATGTTTTTTGCTCCTCCTTAATATACAAGGGCAATGCAGAGGTCACAAGAGATTGAATTGGGAGATTGTCAGAGAATCAGGTGGGTGGATTATGTGGTCAATAATATCTTGAAATCATCCTCCATATTTTTTCAATTCGATCTCTTAAGTCATGTGAGAGATTTCAAAACCCATATATGCATACACACCTTGGAAGAGATTTTTTTTGAGTTCAATTGTATCACTCACTTCATTGAAATGAAATCATGACAACGTAGAAGTGAGATCCTACACATTCAACAGAGACCTCCATCCATATTTTCTCAAGAAATATAATGGGGTCATGGATTTGAGCATTGTCATATTAAATTATCCACCTAGAATAAGGAATGACAATTTTAATATACCTACAACTTTCCTCCCATATGTTGAGGCAATTTCTAATAAAATTGTAAAGTTTTTTTAGGAGTAAGAAAATTCATATGACCTTTTTTCCTCATAGAAAATTTAAGAGGTTAATTAAGTCATCCAAAGATAAGTTAGAACCAACTTTAAGAATTGAAGTGTACAAAATTGATTGTTTTTACAGGATGTCATATAATGGGGAGATTGGTTGCTCCATCAACATGAGGGTGAATGAACATGTCACTAACATTAATAAAGAATCTAGTGGTTAAGTCAACTTTGACAAAACATTCTGTCAAAATATGTCATCATATTTGCACTAAGAATATTAAGGTTTTGGCCATAGATATCACTCCTTCAAGCAATGTGGAAGGGAAACAATAGAAATTTACAAATGTGATAACAATGTGAACAAATATCATGATTTATATTTAAACAAATCTTGGAGATTGATTATTAACTTAATGAAAAAATGACCCCTTGTTTTAGGACAACCTCATTTTAGGCTTGTTGTTTTTTCATTGGGTGGTTTTTATTTGGGCTCTTAACATGTTTGGGATCTTACTCCTTCCTATTTGATTTTTCATTCTTCATACTTTCATACCTTTTTTAAGGTTAGAATTTTGTAGACACATAAAATTGATCATTAAGTGCTTGATAAAGTTTAATTTTGACATCCTTACCTTACTTGGTATGTTCACTATTTTGCTAATTCACAATCTATCATAGAGTTTCTATTGTCTTACGAACATACAAAATATTGTATAGACATCCCTATTTCAACCTTATTAATTCCTATTGAACCCATAGGTTCTTACTAGACCTTTCTTAGTAGTCGCTATCATTTTGCAACAAGTCTGCATTAGGTCAAATGGGGCCACACTACAGCCTTGTCCCCTACAATTCAATGTTTATTTTTTCAAATCGAGACATTTGACAATGACTCTCTTATGTATTTTGTAAATTTGACGAGTGAAAATATTCTAAATATTACCTTATATAATCACATCAAGGTTTATCCAAACACATCTATCTATCACTTAAAAAATTTACTTCGCACTGAACAAAAAAGCATTGTTTATTCCAAATTAAATTTTGCAACATTCTAATAGTCATAGGCCAAGTCTAACTATATTTTATTCCACTTCAAGGGCATTCATTGTCAAACATTTCAATTAATATTTTAACTAAAATCATATAGTTTCACAATCACTAATCACACAATCATCCTAGGAAGGAGAACTACATCGACTTGAGGCCCATTTGGGTTATGTAGACAACACTCAAATTATATAAGGTTTTCTAAAGATAGTTCGGCTATTTCCCTTCCATTTTTCCCCTTTGCATTGGATCTCGATCTTATTTATTGTGTAGGAGTTAGCGTTTTGTTATTTGTAGCTCTTATGCATGGTAACACAAAACACATAATTTATCACTCAACCCTTGTAGATAGTTACACAAACTCGGATCAAAAAGTCAAGCTCATAGTCAACTAGAACATGGCTACAATTAGTAGACAATGCTGCACTGCACCCCTATCCTCCTTCTATAGACTTATCCAAACACAGTTTAAACTCTTACATTCTATCATGACATAACTTACATAAGTTTTATCATACAGTTTTCAGGCACAGTCAACTTGCACGGTCTATATAAATTTTGTTTTAGGGAGGTTTGCATTTTTGTAGGCCCATTTACTATTTTTATCAAATTCTAAATTCTATAAAATTATTTAGCATATTTTATTTCAATATCAGATATGTATATACCAATATTCAAATTTCAATAGCTTAAATCTATTAATTTTTTATTTAGCTCAACTAAAAATAGATTAAACATTCTAGTGAACCTGCTATTTTTAAAACATTGTTTAATATTTGCTTATTTTTTCAAGCACAGTCAACTTGCACGATCTGTATAAATTTTGTTTTAGGGAGGTTTGCATTTTTGTAGGCCCATTTACTATTTTTATCAAATTCTAAATTCTATAAAATTATTTAGCATATTTTATTTCAATATCAGATATGTATATACCAATATTCAAATTTCAATAGCTTAAATCTATTAATTTTTTATTTAGCTCAACTAAAAATAGATTAAAATTCTAGTGAACCCGCTATTTTTAAAACATTGTTTAATATTTGCTTATTTTTTCCTAAAATTTCATACATATTTTTACAAATTCTTGACACTGAAATAAAATAATATTTAACTTTGGATATAAAATCTAATATAAAATGATACAATTTCTTCGATCTTAGATTTAATCTAACATTGAAGAAGTTTGTTTTGTCACATTGAATAAATTCAACATAAAATCTCTTTGTTTCAACCTCAAACTGATTTTTTTTAAATATATATACATACAAAATTATTTCGATTTTATTTTTCTTTATTTTATATTTGCTTTTACCTGTTCTATAATAATGTTCTATTAATTTTAAAACTACGTAGTGAATGTTGTGAAGGGTTACATAGTGTTCTATTTACAGACATTGTGGCATTAAGGGTATACCCCAATACTTATATCCATTGTATAACACTAAATATAGACTTTAGTTTTCATGTACCTCTTGGTATATGGGAAATGCCTAGGATCCCATTTTTATACTATTGGAAACCACTTATATCCATTTGATTTGTGGTGCACTTAAGAGGGGTGTATTATTTAGGGAAGTTAATCTCATCATAGCCTCGAAAGTGGGGTTATTGAGCTACACACATGATTTTGCATCTATAATTAGTTCTCTGGAATATTGGATTGACACTAATCAACAAATAAAACAAGTATATTTGAGAGCCCATTCAATAATTCAAACCCTTGCCTAGGTCATTATTATACCTTTCTTTTTGCTTGTATTGTATTCATAGTCATTAACATTTCTTAATTCATATTGTATTGTATCCATAATGAGATCAATGAATGAACGTTTATTTCACGTATTACTTTTACTTATGCAATTTCTTATGAAATCTTCTCTTACTTTCCAAGATGCTATTCATTTCATTTATACATGGTTAAGATTCAATAATGTTCAAAAACTTACCTTAGAGAAATCTCCATTATATTTTACTTCATATTGTTATAACATTCAATTTTAATTACTTCTCATAACTCATAAACACCAAAGAGCATGCATGAAATCTTTTAATAAGCCTCAAAATGCTCATGTTGTTAATACTCGAGGAGGTAAAGACCATCTTGTTCCTTCTCTCACTCCATTAAGGGAAATCCCTGAATCTAAGGAATTTGACATCCTCTATTAATTAAAGAACACTAATGCCAAAATTTCATTATTAGAGCTCTTGCAAATAATGTCAATATACAAAGATCTACTATATGAGGCATTAAATAATACACTTTTACCTAACAATGTTGAAACCCCTTTTGTAGTTTCTATTAATATTCGATGGACAAGAACGTAATTATTTTGAAAAATAAGATATTCCTCCAAAGTCTATTATTGATCAATATTTACCATTGTATTGTAACGCCCAAAATTTTATCTAGATAAAACTTTTAAAAACACTAATATTTTTTTTAATTAAAACTACTAAGGCTATATTAATCGCACAACTAGGTTAAATCCATATGCCACTACGTCAAACTGAATCCGCTTTACTATTAAAGTTTCACTAACTAAATAGATAAATTAATTATACATTGAAAACCCGATTTTATAAATAATACGCTAAGCAATTAATAATTATTATTTCCAAATACTTCAATATTATTTACAATACTTTAAAAAATATTAATAATAATTATTAAGGTGTTGTTAAATGTGTTTTAATAAAATATTTAAATAATCTTTAATAATTGTCATTTTCAACCTAATTAAAAGACACCTTATAAAAATTAAAGGGGATTTATTCATCCCATAAATAATTTCAAACAAATAAATCCAAAAATAAATTTAATAAACTAGTCGGTTAATAATTAATTTAAAATTTAACATAAAAACCAAAACTTATTTGCTCCACTTACCTACGAGTACTTCATTTATAGAATATTATTTACCACTAAGAATTAAATAAAACAATCAATTTATTTAATTATTTACTTGGAAACAATTAAACAAAATACATTTCAAAATCAATTATTAACTTTTCAGAGCCAAGAATTAATTTATAAAGAGAAATTAAAACTAATTCATTAATTTCATGTAACCCACCAAAAGTAAATGTAATTAACTTTAAATTTGAATTTCAAAATCAAAATATTTGTAGATGGAGAAATAAATGAGAACCATAAGATTAAACTAATGTAAACTAATGTATTTCCAAATAAAAGTTATTTCTCAAATCCATTTCCCATTTTTGTTTTGTAGGTTGAAGAAGATTTGAGAATGAAAATTCAAGAAGGGAATATCAAAAATGAAAGGAACTTCTTATATATATACTCATTATATATATCACCTATTAAAGTAAGTATATTTTTATTATTTTCTTTATTTATTTTTAAATTTTAAATAAAATTTTCAAATATATTAAATAAAATATTTAAAATCTTATATATATAAAGTCTATATTATATATATCTTAATTGTAAAATAAAAATAATTTATATGAGAATATATATTTATGTGTATATTATTATTTTTTTATTATTAATAATTTATTATGAGGGGTGGTGCCTAGGCCGACCCCATGCCCCTCCTCAGAAGGGCCAAGCATTGAAAAAAAATATTAATAATAAAAAAATAATAATATACACATAAATATATATTCTCATATTATATAATTCATATATAAATATAAATTTATATATATTATTATGTTTGTATATATACGTATATTTTAATTTTTTTCATTTTCATAATTATTTAATAAAATAGATTGAATAATATTTTAATGTATAAATTATTATTTTGTATAAATAAATTTGAGACAAGTGTTTTATTTAAACATTAGAATATGAATGCTAATATTTATTTATTTATTTTCATAGATGAAATAGTCTATTATTTCATGAATTTATTTATATAAATATACAATGGTATAAAATTATACTCATTTCTTTTTATTTTACTTGTTAATATTATATGTATATATAAATATATGTACATATATAGAATCTAAACAACTACAATAATTAATGACTCATTTTCTTATTATAGTTAGTTAATGTTTAAATACAAAAACATGATTGGAAAACCCATAATCATATATGTGTACACCTAAAATGAATATTAATTAAATTTAGTTTGTAAATGATATTCTATATTTAACATAATTATAAATGTATGTACTCTTGAACTTAATAATATTTATATTTATTTTTCAAATAATCTAATATAAAACAAGAAGCATTTCACAACTAAATTATAATTTTCACATATAACTATGAGAGAGAGATGTATATGAAATATTTTCATTTAAGTATAATAATGCAATGAATCACACCTCTATCAAAACATAAATATGAGGGAGAGATAGAGGAAGTTTATCTACTTAATCTCCTCATTCTTATTTAGCCTATTTGTTAAAAAGATGCAATACGTATGAATGCTTTGAATATGGCTTCCATTCTACCTATCATTCTCAAGATTATCCATATATTATTTTTAATAACATACGGCATGACTTCATTATCATTCTACTAAACACAAGAACATTTTAAGTAGAAAGTAATGCAATGGATTCAAAAAAAACACATACACCAAGATGTAAAAGAGATGGGTCACAAATCCACATAGGCATAAACATTGTCTTCTAAAAAAATATTATGAGAGTCTATCAAGGAACATGAAGTCACTAGCATATTCATAAAATATCAAGCAAGAGCCCTTACAACAATATAATGAATATTTACAAGTTAAAAGAATCCAACGAAGTAAGCAAGGTGTTAATATATCAAGTTCCAAGTTCTAAGTGAAATTCTACACAAAAATTGAATATTCTCAATCCATTTTCAAAAGCTCTAAAATAGATCAAAGGAAGGTGCTTGACAACCAATCCTATAGGCATCATTAAATAAAATTCTCACCAAATGATGTCCATGCATAGCCTCCCCCAAGCCCAAGGGAAAGAGGCATGCCATCAACTCTATATGCATAGGTATGTATAAGGGATTTCAAAGATCACAAAAAGAGTGTCAAAATCCATAGCAAGAAATCAAGAGAATATAAGTCACATGGAAGACACCAAGATTTCATTAGACTACAAGAAGAGGCTTTTAATTTCTTGTCATATAAGTTCATCAATGTGCACAAGGGCTTCCATGCCAAATGCAAAAGTGCTTGTCAAGCATTAATCTTCCTCACTATACCTCCCAACGTAAGGATGTCTTCCAATCCACTACCAATATTTTCACAACAACAAGAAGGAACAACAAGAAAGGAAGAACATGACAGCGATACAAGAGAAAAAATTTAAGAACAAAATCTTAAATCAAGGGCATCCAATCCATCCAAAACTCTAATACATTTTTTTATAAGGAATATTTTTTCAAAAAAATAATAGAAGGGCGAGAAAGCATTCAAACATAAGAAAAACACAAGTAAAAGACTTATCTCAACCCAAGCTCTACTTGACAATCTTCTCCAACTTTTTTTTTTCCTTCACAAAGCTACAAGCTCTCCTCCATCCAAAATCCCCTCCCGAAAGACCAAAACAAAGTTCTTAAAATAGAGATGACAACAAAATCAAGAGCCAATAGGGAAGAGACACTTGTCCATCTTCATCCCAAGGATGTGACCAACTTTCAAGAAAATATCTTACCATCTCATAAATGCACTTACACATCTACATAGGTATTCCTTACACAAAATATACAAAATACATCTCACTTGTACTAAGTACAAGCTTGCTTGTGGGGATGAAAATATAGGTCATAAATAAAGTCCTTTTCATGAACAAAAGGTGGTCAAAAGACCTTGGAAAACCCTCCTACCCAATGGGTATGGGTATGGGCCTAAAAGATACTTATGAGACAACCTTTACTTGTCCAAAACTCATGTTAAAAGTGGGTGTAAGGCAAATTTTGGGATTAGACACATGGGTTGGGTTTGTAGGTCAACCTAACCCCTAGTCAAGGTTAATTAACCTCATAGAGGTTAGTATAAGTTTAAGGTAATTTAATTAAGGAGGTTTAGGATAAAACATCCTAATGAAAGATAATAAAAGTATGAATAAAAGACACAAAAATAATTTGATTACCAATTTAAAATAAAATGATTGGTGTAAGGTTAAAGGTTGGGGTGATTTCAATGGTACATATGGTCCGTTAAGACATGCCTGAGTCCTTTGTAATCCTACCTTTGGTCCCCTGTAATCTACACACTCAATACAACATCAAATACATCCAAGAAAATATTTGATATTTAAATGGTACACACACACACACACACATATAATTATTAATATAAGAATGTCACAATATCAAATCATAATCTTTGGTTAGTTCAATATAATCAATTATAAGTCAAAATTAATCATCATATTATTCAACATTAAATTCCAAACAAAACATATATCCACTCAAGGCAATTACACTAAGTAATCATGCATCTAATTGAAGTTTACTGAACTAGCTACTAAGGTACATAGTGATACTCTTATATAGTCCCTTACATATCCATTGAGATCATACCAAAACATATATATGAAATGATAATATAATCAAGATAATATCAAATATCACACGTCAAATTTTATAAACATCTAAAGGGTCACCACATATGATAAATGGATCAAGACGACTAGATACATAGGTTTGACACAAGGGGTATTACATTCTTCCCCTCTTATAGAAGCATCGTTCTCGATGCACCAAATCGACATAAGGGGTTGAATAACCACACACTTCATATGACATACCAAGCACAAGTCATCATAGTTACAACAATTGTTATCACATATGTTTTCAATTTCTAGAGGCTCATCAACAGATTTTTAATGTCTTTATTCTTGTTTAGTTATTCTCAATAGTTTATCTTATTTAAGTCTTATAATTATCAACATCTTTTATTATAGTGGAATTAATTTCTTGTAATTAATAAAGTTTTAATTTAATAGTTAGCATTAATCTCCTTAAGGCATACCCATAGTGTCCAATTGTCATGTTGTTATCTGAATCTGTCTCAACCAGCTAGGATCCAAGGTATTTGAAATCACTATCGTCCCATGGCCAATTTATTATGAACAATATTGGGCATCATCGATCAATACTAGCCAATACTAACAACCACTATCTATCATGAATCAACTGATGTCAAGAGTGATGTTATCAAAACATCTAAAAGAGTCTGTGTATAAGTATCAATTTTGTGTAAGGTCATGTAGACTAAGCTGTGTCATCCCATGGTGAATATATAAGATCATGAATAAGTCACAAATCATGAAAAAATCATATAAAACATTACCAAGTAACGTTGAACAATAATATCAACTGCCATCAGAATAGAGTAATAATAATGTTAAAATAACCAAGTAATCAATATGATCTATAAATATCTTCTTAGACCTCCCAATAAATAATGAAGAACAAGCTAGGCCAAATCATGTATAAGATCATACAACCTCTTTAGGCCTCCCAATAAATAATGAAACATACGCTATGGCCAAATCATGTATAAGATAATACAACCTCTTTAGGCCTCCCAAAACTAGGATAGCAAGTGCCTTAGCCAAACCCTGTATAAAACCACCACGTCTTGTGGGCAGGAAGATTTCTCAAGACTTGACCTCACAAGCTAGCTCATCACACTCTCTAGCTATATTCCAAGCTACTTCTCCTCCCCCATACACGCAACAGGCATACATAGTTCACATCACGACACTCACAAAATTAGCATTAAAACATAGAAATAAAATCTCACCAACTTAATCCAATAACAAATCAAATGCCAAATAGCCAAAAAAATAGATATCTCAAGAAAACCAAATATCTACAATTATCAAAATTATGTAATAAGATGAGATTTAAATGTTCATAAAAAAAATAAAATTTCAATCAACGTAATTTAAAAGCATTTGAATATCTATGTAAAAGAAAATTTACATTCAAGAGAATAAAATTGATGATTTCAAAAAAAACATAAAATAATAAGAAACTTAAAATAAAATAAGGCATAACAATCTCACAAAAGTATACATTATGACACTATGTGGCTAAGAAAGCCATATGAGGGGAGAAGCAATAATATAAGCCTCAACTACCTCCCAGAGGTAAGAGTAAAATGTCAATCTCTCCATATGTCTCCCAAAGGTTCACACGGATGCATCAAGGATAAGTCACAAAGGTTGTTCTTTTGACAACCACTAAGGGGCAGGTGAAGGAACACATCATTTATATAGTGACCATGATTTTCAAAGAGCCCATGGTGCCTAAGACACTCATGGTGCACACACCTGAAATAATCAGGTGACTACCTTATGCAAAACAGAAAAATGGATTTTTAGCTTACGCGAAACTCTACTTCCTATCCCATGACCTGATCTAGACTAATATAAACATATTTCTACTCCACCCTTGAAACCCATACTTGCATCAGTACCCAAATATTAGAGCAATAATGCAAGTTTACATGACACAAAACATTACTAAAAGGTAACAATTTCTACTTACACAATATATGTTTACATGAACAAAGTTATTTTACACCACATTTTCATGAATGAAAGTTACACGTAAGGTTCTTCACAACATATTCACATTCACAGGAGAATAGTTTGGGCTTAATCAACACAATAACATATTAGGGTCATGACAGACACACTATATGATCACATAATATGGTTGTTTACATAGAGAGAATCCATTATTTTTAGGGTTTTTTATATATACAATGATGCAGGAGCTCACACAATATATTGCAATTACATGTGTACATAATAACTACAAAAGTTAAGGTTACACATGTTTGGTTTGAAATAACTGTTTTCATCAATTTATAATCATAACACAATTTTACAATTTACTGGTATCACACAGAGGGTAAGGTATCTCAATATCCACATCAACAATCCTAACATCCCCCATATCCTAACTGTCATAGAATCCAACACTGTCAATGTCAAAAGAAGCACTATCATGGTCCCATATATCTTCCACCCATCACCAATCATAATTGCATGGAACTGAATATGACGATCCTCCCATCCCTCACATAAGTGTCTCTAACAAAGGAGTTTCAAGGTATTCTGACCAACTGAGAGTTGTTTTATTTTTATTTAGAATTTTAGAATTTGTTCTCAGTTCGAAATCTCTCTTCTTTTTCAAAAAAAAATTTCGAGTGTATGATTTCTTTGTTAAACAAGCATCAAATTTTAAGTTCTGTTTATCACAATTTTAAGTGTTTTAAAAGGGAAGATTTATCTGAAAATGCCACAGTGAGTGATTATCTAGGAATGATATGTAAATTAAGATAGACAATTTTGTTCTAAGGTTGGGATGTAAATTAAGCCCAGTTGTAATATTTTCACTAGGAAAGGAACCATTCTCAGTCTCAAATAAGATAAATAAATTTAGTATCTATTATTGAGTGCTGTAAAAATTGTCAACATAAGTTAACATAGGTTTAATCAATCTATTTTCAAAGACTAAGATGGCTCTACAAGTCATAAGCTCCACTTGGAATAGCATTCATACATATCATTACTATTTTCAAAAGGTTCCAAACATAGTTTCATAAAAAACAAAATAAAAATGAAAGGTTACCAACTATGCAATAAGAATAAGTACATAATATCTTATTAAAACATTGATTTTTTATTACTTATAAGAGATAAAATTAAGCTATCCATTTATTAAAATTCTATCAATTGTATAAATAAAAAATGGAACTATTGTTACTACATTTATCTTAATAGAGCAAAGTTATCTAAAAGATCATAATTGACTAATTTGTATGCAGGTCGAAGTTTAGATAGAAATGATAATGAATCGTTTCAATATATAAACCAACACTTCATGAATCATATAAGCTGTGAACATGCAATAAAAATCTTTTAAATCTCACAAGATTACTTATACAAATAACCATTACACTCATTAAAGTTATTTATTACTTCCTCGTATTAAAATGAAATTAGTCTTTATAACATGCTAGCAATGTCACAATTTTAGGATAGATAATTTAATAGAGAATACATTCTTATTACAAGTATCCATATGTATAGAATGTTACCATTAAATATTCATAAAATCATGTCAATGAATTGTAATTTTCCCACTCTAACCTCAACATTCACGATAAAGATAATAAGTCTAATCTAAACATGTGTTCTTTTAATTCTTAGTCAAGGTCAACAATTAGTTTGAATGTTGTCAACCAAATCAAGGTACACATTAAAAAAAAACTTACAACATTTTATATATTCATATCATAGTAAATAATAGTAAAGTATCTCTATGGAAAGTATTCAGACCATTTAGTTAAGGTTTATTGAAAACAAAACTTCTACTCTACCTCTAGAGCAGGGTTATATATACTAAGGTATTAAGAAAGTGTTTTATGATAAAGATATCTCAAAAATAAATATATAGGAAATTCATAGTCATATCATCATTAATATACAATCCTATATAATTAAATATATTACACACTAGATATAATACAAAATTTCATTTGAAGTTATAAACATGCCTACGAAGTTCTCAATTCAAAATTCAAATAAACTTCACCCAAACACCAATAATATGGTCACATATCTCAAATTAAAATCTCAGTTCTATC
This sequence comes from Torreya grandis, assembly GCA_037957365.1. Classification (NCBI taxonomy): domain Eukaryota; kingdom Viridiplantae; phylum Streptophyta; class Pinopsida; order Cupressales; family Taxaceae; genus Torreya; species Torreya grandis. The sequence goes on along the minus strand of JARHVA010000009.1, from coordinate 10,419,340 downwards.
TGAGTGTAAACGGGTAATAAATAAAAAGTAAAAATCATTCAAGTTCTTGCGTAGAATAAGTCTAAACAAGGTGACGATAAGTTTCACAATTTTATCAGCAATTACCACGAGTAATCCACAGATCTCCTGGTGTTGAACTCAGGATTTGATACCAAAATGTAACACCTAAAATTTTATCTAGATAAAACCGTTAAAAACACTAACATTTTTTTAATTAAAACTACTAAAACTATATTAATCACACAACTAGGCTAAGTCCATATGTCACTACATCAAACTGATTCCACTTTACTATTAAGGTTTCACTAACCAAACAGATAAATTAACTATACATTGAAAACTCAGTTTCATAAATGATACGCTAAGCAATTAATAATCATTATTTCTAAATAATTTAATATTATTTACAATACTTTAAAAAACTATTATTATTATTAAGGTGTGTGTTTTAATAAAATATTTAAATAATCTTTAATAATTTTATTTCCAACCAAATAATTAAAAGACATCTTACAAAATTAAGAGAATTTATCCATCTGATAAATAATTCCAAGCAAATAAATCCAAAAATAACTTTAATAAACTAGTCAGTTAATAATTAATTTAAAATTTAACATAAAAACTAAACCGTATTTGCTCCACTCAAATTACTTACTAGTAATAAAATTACCAAACTTCATTTACAGATTATTTACCACTAAGAATTAAATAAAACAATCAATTTATTTAATTATTTACCTAAAAATAATTAAATAAAATATAATCAACTATTACTACTTCATTTATGGATTATTATTTACTATTAATAATTAAATATTATTTACCACTAAGAATTAAATAAAACAATCAATTTATTTAATTATTTCCCTAAAAATAATTAAATAAAATACAATCAACTTTTACTTGAATATTCAATTATTAAGTTTTACTAGCCTAAGCAAAAGAATTAATTTATAAAGATAAATTAAAATTAATTCATTAATTCCATGTAACCCAATAAAAATAAATTTAATTAACTTGAAATTTGAATTTTAAAATCAAAATACTTTTTCTCACTTACATAGAAAGCCCTAAATTTTCTTATGACCCAAATAAAAGTTATTTCTCAAACCCATTTCCTATTTTCGTTTTGCTAGTTGAAGAAAATTTGAGAATGAAGATTCAAGAAAGGAATGTCAAAAATGAGGGGAACTTCTTATATATATACTCATTATATATATCACCTATTAAAATAAGTATTTTTCTATTCTTTATATATATATATATATATATATATATATATATATATATATATAATTGTTAATATAAGAATGTCACAATACTGAATCATAATCTTTGGTTAGTCTAATATAATTAATTAAAAGTTGAAATGAATCATCATGTTATTCAACATCAAAATCCAAATAAAACATATATCCACTCAAGACAATTACACTAAGTAATCATGCATCTAATTGAAGTTTACTGAACTAGCTACTAAGGTACATAGCGATACTTTTATGTAGTCCCTTACATATCCATTGAGATCATAAAATATACCATAACATATAATATGAAATAATAATATAATCAGGATAATATCAAATATCACACGCCAAATTTTATACACATCTAAAGGGTCACCACATATGATAAATGGATCAAGATGACTAGATACATGGGTTTGACACAAGGGGTAGTACATGTATATTCAATTCTTTGTACAAAATAAGGTGGTCAAAAGAGTACTTGTTGAAAATGGATCGGGATTGAGTATTTGTAACCTCTCTTTCTTAAATTAAATAGGCATAATAGCAAAAGATCCAAGTCATTCAAATATGAACATTTGTGGATTTGACAACATTTTATGCCAAGTACTTAGACAAATTATATTGAATACTACTTTGAGCCCATGCACTCTTACTACTGTTTGTCAAGTTATGCCTAATGATCTTAACTACAATATTTTATTATGTTGACCTTGGATTCATGACATGAATGCCATTCTTTATACATTACATGCATGTCTTAAGTTTAGTTATCAAGGATGTGTGTGTGTCCTTTAGACCAAGATCCTTTAAAATATTGTGCAATGGTTCATCTCGTAGATACTTATTTTCCATATATGCAGCCTTTTTCCATCGAATTATCACCATCTACATATTAATTTACCCTAATTTATACCACATTCATATGACCAATCAATCAACTTCAATCAATATAGTTTTGGATTTAAATGCTTAAAAAACTATAATTATACTATTGGATGAGGGTTGGGAAAACATGCTCAAGGTATTTTTTTATCCTATTACTACTTTTTCCAATAAAGAGCAAGCAAACATTAGATATCATGCTAAGTCCACTTCTCATGGACTTAATCAAGTTCATCAACATCCCAAGTTTATACTTGCCACACATAGGTGCTTTGAGCATAAGAGTCAAATCAATCATGCTTCTCAATTGTCATTAATGGAACTTGAACTCGTTGATAACACAATATCGTTAAAAAAAACATTGGATGAATTTTCAAATGATGCTTGTCTCTTTTGGAATAGCTAGGTGCATATGAAGACTTTACTTCCTTCCATCATAATAAAATATTTCCTCATAAAACAAATGCACATGCATACTTTGGTAAATTGACGATTATATCCTGAAAATGTAATTAGATGGTCCCAATACTATTCCTGCCACTCCATATGTGGAAGATCAATCAACATTGCTTAAGGAGGAAATCATTGAGTTTTATTTTGGCACAAAAATGATCCACGACTAGTACTCTTGACCACCATGTTAAAAATTGATAAGATAAAATATCTTTGACAAGATTTTCATGATTATCTAAATTATTTTCATGGTCTTATAAATACATGTATGGAATTTACCCAACAGTGGCGATGCACAATATTGTGTTATCTCTAGATGCCAAACCAGTGAAGTTAAAAATAAGAAAAATGCATCCAAAAGTTGCTTTGTTAGTCAAAAGTGAATGTGAAAGGCTTTTATATGCCAAATTCATTTACATTTTTTATTACCCTAAACAGGTTTCTAATATTGTACCAATGACAACACCTAATGGAGATATTTGATGTTGAACATATTATCACAGTTTAAATAAAGTTTATCTAGATGATGATTTTCCTTTACCAAACATAGATATGATTGTGGATTCCATTGTAGGATATGAGATGTTATCATTCATGGATGAATATTTAGGATACAACCAAATCAAGATTAATCCTACAGATCAGGAAAATACATCATTCATCACACCATGGGAGATATTTAATTGTACAGTCATACCTTTTGGATTAAAGAATGCAAGAGCAACCTATCAATGAGTCATGACATGTATTTTTTATGATTACATACATAAAATATATGAAGATTATGTTGATGATTTATTAGCTAAATCACAACATCAATAACACCATGCTATCAATTTATGACAAATATTTGCAAGAATGAAGAAATATAATGTGTTTAAATCTAAAATATCATATTTTTTGAGTATCTTCAGGAAAATTATTGGGTATTATCATTTCTCAAAAAGGCATTGAAATAACCTTTTTTGATAAAAGGATGGAGGAGAAGGATGGATAAAATTTCATTCCTTGGGAAGAAGATGAAGATAGATTCCATCCTCTTTTGGTTCAGTTAAAATATATCAGAAGGAATGTTGAGGATGAAAATGTTTCTTTAGATGATTGAGAAGGATTAAATTCAAATAATAGTGTTAATATTTTTTTTGTAGATGAAGTTGGATCTTGGTTTCAATCTATTGTGAATCCATCAAAAAATAAGTCTATTGTTCCAGATACTAATGAACAAATTTGGCTTGGTGATGATGTTTGGTTGCAAAAGTCAAGTTTGGATTGGCTATAGAAGGTTGATAGTGGACCATTTTCTTTGAAGTTTTTTCTTCAATCGGTAGAGAAGCCAAGTGGGAGTTTTAGTTTTGATTCTTCTTTAAAGGAGAAATATTTTTTAGAGAATTGGGATAAATGTGATAAGATGTGTGCTGGAAGGTTTATCCAAGACTTTAAGTCTCTTTATTGGAAGATCATAATCACATTTTGAAATTCAAATTCCCCATGGTTTGGAAAACTATTGTTGATAAGACATTGAAGATTGATCTTAAAGTTTAAAAAATTTCAATGTTTGACAATCCTTTAATTACAAAGGAGTTGAAAAAGTTTGATGAATGGATCTCTCATGGACATATTCATAAACTAATTGGGATTGTCAAATGTAAACAACTTAATCAACCTTTTATTGCAACCATTTCTCCCTTTTTGAGTTAGATTATTTAGAAATTTAAATCTATGGTACAAGAAAATGTCTGATTATTGAAATGGGTCCTATCCTTAAAGGTATGTCTGAGATTTCTCTAATTGGTTTTGTTAAGGCTAAGGTTTGGAAGGGACGCAAGTTTAACAAATGATTAAAAAAACATTGGGTTGGGGTTATTGTGAAATATCTTCATTTTCCTTCTAATTATTGTTTTCAAATCTCTTTCAATAATATTTCTTCTATGAATTTGGTGGTTAGATCTAAAGGTTGGTATTTAAGATATTATAAAATCGAGGTTCAAATTTGGGAGGAAAAGTTTGAATTAAAAATAAAGGATTCTCGAAAGAAGGTTTTGACTCAACTTTATGATCTTCCACAAGATTTTTGGAATAAGAAGTCTTTAAATTTTATTGGCAATACTCTGGGTGGATTTTGATGTTTGGACCCTACATGTTTTAGATGTTTTATAATGAGTTATGTTAGACTAAAGGTTTTAACTTATTCTTCTCCAATTGCTTCCTTTTCTTTGGAAGTAAATGGGAATGTTTATATTCAAAAAATAGTCTATGAAAAATCTTATTTTTCATTTGAATCTTATGTTCTTCACATGGGTTGTACAAAAGCTTGGAGAAATAAAGAAATGCAATCACTTTTTGAGGAATCTCTTTCTTTGGAAAGTGTGAATAAGGAAGTCATTATGGATCAACAAGGGGTTTTTTTTGGGAAATGATTCTTTGGGGGATAATGCTTTTATGGAAGGTAAATCTAAGGTTCTTTGTAAACCTTTTTCTGGTTTTTATTGCAGGTCTTGGACTTTTAGAGATAATTTGAAATCTCATTTTTAGATTATACCTACTTTAAAGTAGGTTGGTGTTCATGGGGGTGCACTCTCATTTCTTTATTAACTCCATTCCTTTGTGAGAAATTTTCAACCTTGGGTTTGGGGAACCTAGGGTGAGGTAGGAGTTTTTTTCCCCTGTGAAACTTTTGAAGATTTATCATCCTTTATGGTTTTTGAGATTTTTTCTTGCCACGAGGGATCTCAATTTTATTTTGATGAGTTAGAAATATATCTTCATATTTATTTTTTGACAGCTTACTCGACACATTTTTTTTCATTATGGTTCTCTCACTTTGATTGAAGTGTATTTTAATCATTCTTTATTCTTGTAGTTTCCTTCTATGACTACTTTGTGTCATTTTAGTTCTTTCTATTTGGTTTACGCTATTTTGAAATGGAAGAAATTTTGTTACTATTTTGAAATGGGAGGTTTTGTGCATCAATTTGAACTTGAAAACCATAATCTAATTTTATCTAATTCCAAATGGTCGCATGCTTTTTTATAAGTGAGTTGGCTACAATTCTTACCAACGTTTTGTAGACACGATGATTTAGTTGCTATGGAATTTGTAAAGGGATGGAAGGATGGGATTGTTTCTTTCAGAGGTTCATCTATTTTTGTTTCTAAAGAGTCTTTGTCAAGGATAATTGGTTTAGACATGGTAGCAGAGAAATAGTATATGGTAAAGCAATAAGGTTCCAAATGCAAAGAGGATTTTTTGAGATCAGGAAAAAACCTTGAGAATACTGGTAAGGGTATTGTTCACTTCTCTCTTCCTAGTTTTTGATCGAGGTTGCTCTCTTTATTCAGAAATATATTACTTTTTTGGGGTGGTTTTCTCTTTTATTTTCATATCATTTCAAGCTAATGTTTCATATTCAACATAAGAAGTTCAACAACCTTCATTTTTTCCTTTTCAAATTGTTAGAGATAACATTGGAGGTTCAAAGGGGAATTGATAAGGCTTTGTCCCATCAAGGTCTTATAAAACTTATTTAGTTAGATTTAATTTAACTATTTGGATCCTCTGTGTTATTGGGATGATTTCTATGCTAATTCTACAAAGGTTTCATCTGGTACTAAGAAATTTGGTGGGGGGGGGGGGGGGGGGGGGGGGGGGGGGGGGGGGGTGAAAGGGAGAGCGGGGGAGGGAGGGGCAGAAGTGGAGGTTAATTTTACCTCCTTCCTTTGATTATAAACTTTATAAAAATTTGGAAGGGGATTTTTTATATTCACTTAGACTTTTGTTAAGGAATCAGGTTGATTCGAAATGCAATTTAGAAAATTTTCCTTCTAACTATTTTATTAATATTTGAGATTCTTCAATTCAGGGTTCCACTTTTTAGAGGAGGTATCACAGGTCGAAAATTTAAAGGGAGGGAACTTGTATGAGGAGGTTGTTAAGGATAAATAGGATTTGTCTCATGCTCTTGAATTGGTTAAGGATAATGAACATGTAATTTTAATTCATAAAAATATAATTCAATCTTTGACAAATTTTTCTAATAAAGATCTAAATCTTCTGACTTTTGTATCTGAAAATTTCAAGGGTATGCATGCTCAATATTGTCCTTTTCTTGTTGATAAAGAAACTCAAATCTGATTTGTTTAAATTTATTTTGAAGGAGGTTTTGACTGAAAAAATAAATTATCTTTATCAAGAAGGTGCCATTATTGTGGGGGGTCTTCGTAGACAGCTACAAGTTGTTACTTCTAAAGGGGAGAAGATGTGGGAAGATTTTTGATTATAAAATATCATGTTTGGCTAAGGAATCGAAGGAAAAAGACTTTCATTTCAGAGTTGAAACAATAGTTATCAACTATTGATGATTTTATTGTAGAATTATCATCTTATGGACCTCCTCCGAGGATCTATGCCCTTTTTCTAAAGGAAATCTGGATTAAGTTTTAAATTATAAAATTGGTTTCTTTTCTAAGTATTGATGTTTCAAGATTGATGAAGTTTTTCTAGGTTTTATTTTCTTCTACCGAGAATGAAAAGAATTTATTACGTGAAGCCTATGTTCATAGATTTATTCTTCCTAATGAGCTCAAGTGGAATTCAAATCCTTTTGTTGGAGATGTCTTGCTAAGATAATTTTTATTATATCTACATAATGAAATTAAGTTTAGTCTTGATTGGGATAGATACAAGAATATGGAAAATCATTGTCCTCTCTAGCTTAGAGCTAAATTTCCTAAACTAAGAGATATTATCTTTGATTATGGTAAGCTCCTTAAGAATGATTAGACTAAATCCAAAATTTTGGTGATTAGAAAGGATTTAGGTGATTCAAGAGTGACTATGTGTGAAAATATGGGATCAAAAGCTTATAGATCTTATTGTCTTAGGTGGGATCAAATTCCAATTTTTTTGAGGAAAAAGGAATGTTTTTCTCCTTTTAATTTGAAGGAAGCTAGATTAAGAGTTAATAGATATTTGAGGGTGATAAGTAAGTTGGGATTGACATGGATTAGTTTGAAATTTCAAGTTCCTTTTTTTTGGTACCCTCTTCTGGATTATAAAGGTATATTTGAGATTATTGTAAGCGAGGAAGTTGAGAGAATGCTTATTCTTGAAGAAAATCGGGGGTTTTATCCTCCTCTTGAGTAAAAAATTGCTTTACCAATGGATTTCAAAGTTCTTTGTGTGAAAATTTTGATTTAGGATTATCGTTGTAGTTTTTTATTTGCTATCAAAATTTGAAAGAATTTGGTTGCTACAGTGTATAAAGTTAAAGGTTTACTTTCGGTCTATTAGTGTTGTGGTTTTTAAGAAGGATGGTGGAACAATTTTGCTAGTTTTTTTCTTATACTTTGGGTTGGTTTCTGAAATGGTTTGATTGTGGGATTTTTTTTCTAAACATATTGCTCTCCCCCTATTTTTTTTTTGTTCAATGGGAAGTTTGCATGGTCATTAGATATAGATGATCTCTTGGTTTACAAGATTGGTGTTCATCTATGATTGGCTAACTATGTTGGGTTGTTCTGTAGCTTCTCTTTGTTTTGTAGTTAGTTTGTTATTATGAGATGGTGGTATCATCTTCAAATTACATTTTTAAAGCCTTGTGGCTTCTTATGGCTGGTGCTTATCATATTTATTTTTTAACCTTTTTAAGAGTTGAAATTTTTTGTTGGATAGATAATCTGAGATTATCTTCATATTTATATCCCTACCTTTTGGCTTTGATTGTAAATATTTTTATTTTTTGAATACAAAGAGGTGAGGGACCCCATAACCCTCATTTATCAATTAAAAAAACATTGAAGTTAACCCTAATAAAGTAAAATCTATACTCAATATGCTGCCACCAACTAATTTAAAGCAACTTCGATGCTTACAAGGTCAAATTCAAGCTATTTGACATTTCATGGCTGAATTAGCAGATAAAACACAATATTTTACAAGGTTACTTAATAAAGATACCAAATTTGAATGGGATGACTATTTTCAAAAAGTTTTGATGAAATTAAAGAATATTTTATAAACCCACCTGTTCTTATGCCTCTCATGCTAGATCAACCTCTCTTATTATAAATTTCTACCATCAATCAATCTTTTGGTACTTTACTCATACAATACTATGATGACCATTGTGAACATGTCATTTAATACATTAGTCACACACTGCTCAATTATGAGAAAAAGAATATACTACTATTAAAAAGTTATTCTTGGCTCTTGTTTTTGTCACACAAAAACTGCAACACGATTTGCTTCATAATGAAATTCATGTCATCACTAAAGTTGACCAATCAAGTATCTTATGTCAAAACCCCATTTTTCAGGTCATATATCAAAGTGGGTAATGATTCTTTTTGAGTTCAATTTAAAATTCTTGCCATAAAAATATGAAGGGTGAGATCTCATATATCAACTAGTTATTGCCCCATTGTATAATCCATTACCTAAAAAATTGGCAAATTTTCAAATGAGTTTACTTCTTATAATATTGAAAATAATATGTGGACCATGAATCTTGATAGATTTAAATGTGCTATAGGTTTTGGGGATGGGATTGTGTTTGTTACTCCATAAGGTGAACATATCTTTTGATTTTCACTTGGGTTTTTCATGCATAAATAATATAATGGCATATGAAGCTCTAATACTAGACATATTAACTGCACAAGAGTTGCACATAAAATCTTTACATGTATATGGTGATTCACATCTTGTCATAAATCAATTTAAATTTTTTGTATCAAACTGAAGAAGACAAGTTAATCCCTTATAACTACATGGTCCAACATCTCATACTACACTTCTCTACTTTCTCCATCAAAAACATTTTAATCCCAATTGATATTAATGATGATCATGCGATATTTTATAACCAATAATTATGCAATCCTTTGGTTGATATAAATAATATCAATACATAATCCTAAGTGTTACACTAATGTATATATAATTACCTATAAAAATATACAATTTCAAAAAATACTACACAAGAGGATAAAAAGTAGTTATGATGCCAAGCCAAGCATTATGTATTCATTGGTGGACCACTTTTTAGATGCTCTTTTGATGGAAAATCATTACGATGTTTAAATTAGATCGAAGCTCAAAATTATATACTCGAAGTTCATGATAAAAAATATGGAGGTTACTTTAGTGATAAAACCATGTCTTCCAAGCTGTTACGTTAAGGATAATATTGGCCAACAATGGAACAAGAATGTCATGAATATGCTAAATTATGTTTTGAATGTCAAAGACATATAAATTTAAATTGGACTCAATTATATGTGCTACCAACTATTGTATCTCCATGGACTTTCTCTCTTTTTGGTTTTGATTTAATTGGTAAAATCAATCTAGAATCTTCAGACAAACATAAGTTTATTATTACAGCTACTAAATATTTTACAAAATGGGTAAAAGCAATATCCCTTCAATCTACAACATGTGAGAATATTTTCAATTTATTGCTAACACATTATCAAATGATTCAGCCTACCTTATGCAATCGTAGTAAATAATGGATCATCTTTAAAGAATAAAACAATCAAAATATTTTGTGTTGAATTCAAAATTCTTCAAACTTTTTCCACATTGCACTACCCACAAGGAAATGATAAAGTAGAAGCAACTATTAAAACAATCAATAAGATCTTAATCAAGATTGTTGCAAAGCACAAAATAGATTGGCATAATACAAACATCTACGCTTTTTGGGCATATCACACAAGCATTCACACACTAATAAAGGTTACACCTACTCTATTATTTATAGAACATAAGTTATACTTCCTCTTGAGATAGAAATATCGTCCTTATAGGTCTCCTCAAAATACATTATCAAAGATAATGAGTATCAATAAAAACATTTACATGAATTAGAAATGCTTGATAATAAATGCATATAACCTTTCAAACCTTTTACAATTTTATCAAACACGTATCAAGCGAGCTTATGGAAAAAAATTGTGGTCGTAAATTTAAAATTGATAATTTAGTAGTCAAATAAAAACAAAAGAATACCAATATTAATAAAGAGAATAAAAGAAAATTCAAACCCAATTGGTTGGGTCCATTCGTAATCATTGAAAGGCTAGGTATAAGAGCTTACTAACTAGCCACACTCAATGGCAAACCTATCAAAAATCCTATGAACATCATGCATTTACATCATTATTATACTTTAATATATATTTTATTACAATATTTTAAAAATTCAAAAATAAAATATGCCAAAAATTTAGGGATCTCAAAAATCCAAAAAATCAAAATATTTAAAAAAAATTAAAATAAAGAACTAAGAATAATTTTAATTGTTTCTAACTCACTTATTTTCATTTTTTATTTATTTTACGTTGAAAAAATATCATATTTCATCATTTCAAATACACATTGATTTTCATGAAGTATTTGAGTGTAATACATAACATACTTTTACATAGTTTTTGATGTTGAGTTTTTAGTATTACCCAACAAATTTTCTAAGTTGGGGGCATCTCTTCGTTCTACGTAAATAATTTAACAGGTTGTATTTATCTACAAATTTTCTCCCATGTTGAACTACATATCATACAAATGGTTTGCTAATCACTTATACTTTATATGTGTTACATGAAAATGCTATTTGCTAAGAATGACATGGATCCATATGGTGGATATAAAATATATTAATTTGGTATATGTTGTTGATTTGGGAGGAGCAACGTCAGGCTCTCACTTCCAGCCCAACTTATTGCATTTCTATGAGACATGACTTTTGGTGGAGGCCGACAGGGAGATTTAAGAGATGCGTCTCTTTCTTCTCACTTGTATATATAATGATTCCTCATTTTTCAAGATATACATTCGAAGATATTCAATCATAAGTATAATTGACAAGGTAGAGCAGACTTCTAAGGAGCAGATCAAGTTATTTCAAGAGAAAATCAAATTTATCAAGTGTGATCTTATTCATTGTGCTTCAAGAAGTGAAGCCATACCTGTAGGCCTTGGATTGGGCCATTGTAAAGAAGATTAATGTTCTTATCATTCAATATATAAGAGATATATTGTTGATGGGTTTTTCCCTTCAAGTTGGAGGGTTTTCCCAAGGTATATTGTTGTGTTCATTGTTCATTGTGTTGCATTTTTCTGATTGCTTTAATTCTGATCATAAAAAATAACATATGTTTCTTTCTTACTTTACTGCATGATAAGATAGATTTGTTTGTTTATTGTGTGTGTCGATTAGATTTGTATATTCATATCCTTGCTTATACAACATCATTATGCCATTTACATGTGACCATTGGTCTTACTTATTTATGCAACATTCACATGTCCCTTGTATGTGGCCTTTGAGCCTGATGTGTATGACATTAAATGAAAATTAAGTGACATTATATGACATTGCTTGTGTTCATGGATTGTTACTATGGTTCCATGATTCATATCATGCATTACTCCTACTCTCTATTCTTAATTTGGTGCCTTGATACATATCATGCACAAGTTGCTTTTGTGCTTCAATGATATAGTAATCTCACACATGTTTCATATACAAAGACAACATTATATTCAAATATTATGATACAATACGTACAAAATTTTAAATGCTTCTACATGATTAGATATTTTACATATTACATGACTTTTTTTTTGAGCTAATTGACTTGCAAAATACATTCCTCATCTCAAAAGGGGTCATCACAATGGGCTTGTCTTAAGAATTCAAGTTCTCATGAACAAATTTTAGATTTATTGTGCTACACAGCTTTCAAAATTATAGCATGATTCAAAAAAATTATATTATAGGGTCATGTCATATGCATATGCACTCATTTATACAGTTACAAAGTGAAAAATTTCAAATAATCAGGTTTCAATAGTTGCAAAATTCAAATGACATTCAATATCAATTCAATACAATACAAGGGGCATGACATTTATTCATGTTCAAGTTACTATGTTGCAAATTTTAAAATTTATCATGTGCAAAATTTCTAAAATTTTAAAGTTTAAAAGTTTTAAATATAATCTAGATCGATTTACAATGATGCAATTCATTTTCATGTTGCAAGCGACCCACGTTAGAGTCTAGTGACACTCAACATATATGGATGCACTTTTTATATGTAATGAGCCATAGTTTGTGGTTCCACCCCTTTAAATAATTTATAGAGTACTCTATATAGTCAAATGAGAGTTGAAACATAGAATATTTCTAACTCAAGAGCATTCAAAAGTTTTTAAATTGAGACTTGATCACTCTCAATTTGCCACAGGTTCAATATTTCTCCAAATGATTCGATAAGGGGGCAAACATTTCTCCACTTTCACGTTATAGGGAACTTAGATTACATATTCATTCAGGTGTATAATTTTCTTGTGCTCTTTTCAAAATTTAAATCTCAAGTTTCATATTTTTAATTTTCAAATATGAATAATACTTTTAGTGGCATTGTTATAGGTTTTACATTAAGGCATCTTGCATGATCAAGCTTCACATCAAAATACAAAGTGTGTCTACACACTCAGGTTTGCATCTACTTTACTCTAATAATTTAAATGTTTTACATCGCTAAAATAAAATAGAGGTAAATGTAGATACATAAAATTAATCATTAAGTGCTTGACAATCTTTAATCTTAACATTCTTACCTTACTTGGTCTGCTTGCCATTTCGCTAACTCAAAATATATCATATGGCCTCTATTATCAAGTTAGAACATAGAAAACATCATAAAAACATCCTTATTTCAACCTTATTCATTTATATTCAACCTATAGGCTCTTTCCATAACTTTCTCAACAATCTTTTTCTTTCTAGGATAAGTCTATGCCAGGTTAGACAGGGCCACACTATGACCTTGTCCTCTATACTCCAATAGTTATTTTTTCAAATCAAGTCATTTCACAACGGCTCTCCCATAAATTTTGTAAATTTAGTTAGTGAAAATATTTTAAATATTATCCTATATAATCACATCAAGACTTTTCCAAACATATTTAACAATCACTTAGCAATTCTACTACACATTGAGCAAAAGAGCACCATTTCTTTTAAATTTATTTATGCATCATTCTAATAGTCATAGGCCAAGTCTAAATATATTATATTGCAGGTTAAGGCATCCATTATCAAGTATTTCAATCAATATTATAACTACAATCATATAGTTTCACAACCACATATCACTTAGGAGGGATAATTGCATTAGCTTAAGGCCCATTTGGGATATGTAGGCAACATTTGGATTATGCAATATTTTCTTAGAATAGCTCAGTTAGTCCCCTTACCCATTTTTCCTCTTTGTATTTTATCTCTCTTTTTTATTGTGTAGGAGCTAGGGTTTTAACTTTTTTAAGTCTTATGTGACATGGAGCACAAAATTTATCAGTCAACCCTCGTAGACAGTCACATAAAAAGTCAGACGCATAGTCAACTAAGATGCAAATGTAGTTAATAGAAAAAAATGCACTACACCTTTATCCTCATTCTATGGACTTGTCCAATCATAATTTAAATTCTTGCATTCGGCCATGACATAATAGACAAGTCTTGTTAAGTAATTATCAGTCACAGTCAGACTACATAATAAACGTAAACTTTGTTTTAGGGAGGTTTGCATATCTATAGGCTTGTTTACTTTTTAAAAAAAAATTCTAAATTATGTAAAATTTTATAGCATATTGTATTTATTGTATTTCATTATCAGATATGTATATACTAGCATTCAAGTTTTAATAGTTTAAATCTATTAATTTAATTCATCTCAATTAAAAATAGATTAAACATCTTTCACTAGGTACCTAGTTCTTTTCTTTCTCACTTTGTATAATTGTATTTTAATATTAATATTTTATCTTCTCCCATCAAAATTATATTTAATTTATTTAGGTTGTTAATATATAAATAAAAAAAATTAACTGTAGGTTCTCCTGTCTAGATTATTAGTAAATTTATATATATTTTTAACCCTTTCCCATTTTTAGAATGAGTTTTTTTACAACTATATTTTTTGTAGGCAATATCCTTTCACTCTTTAGTATCATTAATTAAAATTAATAAATCAAGCATTATTTTATTCATTTTTAGTAGATTTGTCCAACTACCCATCATCTTAGCACTTATATTATCACCTTTAAAAATAAACCTAAGTCTGCACTCTATTCATCTATTCTCTTCTTCTCTCATCTTGATGATGGTTAACATAGTGTGTTCCAAAACATTGATCAAAATTTATTACATGCTTTTAACCAGAAATATATTTTTTACATTTTGTTTTGACAGATAATTAAATTTATAACAACACATTCATTGCCATTGTTTATGTGATGACAACATGTGTTGACTATTTGAGCCATACACGCCTCTAATCTTTGTTGTTATTTCAACTATATTCAACCATGGCTATTTTTCATAGTAGATAATGTAATAATCCCAAATATTCATGGCTTCTTTGTCGACTGTGGTCCCTAGCATCATAACAAAATACACATAGTGCAGACACTTATATTTAATATTATAAACTTAACAATGTTACATTTGACTAATCTTTAATATATTTGACTTATGAACACATACATGACTCTTGTTGACATTATTCTTTTGCCATTTATCCATATATGGCCTCGATCATCCAAAAGTTATGCTACTATTACATAGGATTCCCTTAGTCTCTACCTAAATAACTTAACATCATTCTCAGACTATCTTTTGATCTCATATCACTATTCCTATTTTATGGAAAAATTAACACTTCCTCAGATAGTGCCACCTTTGTTAACCTATCCACTTAGGCCAAACCTATTTTCATGCTCTTTAATGGCTATTTTCCCAAAGTCAAATTATTTATATGGATCAATTTGTACATTTAACATGTCGATTCTTAGGAGACTACCCAAAAAATTAACTATATAAACATATCAAGCCTAATTTTATTGACAGATAACACTTATCTATCTATAATTAGAAATCACTCTATAAATTGAGATAAACTATCATAAATCATCCAAATATTGAACCCCTTAAAGGAGCAACCCTTGAGCTAATTTTGAATACCTTTGCAAGGTCAAATCATAATTTTTCAATTGTTGAATTCTATACATAGTATTGCACTGCATGGTAGTATGACACAATACTTCACACGCTCAGCTAGGTGGGAGAACTAATTTCAATTTGAATTCCCTCTTTGAAGTATTGGATACGTAGGCAATGCTTAGAAGTAAGGGGTGGATGATGTCAAATCAACACTTCCATTTCACCCATTGTCCCTATTTTTTATTGGTCCTATAATGTACAACTAGGGTTTGAAGCAAGGATAATGATAATAGAGCCATTCATGTAGAATGTAAGACATTGACATACACAAGATCCCTTAGTAGATAAATGCAAATTAGTCAGAAATATCACTAATTAGTGCAAATTCATAAGACAGTTCCTTACCTTAGTAGATAGTGTCACACTGCACATGCATCTATAAAGTGCATATTTTTTCAGGCTAACACAACCACTTTGTTTTAGACTCAAGCATGCACAAGGCCATTCTATATTGTTGTTAAAGACTATACCTTGTCACAGACCTACACATATTAGAAACAAGCTAAGTACTTCATTCCTCTAGTGTTTTTTATAATATAATTTAATTACTATATTATTTTTCATACATTGAAATATTTAAAAAATTTCAATAATTAATTTGCATATTTATTAACAAAAATTATTAAAAAAAAAAACATTTCTTTATATTTTGATTGGTGGGAAGTTTTGAGATGTTAAACCTAAATCCAAAATCAGTAACATCATCAACACATACAAAAACTATAACACAAAAAAAATAAAAAAATAAATTGAAACATCCCCTACATTTACATTTATGTCTAACATGTACATTCCAATAACTAATATCGATGTAGTGAAATGACTTTTTGGCATGTGTCAGGGCAATGAAAGAGATGTTGGGTTTGGATTCCTAACTTGCCCTTATATTTCTACTTTGCTCCCAAAGAGATAGGTAATAGATTGGGCACATATATCAAACGTGATGCCGAGATAACTTTCGTGGGTTTATGTACATATGCTCGCCTTTGTGTGGAGATAGATCTTAGAATAGGTCTACCAGTTCAAATGACTCTAAAATGTTGTGAATCTCAACATTTTCAGAAGTTAGATTATGAGAATACAACATTTTGGTGTCAGATTTGTAAACTTCTAGGAAATCTTTAAGCTAACTTTACCCAAGCTCATGTCCCCGCTTTAAAAAATAAAGGGATAAAGTCAAACTCTAAGAATTGGAGTTATCTAGAACAAGAGGAAGGGGTAGAATTTGAAGTTAATGCTGAGGTAAATCAACATTCAATAGAGCTAGAAAAACATAAATCTGAAGGTTTGTAAACTCTGGTGGAGGAACCCAAGCTTGATGTCGTGGATAAAGAAGAAGATCAAAAGTCCACTTTGAAGATTTTTACAAAAGGGACTATGTATGGGGGAGTGAATAGAGTTCATGAATCTAAGAATTTAGACTCAGATAAGGAGATAGTGATTTACTTGTCCTCAAAAGAACTAATGCTAGATAATCCTCTAAATATACTGAATACTAAATTGCAGTTAGTATTAAGGGAGACACTACGATGGATGTGGCAGGGGATTAAAAAAAATAAAGGCAAGAAAGAGAGGATTGAAGATACTTTTGGATATATATCCCACTAGCTTCTATTCTTATTTTTTGCCTTATGTTTCATTTCTCATTTGCCCTTGGTCCTTTTTATTGGGGCCTTCTTGTCTGTTGGGCCTTGTTGTCTCGCACCCAACTTTGCTTGAGTTTAATTTGTTTTTGCTCGGGAGGATATCCCCTTTGTGATGGATACTCATGTTAGAGTATCCACTTTTCTTAGTTATCCACTTTTTCAAATAGAATGTGTTTGCATCGATAGAATGTAATTTCTAATTTTAATTAATATGAAGCTACGTAGTTTTTTTAGGAAAAAAATAAATGAAAGGAAATGTTGGAGCCAAAGCATGTGAAGGATGGTCATCGGAGTTGATCATGTGTTATGGTTAACCATAAACCAATTTATTTTCATTTTATCAAAATATGACCACTGTATGTACACAAATATGTTCCCTACAAGAGCCTCATCCATACCCTGTTAAATAATTCCTACACCTCTATGTCCCCATACACCATTTAGTAGCATTTCAATAAAACCAACTTATTTAAACTTGTCTCCTTGTCCATCTGTGATGAACCAAATTAGTAAATTTATTTTATAACTCTCAAGTTCATTCTCAATGCTTAAGAGCAGATTCAAACTAGGAATCTGTGTTTATAGATTTTATTGCTTGACTACCAAAATTTTAGTAATGTTTCCCTATAAACATATCAATTGGCCTACTTAAATATTATTTTAAGTCAATAATTTACAATGTGAAAAGATTTTGAAACATCAAACCTATCGCTCCCTTCTAAACTCTCTAAGTATCCATTACACTAAATGTTTGACCTAATTTATTACGTCGCAAAATACACTTATGCAGTTTAATGGAGATGACAAAGAAAACATTTAGTGAAAATAAATAAAGTGGTGATGGTATTTGATTACTTACCATTGATTATATCAAAATATTTTGTCATCATATTTTTGTGCAGATTGTTATAGGAAAAATGTATAAATTATTAAAATATTGTTATTTTGACCTCTTGCAGCCACCTACGGACTATGACGGCTGCTATCATTAAATGCATTTTTTTTCAAATTTGAATTTGGATCTTGTTTGTTTTGTTTGGGAGGAAAATCTACAGAGTAGGTAAGAATGTCAAAAAAGACAAAAAGGAAAAAGGGAAAGTGCAGGAGAGAGGAGACAGAGCAGCATAAGAGAAATGCACATAGCAACAGCTTGAAAAAGAGCAGTAGCTTGAAAAAGGGTAAAACAGAGCAGTCCGTATCAAAAGAAGAAAGAGAGAGCAGCAGCCTGAAAAAGGGGGAGACAGAGAATTCTATAGAAGGGAAGAGGGAGTAGTAAAGAAAGGTTTTGATGTTTTTTGTATGTTATTTTTAACAGCAACAGCTGTATGTTCTTAAGACATAAATATATGCAAGTTTAGTGTGTATTCCTTCATTGTCTCCCCTATTTTGTTTAAATCATGTATTATCTATTTACTACCCAACTGGCCTTGTAGATTTTTGTAATTTTCTCTCTCTTACACAGCCAATAGTGTTGTAGCACATTTCTAACAACTGGTATTAGAGCTATTAATAAAGAGTAGTTAAGTTATGAGTACATTCAGACATGGCAGCAAGAAGTTCAGGGTCTTGACAACAGCCCCCAATGTTTGATGAGAAAAATTATGATGTGTGGAGCATCAAGATGAAAACTATATTTAACTCTCAAGAGCTATGGGAGTTGGTTGAAGTTGGGTACAATGAGGTTGCAGACATAGCTGCCTTCAATGATTTGACCCAGACACAAAAGAATGTGCTGAAAGAGAATATGAGGAAAGATGCCAAAGCACTCAGCTACATACAAATGGCTTTGGCTAACTCAATCTTTCTTAATATATCATCAGCTATTCATTCCAAGCAAGCATGGGATATATTGCAAAATGCATATCAAGGAAGTGACAAGGTGAAGCTTGTCAAGTTGTAACTCTTAAGAAGAGACTTTGAGACCCTACAAATGAAGAAAAATGAGTCAATAAATAACTTCTTCACATGAACTATGAACATAGTAAATTATATGAAGACATGTGGTGATACCTTTGAAGACCGTAGGATCATTGAGAAGGTGTTGAGGAGCCTTCTAATTAGATTTGATCCTATAGTGGTTTCTATAAAAGAGTCAAAGGATTTGAGGCAAATGACAGTTGATGAACTAATGGATTCTTTGAAAACTCATGAACAAAGACTAAATAGGTCAACCACCTCCTCTAATGAGTAAGTATTCAAGACCAATGTCAATGTGAAAGGAAGGGGGAGAGGATCAAACAATAGAGAAAAATAAAGAACTTGTAGTAGTTAAGAAGGTGGAAAACATGGCCATCAAGAACCACATGGAAGAAGAAGAGGAAGGAGTAACAACACTTCTAGAGGTGGATCTATACAAAGGTATGATAAGTCTAGCTTCTAATGTTATGCATCTAATGTTATTATTGCAAGAGGGATGGACATTATGCTATTGAGTGTAGAAAGAAATAGTACGACATGAATATGTATAATTCTAATTTCACTCATACATAAGAGGTTGAACCAAATAGGAATAAGAAAGGAGGAATTTGTTTATAACATGCAACATTATCGAATAAAGTGGCAAGGAGACATGGTATTTGGATAATGGTTACAACAACCACATGAGTGGGAACAAAGAGATGTTCAGTCACATAGATGAGACAATAAAATTAGAGGTGAAGATGGGAAACAATGATAAGGTTCCTATCATGGGCAAGGGTAAAATTTCAATCCACACCAAGCAAGGTGACAAAAGACAAATTCATGATGTTTACTATGTATCTAGGTTGAAACACAACCTTATTAGCATAGGGAAGCTTGTGCAAAAGGGATACAAGATTAGATTTGAGAATGGTGAGTCCATCATCATTGATAGGAGTGGCTACAATAGGAAGATAGCAGTAATCAAGATGAAAAATAATTGCATGTTTCCATTGAGAATGCAAAGTGAGCTCACAATAAAATTCAAAATAGTGATGGTAGATGAACCCACTCTTTGACATCTTAGGTACAAGCATTTAAGCTTTGGAGGGTTGAACCTTCTTCATAAGAAGAACATGGTGAAGGGGTTGTCCCTTATATAATATCCAAATAATGTGTGTGAAGGATGCATATTGGGGAAGCAACATAGGAGTGCAATTTCCCATGGGTAAGGCATAGAGAGATAGAGTTCCATTAGATCTGATCCATTCAGATTTGTGTGGTCTAATGAAGACCCCCTCCCTATCCAAGAATGTCTATTTCATGACATCCATAGATGATTACATCCAAAATATATGGGTGTACTTCTTGAGGAACAAATGAAATAATTTGAGAATTTCAAGCATTTCAAGGCCATCGTGGAGAAGTAAAGTGGCCACTACGTCAAGATTTTGAGGATGGATAGAGAAGGAGAGTATATCTCCAATGAATTCATGAACTTTTGCAAGGATTATGGCATAAAGAATCAATTTACAACTAGGTATACATCGTAGCAAAATAGTGTGGCTGAGAGGAAGAATAAGACCATCTAAAAGATAGCAAGGAGCATGTTAAAGGCAAAAGGTTTGCCTAATGATTTTTGGGTTAAGGCTATAGTAATAACCATGTACTTGTTAAACATTTTTCTAATGAAGAGTGTAAGGGATGTAATCCCTCAAGAATCATGGAGCAATCGGAAGCCAAGTGTTGAACACCTTAGAGTGTTCGGTTGTGTAGCATATGTACACGTGCCCAAGCAAAGAAGAACGAAATGGGATGACAAAGGTGAGAAGTGTATTTTCATAGGGTATAGTAACCAATCAAAATAATATCAGTTGTACAAGCCCATCACCAAAGATCTCATAAGCAACTGGGATGTTTAATTCATTGAGCATGAAGCTTGGGAAGAGAGACAAGGAGAAGAGCATGTTGAAACAAGGGCTGGTGGACCCTTCATTGAATCTGAAATAATAGGTGGTATAGCCACCAATGCACCAACATGGACCCCTATTTCACATAGGGCTAATTCATCTAATGTCAACAGCCATCATGGAGGTCAAGGAGATGTTCAAGAGTCTATATCATCCTCCTCCAACTCAAATCAACACCAAGAAAGGACAAGAAGCTTGAAAGAAGTCTATGAGCAGTCAAGGTATGAGCAAAATGAGGATGAAACAATGAATCATGAACTCTTTCTATCAACTGATCCAATCTGCTTTGAAGTAGTCAAGGACAGCAAGTGGTGTGAGGCTATGGATGATGAGATGCACACCATAGAGAGAAATGACACATGGGAGTTAGTTGACCTACCAAAAGGAAAAGAGGTCATAGGATTTAAGTGGGTATATAAGACAAAAAATAATCCTGAAGGTAAGACAGAGAGGCATAAGACAAGGCAAGTGGTGAAGGGCTACAAGCAAAGGCCCAGACATGATTATAATGAAACGTTTGCACCTATAGTAAGGCTAGAAACTATAAGGACAATCATAGCCATTATTTCCCAACACAAATGGAATGTGCATCAAATGGATGTGAAGTCGGCATTCTTGAATAGAGTGATAGAAGAAGAGGTCTACATGGGATAGCCACCCGGATATGAGATTTTCAAGCATGAGAACAAAGTGTATAGACTAAAAAAGGCATTATATGGGCTCAAGCAAGCCCCAAGAGCATGGTATAGTCGTATAGACTCATACTTGTTGAGCAACAATTTTAACAAGAGTGCAAGTGAGCCCACACTATACATCAAATCATGCAAGGAAGGTATGTTGATTTTTGTATTATATGTGGATAATCTTACATTCATCAATAATGTAAATCAATCCATTGAAGAATTCAAAATAGCCATTCAAAATGAATTTGAAATGACTGATTTGGGCTTCTTGAAGTACTTTCTTGGCATAGAAGTCAAGAAAATGGATGAAGACATAATCATATACTAATTTAAGTATGCAAAAGAGGTTTTGAAAAGGTTCAAGATGTTGGACAACAAACCTGTATTCACTCTAGTTGAGACAAGCCTTAAGTTGTGCAAAGATGATTGCAGTAACAATGTAGACCCCATAGGTTATAAGAGTTTAGTGAGAAGCTTAATTTACTTGACTGTAACAAGGCCATATATCATGTATGTAGTTAGCCTTATATCAAGATTCATGGAGATGCCAAAGGAGACACATTGGTAAGCACGCAAAATGATATTGAGGTATGTGAATAGAACAAGAGATTATGGTATTTTGTATGCAATAATAGATGAGTTTCAACTTGTTGGTTACACGAACAATGATTATGTAGGTAGCCTTGATGATCAAAAGAGCACCTCTGAGTATGTATTTTATCTTGGATTAGGAGCCATATCTTGGGCTTCAAAGAAACAACTGATAGTGTCACTTTCTACAGCTGAAGCGGAGTATATAACAACCAATGCAGTAGTATGTCAAGCTATATGGTTGGAAAGGATACTTTCTAATTTACATGAAAAACAACAAGGAGCTTTTACGGTCTATTGTGATAATGTATCATCCATAGTATTATCAAAGAACCCTATGTTTTATGGTAGGAGCAAACACATTGTAATCATGTATCACTTTATTCATGAGTTAGTTAAAAATCGTGTCATAGAGCTTAGTTTTTGCAAGTCTGATTAGTAGCTAGCTAATATTTTTACTAAACCATTACCTAAGGACACTTTCATGCACCTAAGGGGAAGGTTAGGGGTCATAATTGTAGCAACATTAGGCCTACATAGTGTTATGATAGCTACATAGTCTTACAACAGAGCTACAGACTCAAACAATAAAGTTGTGGACTCTTACAACACATCTACGAACTCCATCAGTATATCTACAGACTCCAACAACAAATATATGGACTCCATCAACAAATCTATGGACTCCATCAATAGAAATATGGACTCCTATAGAAAACCTACGAACTCCATCAGCAAAACTATGGACTCCTACAAAAAATCTATAGACTCCATCAACATAACTATGGACTCCTACAACAAATCTATGGACTCCACCAAAAAAACTATAGACTCCATCAATAGAGCTATGGACTTTAGCTATGGACCTCCAGAAATGCACAAAAAGGATGCAAAAGCATTTGGTAAGTTAAAAATAAGTTATAAGGAGGTTTTGGAGACTGAGAAGAGTCTAATTGAGCATGTTAGCAAGGTCAAAAATAAGGGGGTGTTAAAATATTGTTATTTTGACTTCCTACAGCCACCTACGGACCATGACAGCGGCTGTCATTAAATGCAGATTTTTTTAAATTTGAATTTGGATCTTGTTTGTTTTGTTTAGGAGGAAAATCTACGGAGTAGGTAAGAATGTCAAAAATGATAAAAAGGAAAAAGGGAATGTGCAGGAGAGAGGAGACAGAGTAGTAGAAGAGAAATGCATGTAGTAGTAGCCTAAAGAAGAGCAACAAAGGAAGAAGGAGAGAGTAACAACTTGAAAAAGGGGAAAATAGATCAGTCTGTAGCAATTAAGGAGAAGCAGTAAAGAAATTTTTTGATGTTTTTTGTATATTATTTTTAATAGCAGCCACTGTATGTTCTTTAGATATATAAATATATGCAAGTTTAGTGTGTATTCCTTCATTTTCTCCCTTGTTTTGTTTCAATCTTGTATTGTCTATTTGTTGCTCAACTGGGCCTGTAGATTTTTATGATTTTCTCTCTCTTACATAGCGAATAGTGTTTTAGCACATTTCCAATAGAAATCTGAAGGGAAAAAATGAATTATGAAGGAAAAATAGTAACATTAGAATTTGTATCAATTTTAATTTAAACAATGGCTAGATAACACTGATGACAACCATAAATTCTAATTATTTCACCCAAGAAAGTTTTTTTTGACATGTACAAAGCTAAAGAAATTATTAACAAGATGAATGAAAAAATATTTGAGGTTGTAAAGGGTTAATTGCCAGAGTTGAATCTGGGACTGATAGGATTTGTGCAGGAGTGGTGGCTAACCATAAATTATTATTAATTTTTATTGAATGTTTAAGTATTATAGGGAGTCATTGAATTATATAGAATGTCAGCATCTCTGTCCATATTTCAGTCTTGATATTTCTCTTTGATCATAAATTTGTCATTTTGCAAGTTTAGTTTTCACTTGCTTTTTTTTTGGTGAGCTGTAGTATAAGAATTTGGATAGGACTAGAGCTTCCTCATGGTTTCCTTATTTTAAAGTAATTTTTCTTCTTAGAAATTAAAGCAATGGTTAAAGATTGTGATTTCATATTCTCAAAATCAATTATGCTTCTTTTATAGTCACAACGTCAAACAAACTATTTTGGCATGTTTATCTAGACCTACATTCTTTCATATGATATAAAATCATGTCTACTTGTGATTGTATCATTTTCACATAATTCACATTTTTTTAAATTTGAGGTAAGTTATAAGTGCATTTCTTTAGTTGCTTCACATTCATGATTTGTTTTTAATGCATTTCTTCTTCTTCACCTCTGAAGTGCTAATTTATCAGAATGACTTAGAAGAGGTGGCCATTGACAGGGGATTTTATCCCCCTCTTTTCATCATTTGGACTTTTGAGTCATGTCTATTAGAGAATTCAGGGCAAATGAAATACTAGCGTAGCTGCATTGTATACTTTTATTTTCTACTCTTTATAATTCAATGCAAGCAAAACTACTTGACATTTCTACAATTTTTTTATTTTTAAGAACTTGAAATATATTTAATACCGGGTTTGAATGTGGGAGAGATAAAATGGGTGGTGTAAGTGAGTCTCATAGATTTATTTCTTTTTCTAAGAATATAGAAATGATTATTATTTTTAATTATAATTAGTTGTGTATAGATCAAGCAAATATAGAAATGATTCTAAATAAGCTTTATTTATGTAAGGATGATGGAAATGAAATTGAGGAAAAATTTCTTGTTAGTTCTACTTGAACGTATCACAATATTAAATTTAGTCTGGCCACTCCTAAAAAAATATTAAATTGTTTTAATTGTCTTTATCTTCAGGGTCTAAGTAAACTAACCATTTGAATAACCTTAGCTATATTTATAATAGATTGATCATTTGCTTCATTTTAAGTGCTTGCTTACAGGATTAAAACCAATGAAGTACAATCTAGAAGAAATATATTAAATATAATAGTATTGAGAGCAGTGCAATGGAATTCTTTATCCACGCTGAATACCTAACATGGCTTAAATAATGCATGAAATAAACTCCCTTCAAAAAGATAGTTCAAACTTAAAACCATATCATAAAATGAATGATTAGTTTGACATGAATTTAATGGATATTTAACTGCAAAAATTAGTCCCTATATATGTAAGGAATTGGAATAGAGATAAAATGCAATAAATCAATGGAGATAATCACATGTAGCCATTTCAAATCAATACATACCTCAAATTTGGAAAGGAAGATAAATTAGATTTAAATTAAAATTGAAATAAAGTAAACATAGCTCATTCTTATAACTAATTTACCTCCAAATTAGAGTGATGTGCCCAAAATGACAAGTGCAATGCTTGATGAGGATGTTGGATTGCTTAGACTCATAATTTCGATAGTAATGGAGATGGATGGAGACAATTTTATAGCAAGAGTGTATGTAAATTATTCATTCGTTCTTTAGTTATTTTGTACATGGGGTATGCATGTTTATATAGGAGAGGATAAGGAATTTTCAAAGAATATAAAATTTAGTGACGAATTATTTAGAAAATGTGGATCATTTTAGAAAAGATGGAGGTCTCTAGAATTCATTTAGAAATGACTAATGAAGATTAGTTGGTGATTAGGTGGAGATTAGAAAGTGATTTATAGGAGAAAGTGAGAGTAGGTGAGAGTTAAGTAATATTAGAATTTAAAATTCCAATATAATGACTTAAGTGAGATTAGTGATAAATAGGATGAAAGGATGGTAAGTTTTAATATGTGGTATGGAACTTGTTATAAACACTAGGTTAATGACTACAGGGGAATAAATTAGGATGAATAATAGAATAAGACATGATTAATAGACAAAATTAGTAGAGATGAAGGAGTGAGAAAATTTAGATGTACATTTTAAAGGGCCTTGCGACTAAAAGAAGAGTAATGGTCTTTCAAATAAGAAAGATGACTGTGGATGAATTTTAATAAGCTATGATGAATGATGCCCCCACGATGGGACATCCAAGGAGGAACGAGACAAATGGCCATTCGAAAGAGGAAAAGAGGGGCGGGATGTGAGGATAGATGAAAGAGGGGTTGAGATTGTTGAAATATTATCATTGATGTCAAACAAAAGGTAAAAAAATTGTTAAAAAATAATGGAAATGTCAGAAAATAATGAAATTGTTAGAAAGTAACAAAAATGTCAGAAAGTAGCTGAATTGTCTAACAAAATTTTCCTGTACAAAAAATGGTATTTTTGAAAATCAATACCAAAGTATGGAAGGATAAATTGCCTTGGTTTGGTCACCCAAGTATGAAAGGGACTAATAGTAGTAAACAAAGATCAATAATAAAAAATGTATTTAATTAATTGCAACATTAATTAAGGAAGGTCGATCAACGTAGAGGAGTTTTGTTGAGCGCTAAAGGAAGGTTTTTGTCTTTTGTTTATGGCTTAATCACCCCACCAAACACATGGAACAATGGTTATCAAATAAGGGCTGACCCAATTGATATATGGAAGCGTTGGGAAAATAATCCCACTTCGGTTAATCATATAAAATAAAATTAAACACACACCTTTTGATGAAAGGGTGTCTTTTGATTAGGATGCTTCCATTGGGAAAAGCCTTTGAAGGCTATATAAGGTGGATAGAAGGTTGATAAAGAAATAGAAGTTGAATTGTGAGATATGTGAAGATTAATAAAGAAGAGAAGGAAGCAAGTGTGTGGATAATAAAAAGATATATCATACAAACACATGTAGATTTGAAGAATGAAATTAATTATTTATATCATTCAAGCATAAGTAGATTTTTGTGGAAAAGAAGAGGAGATTGAATTCGCTATCATTCATTGATGAGACAACAAAAGTAAGGTGGAAGATTATTTCAGTAGAAGTCGGTGTCTTAGAAAGAAGATATTGGTGTCTCTTGCTAAGTTGGTGCTTAGCATTAGGGATTGGTGTCTCTAGTAGGTTGGTGCCTAAAAATTGTTTAGTGATGAGGATTGGTGTCTCCAGTAGGTTGGTGCCTACAAATTTTGTCAAAAAAAACTTATTTGTGGTTAGATTTGGATAATAGATCCAAGCAGTCCTTTTCTCTGTGGTTTTTTCTCGAAAAGGTTTCAGGGTAAATCTTGTGTTCTTAATTGTTGATGTTGTGTGATTGATATTATTATGATTATCAATTTGAAAAAGTAAAATGTTACCTTATACTGATTCACCCCCCCTCTCAGTATAAGCATGTGCTCAACAGGGATGCCTGTGAAGACTATGGATTGAGTATTGTATTGATGCAAGAAATGATCTATAGATCAATGATGCCCCAGTAAATGATATATGCGAGGGAGAAAAAATGACAATGTCATGGCTTTGGACATGTTGCAAATGGAACAAGTTGTAACAGGGTGATGGTAAAATGATGTGATCTTTAAACATATATTAGGCAAGGATGGATGTTAGGGAAGGATGCAAACTTAAATTGAATGATTGGTTATAAGCTTTCGATGTACCCTAGGTAAGGACGCATGTCAGGGAGAGATATAGTCAAAATAAGACAATGATTTGACAAGATTGATTAAATATCTAACAGGTATAACTCAAGGTATTTGTCAAGTAAAAAATAAAATGAACTAATGATGAGATTGAGTTACCAAGAGACAAAGGGGAGGAATTGGTTAGTACGATCGAGCTAACCTCAGACACTTCATGTGGCCGAGTGTTACTTACATGGTCTTGAAAGACCTCAAGGGGATGTATGCCTCCCAAAATGGGAAAAATGATGAGAGAGGATAGGATAGACTAGAGGATGACACTGCTGGATTGTTAAAGATGTTAGTTTTTAGATATATGATTTGACTTAGATGTTTGATTTCATGATTTGACTTGATGTTTGATTTCATGATTTGATTGATATATGATTTGGGTTGTAGATGAATGATTAGAGGATATAGATGTCTATTGCCTTCAAATATCCATCTTTTCATTATTGTTTCAACCAATTTTTTATCATCATAGTCCAAACAATCCTTTTTGATCTAGCACTAGGTAGTATGCACCATGATATGTGTATATGATAATGATGTCATTTTTCCAAAGTGCATAATGGACTGGAACAAGAAAACACAAAGATCAAAGAAACCATGTTTACAAGTAGCATGAAGAGTAATGCACCATTGGTATTTGATAGACCAAGATGACACCATTGCTTTGTACTACCACACAAAAACATAGGACAAGTAACATAAAAAAAGATAAGACAATCAAGACAACATTAACTATTTACAAAGAAGAAACAAACACACACATACAATGCCACATACATAATGAAAACAAGAAATTAATGAGCAAACACATATGTACCTGCACAATGATGAAGGTTGGTATGATTTATCCTTTGTCATGTCGATGATCTTGGTTATGGGGGATGAGCAAATATTCATTTAGTTTTTAATCATATTAGATGTTTGCCCTAGGCTAGACAAGCTATAGGGGAAGATGTAAAAAATAGATGTCATGACTTGCTAAATACTTGGCCTGGGATAGGGGGATGAGGGACTGGGCCATGATAATGTATGAAATTATGATAGAGTGAGGCCAAGATTATGTATATTATGTGTGTGTTGAGGGAACATATACAAAAGCATGAATCTTAGCTAAAAGAAATCTAGACTTAGTAGCCAAGATGACAAGACTTGATAGGTGACTAGGTGATGTAATGATGAATGATAAGTGATAAGGATGGGAATGGAAGGGAAGATCTAGATAACTCTCCAAGGTTATTTTATTCTTACCCATGTTTGATATGTCAACTCTTTTTGCCATAGTGTTGTTGTCATACCAAATGTTTCCCCAAACTACCATTGTATCCATAATCCGGGATCAAGGTCAAAAATGGGAGGGATGGTATGATGGAGACGACAAAACAAGAAGAATGGGATGGAATGCCCCCAAGTATATGAGTTTACTCCATGAGATGCTTGCAAATGAAGGCATATCATGAGTGACATCAAAAACTAGTTTTCATCACTATGTTTATCCAAGGTGCTAAAGAATTGCTTTGACCATTGGTTAGTTTTTTTGGAAATAAGACTATGTACAATAAAGTACAAGCATGGGAACTATTGATGTCATTTATTCATGTTTGTAAGCGTGAGAGATGTGTGACGCTGACAGTGTTGATCTACAAGCAACATTGATTGTAGAGAACCATCGTGACCGTGTTTGACTCTTGATTGTGGTCCCTTTGAACATCTTAACTAGATATCATCATAATTTATATGAAAGATGAATGTGCATGGGGATAAGTGGATTTTATATTTAGATGAGGAAGGTATGATGGGTGATTGGGGGGTGGGATTATCAATCACACACATAGTTGGAGAAGTTGGATGTGTTGTTCATATTTTGTGCCACATGATAAGATATTTTAAGGGATCCAAGTTTTTTTTAACGTTTATTTTCTTTGGTCCATAAAATTTGAAGGATGATCAACCATATTGTTATTGCTTCTGATGATGACTCATTGATTTGGTAGTTTTTAACTTTCATTGCCGCTTGGTCCCTGAAATTGAGCTTCACCAGAGGAATTTGATTTTTGACTTGATTTTTATCATAAAAGACTTTGATTTAGCTGACTATTTAACTTATCGTGACTATGATTTATCACTAGATCAGAGTTGACTTTGAATATATGCTTGATTATCTAAATATCTTCTTGGATCCTTAAAATTTGTCAAATGGCATATTGATTTGAGAGGAATCCAATGATGTATGGTTCTACCTATTCCCATTAAGGAGTGTGATGAAATGATTGATGATGGGAAGAAAAGGATCATTTGAAGATGAAGGGGAGGTATTTGTGAGATTAATTATTGGGTAGGTTACACCATGATCTCCATAGAAGTTACTAGGAAACCTAGTGTTAATGACAAAGAAAACATCCACAAGTTCATAAATGGATCACTAAGGGTCATTGTAGAATAGGTATCAAAATCTAGATCAAATCCACTTTGATAATTAACAACTAATAAATCCTCCTGAAGGCCCATAGTGCTTGTTATGATATTATCATGTTGAAATATATCAAGAGATACATCCTTATGTTAACTAATATCTAAATTGATTGTATATATGGAGACATCCACAAAGAGATTGGTATTAGCCAAGTCCTCAAACTAATAAGCATACGACTTTAATTCCTTTTTGATGGAGGTCCTGTAGCTTCAGGGTAATATGGAGAGATTACCAATAATGAACATTTGGTATTCATACTCTCCACAACCTTTGGAAATAATTTTGATATGAGTGGAATCAGGTGGAGTGGAAGTGGATGGTAAGTCATCTGGATGGATATACTTATTGGATTTAGGATCATATGGGATATTTTCAGTGGTAGGAAAATATAGGTTGTAATCAAATCTTTCCATCTTTTAGCAATCACGTAAGTATTGTGAATCACCATGAATAGTGACTTCCATTCTAGAATGTGGGAAATTTAATCATTGATAGAGAGTAGAGGGGGAAACCCACATTTCATGGATCCAAGGTCGACCTAAGAGGATATTATATAAGGAAGGTCAAAATCAACTACATGGACAAGCGTCTAATGCATAATAGGACCCACCAAGATAAGGAGGTGTATAGTTCCAATTGACTACCATTTATTATCATCATCAGCTTTGATTATATTCAAATTAGGCCCAAGTGCAGACTCAAAATATCCCAAATTCTTGATTATATTTATGTTACAAATATTGATAGTTGATCCTTCGTCTACAAGCACCCATGGGATCTTTTGTTGTTCAATGGACACTTCAATATACAAGGGGTAGTTATGATTAGGGTCGTTTGATGGCGTATCTTAGGGGTTGAAAGTTATTTTTTAAGAATAGGATAAATGGCCAACAGGGGTAATAATCAGATTTATTATGACTAAGTTGGACCTCAAATAGTCCACCAAACCCTCTCAATAATATCTCAAAGCAAATCGCCCCACTCTAGGGCAAGCAACAAATCCATCTTTAGCAAATGTGGCATCAAAAGACAGCTTTTGTAAAATAATCAGTATCAAATCTGCAAACACCTATTGGGCATGCATCCCAATATCTTCTTTAAGCATGAAGAAATAATATCAAATTCAACATATTTTCAATTTTGATTTTCACCTTGTATTTGTCCCTTGGGGCAAACCACATTGGGGAGGTAAAATACCTCATAACCCTCTCTTGCCAACTTTAAGGATATCTTTTCCTTTTCTTTGCTTTAGCTCACAAGCCAACATTCATTTTAATTTCACTTTATACCTTTTTGAATTAATTAAATAACTTGCCTTAATAAATTAGTAATTAAAATTATTTTTTGGCAAATTAAATAATTATTTTATATTAGGTCCTTGCTTAAATAATTAATTAAATTGCTTTAATAATTAAAGTTATAAAAATCACTTTTCAAGCAATTTATTAATTATAAAACCCCTTAGAATAATAATTAAAATTACTTTAATTTTCCAAATGGTAAAAACCACTTTTTCAATAATTTGAATAATTATCCAAGATAGTTTTATTTAATAATTAATCAAATTACCTTGTATTTTTGAATGATTAATATCATTACTCGAACAATTTTATTAATTATTAAAATTATATGAAAGCGAAAATTACAAAGTGGCAAGAGGAAAGCGAGGAAGGGAATTTCCCAAAGCAAGTGCAAGGTTGAAAGTTACAATTGCAGCCCTCTAACCATCATACGTAGATTCCCTTGCAAAGCACCCCATTCCAAAATTGGAGGATCTAGGGGCATGAGGACTAAGGAGTTGAGAATAATCTTGTAGGAAGGATTTCCATTCCATAGGAGACACCACGAAACACCATGGGGAGCTTTATTTTTTACTAATGTGTTTGCTTCTTGTGTAGGTGATGGCATAAGGACAAGCAAGGCCCAAATAATTGAAGATCACATGGCTATAATACATTTTTATAGCCACTTTGGTAATGCTTATTCTAAAATTTTCATTGCTTTCATCATTTTATGAGAAGTTTTGAGAGATATGGGCTCTATGGCAAGAGGATAAATGATATGGTACTGCTGTTTTTGCAAATTCAGCTTGCATAAACAACAAATAATCCTCATGAACAACAGTAGAAGGATTCTTCAAGAGGGTTCTTTCCTGTGGGATGGACCAAGGTTTGAATTGTGCACAAAATCTATGGTGGGGATAGCCCTATGGGTGCTTCAATTGCTTGAGGACAAGCAATTTTGGGAAGGGAGGACTCTAATGTCCCCTTTTTCATAATAAATGAAAATAGGTTGAAGACCTTTAGCCTAATTTTCCCCGTAGGCTAAGGGATGATAATTAAAAAAATTATTTTAATAATTACTTAGAGTTGTCTGAATAGTGATTTTAATCATTTGTTATCTTAAGGCAATTTTAATTGATTATTAGAATAATTTAACTATTATGATTAATTATTTAAAGTACCAGAAAAGTGGTTTTTACCACTCCAAAATTGGATATTATTTTTAATTAATTAATTGCTCAAAAAGTGATTTTTATCACTCTTGCATATAGAGCAATTTAATTAATTAATTATTTACCCCAAAAATAATTTTAATTACTATTATTTATTAAGGCAAATTAACTTAATAATTGGAGAATGAATTTTGACTTTGTCAGCGTTTGTGTTGCTCCAAATTAGAACGCCACCCTTTGGGTGGGATCCAAAACTGAAAAAGAAGAATTAAAGGTCAACAATGATTTTTAATTCATGCATTGGACTCTCTCACATGGTTCTCCCCCTTGGAAGGGTAATTATTGCAAGCAAAGGATCCATTTTTTTGGTTATGCTTATTTGGATATTGAATTTTATGCATCAAGTATGTCACATTTGAACAAGTGACTTGAGGACGAAACTCTTCAAGTGCACAAAGGAGTTTAGGGATAAAAACCTCCATACTTCTATATAGTGCAGCTCTATTCAAGGGCTATAATTGTACTTTAGATTTGTGGATTGCAGATTTGCACCCTCTCCTAAGGTGATGACTTGCCTTATAAAGTGTGGTTGTGTGTTGGAATTGTGCAGCTTGTTATTGAAAGTCATTTACAGGTTTTTGGGAGCTCTAGAGGGTGCCAACTTGGACACTTATGTTGAAGACCCTATTAAAAGCTATGCTAAAAGGGAATAACCCTCTCCTAGGGTTTAAAATTTTATTATCAAATTATTCCAACTAGGACAAATTAGTTTGGAGCTGATTTTTTAGGGTTTGAAGGGCTATTTTGTGCCCAAATAATATTCTATAATTTTCTATTAATTTTTCTGCATCTATCAATAATTTTGAGGATATTTTCCATCACTTTCAAGTTGGAAAAATCACCAAAAAACAATATTAAATTCATCATAAACTATGGTGCTTTTCCTAGGATTTCGTTGAGAAAAATAAAAAAATATTGCTTTGGCTAGGGTTTGCATAAAATTCTAGATTTGAATAATTTATCCCATTTGGGGGCATTACATATTTAGTAGATAGATATTGCGTAATCAATAGTTTTGAATATATAAATCATTGTTTATATCTCCTCTACACTTAAACTTAGTGTGGCTATAGAGTTATTCAAACTTGCCATTTTCCACCCTAGGTAATGTAGACCTTCATTTGCTTACCATGGTTCCTTACCTTTTTTAGTGTTGTTTTAACCATCCCTTTTAATTTTTGTTGCAAACTTTGGTAACACTAAATTAGATTAATTCTATTATTATTAAGAGACCTAGTTATAGTTATTGCATTATGTTGATTGCCTAGAGGCTTTGGAACCCTAGGCATTAATGTTGTGAGATAAGTGCCCCTCTAGTTAGGTTTAGCAGATCCAATTGGTCATGCTCGATATAACTAAGTATCCAATGAGTTTTAGTTGATTTACTTTCTCTGGTCCATTTGAGCTTGTTGACCATTTGACGCAAGGAATGTACTTAATGTGTAAAGAGTTGAGATAAGTTTTATAACAATTGGGATTGGCTTGCTTGGCCTATCCCACCTTATCAAAAAAACTAAACCATACTCAAGTAGCCCTTGAAAATACATAAGCAACTAATTGAAGTGAAATAAGAAAACGAATAGGAGAAGGGATCTCATAATTCAAAATAAAAAATAATGGTGATGCCTAACATTAAGAACTCAATCCAAGATAATAGAAATAAAACCTTTATGACTATGGGCTTAGTCACGAGTAAAGGTAATCAATGACACATATTGTAAGAGCTAAGTAAGCAATGTGTGGTTATTGAAAAACACTTAGGCTGAATGCAATACAAAACTTATGGTTCAATTACAACAAGTGCAACTTGTGTAATTCACACTTATGATATGAATAGGGGAGAACAAAAAAAAATAGAGTCCCTATTTTGGGGACTCACCATGGATCTGATAATACACTGGACACCTAAATACAAAATTCTCATTTGATTTTGGTTCATTATTGAAAAGTTTACATATGCAATGATGTCACTAAAAAGTGATTTGACTCCATGCAAAGCTGATGAGAGCATACTTACAATTAACTCAAATGAAATCTCGAACTAAAAGAGACGCTAATGTATTTGGGAGTAACAAAACATCCCTCTTTTATTTGAAGATAATGCTCCATGCAGTGATGCATTTTTGTTGACAATGGTTCTGTCTAAGTTGTTTATGTAGGATTTATAAATCTCATCTTTAATGTCTTTATAAATATTTTTTTAAAACATTCATGAGCATTGATAGCAAAGATATTATGAGGTAGGTGATTGATATCAATCCTAATTACTTGTAGAAAAATTATACATTGAGCATACCAAGTGTTCTTGATCCCTTGTTCATATAACTTCATAGATGATTGAACAGCCTTGAATATAAATCTATTATACCCAATTATTGTATCTATCATATATTTAACACTGTGAAGTGATATCACTACATGGAAAATAATTGAAATATGAAGAGGATGGGTGCCAAATTCAGTAAAAATGATTGTAAATAGATCTGACTATTTTACTTGCAAATATTTTGGATGGCATTGAAATAAGAACTCTATCAATCTGATTCCAACTTGTACTATGAAATTCAGGTCCCAAAATCTAATAACTATATAATACTATTGGCGACACTAAATTTTGGAAGATAGGCAATTTTACTTTGGTATCTTGATATGGAAACATTCTCTCAAATATACCAAGTGTAACATACCCCCTTACAACACATGCAAACGATGTAATTTCTTCATACCTTTTTATAACTAAAAAATATTATATGAAAAAACTTTGGACTTACATTTTTAAAACATGATTGATAAACTCATTTCCTTTTTTAAAATAAATTTAAATTTAAAAAAAACACAAAATGTTTAGAAAGAATCGAATTATAATAGATATATTTACTTAGAATAATCTTTCATAGAAACTTTGATAGAAGAGTGGGAAGATTTAATGGCAATGTTTGGGCTGGGTGTTAGGGCCTTCTCAATAACACCTTTGTTATTCATTATAGGGGTCGAGACAAAAGAAAGCATACTACATTAAAGAATTTGATCCTGCATGGGAGCAAGAAGAAAAGACTTACATAGGGGAAAAAATCAAATGGAAAGCAAAGATGTTGATTGCACAATTAAGGATTAGCTAACATCATCTTAGGTGTGAAATCAGCAAGTGGACAGTGCCCAAAAAGAATGGGAAACGAGAACATGTTTATTTTGTGACAAGGGAGTTGTGGAGACAGAATGACACTCCATTATGGAATGTGCAACCTATAATAACATCCGTATCAAGTACAAAGACAACTTGAGGGCTGACAACTTAAGTGTGTTGTTTGAAGAGGAAAGGTTTCATAAAACAAGTTTTCTAATGAAGATATGTAGCTTAGGTGAGTTAACATCGAGAAGGGATTATAAATCTTGCATTATTATTAGGATATCGTTTGTGTGAGGCTATAATATCATGGAACAACTTTATTTCAACTCTTGGTCCTATAGATTGATGGGTCTCATGGACATTATTAAAAAATTTCATTCATTCATTATCATCTTCATATGGTGCTACTCATGCTCAATTGATGAGCAATCAGTATTCTTCTTCAAGATCAAAATCAGATTCAAGCTGCTTGACCATGGTGGCCCCATATTATTTATGATAGTGATGATGATAAGAAACTCTATGATAAGGAGAACAACTTTCTAGGCACTCCAAGGGGAACAAAATAGTCTTAAAAAATATTTACTTCACCTAAAGGTGAGACCAACGAAGGTGTTACAACAACTTTACATGGTATTGTGTCTCACTTTAAACTGAAAATCTTACATTTCACTGCACTTATTCTTCTAAGTCTAAACTTATCATGTGCCAGGGAATAAAAGAGCATATTAGTGTTGACTATCCGAAGTTAAACATACATGCAAAAGTGTTAAAATATACAAATGCTTTTACACACCTGTGAGAGCTTAAATTTATGACTAGTGTGACTGGTTGATGTTTATGCACATGGGTTCACCTCACCTGACTAATTGATTGTCTTACCTCAAAAAATTTCCAGATTGGTTGGTTTAGTTGTCCTCAATGAAAACATCTAGGCAATTTTCAAAATCAAGTAGTACATTTGGCAAATGAGTCCTCTTCTATGAAGATTTTTTTTTATCATTTGCCTTATATATTGTTGAATCTTTAATACTTGATGAGATTTCTATATCAGATGATTATAAAGTGATTGTTTTTCATTTCCATTATATATTATTTAAATTTTGTACTTGAGTTCAACTTGGGACACTAGGAATGGTTGTGGTTGTGATGTGGTGGAGGGCATTTAACTTGGAAACAAGTAATGATCTGCCTTATTGGCAGAAATATGGAAACAAATTGTATGCTAGAGAGCTTGATGTGTTAAATCATACAATTTTAAAATGGATGTTGGTTTTAAACAATGGCATATATTTATAACAGGGCCTATCTATCTATGGCAGCCCCAAGCCCCTGTCTATCTATCTATCTATCTATCTATGAAATAGGAATGCCCCGTCTATATATGGAGGCCCTATCTATCTATGGAAACCCCTACCTCCCTATCTATGTATGGGGATAGGATGGGATAAGAAGGTCCCATCTATAGATGGGGGAGTTGCCATATAGACTTCTAGGGCCATATAGATCTATAGGTGACCACCTATCTATCTATCTATTTAGGACTATCCCTATCCCCATCTATATATCTCGTAGCGAATGATAGATTTAATCCATAGGGTAATAGAGATTGAGAAGAGACTACTCCACTATATATATATATATATATATATAGATGTAGTAATAATCATGTAGGACCTCTAAACATTGAGGGTAAACATGCAAATATTAATACCTGAGTGTATGGGCACACACATAGACATATGTAGGTGCTAGTGCATTTGAAGAGATGGACAAGAATGTGTATTTATTTGTGTTCATGTTTGTATGTGTATTGGAGATGCACAATGCACTCCCATTTTGTATTTTTCCACCATGTACTTTTCTTCAGTGCTATTTTCCATTCTTGTTCCCTTTTGGAGATTAATGTCTAAATTAAATAGATTTTGTTGTGTGTGTGAGATGTACATGAATGTAAAATCTTACATAACTGCAAACTGAAGTGTTTTCAATACATCCATAAGTTTCACTTAACTGAAAAAGAGACTTTACACTTAGCTTTTTTAGCTTGCAGGCTTATCCTTGAACACTATCATTGGATCCTGAGAAAACCCTGCTTGGACCCTCTCTATTTGCAAATGTTGGATCCATTTCTACACCTTTGATCTACTACCTCATCAAACCATGCAAGAGCTTTATATGTGGGCCAAAAATGGCCAGAACTTACACTTGCCATGTTTACTCTTTCAGCTCTAACCACATCTTC
This sequence comes from Torreya grandis, assembly GCA_037957365.1. Taxonomy (NCBI): domain Eukaryota; kingdom Viridiplantae; phylum Streptophyta; class Pinopsida; order Cupressales; family Taxaceae; genus Torreya; species Torreya grandis. The sequence goes on along the minus strand of JARHVA010000009.1, from coordinate 10,381,036 downwards.
AATAGTTTGCTGCACGTTTACTCTCACCATGTTGATTGTCATGCTTCTAGTATGAAGCTCTCTTTGTCATGCCCCCCTTTTTAGCCTAAGCACAGACATGACCTTTAGCCTAGTTCTTTGGTGCTTTTCCTAGGCTAAGGGAAGAAAGGGAAAAAGGGAAACATTGGTTCTAATTTTAAGTTTTAATATATATCTTTTTATATTATAACTTAAAATTAGAACCAATGTTTCCCTTTTTCCCTTTCTTCCCTTAGCCTAGAGAATGCACCAAAGAACTAGGCTAAATGTCATGTCCATGTTTAGGCCAAAAGGGGGGACATGACAACGGTATTAGAGTCATTTCTTGGCCAGCTATGGGACAACAAGGGTTTCATGTCAAACTGTGACATGGATAGAGCTAGGTTCAATAGGTTATCTCAAGCATAAGAGTAGATGGAGGGAGTAATAAATGAATTTGTGCAAATAGTAAAAGACATGAAAGGGGACCAGCCCCTTAAAATTGAGCAACAACCTTTTATTCATTGGGATTTGATGGAATATTACATGGAAGCAAGGTAAAAGGGGATCTAGAAAAGGAAAGAATAGCCCAAAAGATATGCAAGATGACTTGGGGAAGATTGTTCTTTCTAGATCAGTGAGGCCCAAAGACACTATTCATAGTTCCCCAAGTTTTCATTAGCATATTCACTTTAGACCTAGCTTTAGGAGGTAGACTAAGTCCACCAGACCTTCACAAAGGAATTTTCCTTCTAGGCAGAGGATTGGAGGATAGTCTAGGCATCATACCTCCCCTTCTTTAGGTCAGACTTCTATTCGAAGATTTTTCTTGTCTGCCTTGGATGTTAGGAGAGTTGGATCAAACTCTTGATGGGTTCCCTCCTGGTTCTTCTTTCTTAGGGATCGTCCTCGTGCTCCTGATGTTTACAGATTCTTATAAATTACTCATTTCTTCTGCTCTCTTCTTTGAACCTGAGCGTGGTTGGGTTATTTGGTGGTTTGGCTCTAAGCGTGGTCACTCTTTGCTTGTTTTATACTATTTCTTTCAACATTGTTTTTCTTATTTTCGAAGACCTTTTTGGTTTCCCACTTTTCCTGACATATTTCTGTAATCTACAGTCCCTTTGACCTACTTTTGTGGTCATTAGCTAGACATTAATATATTTATCTTTATCTTATCTTTATCTACTTATGATTGGGATCCAAACATACCGGTGAAGGCATGAGTAGACAAGTTAAACACATACCTTGATTTGCGTCCTAGGGGAGAGAAGGAAGCCTTAACCTTTGTTATAAAGCATTTGGAAGGAGCTGCCCATGATTGGTGGCACATGGGAATGAAGACACAAAGGCATGGGGTCTTTGGTATATATGAGGAGCTTGGAAAAAGGCACATTAGGGGTTTTAACAAGGCACATATGGGGATTCAAAATTCTGAAATTGAAAGTCAGCCTATTGATGTAAGTGATGAGCTTCAAAAAGGGGAGTCTTTGGGACAGCCAATGACTAAAATTTTTGAGCCAAAAGAACTAAAAATTCAAGGGCAGCCAAGTGAGGGTTTACAAGAAACTAATGAACAACAAGAAGGTCTGTAAGTAGAAGACATCAGGGAAGAAAAATCAAGCATCTCGTGGCAGCCAAGTGTGGAATTTTCTGAGCCTCACAACCCTAAAAATTTAGAGTAGCAAGAAGAGTTATTTCAGCTAAGTAAAGGGCAGCCAATGATTGAATTTCCTGAGCCACAAGAACCATAAATTCAAGGGAAGCCAAGTGAGGGTTTCCAGCAAGTTATGAATCAACCAATGGGGTTGCACATGGTAGGCACTAAGGTGGAAGTAGCAGAAAATCAAAACTTTCAAAGGCAAAGCACGGAGAAGTTGTTCAACAACTTCATGAGCAACCAAAAGATCTAGAGGAAAGTTTGGATATGGATAAGGAATCCATAATGGAAAAGTATGTCATGAAATAAAATCTTTGTATTGTTTCTTATCATAGATCATTTTCTTTGCCTAATTTTAGATTTCAAGAGGAAGCTTGGAAGAAATAATTTTTATCAACTCTTGAAAAGGAGGCCCAAGTCCTAACAAGGTTGGACAAGGCAAAGGGATCCCTTGAAGTGGGGATGCCAAATAAAAAGGAGGAACACATGAAGTCAATGGTTGCTAAGATTGATTTGCCTACAATCAAGTATGCAATGGAAGCAACAAAATCGGAAGTGGCAAATGTTGATATTGATATTGCCAACAATGAGAAAGAGATGAAGAACTCTAATTGGAGAAGGGAATTCTCCCATGTAAATTTAATGATTGGGCATGACAATTTTCTAACATGGTTGTGGGATCTAGGTGATCCCTACAAACATGATTTCGTTATTATGTTATTGTTGACAATTTTGCCCCACATGCCAAATTGTCACCCCTACTATTCGGAACTCTACATATGGTGCCAGTTTGTCTTGTAAATCCATTTTGGGTCCTGAATAATGAAAAGAAACGGGGTTTTGTAAAGTTCAGTGAGGCTTGGGGTCCTTAAATATACACCTACGACCATGCAAATGATCAAGACACCTACAACAAGGTTATATAATAGAAAGGTTCTTATAAAAATTTAGTGACAAGTGCTTATGATTATGAGGAGAATAAAGCCATGAAGATGAAGTTCAAGGTGACAGTGAGGTTTTTCATGTGGTTCATGTTTACAAATGGATTGATCAAGCAATCATATGAAAGAATGAAGATCAAATCTATTTTTTGAACCTTCTTTGGGATATTGACAAGTATACAGTCCGTTCAAAGGTAGATCACCTACATCAAGCTTGAAAAGCTTATCTCCTATTTAGAATGTCACAACAGTCTTAAAGCTCTAGGCCTGTAGACAGAATGACTTTGTAAGGTGTATAAGAGCCAATGAAGACTTAATAGCTACAACCATCCTTGAAGTTAACCTACAGGCCTGTAGGTTCATTTAAAGATGAAAGTAAGCGATCATAAGTGTGAACACAGGTTTATGTCTTCAGAGTCTTTCCTAAGTGTTTTATTTCCTCAAGTGTTGTTTTTTCAGAGTTATTTTGGACTAAACATGGAAGCAATTTCCTCGAACTTTTTGTCCGAGGACAAAAGTCTAAGGGATAGAAGATTTCAAGGGATTTACAAAAAACCCAAGTGCCCTTCAAAAAACCTGGGTGCCTTACAAAAAGTCTGGGTGTCTTGAAAAAAACCCAAGTTGAGTGTTTGAAGGGCCATTTTCAAGCTTCTGGAGGGCAATATCAAAAATTATGAAGGGCACTTGCCCTTTGGGAAAGTTCACTTTAAGGTTGAAAGGGACGTTTCCAAAAAACCTGGGTGCCCTCCAAAAAGCCCGGGTGTCCTCCAAAAAGTATGGGTGCCCTTTTCTTAAAAGTTATTCAATTCGGAAGGGGCAGTTTGAAAAGTTAGAAGGGCTGTTTAAAAACCTGAAGGGCAAGGTACCCTTTGAAAGGGTTGTTGACAAAAAACCTGAAGGGTAGGGTACCCTTCGGGAAGGTCCATCTCGCGAATTTCAAAGGGATTTACAAAAAGATCGAAGGGCACCTGCCCTTCGGGAAAAGATCATGACAAAAAACCCGAAGGAATTCAAACAAATTTTTTATCTGAAGGATTCCTTCAAAAAAGTTGGCAAACAGGGGATTTGAAGGAATGGATTGAGCAAAATCCCAAGGAAATAAATGGAACCGAGGAAATAGGTCCACGAGAAAATGAGGAGATAAAAGCCCACAGGAATTTGTCTGAAGACCACAAATTTTGTGGGAAAAGATGCACAACACAAAAATTCAAAAGAATGGACAATTCCTTCAGACTTTTTATCTGAAGGAAAGTCTGAGGGCAGAGAGAGACAAAAGCGAAGTCCGAATAAAATGAACATAATCCATGGGAGAATGACTTAGCAAATAGCCCAATGGATTATCCGAAGAAATAAAACAAAAGGGAGAGGTTTGAGATAATAAAGACCCAAAGAGAGTGAACATTAGGCCAAAGAAATAAGTAAGAAGGGAAAGTCTATGGAAAGACAAATACAGACAGAGGTCAAGAAGCAAACTTCTAAATTTAGCCAAGAGAAATCACAGACAGTTGGGCCAAGAGAAACCCATGCACAAACAAAAGACGAAGTCAACATGGAATTCCATGTAAGTAAAAGCTAATTATGGTTGACTGGTCAAGGCTTTAGTTGACTGGTTTTTGAAGTCAAGTTTATCTCCAAGGTCAACTCAACCTTTCAAACGCTCCAACTCGACTTCCAATGGATCAAGTTAGAGTTCTAAAATTGGCATTGGCGTTGGATTTCATGCATGCTATTGTCATCTCATACTTTCAAACATTCCAACAACTCATGAAAAATGCCAAATTTGGAAGTGGACATAGAATTATTGCATGATAGAGAGGTTTAACAGCCCAAGCTTAGCCACTGTCCACTTCAAAGCCAAGGATTCTATATGCAAGACAAAAGACAAGAAAAGAGAAATTTGGAAGACTCATGTAATGCAATTTGGACTTGGGCTAATGAAGAGTTATCTTCCTCTCCTATTTTCAACACCATCTCTTGGCTTTTGTATTTTTCTATAAGATGGCTTTCAGCGTTAGATTAAATTATTCCTCTTTTAGCAAGAAAACTTCTACCAAAGATTATGTTGTAACCTTTTTCATAATTAATAAGAAGACGATTGTGTTTTTTCAATTTCTAGCAGTTGGTATAGTGTACTTTTGTTATAAATTTGTCTAAGTGATAGATTTTCTTTCTTCCTTGTCAAATCTGGATTCGTATCTAGATACTAGTTGGTCATTTATGCAGGGCACATTCTATGTTTGAATGTCTTTTATTGAGTTTATAGTGGATATTAGTGGCTGTTTAGTGTCTTTCATCATGCCTATTTTTCTTATTTCCCTCAAGCTTAGATCATTAGATTAAACCTTTTCATGAAATACTTATGTGTATTGATCAATTGGAGTTGAAGTTTTATCTCTTCCTTGTCTGAATCAGTGTTTTCAGAAGCTCGATTTGAGTGGATCAAGCAAATTAGATGTATCACTATTTTAGCTAAGATTTCCTTTTAAGTTCTTCCTTCCCTTTTCCCCAAGCAGTTTGTAGCGTAGAAGTTGAGATCCTCATAGATACATCTTACAGGAACCAACCTTCTCTGGAGGTTGTTCTCATCATTGAGGCACCCACCCTCGTGAAAAGATCCCATTGTTTCAACTAGAGTGAGGAGTAGCCATTTTAGCACGTCTTTGATCAAGGTGCAACTCCAGGTTGACAATAGTTATGTTGTAAAACAAAGAACAAAGCTTGGACCATCGTGAAAAGGTGTATAAGCAAGAAGTATCATGATCCAAGGATCAAAGGAAGGATTGCAAGTAGCACATTAACTATTTTTTTTCCATTTTTAGTTTGTTTTCCATCAAGTTTATTGTTGCCATGGTGAGTATTGGCCCTCATAAGGTGTCTCTTACACCTCAACACCATGGGAGTGGCTCACACATGTACAAGTCAATTTCCAGCCACTATCAGGAGAAGATTGAAGAGGGAAATAACTTGTTTCAGCCATGTCAAGAATGACATGAACATTTTTTTTGAAATCCAGGTGAAAGAGAGTTGCAAGGAAGAATCAAGGCATCAAGAAGGGATGCACTTCATGTTCATAGAGCTTGATAAGATGATAAAAAAGGTGTTATTAAACACCCTTGTTTTTACTAATGTGTTTGTTCCATGTGTAGGTTCAATAGGGGAACTGGTTGCAATGGCCATAAAGAGTGCAAAGAATGCTATGATTTTCGTACATGAACAATCAATTGGGCATGGAAAAAATCACCCAACTTCATGGTTGGAAAGCTTGGTGAATTTCGGAAATGATGAAGGTGAGAGAGTAGAAAGAGGTGGGAAAACTCAGCCAATGGAACACTCAAGAAATCATGAGAATCTTGGCCTATTACAGCCCTACACAAATTTTGGAGAGACATTGAAATTAACTCGCATAGCCCTCTAGGCAAGTCACTTAGCTATAGAATAAATTCATCGATGTCTCTTCAACCCTCAAGGGTATCCGTGTAATGCAACCCTCACAAGAGGGGTCTTCTTCTCCACCCAAACAAGTTTCCACCCAAAGAAATGGCTCTAGACTCCAGAAATAAGCTCCATTGCAAATTACCACTCTCCAAGCCCTGCAATTTCTCATAAAACCAACTTTCTAAATGGTTTGTAATATTTCTCAATGAAGATGGCATCCAAAAACACCCCTTGTAGATCCACTTCCATGTAAACATATAATTTTGAAGTTCAACTACAACCCTTGAATAGATCTACTCAAGTAGTAGGAATGGAGGTTTGCATCTCCAAACCCTTAACACTCTTGAAAGTTTTCATCCTCAAGATGTGATGAACAAGCTTGACGTACTTGATCAATGATTAAATATCAATATTCAACATACCTTCCCAAATGAATCCTCAATTTCTTTTTATAATCATCCCCTAAGGGTGGCACCCAAGTTGAAGGGATGTGTCTTTTAAAACATAAGCAACTTTATCTTTTAAAACTCATTTTTGAGGGTTTAAGCTCTCATGACCCTTAAAGGTCCCTTAAGTGAATATTAGATCAAAAGTACCTTTTTGCATAACTCAACTAAAAATTACAATACTTAAGTACTTTTCACCTTTTTGCTCATAAGATAGCCCCCTCAACGTTCCCTTCTCTTTCTTTCACTTAGATTTGTGGTAACAAACTAAGCTAAAGGTCCATAAGCAAGCTAAGCCAAATAGGGGGACATTACAATGCCATGGGAGCACACCCACCCTAATGCACTTTAAAAAAGGAATTTTCATAAGGGACATGCTTGTCATACATTTCAATTTGATTCATTTCTGCAGCCCTAACTATTTTTGCATAATGTTTGAGTTCACAATGGCTTCCTTGAAGAGTATGGAGATAAAGGGCTCATTCGAGGTCAACTTGGTAATGAATAAGTTGACATTTTAGAGCAATCGTTTGGTTGTACATCATAATCACAGCCCACATATCCGAATATTCATTCCTGTTGATGAGGTAATTTCTTCTTGGATGAAGGAACAAGTGTCCATAGCTTCACCATAAAAAATTCTAGCTCATGAGACGACCATGTTGAAGAATTTGGGGCATGAGATGAGGCATATTAACAACTGTTTTGAGTTGCGTTGGGAAACATATGTTTGGGGCAACAAGTTGTTTGAAAGAAGATGCAGTTGGAAGGCTATTTGGGAAGGTGCTAAGGGCTTGTGGCTTCTTAGCAACAATAGGTACATGCATGGCAGTTGCATATGGGTGCATGATAGACCTATAAAAGATTGTTATGGTGCTTGCAACATGTGGGGGCAACCCTCAAATCACAGGGACAACAAGGGGAGGTTTTGGATGGAGGTTTTCCTTCTTTGAAAAACATTTATAGGAAGCCAATACATCATAAGGAGTGTTGGGACACCCCAAGGATATTGCAATTGCTTGAAGACAAGCAATTTTGGACGGGGAGGATAGTCAAGGCCCCCTTTTTGGCCTGAGCACATACATGACCTTTAGCCTAGTTCTTTGGTGCTTTCCCTAGACTAAGGGGAAAAAAGGAAAAAGAGAAACATTGGTTCTAATTTTAAGTTATAAAAGATACTTTTTTATATATCTTTTTATATTATAATTTAAAAAGTAACTTATGAGAAAGGGTTAGCTTAACCCTTAATGAAGAAAAAGAAAAAAGATATTTTAAATTCACTTTAACTCTCCCTCCAAGTGGAACACGCTTTTTTGGGGAGGACTTGTGGGAAGATTTGGTATAAAAGGTGGTATGATGATCTTTGAAAGGTTACCATGAATTGATGATACTTGATTTTGAGGCTAAAGCATGAAACACTTGGCTAGGTGACTTGAAGACGAAAACTTTCAAGGACAAAAAGGGTTTGGCGACGAAAACCTCCACTCCTATTCAGGGCATCACTACTTTCAGATGCTATAATTGCATTTCAGATTTAGTGATTCGGTGATTTGACCCTATCTTAAGGTGGCGACTTGCTTTGACAAGTGTGGTTGTGTGTTGGGGGTTATGTGGCTTGCTATTGGAAGCCATTTCCAGGTTTCTAGAGAGCTCTAGAGGGTGGCGACTTGACCACTTGTGTTGAAGACCCCATTAAGCGCTGCGCTACAAGGGAATAACCCTCTCCTAGGGTTTGTGAATTTATTGCCAAATTATTCCAGCTAGGGTGAATTGGGTTGGAGATGAATTTGTAGGGTTTGGTGGGCTATTTTGTGCCCAAATAGTATTTTAAATTTTCTATATCATTCCTAAAGTTGTCTCTGATTTTTGTGAGGGTTTTGGAGGACATTTGGACCTCAAATATATTTAAAATATTTATAATAAATTCTGAATATTTATTTAGTCATTTTGGTGCAATTTATGATTGTTCCATGAAGTGTTGTTGCATAATAAATCAGCGAAAAAATAAATTAAATATTTTAGATTGGGATGCCTAAGGTTTGGGGCAATTTCATTTTTTTGAAGGGCAAAACTTGTTTGTTGAAAATCTCAATTGGTGCGTTGGGTTTATCTTAATTTTGTGCTATTTTTTAAGGGTTCAATTCAGCTAGGGTTTGTTGTTGAAAAAATCAGAAAACTATTTTTATCTAGGGTTTGCAATAAATTTTAGAATTCACAAAATATTCCGAAAAAGGGACATTTCACTCTTCATAACTGCATAATCCTTGGCATCATAGACATGATACAAAGGCAAAAATGTCTTGTTTGATTTTTCATTCAATACGTGATTTTTTTGGAATAGTATCTTTCGCACATCTTTGTCATTATCTAAGGCACATCTTTGTCATTTTCTGCAGTGATCCTCTACAATGCATAATTCTAGGGCCTTGGACAACTATATCAAAAAGGGCCTAATGGGAGATGGGAATGAGTCAGGATTTCAAGATGGAAATGGATCAGTCTGGTTCTAATTCATTACACTCCTCTTTGATCTACTTGCCCTCAAACACCATGCTTCTTTAGTACATGGCAATAAATCCCTTTCGATGTTATCCACTCCTTAAAGTATCCCTTCAATTTCAAATCAGTGACTTTCACTGTGGTGAATTCAATATAAAGCCCATTGTGGAGGGAATTCAATGCAAGGAAGACATTCTATGAAAAAAAAATTAGATTTTCATTTCAAAACGCAAGCATGAAGGAGTCAGAGGCTTGCTCTTCAATCTAAAGACATAGATTCAATTAGTAAATAAAGTAAGAGTATATTTATTCCATTACTATCGTTTATTTTTAACCCTCATTCCTATATACCCATACCCACTCAACACATCCCTCAATTTGGATGAACCCTCAATGCATGCTTCTGATGTTAACATCCCTCATGAAGATAATAGCCAATACAAAATTCCGATAAGCAAGGCATTACTCACAATGGACAAAATCCTCAAGGTTTTAAGTGACAATATCGGTAGGTAAGGCATTCAAAGCCCTCAGCTAGATCACACCACTGTAAATATAGACAAGTGCATCCTCTTGTTGTCAAATGTCCCACAACAATAGAACAAGCTAATAGACACCATAGAAAAACTTCTATTCAATGATCTAGCAAGGTAAAGGCAAAAATGGAGGAAGAGAGAGCTATCCGCCATTACTATCAACCAACTCCCATAAGACAGGGTTTCACTCATGCAGCTACAGGCCCCCACTTTCAAGCCAATTGGGTTCCTCTTCATCAATCTTGGGAAAATCACTCCTTGCCATCTTGGTTGGAAGCTACCCTGCACAAGGGTGGCCCTCATAATGGTGAAGGGTCCTGAAACCCCTTGGGATGATTAGAACCTCTTTTTGTATTCAACCACAATTTTGAATTCATTCATGTGGTATATTATGTACAAGGCAGACCAAAACAAATAAATGATCATCAAACTGTTTTACTGCCCTTTAGTGGTTATGCATGTGCTGGTCTAGTCTATAGTTGGTCCATAGGTTTTTCTGGAGTGTTGTTTCTTGGTTAGTTTTTGCTTTGCTTTTGTTGTTAGGACTGAAAACGACCTAAACTTTGCAGTCACAACATTTGTAATCTTTCATGTCCTTTGTCTCTTCTCTGGAGTTCTACCTTCCTCCCCATTCTGTTTTGTCCTGTTCAAAATTTTAGGCTAATGTAATAAATAATACAATATTAATCTTTTTTCAAAAAAGTAAATATATTGTTCAACAAGGTGTACACCCCTACCCCACTCTGGATTTGAACATGTGTTTCCTCAAGACCTTGGAGGTCTTTTAAGAAACATAAGGAAACAAGTCCCCATGGCCAGTCCTAAGACCATTAACGAAGCATGTGTCACAGCCCTGGATACAAAGAAGGGACTTACCAAATCTGCAAATCAGCAAGTTGCAGCCTCAAGAGTAAAGGGAAAGGTAAGAAAACTGCCACTCTTATTTGCAAAGATTCTAAGAAACATTTCAACCATTAAGATGTAGATATCCATTATTATGCACAATGCTGGAAATTGCATCCCAACAACCAAAATAAAGGTCAATCCAAGAAAACCATGACAAACATGGTAGAGGGCAAAGATATTGGGAACAGTTTAGATGTGGATGACAAGATTTATTGCACTTCAATAAAGGAGGTTTGTTTGAGTAGCAACACTCAATGTAAGGATGAATTGAACAAGCTTTTACACATCAAAATCCAAGTAAAAGGGATGAAGGTAGATGCGCTATTTGACTTGTGTTCTCAAGCAAATCTGATTTCCCAAGAGCTGGTAGTGCAGCTTGAATTATAGGCACATGATCACCCTCTCATCCATATTCTTTAAGATGGGTGAAGCAAGGAGTAGAGATTTATGTCACCAAACAATACAAGGTTTTGTTTGGGATTAATGAGGTTTTCATTGATGAATTTGTAGTAAATGTTGTTCCTCTTGATGCTTATGGTGTAGTGTTTAGCAACACTTATTTGTATGAGAGGGATACAATCTTCAAGAGAAGAACAAAAAAGTACCATCTAATCTAGGAAGGGGAAAGATACATCCTCAATGCTTACAAAGGTGAGGCCAAACTCAAAAAAAAATGCAAATTCGCAAGAGAGTCATTGGTGTATCTATGGCATGTCCTTGGAGGAGAAGAGTTGAGGATTGACATGGAAAAATTGAGATCATTATCAATTGGCCCAAGCCTTCTAGCATGACTGAAACAAGAAGCTTCATAGGTGGTTTCCAATGCTTGAGGAAGTTCGTAGCATCATTCTCCTCATTTTCAGCTTCTTTGCATACCACAGCTGCAGGAGGTAAGTCATTTTTCCATGTAGTAAGAATCAGTAAGTTGCTTTTGATGAACTGAAGCATAAAATCAGAAATGCACCCATGTTAGCGTAACAGCCCTTAAGCATCTATACCATGTGGGCAGTCCTAATGCAAGGAGGAAGACCGGATGTTATCATTCTGAACTTCTTCATGGGGCATTCATAAACTGTCCTACCTATGATAAGGATTTGTATGCACTTGTTGCGTAAGGAAACAATAATTTATAATAACCATCGGCCTCTCCAATATTTGCAAGTACAAACAAAATTTCAATAAGTGAGACATTACAAATGGATGGGTTTCCTTCAACAATTTCATTTGATCGTTAAGTATAAGAAATATGTCACTAACTAGTTGGCTGATATGTTGTAAAGACCATCTTTGATGACAACTTTGGGCACTATATCTCAGCTAGCCATTCACACATGAAGCCTAAAAAAAGCACTATGCACACTTGATGCATATTTTGGTGCATATATCAGTGATTGCAAGGTGCAAGATTGGCAGATTTTGATGCCAAATGGGAGTACCACCTAAATGAGGAACTGCTCTAAAAGCTGTAGAATTGTTGTCTACCTAAAGACAAAAGAGTGAAGCTTATGAGAGAAGCTAACACATCCAAAGTATTTGGAAAGTTTGGAGTGATCAAGACATCAGCAAATCTACAAAGGTACGTCTATTGGCCTGGGATGCAACTGATATTTCTTAGTTCAGAGGGGGTTGTATGTTATGTAGCACTAGTAAGCCAAAAAATATCAATAGATTTTGTTTGGGGGTTGCCTATGTCAAAGAATTATTATTATTTATTTGACCAGCAGACTAGCACAACAAAACTGTACATTTCTAATTCCATGTAAGAAAACCATCAAGGGCCATGAAGCATATGAATTAATTTTTCACTGATGTTTGGGTGCACTTTGTTTTTCATAACTCCATTGCTTCAAATAGAGATGCAAGATTTTTAGGAAAGTTTTGAACCACTTTGTGGGAAAAGATGAACACCAGGTTGAAGAGGTATACAATGTTTTATCCACAAATTAGACCAAAGTGATGAATAGGACATTGGTGCAGCTCTTAGGAGGTTACAATAGGAAACATCCTAAGACTTGGGATGAGAACTAGGCATATACTCAGCATTCCTACATCAGGGTTGTGCATGCATCAACTAGTAAGTCTCCTTTTAAAACATACTTTTGGTATTTACCACCTAATCATTCTGATGCTGTGATGGGGCAGCCAAGAGGAAAATAAGGGGCAGATTTAGAAATTCAGAGTCTTGATGCCAGTAAGAAAATGAGGAATGTCTACGTCTGAGGGCAAAACAAACTCAAGGAGTCACAACAAATGTACAAGGCAAATCATGATTAGCAAAGTACTGAGCATAGGCAAATCATGTTTAGCATAGAACTGAGCATAAGTTCTAGGTTGGGGACAAGTTATAGTTTTCTCAAGCAAAGATAAGACTCCAATGACAAGCAAGAAAGCTTAAGCCCTTAAGGTATGGTCCTTCTGAGCGAGTGAAAATGCTTTCAGATTAGATCTGCCTCCATTCATGAGGATGTATATCGTTATAAATGTGGAAAGGTTACACTGTTTTGAGCCTTCTATTTTAGATGAAGAAGCAGACCTTATATACTTGAAGACTTGGCACCTTGTGCATGAGAAGAGTTGTAAGAAGACGTGGTGCTGCAGCAGAAGGTAAGGAAGACAAGGAGAAGAGAGAGGGAGTATTGGCAGGGTGGACAGAAGCCTCATTTACCAAGCAAAGCCAAATGGTGCTCTTTAGGAGAAAGTTGGGGGGTACCCTAAGCAAAGCCAAATGGTAGGAAACTAAGATTTTGGAGACCAAAATCCTCCTAAGGAGGTGTGATCCAAATTGGATCCCCTTGTAATGTAACTCACATCACCATTGTTGTAAAAACATGGTCTTTTATGACACTTAGAGCACCATTCTTATGTAATTTATTATTTGATCACTCCTAGATTTGTTATATACTGAAGCAGAATTGTACAGGTATCTAGAATGTTTTGAAACAGGCTGCAAAATATCTAGAAAGGAGTAGGGAGGCCCAAGAAAGCTTCATTAACATTTTGTTTTGAAAAGAAAAGTCTCCGAAATAGGTTCATGCCAGACCCACCCAGTCCTATATAACACATGATGGATTCAGTCATGACCAGATCCATCCCAGAAACAATCAATTGCATGAATGGGTTAGCGCAGGACCAAACACGTCAATAGAACACTAGCAATGGGTCTGTTCTGGACCGAACCCACTCTAAATAAGACAGAAACTTAAACCAACCACCCAACTTGGAAGATATACCAATTGGTATGCCATCTTTTTGATTGGTACATCATTTGGAGATTTCTGTGTCAGTTTCTCAATATTCTTTGGTTAGCAGAGAGTCTGGGATGGGAGCTGAATAGTCATCTAGGGTTTGAGTTTGGTTTTGCAGAGCATAAAGGAATGAGAGCAACAAAGAATAGAGATAGTGGGATGCAGAACAGAGAAGATGAGTTGTTGGTTGTATGTCATAGCCTTGTTTGTAACCTTGCATTCATTAGTGATAGTGAATTGAAGGCACAAGCCTGCTTGTTAGAGTTTTTCCTTACTTGGTTTCTTTATGGTAAAGCTTGTGTCTACTCGTGCATGTGCTGTACATGTTTCTTGTCCACATTTACATGTTCATTTCTCACTTCATCATGTAATTCATGCAATATGGACACTCTATGAATGAATGAGCATAGGCATAGTACTAGAATTTGCACATAATCAAATTATATAGTCATAAAACTGAGATTTGTGTTAAGGAATAAGGCATCAGTCTAATCGGGCTAATTAGGGATCAATAAAAAAGGAAACTATAAACTAAAAGATGAGTTCAACGAATGTTTCCCTTTGCCTGCTTGGTATTCTATTTTGAAAGATTACAGAGCAGCTTGCACTATCCTCAAGTAAATATGCAATATGGAGAGAGAGAGAGACAGAGAGACAGAGCTTACAATGAGATGAGTTGATGGAGATTTCCAAGCTCCTTTGGTATTGAACCAGATAAGTTATTTATTCCGAGGGCCCTGAGAAAATGAATGTTTGGGAACATTGCATGGGGAAAGATATATTGAGATGCAATTCAAAGTTTTACCAGAGACTTTAATTTGATTGGGATGATCAATATGACATGAATCAAATAACTTCAACTTATGAACATGATTTTGATTTTGATGTTGATGCCTCAACTAACACAAGCAGAACATTAGAGGAAGAGTAAGAGTCTCACATATATTGCATGTTCATGAAATTCCCCAAGAAGGCAGGAATAGGACCAGTAAAATAGTTCTGGCCCAGGTTCCTACCAACAAAATTCACAGATCCATCTATCAGGATATTGGACAAAATAAAAAAAGTTTATCTAAATATTACTTTTTGAAGTTTTATCCCCAAAAAAAGGCAATCTTTCTATGACAATATTATCCATTTATGTAACTTCTTTTTTCTGATAGAGAATTTCTAACCAGTCCTTCCACATGGAGAAAATCATTGTTTTCATCAGCCAGACAAGTGGAACATAAACTTACAAACCTACGAGTAGCAAACTTACAGAACAAAAAGGCGAGTCAGATTTGCCAGTTCTTCTGGAATTTCTCCTGTTTTGTCCAGCCCAGAGACCATTCTGTAAGAAGAAAAATAGGTTCTACAACCTAAACTAAGATTCATCGATAAAAGATATCTACATAGGATCTCTCTTGCTTTAAGAGAACAGGAAAAACACTTGTTTTGTTAGAAGAATAATGCACACTACGGACCACAGAGGGGCCAGTAATAGGGTAACAGAATTCCTCAACATGCTAATGGGAAGAGAACAGGAAAAACGCTAGTTTTGTTGGAAGAATAATTCACACCACAGACTGCAAAGGGGCCAGTAGCTGGGTAATGGAGTGCCTCAATATGTTAATGGAAAGTGTTGACCATTTTAGTCCTACAGGCCAAAAATCAGTCTCCTTCTTTCCCTGCTGTCCTGAGCCATCAATCTTGGATGTATTCCCCCTACTGCAATTGTGCCATTTCCCTTTGTAGTAGACATGTTCTGTAAAGAGCCAAGTGACTTGAGCTTTGTAGATGTTTCGGGTTGATCCGGAGGTTTATGTCGCTGTGGGCAGCTAGTTTTCACAAGCCTTTTGGCAAAGGAATGGGCCAACTTCAAAGAGATATAAGTCTTTTACAAAGCTCCGAGGATAAAGTGCCCTTGCGGAGGGCAGTCGGGTTACAAACTGGACCGTTCCAGCAGGCTGCGGAGGGCAATTATGGACCCAAAAGTGCCCTTGCGGAGGGCAGAGAGCACCTTCAGAAAAATGACAAGGCAGAAGGCCGAAAGGTAAGTTTCCCTTCGGAGAGAATCCTTGCAAAAGACAAAGGATTCCTTCGGACTTTTGGTCCGAAGAAAATCCATGTGGAGCCAAAGGATGAATTCCTTCGGACAAAGTGCCCGAAGGAATTCCTTCGGACATTTTGTCCGAAGGAATTTGTCAAAGGAATTTCCCGAAGAAAAAGACCGAAAGAACAAAAGGCCGGGACTTTGAAGGGAGGATTTCCTTCGGACAAAATGTCTGAAGGAATTCCTTCGGACATTTTGTCCGAAGGAATTCAGAAGACAAGGAAGCCCAAAGGAGCCCGAAGGGTAAGTGCCCTTGCGGGGGACTCCCAACAACCCAAAAGGGGACCTTTTCCAAGCTCCGAAGGGACACCTTCCCTTCAGGAAGGTTCAATTGCAAAAGGCCAAAGGAATACAAAGGGCCGAAGGAATTGCCAAAGGGGTGACGAGCTCGAGAACATTAATTTCAACGTAGCGAACTAACCGTTGGCAGTTCAAACGTTTGGTGACGGGCGCGCACGTGTCAAATTTGGCTTTCAAATGGCAACGGGCTTGCGGACGTCAAATTTACAGTGATGAAATAGTCGTTTGGTTTTCGAATAGTGACAGGCCTGCAGACGTCAATTTTGATGGGATGCATTGGCCGTTGAGGAGAAGCCAAAGGACTAATGCCTTCACGACAAGTGGCTCGAAAGAGCTCGAATGGCGCAGGCCCGACAGAATTCAAAGGGGCATAAGACCCGCAAGTAAACTCAACGACTCGCCGAGAAAGGAGCCCGAAGACCCAGGAAAAGACGAAAGATAGCCCTAGAGCCGAGTTTCCAGGAAAGAGACAGAAAACAGTGAAAGCGTGACCATGCACACATAAGTCAAGCGCATAAAAGAATAGAATAGCCTAGGTGGCACACAAAAAGCGTCGGCACAGGGAGTTATTGCTGCAGATGAGACAAAACGACCTATGCTTTTGCAAGAACATTTAAGACGGTTTAAGCTGTAAAGTCAAGACTTGCGACATCTACAACATGGTTCTTCCAGGCCGTTTCTAGAAGGATGACACCAGCATGAGCAAGTTTCCTGTTTCCAAGGCATTCAATGCAGCATGGGCTGCTTGTTCTAGAAGGCCCCAGAAGTCTTTCTTTTCATGCTATATATATTGTAACCTCCAAGAGAGAAAGATATCTCTCAGCTTGTATGGCGAAGCCCTATAGGATTTTACCTTGAATCAAGACATAGCATTTTTACCTCCATTTCAGTTTGCACTTTTGCATATGTCTATGGTTTTGTCTTGTGTTAAGTCATTTTCTTTCATGCTTTCACAGAATGATTCCAGCATGTCTAGTGTATTGTGAGTTTCTTTTTTTGCAGGTTAACAAGAAGTGTCCACAGCAGAGTATAGGTGCATGTGAACAGGCTACCATAGTGTGTCTTAGAACACCTCTGGTAGTTCTTCCTCCCTGTATCTCTAGAGGACCCCTTATTGAAACACTGATGCATAAGAGTTCTCTCGTGTCAAATGAAGTGTATATTAGCTTGTTCTTGATGAAAAATGTATGTCAAAGCTAAGTAGATCAATCATTTTTTGGTGCATCACCGTTTAAATAGGTTTTATTTCGGTTATATCCTTCTTCCTTTTCACCCCCCCCATTGTTAGCAGTAGTAGTAAAAGACTTCAGAGATGCATCAAAGGGAGCTAGCCCTTATCTAAAGATTATTCCCTCAGTTTTGCCAGACCCACAGCAAGAGGGGAGTCTCCATTGTGCCACGTGGAAGAGAGAAGCTCAGCGTTTTGTCAAGGGTGCAATCCATAACATCAACATTTAGCAGTTGCTGCAATAAGGTCACTTGGTCCTTTGAATTCCGTCGGCCATTCGAGCTCTTTCAGGCCACTTGTCGTGAAGGCATTAGTCCTTTGGCTTCTCCTCAATGGCCGACGCATCCCGTCAAAATTGACCTCTGCTGACCTGTCACTATTCAAAAACCAAACAGCTATTTCATCACCATAAATTTGACATCCGCAGGCCCGTCGCCATTTGAAAGCCAACGACTAGTTTGCTGCCTTGAATTTGATGTGTGCACGCCCGTCACCAGACATCTGAACTGCCAACGGCTAGTTCGCTACGCTGAAATTGACGTTCTCGGGCCTGTCACCCCTTTGGCAATTCCTTCGGCCCTTTGTATTCCTTTGGCCTTTTGCAATTGAACCTTCCCGAAGGGAAGGTGTCCCTTCGAAGCTTGGAAAAGGTCCCCTTTTGGGTTGCTGGGAGTCCCCCGCAAGGGAACTTACCCTTCGGGCTCCTTCGGGCTTCCTTGTCTTCTAAATTCCTTTGGACAAAATGTCCGAAGGAAATCCTCCCTTCAAAGTCTCGGCCTTTTGTTCTTTCGGTCTTTTTATTTGGGAAATTCCTTCGAACAAAATGTCTGAAGGAATTCATCCTTTGGCTCCACATGAATTTTCTTCGGACCAAAAGTCTGAAGAAATCCTTTGTTTTTTGCAAGGATTCTCTCCGAAGGGAAACTTACCTTTCGGCCTTCTGCCTTGTCATTTTTTCGAAGGTGCTCTCTGCCCTCCGCAAGGGCACTTTTGGGTCCATAATTGCCCTCCGCAACCTGCTGGAACGGTCTAGTTTGTAATCCGACTGCCCTCCGCAAGGGCACTTTATCCTCGGAGCTTTGTAAAAGACTTATATCTCTTTGAAGTTGGCCCATTCCTTTGCCAAAAGGCTTGTGAAAACTAGCTGCCCACAGCGAAATAAACCTCCGGATCAACCCGAAACATCTACAAAGCTCAAGTCACTTGGCTCTTTACAGAACAGAGCTACTACAAAGGGAAATGGCACAATTGCAGGAGGGGGAATACATCCAAGATTGACGGCTCAGGGCAGCAAGGAAAAAAGGAGACTGATTTTTGGCCTGTGGGACCAAAATGGTCAACACTAAATTTAACAACAAAAAAGATGGCAGAAATTTCAGGAATAGTCAATAAATTTCAAGCTACTAAACATAAAATAACTGAACTTGCCTTCCGTTGGATCTGTGACTGCTATTACTTGAGCTGCTTGTAACAAACATGAAATGCTGTAAAGAGTACAAAGAAACCAAGTTGATAACGCTGGGAATTGATCCTTTGACATCATAGTGATAAAATTAATGTTAAAAGTTTGCAGTTGGTAGCCACTCTTTGGCTTTTGAAGTTTTTAAGCATTTTACATTTTGAAGTTTTCAAAGTGTTTCATAAGAGGTTGAGCAGTGTTCTAAAAAATATCTCCGATTTTAAGAATTCTTGATTGGTTGTAGCGCTCAATGTAATTGGTGGTTTAATTCAGTCTCGTAGACATAATTAAAACCATTTCATTTCATTCACAGTGTATTTAGAAAAGGAACCATAACATTCAAAGGTTTGTACGTGATCCATAAAATTTCCAAATAATAATATTGTTAATCCCACCTAAAAGCATTCTAAAGGAATTTTTCAAATAAATAATTTTTCCTCTTCAAAATTTAAATAAAATATCTTATTAATTTTAAAATTTAACATTTAAATATTAAAAAATATTTATTTATTTATTATTGTATCTAAAGATAAAGTTACCCGTAAGAAGTCTAACGAATGCCATAAAGCCTCTCTAAAAGGTATTTATGGCATAAAATTTTACACGTGAAAATCACTTTGCCTATTCCATTTTAAAGTGAATAATTAATGAAATACACTATTTAGTTAATAGAGAATTGATTGTTTTTTTAAATAATTAATATAATTTATTATTGTCTTAATTTTTTTTTATTGAATTAAAAAATATTATTAGAACATTATCATGTATAGGTGTATTTTGTGGTGGAACACTTTTTTTTAAAATTATATGATGATATGTGATAAAGGAAGAATATGATTGACATTTTTACATCCTATTTATATTTATATTTACTTTTTGGTCGTGAAATAATGTTTAATAATTTATTATCATAATTATTTATAAGATACGTTTTTTATTATAAATCTTTTGTGGTTTCTTGTGATTATGTAATATTAAATTCAATCTTGAAGATTTGTGTTAATGACATTAGACATTTGTACATATGATTGACATCAAATGTATCCCATGGGTCTTCAAAGGTTCCCCCTATAAAACTAGTCAAAAAAGAACCGCTTACCAATATCAAGACATCAAATCTACCCTCCTCTAAACTCTAAAACCATTTGGCTCTCCTCCTTAAAGTCACCCAAAATATTTTTTTTAAGATTATATATTTGTTACAAAATAAGAGGCTCATCTTTAAACCATATTAGATGATATGTTTGGACAAACTGTTAAAAAAAGAAACTCTAGGAAATTATAATAAATATATATTATATTTAATATTTCTTTATTTTATTATTAATTATTTTAACATTTAAAAGATGATGTTTAATAAATCACTATCATTAAAAAATCACCAGTTAGAATTGTTTATCAAATTTAAGCTCTACTTCCAATTAAATTTAATTTAATTATATCAATTCTTTACAATTTAATTAAAAAAAAATTGATATATTTTTTTGGTGATGATATTGTACTATATATTTTTTTATATCAATTTATTACATTAAATATATAAATTTACATATAAATTCACTCAATACTAAAATAAAGACTAAGTTTTATGGGACCTTTTTCATATATTAACCATAACTATAATTTTTTCTTTTTTTTTAAATTTTTGATAAACACTTTTACAAAACCTTGAATAAAAATGAAATCCACTTTTGAAACGTGTCGTAGCACAGTGATGTGTAGCTTTGGGTGGCTGACAATATTTAATGGAAAATGTCAAAGATAGAACTCCATGTCTATCGATTTTATGATTTTTAAACAATTTAATATTAGTCCAATTTTGTGATGTCCATGAGAAGTTGACTATTCATTGTGGCTATCAATTTAAATACTTTTAATTTGTAGAGATTAATATCATTATCTATGATAGTTAATTTTATATTTCATACTATTTTTTAATCATATTATATTTTTGATCTCCTTAAACAATTTAAGGAGGGAATAAATTTATTAGAAAACATCTATTAGTGTTTAATTACATGTAATATAATTTTATTGTAATTTATCTTTTATTTATTAGAATTATAATAAATAAATAATATTTAATTAAATATTTATATTAAATGTATAATACAATAATAATATCCAGTTAATAAATAGAATAATATATTAAATATAGATGGTTATAAATGATATATCTTGATGTAGAATATTGGAAGAGACTTCTATAAAAAATTAGAACTTAGAAATGTGTAATGAAGTTATGATAATTGTCAGCGAGAAATGTGTATTTGATTGGAAAAGGTTACAATTGTACAGTTCGCTCGTGGTAGATGTCTAGAGCGTAAATTTATGCTCTTAGCAACATGTCCACAACAAAAATATATGTTTAAGGGTTCGCTTGCTTAGTTATCCTCAACGCTTCCTTGCCCTCAATTTATACATTGTAACTCTTGTGTACCTACAATGGCTAAATCTCTTACCTAGATTGTCAAAGAAAATAGATTAGGGACCTACATTAGAGTTTGGGTGGCTAATGTCTACTAACTAGCCCTCTAATAACGAGGTCTCATGTAGTAGAACAATGAAATTATTGGGAATCATGAGTAACAAAAATATGTCTTTCATGTATCAACATTATGTTCAATGTTAGGTGTATATTCGTTGATCAAATGAAGTACAACACTTGTTTATTTATAGCTGAATTTGAATTCAAATTTGGAAATATCGATGTACATGTCTATACTTCCAACAACTAGAATTGGGGAATGCAGAAAGGGGCGAACATGACCATTTGGTTAAAGGGGGAGAGGAAAACAACCACCAGGACCGTATAATACGATCCAAATAGGGGGAACCAAAGTACAAAAAGATCAGGCAAAAGATGCTCTAGGAAAACACAATGAGAATTTTAGGATTCAAAAGCTGACCAAAGTACCAATTTTCCCCAATTTGTACCAAACTAGCTATACATAAACAACTATGCAAAACCAACATAAATCAACATAAAATAAAGGTCATGGGACCATTTTAGGTTACTATCTTCTGCCCCACTTTGTGGTGTGCGATTAGCCTCAGTGTAGGTGGTGTGTATGTTCACTTCAAAGTGTAACACTTAAAAGATATCGAAAAGATATTGTTGATCTAGATTTCTAGGACATGTTGTAGTCTAGAATTGTACCCTTGTGGGAGAGTTTTTTATGCTCTCACTCCCAACTACAATAGTGGAACAACCTCAGGCTATGGGTATCCTGTAGTGAGGTTGAACCTCCAGAGAAGGCCAGCTTCCCCTTGGTAGATCACTTAAACTAATGTTTCTGCTTGGAAAAGAGGTAGAGAGGGGGTATAGGGTAACTAAGAGAGCTAAATGGTTGATACACCAAATTGATTGACACTCACATAAGCATGAAATAAACATTAATTCAACATAAGATAATTCTTACTCACACAACCTCACAAACTAGTTAATTTGCATAAGTGTTTCATAAACTAGGCTCACCAAACAATACATGAAGCAAAGAGGAATTTCAAAATTCACACCAAGCATCCATTAATGGTGGAAAGAGCTCAAGTTCAAACCTCAAAATAACTTGAAAACACCTAAAAATAGGCAAGAAAGAAGGACAATGGACATGGAAGAACACTTCTTCACAAGGCCATCATGCACAAGCTTGATAAGCACAATTTTTACGCAGGAGATAGGTAAAAATTGATCTTTATTGCTTCAAAAGGTTTTTCTTATAAATTTTTGACAGGGTTTTTCCTTGTCAAAATGAGGATATCTTTTTAGGCTCAAAAGCCTCTATATATAGCAGAAAAGAATGAGAGAAGAGGAGGCTTAAATGAGAAAATAGAGAGAGGGGTCATAAATGGCTGCAACCATCACTATGTCCTTGCAATTGCTTTGACCATGAGATGATCCATCCAAGATCACCATAAATTTCCTCAATCCCCTCATGCATTCAAGTCTCCCTTGATTGGAGCTAAGAGAGCCATGTCACGAGTAGCTGCATGTTCCCACCAAGTGTAAATGATTTGATCTTTTGCATTTAAAACTTGGTGAGCTTATTCACTTTGCATGTTCATTGTTCCACCTAGATGCATCTATTCTTAGTTTGACCACTTTACATGTTTTGATTGTGAGCTGTAGATCACATCATTTAGATTTGAAAGGAGAAATATTCATCCTTTTTTGTTGATTGGCTGTCGAAATCCCACTAGGATCCTTTTAAAAACTTGGTCTTTTCTCATCTGTTGATCTCCTTGTTAGATCTTGATAAGTGTCAATCTCATGGCAATCTTGATGAACCTTTTTAAAAACTTGACCAAAGGCAATGGCTACTTGGAGGGGTTCAAAATTGACATTTGTGGGCCCGTCATTAATTCCTTTGGACTTTTGTTTTCGACCATTTATTTGGACATTTTGGCTTCCGAAGGAATTCCTTCGACATTTTGAAAATGGACTTTATTCCTTTGGACAAATCTTTCGAACTTATTTCTTTGGGCAAATTTCTTTAGGTTTTGTTAAGTGTCCTTTCCGAAGGGAAAGTACCTTTTATAACTCTTGAAAATGCCCCTTCAGATGATTTTGCTTTGATCACTTTGCCTTGAATAACCCTTCAAAAATTTTGTAAGTGCCCTTCGAAAGAATTGTTGATGCCTTTTTCAAAAGAAAAAATTACCCTTCGTGTTAAGTTGTGGAGCTAAAAGCTTCACTAATGCAAATAGGAGAGGAGGTTGCTGAGGGTTGCTGAGTTGCAGAGCAACCGGCGTCGGTCTGATCAGCCGACGTCGACAGGATTGTGAAGAGAATCAACCGACGTCGGTCAGGGATCGGCCAGCGTCGGTCACCTCCAGGTAGACAGGGACCGATGTCAGTCATCTGTGTGGTTCGACTGCGAGCTTATTACGGGCAGTTGGTTGACAAACCAAGTGTTTGCATGATGAGTGCTAATTTTAGACTCATAGCTGCGGATCTAATTATTGTAATTAGATGTCTAATTATTGTTTGGATGAGATCTATATAATAAACTCATGGTTGTATTGAAAACTTAGTGCTAGGGAGTAAGAGAGCATAATTATAAGCTCCTTCAGTGTGTGAGGTAGAGCAATGGTGTGTTCCTCCTAGTGCCACAGTACCAGGTGTGTGGGTGCTGGATTGGAGAGTCAGCTGGATTCTTCAGGTATGTATGATCTTGGTCATCAGGTGAGCATGGCCCTTATAGGAGATCTACATGGTAAGTAAGATCGTTGATCTGCAGGTGTGTGTGTGTGCAAGGTCAAGGTTCACAGGTGTGTAGAACCAGTATTGATCTGTAGGTTGGAGATCAGATAGGACAGCAACACAACAGGGAGCAGGATCAGGCAGGATCTACTTAGAGTACGGTGTGTACTCATTGGTATGTACGTGGAGTACATGGAGAGCTAAGAGGAAGGCAACGCTGTTCCTTCCATAAGTATGGTCTGTTGAATTGCAGGTTGTTGCAGGTTCATGGGAGATCTACTTGAAGTACTTTGAGTACTTGTGGAGTGCGTGGAGCACTTGTGGAGTGCGTGGAGCACAGGTGGAAGGTGAACACCAACTCTGTGTTTGAGTTGGGTGTTGGGACCTAGTAGAGAGAGCTTTGAGGAGAGAATTACTGTTCACTTGAGGTGTGGGAAACCTCTGAAGAGGTGGTGGAGAAGAAGTGGCATCTTCTTTATTGTATTTTTTTCTATAAAAGTTATTAATACAAGTTGTGTATTGTCTCTCATATTCTGTGTTATTCTGAATTCTAGTTACTTGTTGAATCTGGTTAATTTCCGCATATTAAGTTGCTTGGTTTGGTAATCAACTGTGTGCTTCCGGTGTTTCGCATCCTGACAAGTGGTATCAGAGCTAAGATTGCAAGAAGCAGGTTTTGTGTTTTGGTTACAGGTCACTCTCAGGGGTTTCTGATTGAGTGGGAGCAGAGCAATGACAGATGAAAGTAAGCTAAGAATGGAGGAGTTGAAAAGCACAGATGGTCACTTAAGGTCCCATGGAAAGAAAGAGCAGGTAAAAAAATATTGTTGGTTTGTGGAAGATCAGCAAGAAGGAACTGAAGAAGCAGATGTTGCAGGTGATGTGGCACAGGATGCTCTGGGAGGTTTCTTGGATAAAGTTGAATCTTGGATAAAAGATTCAGTTGCTCTTTCTTTCCATGGGACCTTAAGTGACCATCTGTGCTTTTCAACTCCTCCATTCTTAGCTTACTTTCATCTGTCATTGCTCTGCTCCCACTCAATCAAAAACCCCTGAGAGTGACCTGTAACCAAAACACAAAACCTGCTTCCTGCAATCTTAGCTCTGATACCACTTGTCAGGATGCGAAACACCGGAAGCACACAGTTGATTACCAAACCAAGCAACTTAATATGCGGAAATTAACCAGATTCAACAAGTAACTAGAATTCAGAATAACACAGAATATGAGAGACAATACACAACTTGTATTAATAACTTTTACAGAAAAAAATACAATAAAGAAGATGCCACTTCTTCTCCACCACCTCTTCAGAGGTTTCCCACACCTCAAGTGAACAGTAATTCTCTCCTCAAAGCTCTCTCTACTAGGTCCCAACACCCAACTCAAACACAGAGTTGGTGTTCACCTTACACCTGTGCTCCACGCACTCCACAAGTGCTCCACGCACTCCACAAGTACTCAAAGTACTTCAAGTAGATCTCCCATGAACCTGCAACAACCTGCAATTCAACAGACCATACTTATGGAAGGAACAGCGTTGCCTTCCTCTTAGCTCTCCATGTACTCCACGTACATACCAATGAGTACACACCGTACTCTAAGTAGATCCTGCCTGATCCTGCTCCCTGTTGTGTTGCTGTCCTATCTGATCTCCAACCTACAGATCAATACTGGTTCTACACACCTGTGAACCTTGACCTTGCACACACACACACCTGCAGATCAACGATCTTACTTACCATGTAGATCTCCTATAAGGGCCATGCTCACAGAGAAGCATGCCTGCTATGTTGAGAAACTAGCTCATTTGCCTCATCCAATCTATTGGGCACAGAGTCACTGCTTTCTTTGACGAGGCTGGCCCTATCTGGGAACCTCCTCTTGAAGCAACAAGGAGAACAAGAACAAAACAACCATTGTGCCCAAGGCACTTAGGGAAAGGAAACACACAACTGAAAAGATTTGCACAAGGCACTTAAGAGAAAACATGAAAAACTATATAAAATATATAATATATACAATGGATGCAAACTCTTCTAATAACAAGGATTTAGATGAATTCCATTGACTGGGATGGGTAGTACCTTTCCATCTAGTTGGGCCAGCTAAAAATCATTATGTTATTTGCATCCGTGGATCAAATAAGGACCACTCCACAAGCTATCAAATTTGGTATGGTTGCCTGGCTTGACCTTGTTTGAATCCCACTTGAGGACTAGGTCTCCTTCCTTGAAGTCCCTTGCTATGGATCTCTTGTCAAAGGCTTTCTTGACCTGAGCCTGATGTGACTCTAGTGTTTTCATTGCAAGGTTCCTCATTTCTTCAAGCTCCATGAGTTCTACTAGTCTCACATGCATGGGCTCATCTTCCATCAACTCTAGTTGATGGGGTAGTTCTAATGTAGGCAAATTAAGAGAAATAGGCAACTTGGCCTCCCTTCCATATACTAAGATATATGGAGAATGGTCAATGGTAGCTTTAGGAGTCACCCTGTCAGCCCATAAGGCTATCTTTAGTTTAGTGTGCCATGTCCTCTGATTCTCTTCCATAGTTCCCATGATGATTCTTAGCCAATTTTTATTTGTGGACTCAGCAAGTCCATTTTCTTAAGGATAATAGTTGGAAGAGGTGCTGAGGTAGATGCCCATATTGAGAGCCTATTCACTCATTTTCAGACTGAGGAATGTTAATGCATTATTAGAGATGATAGTGGATGGAACACCAAACCTGGTCACAATGCTATCATAGAAGTCTAGGACTGCACCTTCATTAGCTTTTTTCAACGCAATGGATTCCACCCACCTGGTGAAGTAGTTAGTTGCAGTAAGCACCCATTTATGTCCTTCACTTGATGGAGGGTTGATCATTCCTATGAAATCTAGCCCCCATTGCATGAAGGGTTGCTCTACCTGAATTAGGTTGAGAGGAAGGGCTGCTAATCTTTGCTTAACCATAAAGAAAGCACACTTTTGACACTTTCTTACCCATGCACACACATCTTTGAAGAGGTTGGGAAAGTAATAACTAGCCCTCATTATCTTTGTTTTTGTAGTTCTAGGTGCAAAATGACCACCTGTAGGTCCATCCTGGAATTGCTCTAAAAGCTTGGTCACTTGGTCATTATCTATGTACCTTAGGAACACTCCATTAAGGTCCTTTCTAAATAAAACCCCATCAACCAATGCATAAGGTATGGATTGAAGCATAAAATACCTTCTTTTTTCCCTATCCATACCCTAAGGGCACTCACCTATTATCCAAAAACATGTCATATCCTGGAGCCAACTAGTGTGAGGTGGAGGTGCATCTATTTGTGGGTTATCTTGTGTTATCAAGATAACCTCTTTATCTTCATGAAATTCATCGACCATATGCTCACACAAGCCTTTACTTCTTACTAGATTAGTGACTTTGATCTCCATGTCATACTCCATGACCTTGGTAATCCATCTAGCTCTCTTTTCGTTCAAGTCTTTGTTAAGAAGGATGTCTCTCACTCTAGGATGAGACACTATAAGATAAACTTTGCTATTGGAGAGCATTGACTTGAACTTTTTAAGGCTTCTTACCATTGCAGAGACTTGCTTTTTTATGAAAATATACCTCACCTCATACCCCTCAAGCCCCTGACTGAAAAATGCTATTTTCTACTCAAGTTCTTCACTAATCAGCATAGCTAATATATTGTCTATATTGGCAAAGGCATAAAATATGAAATCTCTTGAAAAATTAGGATTCATGAGTGTGGGTACTTGGACAATGGCTTGCTTGATAGCCTCAAATGTTGATTTACCTTCATTTGACCAAGTGAACACTTGGTTCTTCTTCAGTATAGCAGTGATGGGTTTGACCAAGTTTGCAAAACCAGGTATAAACCTTCTCACAAAGTTTATTTTTTCAAGGAAACCTTGAAGTCATTTCTTATGCTTGGGTAAGGATAAGGTCAAGATGACATTTATTCTATCAATATCAATAATTAATCCTTATTTTGAGATAATGTGTCCCAAGAGTTTCCCCTCATGAACAACAAACACACATTTCTTCGGATACAAAGAGATCCCATACTCTCTGCATATTTCAAAGATCAACCTCAGGTGGTCCATGTGTTTTTTGTTATCTTTGGAGAAAACTATGATGTCATCTAAGTAGACCAACACCATTTGATTCAAAAATCCTTGAAAGGCCATGTTCATTGCTCTTTGAAAAGTGGCCTGAGAATTTGATAGGCCAAAAGGCATCTTTTGATAAGCATATGTGCCCCATTTGGTGGTGAAGGCAGTCTTGTACTGATCTTCTTTCTTTACTAATACCTATTTGTATCCCAAGTATCCATCTAAAAGAGAAAAATGTTCTAAACCTATAACTATTTGAAGAAGTTGCTTCATGGATGGTAGAGGGTAATGGTCCTTCAAGGAGACCTTTTTCAGATCTCTAAATTCAACACACAGCCTAATCTCCCCACTCTTTTTTATTACAGACACCAAATTTGCTACCCATGATGAGTTATTGATGGGAAAGATGATCTTGGATTCAATTAACTTGATCAGAGCTTGATCCAAATAATATTTCAAGTGATGGTTCTACCCCAATTGGTGGCAGAACTTTCAGGAGCCATAACTTTTGCACCATAGCTCCGTTTGACTCCTCGTTTGAACCATTGGAAAGCTAAGAATGAGAGAAACATCATGAGCTAGAATAGATCTTTGCTCAATAAATTTTGACCCTCAAAAACCAAATGGAAGTACCCTAAATTTTAATTTTATTAGTGCAGTCTAAAAATAGTAAGTTTCTGAAAATAGTAAATCCTCAAATTCTGTATTATTATAAATCATGGAAGTCGAACCACTTAATATCCCTCAAAATTGGTGACCTTACACACCCTCCTCCAACCTTAAAAATGTGTATAAATGAAGATTTAACCTGAAATAGAAAGGAGACATCTCTTCTCAAAGATAGGCATATGTTGTATATGCAATTTTAAGTAATAAAACACCTCTTCTTAGAGATAACATTATTAAAATTGTATTGTTCTTATTTCTTGAATTATCTTTCAACCAAAACTTCTAAGTTTTAGATCAGTGGTATCAGAGTGGTTTGTCTTGAGGTGTATGATCCCGAGGATGAGGTCAAGCTACAAGAAGCTTGGGTGTGTTGGGTGAATATTTTGTCGACCAACTAACTGGTGAGAAAAATAGTTCCTATCACCACAGCATAAGGAGATTGGTCATCCAAAGTTGCAGGTTTTCCACATCCAATGGGGACAAATCTCTCCTCTCATCAAGGGGAGGTTCCCTATTAAATATGCAACACTATATAGTATATAAATAAGCAGAAAATAACACATGGGGGCAGAATAAACCATCCATCTCTCTTCTTTCAAAGATGATGCTCACAGACAAATGAGAAAATCCTAGTGGAAACACTGAAGGCACTTCTCTTCTTTTATAAGTGTTCTTGCAAGAAACAATAGGAGTTTCTTTCAGGTAGTAAAAGTAACTAATGACAAAAAGGCGCAGTAACCAGCAGGATGAAACAGAACACAAAGTTTCTATCTAAACTGCCCAAAGAGTATATCACAAAGGATAATGGGGGCACAAAGTCATCCCAAAATCCTCAACACAGAAAGAAAAGAAAAACATAGACTGAAAGCAAATGTGAAAGCACAAAGTCTTCCTTATAATTGATTTTAAGACACTTTACTAATTACTTTCACTGGTTCTGCTTGTCAAATTAAATAAACAAGAACACATTCAAGCCAAAACAACAAAAAGTCTACATATAACTTGCTTTCTCATTCAAATAAAATGAAATGAAATTACAATCTGAGCTCAAAGTCTCAGTATTCTTCTTTCAACTAGGCAGAGTTTCGCTCTTGTAAAAATGAAAAGTCTCCTTTACAAATGAGAGATATTACAATCTTATAGCAACTACGCAAGGCTTGGCATTCTTTCCCATGGGATGGCCCATATTGCAGTCAACATCTTTAATGCACCTTCAGTTTTTGTCTGAGGGGGACCATGCTGGGAATAGTGTATTGCCATAACTATGTCATGTCCATGTCTCTTCCTAGTATGGACTGTCTGGTCTTTTTTCTGCATAGCTATCCAATTTATCTTTACTTCATGGAAGAAAAATAGGACGCGTCCTTGATTTAGTGCACTCAAAAGTCTACTTGATCCACTGTTTCACCTACTGGAAATAACTCCCTCAAAGATATTTTTGATCTTTTGCATTAATCTTCTCTCTCCTGTAGTAATTTGAATCTTCGAGCTCTCTTTGTAGTTAGTCACTTGGTTCTTCCTTTAAGTTCCACGCTCTATTTGAATTTCAATTGGATATTCCCTCGCTTTAAATTTGACATCCGTGAGACCGTCAAAGGGTCACCAGTTGCTTGAACCATGTTGAACCGTGAACCTGTTGAACCGTTTGTTTGCTTCTTCTTTCCTTGATTGAGGCTGCCTTTGAACCTTTGAACCCATGAACCATTGAAATTTGAACTCTTTCGGTTCAAAGTTCAATCGGTTCATTGGTTCATTCTTTGTCCCGTTCAATCATGCTTCCCTTATCTTTCTTTGTCTAAGTCTTTGAAGGCTCTTGGGATGCCCCGAAGGGAAGGTGTCCCTTCAGGCTTTTAAAACAGTCTTTTCTTTGTCGTCAAGCACCCCCCTATAAGGGTACCTACCCTTCAAAATTTTTGGGTGGCCTTCAGGCTTAAAATTCCCTGGTGGGTTCTTGCTTCTTCGGCAGGCTTTTTTCGTCGAGCTTTTCCTTCGGACAAAAAGTCTGAAGGAATTCCTTTAGACAAAATGTCTAAAAGAAAGATTCTTCCTTAGCCGTTTGTTCCTTTCAATTTCTTCGGACTCCTTCCCTAGTGAATTCCTTCAACCTCCTTCACTTAGTCATTTCAATTGGACAAAAAGTCCGAAGGAATTGTTCCTTTTGGGCCTTCAAACAAATCTGAAGGAATTCTATCTTTTTTGACCTTCGAACCAATGTTGCCTGCCCTCCACAAGGGCACTTGCCTTTTTCACTTTGGGGCAGCCCCTTGAACCTACCAATTGAACCAACCGATTGAACCAACTTTGGTTCAATGGTTCAATCGGTTCATTCTTCATTACTTGGCTAAGTCTTTTTGATCTTTTGCACCAAGCACATTGAACCAATTAGACATTGACCCTGTTGAGTCGTTGAACCAAAGTGGTTCAATGGTTCAAGCCTTCTTTTCTTTGATAAGTGTTTTGAAGCTGTTGAACCTTGAAGCGATTGAACTTTGAACCTTGACAAATGTGCTTAACCCTTGCTGATGAGGTTGAACCTTGAACCCATTGAACCCTTGAACCTTTTTGGTTCAAGGTTCAATGGTTTGATAGTGCTTAGAAGCTTGCTAATTGAATTCTTTTGATTAAACCAAGGTATCGAGCCGATCTTGAAAATGATTAGGTGTTGGAAACTCGTTCCTTTGATTGAACTTGCCTGCAGAAGCCTTTGAACTTGTTGAACCTGCTAGTCCCTTTACCAAAAAGTTTGAGAAAATGAGGAAATTGAATGCTCAGAACAAATTTTGAAAAGGGGAGAGACTATTTTGGCCTGTTGAACCAAAATAGTTCATATGTTGTCCCAAAAATGAGTGATATTTTTAGGGGACAATAGCTGGCTCCAGTTGGGGAACTTCCTTCAGTTGAAAACTTGGAACAGCTGAGGGGAGTAGAAACTATAATCTCCAGTGCCTTGAAGTGTGCCATTGGGCTATGGAGTCATGCTACCCAAAAAGAAAGGCTCCAAAAAATGAAAATGAACAACACAAAGTAGAAATAAAGACTATACAAATGTACATATGTACAGGTGAACAAAACTGGTACTTCGAGAATTGAAGTACTTCAGATGCTACCCCCTGAGAGGCAGTGAAAATGGCACTCTATCTTTATAAACCAACAAGAAGCCATTTTCTCTCCAGAATCGGTGATGGGTGAATGGAACTCTCCAACAAGAAACTAATTTTCTGTGTCCTCCCTTTGGTTTTCTCCTCTTGCCCCACAGCAAGACTTGACTTTTAATCTGAAAACCATGAATCTTTGCTCTCTTGGCAAAGAGTTCCTTTTTTTGATTTTGATGTGCAGTAGCATGGTCCATTACCATAATTGGTTGCTATTCTGGTTCAATCCAGCACATGTTTGATTGTTCCCATTCAACACCTGCCAATGATTGGCACTATTAGGAATACTTGGTGTTGTTCCATCTGAACCAATTCCTAGATCGTCACCTACAAGATTTTCATCTGCTGAAACATGAATGTCTTCAGTAGACAAAAAATAATTACCCCTGCCTGAAGATTCAAACATAATTTGAGCTTTAGGCCTTGATGTCTGAGTAATGACATATTTTGCCTCCTTCTCAGGAAGCAACCTCATCATTACACTTTTCACAGGGATTTTTGCCTAAGACAAGTCCATGCTTAATTCCCCTCCAACATCCTTGCAAAATTTCCACCCAAGAAGGATGCCATATGATGCTGAGACATCAGCCACTAGGACAGTCATCTTGATTCGCTTGTCTGGAAAGGCAAAAAATGCAAATTGGGTTTCTTTAATTTGCCCCAGTAGTGGCACTTGTTTGTTCTCCATGGAGAAACATCTCCCAAATGTCTTGGTCAGTGTGAGACCTAGAGATTCTGCCACTTTAGCAGGCATGACATTGTCTGAAGCTCCAGAATCAATGATGTAATTATTCAGCTAATGTCCATTTATCAGCAATGAGACATAAAAAGGTTCAGTCCTCTCAAGAATAGCAGGGGGGATCAATGACAAGGTTATTCTTGGTGGGTGCATTCTTGGGGGGATCATGTGTCACTTTGGAAATTTCTTGTTCAACAGGGACGTTCTGGTTTTTAACACATTAAACCAGTTTGTCTAATTGCTCAGGATGGGACTACAAAAATTCAAATTCAGACATTTAAATTTTGGTTTTCTTTATATGGTCAATGATATCGAATGTCTAGAACGAGTTAGGCGCAGAGGATGGGAGTTCATCCTTTTGATTTTTGAAAGGGGGAGGACTGGACTGTGAATTTGAAGTAGAAGGTGTAGGGGCATTTGGGGTACTTACCTTTCTCGCAATCACCAGGTTCTTTGGCTAGAAAGGAAGAGTGGATCCCCACTTAGCAATTGAAATTGCTGGTTGAGGTCACTCCTTTGCTTTCTTCTTATCAACTTGTTGAGTTGATTGATTCTTGGACTGGGTGAATACAACATATGATCCCTCAGCTGCATTGCCTTCTCTTCTAGGTTCATCCTGATAGTTTAGGAAACCAATGTGGGAGTCACCAGCTGATTCTTCTTGATCCTCCATGAAGAGACCAACGTCATTTTCTTGATCAAACTTAGGTTGGAAAGAGAAATCATGTTCAGTTTCTAGATATCCAACTGCTGAGTTGGTTGGAGGTGCTTCAAGGGTGAGGTTCCTCTGTGGGGGAGGAAGATGATTTGGCTGCCCTTGATTCCTAGCAGCATTGCCTTGGTACGCCTGATTCTGAAATGTCCTCTTTGGCATATCCTTATTAGGAGAAGTAGACATAACTTGGGCCATTTGTCTTCTGAGGACCAGTAATTCATTTGCTAGTTTTTGCACCATTGGATCAGTGGTGGCTGAAGGGGAGTATTTAGAAGAAGGAGAAGATTTACCTCTGTTTGGATCTCTTCTTATCTTTTCAGCTAAGATAAGGTCATCTTCTACCTCAATAGCCAAGTCCTGAGCAGCAGTAAGGTCTATGTGTCTAGCCTGTCTTAGCAAGAAACTCACTTCAGGCAGTTGTGAGTTGATGAAGAAACACTTGAGATTCTGAGGTGTTGGTTGGGCGACCATGGGAATCCTGTGCCTCAGCTTGTCGAACCTAGCAATGAAGTCCCTCATAGGTTCATGGGGCTCCTTCTTCATCTGTGTGAGATGGGCCAACAAGGCATGCACATCTTTTGCAGGCTTGAACCTGGCTTCAAATTTGTCTTTGAGTGTATCCCAGTCGGTCACTGATCCAACCTATAGGTGGTAGAACCAGTCTATAGCAGTGCCTTGTAGTGTCTCCACGAATAGCCTGACCACTATGTCTTTAAATTCCACTCCTATTATGCCACATGCTATGTTGAAGGCCGTAATATGTTCATTAGGGTGAACTTTCCCATCCCCAAAGAACTTAGGTAAATTCTTTCTTGAGCTGCATGGAAGTTCATGCAGGGGTGGAGTTAAATTCAGTGGACCAAAAGAGTTACCCCAGGGGCCTTGAGCCATGATTTGATTATGTAAAAGTGGGGTCACAAATCTAGGTGGAGAATGGATAGGCAAAGCTCTGCTATCAATAGAAAAAAAAGCTCTGCCTTGTGCTGGTGACCTGGTAGGGCTAAGAGGAAGACTCCTAGTTCATTGAAGGTGAGGTTGTGGAGGAAACAACTCAAAATTACTTTGCCGCACCAACTCAAAAGTAGGGTCAACAACACTTTGAGATTTTTGGCTTCTTGTATAATGTGGAGTTTCCAGATTATAGAACAAAAATGGAAAAGAGTAGGATCTACTTCAGCTTGAAGCTTGAGACTTCAAACTGCACGCTCTTCCTAGCGACTTTGGTTTTGCAGACCAGATAATATAATGGAGAGGGAGGAAGATGGTAAGGCTATAATGATAATGGGTAAGACATGGAATGGAGTCACTAGACTATGTAATGGATAAGGGTAGGGACTGCTTCAATCTAAAACTTGAGATTTCAGACTGCACGTTCATCCCCAGTGGAGTCGCCAAAAATTGTTGGGTGAATATTTTGTTGACTAGCTAATTGGTGAGCAAAATAGTTCCTATCACCACAACATAGGGAGATTGGTCATCCAAAGTTGTAGGTTTACCACATCCAATGGAGACAAATCTCTCCTCTCATCAAGGGGAGGTTCCCTATTAAATATGTAGCACTATATACTATATAAATAAGTAGAAAATAACACATGGGGGCAGAATAAATGATCCATCTCTCTTCTTTCAAAGATGATGCTCACAGATAAAGGAGAAAATCTTGGTGGAAAAACTGAAGGCACTTCTCTTCTTTCAGAAGTGTTCTTACAAGAAAGAGCAGGAGTTTCTTTCAAGTAGTAAAAGTAACTGATGACAAAAGGGCACAGTAACCAATAGGATGAAATAGAACACAAAGTTTCCACCTCAACTGCCCACAAAGCATATCACAAAGGATAATGGGGGCACAAAGTCATCCCAGATTCCTCAACACAGAAAGAAAAGAAAAACACAGACTGAAAGCAAATGTGAAAGCGCAAAGTCTTCCTCACAGTTGATTTTAGGACACTTTAATAATTACTTTCGCTGGTTCTACTTGTCAAATTAAATAAACAAGAACACATTCAAGCCAAAACAACAAAAAGTCTACAAATAACTTGCTTTCTCATTCAAATAAAATGAAATGAAATTACAATCTGAGCTCAAAGTCTTAGTATTCTTCTTTCAATTGGGTAGAGTTTTGCTCCTATAAAAATGAAAAGTCTCCTTTAAAAATGAGAGATATTACAATCTTATAGCAACTACGTAAGGCTTGGCGTTTTTTCCCATGGGACGGCCCATACTGCAGTCAATGTCTTCAATGTGCCTTCAGTTTTTGTCTGAGTGGGACCATGCTGGGAACAGTGTATTGCCATAACTATGGCGTGTCCATGTCTCTTCCTAGTATGGACTGTCTGGTCCTTTTTTGATGTTTGCATAGTTGTCCAATTTGTCTTTACTTCATGGAAGAAAAATAGGATGCATCCTTGATTTGGTGCATTCAGAAGTCTACTTGATCCACTGTTTCACCTACTGGAAATAATTCCCTCAAAGATATTTCTGATCGTTTACATTAATCTTCTCTCCCCTATAGCAATTTGAATCTTCAAGCTCTCTTTATAGTTAGTTGCTTGGTTCTTCCTTTAAGTTCCACGCTCTATTTGAATTTCAATTAGATATTCCCTCACTTTAAATTTGACGTCTGCAGGACCATCAAAGGGTCGCCAGCTGCTTGAACCATGTTGAACCCTGAACCCGTTGAACCATCTGTTTGCTGCTTCTTTCCTTGACTAAGGCTGCCTTTGAACCTTTAAACCCATGAACCATTAAACTTTGAACTCTTTCAGTTCAAGGTTCAATCGGTTCATTGGTTTATTCTTTGTCTCATTTAATCATGCTTCCCTTATCTTTCTTTATCTAAGTCTTCGAAGGCTCTTGGGACACCCCGAAGGGAAGGTGTCCCTTTGGGCTTTTAAAACAGTCTTTTCTTTGTTGTCAAGCGCCCCCTCGCAAGGGTACCTAACCTTCAGGATTTTGGGTGGCCTTTGGGCTTAAAATTCCCCGTCAGGCTTTTTTTGTCGGGATTTTCCTTCGAACAAAAAGTCTGAAGGAATTCCTTCGAACAAAATGTTTGAAAGAAAGCTTCTTCCTTAGCCATTTGTTCCTTTCAATTTCTTCAGGGTCCTTCCCGAGTGAATTACTTCGACCTCCTTCACTTAGTCATTTCCATCAGACAATAAGTCTGAAGGAATTGTTCCTTCGAACAAATCTAAAGGAATTCTATCTTTTTTGACCTTCGAACCAATGTTGCCTACGCTCCACAAGGGCACTTGCCTTTTTCACTTTGGGGCAGCCCCTTGAACCTACCGATTGAACCAACTTTGGTTCAACGGTTTAATGGTTCAATCAGCTCATTCTTCGTTATTCGGCTAAGTCTTTTTGATCTTTTTCACCAAGCGCATTGAACCAATTGGTCGTTGAACACATTGAACCGTTGAACCAAAGTGGTTCAATGGTTCAAGCCTTCTTCTCTTTGATAAGTGTTTTGAAGCCATTGAACCTTCAAGTGGTTGAACTTTAAACCTTGACAAATGCGCTTAACCATTGTTGACGAGGTTGAACCTTGAATCCATTGAACCCTTGAACCTTTTTGGTTCAATGGTTCAATGGTGCTTAGAAGCTTGCTGATTGAATTCTTTTGATTGAACCAAGGTATTGAGTCAATCTTGAAAATGACTAGGCATTGGAAACTCGTTCCTTTGATTGAACTCGCCCGCAGAAGCCTTTGAACCTATTGAACCTGCTAGTCCCTTTACCAAAAATTTTGAGAAAATGAGGAAATTGAATGCTCAGAACAAATTTTGAAAAGGGGAGAGACTATTTTGGCCTGTTGAACCAAAATAGTTCATATGTTGTCCCAAAAATGAGTGATATTTTTGGGGGACAACAGGGTGAAAAACAACAGAGCTTCCAAACTATCTACCTGTTCACTTCAAATGACTTCGAATGGTGGACAACACCCAAACATTTTATCCTTTCAAGGAAATGGTGAATGAAGCCCTCCAATAGCAAGCATAGATGCTACAACAATTCACCCAAATTCTTCAACAAATCTCGATAAATTTTTTTAGCTCCTCATCTACACCCCTACATCATTTCAATACCCCAACACCCTTTAAGGTTCAGGTGAATTTTGATATCCCTACATTTGAAGGCAAAATCAATGTTGATGCAATAGAAAATTGGTTTTATCAATTATCTTCATATTTTTTGGTAAATAAATTCATTGATAAAGAGAAGATCATTTTTGCTCTTTTGAAAGCATCATTCCCTATCAAAAATTGGTGGGAAGTGTACAAGAAGAGATTCAATATGGATGATATTGGCCTTGAGGCAGAACCTATCTGGGATGATTTCATAGACATTGTAAAGGAAGAATACTACCCCATTGGAGCATATGATGATCTGTATATATAGTGGAAACAACTTCGCTAAGGTAAGGAATAGTCTGTTCAAGATTACACTGACATTTTTCATTCTCTATCTGCGAGATTTGGCATATAGGAAAGTGAGAAACATAAGGTTTTCAAATATCGTGGTGGACTACAATGGTACATATGGGGGGAGATGGAACTCTTCAATTTGGAAACCCTTAGTGAGGCATATAAATTTGCGGTGAAGATTGAGCAGAAGCATGGAAGAATGAATACAAAGAGTCAACCTTTAAAATGGAAAAGTGACAAATAAGGTCAAACACGAGGCCAAAATTGGAAGCAAAATGAAGGGAAGACTGGGAAATGGTGTGATTACCATAAATCTGGAATGTACTCTAAAGAAGAATGTCGAGCCATCAAGTCCCTACTTTCTGAGTCACAATCCTAAATATCTACTACTCTGCCTCATACACACCGTATAGTCAAAGAGGATGAAGAAGAGATTGTAGATGCTGAGCCTGATGCCATCATTGCTTTATCACAGACCCACGAAGAGAGGCTAGATGACAAGGAAAGGTTATTTCACTCTAAGTTATGGGTGAAAGGTAAGCCTCTGTATTTCATTCTTGATAGTGGGAGTTAAAAGAATTTAATCTCTACTAATGTTGTGAAAATCCTAAATTTTTCTATGAAGCCTCACCCAAAGCCATACAGTATTGGATGTTTGAGTCTAGGGAGAAACCTCCGTGTCACCCACCAATGTCTTAGCTCATATGCAATAAAACCTTTGCAAGATGAGGTCTTATGTGATGTGGTCAATCTAGATATTTGTGATTTACTCTTTGGTCAGCCATTCATGTATGATCAACATGGAATCTATGAATCAAGAACTCTAAGTATCACCCTCACTCTTGGAACATGACACTACATGGTACTAGAGGTACCACCTTCTACATTTGTCTCCCTTATTAGTGTCAAAAAATGTGTTCTCATGGTGGTCAAGCCACATAAATCCAAAAGGCTCAATGTTGTAGCCTTGAATACATAAAAAACACAACAACATAAGTAAATAGATACCAAAATGAAGAAGTTCATGGCCTTCCATCCACAAACTGATGGTTAGATAGAAATGGTGAACAATCAGGCCCTGCACAGCTCCATAAAGCATAGCTCCACAAAGCGTCCATTACAAGTATGCATTAGGAATCAAATTAAAATAAAAATTACACATTTTATGACAAATATTGATGCAATGGGGACCATTGATTCTTAAGGAGGGAGGAATGATCCGAACAATATTTCAGGCGATAATTCAGGTGACGGTTCTACCCCAATTGGTGGCAGAACTTCTGGGAGCCATAAATTTTGCACCATAGCTCCATTTGACTCCCCATTTGAACCATTGGAAAGATAAGAATGAGGGGAACATCATGAGATGAATTTTTTTTTTGCTCAGTGGGTTTTGAAATCTAAAAACTAAATGGAATTTCCTCAAATTTTAATTTTAGTAGTGCAGTCTAAAAATAGTAAGTTTCTAAAAATAGTAATTCCTCAAATTCTTTATTGTTGTAAATCATGGAAGTCGAACCACTTAATATCCCTCGAGATTGGTGACCTTACACATCCTCCTTCAACCTTAAAAATGTGTATAAATGAAGATGTAACCTGGAATGGAAAGGAGACATCTCTTTCTAGAGATAGGCATATGTTGTATCTACAATTTTGAGTAATAAAACATCTATTCTCAAAGATAGCATTATTACAATTGTATTGTTCTTTTTTCTTGAATTATCTTTCAACCAAATCTTATAAGTTTTGGATCATCTCTTTCCTCATAATATCTTCTATTTTGGGGTTAACGGGCCTTTGTTTTTGCCTCACAAGCTTAGCATTAGCCTTCCATTTTATAGTAAGTTGGGATAAATTTAGATAAAAACCTTTTAGTTCACTATATTCCCAAGCAAAGATGTCTAAATATTCCTTAAAAAGTTCAATGAAAGCATGCCTTTGTATCTCATTGCTTACCTTCCCAAGCTTGAGGAGCTTATCTTTTAAAATAAGGACCCTTTCATAATTCTCCTCATTAGTTGATATTACTGCCTTATCTTTCCTCATATGGTCTCCCTCATGGAAAAGACTTTTAAGGGTGACCAACACTTTAGGAATTTTGTTAGAATTTAGTTGAACAATTTGATCCTCATATTGATGTTATAAATTACCTTGGTTCATTGAGGAAAACTCTGCTTACTGCTACAAGAAACAAGAAATTTGTTTATCATTTTTGAAGACCTGCCAATAGGCTTTATTATCTGTTACTGATGGCCTCACCACCACCTTGACATGTAGCTGAACCTTGGCCTCTTTTATCTTACTTGGAATATCAAACTAGGCTCCCACAGCTGCCAACCTATCAGCATGTTGATTCTGGTTCCTTGACATAGCTTGAATGTTAAAGGCTTAAAAATCTTAAATTAGGTCCCATACTCTATTTTTGTAGGACCTCATCAAAAGATTCTTCATAATTTTTAGGCTCCTAACTTGGTTCAATATAAGTTTACTGTCTCCATATGCTTGTAACTACTTGATTCTCCTCTTACTAGCCCATTGGAGGCCATAGATTAGGCCTTCATATTTTGTTGCATTGGAGGAGCAATTGAAATAGAACATATAATAAGAGAAATATTTCTCATATGAGGGGGAAGCCATCATTGCCCCTTCACCTACTCCATTTTTGCTCCTTGAACCATCAAAGAATAACTTCCACATACCATTGCAGTCTTCTTTAGGTCCAATGAGGGAAGGCATGAGTTTATTTTCTTCATGTAGTAAATAGACACCCATATATATTTCTTCAACACCTTCCAAAGGGTTGAGAAATTTATTATCCCCCCATAGCTCATCCAAGAACAAGTCTGGAATCTCCTCAGGATAAGTATTCAGTTCTTGACCAATTGTAATTTCATCTTCATCATGGATAGTATAATTGATGTTTATTCTATCTGGATGATGAGGCTCAATGTGAAATTGTGTCATGGGCTCAACCTTGATTGATACTTTGGTCCCATACCTTGTCCTGAAAGCCACGCAAGACCAATATGCTACTAGATAACCCCCAATTTTGGCTATGAATTCTCTAGAGAGGCATAACACAAAAT
Source organism: Torreya grandis (assembly GCA_037957365.1). Classification (NCBI taxonomy): domain Eukaryota; kingdom Viridiplantae; phylum Streptophyta; class Pinopsida; order Cupressales; family Taxaceae; genus Torreya; species Torreya grandis. Next base: position 10,340,191 of record JARHVA010000009.1, on the reverse strand, counting down.
GAGGAGTTACATCAAGGATCAACACATCTTGAGCCACTGAAACCCTATGACAAGCATGCAAGGTCAAGCTGAGACCCTTGATAATATTAGATAGCTTTGTGGAAGAACTATCAAGTTGTATAACTGCCTTAGTATGTGGATCATATTTGAGGTTTAGTTGATCAGCTATAGACTTTGACATTACTGAAGTGATAGCTCCACTATCTACCATGCAATTATGCACCAAGGAATCACCAATGATTAAATAAATTTAGAATGGAGGAGGTTTGACCACCTTACTTGATCATTCTCCTACAGTACCTTGGGTTGCATTGGTGAGGACCTCAGTTTCTTTGCTTGGTTGTCTGCCTACAGTTGTTGTCACACCTATCTTGGACAAACCTTCTTGAAGGATATCCACCTGATCGGGCATGGAAAGCATGTCCCACATCGGTATACTCACACTAGATTTTTTCATTTTTTCAATAATGTTGATTGGTGGATCACCAACCTTCACATGAACTTTGGGGCCACTACTGTTGTTTGTTGAATTTATGAGTTTAGTATATCAAAAAGGGTCCCTTGATTCTAATTTTTAGGAGGTGTCGAGACCTTTGAAGTGATAGAAAACTCACTAGGCTTAGATAATGAAGGAGTTAGTATAGGAAGTTATTTGAACACCTCTTTATTACCATCCACATTCCTTCTTTTGAACCTTGTATTAGCTGCCACTAGAATGTATGCTTGGCTAGAACTAGCCTACTAATCGAGTGCATAACACTCTTCTTGCTCACTGATGACCGTTGTAGCATCCAACTAGTTTGGTACCTAATCAAATATTTGGTCTTGTGGATATTATCTTGATTTTGTCATCATGGGGATCTCTGTGTTTTGAGCCATTAAGGTTTGATTGTATCCATAAGCAATAGCCTGTTGCCATTAGTCATTGAAGGCCTGGTTAAAACCATTAGTCGAGACAATGGATTGCCTAAAAGATTGATCCCAAGGTATGGCCCCTTCAGCCTCTTGAGCCATATTATTTTGAATAGGAACCAAGGAGTTAGAAGAGCCTACAACATTTAGATTATAGTTGTTTTGTCTAGCATAGTTAGGTTGTCCTTGCCCTTGCTCACAGTTTTGGTTTTGGAAATTTCCCTTGAAGGGTGATCTATTCCCTTGATAAGACTACTGTTGAGGCTGATATGGAGCTTGATAAGGTTTATTGAACTGAGTTTGATGCCTTTTAACATTTACCACATCATTTCCCAAGGATTGAAGCATGTTCTTAAGTTTTAGGTAGTTTTTTTTCTCTTGGGAGTCACTTGATCTACTAGTGGATGCCTTTTCTAGCTTAAGTGAATGTATAGCAAAAATTGTTGGAGTTGGAAGAATAACATCAAGTAAGGGAATAACCGTAGGGGGTGGTCTGATCTCAAGGAAAAGAGGCATTTGGGGTCCAAGAGCAAGCTTGCCATCCTGAACTAGGCAATTTTTAGTTTTAATAGCCACCTCATAAGCATCTGGCATTATGTCCCCTCCCATGGATTAGACCCTTACAACTATATCACTATTTAGAGCCTTTAAGTAGTATAGGAATGCAAAGTTAGGGGATGGTCTCATAGAGGCTAGAATTCTATCCCAAGATTTTTGAAATCTTGTGTTGAAGTCTTGCATGACTTCATGGGGGGCTCTCTTGATTGTGGTAAGTTGTTTTTCTAGTGAAAAATGGTCCCTCTTGTTTGCAAATATTTTACACAAGGCCTTTCTTGACTGATTCCATGATTGAATAGAATTAGGAGCTAAGCCTCTATACCAATCTAAAGTTTTTCCCTTAAGGGATACAACTAATAGTCTAATAACTATATTTTTTGCAATGACATTATGGATATTGTAAAAATTGGCTATGTCATCGATGTGTTCAGCAGGGGTTATGGCTTGGTCTCCTGTAAAATATGGGATGATTTTGAGAGCTGCTACTAACATAGGATCATATTGTGGTAGATTCAAAGGACTTTTGCCACTAAAGCCTACAAAATCTCTTTAGGAAATCATGGCAATGAAAGGGGCCAATGAAGGTCTTCTTGCATAGGTATACCTCATGACTGGTTTAGGAAAATGGTTTCCTACGATGGGTGAGTATAGGTGAACCTTAACCTTTTGGCTGAATTTAAGGGGAATTCAACAAGCTCAAAAAGAATATTTTTAGAAGATGATCTTATAGTCACCTTTGGCATGAAAGATAGTTATTGTTCTACCATCAGATTGCTGAGTTTTTTTTAGAGTCGTTAGATACTGAAATATGAAAGCTATAGCCACTACAAATTGATCAAACCAACATCAAACTTGACCAATATTCCTTGAAAGTAGTCCCACTGGGTGCGTCAAAAACTATTGTAGTCTAGAATTTCACCCTTGTGAGAGAGTTTTTTAAGTGCTCTCACTCCCAGCTACAATATCGGAACAACCTCAGGCTGTGGGTATCCTACAGTGAGGTTGAACCTCTGGAGAAGGCTGACTTCCTCTTGGTAGATCACCTAAACTAACGTTTTTGCTTGGAAAAGAGGTAGAGAGGGGGTATAGGGTAACTCAGAGAGCTAAATGGGTGATACACCAAATTTATTGACACTCACATAAGCATGAAATAAACACTAATTCAGTATAAGATAATTCTTGCTCACACAACCTCACAAACTAGTTAATTTGCATAAGTGTTTCATAAACTAGGCTCACCAAACAATACATGAAGCAAAGAGGAATTTCAAAATTCACACCAAGTGCCTATTAATGGTAGAAATATCTCAAGTTTAGACCTGAAACTAACTTGAAAACACCTTAAAATAGGTAAGAAAGAAGGATAATGGACATGGAAGAACACTTCTTCACAAGGCCATCATGCACAAGCTTGCTAAGCACAATTTTCAGGCAAGAGATAGGTAAAAATTAATCTTTATTGCTTCAATAGGTCTTTCTTACAAATTTTTGACAGTGTTTCTCCTTGTCAAAATGAGGATATATTTTTAGGCTCAAAATCTTCTATATATAACAAAAAGGAATGAGAGAAGAGGGGGCTTACATGAGAAAATGGAGAGAGGGGTCATAAATGGCTGCAACCACCACTATGTTCTTGTAATTGCTTTGACCATGAGATGAGACATCCAAGATCATCACAAATCTCCTTGAGCCCCTTGTTCATTCAAGTCTCCCTTGATTGGAGTTGAGAGAGCCATGTCACGGGTAGCTACATGTTCCCACCAAGTGTAAATGATTTGATCTTTTGCATTTAAAACTTGGTGTGCTTCTTCACTTTGCATGTCTATTGCTCCACCTAGACACATCTATTCTTAGTTTGACCAATTTACATGTTTTGACTATGAGCTGTAGACCACATAATTAGAGTTGAAAGGATAAATCCTCATCCTTTTCTGCTGATTGGCTGTCAAAATCCCACTAGGATCCTTTTGAAAACTTGGCCTTTTCTTGTTCGTTGGTCTCCTTGCTAGATCTTAACAAGTGTCAAGCTCACAGCAATCTTGATGAACCTTTTTAAAAACTTGACCAAAGGCAATGACTACTTGGAGGGGTTCAAACTTGACGTTTGTGGGCCCGCCATTAATTCCTTTGGACTTTTATTTTTGGCCATTTCTTTGGACATTTTGGCTTCCAAAGGAATTCCTTTGACATTTTAAAAATGGACTTTATTTCTTCGGACAAATCTTCTAAACTTATTTCTTTAGGCAAATTTCTTTGGGTTTTGTTAAGTGTCCTTTCTAAAGGGAAAGTACCCTTCAGAACTCTCAAAAATGCCCCTTCAGATGATTTTGCTTTGATCACTTTGCCTTGAATAACCCTTTAGAAATTTTGTAAGTGCCCTTTAGAAGAATTGTTAATGCCTTTTTTGAAAGGAAAAAGTACCCTTCAGCTTTTCTATTTGGTTCACTTTGCCTTGAATAACCCTTCAAAAATATTGTAAGTGCCCTTCAAAAGAATTGTTTCAGACAAAATGTCAGAAACAATTCCTAACACTTAGTCAAAAGAAGTAACTTTCCGTTCGAAACTTTTCTTTCAGGTAAAATGTCTGAAGAAATTCCAATACTTAGCCCGAACAAAAGTCTGAAAGAAAATACTTAGTGAAAAAAAAGTTCCAAAAGAAACAAACCTTTGCACTTCTTCTGGTCCTCCACTTCTTTATCATGTCCATCTCTTTAAACCAATCATAATTTTGGTATGTGGGCCAAAAATTAGCCAACAGGACAATAAATGATAAATCTTGGAATCTTACAAAAAATTACTCTACTACACATATATGGGTAAGCTAAAAATATTGAATGTGGAAATGACTATAATAAGTTATTTACTTTGTCCCCAATATGCAAAGGAAGTCCCATGGGTTTTTCATATAATCAAATAAGATAGAAGATGGAGTGAGGTTGGACCCATATATGTCTTCTAGTGATAGGCCCTCACATACAACTAAATTTAAAACACCATATCACTAGGTACTAAACATTGTGAATTGAAGTCAGAATCATGTAGTCAACTGGTGATGGGCCTCCAATTTTAAAACACAAAATATGTTAAGAGTCACATGTCCCTTTGTTCTTGAACAATAAAATGCCCCTTGAGTCCATCATAGTATCAAAGGAAAGCATGGCCATGAAAAATGTATTATGTGAAATATACACATTTTTAAGATGTGGGGTGAATCTTTAAAGATCATGTCTCAAAATAAATTAAATATAACATTAAAATATAACAAATGATATCTTTTGGAGACATAATGTTCAAGGATATAAATTTTGTAAAATATGCACCATATTGGAATTTGACCTATCCAAGATCAAATGAGAATTGAAGCATACCTCACATAAATTGAGGCATAGCCCACATGAAATGACTAGATAGAGGCAAGGAAGAATCTGAATAAGATCAAAATAATAACATGATATAAAAATTAATTATTCATGTAATGTAAAATATAAAGGGAAAAAAGGTATATATAGCAAATTCAAGCACTTTCCTCCCTTTTCCTATTGGCCATATAATACACACATTTGATTGGACTATGTAAATATGTAAATTATTGGATGACATAAAGGTGAACATCCTTATTTTATTTAAATACTAAATATATGGAATAAGATAACTATTATAACAAACCTAAGTTAGCTTAATGAAGGTGCACATGAAATATTAAACCAACACACCAAAATATATATCATCCTATGTTGCCCCAAGATATAGGCCAAGTATTAACATATCAACATGGAATATGGTAAATCCTTGCAATAAGATGTTAGTCCATGAGATATAATAATGAAGATCATGACTGGAGTAGAGAAGTCTTTTTGCAATATGTGCATGATACATATCATAGTGACATGGTAAAAATGTAAATACAATGGATGCATGATAAGGATCATGGCAACATAGGGATAATGTAAGTATATACATATAATGAAAAACATGTCATGCACATAAACAAAGTAAATATGGAATGCACATCATAAACATAAGCATATTGAACATGATAATAACATATAAAGAACTTGAAGCATTGGAAAACACATTAAACACACACACATAACAAACATGATAAGGGTAGTGGAGAATACCTCAAACATATAGACAAGGTAAACATTATAAGGAACATGGAAGACACATCAGTCATTAAAAGCACATCATCCATGTGAACATGGTAAGGAACATAGAAATCACATCAAGTACTAGAAAACACATCTGGGACATAAGAAGAATGGAGGACACATTAGACACATAAGCAACATGATAGACTAAGTCTGACAAGGGTCATATGGAATGTAACAATCACATAAGCACAATGGACATGATAAGGATCATGGATAACAAATACATAAACATAATGGACATGTGCACAATTTAGTCACTCAAATTTGGTCATGAATACTTGATAATGTCAGTTTTGACCCATTTTACTTTAATTGACTTGAGCACTTAATCTTGCCCTATTTTGCCACCTCATTCTATCGTAAGTAATTGTATGGATCTATCCATTTATAAATTGTTGATTTACACCTATAAAAATGTTCTTAATCACTAGAAACCTCTCTAAGCATCTGTACAAACATCCTAAATCTTTAATGTCAAATGTTACTCTTTAGGTCAAAATCAACCTGTAGGGGACAATAGTGGAAAATGGACTTAGACTTATGATTCGATCTTGTCTTTCACCCTAGCAATGTCTCATTTTTAAATTTAGACCCTCCCTTACAATTTGGTCCATATTTTTATGATAGGTAGCATAAGGCTTTCCCATTTTGGATTTATATAAAGACACATCTAAGTCACATATTTTATCATTTACTTTTTTTAATTTTGAGGCATAATTACACTATTACACATTGAGAAAAGCTTCCTTTCTCTTCCCAAATTCAATACTATTCATTTGGAGTATCCTTTAACCAAGTCATGAGCCTATTCTATCCAAGCCAAGTAAAAATCATTATTGAGTATTCATGCCATCTCTAGATGCATACATGTAGTGAAATGATCATTATTGCACAAAGCACTTTAAATGGGAGATTGATGTGGGCTTCGCTTCCCTCTTCAAAGTATTGGATATGTAGGTGGCAACAAATCATTATGAGGTGATTGGGTTTAGCTCATCCCATTACACTCTCCCATTTGTCTTCACAAGTTTCCAACTATTGCAAACCCTATTAAGGTTTTAGCTTTGAAGAAGTCAATTGTAGGTTATTTACACACAATTGAAGGTTAAAGTTTGACACACGTGTATATTTCAAGTAGATGTAGGTGACTATGTCATTATTTTATTGATTTTATATAGAGAACAAAATCAACTCATAGAGGACAATAGTGGAATTTGATCATGTCCCCTTTCAGTCAATTTTGACCCTGAGTAACAGTTACAATTCATGTTGCACATGTATAATAAGATCTTATTCATTCATAGGCACTGCTCAATTGCATGTAGTCAAATACAGATAAAAAACAACTAAGTCATCTTGTGTCTTGCACAGTTTAGCTTCTTTCACTCATTCGAGCTTCATTTATTTTAGTGTTTTTACCTTCATTTTGCCATTTGCAGATTGTTTAAAGGATTTTTTTACATTTCAAATTGTTTTATCTTAATCAGATTTAACACACTAATTAATTACAAATTATGATAAAATAAACAATGATTACAAATCATAGTTGTAATATTTAAAAAATAACAACATTAGACCATAAAAATATTGTGTGGTAATCATGTTAAAAATAACATCAAAGAAAACATTGTATTATAGTAGTAGAAAATGCCTTGAATTGTGATGACCCTACATCATAGGTAAAGTATTAACAAAAGCATATTGTTGTAACATAGTATGTAAAATTATGGAATTATGGAAGCAAGCTCTGCCATGTTTGAGTTGGACTTTATAGAAAGAGCGCAATCACAGAATTTTCAGGGACACTGCTAGAAATGCTTCTCAGGTGTTTAACTCCTTTGCTAAGACCATTATGGAAAGTGTTACAACAGATCATATTCGTGTTGTGGAGAAACCCCTATCTCAAATTGAAAGCCAAATTGCAACCAAATGGAAGGTTTTAAACCAGATCCCTAGGTATAATAACTCCAAAATACTACAAAGACTTTATACTAAATGGATCCCCCCTAAACCTAATTGGATGAAACTCAACTTTGATGGGGCATCCAAGTTGGATGGTAAAGCTAGTGGAGGAGGAATTATAAGGAATGATAAAGGATGGATGTCTGCTATCTATGCTGGTGGAATTGGATGCCAGAGCAACAACTATGCTGAAGCAATGGCTTTACTATGGGGATTAAAGTTAGCTATATCCCTAGGAATAAGGAACTTGAATATACAAGGAGACTCTAAGATGGTCATAGATGTCGTTAATAAAGCTTCAAATGTGGGAATCAAGCTAAAAGACATCATTATTGATATCCAATTTCTTTTACAAATGTTTTTTGAAGTTGAGATTTCCCATACCTATAGAGAAGGCAACAGGGTCACTGATGCTTGTGCCAACCTTGGGCAGCAATTTTCAGGTTGGAGGGTGTGGCGAAAAGGTGTTCATATTCCCTTAAACATTAGGGGGATGATTCAAAAGGAGATGAATTGTTAGGAATGAGGTGTATTGATGACCCTGAAAAGACCCCTGTTGATACACTCGGATCCTTTGCGAGAAAGAAGGGCAAGAAGAGAAAGGTTGATGAAGATAAAGAAAATATTAAAGAGACTACGGAAGGGACCCACAAGAATCTGGGCAGGGCCATGGGGGGCCAAGGTGGCAAATCTCACAAGCCTTCCAAAATTAATAAGGAAGGATTCCGCTCTGAAAAGTGAAGGTCGGGGCAGATTGCTGGTAAACCAGCCCCGAAGGCTAGACTGATTGATTATTCGAAAAGTGCTTTGGAAGAAGCAAACCAGGAGGAAGAGTATGAGGAGATAGAAATCCAAGAAATTTCAGAGGACACTGGAGGGAAGTAGGCTACTAGGGATTTTGAGGTTACTGAGGAGCAGGGTGCTAACACTATGGGAATTGCTGACAATAAGGGGAAAATGTATGTCGAGGAAGCTGGAGAGGGCAATGAGAATGAGACTAATTGGAAAAATGAAATTAGGGCCCTGAAGGACTACATTCAGAAGCTGGAGAAGGTCTTCACCAAAGGGCTTCGTAATATAATTCTGCTGAACATGTCTATGCTGGAAGTGGTGGGTAATACTTGGTATGCTGACAACACAAAGAATGAGAAACTCAATGATCTTATCAAATCAATAGTTATGTAAGGGGAGACCTCTTTGACTCTGGTCTTCCCATGGCTTGTGTTTTGTTTCTGTCTGTTGTTCTTGGCTGTGCCATCATCTCTCTGAAGGCATTTTTTGTTTGTTTGCCTTCTTGTCTTTTTTGATTGTATAGGGTCCAACCCCTGGTTTGCCGCCTTAATCAAAAACATAGTATGTAAAATTAAAGGAAAGAGTAACCTACATAGGAATGATTAAATGTCCCCACATTTGCCCTAGATAGTCCTGAAATGGTATGACAACATGGAATGAATCAAGTCATTTTCATTAGGGTCTTCAAATATTTTCCTTCCAAAGTAGAAAGGCAATATGCCCCCTAATCAAGTGAACAAGGACTCTCCCCTACCCATTATAAGCCTAAAACTTCTTTTAGAATCTAGATTTATCTTCTCAATCAAATACAATTATAAATGAACAAGTCACAAAAAAATAATGAATATAGTAAAAAACAAGGATTCATATTTATTGGATTATGCATTCAAGAAAAACACAAACATAAGAGGAGATAGAAGGAAATTTTAAAATTTTGAAAGAAATGGCATAAAGTGAAGGAGGCATCACAAAGAGGATAAAATCACAATTTAGTAGCAAAGAAACCCTAGAGAACAAACCAAAGTATACACATTCAAAAAGTAAAAGGAGAGGAAAACCTTTTCATCAAGAACTAAATAAATGGAATAGATTTGTGTAATCAATTATAATCATGGAAAATTCTCATTAAAACTTGCAAGTAAAATTTATCCAAAAGGAAAGAAGATGCAATTTAAACAAATAAATTTTTGATCATGTTATTCATTTTGTTGTTTACTTACCCCATATTGGTAAGTGATACCTACACTTGTTAGTTCAAAATGAATGGAAATATTAGTATGTAAATTAAACATAACATCACAAGTCAATGCATAAGTATCTTTATGTTTACTCTCTCTCTCTCTCTCTCTCTCTATATATATATATATATATATATATATATATATATATATTGTTGTTTATTTACCCCATATTGGTAAGTGATACCTACACTTGTTAGTTCAAAATGAATGGAAATATTAGTATGTAAATTAAACATAACATCACAAGTCAATGCATAAATATCTTTATGTTTAATCTCTCTCTCTCTCTCTATATATATATATATTTGTTATTTTTCAAGAGCCATAGAAACATAAAATTCCAATATTTTAAGATTGTTAGGGTGCCAATTGTAGCTACTAAAATATGGAATGAAGTACTTGATAATGATAAGTTTGACATACATTTACCATGAATGACTTGTGATCACAAATATGGTCCTAACCTGCTATTGTCTCACACGTACATGTTACCTTATGAGTTTGATCCTTCCATTCTACTATTACACACCTACATGAACCTCATAGTCTATTTAAAACCTACATACTATCTTGCATAAAAATCCTAAACCTTTAGTTCCATCATCATGTGCATATGTCAATAACGTTAGACTAGGTGAGTATCACCAGTCAATATTGACTTGCGCTTAACATTACCATCCATTTCCTAACAATGGGGCTACTTTTAAACTAAAAAAATTCCTTTGGGTCGACTCAGCTGCCTAGTGTGTCAATGGCATGAGAAATTACCCAATTGGACTCATGTATATACATATCAAAGCCTCACTTGATGGGGGACTTGGCACTTATTTGGGACACATCTATACACTCTACACATTAAAAAAATATGATCTATTGTTCCCAAATTGTGAATTAGTCACTACGAGTAGTCACAAGCCAAGTTTGAAGCATACTAAATCCAATTCAAAGGAAGCATTGTCAAGTATCAAATCTAAATCATTAGTTGTATTTATATAGTGAAGGAACATAATTGAACAATCACACCAGGTGGGAGAACTGTGTGTAGTTTTTTTCTCTCATTGGAGTATTAGATATGTAGGTAAAAATTACTATTAAATGGATGTGATTGGGGTCAACTCAACCCATTACACTTTCCCAGATTTGTGCAGGTTTCTAGCCCTCACAAGCACACTTAAGGTTTCAAGGTGAAGGAGGTTGTTTTATGAATTTATGCACATCATTAGGGTTCAACATCACACATACAAAGATTTTTTAGAAATGTGAAGGTGACAACATGGTCACATACCCATATTTTAACACAAGTCACTACTAACCACTACAAGTCAATATCGACAGTCAATACTGACCTAAATTTGACAAAACTAACCCTACACAGACATATATATATATATATATATATATATATATATATATATATATATATATATATATAGATGTTGAACTAGATGAATCACATGCCTACTTTAGTTTGTTTTCCACTATCAAAACACAATCATAGCTAGATAGTCATTCAAAAAAGTTAATTATTCATATCTTTTTTGTACTTATAATATTTAGCACATGTTGCTTGTTAAATGATTATAATCATTTCCATTATGTTTCATTCAGATATATGCTTGAATGCCATATCTATCAATCTAAATTCATATAATATTTTATATCCTATTATCATTTATAAAACCAAAATTTTTCTTGGGTATATTACCATATCAATTATTTTTGGTCCAAAGGTCATCGATACATGCATATGGTTGACATATTCTACCACCTAGTTGACTTTCACATTAGGATTGAAATGGCTATACCTGATGCAATCCATAGTGAATAAAACATGTCAATATATATTTTTTCTTACATGAAACAAATACAATCATAATTCAACATGATGGAAATGGTAGTTAATATAAGGCAAAATCTTTGAAGATAAAAACAAGCACAAAATATGGATAGTAAGAGATAGTGGAAGAAGAGACAATGTGACCACATATTCTCAAGGACAAATGAGGATATATCAACTTAAATATCTAAAATGATGATCTACTCACTGATTTATGATAACTAAGTTCAAATATTTCAAAATACAAAAAAATCAATTATATTCAAAAATATGAAAGTGTTAAAAAAATAAAAATTAAGATCTAAGAATGACACGATTACTAGATTACACTATTTACATATGTTATTTATCACATGTTTGGTATATGACACATTATTTTCATACACATGCATTTCATGGTATATGAGTGTGATGCAGGACATATAGGTTACACATGGACATATAGATGTTAGACTTTCCTCTACCTTGTCGTCATACCAATATTGGGGGCATCTTATTCCACATATTTCATTATTATAGGTTATATCTTTATATGACCTCTCTACCATGTTGAGCTATCTATATTTCTTACACATATCTTGCTAGATACTCATATCTTACATAGTGCTACATGGATATGTTACTATACTATGTAGATATGTTATTATACTACGATGTGACATTGATACATATGGATGGTGTAGACTTGTCTTTACTTATTCTATGCTTCGTTGATGTTGTTACTCTTTTGTATGATAGGTTAGTTTGTGATTATTTATTGTGTGTGGCTCCTTGTCCTTATTTTTGACATCTTTATGTCCCTTGAGTGTGGCCCTTGGCCTTATTTTTTGCAACATTTTCATGTTCCTTTTATGAAATTATTTACACTATGTATGGCACTAATTATTGAGATAGTTGAGCTTGTTGCACTTTTTGAGCTTGCTAACATTGAGTGGTGTCATGATCCATATCATGCATTACTACTATGTAGTCTTATCCAGTTATATTTTAGTAATGGTTACTATTATGTGCTTAATTTATGCATATATCTATACAAGACATTAATATGTCTTGCATTACGTATGTTACATGCATGCCTTGATTTACATATACATTAATATGATGGCATACTCTCTTCATGTTCACATAATTATACATGATGTTATCTTTATACATGACATGATACAATTAACGTTTATTTTGAGATGACTAACTTTCACGACACGTCCCTTATTTCAAAAGATGGGCAAAATAATTTTCCTAACCTACCATTATCCAATATCTACATGCTATCTTATGCATTTGATCCTACTGTTCTATTATATCACACCTATAAGAACCTCATAATTTATTTCAAACCTACGTAATATCCTACATAGACATCCTTAGACCTTCAATTCCTTCTCTTGTGCATGGGTCAATAACATCATACTAGATCAATATCACCAATCAATATTGACTTATGTTTGATGTAACCAACCCTCTACCAACAATGGCTACTTTTTAAAATCAAATATTTCCTTATGGCTTGCCCATTTGTCTAACATGTTAGTTGCATAATAAATACCTAAATTGACTCATATATATACAAATTAAGGCTTCACTTGATGGAGGACTTGGCACTTATTTGGTACACATTTATACATTACTATACATTGAGAAAATTCTCCATATAGTTCCCAAATTATAAATTAGTCACTAGGTTTCATCACAAGACAAGTCTAAAACATATTAAATCCAAGTCAAATCAAGTATTTTCAAGTATCAAATTCAAATCATTAGATGTATTCATATAAAAAATGAGAACAATTTCAAAATCACACTAGGTGGAAGTATTACAAGTGGCTTGATTTCCCTCCTAGGAGTATCATATACATAGGCAAAGGTTAATCATCAATGGGGGTGATTAGGGTTAACTCATCCCCTTGCACTTTCTTGGTTCTTGTAGGTTTATATCCCTCACAAGCATACCTATGGTTTCAAGGTGAAGGAGGATGATTTATGAAGTTGTGTGCATTATCAAGGTTCTACATCACTCAAATAGAGATTTTAGAGACAAGAAAAGGCAACCATATGGTGATAGATCCATCTTTTGGCACATTTTACTACTAGTCACTATTGGTCAGTATTAATAGTATATAATAATCCAAATCTGACAGAACTGAACTTATACTGACAAAAACATAATTCCCAACCTTGACAAATCACAATCCTACTTGAATCTATTTTCCACTATCATAATACAATCACAGTCAGAGAGTTGGTCTAAAAAGATAAGTACTCATCTTTTGTTAGCACACATCACTTGTTAAAATCATCACAATTAGTTTTAGTATTTTATATTGAGATGTACATTTGAATGCCATATATATCAATCTAAATTCATATACTAGTTTATTTCCTATTAGGGTTTTAAAAACTAAATTAGGGTAAAACATTAACATCAATTGTATCTTGATTTAACAAACTAGATCTATCTTCCACTTGAATTACAATAGAAAAAACATTTAAACTATCAAGTCTTATATTCAACAATAATTTATGAAAAGGTTCTTTGTTATCAAATGTAACACATTCATTCAAATGAAATGGGGATTTATCCTTATGAGAACATGAATGTGGATCCACATTTGCTCCCATAAGTTAAGATAAGGATTCAATAGTAGAAAAGGTAACAATATATGGTTGTGTCTCATGTTCTATATATAAGTATGTTGACTCCCATTTTTCACCAAGGACAAGTCCACACAATCATGGCTAGGAAAAGGAGAATAAAGCATAATAAACCTTGTTTTGACTAAGTATGGTTGCTCACAAGTATAACTATGTGAATGAATGATCAATGAGACATGATGGATTTTAGACTAAGGAAGGGCAAGTGCTGGAAAATAATAACTGTGTGTAAGGGGAGCCTCTACAAAAGCTTTGTGTATGCATCAGGCATTGAAGGTGACCATTACCTAACAGATACAAATTAGAATATCTAAGAGGGGATCATGATATAAGGAAAGGAGATCATAAATCAAGGATCTTGGATAGGTCATTACGATAATATCAACTAGGTGTTAGGGTTGATTAGATGACATAGAGAACAAGGTGGGGTTTCATTTAGATATACCCACCTTTATATTGTAATAGGGGTTCAACAATTATTGTTCATTTGGTTGGAATATTGTAGTGGTTTAATATAAAATATCTATGTAATTTGAGAATGTTTCTATTGTTATAAGGTTGGTATGATGTTGTAGTGTATATATGTTGATGTATGCCATTCATTATTATGTATGAATATAAGTAATCTAAGGTAAATCTTGTGTAGTATTCAATGGTGATACATGCATGGAATGTTTTCTTGAGTTCTAATGTAGATATGTGTTTTACTTTCTACATGCTTAATATTTGAGTTTGCTTTAATAGTCACTCTGTAATGATTTCTCTATCATCAACTTAACAAGATTGGATAATCTCTATTTTCACCTTGAATGAACACTTAATTTATATTCTAACGTAGGAAGGTTATTATTTGTTAACTAGTGTAAATGTTGCATGATGGTTTAGGATTTTGCAATAACAAACCCAACAAATTCAATAATTTGAGGGAAAATAATCTTAGGCTCACAATTATTTGCATCATTATAACAAATCATGCATATCACATCACACTAAATATTCTACTTTCAATCATAGAATACATTCGCATGCCTCTATAAATAGGGAACATTGTTGTTATAGCTAATTCCATTTCTAGTTGGATGAATAATGGGAATAATTGGTTCTCTTATACCTTTGTAAACCATATTTTACACATATCTCAATCCCACCCCATATTTCTCTATACTTTTTATGTGAGATCCAACCATTTATAAATATTGAAAATGACTACCATCATTTGGAATACTATAAATGGTATGTTCGTGCATAAATTTAAGGCATTTTTTCAAGGCAATTCAGGTATAACACCCATAACATGAACCCAAGGTCTTCCAAACACTATATTATAATTGACTTTTTGGGTGTGATATGGAAAATTGTTTCCAATGTGTTTGGCCTTAAATATAGTTTTAATGTACTTGTACAATGGGATTTATTTCTTTCTTATTGAACCCTTTTATAGTCATTGTAGATATAGCCATTGCATCTCTATTTATACCCATTTTTTAAATTAATATTTCACTATAGATGTTCAGTACTCATTCATTTTCCACAAACAATCGTTTGATTCATAAATTTCCTTTAAACACTATAATATTAAAGGTTAAGAGTTCACATACAACATCGTGCAGAGGGGCTTCCTTTTCTTTGAAATTGTGATAGCTATAATTTTAGAACCTATGTAAGCTAGGAAATTTAATAAATAATTAAATTCTTATTGTAAAAACTAAACTAAAACCTCAATTAGAGTTATTCAATCCAAGGAAACAAAACAAACATACTTATAATGTACCATATTACCAATAATGTAAATCACATTCTCCATTGATGAAATTTGATTTTATCTTTAAATGTGGTATGTGGATGCTCAATTCATTCTCCAAGGTAGTAGGAATTTCAGTAGCATATGGATGTAATTTCTTGATTTTCTTATGATTGCACAAGATGATTTCGATAGCACTTCGATCACTTAATGATGGATGTTAAAAATAGATAGTGACACTTCAATTTTTTAGATTTTGGGTGAGAAGATGAATGTTTGGGATAAATTCATATTTATTAAATTATGTTAATTTTAGATGATCAAATTTGAGTCATCATCCAAGTGGAAGAGACCAATTCTTCATGTGTTTGATAAACAATGGGTAAGTTAGTTGGTAGTTGAAAATTTCCCATGAATGAGTCAAGATAGTTATATGACTCATCATGTTGGCTGAAAGGTTCAATGATGAATCAAAAATTGGTTGAATAAGTTAAGGAAGTGGTTAGATGACTCAACATTTGTTTGAGAGAAATGTGGAAGATGCTTGGTGACTTAGCAATTTTGAATTTCAATAAGTTTTGTTGAATTATGTGTGCATGATCATATAATTAATATGGATTAATTAATTATTCAAAAAGGGAGAGAATTGATATTAGTATACCTTATGATAAAATTTGAATTTAGGGTGGTGGTTGAATTAATGTGTGAATATTAAGCAAAGTTAATTACGACACTAAATGTGGCTGAATTTAGGTGTCTACAACTGCCTTTCTTTGAAAAAGGTGTTGCAACTAGAAGAAGTAATGCTTTTTCAAATAATAAATAAAAATAGAATTGAAAATGGATGTAAAAAAAATATGATGCCCAAGGCTACTTTAAATGATTGTGAATGATGCCCCATTGAGTGGTCATGTGGGGAGAATGAACATGGACAAGGACTCAAAATAAATGAAAATGGAAGATAAGCTAGACAAATAAACATAAAGAATAATGGATTTTAATACTGTAAGAAATAAAATAACTAATATCAATAAAATTATTTGAATATTTGTTGGTATATGTAAAATGATGTGCCCTAGTGGATAGTTGCTAGGGAGCCAATTAAAGAAAATAATATTTCTTGAGATAAGTTGCACACTTAAATTTTGCCCCGTGAAGATTTTTACATGGAATCAGATTTGAGAATGATATATCCCATTAACAAGCTATGGGATATTAAAATACAAATATATTTTACAAGATGTGTGATTGATTTACTTGAGTGATAAGTGATTTTCAAGTAAAAAATAAATAAATAGAGTAATTTGATTATTTCGTTGTATGATGTGGAGGTGACAATGAGAGATTACATCAGGATGTAATGAATGGATAAGAGGAGGATGAAATGGATGCTATATTATAATAAGATTAACTCATGGATGATACTAACCCACTTAAGCTAATGTTTGCACATTTTGATTGGATTTGATGATTGAATGATTTGCCCCAAGCAATAATATATGTAAGGAGTGGATTGATAAAGTTACGATCCTAGATGTGCTGCAATCAATGAGATATGAAAGGGGAAAGTCATAAAATTTAGATAGATTTATTATCAAAGTTATGAGCTTTAGATGTATCCTAGGAAATATCATATGCTAGGGAGAAAAGATGGATGCCATGATTTGTGGGTTCTCAATCGACAGGTGTGATGGATTGAATGGAAATATTAGGAAATGATTGTGGATGGTTTTATTTAATTGGTTGATGTCAAGCATAAAAAAAGAAGTTAATTGACTGCATGGATTAATTATTTTTGATCACATGATTAGATAACATGGATTCAATTTATTTTTGGTAGATAGAGGTGATAATGGGATGTACAGTGAAGTTAGATAGTTATTATTTAATGGGTTGATGTGTGGTAGGGATGTGATGTATGTTTGAATATGAGATAATGATGTGGATTGGGTAAATAACTAATTTTTGTAGGCTTTGCATGGAGTTTTAACATAAATTCCAACATTATTGTGAACATGAATTTAGCAACCTTATTTTTGATATTCTGCATGACAATATGCACCAATGGTATGGAAAAACATGATGATGACTGTGTAATATGCATAGGAACTAATATAGTCACAAGTGTAAGACACAATGCATCATGATATAGAAAATCACAATAACATCATTTGTAGTGTACATGATGATCTAGAATCAAATCAACAATGAAAACAATATTAAAAATGATTGTACAAACGAAGTAAGCAAATAAATTCACAAGTAAGTAAGCAAAGAACTATGCAAATAAGTAAGTAAGAAAAGAATTGTACAAACAAGTAAGCAAGCAAATAACTATATAAGTAAGATAAAATAATGTTTTTTGGTTATGTCCTTTGGTAGATTAAAAAACCTTGTGTATATGAGATTTTTTATAATGATAACCTTTCAAAATGTAATTTGCATAAGGTAAGACAAGACTAATTAAACTAAGGACAATTATTTATGGATTAGTTTATGATTTTTTTGTATTTTTAGGGTTTTTGGAATGAATGATTGAATAATGTACATAAAGAAAAACTAGTTCTCGACTTTAGAATGGATTGGAAAGGGGATTTTATTATGGATGGATGAATGGTGATCTAAGGATTGTGACATGGAATTCATATATATACAAGATGTTTTTGAAACACGAGTCAAAGTGTTATAAAATGACCACCAAAATTATACCCTAGACCAACATGGCATGGGTAACAAGGGTAAAATGGAAGGGGGATATATATAATGGGATAAATGACATATGATGATGCCCCACATTAATTAGGAATGTGTATAGACAATGGATTAGATACAAGGGCTACTAGCAAAGGGAAAACCTATTCTAACATCTAGGATGGGAGCGAAAGTGGATGAAATGGATAGATTAGGGACAAATAAGAGTGGATAAGAATTAAAATGAGAAATCCTAGGAACCCATTGTCTAAAAACTAAGTGTTGAGTCCTCAAAGGACCATTGAAAGGATATACCAAGATGTTTCTAAGAACACATCTCAAGATGTTTCCACTTCCTTATCATTAAAATTGGGAAGAAGGTTGATGGTATGATGATAAGGATTAGATTGATGGGAGTTGATAGGGTTTGTATGGATAAGGATAGGTTTGGATTTAGAATATGTAGAATTGAGATGAAATGGGTTCACCCCAAAGTGTAAGGTACTTGTAGACAACTAGTTATTTTGTGCATGACGTTAAAAACTAGATTTCATCATGGTACTTGTCCATGGTGCCATAGAAATGGTTTTCACTTGTAGATGAATTTATTTCTCTCTCTTTTTGTTATCTCAATTATGTAAGTGTTTTAGATGCAATATGTTGACTTATATTGATCTTTCAGGTATGCCCTCTAGATAAATCTTCAAGTTGGATTATTGGTTTCAAGTTGGATTAATTTGATGGTGTGTTCAACAAATAAAGGAGAGTTATCTTGTGGTTGTACTGACATAGGTGGTAGATTGAGTTTTTTATTAATTGGTGCCTTAGAAAGGTTTTCCCCAAAGGACTCTTCTTGTTTTTTAATTATGATTTGGATGTGGATTGTCTTATAACAACTCAAAGTGGTTTTCACTAAATGGACTTATGTTTTTTATTTTATAGATTTGGATTTTTATTTGGGTTGTACCATAGTACCTCAAAAAGGTTTTCATTAAGGGACTTGTATTTTTTAATTTCTAGATTTGGATTTTGGTTCGGATTTTCGCATAGTGACTCAAGAAGGTTTTCACTAGGGGATGTTGATTTCAAATTTGTTGGAGGATTAATTTTGATTGAGGAATACTTGTTGTTACCTATAATATGTTGGTGTTGCTTCTTTATGATCATCTAGCTAGATGCCAATTGAGAATTCTAAAATTGTTTGATTGTCATGTGAGAAAGTTGATAGTAGGTAATATTTTCAATCCCAATTGAAGGGTGCAAGATATTGACTTGTAAAATGAGAAGAAGGATTGGTGGTGTTTATGAAAGGAGTGGTGGAAACATAGTCCTCATAGGGATTATGAATGGATTTATTTTGATTATGGTTGAAGCTTCCTTGGAAACCATCAAAGTATCATTAACATTTTTACATTGAATTGTAAATGGTTGGTAGTTAATGTCATTGGATCTTATGTGTATATGGATATGGATAGGTTCAATGATTCCTTGCTCAAATAGGTTGATGTTTGTCCCTTGGTAGTTCATTATTTTAAGGATTATACTTGCTATAAGATATTTTATGCTTTGGAAGTAAGTTGTTAATCTATCAATATATATATGTAGGGATTATTGGAGCCATTGATATTCTCATTTGTAAGAAGGATGATTTTATAAATGATTTGGTACCGAGCTGATAGGATGTTATTAAATTATTTTTTATGGTGGGTATGCCACTACTTTTGAGAGAATTAGGGAGATTAAGTACATGAAAAGTGTTTTGGCTTTTGTTGTCTATAAGTACCTCTATCACATCAGGTGTATGTTTTGGTCTGATGAGAGATTTTCAGTGTGTGATAAGAGGTTAGGTGATTTGAAAATGGGTGGTAGGTTGTGTTGGTTGGATGAGGATTGGTAAAAATGGGCTCTTGGTAAAAAATAATCTTTTCAACGAGAGGCTCATCAAAGATGGGTGGATCATCAAAGGTAGGTTCATTAAAAATTGGTAGTAGGACCTAGTGATCAAAGATGGGTTGGTCAAAAATGGGTGCATAAAAAAAAGGCCTTTTGAATATTGGTATAAGGTTATGACCTTGATTTGGAAGTGGAATAACTTGATTGAATTTAGGAAATACATTTTGGTGTACCTCTAAGCTATGATTCTCAAATGTGAATACAGTTGGCTCTATTTTAATGTCCCAATTGTCAATTAAATCTTGGATATAATCTTTGAATCTCATGCATCTATTAATACAATTTCCCTTAATATTATGATACTCACACTATTCATCCTCTTTATACCAAGTAGATATTGATTGGCTCTTATCAAAATGCTTGGTGTGTGGATACACAATCATGTTTGCAAAAAGTAATTGTTTAAAGTTCGCGTCTAAGGGATCCTTGAGAGGAGTATATTATCTTTGTTTAGATGTGGATAGATTTAATTATTGGATAGATGATGGTATATGGTGTGGGAATGGTAGGGAATAATGTTTTTGGTAGATTTATTATGGCTTAAGGACCGATTTGGATGGTGGTGACTTAAGGGTTGGGTTGGATTAGTAGTTTTTGCATACCTCATAGTGACAACATAATCTTGGGTTGTGATATTTATGATGGAAAAATGATTATCCATATGAATATTATTAACAATGGTATCAAATGGATGGTTGTTTTAGTTGACATTGTGAGCTTGTTTTTTAATCTTGGATTTGCTTATTATGATCATGTTCATATTTTGAGAAGGGATCTTGATATATCTCCAAATTTTGATTGTTTGATGTGGATGCATGATTATCTAATTCCATGTCACCATGATCGATTAAATCTTGGACATAATTTTTAAGTCTCATACATCTATTTGTAAAATGACCTTTTTTCTTAAGGCATGCACAATATTTGTCTTCTCTATATCATTTAGGTTTTGGAGTATTTTAATTAAAGTATTTTGTGTTTGGAAATGTGATTATATTAGTGGCTAATAAATTTTGAAAGACTACTTCTAGTGGTACCCCTAAGGGAGTATAAGTTCTTTTCCTAAATTCCTACCTAGGGACACTAGGTATGCTAATATTGTTGATGGGTTGGATATTTTGAATGTGTTTGACATAAATTACCCCATATCCTACCACATTCTTGTTGTCAGTCACTGATCTAGCTTGCAGATGGTAGAACTAGTCTACAGTAGCACCTTGTAGTGTCTCCATGAATAGTCTGACCGCTATGTCTTCAAATTCTACCCCTATTACGTCGTAGGCTATGCTAAAATTTGTAATGTGTTCATCAAGATGAACCTTCCCATTACCAAATAATTTGGAGAAATTCTTTCTTGAACTACGTGGAAGTTCATGCAGAGGTGGAGTCAAGTTGAGTGGACCAAATGAGTTACCCCAGGGGCCCCAAGCTGCCATGATTGGATTATGAAAAGTGGGGATAACAAATCTGGGTGGAGTATTTATAGGTAGAGATATATTAACAATAGGAAAAGAAGCTCTGCCTTGTGTTGGTGACCTAGTAGGGGTAGGAGGAAGACTCTTAGTTCGTTGAAGGTGAGGTTGTGGAGGAAACAAATCAAAATTGCTCTGCTGCACCAACTCAAAAATAGGGTCAACAACACCTTGAGATTTCTAGCCTCTTGTATAGTGTGGAGCTGCCAGATTTGAAACAAAAAAATGGAAAAGGACTGGTCTAGCTTTAGCTTGGAGCTTGAGGCTTCAAACTATTTGTCCTTCCTAGTAGTTCTGGTTTTACAGACCAGATAATATAATGGATATGGAAGATGGTAAGGCTATAATAAAAGTGGGTAAGACCCAGATGGGAGTTTCCAGACTCTAAAATGGATAAGGGTTAAATGATAGTGGGTAAGACATAGGTGATGTTTCAATCTGAAGCTTGAGGCTCTAAATTACACAAAATTACTATGTCCCCAGTGGAGTTGCCAAAAACTATTGGGTGAATATTTTGTCAATCAGCGTATTGATCAACAAAATAGGTCTGATCAACCACAATAGGAAGATTGGTTAGCCAGGTGTGCAGCTTTACTACATCAACTGGAGACAAATCTCCCCTCTCATCAAGGGGAGGTTCCCTATAGATACATAGGAGCTATATAAAATATAGATAAGCAAAAAATAACACATGGGGGCAGAATAAACCATCCATCTCTCTTATTTTAGAGATGATGCACACAGAAAAAGGAGAAAATACTGGTGTAAACACTGAAGGCACTTCTCTTCTTTCATAAGTGTTCTTGCAGGAATCAACAAGAGTGTTTTTTCAGATAGTAAAGTAACCAGTAACCAAAGGGCGTAGTAACAGAGGGATGAAATAGAATGCAAATTTTCCACCTTAACTACCCAAAGAGTATATCACAAAGGATAATGGGGGCACAAAGTCATCCCAAAATCCTCAACACAAAAAGAAAAGAAAAACATAGACTGAAAACAATTGTGAAAGCACAAAGTCTTCCCATAGTTGGTTTTAGGACACTTCCCTATTACTTTCACTAATTCTGCTTACCAAATTAAATGAATAAGAACACCTTCAGAAGACAGACGTAAGAATGATCTTCTAAAATGATACAAGCCAAAACAACACAAATTCTGTAAACAACCTAATTTCTCATTTAGATAAAAATGAAAATGAAATTATAATCTGAGCTCAAAGTCTCAGTCTTATTCTTTCAAAATGGGCAGAGTTTTGCTCTTGGTAAGGGGAAGATCCCCTGTAGCAATAAAAGAGTTTACCATATATAGAGGAAGAAAGGAGGCCTTTTGGCACCCTTTTTACAAATGACCCATGTGTGTTCCCATCATTGGGAAGAGCAAGCCGCTTAAACATCATATGAGAAATTATGGGCCGTGCCGTTTGTCTCCTTGCAAGACCGCTCCTTCAAGGTGATTACTTGGCTTGTCTACTCATTAATGCAAAATGAAGAAAATGGGTTGCATCGTTAGCCATTTACGCCTCCTAATGGTCAATTCATAAACACTGTATCACTTGTTGGAGTAACTCCTTGAGTCAACACCTTTTTTTGCCACTTGGATGCTTTGTCTATTTCTATGTCTTTGACAAGTGGTAAGTTCCACTATTATAAAACTCATTAGGAACTTACAGAAAATGGGGTCCATGACATGTTTTTCCTGAGCAACTCCAAAAGGTAAACATAGATGCAAACACTTGTCACGTTCCACTGAGTCATAACAAGACACGTGATGTATTCCGCTTAACTTTGTCTTTTTCCATCGAGCATTTTTTCACAAGATTTTCTCTTCAGTCGGGCTTTTCCTTCAGACAAAAGTCTGAAGGAATTCTTTCAGGCTCTTCTTTAGTCATTTTCCCATGGAAAATACTTCTGAAAGAATTCTAACGGCTCTTTCACTTAATAATTTCCTTCAGACAAAAAGTCTGAAAGAAATGTTCTCTGTCGGCCTTTGAACAAACACGAAGGAATTCTATCTTTTCGATCAGTTGCTTGGTTCTTCCTTTGAGTTCCATGATCTATTTAAATTTCCATGGATTTTCCCTCACTTTAAATTTGACGTCTGAGAGGCTGTCAATGGTCACCAACTGCTTAAACCTATGAAAGTTCATTGGTTCATTAGTTCATTCTATCTTTTTTATTCCATCGCTTCCTGGTTCAATCTCTTTCTCACTCTTTGGTTGAACCATCCATTGAACCACTTGTGTGCTACTTTTATCTTGACTGAGGCCACCTTTAAACTTTTGAACCTATGAACCATTGAACTTTGAACTCTTTCGGTTCAAAGTTCAATCGGTTCATTGGTTCATTCTGCATCTTGCTCAATCATTGCTTCCTTTATCTTTCTAAGCTTTGGTTGAACCTTGAACCAAAGTGGTTCAATGGTTCAATGGTTCAATGGTTCAAGCCTTCTTCTCTTTGATAAGTGCTTTGAAGCCATTGAACCTAGAAGCGATTGAACTTGTTGAACCTTTGCCGAAGTGCCAATTATTGCTGACGACGTTGAACCTTAAACCCATTGAACCCTTGAACCAAAAGAGTTCAAGGTTCAATGGTTCAATCCTTGCTTAGAAGCTTGCTGATGAACTCTTTTGGTTGAACCAAGCCATTGAAACAATCCTGAAAATGATCAAGTGTTGGAAACTTGTTCTTTCCTGCAGAGTTTGTAGAAATCAACTTGTGAATTCCGTAGAACTAAGTTCGTAGTTTTCTCTAAGTTTTCTCTTGAGCCTTGAAAGAGTCCATAGAAATGAGCCTATGGAGTTTATAGTTTTAAGCCTACAGAGTTTGTAGTTTTAAGCTTACAGAGTGCATAGATTTCTTCTTGCAGAGTCTGTAGATTCAAGCCTGCAGAGTCTATAGATTCAAGCCTGCAGAGTCCATAGATTTTTGAAAAGCTTGAAAAAATAGGAATTTGAAAGCTCAAAACAAATTTTGAGAAAGGAAGAGAGAATTTTTGGTCCTGTAAGACCAAGATAGCTCATATGTTGTTCCAAAAATGAGTTACATTTTTGGGGACCAACAACTGGCTCCAGGTGGGGAACTTCCTTCAGGTGAAAACTTGAAACACAGCTGAGGGGAGTAGAAACTAGAATCTCCAGTGCCTCAAAGTGTGCCATTGGGCTACAAAGTCATGCTACCCAAAAAGAAAGGCTCTAAAAATGAAAATGAAAAGAACAAAATAAAACTAAAGACTATATAGATATACATATGTATAGGTGAACTTATCTGATACTTCAAGAATTGAAGTACTTCAGACGCTGCTCCTTGTGAGGTGAAGAAAAAGAGATGCCATCTTGATAAACCAACAAGAAACCATTTTGTCCCCAAAAACGGTGATGGGTGAATGGAGCTCTCCACCAGGAAACCAATTTTTTGCATCTTCCTCTTGGCTCTTTCTTCTTCTTGCCCCATGGCAAGACGTGGTCTTCAATTGAAAACCATAACTCCTTGCTCTATTGGTGAAGGGCTCCTTTTGCTAATTTTGGAGTACAACAGTATGGTCCACCACCATAGCTTGTTGTTCTACTGGTTTAGTCTAGCACATATTTTGACTGTCAGCTTTAGACCCCTCACAAATCATCAGCTCACAATCCCCTTTGGTGTGAAGGAGTTTGATCTCTTCATCCTAATCAGTCTTCAATTTGAGCAATAGAGATCTACATCCAGCATGAGTGGAAGAATTGCTGCCATCAGATTTCAAGATCTAAGCATCATCAGAAGCTGATATTCTATTAGATTTCTCTTCATCAGAGATGAAAGATCCTTCTTGATTTGTACTACACCCTACCAATTCTTCTGATGCCTGATTTGGATTAAATCCTAGATTGCCAGCCATGGGACTTTGATCAGTTGAGACATGAGAATCCTCTATGGTCAATGAGTAATTACCCCTACCTGAAGGCTCAAATAGAATTTGAGTGGTAGGGGCTGACTTTTGGGTGACCACAATCTTTGCCTCAGACAGGTCCACACCTAGCTCTTCACCAATGTTTAATTGCTCAAGATTGGCTTGCAGGGATTCAAACTCAGTCTTTTAAATTTTGGATTTCTTGACATGATCAATCATGTCAAATGAATGAGATGGACATGGAAAAGAGGATGGGAGTTCATCCTTTTGGTTTTTGGGAGGGGGAGGACTGATCTGTGAAGTTGAAGTAGAAGGTGCATATATGTTTGATGTACTAACCTTCTTGGCAATCACTGGGTCTTTTAACTAGAAAGGCAGAGTGGTTCTCTACTCAATAATTGAAATTGTTGGTTGGGGTCGCTCCTCTATCTTCTCTTTGTTGTTCTATTGGGCTAACTAATTCTCAGACCTGGTGAATACTATGTATGATCCTTCGAATGCTTCACCTCCACTTCTGGGTTCATCCTGAAAATTCAGGAAACCAATGTGGGAGTCACTAGCTAATTCTTCTAGATCCTCCCTAAAGAGATCAGTGCCATTTTCTTGCTCAAACTCAAGTTAGAAATAGGAAACATGTTCTATTTCTAGATATCCAACTACTGAGTTGGTTTGAGGTGCTTTAAGGGCAAGGTTCCTCTGTGGGGAAGGAAGAGATTTGGTTGCCCTTGACTTCTGATAGCGTTGCCTTGATATAGATGATTCTAAAATTCCCTCCTTGGCATATCTCTATATGAAGGAGCAAAAGACATAACTTGTGCCACTTGTCTTTTCAAGGCTAGCAGTTCATTTGCCAGCTTTTGTACCATTGGGTCAATGGTGGCTATGGGTGAGTATTCAGAAGATGAAGAGGGTTTACCTTTGTTCGGGTCTCTCCTTATCTTTCCTGCCAAGATAAGGTCATCTTCTGGCTCAGTAGCCAAGTATTGAGCAGTCTCAAGGTCTATATGTCTAGCCCATCTCAACAGAAAACTCACTTTAGGTAGCTATGAGTTGATGAAGAAACACATGAGATTCTGAGGTGTTAGTTGGGCAATCATGGGAATCTTGTGTCTCAGCTTGTTAAACTTGGAAATAAAATCCCTCATAGGCTCATGAGGTTCCTTCTTCATCTAAGTGAGCTTGGGCAGAAAAGCATGTGCATCCTCTATAGGCTTGAACCTAGCTTCAAACTTGGATTTGAGTGTATCCCAGTCAGTCACTGATCTAGCTTGCAGATGGTAGAACTAGTCTATAACAACATCTTGGAGTGTCTCCATGAATAGCCTGACCGCTATGTCTTCAAATTCCACCCCTATTACACTGCAAGCTATGCTGAAAGCTGTAATGTGTTTATTAGGATGAACCTTCCCATCACCAAATAATTAGGGGAAATTCTTTCTTGAACTGCGTGGAAGTTAATGCAGAGGTGGAGTCAAGTTGAGTGGACCAAATGAGTTAACCCAAGGGCCCCAAGCTACCATGATTGGATTATGGAAAGTGGGGATAACAAATCTATGTGGAGTATTTATAGGTAGAGCTCTATTAATAGCAGGAAAAAAAGCTCTGCCTTGTGTTGGTGACTTGGTAGGGGTAGGAGGAAGACTCCTAGTTCGTTGAAGGTGAGGTTGTGGAGGAAACAAACCAAAATTGCTCTGCTGCACCAACTCAAAAATAGGGTCAACAACACCTTGAGATTTTTGTCCTCTTATATAGTGTGGAGCTACCAGATTTGAAACAAAAGAATGGAAAAGGACTGGTCCAGCTTCAGCTTGGAGCTTGAGGCTTCAAACTGATTGTCCTTCCCAGTAGTTCTGGTTTCATAGACTAGATAATATAATGGATATGGAGGATGGTAAGGCTATAATAAAAGTGGCTAAGACCCAGATGGGAGTTGCTAGACTTTAAAATAAATAAGGGTTAAATGATAGTGGGTAAGACACAGGTGATGTTTCAATCTGAAGCTTGAGGCTCTAAATTGCACAAAATTACTGTGTCCCTAGCGGAGTCGCCAAAAACTATTGGGTGAATATTTTGTCAATCAGTGCACTGATTAATAAAATAGGTCTGATCAACCACCACAACAGGAAGATTGGTCGGCCAGGGGTGCAGCTTTACTACATCAACCGGAGACAAATCTCTCCTCTCATCAAGGGGAGGTTCCCTATAGATACGTAGGAGCTATATACAATATAGATAAGCAAAAAATAAAACATGGGGGAAAATAAACCATCCATCTCTCTTATTTCAGAGATGATGCACACAGACAAAGGAGAAACTCCTAGTGTAAACACTGAAGGCACTTCTCTTCTTTCAAAAGTGTTCTTGCAGGAAATAGCAGTAGTTTCTTTCAGATAGTAAAGTAACCAGTAACCAAAGGGTGTATTAACAACATGATGAAACAGAATGCAAAGTTTCCACCTCAACTGCCCAAAGATTATATCACAAAGGATAATAGGGGCACAAAGTCATCCCAGAATGCTCAACACAAAAAGAAAAGAAAAACATAGACTGAAAACAATTGTGAAAGCACAAAGTCTTCCCACAGTTGGTTTCAGGACACTTCCCTATTACTTTCACTAATTTTGCTTACGAAATTAAATGAATAAGAACACTTTCAGAAGACAAACGTAAGAATGATCTTCTAAAATGATATAAGCCAAATAAGCACAAAGTCTGTAAACAACCTGCTTTCTCATTCAAATAAAAATAAAAATGAAATTACAATCTGAGCTCAAATTCTCAGTCTTCTTCTTTCAAAATGGGCAGAGTTTCGCTTTTGGTAAGGGGAAGATCCCCTATAATAATAAAAGAGTTTACCATATATAGAGGAAGAAAGGAGCCCTTTTGGCACCCTTTTTACAAATGACCCATGTGCGTTCCCATCATTAGGAAGAGCAAGCCACTTAAACATCATATGAGAAATTATGGGCCGCACCATTTGTCTCCTTAAAAGACCGCTCCTTCAAGGTGATTACACAGCTTGTCTACTCATTAATGCAAAATGAAGAAAATGGTTCGCGTCGTTAGCCGTTTATGCCTCCTAATGGTCAATTCACAGACACTGTATCACCTACTGGAGTAACTCCTTGAGTCGACACCTTATTTCACCACTTGGATGCTTTGTCCATTTCTGCATCTTTGACAAGTGGCAAGTTCCATTGTTATAAAACTCATTAGAAATTTACATAAAATGGGGTCCATGACACGTTTTGCCTGAGCAACTCCAAAAGGGGAACATGGATGCAAACACTTGTCATGTTTTGCTGAGTCATAACAAGACACGTGACGTATTTCACTTAACTTTATCTTTTTCCATCGGGCATTTTTTCACAGGGTTTTCTCTTCAGTCGGGCTTTTCCTTTGAACAAAAGTCTGAAAGACTTCCTTTGAGCTCTGCCTTAGTCATTTTCCCATGAAAAATACTTTCGAAAGAATTCTAACGGCTCTTTCACTTAATAATTTCCTTCAGACAAAAAGTCTGAAGGAAATGTTCTCTGTCGGCCTTTGAACAAACTCAAAGAAATTCTATCTTTTCGGTTAGTCGCTTGGTTTTTCCTTTGAGTTCCGTGCTCTATTTGAATTTCCATGGATTTTCCCTCTCTTTAAATTTGACGTCTGAGGGGCTGTCAATGGTCGCCAGCTGCTTGAACCATGTTGAACCTTGAACCTGTGAACCTATGAAAGTTCATTGGTTTATTGGTTCATTCTGTCTTTTTTGTTCCATCGCTTCCTAGTTCAATCGCCTTCCCGCTCTTTGGTCGAACCATCCGTTAAACCACCTGTGTGCTGCTTTTTCCTTGACTGAGGCTACCTTTGAACCTATGAACCATTGAACTTTGAACTCTTTCAGTTCAAAGTTCAATCGATTCATTGGTTCATTTTGCATCTTGCTCAATCATTGCTTCCTTTATCTTTCTAAGCTTTGGTTGAACCTTTGAACCTTGAACCAAAGTGGTTCAATGGTTCAATGGTTCAAGCCTTCTTCTCTTTGATAAGTGTTTTGAAGCCGTTGAACCTAAAAGCGGTTGAACTTGTTGAACCTTTGCTAAAGCGCTAACTGTTGTTGACAACATTGAACCTTAAACCCATTGAACCCTTGAACCAAAAGAGTTAAAGGTTCAATGGTTCAATGCTTGCTTAGAAGCTTGCCGATGAACTCTTTTGGTTGAACCAAGCCATTGAAACAATCCTGAAAATGACCAAGTGTTGGAAACTTGTTCTTTCCTATAGAGTCAGTAGAAATCAACTTGTGAATTTCGTAGAACTGAGTTCCTAGTTTTCTCTAACTTTTCTCTCAAGCCTTGAAAGAGTCCTTAGAAATGAGCTTGCGGAGTTCGTAGTTTTAAGCCTGCAAAGTCCATAGTTTTAAGCCTGCAAAGTCCATAGATTTCTTCCTGCAGAGTTCGTAGATTCAAGCCTGCAGAGTCCATAGACTTTTGGAAAGCTTGAAAAAAGAGGAATTTGAAAGCTCAGAACAAATTTTGAGAAGGGAAGAGAGAAGTTTTGGTCCTGTAGGACCAAGATAACTCATATGTTGTTCCAAAAATGAGTGACATTTTATGGGACCAACACCTGGCTCCAGTTGGGAAACTTCCTTCAAGTGAAAACTTGAAACACAGCTGAGGGGAGTAGAAACCAGAATCTCTAGTGCCTTGAAGTGTGCCATTGGGCTACGGAGTTGTGCTACCCAAAAAGAAAGGCTCCAAAAATAAAAATGAAAAGAACAAAATAGAACTAAAGACTATATAGATATACATATGTACAGGTGAACTTATCCGATTCTTCAAGAATTGAAGTACTTCAGATGCTGCTCCTTGTGAGGCAAAGAAAAGGGGATGCCATCCTAATAAACCAATAGAAAACCATTCTGTCCCCAGATACGGTGACAGGAAAATGGAGCTCTCCACCAGGAAACCAATTTTTTGCATCTTCCTCTTGGCTCTTTCTTCTTCTTGCCCCATGGCAGGACGTGGTCTTCAATTTGAAAACCATAACTCCTTGCTCTCTTGACGAAGGGTTCCTTTTGCTGATTTTGGAGTACAACAGTATGGTCTGTTGTCCCCCAAAAGCTATCACTCATTTTTGGGACAACATTTGAATTTTTTGCTCTTACAAATCAAAATTGTCTCTTCCATTTCCAAAATGTCCTGGGCATCCAAATTCCTCATTTTTCAATCTTCTCAGAAAATATATAGACTCTGCAGGCCTAAATCTATGAACTCTATAGGCCTAAATCTATGGACTCTATAGGCTTGAATGTACAGACTCAACAGGAAGAGAAATCGACAGACTCTGCAGGAAGAGAAATCTATGGACTCTGCAGTAAGAGAAATCTACGGACTCTATAGTAAGAGAAATCTAAGGACTCTACAGGTAAAGAAAATATATGGACTCTGCAGACCAAGTTCAATGGGTTTTACAGGTTGATTTATATGGACTTGGTTTCTATAGACTCTACAAGCAGGTTCATTTATACAGGTTCAAAGGCTTCTATAGGTAGTTTCAGTCAAAAGAATCAATTTTCAACACTTAGTCATTTTTTGGGATTGGTTCAGAGCCTTGGTTCAATCAGAAATCTCCATCAGCAAGCATCTAAGCACAAAAAGAGACGTGAACCATTGAAACATTGAACCACTTTGGTTCAAAGGTTCAACGGGTTCAAAGTTCAACAGGTTCAATGTCATTGGAAAGTGTTAAGCACTTCATCAAGGTTCAAAGTTCAACCGCTTCATGGTTCATTGGCTTCAAAACACTTAGCCAAATCAAGGCGGCTTGAACCATTGAACTGATGAACCATTGAACCACTTTGGTTCAAAGGTTCAACGGGTTCAAGGTTTAACGGTAGGTTTAATCAAAGGAATGGTTCAAACAAAGGGTTCAACACTTTGGTTCATTCGCTCAGTTCATCCTTTGGTTCAATCAAATGGTTCGTCAGTTAGTTCAAGGCTTTG
This sequence comes from Torreya grandis, assembly GCA_037957365.1. Taxonomy (NCBI): domain Eukaryota; kingdom Viridiplantae; phylum Streptophyta; class Pinopsida; order Cupressales; family Taxaceae; genus Torreya; species Torreya grandis. The sequence continues at coordinate 10,308,351 of JARHVA010000009.1, read as the reverse complement.
TTTGAACCGTTGAACCAAAACTTGGTTCAACAGTTGGTTCAATGTCTTGGTTCAATGGAATGGTTCCATAGTTGGTTCATCGCCAAATTTCAAAGGGCCTCCCGAAGGAAAGTGCCCTTGCGAAGGGCACTTGGTCAATGAAAATACCCTTCGAAAAGGTAGTTTTCAAAAGGACTAAGGCAAAGAAGCAATTCCTTCAGAATTTTTGTCCGAAGGAATTCTTTCAGACAAAAAGTCTGAAGGAATTCAGAGAGGCTATGGGCCAAAGGACCCTGAAGGATTTTCAATGAATTTGAGTCAACAATTCCACAGAATTTTTGTTCACAGGAATTTTCCTTAGATAAATTGTCCATTGGAATTACCCGCGGGAAAAGCCTGAGAGACAATCCACAGGGGAAAGTGCCGCAAAGACCCCAAAGATGAAGGGTTGCCAAAGGACCCCGAAGGGTAGGTGCCCTTGTGGAAGACTCTCAGCTGCCAACTTAAAGGGCACTTCCTAAAGCTAAAGGATCACCTTCCCTCTGGGAAGGATGTAAAACAAGAAGCCCGAAGGCCATTCAGGGATCATTTCTTAAGGCCCAAAAGGGCAAGTCCAATCTAGAAAAGTGCCAAATAGAGAGCCAAAAGAGGACCAAGGGGTGATGCGCCTGAAGATATCAAATTCAACACAGTGAACTAACCATTTAAAACATAGTGACGGGCGCACGAACGTCAAATTCAAGACAAAAAAATAACCGTTGATCCTTTGACCCTATAGACCAGAATGCATTCACAGATTTCAAGGCCAAGACCAATAGAAAGCGAGGAAGGAATAGAACAACAAATTGAATCTTGGACCTGATTCAATTAACCAAAAAAAGAGGAATGATGAAGGTAAGATCAGATCGCCAGATGGACATTGAAAGTTGCAAACTTTCAATAAGCGTGACTTATTTCCCTCCATTGATAAAATCAAATGGGTAAAATGCCCCTAAATTCCAGCCTATCTTCTTAATAGATTCCAACGTAACATGATGTGTTATTGTTCTCTAGTCCTTCTTAAAATGGCTATATAAGGGACTCTCTTTTATTGTAAATAGATCTCTTTTTCGACAATCAGAATGAAACTCTGCCCAAATTGAAAGGCATCATTGAGACTTTGTGCTCAGTCTGTTGATCATATTTTGTGATTGGAATAAGAAAGCAAGGAACTTTTTCAGACTTTGTGCTGTGATATCTTTGTTGTTAAGAAAATTATTCTTATGTCTTTTTCCTTGATATATTTTATGTTCCATTAATTCAACAAGCAAGATTAGTGAAATTAGTCAGGAAAGTGTCCTAAAGAATCAACTTTGGAGAGACTTTGTGTCCCCATAGTTGCTTTTAGTGTGTTTTCTTTTCATTTCTATGTAAAGGACCTTGGGATGACTTTGTGCCCTCATTGTCCTTCGTAATTTACTCTTGAGCAATTTAGGTGGAGACTTTGAGCTGTATCTCGATTTGCTAGTTACTACGCCCTCAATTACATTCTATTTTTAATTCTAGGAGTATTCTTGTGGCTGGCTGAATAGTACTTCTAAAAGAAGAGAAGTGTTGTCTGTCATTTCTCTTGAGTTTTTCCTTTGTTTTGCACACATCATCTCTAAAGAAAGAGAGATGGATGGCTTGTCCTACCCTTGAGTATTATTTTCTATATATATATATATATCCACAGGGAACCTCCCCTTGATGAGAGGAGAGATCAGTCCCCTTCTGATGTGGTAAACCTACACATTTGGATGACTAATCTTCCTACTTTGGCTATTCAGACCTATTTCGTTTATTAGTATGCTGATCAACAAAATATTCAACCAACAATTTTTGGTGACTCTACTGGGGATATACCCATTATCCATCTATAGCCTATCCATTCACCTCCATACTAACAGGGAAAGAGTGCACAGTTTAAAGCCTCAAGCTTTAACTGAAGCAAAGTCAATTTTTTTCCATTTTTCTTTCACAATCTGGTAGATTCAAGGTATACACGAAGCCAAAGGGCTAAAGATATCATTGACCCTATATTTGAGCTGGTACAACAAAGTGATTTTGATCTATTTCCTTCACCATCTCATCTCCAACGAACCAAGAGCTTTCCTCCTACTAAAGTTAGATCTCCATTACCAGATGAAAGATCAATTTCTACTGTTGATAAAGCTTTGCCAATAATTACCCCTCTGAGATTTGTTATCCCTCCTTTTCATAATCCTATAATGGTAGTTCAAGGCCCTTGGGGTAATGCTTTTGGTCCTCTCAATCTTAATCCACCTCTACATGAGCTTCCACGCAGTTCAAGGAAGAATTTTCCTAAATTCTATGGTGATGGGAAGGTTCGTCTCGATGAACACATTACAGCATTCAGCATAGCTTGTGGAGTAATTAGAGTAGAATTTGAAGATGTAGCAGTCAGGTTATTTGTAAAAACATTACAAAGTGCTGCTGTAGATTGGTTTTATCATGTACAGGCTTGGTCTGTAACTGATTGGAATACTCTCAAAGATAAGTTTGAATCTAGATTCAAACTTGTAAAAGATGCACACGCACTTCTGGCTCAACTTACACAGATGAAGAAAGAGCCTTATGAGCCTATGAGAGACTTCATAGACAAATTTGACAAATTGAGAAACTGAATTCTTGTAATTTCTCAACCTACAGCTGAGAATCTCAAATGTTTCTTCATTAATTCTCAGTTACCTGAAGTTAGTTTTCTCTTGAGACGTGCTAGTCAAATAGATCTTGCTACAGCTCAACAATTAGCCACTGAGGTAGAAGATGATCTCATCTTAGCAAGGAAAATAAGAAGATATCTAAATAGAAATAGAGCTTCATCATCTTTTGAACATGCATCTACAAACACCATAGATCCAATGGTGCAAAAATTAGCAAATGAGTTGCTTGCCTTGAAAAGACAAATGGCACAAGGAATGTCTTTTGCTCCTCCATATAGAGATATGCCAAGAAGGACATTTACAAATCAATCATATCAAGGCAATGCTGCCAAAAATCAAGGGCAATAGAATCGCCTTCCTCCCCCACAAGGGAAACATGCCCTAGAAGCTCCTCCAACCAATTCAGCAATGGGATATCTTGAAGTAGAATCAGAATTCTCTTTCCAGCCTGAATTGAATCAAGAAAATGATGTTGATATCATTGAAGACAATCAAGAAGAATCAACTGGTGACTCCCACATTAGTTTCTTGAACTACCAGGATGAACCCAGAAGCAAAGGAGAAGCTTCAGATGGATCATATGCTGTGTTTACTAGGTCCAAGAACCAATCAGTCCAGCAAGCTGATAAAGGGAAGACAAAAGAGCAACCTCAGCTAGCAATTACAATTGCTAAATGTGGAACCACTCTGCCTTTCCAATTAAAGGATTTGGTGATCACCCAAAATGTAAGTACATCAATTTCACCTTCATCTTCTACTTCAATTTTGCAAACTAGCCCTCCTCCTATCACTCTTAAAACTTAGAAAGTTGAAGTACCTTCCTCTGTACCAAGCTTAATTCAACCATTTGACATAATTGATCATGTCAAAAAGACAAAAATACAAATGTCTGAATTTGAATATTTACAGTCCAATCCTGATCAATTGGATAGGTTGGTCCAACGTGTCAAGAACCAAACTATCTCTGCAAGACAAGAGGTTAAGAAAATAATTCATGATTCCCCAAGGAGCATGCCTATTTCAAATAATCTAGTTATTACTCCTCCAGTTGCTCTTAGAATAATAGAACCTTTTTATGTTTCTTTGTTAATAAATGGTTATCAGCTCAATAATTGCATCATTGATTCTAGGGCATCTGACAATGTCATGCTTGCTAAAGTAGCTGAGTCTCTAGGTCTCACATTGACCAGAACCTTTGGGAGTTGTTTCTCCATGGAGAAAAAGCAAGTACCATTGCTGGGGCAAATCAAAGATGCCTAATTTACATTTGCAGCCTTTTCGAACAAGAGAATCAAGATGATTGTCTTGGTGGCTGACGTCCCAGCATCTTATGGCACTTTACTTGGAAGAAATTTTTGCAAGGATGTGGGAGGAGAACTAAGCATGGACCTGTCTAAAGCAAGGATCCCTATCCAAGGCATAATAAAGAGATTGATCCCTAAAAAAGAGGCAAAATACATGGTTACCCAAACATCATCCCTTGCAGCACAAATTCTATTTGAATCTTCAGGTAGGGGTAATTATTTATTTACCATAGAGGATGCTCATGTTCCTACAAATAAAGACCTGTAGCTGACAATCCAAGAATTGATCCAAACAAGACTTCAAGAGAATTGGTAGAGCACAGTACAAGTAAGGAAGGATCTTCCATCTCTAATGAAGAGAAATCTGATAAGAGATCAGCTTCTGATGATATTTCAATCTTGAAATCCAATGGAAGTAGTTTTTCCACCAATAATGGAGTTGGGACTATGTTGATATCTCCTCAAGGAGATATTCTTCCTTCATGCAATTTGAAAGTCAACAACACCAACAACACAGCTGGATATGAATCTCTATTGCTTAGATTGAAGATTGCTCAAGATGAAGAAATCAAACTCCTTCACATCAAAGGAGATACTACGCTGATAATTTGTCAGGAGTTTGATATGGACAATCCAATCATATGCTGGACTGAAACAGAAGAACAATCAATTATGCTAATGGACCATACTGCTACAAATTAAAATCAGGGAAAGGAATCCTTCACCAAGAAAGTAAGGAGTTATGGCTTTCAAATTGAAGACCACATCCTGCCATGGGACAAGAAGAAGAAAGAGTAAACAAGAAGATGTAAAAAATCAGTTTCTTATTAGGTTGTGGAGCTAAAAGCTTCAACTTGTTGCGGACATGGAGAGGTTGCTAAGTTCCATAAGTACCGGCATCGACAGTATGACCGACGTCGGTCATGATGAATGCAAAAGGCAACCGACATCAATAGGGAGTTGGCCGATGTCAGTCAGCAACAGTCAGACAGGGACCGACGTCGGTCGGCTGTGTGTTCCAGAATTGTTTGTTGCATGAACAGTTAGTTAGTTGAACTGAGTGTTTGCATGTAAAGGCTACTTCGAGTCTTGAGCTGTGTGGATAATTATTCTAAATTAAGAGTCTAAGTTATTGGTTAAGTCTGGGATCTATTTATAGACCCATTGGCATGTATTGTAATTATGAGCTGAAAAGGAAGGCAAGGAAGATCCTTCCATTGTAAGGTCTGTTGAATTGCAGCTTCATGGGAGATCTACTTGAAGTATTTTAGAGTGCTTGGTGTACTGGTAGGGTTATTACTGACTGGTTGGAGAGGTGAACACCAATTTTGTGTGTGAGTTGTGTGTTGGGACCGTTTTTGGTAGGAGAGTGAACTCTTGAAGAAAATTATTGAACACTTGAGGTGTGGGAAGCTTCTGAGAGGTGTGGAGAAGAAGTGGCATCTTCTTTATTGTATTTTCTTTCTATACGAGTATTAATACAAGATTGTGTATTGTCTCTCAAATTCTATGCTATTTGTGAATTCTAGTTACTTGTACTTCTGGTTAATTTCACATGTTTAATTGCTTGTATTTGGTAATCATATTGTGCTCTTTCTGAGGAGCAAGATCCTAACAAGTGGGAATCAGAACAGGTGTGTTGTTCTTGGATTCCCTGACATTTCCTGGTGGAGATCTCCATTCGCCCGTCATCGTTTCTGGGGGCAAAATAGTTTCTTGTTGGTTTACCAAGATGCCACACTATTTTCACTGACTCTTAGGAAACAATATCTAAAATACTTCAATTTTTGAAGTATCAGATCAATGCATCTGTATATATGCATATTTGTACAGTTTTTAATTCTATTTTGTTTTGTTTGTTTTCTTTTTGTTTCCTTTCATTTATGGGTAACATGACTCCATAACCCAATGGTACACATGAAGACACTGGAGATTCTGGATTCTACTCCTTTCAATTCATTTTGTAATTGACAGAAGTTCCCCAACTGGAGCTAGCTTTTGTCCCCCAAAAGCTATCACTCATTTTTGGGACAACATTTGAAATTTTTTCTCCTACAGATCAAAATTGTCTCTTCCATTTCCAAAATTTGTCTTGGGCATTCAAATTCCTCATTTTTCAAGCTTGGCAAAAATCTACGGACTCTATAGGCCTAAATCTATGGACTCTGAAGGCTTGAATCTACAGACTCAGTAGGAAGAGAAATCTACAAACTCTATAGGAAGAGAAATCTATGACTCTGTAGTAAGAGAAATCTACAGACTCTTTAGGTAAAGAAAATCTATGGACTCTGTAGATCAAGTTCAATGGGTTTTATAGGTTGATTTCTACGGACTTGGTTTCTACAGACTCTGCAGGCAGGTTCATTTATACAGGTTCTAAGGCTTCTGTAGGCGATTTTAGTCAAAATAATTAGTTTTCAACACTTAGTCATTTTCTGGGATTGGTTTAGAGCCTTGGTTCAATCAGAAATCTCTATCGACAAGCATCTGAGCATAAAAAAAGACTTGAACCATTGAACCATTGAACCACTTTGGTTCAAAGGTTCAACGGGTTCAAAGTTCAACAGGTTCAACGTCATTGGAAAGTGTTAAGCACTTCATCAAGGTTCAAAGTTCAACTGCTTCATGGTTCATTGGCTTCAAAACACTTAGCCAAATAAAGGCGACTTGAACCGTTGAACCGTTGAACCATTGAACCACTTTGGTTCAAAGGTTTAACGGGTTCAAGGTTCAACAGTGGGTTCAATCAAAGGAACGGTTTAATGGCTTGGTTCAAACAAAGGATTCAATGCTTTGGTTCATTCGCTCAGTTCATCCTTTAGTTCAATCAAATGGTTCGTCAGTCAGTTCAAGGCTTTGTTTGAACCGTTGAACCAAAACTCGATTCAATGGTTGGTTCAACGTCTTGGTTCAATGGAACGGTTCAACAGTTGGTTCATTGCCAAAGTTCAAAGGGCCTCTTGAAGGACAAGTGCCCTTGCGAAGGGCACTTGGTCAACAAAAATACCCTTCAAAAAGGTAGTTTTTAAAAATACTAAGGCAAAGAAGCAATTCCTTTGGACTTTTTATCTGAAGGAATTCCTTCGGACAAAAAGTTTGAAGGAATTCAGAGAGGCTGTGGGCCAAAGGACCCCGAAGGATTTTCATTGAATTTGAGTCAAAAATTCTACAGACTTTTTGTCCGCGAGAATTTTCCCCAGACAAATTGTCTGCGGGAAGTTTCCCCAGACAAATTATCGAAGGACCCCAAAGGGCAGGTGCCCTTGCGGGGGACTCTCGGCTGCCAACTTAAAGGGCACTTCCTGAAGCTGAAGGATCACCTTCCCTTCGGGAAGGATGTAAAACAAGAAGCTCGAAGGCCATTTAGGGATCATTTTTTAAGGCCCAAAAGGGCAAGTCCAATCTGGAAAAGTGCCAAATAGAGAGCTGAAAGAGGACCAAGGGGTGACGCGCTTGAAGATGTCAAATTCAACACAACAAACTAACTATTGAAAACATAGTGATGGGCATGTGAATGTCAAATTCAAGACAACAAAATAATCATTGATCCTTTGAACCTACATACCAGAATGCATTCACAGATTTCAAGGCCAAGACAAGTAGAAAGTGAGGAAGGAACAAAACAACAAATTGAATCCAGGACCCGATTCAATTAACCAAAAAAAGAGGAACGATGAAGGTAAGATTAGATCGCCAAGTGGACATTGAAAGTTGCAAAATTTTAATAAGCGTGACTTATTTCCCTGCATTGATAAAATCAAATGGGTAAAACACCCCTAAGTTCCAGCCTGTCTTCTTAACAGATTCCAATGCAACATGATGTGTTACTGTTCGCTAGTCCTTCTTAAAATGGCTATATAAGGGACTCTCTTTTATTGTAAATAGATCTCTTTTTTGACAATCAGAATGAAACTCTGTCCAAATTGAAAGGCATCATTGAGACTTTGTGCTTAGTCTGTTGATCATATTTTGTTATTGGAATAAGAAAGCAAGGAACTTTTTCAGACTTTGTGTTGTGATATCTTTGTTGTTAAGGAAACTATTCTTATGTCTTTTTCCTTGATATATTTTATGTTCCATTAATTCAACAAGCAAGATTAGTGAAATTACTTAGGAAAGTGTTCTAAAGAATCAACTATGGAGAGACTTTGTGCCCCCATAGTTGCCTTTAGTGTGTTTTCTTTTCATTTTTGTGTAAAGGACCTTGGGATGACTTTGTGCCCTCATTATCCTTCATACTTTACTCTTGAGCAATTCAGGTGGAGACTTTGAGCTGTATTTCGATTTGCTAGTTATTACGCCCTCAGCTACATTTTGTTTTTAATTCTAGGAGTAATCTTGTGGCTCGCTGAATAGTACTTCTGAAAGAAGAGGAGTGTTGTCTGTCATTTCCCTTGAGTTTTTCCTTTGTTTTGCACACATCATCTCTGAAGAAAGAGAGATGGATGGCTTGCCCTACCCTTGAGTATTATTTTCTATTTATATATATAGCATATCCACAGGGAACCTCCCGTTAATGAGTGGAGAGATCATTCCCTTTCTGATGTGGTAAACCTACACATTTGAATGACTAATCTTCCTACTTTAGCTGATCAGACCTATTTTGTTTACCAGTACGCTAATCAACAAAATATTCAACCAACATGATCCACCACCATAGCTTGCTATTTTGTTGGTTCAGTTCAACACATATTTTGATTGTCAGCATTAGACCCCTAACAAACCATCAGCTTAGCATCCCCTTTGGTGTGAAGGAGTTCGATCTCTTCATCCTGAGCAGTCTTCAATCTGAGCAACAGAGATATGCATCTAGCATGAGTGGAAGAATTGCTGCCATCAGATTCCAAGATCCAAGCATCATCAGAAGTTTATCTTTTATTAGATTTCTCTTCATCAGAGATGGAAGATCCTTCTTGATTTGTACTGCGCCCTACCAATTCTTTTAATGCCTGATTTGGATCAAATCCTAGATTGTTAGCCACGAGACTTTGATCAGATGAGATATGAGCATCCTATGTGGTCAAGGAGTAATTACCCCTACTTGAAGGCTCAAACAGAATTTGAGTAGTAGGGGCTGACTTTTGGGTGACCATAATCTTTGCCTCAGATAGGTCCCCACCTAGCTCTTCAACAATGTTTAATTGCTCAGGATTGGCTTGCAGGGATTCAAACTCAGTCTTTTGAATTTTGGATTTCTTGACATGATCAATCATGTCAAATAACTGAGATGGACTTGGAAGAGAGGATGGGAGTTCATCCTTTTGGTTTTTGGGAGGGGGAGGATTGATCTGCGAAGTTAAAGTAGAAGGTGTAGAGATGTTTGATGTATTAACCTTCTTGGCAATCACTGGGTCCTTTGACTAGAAAGGCAGAGTGGTTCTCTACTTAGCAATTGAAATTGCTGGTTGGGGTCGCTCCTCTGTCTTCTCTTTGTTGGCCTGCTGGGCTAACTAATTCTCAGACTTGGTGAATACTGCATATGATCCTTTGATTACTTCACCTTCACTTCTGGGTTCATCCTAGAAATTCAAGAAACCAATGTGGGAGTCACCAGATGATTCTTCTAGATCCTCCCTGAAGAGATCAGTGTCATTTTCTTGCTCAAACATAGGTTGGAAATAAGAAACATGTTCTATTTCTAGATATCCAACTACTGATTTGGTTGGAGGTGCTTTAAGGGCAAGGTTCCTCTGTGGGGGAGGAAGACAATTTGGTTGCCCTTGACTTTTGGGAGCGTTGCCTTGATATGGCTGATTCTGAAATGCCCTCCTTGGCATATCTTTGTATGAAGGAGCATAAGACATACCTTGTGCCACTTGTCTTTTCAAGGCTAGCAGTTCATTTGCCAGCTTTTGTACCATTGGGTCAATGGTGGCTGTGGGTGAGTATTCAGAAGATGAAGAGGGTTTACCTCTGTTCAGGTCTCTACTTATCTTTCCTGCCAAGATAAGGTCATCTTCTAGCTTAGTAGCCAAGTCTTGAGCAGCCTCAAGGTCTATATGTTTAGCTCGTCTCAATAGAAAACTCACTTCAGGAAGCTGTGAGTTGATGAAGAAACATATGAGATTTTGAGGTGTCGACTGGGCAATCATGGGAATCCTTTGCCTTAGCTTGTTGAACCTAGCAATAAAATTCCTCATAGGCTCATGAGGTTCCTTCTTCATCTGAGTGAACTGGGCCGACAAAGCATGTGCATCCTCTATAGGCTTGAACCTAGCTTTAAACTTGGCTTTGAGTGTATCCCAGTCAGTCACTGATCTAGCTTGTAGATGGTAGAACCAGTATATAGTAGCGCCTTGTAGTGTCTCCATAAATAGCCTGACCGCTATGTCTTCAAATTCCACCCCTATTACACTGCAGGCTATGCTGAAAGCTGTAGTGTGTTCATCAGGATGAACCTTCCCATCACCAAAGAATTTGGGGAAATTATTTCTTGAACTGTGTGGAAGTTCATGTAGAGGTGGAGTCAAGTTGAGTGGACCAAATGAGTTACTTCAGGGGCCCCGAGCTGCCATGATTGGATTATGGAAAGTGGGGATAACAAATATGGGTGGAGTATTTATAGGCAGAGCTCTATTAATAGTAGGAAAAGAAGCTTTGCCTTGTGTTGGTGACCTGGTAGGGGTAAGAGGAAGACTCCTAGTTCGTTGAAGGTGAGGTTGTGGAGGAAACAAATCAAAATTGCTCTGCTACACCAACTCAAAAATAGGGGCAACAACACCTTGATATTTCTAGCCTCTTGTATAGCATGGAGCTGCCATATTTGAAACAAAAGAATGCAAAAGAACTGGTCCAGCTTTAGCTTGGAGCTTGGGGCTTCAAATTGCTTGTCCTTTCCAGTAGTTCTGGTTTTGTAGACCAGATAATATAATGGATATGGAGGATGGTAAGGCTATAATAAAAGTGGGTAAGACCCAGATGGGAGTTGCCAGACTCTAAAATGGATCAGGGATAAATGATGGTGGGTAAGACACAGGTGATGTTTCAATCTGAAGCTTGAGGCTCCAAATTGCACAAAATTATTGTGTCCCCAGTGGAGTCACCAAAAACTATTGGGTGAATATTTTGTCAATCAGCGTACTGATCAACAAAATAGGTTTGATCAACCACAGTAGTAAGATTGGTCAGCCAAGTGTGTAGCTTTAATACATCAACCAGAGACAAATCTCTCCTCTCATCAAGGGGAGGTTCCCTATAGATATGTAGGAGCTATATACAATATAGATAAGCAAAAAATAACACATGGGGGTAGAATAAACCATCCATCTCTCTTCTTTTAGAGATGATACACATAGACAAAGGATAAAATCCTGGTGTAAACACTGAAGGCACTTCAGAAGTGTTATTGCAAGAAACAACATGAGTTTCTTTGAAATAGTAAAGTAACCAGTAACCAAAGGGCATAGTAACAGTAGGATGAAAAAGAATGCAAAGTTTCCACCTCAACTACCCAAAGAGTATATCACAAAGGATAATGGGGACACAAAGTCATCCGAGAATGCTCAACACAAAAAGAAAATAAAAACATAGACTGAAAATAATTGTGAAAGCACAAAGTCTTCCCACAGTTGGTTTCAGGACACTTCCCTATTACTTTCACTAATTCTGCTTACCAAATTAAATGAATAAGAACACCTTCAGAAGATAGACGTAAGAATGATCTACTAAAATGATACAAGCCAAAATAGCACAAAGTCTATAAACAACCTGCTTTCTCATTCAGATAAAAATGAAAATGAAATTACAATCTGAGCTCAAAGTCTAAGTCTTCTTTCAAAATGGGTAGAGTTTCGTTCTTGGTAAGGGGAAGATCCCCTGTAACAATAAAAGAGTTTACCATATATAGAGAAAGAAAGGAGGCCTTTTGGCACCCTTTTTACAAATTACCCCTGTGCATTCTCATCATTGGGAAGAGCAAGCCACTTAAACATCAAATGAGAAATTATGGGTCACGTCATTTGTCTCCTTACAAGACCGCTCCTTCAAGGTGATTACGCGGCTTGTTTGCTTATTAATACAAAATGAAGAAAATGGGTCACGTCATTAGCTATTTGCACCTCCTAATGGTCAATTCATAGACACTGTATCACCTACTGGAGTAACTCCTTAAGTTGACACCTTCTTTTGCCACTTGGATGCTTTGTCTGTTTCTCCGTCTTTGACAAGTGGCAAGTTACACTATTATAAAACTCATTAGAAACTTATGGAAAATGGGGTCCACGACACGTTTTGCCCGAGCAACTCCAAAAGGGGAACACAGATGCAAACACTTGTCATGTTCTGCTGAGTCATAACAGGACACATGACGTATTCTGCTTAACTTTGTCTTTTTCCATCAGGCATTTTTTTGCAGGCTTTTCTCTTCAGTCAGGCTTTTCCTTCAGACAAAAGTCTGAAGGAATTCCTTCAGGCTCTACCTTAGTCATTTTCCCACAGAAAATACTTTTGAAAGAATTCTAACGGCTCTTTCACTTAATAATTTCCTTCAGACAAAAAGTATGAAGGAAATGTTCTCTGTCGGGCTTTGAACAAACCCAAAGGAATTTTATCTTTTTAGTCAGTCACTTGGTTCTTCCTTTGAGTTCCACACTTTATTTTAATTTCCATGGATTTTCCCTCACTTTAAATTTGACATCTGAGGGGCCGTCAATGGTCACCAGCTGCTTGAACCATGTTGAACCTTAAACCTATGAACCTATGAAAATTCATTGGTTCATTAGTTCATTTTGTCTTTTTTTTCCATCACTTCCTGGTTCAATCACTTTCCCGCTCTTTAGTTGAACCATTTGTTGAACCACCTGTGTGCTTCTTTTTCCTTGACTAAGGCTGCCTTTGAACTTTTGAACCTATGAACCATTGAACTTTGAGCTCTTTCGGTTCAAAGTTTAATCGGTTCATTGGTTCATTCTGCATCTTGCTCAATCATTGCTTCTTTTATCTTTCTAAGCTTTGGTTGAACCTTTGAACCTTGAACCAAAGTGGTTCAATGGTTCAATGGTTCAAGCCTTCTTCTCTTTGATAAGTGTTTTGAAGCTGTTGAACCTAGAAGCAATTGAACTTGTTGAACCTTTGCCAAAGTGCCAACTATTGCTGATAGTGTTGAACCTTGAACCCATTGAACCCTTGAACCAAAAGAGTTCAAGGTTCACTGGTTCAATGGTTCAATCCTTGCTTAGAAGCTTGCTGATGAACTCTTTTGGTTGAACCAAGCCATTGAAATAATCCTGAAAATGACCAAGTGTTGGAAACTTGTTCTTTCTTGCAGAGTCTGTAGAAATCAACCTGTGAATTCTATAGAACTGAGTTTGTAGTTTTCTCTAAGTTTTCTCTCGAGCCTTGAAAGAGTCCATAGAAATGAGCCTACGGAGTCTGTAGTTTTAAGCCTCCAGAGTCTGTAGATTTCTTCCTGCAGAGTCCGTAGATTCAAGCCTGCAAAGTTTGTAGATTCAAGCCTGCAGAGTCCGTAGATTTCTAGAAAGCTTGAATTTTTTTTTTTGAAAGCTTAGAACAAATTTTGAGAAGGGAAGAGAAATTTTTTGGTCCTGTAGGACCAAGATAGCTCATATGTTTTTCCAAAAATGAGTGACATTTTTGAGGACCAACACGTTATTGGTGATTGTATGTACATAATGATATTTGGACTAATTATGTTGTAGCAGAAGGGTGTTGTGAAGGATGTTATCACTTAAGAAGGACCTCTAGGTTATGTGGAATGGGTCTATATATGTGAAAGTGTTCTATTGTTCTTAATTTTCTTCGAGAAGTGTCAAAGATATGAATGGGTCTCCATGAGACCTATAAGGGCTAATGAGGCCTAATTAAAAGGCATAGCTACTTAATTGTGACCCATGGATTCTATGGCCAACCCGTGAAGATGTAATTGAACTATACATATGTATTAAAGGTTAAAATAAAAAATATGGCTGACCAAGAGCATGATATTCATGAAGACATTATAAAAGGTAAAACCAAAGGTGATGGTTTCTAAACTTGAGTGGAGGGGCTCTAAGTGGAGGAAGAGTGTAGTGGTGAGAGGTGAAGGAGAGTAAGGGTGCCTAGTGGATGGATTGAAGAATAGAGTAGGTTAATGACTGTGTGTATAACCTATGGTCATATTTTTGATGTTAGAAACAATGATCTTATAGGTTTGAAGACTTGTGAAAGAGAGGCATGTGTGAGTGTTGTGGAGCAAAGGATAGAAGAAAGGGAGTGTGCCCAGTGGATGGATTATAGAGTAGAGCAAGTTGATGATTGTGTATATGACCTATAGGTTATATTTTTACTATAAAAAATAGTGCTCTTGCAGATTTGAAGATTAAGGATGAGCGAAGAGGTCTAGAGTGATCCAAAAGGATGTTTTAGATGCCTTGAGTGTGAGTGAAGGATAGATGATGTATGTGTAAGCTTGGTGGTTGATTTGAGAGGTAGATTAGAGTGTGGAATGTGTATAGGACCATTTTTTCATGTTTTTGCGGTTGTGGCAGAGTTATTGCTAAGAAGTGTAGAGTGATCCAAAAGGTGGTTTTGGATGTTTGTGGTTGGGTGAAGAAGTGAAGGGGATGATATACATTGTATCTCCATTAGATTGGCAGGCAATCAGTGTTCAGGAGATGTTCATATCATGTGTTTTGGAATGGTGCTCAAAATCTAGGTTAGAAGGACTTGACCATCCTAGTGGTAGGTGCTCCTTGTGAAGCAGTTGTTTCACTAAATCTAGGTTAGAAGGACTTGACCATCCTAGGGGCAGGTGCTCCTTGTGGAATGGGTGTTCCACTAAAATTTCATGTTTATAATACCTTATAGGATAATTATTCCATGTGTTTATAGGCTTGACAGTGGGTTTTATTCCCTATAAGGGTTTCCCACATTAGACGTTGTGTTATGATGTGCTTCTCTTATTCATGTTTTGATGGTAATTTAGTTGTATATGCTTATTGTGTTGATTCATGAGTGTCAATGAATGAATGATAAATGATCTAAAAGTGAAGGATTGGTTGACCAATTCACCCACATCCTCTCAATCATCTTGTACCTCCAACAAGAATCAAAACACTTCTCACAAAAGTGAGTAACCTTAGAAGATTGCATAAAAATCAAAGGATCTTGTGCCTTTTGCTTTAGACAAAGACAAGAAGAAGTGGTGCCACCACCATTACTCATCCACCCATGATGACTTTGAATGTCATGCACACTAATCTTTATTCACATAATCTACCTTAGGATCCACATCGATGGCCAACATCAATTCTAATGCCTCTTATCTCAGCATCAACATGCCTATGATTGATGTCTATGAGGAGTGAAAATACCTCTTCCACACCAAATTTTGGGTGAAGGGTCAACCTCTTATTATCATCATAGATAGTGGTAGTCAGAAAAACATTATTACACAATCCACATCATAACGCATTGACATTTTTCCACTATTGTGTATTCCAAGCCATATTCACTAGGGTGGTTGCAATAGGGAAAAGATATACATGTCCAATGACAATGCACTTTTAGTACAAAGTTAAGCCTATGGATGAAAACATAATTTATGACAAACACCTCTAAAGTTCTACGACATCTTGCTGGGGAGACTATATTTGTATGACTAAGAAGTTACATTTCAAGCCAAACCACAACGTTGGATGATTCATTCACAAGATCACTTTTACAATTTATTTGAGTTAGTGCATACGACCAAATTCACCTTGGTCTCTACCAAACAATGCCATACACATGTCTTGCACATGCATAAGTTCATATTACTCATGGTTCATTTTGTCACACCTGTGATAAAGATAAAACTCACTTTGGTAGTGCATATCACTCACACAACATCACAATAATAATAACTCGACAAGTTACAGGGGCAATGTAGTGAAGTCTTCTCAGAAACCAAAGGCCTTCTCACACCCTATGTAGTAAATCACTACATCAATTTAGTTCATAGATACCCTCTTTTGAACATCCCATTGTATCGTAGATTAGTTTGAGATAATGATGAAATTCAGTGCCAAATACAAGAGCTCCTTGATTAGGGTAAGATCTGGCCTAGCTCTTCTCTTTGTGGGAGTCTGATAGTTCTCACACTAAAGAAGGATGGGTCTTGGTGACTTTGCATAGACTATCGTGTACTTAACAAAATAATAGTGAAGAATCAATATCCACTGCCACCCATTGATGACCTCCTGGACCAGCTTTGAGGTGTACAATGTATCATAGGATTACAAGGATAATAGTTATCTTTCTTTAGTGAAATAAAAATGAGAACAAATCAATGAAACTAGCATTCCAAGCCTAAGACCTACGATGAGCAATGTAAAAAACAAAACAAAAAGGAAATAAGAAGACAAAACAACACTTCTACCTTCCTTAACGATTCAAATGACTTGTTGGCATGAAAGTTGGCTTGTGAACAATGAAATCTTTGTCGATATTAATGCTTTGTAAATAATACATCCCCTTATTCACTTTGATTTTGGTTTTGATATGAGTTCAAAGTTCTCTAACATAATTTTTTATTTAAAAAATTAAAAATGTGATTTTTATTTCTACATTATATTATATTATTAATATAATTATTTCCTTCAAAACAATATAAATCTATTTTTGGTGATGATAAAAAAGACAATGTATAATCTAATTTAATGAAGCATCAAATCTTTGACATATTAACTATTTTCATATAAGAAAGGTGCTGATATGTATACAAGAAGGATTATTTTAAAATACTAGGGTTGAAACAAAGGGCCACATAGGGCCCTCTTATTTTGTCATATTGTCCTCTCAAAAGTTACATCCCCAATTGCTCCCAAAATTGATAGATTTTAGGCCCTAGTTTGAGAGCATAGGGAGGGACTGACCATACCCCTACATTTGAGCATTGTATTAGATTAGCTAACAATTCATGTTTCATATGAAAGAGATTTTTCTACTCTATTTTGTATTTTCTAAGTACCTTGCACAATTTGTCAAGGGAATCTGATTTACTTCCATACAAAGTGCATGCTTTACACCTTTTGTCTTTTCAAGAAGGTTGTTCAAGTCTCTCTCTCTATGCTCTCTTTAATAAAATATTTGAGATAAGACGAGATATTTTATTGAATTTCTTATTTTTTTTTAAATTTTTAAATCAAAGGAATTGAGTGGTCTAACGATCTAGAGCAGTTTGAAGCCACAAGTTTATAACTTTGAAATCGATGTAATATTTCAAATATTTTATGGATTAGTTAAATTCAAAATTAATATTTGAGCGATCGAAAATATTATTTATTTGTCTCAAATATAATATTTTATAGATTAGTTGGATTCAAAATGAAGACTTGAATGATCGAAACCCCTATCTACTTGTCTCAAACCTGGAAACTATTGTAAAGGAAAGGTCCCAGTAGTGGTGCACCCTAACTTTGGAGATCAAATTAAAGTGCCATAACATTATAGTGGACTTTGAAATTCTTACCCATTTTTATATGTCATTTTAACTACTTATAACTAATATTTCAAGGTCTAACTCATTATATATTTTACAATATAATCAATTTTTCATGAGAAATCATAAAAATTTCAATATCAACACAAATTTAATATAGAGTTGCACAAGCCTATAATGAGTTGTCATAGACCCTAGACCAATTGCATGAGGAATAATAAAGTGTATAGGAAATCAATTAGTGAAAGTAACTTTTGATAGAACTATCATAATAGGTAATTGAGATTCAACATCATTAAATATTCATAGGGGTTACACGTCATAGGTAGTGTTGACATTGTGGATTGCACCCTGTAGAGAAGACTGAGCTTCTCTCTTCCATGTGGCAAAATGGAAACTCCTTTCTTATCTGTGGGTCTGGAAAAATTGAGGGGAGAGTCTTTAGATAAGGGCTAGCTCCCTTTGATGCATCTCTGAGTTACTCCAGTAATACTGCTAATACATATATATAATGGGGGGGGTTGAAAAGAGAGAAGGATTACTAAAAAATAGAACCTAACCTAAGCTGGTGATGCACCAAACAAGTTTGATCTACTCATACTCACACTTTGAACATAAGAACACATACATACACTTTATCTAGTGAAATGACCAGACTGAAGGGAGCTTAATAGGGAGGCTTTAACAGAAACACATAGAAAATAACTTACCCTAGGCACTGTAGGAAAAGCACATTGCCTAGTAACCTTCTTCTGCCTCCGCGCTCCAGATACAGCTCTTCTTGTCACCTACAAGAATGGTGCTTTATCTATACCATGTGTGTTGGTATCAATCCTGTGAAAGCATTAGGAAAGAAATGATTGAGCACAAGGCTAACACTCAGACACACTTAGAGATATATCCAACCAAAATAGAGGTAAAAAATGTGTATTCTATTGATTCCAAGTGAAAATTGGCAGGGCTCCACCTTACAATATGAGAGATATCTTTCTCAAATGAGAAGTTATAATATATATATATATATAGAGGAAATAAAGGCACCCATTTGGAAAAGATTTTGGTGCCTTTCTACAAGTTGGCCCATGTGTGTTGAGAGCATTGGGAAGAGGAAGCCGTTGAAAAAGGATGCTATGTCGGCTGCCTATTTTGACCTTGGCATTCAAACATTAATGTGAAAGCATGGGCCACACCTCTTTTTCTACAAACAAGACCACTCCTTCAAGACATTCACATGGTTTGTCTGCTTATCAATGCAAAGTGGAGAAAAATAGGTCGTGACGTTCACTATTTGCACTCCTTGATGACCACTTGGTAGAGACTATTGGAACTATAGGAATAACTCACCTCCCCTTTTCCACCTAGGATATTTTATCCATATTCATTTTGTCTCTTCTTGGCTTTTTCTTTTCTTGCAATTTGAGCTCTTGGGGCTATCTTATCATCCTTTGCTGGCTCCTTAGGCTCTTTCATCAGCAGGTCATTGAGTTCATTCTTAAATTTTGTCTTTTCCTAGCTTTGTCTCTTCTTGGTTTTGTCTTTTCCTCTCTTGACTCTTTCTGGCAATCTGAGCCCTCGAGGCTATCTTCTATCAATCTTTGGCTCTATGGGCTCCCTTCTTGGCAGTCTCTTCCTTTTGGCCTTAAGGCCTTTGAATTCCTTTGGGTTGGTGCTCAATCATTTAAAGATTAATGGCTATTTCATTGGCCTACATTTGACATCTTTGGGGATGTCATTTGACATTCGGATTCCAATGGCTAGTTCATGATGCCCAATTTTGACATCTTCGGGCCCGTCACCCCCTTGGCAATTCCTTTGACTTTCTTGTTTAATCCTTCCCAAAGGGGAGGTGTCCCTTCGGCTTTGGAGAATTGTCACTTCATAGTTGTTGAGATTCACCCGCAAGGGCACCTACCCTTTGGGGTCCTTCGGGCTCCTTTTGGTAGTCTCATCCTTCATACAAAATGTTTGAAGGAATTCCTTCAGATTTCCCTTTGTCTTTGGCTTTCTGTTCCTTTGGGCTTTTCCTTTGGTCGGGCTTTTGTCTTTGTCGGGTCCTCATTTTTTGGCAGCCGAATGGCCGAAGGAATTCCTTTAGACTTTTATCTGAAGGAATTCCTTCAGACAAAAAGTCTAAAGGATATCTTTCCTTCTATTTTGCCTTTGTTTTACTTGTTTTTTCTTCGGCCTTTCTTGCTTGTAGCCTTTCTGAATTTCCTCAGACTTTTTGTCCAAAGGAATTCCTTTAGACAAAAGTCTGAAGAATTATGTCCTTGTCCTTTCCTTTGACTGCCTTCGAAAAGTGCCATTTGGGAATGTTGAAAATGACCCTTTTGAAGGGTACTTCCTTTGCCTTGCTTGTTTGAATGGACTTTTAGATTAACTAAAGTATTCCTTTAGAAAAAAGTCCAAAGGAATTACTTCCTTTGGCTTATAGGCTTCCCTTTGTTATTTCCTTTAGAATTTCTTTTGCCTTAGTCCTTGTTTTGAAGGAAAACTCTGACCCTTTCAAGCATTTTTTGCCCTCTGAACTTGGTCTATTTTGGCAAAAAAAGTCCTCCAAAATAGTTTATTTGCTTTGTCAAACCCAAGAACACATCATGGATCTCCTTAGATGTTTGAGACATGAAAATTACACTCAACTTTGGGAACTCTCATGAAGCTAGCACCTTTTGTAAACTCTTGTATAATTGCTCCTTCCAACCCTGCCTGTTCTTGTAAATGCTTGAAGCTAAGCCTTTTGCATGCTAAGATAAAAAATGAGTTGCAGATGTATACTTCTACATTATCCTTCATGTTTGATCTTGGAAATGGAAGGAGAAGAAAAGGGAGACCGATTTTGGTCTACAGGACTAAAAATGGTCAACAATATGGTGATTCTCAGGGGAAGCATGCCTGCTATGCTTAGAAGCTAATAGCCTCAAAATCCATTGGGCACTGAGTCAAGATGCAACTTTGAAAGAGTTAGTAACAGTGTTGTGATATCCAATAATCAATCATGAAGTTTTTACCCCAAAAGGAAATGAAACACACATAAGATTAAGAAAACTACTAACATGTGCAAAAGCACTTAGGGAAAATAGGGAAAAATAAGGAAAATATATACATGATGGGAGAAGGGCTTAGTGATAATGCTTAAGATGTATCCCATTAACTAGGATATATAGTTCTTCACCATCTAACTTAGAGATTTAGAACGCATTATGCTGCTTGCATTGAGTGATGACGTATGGTCCACTCCATATGGCGTTAAACTTCGTGTGCTTTCTACGCTTAGCTCGGTCCTCATCTCATTTCAAGATGATGTATCTTTCAGAGAAATTTTTTGATGAGGATATCTTGACAAAGTGCTTCTTTTTTTGATGTTGGCAGTTGGTCATAGAAGCCATAGCTTGGTCCCTTGTCTCTTGAAGTTCCATCATCTCACATAGCCTAACCTCCATGTTGTTTCCTTCTTCTAATTGCAGTGGGTGAGGAAGGTCCAAGGCTATCAATTCGAGTGAAATAGGAAGCCTAGCTTCCCTTCCATACACGAGTGTGTATAGTGAATTACTAATTTCCCTCTTTGGAGTGACCCTATCTGCCCACAGGGTTGTCTTCAACTTTGCATGCCATGTTCTCTGATTCTCCTCCATTATTCTTTTGATAATCTTAATCAAATTTTTGTTGGTGGATTCAGCCATCCCATTCCCTTGTGGGTAGTAGTTGGAAGAAGTGCTGAGATAAATGCCGTATCTCAATGCCCATTCACTCATTTTGGTCCCTAAGAAGGCCAATGCATTGTCTGATATGATGGTTGTTGGGACTCCAAACTTTGTCACCAAGTCTTCATAAAAGTCTAAGACTGCACTTTCATTAGCTTCTTTCAAAGTGACAGCCTATACCCATCTCATGAAGTAGTCTATGGTGGTCAAAACCCATTTATGGCCAACACTGGAGGGAGGATTGAACATCCCTATGAAGTCTAGGCCCCATTGCATGAATGGTTGCTCCACCTGAATAGGCTATAAAGACATGGCAACTAGCCATTGCTTCCCATCAAAGAGTGCACACTTTTGGTACTTTCATACCCAGGCATGGGTGTCTTTGAATAGAGTGGGCCAGAAGTAACCAGCTCTCATTATTCTTGCAACTGTAGGCCTAGGAGCAAAATGACCACCAATTGGCCCATCATAGAACTCAGACAACACCTTGTCAGCCTGACTTGGGCCTATGCACCTTAAAATTACTCCTGAGAGATCCCTTCTGAATAGCACTCCATCAATTAGGATGTAAGAGAGAGATTGGAGTCTAAAATATCTCCTCTTGGTCCTGTTAAGGCCTTGCGGGCACTCACTAGTGAGAAGGAAATGCCTCAAGTCTAATTTTCAATCTTTCATAATAGCCGGTTCTTCTACTGTGGCTGCATCATGAATTAGAAAACTATCCTCCTTTTGCTATCTAAGGTCTATAGCAAGGTGTTCACATAGGTCTTTTCCTCTCACCAGCTTGGTGATCTTGACATCCACGTCATACTCCATTACTTTAGTGATCCATCCCGCTCTCTTTTCATTCAAATCATGGTTGGTCAAGAAATCTTTGACGCTAGGATGTGGAACCATGAGGTGAATCTTGTTGTTGAACAACATATGTCTAAATTTCTTCAGGATCTATATGATTGCAAGGACTTGCTTCTCCACATATGTATACCTGACCTAAAAACCTTCTAGACCTTGGCTAAAAAATACAAGTGGTTGTTCAAGGTCATCACCATTCACTTGGGTAAACATAACAGAGATTACCTCTTCATTTCTGAAGGTGTAGAGGTTGAAATCCTTGGTGAAGTCAGGACTGATCAAGGTAGGAGCTTGGGTGATAGCCTACTTGATCTCTTCAAAACTATCTTTCCTTTACGCTGTCCATGCGAACTTCTCATCCTTCTTCAGCATAGAGGTCAATGGCTTGACTACCTCTGCAAAATTCAGAATAAATCTCTGGATGAAATTTATATTGCTGAAGAAGCTCTGTAGACCTTTTTATGTTTAGGCAAGGATAACTCTAGGATGGAGGGAACTCTTTCCGGATCAATGGTTAAGCCTTCTTTGGAAACAATGTGGCCAAAGAGTTTACTCTCATGGACAACGAACACGCATTTCTTCAGGTTGAGGGAGATACCAAACTCTCTACACCTCTCAAATATTTGTCTGAGATGTTTCATGTGTTGGCCCACCTTAGAGAAAAATGTCACATCGTCAAGATACTCCAGCACAATGTTATTTATCAGGCCTTGAAAGGCCATGTCCATGGCTCACTACAAAGTAGCACCAGCATTGGATAGTCCAAATGGCATCTTTCTATAAGCAAACGTCCCCCATTTGGTAGTGAAGGCTGTCTTGTATTGGTCACAATCTTATACCAAAATATGATTGTATCTTGAATACCCATCCAGGAGGGAGAAATGCTCATTGCCTGTCACCATTTGGAGGATCTGCTCCATACTTGGGAAAGGATAATGGTCTTTCAAAGAGACTCTATTGAGGTCTCTGAAATCTACACATAATCTAATCTCCCCATTTTTTTTCCAGACGGGAAAAAGATTGGCTAGCCAAGAAGAGTGTTTGATTGAAAATATTATCTTGAACTCAATCAACTTGGTGAGTTCCTTCCGCATGAGAGGCTCAATCTTTGGGTTGGCATGCCTTTGCTTCTACTTGATCAACTTGGTGTCTTCCTCTAGCTCATAGAGTTTTTTTTTAGCATCCTATAGCTGATTTGACTCTAACAAATCAGTTTGATAGTACAGTAAAATAGATTAATCATCTAACTTATCAAATTATCAGAAGCTTCATCTCTAAAAATAAATTAAATAATATAATATAGAAAAATTTAAATGTGAAATTCAACATAAGGCTTTTTAAGCATCCTATGACTGATTTAACCTTAACAAATCAACTTAATAAGAAAATAAAGTGAGTATAAATTTTAATTCATTAACAATTTTTGAATGATAAATGGGTTTGATGGATGCTCTGACATCATCAATTATATAAATATTTTGGATAAATAGCCCTCAGCAATTTACCTGTCTGTCATGCTTTGCACAGTGACCCAACCTTCTCACTCCCAACCCATTAAGCATTGCTAATTTTCTCCCCAACATCCAAGACCTCAATTCTTCTGTCCGACAGCATCAAGGTCAGACATACTTCACCAACTTATTCCTTACCATTAAAGGTTCATCGGCCTTGGAGTGAACTTCTTGTTTGAAGGGAAAGATTCAGAAAATAGAAATGCATGAAGAACCAGATTATTTTCTTCCATGCTAACTAACTCGCAGTATTAAAAATCATTTTTTCCCTTTGATTACGAAACAATCTATGATTTATATAGATGAAAAGAAGTCATGTTTAATTTTCACTTGATTTTAAATTGGGTTTGGGGCATATTATCTACAGAATTTAGGGATATTAGCTACATAATATTCTTGTAAATTAGAAATGTTTGTACTCTATTTACAACAGCAGTAGAATAGCCTTGTAGCAGGCTTAGTAATTTGGATTTATTGTGCAAGTACAGACTGTATTTATTCTGTGTTTTTGTACCATTACTAAATGTTATGCATAGAAAAGTTATTTGAAACATAGTAAAGTTTTATTTTATTTTTATTAAAGTTTACTATCTTTTTTCATTGCTATCAAAATATAAGATATGAATATTAGTTTTTGTAATTCTCTTGTAATATATCAATTTTAACTCTTCGATTTTTAATTGTAAAATACAACCAATTTTCATCTACAATAAAATTTTATTTATTTTTCATAGTAAAAATGTACAAAATTTGGGCCTCATATCCCCAAATATCCTCTCATGTATTGGACCTCACTCAGTTTTTAATGTCTCTCCCTTACTTGAAAACATTCATTTTTTATTGGAAAATGACAGACGAGCCATATGATTTTACTTTTTTAAAACAAACTATAAATTATATAATAAAAACAAAATAAAATAGTACTCAGTACTCACCATGAGATAAGTGGCATATGTGAATAAAGATAATTGTTGTTATCAAATGATTATCATATATATGTTCAATGAAACTAACAATAATTTCAAGGATTTCACAATACACAATGATTCTTAGAAGTTAACACATTTGAATAGAACAACCACACCTGCATTTTTCAATATCATCAAGAAAATCTTAAATATGTATGTAGTTGGGTAGTTAATGTGCTTAGAAGTAAATTTTTCCTTATAGTTTCGGGTTGTATATACGATTTAGAGGTCAGCTCTTTTACTGTTAATTAATTTCATAATTTTGATTATAAATTGTCATGACGTAAGATTTTTTTTATATTCTATTGACAATAAATCTTAAAAGTTAAGATAGAGATTGCATATTAATAAAATTGTATCCCTATCATTAATTTACAATAGACATACATTGATAGAAAAATGTGTACAAAATCATATATATATATGTGTGTGTGTATATTTTAATATGTATAAAATTTAATTAAAATAATTTTATAAAAAATTATAATAATAAGAATAGTTTTTTTGTTTTATATTAGTTTGTCAATGTTTATTTAACAACATAAAAAATAAAACATAAAAAATATTGTTTTTTTAAATAATTAAATAGAAAAATAAAAATTAAGAAAATAATTTAAGTAGAAAAAATGAAATTACTATGTGCAAATTATTTTTAAAAAAATTATATGTTTTTTTTTCATGAATTTAACATGAGAATATTTCTTTTTTTAATATTGTTCTAAAATATAGAAAATTGACATAACATTCCTTTTAGAAAATATTTATGCAATAAATATAATGATTAATATTTTATTTTTTAAACTTCTAATAATGTAAGCAACTACAACACAATTGTTATTACATATGAAAAGTTGAAGTCACTTTCCTTTTAGAATATATATATCAATTAAAAAATATTATTTAAAAAAAAAAAAGTGATCCAATCATAAATAAGTAAATGGAATATTTCTTAATATTAATTTAAAAAATATTTTAAAATTATATATTAATTTTTTTTATGTTATTCTAATAATATATTGATCAATGTGTTTTGATTAACTAGATGAAAAACATTATTACTTTACATGAAAGTTATAGTACCCGACCTTAATAGGGACTAAAAAATATTATTTGACTCATAAATATCTATGAATTAAAGAAAAATCTTATCCAAATAAATGTGTTTTTAAGTTCTATAAGAGTTTTTGGTGAGTTCTTTGTTCAAATATAAATAGAATTATATAAATTAAAAAATGGTTTTTGAAAATTTTCTTAATTGCCTTGAAGTTCAAATGATAGGGAATTTAAAAAAACCTTAAAAATTAATTAATTTTGGTTTATTTTTCAAATATACATTTAATATTATTTTATTAATAATTTTTGTCAAAATAAGATATTATAAAAATCTATATTTGTTAAATAATTAATAAATTGTTATAATTTAAATTAATTAACATTTTATATTTTTTTATTATGATATATTTACAATGTTAAAATACTCAAACTTACTTTTTTTAAACAAAATTTATTCTTAAAAAGTTTAAAATATTTTAACAATTCTTAATAACTTATATTATCAAATATATGTCAATTATTTAATATAAATATGATACAAGACATACAAACTTAAAACATTATATCCCCTCATAAATTGCCTATTTGTGAGTACAAGATGAATAACCTGCCAACCGTCATAAAAAAAGACATCAACACCTGAATAACACTGATCTTCTTGTCACGGCCATTTTCTATTGAGTTGCATTAGGGGAAAGATATCATTAATGATGCACTCTATCTTTACACTTATGTGGTATTTATGGAATGCTCAGCTTCCCTTGAATTGTATGCGACGAATTCAGAGCCTATTGCATCAATTACTGGGGGCAGGAAGTGCACAAATATGTGCACTCTCTGCCATGAAGAAGAAGAAACCATCGACCATTTTCTTCTACATTATGCTTTCCCTAAGCATTGCTGGGTTTGGTTGTGTTCCAGGTTAAGGCTTAGCTGGTCAGCCGCTTTATCTATTTGCCAGACATTTCAAGCTTGGCTTGTGTTGCGCCCCTCGGCCAAATTTGCTTCTATTTGGACCTGCGGACCTTCTATTCTCATATGAAATATTTGGTGGGAGAGAAACAGAAGATTATTCAGAAATGAATCTAGCTTGATTGACTTCATGATTCATAGAATTTAAATGACAGAATCGTATCCAAAATTTTTGATTCATGCTTTCTGGTGTTGTCATTCTCTGGGTTGCAGGGCTTTATCATTTCAGATTGTCAAGGAATTGACAGAATACTAGCCTGCCTAATGGTATTTATTATTTATCAGTTTTGGAAGGCGTAGGTGCAGGTATTGACATGGTACCACACTTTTCTCTTGCATTGTTATTGTTGAGGGCCAAAACAGTTGATCACACAATGACACTGCCGATTCATTTCTATTGATTGCATGAATAAAAGGTTTACAATATCCCTGATAATATAGGTAGAAACCAAAAAAAACCCACTAAAAATAGAATAACTGACTTCTAAATTTAGTAGAGTGTAAACAAACTAGAACATGTAATACTATATTTAGACATGGGATAAATTACATTTCCCAACACTCCCTCTTAATTTATTTCACTAGCTATTATAACATCCATTACTTTTAAATTCTGTCTCAAATGCTCGAATGTCTTCTTTGCTAGTGCCTTCGTGAAGATGTCTGCTAATTGGGCTTCAGATCTGCAAAATGTCAATTTGATTTCATGATCTTCAACCAATTCTCTTATGAAGTGATAACGAATCTGTATGTGCTTGCTTCATTCAGAGAACATTGGATTCTTCATCAATGCTAATGAAGACATGTTATCACAAAATATGATTGTACCATCTGTTTGAATTTTTCGTCAATGCTATTGGATTCTTCGGACTTTTGGTCCGAAGAAAATCCATGTGGAGCCAAAGGATGAATTCCTTCAGACAAAGTCCCCGAAGGAATTCCTTCGGACATATTGTCTGAAGAAATTCACAATGAAAGTAGACCAAGGCAAATTCTTTTGGACAAAAGCCCGAAGGAATTCATTTGGACTTTTTGTTTGAAGGAATTTGTCAAAGTAATTTCCCGAAGGAAAAGACCGAAAGAAAGAAGGGCCAGGACTTTGAAGGGAGGATTTCCTTCGGATAAAATCTCTGAAGGAATTCCTTCGGACATTTTGTCCGAAGGAATTCAAAAGACAAGGGAGCCCAAAGGGCAAGTGCCCTTGCGAGGGACTCCTAGCAACCCAAAATGGGACCTTTTCTAAGGTCGAAGGGACACCTTACCTTCGGGAAGGTTCAAATTACAAAAGACTGAAGGAATACAAAAGGTCGAAGAAATTGCCAAAGGGGTGACGGGCCCGAGAAGGTCAATTTCAGTGTAGCGACTAGCCATTGGCAGTTCAAACATCTAGTAACGGGGGTGCACACGCCAAATTCAAGGCAGCAAACTAGCCGTTGGCTTTCAAATGGAAACAGTCATGTGGATGTCAAATTTACGGTGATGAAATAGCCGTTTGACTTTCGAATAGTGACAGGCCCACAAACGTCAATTTGGATGGGATGCGTCAGCCGTTGAGGAGAAGCCAAAGGACTAATGCCTTCATGACAAGTGCCTTGAAAGAGATCGAATGGCGCAGGTCTGACAGAATTCAAAGGGGCATAAGCCCCGCAAGTAAACTCAGTGACCCGTCGAGAAAGGAGCCCGAAGAGCCAGGAAAAGATGAAAGATAGGTCGAGAGCCGAGTTACCAAGAAAGAGACAAAAATAGTGAAAGTGCGACCACACACACATAAGTCAAGCGCAAAAAAGATAGAATAACCCAGGTGGCACACAGAAAGTGTCGGCACAGGGAGTTATTGCTACGAATGAGACAAAGTGACCCATGCTTTTGAAAGAACATTTAAGGCGGTTTAAGTTTTAAAGTCAAGACTTGTGACATCTACAACATGGTTCTTCCAGGCCGTTTCTAGAAGGATGACACTAGCATGAGCAAGTTTCCTCTTTCCAAGGCATTTAACATAGCATGTGCTGCTGTTCTGGAAGGCGTCGTAAGTCTTTCTCTTTATGCTATATATTGCAACCTCTCAGTTGAAGAAGATATCTCTCAGCTTGCATGCCGAAGCCCTGTAGGATTTTACCTTGAATTAAGACATAACATTTTTACCTCCATTTGAGTTTGCACTTTTGCATATATCTATGGTTTTATCTCTGTGTTAAGTCATTTTCCTTCATACTTTCACAGAATGATTCCAACATGTCTAGTGTATTGTGATTCTTCTTTTGCAGGTCAACAAGAAGTGTCTACAACAGAGTATAGGTGCATGTGAACAGGCTGCCATAGTGTGTCTTATAACACCTCTAGTAGTGCTTCCTCCCTGTATCTCCATATGACCCCTTATTAAACACTGATGTAGAAGAGTTTCTCATGTCAAATGAAGTGTATATTAGCTTATTCTTGGTGTAAAGTGTATGTCAAAGCTAAGTAGACCAACCATTTTGGTGCATAACTGCTTTAGTTAATTTGTAAACTAAAAACGCAAGTGTAGTACATCCGAAAAACACTCTTTTACGTTTAAGAGATCCTTCAATTTCTCAATTTTTTCATTTAATTTTTTTATAAAGAAATTAAAACCAGAATTAAAATGAAGATCAAAATTAAATAATAATCAGAAAAAATCATAAGAATTCACTAGCAAATTGATAACGAAGTTTAGCTTCAATAACCTATGTCTCCAAGTCCGTTCGAAGTGAGGACCGTTTCCATTAATTTTGTGCAACAAATGGCTTCCAAAATCATTACAAGTCTTCAATTCACCTTCTCTGGTCTCTGCTTGTCTGTAATAACATCTCTCAGACCAGAAAATAATGGCCCAATGCCGTACAAAGCAAGAATAAGACTCTAACCTTCTTAAATCTCTTTACACAATCGGCTTTCTTCTCCTTTTCAAATGGAATTTCATTCCTTATATAACACTTGCACCTCCGTAACACAAGCGGTCAAAGGCTATTCCTTTTGCGCCATAGGTGCATGGTTCAAATCGTCGGCCTCCTCTTTTGGCGGCTTGACTAATCTTTATCCCACATTTATTGGGGAATAACTGATTTCATACTTAATATAGGTTGGTCAGCTTCCTTTCAAATGCCGATGCCTACTTTGTAGGATATTAGGCGCTAGCTTAGGCCGCCTTTGGACTTGGTCCTTGCATGGTTAATACGTGGTCTTGGTGTGACATTGCGTGGCAGGTTTGAAAAAGTCTTATTATAAAGTGGAAAACAATTATCCCACATTGGTGGGGTTTGATCATCCTTTGTATCTTAAATACAATGTTGTAAACAATAACATATGAAGTATAAGAGGCCAAGGCACCCCTCTACAAGAGTGTGTCGACTCTCGCTGAGGGCCCCCAATGAGCAAATAGCGGGGCCCACGGATCCTCATATGACCGCCTGTCGAATACCGGAGGCTAAAAACAAACACCAAACTAATTTTTTTTTACACCAATTCATATTGCCATGTGTCAAATGGTTATTGGACCACTTGGTGTGTTTAAACAGTGCCATGTCACTTTTTGACACCTATTAATCCCTATCGCAAGAATGCTTTAGCAAGCTTTATCTCGAGCATCTGGACTCTGTTTTACTTTTTGGAAGAAGTCCCGGAAAGCTCTCGATGAATTCTACGATGTGCAAATGGTTCGACCAAAATTTGAAGACTTTCAAAAATAGAACGGTACATGGATCCACCTGGATCACTCTTCCCCACTGGGAACTTTTGGACCTCTGAAAGTTGAAATTAATTGGTAATGAGGTGAGGGTATTTTTCCCTCTCCTTTCCAACTTCCATCCATTTGACCTTGTTTGGGTGCATCCCTTTGAGACCAACACGAAGATATTCAACATTACCTCTTCGTGAAGTCCGCATATTCCTGTCAAGTATAGTATCTTTCTACAATTCTGTTAGATATTCAAGAGAAAAATCATCAATGGAAGGAATGGATACACTTTCATCATGATCAATTATCATTGGAGGCTCATACAATTTCATATTTTCCACATTTACAACTGAATAAATCTGCATGTAAGATGGTAAATCTAACCAGAAAGCATTTGTGCCAATTTTTTTCGTTATCCTTAAAGGACCATACCAGATTGATTTCAACTTTTTACCTTCACCTGTCAGTCTTTCTTTACTAATGTGAAGCCATACCATATCACCTACAACAAATTGGTGATCAATACGATGTTTGTCATGTTTGGCTTTGTACTTGGCTTGACTTTTCTCCAATTGAGTAAGAACAGTCTGATGTATGCGCTGTATTTGTTCAATGAACTTCTTAGCTTGAATAGCTTCTTTTGGTTCACCAACAGCTGTATCCTATCCATAGCAAAAATCTAGAGGAGATTTAGGCAAATATCCATAACAAACTTCAAATGGAGATTTCATAGTAGAATAATGAAGTGCCTAGTTATATGCATGCTGTATGTAACACAATTGTTCATCCCATAACTTTAGATGTTTATTGCTATAACCCTTAAGCAAATGTACCATAGTGCGGTTCACAACCTCTGTTTGTCTGTCGGTTTGTGGATGAAATGCAGTGCTCTTTTTTAATTTAGTGTCCATTAGTCCCTACAAAGTTGACCAAAACTCCCCAATAAATCGAGAATCCCGATAAAAAATAATTGAAGTAGGCAAACCAAAATGAACTCATACATGTTTAAAGAACAAATGTGCAGTGCCTTCGCCAATAATTTGCTTAGTGCAAGGAATCAAAACACACATTTTGTTAAATCTATCCACAACCACATATAAATAGTCATGTTTTCTTTGTGTCATAGGCAACCCCCCCACAAAATCCATGGAGATACTTTCTCAGGAGCGAGTAGGAACAAGTAGAGGAGTGTAAAGTCCCAGTTTTTTGTTGCTAGGTTTACTTGTGGCACAAAGAGTACATCCCTTAATATATTTAGCAACATTTTTCTGCATACGGGGCCAGTAACAATACATTTTCAAATGTGCAACCGTTTTAGTAACTCCAAAATGACCAGAAATAAGAGAAGTATGTGCTTCTCTAATCATGTGCACCCTCTCATTTTGAGGAATACATAGTTTACCCAAATGATACAAAAGATCATTGTGTACATGATAGTCCAATTCTTCTACTTGTCTACTACTCATCAAGTCTTTATAAACATCCTGAAAATCAAGATCATTAACATATTGTTCTTTATAACTTTCATGAGACAAAGAACCATGTTGTAAAAGAATAGATGCAACAAGCATAGGAGGCCTAGATAACATATCTGCAACCTTATTCTGAATACCTTTTTTATACTTGATCACAAGATGAAATTGTTGTAAGAAACCCATCCAACGAAAATGTCTAGACTGTTGTAGTTTGGTTTGTGATTGGAGATACTGTAAAGGCTGATGATCTGTATGTATTATTGTTTCTTTGCCCATTAAGTAATGTTTCCATTTTTTAACACTTAGAACCAATGCATATAATTCCTTATCATAAGTTGGATATTTTCTTACTGCACTTTTAAAGGTTTCACAATGATAACAAATTGGTTTCTTACCTTGCATTAAAATAGCTCCCATAGCATACTCACTTGCATCAGTCTCGATCTCAAATGGTTGTTGTATATCAGGTAGTGCCAAGACCGGAGCAATACTTATCTTTTCTTTCAAAGTGTTGAAGGATTTTTGATGTTTGCCTCCCCACTGAAAGACCTATTTCACACTTGTCAAAGAATGCAAAGGTGATGCAATATATGAAAATTGAGCAATAAGCTTTTGTCAAAACTGTACTGCACCAAGAAAACTTCTAACTTCAGTTGTGTTAATGGATGTAGGCCAATTAACAATGACTGCCACTTTTGTAGGATCAATTTTCAATTCACCATGTCCTATAATGTAACCCAAGTATATCAAAGAGGTATTACCAAATTCACATTTTGACATTTTTAGATAAAGTTTTTCCCTTCGTAATGCATCCATGACTTTCTTAATGTGGATCACATGCTCTTCCCAAGACTTGCTGAAAATCAATATATCATCTAAGTAAATTATAACAAAATCATCAAGGAACTGCCTAAAAACATCATTCATCAATCTCATGAATGTAGGCGGGGCATTACACAACCCGAAAGGCATAACAAGCCATTCAAACAATCCCTATTTACTTTTGAAGGCGGTTTTCCACACATCACCTTCATTAATTCTTACTTGATGATATCCACTTCTCAAATCTAGCTTAGTGAAATAAATAGTATGTTTTAATTGATCCAACAAATCATCAATATGAGGAAGAGGGTAATGATTCTTAATAGTAATTTTGTTTAAGACACGAAAATCAACACACATTCACCAAGTGCCATCTTTCTTTGGCACCAAAATAATTGGCGAACCAACAAGAGATGAACTTAGATGAATAACACCTTTATCCAATAAATCCATTACCTATTTTTTGATTTCCTCATTTTCCACCACTGATAACCTGTACATGCCAATGTTAGGGAGAGGAGAATCCTGCAATCACTGAATTTCATGTTGCACTCCCCTTTTAGGGGGCAAGCCCTTCGGATCCTGGAATACATCATCGTAAGTAGAAATGATTTCAACCAATTCATTCTTTTGTCTAGGATCACAATTTTTCAAAGCCTGTGAATATTCTTTTTCCTTAGACTTAATCAAAATGAGACAAAAAGTCTTGCTTGAATTAACTAGTCTTTTCATTTGCCTTGATGTAACCAAGGAAAGACTCATTTTAATGTGATGTGCTCTAACTATATATTCAATGCCATCCTTAACAAGCAAGTACTTATTCTCCTCTTTATAAAAGATTGCTTTTCTATCATAAAGATATGGGATTCCCAAAATAATTCCACATATGTCCAATGGGACAATGTCCAACTCAACCTCATCTATGAACTTGGATGTGATGGCAAACCTCAGTCTACAAGTTTGTGAGACTTGTAGCTTTGCGTTGTCACACACCCAACCTAGTGGATAAGGCTTCGGATGGGGATTGGTTTGTAAGCCTAGCTTCTTAACAACCTCTTCAGAAATTAAATTTGCTTGTGAACGACTATCAAATAGAGTGTCAATCTTAGTATGTTTTGAAACAACTCTAACGTGGAACAATTGATTTCTTTTCTTATCAACATGTACATAATTCTGTTTAGAAGAAGATGCATCATTTGATGACTTAGTGATAAAAATTGAAAGAGAAAAATCATTATGTAATCCCATAGCTGTGATCTTAGTTTCATCACCTGAATCTAAACTTAAGACCTGAACCATAACATTAGCCTTCTTTTCTTTCTTTTGAAACCTCTTAGGCCTTAACTCAGGGTGTAGTTTCCAACACTTAGACTCATCATGATTTTTCTTGCAATGATTACAAAATGGTTTTCCTTCTTCTTTTTTAACAGTAAAAGTGGATTTCTGTTTACCCTTTCTTGATGAACTTTCCCCTTTGAATTGCTTAACATTAGATTGCTTACTTTCAACTCTAGCCTCTAAATGAGTGGCTTGAACACATACTGCATCTAAATTAGTGGGATTGAACATAGTAATCATATGTCTTAAGTAACTATGTAGCCCACCTATATATTTTAGCAGTGTTTCTTGTGTGTATAGAGGAACTTTCAAAAGTAAAGCTTTTTTCCTAAATTCTTGTGTATAATCTTGAACATTTTGGCCTTTTTCTTGTCTGAAACTTTGTCAATCCATCATGGCTTGTTGTATATAGCCTAAAGGATAAAATTGCTTTCTGAGTTCTTCAATAAATTCATTCCAAGTAGAAATCGAGTTACTTTTTTGAAGCTCAGTTTCCTTCAACTTACTCTCCCACCAGATGAGCGCTGTGCCTCCATACGAAGAGTAGCCAAATGAATTTTTGACTCATCCCCTGCAATCTTTTGGACCCTGCAATAAACTTCAATCTGCTTGACCCAATTATCCAACTTTTTGGCATTAACTTTGCCATTAAACATTGGTAATTCAAACTTAATATCCAATTTTAGTGAAGGGAGAGATTCCATAATTTTTTTACCGTCTTCCAATGAAGGAGGTTTTTCAGTTTCTTTACCTTCGATTCTTGTGAATCACCTTCTTTTTCATTCTCGGATTTCCTTTGTTTATCACGGTATAGTTCCTCAACCATGCTTCTCATATCCATGAAAACTCAGTGGAAAGCTTGTTCGGATTCCATCTCTTCTTTGGCCATCCTTGAAGCACGCCTTGAACCAACCTCTAGATTATACTCAATGAGTTTTCCTTCACCCTTTTGGGATTTAGACCTTGTCAACATACACTAACAATCACTGTTAAATACCAACCACTCTGATACCAAAAAATTGATATGTAAACTGAAAATGCAAGTGTAGTACATTCGAAAAACACTGTTTTACTTTTAAGAGATCCTTCAATTTTTTGATTTTTTCGTTTAATTTTTGTATAAAAAAATTAAAACCAAAATTAAAATGAAGATCATAATTAAATAATAATCAGATAAAATCATAAGAATTCACCAGCAAATTGATAACGGAGTTCGGCTTCAATAGCCTACATCTCTGGATCCATTCGAAGTGATGACCGTTTTCATTAATTTTGTACAACAAATGGCTTCCAAAATCATTACAAGTCTTCAATTCACCTTCTCTGATCTTTGCTTGTTTGTAATAACATCTCTCAGACCAGAAAATGATGGTCCAAGGCTGTACAAAGCAAGAATAATACTCTAACCTTCTTAAATCTCTTTACATAGTCGGCTTTCTTCTCCTCTTCAAATGGAATTTCATTCCTTATATAGCACTTGCACCTCCATAACACAAGTGGTCAAAGGCTATTCCTTTTACGTCATAGGTGCACGGTTCAAACCGTCGGCCTCCTCTTTTGGCGCCTTGACTAATCTTTATCCCATATTTGTTGGGAAATAATCGATTTCATGCTTAATATAGGTTGGTCAGCTTCCTTTCAAATGCTGACGCCTACTTTGTAGGAGACTTAGGCGCTAGCTTAGGCTGCCTTTGGACTTGGTCCTTGCATGGTTAATACGTGGTCTTGGTGTGACATTGCATGGCAAGGTATGGCGTGGCAGGTTTGAAAAAGTCTTATTATAAAGTGAAAAATAATTATCCCACATTGGTGGGGTTTGAGCATCCTTTGTATCTTAAATACAATGTTGTAAACAATAACATATGAAGTATAAGAGGCCAAGGCACCCCTCTACAAGAATGTGTCGACCCTCGCTGAGGGCCCCCAACAAGCAAATAGTGGGGCCCACGGATCCTCACATGACCATCTGTCGAAGACCGGAGGCTAAAAACAAACACCAAACCAAATTTTTTTTACACCAATTTATATTGCCACATGTCAAATGGTTATTGGACCATTTAGCATGTTTAAATAGTGCCATGTCACTTTTTGACACCTATTAATCCCTGTCGCAAGAATGCTTCAACAAGCTTTATCTCGAGCATCTAGACTCTATTTTGCGTTCCAGAAGAAGCGTCGAAAAGCTCTCGATGAATTCTATGATGTGAAAATGGTTTGACTAGAATTTGAAGACTTCAAAAAATGGAACGGTACATGGATCCATTTGGATCATTAGTTTAGGTTCTATTTTTAATATTTTCTCTCTCTTTTCACCCCCCAATATTAGCAGTAGCAGTAAAAGTCTTCAGAGATGCATTAAAGGGAGCTAGCCCTTATCTAGAGATTCTCCCTTCAATTTTGCCAGACCCACAGCAAGAGGGGAGTCTCCATTGTGCCGCGTGGAAGAGAGAAGCCTAGCCTTCTTTCAAGAGTGCAATCCACAACGTCAACTTGAAGTATGCATCAATTCTACTATATTAGGTCCTTGGTGCTTGCTTAAACCCATAGAGTACTTTCTTGAGCTTATACACCTTATTTTCTTTTTCTGGGACTTCATATTTAGGTGGTTGATCAACATAGACTTCTTCTTTTACTCCATTTAAGAAAGTGGATTTTACATCCATTTGATATACCTTCCACTTGTGCTGGGCAGCTACTGCTAAGACAACCCGTACGGTTTCCATTCTTGCAATAGGAGTATAAGTCTCATCATAGTCTTTATCAGATTTTTATTTGTATCCCTTAACAACCAATCTTTCTTTGTACCTATCAATTTTGCCTTCTACTATGCTCTTGGCCTTGTAGACCCACTTCACTCCAATCACTTGTTTACCCTTAGGTAAATCAACTAAACCCCATGTTTTATTTCTTTCTATTGCTTCTATTTCCTCATTCATGGATTTACATCATTTTTCTTTTTTTACTGCTTCTTCAAAATATGTAGGTTCATCTAGAGAAAATAAAACAAAATTTAAATTTTCATCATCATACCTTGAGTCATCATATATCTCCCTCAAGCTCCTTGTCTTTCTAGGCATAAGAGTTGGATCTGAACTACTATTGGAGTTGCTTGATTGAGGAGCATGTTGTGAAGGTGATGGAGGTGTTGTTGATGATTCACCTTGCTAATTTGTGACTTGTTCAATTTGAGCATCTTTATTTCTATCATCTATGAGTATTAATTCTGAGATACCTGATGCAGTGTCGATAGTGCCATTCTATGATTCATTTTCAATGAATTTGACATCCCTACTAATCGCAACCTTCTTTGTAACAGGGTTGTACAATTTGTATGCTTTAGTGTCTTCATAATATCCAACAAAGATACACTTTTCTCTTTTATCATCAAATTTATGCCTTCTTTCTTTTGGCACATGTGCATATGCCACACATCCAAATATTCTTAGATGCTCAACACTATACCTTCTATTTGTCCATGCTTCTTGAGGAATCTTATTTGGAACAACCTTTGTTGGACACCTGCTCAACAAATACACTATTGTTGCTACAGCTTCACCCCAATATTCTTTTGAAAGTCCTTTGGCTTTCAACATGCTTTTGGCTATCTCTTGGATGGTCCTATTTTTTTCTTTTTCGTACTCCATTTTGTTGCGGAGTGTCTCTAGCTATGAACTACTTTTCAATTCTTTTATTCTTGCAAAAGTTTCAGAATTTATTAGAAATATACTCTCCCCTTCTATTTGATCTCAAGGCCTTGATGAAATATTCACTTTGTTTTTCAACCAATGCCTTAAACCATCTGAACTTCTCAAAAGTCTCAAACTTATTTTTTAGAAAATAGATCCAAATTTTCCTACTATAATCATCTATGAAAGTTAGGAAATAAACATTCTTAGAGAGGGTGAGATTTTTCATTGGGCCACACAAATCTGAGTGCACCAATCCAAAGGTGCTTTTGCCCTTCTAGACATTCTTGATTGAAAACGCTACCTATGTTGTTTCCCTAGTTTGCATGATTCACATTTTCTTTCAGTGTCTACTATCCTTGGTAGACCTATAACCATATTCTTCTTAGATAAAAGATCTAATCCATAAAAACTTAAATGTCCATACCTCAAATGCCAGAGTATAGACGTGTCTTTCATGATTGTTTTGAAGGCTTCTTGATGTAATATTGCAGTACTCTTGAGAGGATCAATTTGCATCTTGAGAGGAAACATTCAGTTCCTTGTTATCTGAACCATAGCTATAATGTTCTTGCTTCATTGTCAAATATTTTGCATTCTCCATTCTCCAATACTCAATAGATTATGCTTCAAATTTGGAGCATAATAAACATTATGGATTGCTCTCCTCTCGCCTTGCTCAGTGCAGATAACAACATTTCGTTTACCAATAACATGAACTCTTTCATTATTTTTCATCTTAATATCTGAATGAATATTCTTATCAATAAAAGAAAATAGATTCTCATTACCACTCATGTGCTTACTACATGCACTATCCAAATACCATACCTTAGTATTGCTTTGCTTAACAACATTGCATACAATGAACATGTTTGGCAATGTCAGGGGATCTGTAGCTCTACCAATTAGAGCACAATTGATTACTTTCTTATATGTAATTAAACACGGAATTATATCAGAATGATAAAGTAGCTAGAAACTTGAGACAGCAAAGAATTTGAGAGACAATACACACTCTTGTATTAAATGCTACTAGAAGAAAATAAAATAAGGAAGATGCCACTTCTTCCTCCACCTCAAAGGCTTGCCACACCTCAAGAACTTCTTCTCTCTCTCACTTGCTCAACATAACAACTCTAAAACCTGAGTTGCTATCCCTCCTTGAATGCTTCAGCTGATCTCCTTGACCTTACACCTGTAGATCTCCTTGACCTTGCTAGCTTCAATGCTTTTACTTGCCTTAGAATATATTTACAATACATGCCTTATGGGTCTATAAATAAGATCCCATGCTTACAAAAATAGAACTCTAACTACTAAAATTAGACACACAGCCCGCAACTTAAATTAGCCCCTTAGCATGCAAACACTCGGTTCAACTAACTAACTGTTCGTGCAACGAACAGTTTTGGACCACACAGGCGACCGACGCCAGTCTCTGCTAGTCTGGTGCTGCCGACGTCGGCCGACTCCCTACCGTCGCCGGTCTCCTTCTCCACTGCCTGTGACCGACGTCGGTCATACTGCCGATGCTGGTGGCTCTGGTTCTTCAGCATCCTTCCTCTTGTGTCTGCAAACAGTTGAAGCTTTTAGCTCCACACCACAAC
The DNA here is from genome assembly GCA_037957365.1 of Torreya grandis. Lineage (NCBI taxonomy): Eukaryota > Viridiplantae > Streptophyta > Pinopsida > Cupressales > Taxaceae > Torreya > Torreya grandis. The sequence goes on along the minus strand of JARHVA010000009.1, from coordinate 10,269,267 downwards.
AATCTCCCACTTGGAGATAAACAGCTGCAACTTGTACCTGTACCTATACACCATCTATTTTGTTCCTTAGGCTCTGTATCCCTCTTCAATGTCACTCTTGAAGACCAACCACCACGCAAACCTGTGATGCAATACCTGTCTCTTATGCCACAAGAATTTTGCTGCTCCTAAATTCTCCATGACATACTTCTGAACCAACTCTACCCTTAGCTCAGAAAACTCCCTGTATATGAAACCCTGCAACAAGTAACACAATACAGTAACAGGATAATGTAGCTAATATTATCCAACCTGGTAAAGATAAAATACAATGGTCAAACCTCCATTGTTCTGCAGCATAATCAAGACCATATACCATGGCCTTCTGTCTCATGTATCCATCCACTCTCTTCTCTAAAACGGGAATCCATCCCTCTATCCAGTGCTTCCTTCCAGCTAACAACACTACCAACAAATACCTGTTTGGTTCTCCAAGGACTCACACTCCTCATCCATGCCAAGCTCCCACTGTTTCTGGATTCTACCTTTCCTGACCTCCACATGGGTGTTTGAGACTTATTGATTCACCCAACATCCGTTCCAGTGACCGATATAGGCCATCTCCCAGTCTGCTCCCGACCGATGTCGGTTCCCTGCACTGACCCTGACTGCCGACGTCGTTTCCCTGGCCGACGCCGGTGTCCCTCCTGCCAACGTCGGTCCTTATGACCGACGTCAGACTTCTCATGTCCGACCTACCGACCCTGCTGGTCTGCACATGACCGATGTCGGTATCTGGATGACTGACGTCGGTGCCAAGCTACCGACATCGGTGTCTGTGTGTTCCTGTAAGTGATGAAATTTTCATCCGTGAGCTCTTCTTGGATCAAACCTCTGTCCATGCTGCCCTGCTCAGACTTATTCAGCCCCTGTGACTGATCTCTGTCCTTCATCTCCTTCATAAACATCAAGGCTTCTTTGTTCCTGTCAAAAGCATCAAATTTCCTCTTTCTGCAATGAACTGTATCTGTGCTTTCCAAATTTGAACACATACCTTTTGAATCAAGAACTTCCATTCCCTTCTTATTCTTGTGACCAAGCCTATTAGGCCACATCTTCGAATCTACACCAGAAGTGGAATCAGTAATACAAGTAGACAGATAAAGAGTATCTACTTTCTTACCTCTTGCTAGAACAAGTGCTCCCTTGGAAACCTTCCAAGAATCTGTTGTAAGGGTTATTGTGCATCCCTCATCTCCCAACCTTCCTACAGAAATCAGACTCTGCTTCAGAATTGGAACATGCATGACCTCTTTCAACACCCACGTGTTGTCAATCTGCAATCTCAGCTGCACTTTCCCTTTGCCAACTATCTGACAAGGCGTACCATCCCCTAAATAGAGCACTCTAAAGTCTCCCTATTCATACTCATAGAACAAATCTCTGTTTGGGGATGCATGAAAAGATGAACCAAAATCTAAAATCCATGATCCTACCTGACTATCTGAAGAAAGTATGAGAGCATCCTACATCACAATATTTGCATCCTTTGCTTCTCCCATACCTGCATGTTGATTCTCTTTATCTCTCAACCAACACTCCTTCTTTGTATGTCCTTTCTTTCCACAAAACCAGCAGGTAATACCTTTGGACTCGGATCTCCTTCCCGACCTTGATTTTCCTTGCTCAACCTTCTCCCTTTGCCTTTCCCTGCTTTCTGCACTTAGAGCATTTCCTGATGATTCACCTGTACTTCTCCTGCGTATTTCTTCATTCAAGATCACACTCACAACATCATCAACTTTTAAGATTTTAGAAGCAGATGCAGAATTACTTACTGCCATAACCATACCGTCCCAACTTTCTGGCAAAGAACATAAAATCAAGAGAGCCTTTACCTCATCATCAAAAACAATATTGACTGAAGCTAGTTGGTTTACCAAACCATGGAAATCACTGAGATGAGTATGTACCGATCCACCTTCCTGCATTTGCAAAGTAAATAGCTGCTTCATAAGGTATACCTTGTTAGAAGCCGAGGGCTTTTCGTATAAATTTGCCAAGGACTTTATCAACTCTTTTGTTGTCTTGCACTGTGATAAGCTAGAAATCACAGACGATGCAAGGCTCAACCTTATGGAACCGAGAGCCTTCCGATCAAGAACGTTCCATTCTTCATCCTTCATATCTGTGGGCTTGCATGCAACCCCACCCAACAGTAAGTACAGATCCTTCTGATACAGATAGTCCTCAATCTGCATCCTCCAGTGTTGATAATTCTTGCCGTTAAACTTCTCCATTCGTAGCCTGCTTTCTTTTGCCATTGCTGAACTCCCACTCAATCAGAAAACCTTGTGAATGCCCTGTAATAAAAAAACAATACCCTGCTTCCTGCAAACTGTAGCTCTGATACCACTTGTCAGGGGATCTGTAGCTCTACCAATTAGAGCACAATTGATTACTTTCTTATATGCAATTAAACACGAAATTATACCAGAATGATAAAGTAGCTAGAAACTTGAGACAACAAAGAATTTGAAAGACAATACACACTCTTGTATTAAATGCTACTAGAAGAAAATACAATAAGGAAGATGCCACTTCTTCCTCCACCTCAAAGGCTTGCCACACCTCAAGAACTTCTTCTCTCTCTCACTTGCTCAACATAACAACTCTAAAGCCTGAGTTGCTATCCCTCCTTGAATGCTTCAGCTGATCTCCTTGACCTTACACCTATAGATCTCCTTGACCTTGCTAGCTTCAATGCTTTTACTTGCCTTAGAATATATTTACAATACATGCCTTATGGGTCTATAAATAAGATCCCATGCTTACAAAAATAGAACTCTAACTACTAAAATTAGACACACAGCCCGCGACTTAAATTAGCCCCTTAGCATGCAAACACTCGGTTCAACTAACTAACTGTTCGTGCAACGAACAGTTCTGGACCGCACAGGCGACCGACGCCGGTCTCTGCTAGTCTGGTGCTGCCGACGTCGGCCGACTCCCTGCCGTCGCCGGTCTCCTTCTCCACTGCCTGTGACTGACGTCGGTCATACTGCTGACGCCGGTGGCTCTGGTTCTTCAGCATCCTTCCTCTTGTGTCTGCAAACAGTTGAAGCTTTTAGCTCCACACCACAACAGGCAAATGCTCAAGTTCACCTACATTCTCAGTGGCTACATGTGCATTTTGTCTTGATTGGTTATGTTACCTCTTTCTACATTCACTGGCAAAGTGACCATACTTATGACAATAATAACACTGAATATTACTTTTATCATACATTTGATTTGAAGTAATACTCTTTTTCTAGTCTTGGAAATTTGATTGGGATTTGCTGGCTTCTTCCTGACTGTCTAAGCTTGATCTAACATAGTGGCTTCTTCCTCTTCCTCTGCCTCTGAAGCTTCTACCTCTGTTTTTTCTTCCTCTCCCCCTGCCTCTGAAATTGGCTTGAGCCTTGAAGGCTTGCTCTAGGGAAGAAGGTCTGGATCTGTTTAGCCGATGCTCATGGGTTTGGAGAGAACCCATCAATTCATCAACTGTCATCCTTGAGAGGTCTTTAGTCTCCTCAATAGCTATGACAATTAGATCATATCTTATAGGTAAACTCCCAAGAGTCTTTTCAACGATCCTTTGATCATCTATTGTTTCACTATTTACTTTTAACTGATTAGTCAAGTTAGAGATCCTAGTATGAAACTTAGAAACAGACTCATTTTTATTCATTTGCAATGTTTCAAATTCTCTTCTAAGCATTTGAAGTTTCACTAACCGTACCTTATCTATGTCTCGGTAGGAACTTTGGAGTATCTCCCATGCTTCCTTTGCATAATTTGATGCTGCAATTCTTGGATATATGGCTTCAACCATTGCCATCTCTATCAGATTCAATACTTTCGTATCCTTCCTCTGATTCTCCATCAACTGAGTCTTCTGGGTATTTATCAATGCGTTGTACGCTGCTGGATCAGTCACGTTTATGAATCTGGTGATGACACACTCCCACAAATCATTCACCACAAATATTATCTTCATATTCTTTGCCCAAACATCATAAGTTTGTCCATCAAATGTAGGTGAACGCTGCCAACTCTTACTGTCTGATCCGACCATATTGTAGACTTGGGCTTTCTCCTTGTTGGCTTCTACTCTATCAACTTCGTCAGCAATTCTAACAAAGTGTTCAATGGTTGCACCGTATATTTCAACATCATCGCGCAAACTTCGCACGACCCTCTCCACAATGCATGACTCCAACGAACTATCCTTACAAAAATAGCACAACAACAAAGCAAACAAGATGAGCAATACTAAAACTATAATACCAAAACTGAAAGCGCTATGGAAATATTAGATATAATGATATTTAAAAAATAACAATTGGATGTGCATCTTCTTCGCTACAAACAACGATCTCTTTGTTGATGACTGGGTTATGTTGACCTCTTTCAACTATGGCGGCGACTGCACAGCGAACTGCTTCCGTTCCACGATCTCCTCTAGCTGTGCTTCAGACCTGGCTGGCTCCTCTTCTACCACGAACTTCACAGGCTTGGATCTTCTCTGATTACTGTGATCTCCTTCAGCTGGCAGCGCTTCTGGCTGGCTCTACTGATTCTGATTCTGATTCTGATTCTGATTATTATTGTTATTATATATTCTACAGATTTGAAGTCTGCGCTCTTTTTGATTTCACCACACAGTTAACTACTGCATTATTTCAAATTGCAACGATCTCCTACTATTCGGATCTTCTCTAGGCTACAACGACTCCTTTTGATCTTCCACTGACCAAACAACTACTTCTACGTTTCTTTTCTACAACCAAAAATAATTTTACAACATTCAATCTCTCCTTAGTGATCTACACTTGCAAGATTCTACTGCTACTGCAATGTTTCTCTTTGAATCTACAACGACAACTCATATGGACCAGCTAGGACTTGAACTTAGGACCTTCCATTTGTTGCTAGAGTGCTCTACTAACTGAGCTACTTGCCCCTCTATGACCAACCCATCATCGGTCCAAATGTGGCTTATTTCCAACACACCCCTTAAGCCACACTGCAGGGGCTTGGGGCTCCTACCCTGGTTCTGATACCACATGTGAGCTACAACTCATATAGACCAGCTAGGACTCGAACCTAGGACCTTCCATTTGCTGTTAGAGTGCTCTACCAACTGAGCTACTGGCCCCTCTATGGCTAGCCCATCGTCAGTTCGAGTGTGGATTATTTCCAACACCCCCTCTTAAGACACATTGTAGGTGATTAGGGCTCCTACCCTGGCTTTGATACCACACGTGAGCTACAACGCATATGGACCAGCTAGGACTCGAACCTAGGCCCTTCCATTTGCTGCTAGAGTGCTCTACCAACTGAACTACTGGCCATAGAGGGGCAAGTAGCTCAGTTGGTAGAGCACTCCAGCAGCAAATGGAAGGTCCTAGGTTCGAGTCCTAGCTGATCCATATAAGTTGTAGCTCAACAATTGTTCAAATACTTGTAATATTTCAATCTACAAAAGGGCACTTCTATTTCTTACTCAAATTGTTGGATAACAACTACTACAAAGCATATTATAGAGCCCCTTTCGAGTTACACATTGGGTGTAAACAAACCCTAATTTATGGTGAGGTATTGAAAACAATAGCTATGAGGCACATACTTAACTTTCCCATTTACAAATCTGTTTAGCATGGGAACCATACAAACTTCATTAATAATCTAACTTACCAAGTTAACGGAGGCTTCATCTCTAAGAATAGATTAAATGATGCAGTATGGAAAATTTTGAAAGCAAAATCTAAGAATAGATTAAATGATGCAGTGTGGAAAATTTTGAGAGTAACATTTTGTATAAGGCTTTTTAGCATCTTGTGGTTGATTTAACCTACAGCTTGGTTAAAAGTTTAAGTGGGTTAATGATTTAACTTATTGAGGTAATAGAAGCTTCATCTCTAAAAATAGATTAAATGATGCAATGCGGAAAATTCTGAGAATAAAATCTAAGAATAGATTAAATGATGCAGTGCAAAAAATTTTGAGAGTAAAATTTAGCATAGGGTTTTCTAGCATCTTGTGGATGATTTAACCTACAACTTAGTAAAAAGTTTAAGTGGATTAATGATCTAACTTACTAAGATAATAGAAGCTTCATCTCTAAAAATAAATTACATGATGCAATGTGGAGAATTTCGAGAGTGAAATTCAACATAGAGCTTTTTTAGCATCCTATGGCTGATTTGACCCTAACAAATCAACTTGATAGTACAGTAAAGTAGATTAATGATCTAACTTACCAAGTTAATAGAAGCTTCATCTCTAAGAATAAATTAATTGATGCAGTGCTGAGAATTTTAAATGTGAAATTTAACATAGGACTTTTTTAAGCATCCTACGACTGATTTAACCTTAACAAATCAGCTTGGTAAGAAAGTAAAGTGGGTATAAATTTTAATTCACTGACAATTTTTGAATGATAAAGGGGTTGATGGATGCTTTGACATCATCAATTATATAAATATTTTGGATAGATCGCCTTCAGCACTTTACCTGTCTTTAAAACCAAAGCATTTTACTACTACAACCTACAAGCATCTTGTCTGTTTTTGTCCAATATTGCTTTCCAATAGCATTATTTTGGATAGATCGCCTTCAACATTTTACCTGTCTTTAAAACCATAGCATCTTACTAATACAGCCTACAAGCATCTTGTCTGTTTTTGTAAAATATTGCTTTCCAATAGCATTTGTACTATGTTTTAAACACCACCTCACATTGATCACAATATATACTGTATCCAAGGTTAAAAGTTTCCTACTTCTAAGGGTTGAACATTTCTCAGTGCTTGTTATTACAATATTCATATGCAGGATGCAAGAAAACTTTGACACAGTTTTTTCAGAAGATTATTACTACTAAAAAGTGTTGTGTTTGCCTTGTAATATTTTCTTTAAATCAAATTAAAAATGCTATTGAAGAGGAAGGGCAGAACCCTCTATGATTTTGGCCGCTGAGCTTTCAATTTTAACTCCGTAGCGTCTTCAGACACCACCATCCTTTGGAAATATTCAGGCTATGCTATATCCAGCTCTTTTTTTCTCCTCTTCTTTTTCATTTTTTGTGGGGTTGGTTTTACTCTTACCCAAGTTCTAAGTGTCCTCTTGATACAGGCATTACAAACACTGACACAGACAACACAATGACTTGACACTGCTTTGCACGGTGATCCAACCTTCTCACTTCCAACCCATTCAGCATTGCTAATTTTCTCCCCAACAGCAAAGACCTCAGATTATTCTGTCCGACAGCATTAAGGTCAGACATACTTCAACAACTTATTCCTTACCATTAAAGGTTCATCGGCCTTGGAGTGAACTTGTTGTTTGAAAGGAAAGATCCAGAAAATAGAAATGCATGAAGAACCAGATTATTTTCTTCCATGCTTACTAGCTCGCAGTATTAAAAATTATTTTTTCCCTTTAATTACGGAACAATCTATGATTTATATCCGTGAAAAGAAGTCATGTTTAATTTTCACTTGACTTTAAATTGGGTTTGGGGATATTATCCACAGAATTTTGGGATATTAGCTACATAATATTCTTGTAAATTAGAAATGTTTGTACTCTATTTATAATAGCAGTAGAATAGCCTTGTAGCAGGCTTAGCAATTTGGATTTCTTCATGCTTCTTATTATGCAGAATATATTTATTCTGTCTGTATGAATACCACTACTAAATGTTATGCATATAAAAGTTATTTGAAATATAATAAAGTTTTATTTTATTTTTTTTAGAGTTTATTTTTCTTTTTTATTGCTATCAAAACGTAAGATATTAGTTTTAACTTTTGTAATTCTTCTGTAATATATCAATTTTAACTTTTCGTTTTTTAATTGTAAAATACAACCAATTTTTCATCCATAATAAAATTTCATTTATTTTTCATAATAAAAATGTACAAGATTTGGGCCTGTATCTCCAAATACCTTGTCATATATTAGACCCCACTCAACTTTTGGTGTCTCTCCTTTACTTAAAAAAAAATATTCATTTTTGGTTTGAAAATGACAGACCAACCATGGTTTTACTTTTTTAAGGTAAACTATAAATTATATAATAAAAACAGAATAAAATAATACTCAGTACTCATCATAAAATAAGTGGCATATGTGAATAAAGATAATTGTTGTTGGCAAAAGATTATCATATATGTGTTCAATGAAACTAACAATGGTTCTAAGGATTTCACAATACATAATGATTCTTAGAAGTCTACACATCTGAATAGCAATGGCCACACCTGCATTTTTCAATATCAGCAAGAAAATCTTAAATATGTCTATAGTTTGGTAGTTTATGTGTTTGGAAGTAGATTTTTCCTTAATGTTTTTAGTGCTCCTGCCACCTCTTGCATTGTGGGTCATTCCATGGGTGATGCATTTGAACACATCAAGCCAATGTGTATGAAATGAATAAGAACCTCATTTATCTCATATTTCTCTAATTCTCTCATCACTCTTTGGTCAATAATCTCCCCCATTCTATCAGGGAAATGCATGCCGACTCATGTGTGGAGGTTTGATTCTCTCATAAACATATCATTAGTTGGACTCTTTCTGGTTATCATCTTCAAAAACACAAAACTGTTGTTGTAAACATCACCCTTTGTTGATATCTTCCCACTCACTCCATATTAGCATTGAACAAACAATCAAAGAGATCTTCTCGCAGATTAGATCATTTACATGCCAATATGAATAGTTAATTACTTAACAAGGTAGTACCTAGTGGAATGTAACCAATGGATCCTTTAAGAGACAAGGTTAAAGTCAGTGATTCTATGAAGTCCAGCCCACAAACCAATTGGGTAATCCCAAAATATTCTACATGGGTTGTCATATCCTCATCCAAGAGAATAATGGTAGGATTTATATTCATATTTTTCATAGGCATAGGTATTGGTCCTAAGAGGTTGTTAAAAGTCATCAAGCGAATTGGGAATTTAGTCGTGTATTGAATTTGAAGAAAGATTGACATGTTGGAGTTGTTCAAAGCTTCCTAGAGTGGCTGGACCTTGACCTTCCAACCTATTGACATAGACATCTATAGCTTGGACAATATCATCTTTTCAATCTCTAGTGGCAACTATACTTGGAATGAATTCCTTTACAAGTCGAAGTAAAAGTGTAAATGAGAGAGAGGCCACTTCAGAGGGAAAGAGTTCTATGAATTGATTGTTGGAAGGGTCCAACAACTTCGATTTATAGCATTATCCCAAACTGGAAGGTATGTTCCTTGATAGTAGGTTTTAATGAAGCAGAAGACATCTTAGTTGTTGAAGTTGAGCAAAGATGTTAGGAATGACTCCAGAAAGCATGTTATGCCTTATTGATAGCTCTCTAAGTTTTGCTTTTTCACCAATCTCACTAGGTATGCTTCCTTCTAACATCTTGTTTTCCAAATGTACTCTTTGCAACTTCCCAAGTTTTCTCAACAAGGAAAGGATCTTGTGGGTAAAGAGATTAAAAGAAAAATCAAGATGGGTCAAATTGGTTAGGTTGGCAATCTGTGAAGGTATATGTCATCTTATATTATTTTCATTTAATAAAAACAAAAGAAGATTTGTGGGAAGTTGCTCTGGCTTGTTCTTGTTTTGTGGCCTACTTTTTGGTACAAAAGAGACAACAAAAAATGAAAATGTGAACATTTCTCAATTTATATAGACAATAGCGATTTAATCGTATAAAATGTGAAAATGGTGTAAACTAATGAAATGTTTCATCTTAATTGTAGATTACATTTATTATTTTTTTGAAAAAATAAAAAAATAAAAAAAGATTTTTTAATACTTAAATACACAATGTGTATGTTTCGTGCACAAAAAGTTTTATTGAGTGTTTGTTTCTGCTCCTCGCAATTTTCTCAAAACATAATATTTTCTTAAGATTTTCTGCAAAGAGGTCTTAGAAACATGGACGTAGTGCAATATTATTTTTTTATAATTTTTTGATAAAAAATAATTTTTTATTAATTTTTTAATTATCAAGGCAGGGAATATTAATGCTTATGACTTCTCCTCATGATATTTGTTTATATATGTGTCAAAATAGACTAATTTTTTTACCATTGGAACAAGGACAATAAAGTCGAGTACATTGATATTTTTCAAAAAAAATTGGCCATAGTCTTCTATTTTTCCCAATGCCTCAAACATATGGTACTTCATTTTATAAATAAGTATAGTTTACTAAATAAATGAAAATAAATATTAAATATTATTAAAATTAAAAAAAAATCATATTATTAAAAAACTTATAAAAAGACTCATTTATATTTAGAGCCACATATTTTTATTTTATTTTTTTATCCTAATACGTGGCATCCGAAGTAGCAATTTTAAGTGAATAGTAGCTTTTCACTTCAATAGGTGAGGATTTGATGCCACATGGGGTTCGAACGAAGGAGGTTCGTTCGGACCTCCTTCATTCAAACCCCTTTCGAATAACTCATTTAATTGACTGATTTATTTAAATTTATCAAACGCATAAAGTAAACCTTTGACCCCCTTTGAAGGGGGTTTGTTCGAATCCCCTTCAAAAAGTACATGTGGGGGTTCGAACGAAGGGGATTTGTTCGAACCCCATTTTTTTTGAGTTTGGATGAACTTGGCCACCAAGTGGGACTCACTTATGTGCTTTAAAGTGTCCTATCAAATTATTGAACTGCGACTTACAAATTGATTAGAAAATAAACTTATAAATTCAAGGTAAAAGAATTTGTTGAACTCTAAATGCACAACTCTTGTATAGAAAAATTGTTTGAATTATAATAATGTTCTATTTTATTCTCTTCATTTTTCATAGATTCTCCACATTTACAGATGCTATCTTTCTACTCAGTGCACCTCTCTTTTATCATTTTGAATTGACAATGGCGTTGATGGAACTGCAGGTTGTTTGTCACATGAAGCTCGAACTTAAGCTTCAAAATCACTTAAAAAATCATGCAAATAATCCTCCATGAATACATCCATTTCTACATAAAACATGAAGGGAAGAAAGAAAAATCTAATGAGATTAGCAAAAAACCTTGGATATTCTTAGCAAATTTAATTAGCAGGTGTAATGCAAGACTTCACAATTCTTTCAGTAAAATACAAATCATTATTGTTTTGTAACATAATTATTTTGTAGAACTATATCAAATGCAAGATGAAATTATAACAAGGAAGAGGAACATAAAGTGGCACAACTTAACTTGGCACTTAAGTGGTGTCACGTCAACACTTAAAATTTACACTCACAATTAGCTCAAAGTTTTTATTATTTAATTATAATTTTTAGTGTGTGATGTGTTAATATGGTACCAGTGCAGTGATTACCATGCAAGGTGTCATTATAGAGCCTTTTTAAAATTCAAACTGATATGTGAAAATTAAAGGACTTGCTTTTCATTGGTTCATTTAATCTTAATTGGAATGGTTTTTGTTGTACTTAACTGGATTAAGAAGAACAATTAATTTTATATTATAATTTTTTATTCGAAAATTTTCAATATGCATTTAATATTTTGGTGAGCCCTACATGTTGTGTTTAATTATGAAAGTACTTATACTAAAATGTTAATGAAAGTATAAAGAGCAATACATCGAAAATGTTTAGAGTTAGTGATTTGGATTAACATATATTTTTGTAACTTTTAAAATTAAAAATTATGATGAAGTGGATGTATACTTACACATTAAAACGAATATAACAAGTTTTTTTGAAAGTTTGTACATTTAAAAATATAACGTTGATAGAGTGTTGAATTTTTATTGTAAATGACAAGATATAACTTATTTGACAAGTAATATAAAAATCCATATAAATGAATTCAATATTAACATTAATTCATGTAAATATTAAATTAATATATAAAATAATATTTTATATACAAATTTAATATTTCAAATAAATTCGAATAAAATATCAATATACTACAATTAAATATAAATATATTTATAATAAAATAAAATTTCATCCATTTTTTTTATAGAAAAATGTTTAATATTTAAACCCTACATCTTCAAATACCTTCTCATATATTAAACCTCGTTCACGTATTGGTAAATCTTCCAATATAACTATGGGTGAGGGATGGTTAGCTAATTTAAATATCTTTTAAAGCCTCCAATAAATTGTTAGCTAATTTAAATATAGCCGAAGTTCCAATAAAACTATTTATAATTATCAATCTACGCATTGTTGTATTATGTTAGCATCAATAGTAATATAATGTAAGATCATTTTTTTGCACAATAAAAATAGGCAATCTCACAATAAGAATAGTAAAAGAGATGGTATTTTTACAGTTTATGAAATATACGATGAAGATTTTTGATAAAATTGTATGAAATTTATTTAGTAAGAATATATATATATATATATATATATATATATATATATATATATATATATATATATAATCTTACTAAATAAATTTCATACAATTTTATCAAAAATCTTCATCGTATATTTCATAAACTATATATATATATATTCTTATACGATAAAGATTTTTGATAAAATTGTATGAAATTTATTTAATAAGAATATATATATATATATATATATATATATATATATATATATATATATATATATATATATATATTTTATGAAATATACGATGAAGATTTTTGATAAAATTGTATGAAATTTATTTAGTAAGATTATATATATATATATATATATATATATATATATATATATATATATATATATATATTATCTTACTAAATAAATTTCATACAATTTTATCAAAAATCTTCATCGTATATTTCATAAACTGTAAAAATACCATCTCTTTTACTATTCTTATTGTGAGATTGCCTATTTTTATTGTGCAAAAAAATGATCTTACATTATATTACTATTGATGCTAATATATACACGTGTTTTTTTAACACGTGCATTTAAGGGTCTCTTTGTCATTTTACCAATATACATTATTAATGTATGTATGTAAATATATTATTTAAAAAAAAATTGTTTTAAAAAATAAAAAATTATAGCACTACAATAATATTAAAAATATGTCATATTAATATCTTTAGCTAATAAGATGTAAGATAAATTATTTTTAATATTTTTTTTAAATCCAAAAAAATCTTTAAAAATGAATATAAATATTTGAAATTTCATTATTTATGAAAAAATATTATTTTTGATTGGTTTGTTGACCAAAATTAATTGGTCCAATAGATGATAATTTCATGATAAAATACATTAATTTGATTAAAACAAATCAATGTACATTTGGAAGGGGTATATTTATCTAAATTAAAACATTAAGTGGGTTTATTAGTGAATTTGTTTTAGTCATAAAATCAATTTACAATGATACAATAATAAAATAAATCATTTAAATATATATAAATAATAATTTATATTAAAATTTATACATATATAAATAATTATTTATATTATAAAGATATTTGTAGGATGGATAATAATTTAATTTCTATATTAAATTAGAATATTATTACATTGTAAATTGTAAAACAATGACATAAACTAGTCACAATAAATTGTGTAACTTATAATTCTTTTTACATAATAACAAATCTAAATACTTTCACTACGCAACCCTTATTGATTCTAGTGTAATGAATAGTTTGCTTTTGATTTAAAAAAAAATAAATTTGAGATTAATAATATTTATTAAACTCTTTGATAAGATATTTGATATTTTTAAAAATTGTGGCATTTCATAATTTAAATGGTAATTTAAATTATTTAATTATATAAGTAATATTATCATTATTTTCTTATTTAGATCAAATTTTAGAGTCTATAAATGTAAATCAAACATATCTTAAATAGTTATTTGTAAGATTCTTATTTTTACTTTTATTCCTCATTTTATCTCTATTTATATACAAAATTCTTCTACAATAACTAAAATATATACACACTTTTAAATCAAAATTTAACTAGTTAAAAATTTTACCATTGATGGGTTTAATTCATCCTTAATCATCAATACCATTTTTTTCGTAGAGATTATCACTATTTGATATTCATTTTTCCTCCCTTTCCTTAAAATTCCCTTTCATTTTATTTTCTAATAGACATTTGATCATTGTCAACATTTGGCCATATATTTTGCTTTTACAATGTTCTGGTCTTCTTCAAGATTAAGTAGGAAGTAATCTCATGATGAGGTTGTAGACATGTGTATATAATCAAATTTGGTCAAAAAAGTAAAAGTATTGTGTCTTTTATAGCTATTATATTTAGAAGCTCTTAATGTTGAATAAAAACTCTTGTTTGCGAGTATCACCTTGGTATTTTATCTATTTTTTCATTCTTTCATGCTTATATGTCTCTTCTCGCAATCTCAATTCATCCATGTCAGTCCTTGACAGAGTCATAGGGGTCCCTAGCCATTATTATATGTCATTCTTTTGTTTTCTTGATTTTGGACAAGAGCACACTGCTCTAGTATCCTTCCTAGCGCTGTTATCCAATGCATGTTTCAGATTTTTTTTTTGGGTCCCTTTTCTTTTGGGTCTTTTCTTATGACTGTTTTAACCTTGTTTGAATTGGTTGACACATGAGTAAGTTTTTCAAATTCAAAACGGGGAGTCTTCTATTTAAGAGGTTTACTAAGGCATTTTGCATCTAGCACATATCTTTTGCCACTAGCTAATGAAAAGAATATCAATACACAAAAAACTCAATCTCTGAATATATTTGAAGTATTTACATACCACACCTAGATTAAATGCTTGGGGCTATGTAGGTAGCACTGAAAAAAATAAGGGTTCTGAGGATAGCTCGACCATCTCCCACTTTCCCCTATTTTCTCCCCTTTACATTTAATCTTTGTGTAATTCTTATGTGTAGGACTTCATTAGGGTTTTGAGGATAAGAAGGTGAAATAAAAGTATAATCTCACAAACATAGATCTATGACATAAGGTCCCATAGCTACAGAAGGTTTTATTAGACTTAAAATTTTAGTTCAAGCTCAAAAAATGAGTGGACAAGAGCATTGGGAAGGACAGGAGTGAACCACTCTAGTGTTTAATCCCTTTCTAGTTTCTAGATTCAAAATAACATTCAAATAGTTAGATATGACAGTGAGATAGTCATCCTTCAAATCAAACACAATCAAATATATCTCCTCGACTCCATAAAAAGATAAGTTTCTCATCCTTTTGCATGCTTTTGTCTCAAACCCTAGTTTTTCACTATCATTTTGTATGTAAGTGAGATGTATTCTTGGATGTTAATTTAGTTAGCCATTTCACTTTACTCATTGTTTATTTTATTAGGGTTAATTCCATTTAATCACAAAATTAATAAAACACATTTGTGAACCCATTTTATTTTTTGATTATTGCTCCAAAACCTTAGCTTATGACTAGGATTTCCTTTTATTTTGTGTCTCAATTAGGGTTTCAATTTTTTGTTTTTCCTGATTTTTACTCTCACATAAGATTGCATGCTAGCATAAATCCAATTTAATGTTGGATTATCTATTTCCATTCATTTTTTTTCTTATACTTATTCTAGTTTTTCGAAAGTTTAAAATGAATGCTAAGGAAACCCTCCCACCTCATCTGGTTGATCAATTCATAGGCATTCCTTATAATTATAATAAAGAATGGATAGATTACCAAGAGTGCACACTAGTAAATAATGATGAACATGATTTTACATATAATGATGATGATTATTATTATTTTCATGGTGGTTATAATGAATATTATGAATGTGATGGTCAAAGTGATAGTGAAGGTAGTATAGATGCATGTTATTCTCCTATGCATTCTCCTTCTCTCTCCATCCAAGATAAATAACTTAACAATATAAGTCCAAAATAACCTCTCATTGGTGATGCATTGATTGATAGTACTCATAGCTTATCAAAATCATTTGCTACATCTATTTTCAAAATTGTAAAATATAATGCAAATAAAGTCAAAATTCCATTGCATAATGTTACATTTGAAAAAGCGCATCCTAGTTACAATAATGTTCCTTTCTCATATGATAATGTTTTTTCTAAAGTAGAAAATGACAATGCCTCTTCTATACCCTTCTCATGTGAATTCAAAAAATAAAGTGAATGTGGCATTCTTAACAAAGTAGAAGATGTTTCTCTTTCCATTTCTTTACCTTTTCAGCTCAAAAGCATGTTGTAATTTCAAATCACAATAATGTAACTAAATCTTGCATTCCTATCTCATGTGATGATATGTAAAATAAGAGTGAAAATGTGATTTATAATTGTTCTTATTTTATTCTAATTATAGATAATGTAATAAAATCTTGCATTTCTCATACATGTGATGACACTTTGCATGATAGTGAATATATAAAATCTTCTCTTACGCCATCCTCTAGTGAAAATGAAAGTGTGCTTACTTTAAATTTTGACAAAAGAATAAGATTATGATTATGATGAAAATTGGAATGATGATTATCATTATGCATATAGTAAAGAGGGAAATATTTATACTACACATAGTATTCTTTCTTATTTACCCACCTCTCATGTTATTGAAGATCTCAGTTACATGATAAATTAAATAATGATGCACTTAATGAAAATATTATTACAACACATGTTGATGTTCCTAGTTTTCTTTCAAAAGGTAAATTAGATGCACATATTAAATCCAATGATGAACATAATAATTTTATTCCTTATATTTTATTGAAATCCAATACACCATTGCAAACTAATACTACACTAAATACCAATGAATTTCTCAGTCCCACCCTTACTAAAGTAGAATCTATTCCTCCTCCTAACCTTCAAGAGGGTGTTAGCTACTTTCCCTCTAACTAGGTCCATGTTATCACTTCTCCAAGGGGTAATATGGCCCAACCCATCATGTCTAATGAAGTTAAGTGAAATAATGTACCAATGGTTAAGATTAATAACAAAATTGAACCCTTAAATGAGCCCATTAATGATTTAAATGTGCATTCACAAGAATTTATTTCTTTGATGCATGTTTTGGGTGATTTAAAACATAAAATACATAAACTTACATTAGAAATTAAGGCTTATTACTCTTGGGTTGATTCAAATGCTATTCATGGAAACCCTATCCTACATAAGATATTTCATTCAACATTATCGAAGAATTTTTAGATACCAACATTGTCTAAGTTTAATGGACATAGAGATATTTAATTTCATCTCAAATATTATAAGAAAGCTATGGATGGGTGCAATTGCAGTGTGATACTATTACAATTATTTCCTAGGAGCCTAGAGGATGAAACACTAACTTGGGTTCATCGTTCACTCCCTAGTGGCTCCTTACATACATATGTTAAGTTATAAGCAGTCCTTCTTATGCATTTCATTCAAAACAAAGGACCAAGAGTCACATGTGAGATATTATTTTCATTACACCAAGGCTAGTCAGAGCCAGTTAGTGGTTACATACTATGATTTAAGTCATATATGCAATAGTTAATATATCAACCAGAACATTCGGAGATACAATATATCTTCTCTAGAGGTATCATATTACCTCTTTAGTAAATTTTGTTATATCAAACAAATAAATCCTTTCAAGATATCTTCAATGCAACTATTACATTAGAGAAGTGATTGGGACTAGTTGATGTCAATATAGAGGCAGATTTTGATCTAGAGCCATTACCATAATATTCATCCAATTTGGTTCAAGCACCTAATCCACATCTTCAAAAGTAAAAATTGGAACAAAAATCACAAGTAAAAGTACTCAACAAAGGGAAAGAATTAGTTGAAATATCAACTCGTATAGTGTGCATAACACAATATACCAAGAGAGAGCCTATATAGTTTGATTCATTTAGAGATACACCTCATAATATTTTATTGACATCATTAGATAGGAGGATGATAAAATTTACTCATAATCATTTTCATCCATAATACCATTTGGATAGAGCCATGAATTAACCATATTACAACTATCATTGCATCAATAGTCATTGAGATAATGACTATTATGCACTCAAAGATCGAATCAAGACATATGTCGACAGAGGCATTATCAAATTTATGAAGGGGACATCCAAATATCCTTCTCCTCATTATTATAGATCCCATTCTTCCATGACTGAGTTATCCCAATACATTCTTGCTAAATAACCAATGGTTACTCATCATGTGAGTAGTAAGGTTTATAGAGCACCTAGTTCTGCAAAATCTACTGCACCACAGATTCAATAGAAATGATAGCTAGTACAGAGAGTCAACCCAAATTATAGTAATGTTGTGACACAGTAAAAATAAACTCAACCAATAATCACATTGATAAATCTAATCAATATTTTCATAATGGATCATACACAAATTACTACTACATCTATAGCTATAGCAGTGTTACCACTAGCATGTAGTCATCTAATTACACAGTATGAGTACTATGGTTCACAGTTCCTTTTTCCTTTAGGGTGGATAAATGAATTTCTTAGGTTAAGTTAGTTTGTATATAATTCACATTTAAGTCATTATAGAGTTACATTACTAAAGTTCTAACATAAGTAATTAACAACATCACATTACCTAGACATTTACAATGCTATAATCAAATACAATTGTAAAAATGCTAGTATGCCAAAAATATATCATATACATATATCAAAAAATTTATATGAAATGATAAAACAAGTACATCAATCTATAATAGGAGTATGGTCCCCAAGACCTCCCTCCTCACTATAATCTATGTCACCAACCACATGAGACCTATAAACTGAAGCCCTATAATCACCTTAAAACTTAGAGTGTGACCTATTTCTCTATTTCTTGGTCCATGATATCATTATCCAAAGTGCATCTATTGGGTTAGATTCAATAAGTAATCTCAAGGAAAAATTGGGGGACTTGTGTCCTCTCATTTTAGGTTTATTGCTGAGACAATCCAGGCATGAGTTGTAGGTAATAGGCTTTGTTAAATAACTTGCTTGGATAGATCTGCAAGAGATGAAACACTACCACCAGGTGCTCGATACTATTTTTCTTATTGGCACAAAACTTATACACTTATAGCTAAACTGATTACAATAGATTAATTTTTTTTATCTCTACTTGCTTCACTTCTTGAAGCTTATATACTTCTAGCTAAGCAGTTTTTGTCATGGGTTTTAGACGTGTAATAGGCTGAAAAAGTGAAAAGGATGGGAGAATAGTTTAAAACCAATGATAAGTATAAAATATTACTAGTATCCTTCCTTTAATTCACTTCATAATTTATAAAAATAGGGACACATATTACTTGATAGTAAAAAAACATGAAAAGGGAGAAAGGGTAGGGTAGAAAAAAAAAGATTTATGAACAAATGGCACCACAAATGCTTCAAGAAGAAAGAACATGCTAGACTATAGTTATACCATTGTATGATGAGTTTAATGATGGCTCAGGATTCGGTCACACAGGAAAATAGTCTAAGAGGAAAGGGTAAATGTTCAACTCCATGATTCCTTTAATGAATAAGCTAAAAATAGGACTATGGTTAACTACACACAACTCCTCACAAATTTTAAATGAAATGAAAAAAATAAAAGAACTTAACTAAAATAGTTAAAGATCATCATAATTAATGCATAATTTTTATAAAATCACATCTAACAATTCTCTAGCATTAGTATTAATCTATTTAAAGCAACAAGAAAGCAGAAGACATCCATGAAAACTAGATGCATTTACACATAGAAACCAAATTAGCTTTATTCTGACAACATTTGTTTGCAATAAAGATGACCCTTAAAACATACTACGTAATATTATATATAGAAGAGAGAGATGGGTCTTGCGTCCAAGAAGCATGAGATCCCACTCTTGGCCATTATGGCCTAAAATAGTTGAATAGAATTATGTCATAAGATTCCTTGTTCCCAAGACTATACAAAACATAATCTTAGGACCCACTAAGGAGCATCAAGAAGAGGTTAAAGGTGGGACACTCCCAAACTATTTTGGTAGGCTTTAATGATCTTCCAATGATTTATAAACAAGGTTAACCCCTCAGTTGAACCTCTACAAGTTGGCAAATGGCCATCTAAAGATGACTTATGCCAGAGCTATTAGGTGCAGAGTGTGTGGGGAACACATGCCTATTTAGTCTTTATGGTGATATGAAAGGTTTTGGGACTAAAAATGTGGTACTTTACCATTGTTCTTAACTAATTAGTCAATTTAAATAAGGACATATGTATCTTCATAATGATTCAGTGGCCCACTTTCAAGTCTTGAATCTGCTTTGTTTGGAGAGAGACACGTAGCACTAGTCACTTTTTCTATCTACTTAGTCACCCTTTTGTCATTGGCCTATCCCTTGTCTACATATATTTTGCTTAAGTCTAGAAGTCAAAAGATATATTCAATTCAATATTATTAGGATTATGACGCCTGTCAAATTACTTCTTGATTAGGATCTATGTGGACCTTGCCTTTTATATTTAGATTGTAAATTATATGGATGTTCACAATTGTATTGCTCTCATTTATTCACTTGGAGTCAATATTTGCACTTCATACCTTAGGATTGTAGGTTGTGGTTCAATGATATTTATACATGTGGTTCCATGTCATTAATCTGGATAGTCACTAAACTTTGATTGTGTACCTTGGTATTTTGGTTGCGAGTAAGCAAGTTACTACCTGTGGATGCCCTCACTTATCTAGGTGATCACCTAGCCTCAAAATGTGTATCTCTATCTACATGATCTAGATGAATGATATTATGACACATGGATGGTCCTTACTTGTCTAGAGGGTCTTTGGTCTTTGATTGTGGAACTTTGTCTAACAAGATACAAATGAGAGAGATCATGCCACATGGCATGATCTTGCTTATTTGAAGGGTTTATGGACTTTAAAATTTGTGTTTTCTCCTATCATTCATAGATGAGTGAGATTATACATGTGGATGGTCTTCTCTTATTTGGATGTTTGGTGATGTTCAAGACTTAGCCATTAGAGCTAATACAAGCAAGTAAACTGGATGAATACAGGTCGATGGTTGTTGCTTCTCCTCTTTCTTGGATGAATTCATGAATTATGCTTGTTGTTTAAGCTACAGGTAAGTGATATTATGACACATAGATGGTCCTTGCTTATCTATATGCCTAGGGAACTTTGCTAACTTTGCCTCTATGTGTAGGTCACAAATGAGTGAGATTATGACATGTGGACGCTCCTTATTCATTTGGATGTTTGGGGGTCTCTAAGACTTAACATTGATATTTTCTATGTTCTCAATACAATAGAGTCTCTCTCATAAATTTAAAGTTAGTGAAATGGTGAATAGATAAAGTAGAGGAAAGATGTCTAGGATAACCACTATCAAACACTTAATGATTAATTTGATGTGTCTACAAGTTCATTGTGGTGTTAGGTTAAGATGTTAAGGTTTGAGGGGGAATTTTTTTATCAAAGTTATTCAGTGTATTAACTTAATTTATTTAAAGTATATTATTATTTTATACATAATAAAAACAATTTTTTTATTATTTCTTTATAAATCAAACTAATTTACTGATACATTCATTATTTGTTCACAATTATTCCCGAGTTAAATAAAATGGAGGATATAGCTGCGTATGGTTTAATAGATGAAATGGATCTTGATCACATATTGTTTCATAGTTATATCATACTACTACTTGAAATTTGTCATAATAATACTTAATAGTTGTTTAGTGCTTACCTCATTATAATTAATCACATCATGATATGTAAGATTCATAACTATTAATATATCAATATAATACATATTTACACCATGTAAAAGAATTCAAAAACATTTTTAATGCATTTCAAACTTATTATTTTAAATCAATTCAAAAATTCTCTCCATTTCAACATGTAAAATAAATAACTTAAAAAAATGTTAAAATTTAGTCATTTTCAACTTTCCCATTTCTAGTTGTTGGAAGTTGACACATGTGCTAATATTGCCAAATTTAAATTCAAAATCACCTATAAATTGAAAGTGACGTACTTTATTTGATCATAAAATATGCACCTAGCATTGAACAAATTGTTGTTTCATGAAAGGAATATTTGTGTTATTCTAAGGTTCTTATCAATTTCATTATTTTCTACATGGTATCTTACCGCTACAGGGCTAGTTAGTGGATACTAGCGACCCAAACCCTAATACAATACCCCAATAAAAATTTCTTGACAATCTAGGTCAAAGATTTAACTATTACATGTACACAAGAGTCACAACATGTAAATCATGGGCAAGGATGAAAAGAGAAATAGGTAAGTGAACCCATAAATTTATATTTTTGATACACACATTTTGACATGAGCAAAATTCTAAACACATCTTATGTGTGGAGTGTAAAGTCATGGAAACATCTTTGATCATATCCAAAATTTTGGGTAACATTCATCATAGATTGGTTGCACATTTCTAGGCTCAAATTTTTGTGATAGGTCTTCTACAATGTTCTACATGTTAATAATGAAAATATTACATATCGTATTCCTTGGGGAACCCAGTGACTACATAGAACCCAGTGACTGCTTAGTATGAACAAATTTTTAGGATCTTTGGGAACCTAGAGACCATGAGTTATGGCATATCACAAAGATTGGGAGCCTAGTGACCAATGTGTATCAAAGACGTGAATTATTCTTGGGAACCAAGTGACCAATAGGTATTAATAACTTGGAGTACTCTTGGGAACCTAATGACCTCTAGGTATTAGTGACTTGGAGAAATTTTGTTAGTAAATATGAATGCTGAAAGAATGAAGAGAAAATTAGAAGGCAAACATTGAAGAGTATGTGCATCCTTATTTTATTGATTAAAATGATAACAATTAGGGTAGTTTATAACTAACCATTAATTAATTTACTAACTAATAGGTAATTAATAACTTTAACACCCTTGGGTATGTACACAGAGTTGGGTGACAATTTCATGGACCCATAATGCATATGCATTATAACATAACGTGTACACATTATAAAAATAACACATATGAATTATTTAAAATTATAGGAACGTGTACACATTATAAGAATGCATACACATTCCTATATGTTTCAATAATGCATACACATTATTAAAACTATATTAAAAAAAACCCCTCATCCTCTACATTTTATCCATTCACATTTTGTTGATTCTCATTCATGTTTTGTTGATTCCCATTTATGTTTTTGCCCTCAAACTCTCATTTTGGCCTACAAGATTCATGTTTTGCCCTCCATTCACTAGATTGATGATGCGACCATGAAGAAGAGGTATGTTTTTTGTAGATTAAATCAATGTTTTTTAATTTTTTGTGAATGTGATCTGCATGTTTATTTTTTAATTTTTGTCCAACAGATCGGCATGTTCCACCTAACCCTCCACCTAACCTTCTGCCTAAGCCTCTTAACCCTCCTAACCCTCTTGTAGTTCCCCTAGATCCCCCAGGCAGCCAGGAGGATGTAGTTGCTCAAATAGTGGAGAATAAAATTGAAATTGAGCAAATAATTAGGAGAATGATGGAGCTCACTTCCACAAACACCCACTACACCTATTTGGCCAATAACCTAGAGTTAGTATTAGGTCAAGTTGACTTGATAACAGTTCAAATTGATAGACATAGGTCATATAGGGATATTTTTAGGGTTTACTATGCTGACAAATTGTCATCATTTGAGGTGAAGGACAAAAATATTAAAAAAAAATAAATTTGTACCTTATTTATCAACTTGAATACCAATGCCCCATTTCCCATAACGACCAAATGTTTCCCAATCCATCGATGCCAACATGATTTGATTAAGGACAATTTTTTGAAGTGATGGTGGAGTGTGTTTGACTATCCCCCTTGTAATAACCATGAGGTCCCTTTGTACTTTTTGAGGAAAATCTATTATGAGTTTTTATTCAATCAAATTCAAACTACTTTGACTATGGTGAGTTTTAGGGCCAAGGGAAAGGCTCCACATAGGATTGACCAGGTGCACATCCTACACCTAATCAACTTGTAAGGATCCCTTTATGGTGATAGAAGTTATGGAGATAGACACTTTGCATGAACTTAGTGCACTTACTGATACACTCATTCATCATACGAGCAGACTTTCAGAGACAGATACTCAAGATACTCTAGCTAGTGGTCATACGTGACCCCACCCATGCAGATGTTGTGGTGTTATATGCATTGGGCCTTCATATGATGATGGTATCACTTTAGGGGGCTTAAAGGATGTGGTCTTGACTAATGAGTTGTTGGCACACACATTTGGTTCAGATACGTTGGGAGTCTCTACACACATACAAATATCTTTTATATAAATTTAATGTGAAAATTTTAAGCTATATTTGAAAATTAAAAAGGTAAAAACTAATTTACACGTTTAAATTGAATAATATATATGTTTTTTTTGTGTTCCAGGAGGAGACTTTGCCTTCGACATCACAACTAGGTAGTGGGCCAACCTAGGCTACTACATCTATCCATGTCAGTACGACACCATATATGTTTACTAAGGTAAAATTTTAAATGAATCTTATATACTCTAGATGTACATTCATACACCTTAATTACATCCTTAGTAGATTTTTTGTAAGAAAATATAAAATACCTAATATAATTTTGTTGTACTTTTTATTGTTTGATGTATTAACATGGATTGGCATAACTTGTTAGAAACTCATCCTCCATCTCAACTATGTTTTCAATAACCAAAATAGCAAGTTGAACATTTGCTTGATATCCTTTTATATGTAGTTTCCATCGCATGTCAATCCCAATCAATAGGATTTGTATATATATATATATATAATGCATTTGATAAAAGTTGTTTGGTACAATATATTTCTATCAATTTCCCAATCTAGCATAACATGTCTTCATCAATATGCACACCACCCCTTTATTTTAAATAATGGCCTCATAGCCAGGCACTTGATTCCTTGTTATCCTAATCACATATATCAGTTCAATCTCTATGATCGATATCCAAAATGGTCAAAGCTAGAATTTAATTCCCATCTTGATTCCATCCGAGCATAATAATTTCATCTCTATCTATGGAGTTATAAATTTAGATGGCATAACCTCTCGGTCCCATTGTACCTAGTCAATTCCATTAGTTTTTTGGCAGAGTGTCCATTAGATCCCATTGGTTTTTTGGGAGAGCATCGACTATAAACTACAACCTATATGTATACGGCATAGGCCTTGCAACCATATACAAATAGGGGACCTCAACCCTATATAGATAGATGGGGTTGAGTAGTTTGTTACCACCACATCCTTAGGGGTCACAAAGGCCTAATATATATAGTTGGGGGAGAGGTTCTATCTATATCCATTTATGCAGAGCTATATCAACTTCTATACCAATCTTTGCCTATATCCCTTCCTTTCAAGGTTCTCCTTCATCCATTCATAACTCATTCCCTTAGTCCTTTGGGTATCAAATAACAATGATAATATTAGTCACATCAATCCTTTTATCTTCTTATCACTCTCTCTCTACATCCTTGGTCATGTCACTAACTCAAACTGTCTATCTACTTACCTCTCACATACACCTTTCTAGCTTTACCTTCTACTAGCCCTATTTTTGGGTAAAGCTCCTTATCGGGAGCATCTGATATATCTTCACTAGAAAATAATTACATATTTAAGGACCCATTTTTCCCATACAACTCCCACATTAACCCTCTAACACAACTCTCAATTTTTTTTTTACTTCCTTCTTTAGGCCTCTCACCAATTAACCCTCCATTTATACAAACCTCCTTAGTATATAACATGTACAAAATTTATATATAATATATTAACCTTTTTAGATACCCATTTGGATATTTTATCTAAATAAATCTTTTTTTTACCCCCTTCTTTGGACAAATCCTCTTATTTCTATATCACCCCTTCTCCCTTTACCCTTTTCTAGGCTTAACACTAGATCACAGCCTCATTTACATACTTTTTTGTACCTGATAAACCTAAAACCATGTCCATTAGTGAGAAGATATAAAATAATGTAAGACTTCAAGTTTTTGGATTTCTTCAATGGTCAAATCTCATTTTCTACACTAAACCTTAGAATCAAGATTTTTAGGCCATTACCAGGGCCGAAAGAACACTAAAGGGGATCATTTTTGTTTTAGTGGGTTTAAAAACCACAAACCTTTTTCATTGGGTTTTTACTGACCCTATACAACTTTATCATTTAGACAACAAGTTTTGAAAGTCCACAATCAATTGCAAACTCAAAACTATCAGTTTACAACCCTGCCTATGCACACAAGAAAATAGGGTATAGGGTTACTTTGCCTTTCCTTCAACTCCCAATATATTAAAAACCTAATATGTGATTCTATACACTTACATTGACTATATTATACCCCTTACAATCTCAATGGAATCTCAAACTAGTTTCAACATAATATAACTTTGTCCTTTGACTGTATGTTGCCCTTTAGCAAATAGGGTACTCAGGGATTATTTCCTCTTTCAATGTCAAAGCACTATAAACCTATATCAAGATGATATCCCATTTTATATTATCATTCAACATCATTATTTAAACTATTTATAATCCATAACAAGTTACAAGACTAAACACAAGGCACATAATTTCTTAGTTTACAAACTATATGTTTTACAAGAACAAAGACTGTGGACAAATAGGATTTTACCACTTCTTGACCAATTAGATTCCTAAAAAGATTATTTTCAACACTCTTATGCACTTATTTAACCTTCCATATAAATTTATACCAAAATAATCAAATGCTTGGACTGTAGTTGAATCTTGGATTGTATGCAAGACTAAGTTTGTTAGCCACTTGTTTAATCAATACATTACCCAAGTTATTAATTATTAGGTTGTTTGTTGAGTTGATGACTAGGGTGGACACTCCTCCATAATTACAAGTTGATACAGACTTGGGCATTGCTGATACAATGTCATCTACATAGGCACTTATTGAGGTATGTATATTCACTTGTAATTTAGTACTTTTATTTTAATAATTTTACTATATACTTTAGAAAATATAACTTATATGAACGAATGTATTATGTATGCATGGATATATATGACATTTGATAGTTTGATTCAGATGACTACTATGATATCTCCTCATGTTTTTTCATCATTTGACATGCCTGTTTGTGTAGCTGAACCTGACACTAACCTAGTCGAGCATCAACAATAAATTGAGTACCATGAGATTGCAGTAAGTGCATGTTTAAAAGATTTTTTTTATTATCATTTAAAACATGAGTTATTAACTTAGTTTCATGTATACTTGTTAATTTTATAATAAATTTTGTATTTGAATAGGTTCAACTGAAAGTGAACTATGAGTGTAGTACCCAAAGTCAAACTTTGGAGCAATCTAAGGCATTCAGGATATCTCCATCTATAAGCAGGGCATCCCAAGGAGAGTCTTCTTCAAAGAAGGAAAAGAGAGGGAGACTATTTGATGACTTAGATGTTGTAGATGATGTACTTTTTTGTATGCCTATATGGTAATTTACGTATTTTTGGCATTGTACATGCGTATATGATGTATTCACCTGGCATTAGATAGTATGTTGTTAGACATGATGTAATATTTTTTATGCCTATATGGAAATGCATGTATTATTGACATTGTATGCCTGTATATGGCATTCATACATGGCATTATTATTTTTTACATGAATATTTTAAAAAACCAGTGAAGTAAATATTGTTTTGAAGTATTCCTAAGGATTACAAATGTTATGAGATTGAGAATAACTTGTTAGGATAATGTTGTAAATCAGACCCTTATAAGAAATTAAGAATATCAGTGATTGCATTTGAATTATGTTTGTATGTTGATGTAGAGGTATGGAAGATAAGTATACAAAAACATCATTATCTGGTTCTAAACCCAATTGATGACATTCACTTTCTATGGTTCTATTTGAATCTTCTTTCATAAGCTAGCTCCTCTTTTGACTCTTTGGACTTAATTTAGCTTCTTATAACTAGTAATTATTCCTTATACTCTTAGTAACACCTCCTTGATGGAATTAACCTCTGTCCATACATCTTTTAACTCATTCCATTCATGTCTCATTCACAAATTTCATGTCAATCTATTTGTAGTTTCTTCCCAGGCACTTTCTTTGGGTCTCAAGGACCAAATCTTGGTATATGTTTCAAGAACTCAACATGTTGTCACATATGGTCTTAGATGATCATAACATACCTAGTATGACCCCCTTCAAGTACTCAAACAATAGAATTCTCTCATTCCACACCTTATGGACACAATGCTACCTGCCCTTTTTACCATGATTTACCTTAAGCTGTCTGCATGCTTCCTTCATGTCAAAACTTGTCTTTATTCAAATTTTTGCATGAAAAACCTAATTGTGATCAATTATATATGAAAATATATGTTTCCAACATCATATTATATGGTTTTAAGAGCTTTCCAAGGCCTAAAATACTTCATGGCATCCATAACTGATAAAACTTATAGAAATCTTCAATGGCTACCTTCTTGACTAAAAGAGGAATATGTCAAAATAGTGGGCACTTTCAATCTTTTTAGGAGATTAAAGATGGCATGGAATGTTTTGTTAGGTCATGAAAACCTTTTGTACCAATTTTTTTCTTTGTCTCAACCTGTAGATGCCCCAAACTGACCAATGTCTGCAAGGTAAGCTCCAATGTTGACCACGATTTGACATAGGGTTGACTATACTAAAATAGTGAATAGTATTTTGTTATATAATGGATTTTCACCCTTGTGAGAGAGTTATTCAGGCTCTCTCACTTCCAGCTATAAGCATGGGAACAACCTCAGGATGTGGGTGTCCTATGGTGAGGTTGAACCTCTAGACTTTTTATGAGGCTAGTTCCTTAGGGGCTTCACTTCAACTCAATTTCTACACTAAACTATACTAATGGCCAAGGAAAAGGGGTAAGAGGATTACTTGAAAATAAACCTAAGCTAATGGGAGGTGATGCACCAAAAGAGAATGATCCACTTGGTCTTGAAAAGAGCAAACTAATGATGAAGCTAAATAAGATGCAGACTTATTCTGGTTCTATCTCAAGGCTGTAGGCAGGGAGATTTTTCATGGAGGTCGAAGGAGAGCTTTACACTTTGAAGAATAACAAAATAGGTCTATGGGAAACACTGAGTTAGTGAACTTCAAAGGGAACTAGACACACAAACACTTTATGCAATCCTACATAAAACTGAAAGAGTCAAGAGCAAGGTGCTTAGAGAAAATGTAGGTGATGAACAACAATCATACATTCTACAAATAAAACCAAAAATACACACTTCTCTTTGACCATAAATAGAAAATTTTTCTTTATATTGCTTCAAAAGAGTCTTTTACAAAGCAATTTTTGCAGAGTGATTTTATCTCCAGTCCGGGGATACATTTCTAGTCTCCAAGGCCTCTATTTATAAAAAAAGGTGGGAAGAGAGAAAGGGAGGAAAGGAAAAGTTGTAGATGGTTGGAACCTCCTATTGTCCTTGATGTTCATAAATGTGTTGTTTCAGACCATCGCTCAATACTCTCGATCCCCTCCCATCTTTAAGAATTTATTTGGTGCATCTGAAAAGTCATGCTGTGAGTAGCTGGAATGTTTTTTCTTTGCATGATGTATTTAAGCATCAAATGACAATTGCAAGTAATGAACCATGGTAGATAAGATCCTTCATAACTTCTAGATACCAATCGCTCAGACTCTCCCATGTTTATTGAACATCCTTGTACCACTTGTCCTTTACTGATTGGCCCTTTCTACTCCAGTTATACCACATGGTATCCTTCCATTTTTTGCATCATGATTCTAGTGTTGCCAAACCAAGATTAAGTCAAGCCCTTGGAGAATCCTGATTTACTCTATGTAGAGTAATTCAAGTTCTTTGGCCTCTCCAACTTTGGACTTTCCTAGATCCTTCACTTATAAAGCCTTTTAAGTAGAGTACTTTAAGAAACCTGATTTACTCTATACAGAGTAATTCAGGTTCTCTAAGCCTACTTACATTGGGCTTATCCATCTTGAAGTATTCTCACTTTGATGCTTCCCAAGCCTTAAGACTTCGAGCTTTTGAAACCTGGTTACTTCCAACAGCTAGTGGCTTATCCTGATTTTGACATCCATTGGCCCATCATTTCCTTCAGACACTTGGTCTTGGGCTTCTCTCTCAGCTTATTTCTTTTAGGGAAATCTCCCAAAGGAATTTCTTTGTATAATTTATCTAAAGGAATCCCTTCAGACTTTTTGTCTACATCTATCTTTGGAAACTACCCTTTGGGATTTTCATAATGGACTTTCTCAAAGGGTAAGAGATTCTTCAGGGTTTCTACATGTCCCCTTGTATTTTTGCAAATGATCCTCTTGAAGGGAAAGATACCCTTCAAGAATTTTGAAATGGTCCTCCCGAAGGGTAACATACCCTTTGGGAAAATTGCAACTATCCACTTGGAGAAGAAAAATCCCTTTGAGAAAGTTGAAGTGTACCTTTAAGAAAGTTGACTGGTCCCTTTTTCCCTAAATAGACCCTTTGACATTTTGAAAATGCCCTTCAGATTTTTGAAAAAGACTCATCTCTTGAAAAAACCAAGAAGTATTACTTTTCAAGACCAAATTGGGTTTGTTGAAAACCTTTACTCATTTTGGGCTTCTAACTACTCACAACTTATGAATTAATCAAGTAGTGCTCCCTAGAGAACCCAAAATACATTGTTTATGTGTAATTTGGGTTTGTAAACCTAAATTACTTCTACTTATGAAACATTTAGAAGCTAAGCACTACTAAAAACCTGATTTGCACTGTGCCTTCAAAAAACCTGAAGTTGTCACTACTGGAAAACCTGAAGTTCTCCCAAAGGCTTACCATTTTCTTACTTGAAAGCTCCCTTTCCATACTTAGGTAAATGTTGACGCAGTGGATTGCACCCGAGGCAGGATGCCTAGCTCCCGCCCTTCCACACGCAACAATGAAAACTCCCCTCTTGCCTATGGGACCAACGAAGCTGGAGGGGTGAGTCTCTAGATAAGGGCTAGCTCCCTCTGATGTATCTTTTAGGCCCTAGTTTCTCCTACTACTAACAAAAAAATGTAAAAAATGGGGGTGAAAAGGGAGAGAGAGATGCTAAAAATAGAACCTAAGCCTAAAAATGAAAAGGTGATACACCAGAAAAGTTGACCCACCCAACTTGAACATACACTTTTCACGAGGAAGAAACACCCATACACTTCATCTGATGTGGGAAAATCTTCTGTTTCAGTGAGTTAGGGGTCCATAGAGATACAGGGAGGAAGGAACTAGCAAAGGTGTTTTGAGACACACTTTGACAGCTTATTCACATGCACCTATATTCTTGCTGTAGACACTTCTGGCAGACCTACATAAAAGAGACTTCACAATGCACTGGACATGTTATAATCAATTTGTGAAAAGAATGAAAGACAATGACTTAACACAAAAGAAGAACACATACATATACTTTAAAGTGCAAGTACAGATAGAGGTAAAAATGCTAAGTCCTGATTCAAGGTAAAATCTGCCTTACAAGCCCCAAGAGATTTTTGGGCAGAGTTTTGCCTTAAGCCTAAGAGAATGTATCCTTCTCAAATGAGAAATTTTACAATATATAGAGAAAGGGGAAGAGAACTTGGCACTTCCTTGACAAGCTCGACCCATGTGCACCGAGAGCATCGAGAAGAGGAAGTCACTGTTGCTGATGTCATTCTTCTAGAAGAGGCCTGCTGGTACCATGCTGTGTGATCGCCAATCTTGACTTTGGATTTTGAGAGCATGGGCTACACCTCTTTTCCTAAAAATAGACTACAATTTGTCTCCTCATAAATGCCAAGTGTAGAAAGCATGCTGTGTAGCTCACTATTTGTGCCATTTGATGACCATCTAGCAATAACTTGCCTCTCCTCACCACTTGGACTGCTTTTTCTGTTCCTATGCTTTGTCACTTCGTTCCTTAGGCTCTTTTCTATTTGCCTTGGCCACTTTTTACTGATTTTCAAATAAGTGACATGTGGCACATTCCAATGTGAAACGGGCAAGAAACATGGCAGTATCCGCTTGACTCATGGAATCTTTAGGCACCCTTTGAAGGTCCTACAAAAGAGGACATGTGTCGGCTTTTGCTTCCTTTAGAAATTCGTTCAGGGCCCACCATAATTCTCGTGAGACAAAAGAGAGAGACTGCGGATGCTGACACTTGTCGGCTTTCACCGAGCCTTGTAGGAGACATGTGGCATGTTCTGCTGCTCTTAAAATAACATGTCAAAGCCTTCTGTAGTTTCCACTTGGCACCTTCTGTGCTCCAAATTTCTTGGTGTAAAATTTGATGTTCGCGGGCCTGTCACAGTTTGAAAACCAACGGCTAGTCTATCTTCTTAAAGTTGACAGCTTTTGGGATGTCACCGTCCTTGGCAAATTCCTTCGGGCCTCTTCTTGCTTTGGCTTTTCTGCTTTGGCCCTTCCCAAATTTCTTCAAACTTTTGTCTGAAGGAATTCCTTCAGACAAAAAGTTTGAAAGAAATTGTCACATGTCTTTTGATTTTGCCTTAAGTCCCTTTCTTTCAGGTTTCTTGTTTACAATTTTACTGAATTCCTTCAGAATTTTTGTCCAAAGAAATTCCTTCGGACAAAAAGTCCAAAGGATATCTTCCTTGCCTCTGCTGATTGCCTTAGAATTTTTTTTGAAAGAAATTGTCCTTTGTGGCCTTCTTGAAAATGACCCTTTCGAAGGGTGCCTTTGCGCCTGACTGCCTTCCGAAAGGGCACTTGTCCTTTGGCTCTGTGGACGCTCCTTTGAACCACCCAATTGAACTAAGAGAAATGGGTAACCTAGCCTCCCTTCCATATACTAGAACATATGAAGAATTGCCAAAAGTAGCTTTAGGAGTTACCTGATCAGCCCATAAGGCTGTCTTTATG
This sequence comes from Torreya grandis, assembly GCA_037957365.1. Taxonomy (NCBI): domain Eukaryota; kingdom Viridiplantae; phylum Streptophyta; class Pinopsida; order Cupressales; family Taxaceae; genus Torreya; species Torreya grandis. The sequence goes on along the minus strand of JARHVA010000009.1, from coordinate 10,236,328 downwards.
CTATGTACCTAGGGATATGATGTATTGATGTATATGGGTTGATGGAGATGCCGACATGTGGCACACATCCCCTTAGTTAGTTATATGGGTATAATATATTAGGATAATAGAGTAAGTTGTGGAAGTAGTATATTGGGTAATGGTCGGCCTACATTGGGATTAGGAGGTTATCCATCCATGGGTTAGATAGATGTATATATATAGGAGATGATTATCATGGTAAAGATATCAAGTAAGCATTGAGTCTTCTATTGTAAGAGGATATTGGAGGTTGTCCCCTCGAAAAGACATTGTGGAGTTATTCCTTCCCAAAGGAGTATTATATGGTGTTTCCCTACCTTAAGGGTATTTCTGCATATATTGAATAATAAAGATCATTACAAGTAGTATCAGAGCTTCGATTTGGGCAATTTGTGTGGAGTGAAACACTAATTTCACTATATCTTCTGAAATATAAGGAATTTTTTTTTGAAATTTTTACTAAAGATGTAAGAAAATATAGTAGAAGCGTAGTAAAAATTTCAGAATTTTTTGATTCATTTTGAGGGAGTTATTGATATTTTAGGTTTTATAATAATTTTGCTATATCTTCCAAAATATTAGGAATTTTTATTTGAAATTTTTTCTGGGGATGTAAGAAGATATAAGTAAAGTATAGTAAAAAATTCAAATTTTTTTGAGTTATTTGGAGTGATTGTTTATGATTTTATGAATCAATTTTGACATTTTAGGGTTTCATGAACCTTAATTTTTTTGTGGATCATGGAGTTGCAAATATTTTCAGGAGAAGAAGATATTGATGTTAGAGAATGGTGGATCCTTTTGGAGAATCATTTTACAAAAACTTTTAGGCAAAGATGATTAACTCCTTTTTTGTCTGGGCCTACACTAGATTGGTTTGATCAGTTGAGCTGTACAGAAAGGTTTTCTTCATGGAAAGAAATGGAAAAGATTTTTTTAGATCGATGGGCTATAAAACAAGAAGCAAAAAAAAAAGAATCAGTAGAAGAAGAAGAAGCAGCAAAAGAAGAAGAAGAAATAGAAGAATCATTAGAAGAACAAGAAGAAGTAGAAGAAGCAATAGAAGAAGAAGAAGAAGAAGAAGAAGAAGAAGAAGAAGAAGAAGAAAAGAAGGGTTCAAATAATTTGGCTCCAAAGAAATCTGAGTCAATTTTTCAATTTCATGGATACATTCAAAATAAGAAGGTAGTTGTGTCCATAAACCCTACCAACAAGTATAACTTCATTAACATGAATGTGGCCAAGCATCTACATGTTCAAACAAAGAATATCAAAGAGGTTCAAGTAGATGGTAAGAATATTTCAATGTTTGAAGATCTGAAGCTCACTATTGAAAAATATGTTTTGCATTCTAATTTTTATGCTTTGGATATGGATGATATGGATATAGTTCTTGGATATCCATGGTTAGAGACTTTGGGAACAATGAATATCAATGTTCAGAAAAATGTCATGAAGTTTTGGTATAAGAAAAAGAAGATCACTTTACAAGATATCATAGTGAAAAAGGCACCAATAACAATCCAGGTAGATCATAAGGATGAGATTGAAACAGGTGATGAAGATCATGATGAATATTTAGATGATATAGATAAAGACACACTACAAATGAACAATTCATCTACTCAAGAGATAAAGAAGAAAAAGATGGAAGAGGTAGAAGCAAAGGTGGATAAGGTCAAAGTATTGGAAAAGGTTGAGGTATATAGACACCCACATCATCATGAGAGGAAACAATCATGGAACCAGGTGAGGAAGTGTCATAACAACAATCATTTTGTCTATACAAGAAATAAAATTTCCAATCATTATGGATATGCATGGAATCCAAAGAAAAAATACTATGACACATGGAATGAATGGGGAAAACACTATGACTACATGGAAGAATAGCTACTATGGTCATGGTTGGAATCAGAGTAACGCAGTGGAATATGGTACATGGAATAAAAAGAGAAATAATTATGCTTGGACACCAAAGCAGTGTAATTATGATCATGAACGAAATCAGAGGAGCACAAGAAAATTTGGAAACAAGCTTGGAGAGCTATCACCTGCCAAGATCACATATGGATGGCTAGATGATCGAGATTGGAGACAAGTGTGTAATGATTTGAAGCACACTCATTATTTAGTTTCTCCCTATGTTTCGGGGATGAAACATGTCAAGGAGGGAAGGAATGTTATGTACCTAGGGATATGATGTATTGATGTATATGGGTTGATGGAGATGCCGACATGTGGCACACATCCCCTTAGTTAGTTATATGGGTATAATATATTAGGATAATAGAGTAACTTGTGGAAGTAGTATATTGGGTAATGGTCGGCCTACATTGGGATTAGGAGGTTATCCATCCATGGGTTAGATAGATGTATATATATATAAGAGATGATTATCATGGTAAAGATATCAAGTAAGCATTGAGTCTTCTATTGTAAGAGGATATTGGAGGTTGTCCCCTTGAAGAGACATTGTGGAGTTATTCCTTCCTAAAGGAGTATTATATGGTGTTTCCCTACCTTAAGGGTATTTGTGCATATATTGAATATCAAGATCATTACACTTTAACTTGGTGTGCCACATCCTCTGGTTCTCCTCCATAGTCCTCCTAATGATCTTCAATAAATTATTATTTATGGACTCAACCAAACCATTACCTTGGGGATAATAGTTTTAGGAAGTTCCGAGGTAGATGCCCATTTTGAGAGCCCATTCACTTGTTTTTAAACCAAGGAAAGCCAATGAATTATCATATATGATAGTGGATGGAACACCAAATGTGGTCACAATGCTATCATAGAAGTCTAAGACTACACTTTCATTGGCTTCCTTCATGCAATGCTTCTACCCACCTAGTGAAGTAATTAGCTATAATAAGCACCCACTTATGCCTTGTACTTGATAAAGGGTTAATCATACCAATGAAATCCAAGCCCCACTGCATGAATGCTTACTCCACTTGAATCAAGTTGAGAGGAAGAGCTATTAACCTTTGCTTTCTCATGAAGAGAGCACATTCCTGACACTTCCTCACCCATACATAAGCATCCTTGAAGAGGCTGGGCTAGTAGTAACCAGACCTCACGATCTTTGCTGTAGTAGTCTTTGGGGCAAAATGACCTCCTATAGGCCCATCATGGAAATGCTCCAAAATCTTGGCAACTTGAACATCATCTATGCACCTTAGGAGCACTCCATTGAGGTCTCTTTTAAATAAAATTCCATCAACTAAAACATAAGGTATGGACTGAAGTTTGAAATACCTTCTTTTTGCTTTATCCATACCTTGAGGGCACTCACCTATTAGCAGAAAGTGAGTCATATTATGAAGCCAACTAGTGTGAGATGGAGGTGCTTCTGCTTGTAGGTTATCTTGTGTCACCAAGATGACCTCTTTGTCTTCATGAAGATCCTTAGCCATATGCTCACATAAGCGTTTACCTCTTACTAGCTTAGTGACCTTGATCTCCATGTCGTACTCCATGACTTTAGTAATACAATCAGTGGCTTTTTTTCTCAAATCCTTGTTAAGAAGGAAATCTCATACTCTAGGATGAGACTCCATAAGGTGGATACTGCTATTAGATAACATTGTCTTAAACTTCTTGAGGCTCCTTACTGTTATAAGGACTTATTTTTTTACAAAAGTGTATCTCACCTCATACCTTTCAAGCCCTTGACTGAAAAAAGCTAATGGCTGCTCGCGTCCTTCACCATTTCTTTACATCAACATAGTTGATATATTATCAATATTGGCAAAGGCATACAAAATGAAATCCCTTGAGAAATCAAGATTCATAAGTGTGGGTGCTTGAGCAATAACTTGCTTGATAGTTTCAAATGTTGACTTGCATTCATTTGACCAAGTGAACACTTGGTTCTTCTTCAACATAGTAGTGATGGGTCTGACTAAACTTGCAAAACTAGGGATAAATCTTCTTACAAATTTTATCTTTCCAACAAAACTTTAGAGTCCCTTCTTATTCTTGGGTAGTGATAAGGCCAAGATGACACTTATTCTCTCAGGATCAATGGATAACCCTTATTTTGAGATGATGTGCCCTAGAAGCTTGCCTTCATGCATGAAAAATATGCATTTTTTGGGATTCAATGAAATCCCATACTCTTTTCACCTTTTGAAAATTCACCTCAGGTGGTCTATGTGTTCACTAGCATTCTTGGAGAAAACTGTGATGTCATCCAAGTATACTAGCACCATTTGGTTTAGTATCCCCTAGAAAGCCATGTTCCTGGCTCTTTAGAAGGTAGCGCTAGCATTTGACAGACCAAAAGACATATTTTGGTATGCATACATGCCCTATTTGGTGGTGAAGGTAGTCTTTTACTAATCCTCGTCCTTCACCTAGACTTGGTTGTAGCCAAAAAAATCATCCAACAAAGAAAAGTGTTTTTAACTGGTAACTACTTGAAGGAGCTACTCCATGGATGGCAAGGGATAGTGATCATTCAAGGAGACTTTGTTCAAATCTCTTAAATCTATGCAAAGCCTAATCTCCCCACTCTTTTTTCTTATAGGCACCAAGTTGGCTACCCATGATGAGTGCTTGATGGGAAAGATGATCTTAGACTCAATCAACTTGGTTAGTTCCTTCCTCATCAGCACCTCAATCTTGGTGTTAACCAGCCTTTTCTTTTGCCTTACATGCTTGGCATTGGCCTCCAACTCTATGGTGTTCTGGGCTAGTTTAGGATCAAAACCTTTTAGGTCACTATACTCCCAAGCAAAAATATCTACATACTCTTAGCAAAGTGCTATGAAAGCATGCCTCTCAGCCTTTTTTCTTACCTTTCCCAGCTTGAGAAGTTTGTCCTTAAAGATGAGGACTCTCTCATAGTTTTCATCCTTAGTAGACATTACTATCTTCTATTTCCTCATATGGTCTCCTTCATGAAAAAGGCCCTCAAGTGTAACTAGCCCCTTAAGAAGTTTATTTGACTTCAACTAAACAATCTAATCCTCATATTGATGCTACAATTTAGCTTGGTTGGAGGAGGAGAAATCGGCTTCTTACTGTAAGAAATAAACAATTTGTTTATCACTCTCTAAAACTTTCCAATGGCATCATTATTTTTCACTGATGGTCTCACCACCTCCTTCACATGTGGTTGAACCTTGGTTTCTTTCATCTCACTTGGAATATCAAATTGAGCTAATATGACTGCCAACCTGTTAGCATGCTAGTTTTGATCTCTTGGGACAACTTGAATGTTAAAGGCTTCAAAATCTTCAATCAGGTCCCACACTTAATTTTTTTAGGACCTCCTCAAAGCATTCTTTGTGACATTCAAGCCTCTAACTTGGTTAACTATGAGCTCACTATCTCCATAATCTTGTAGTAGTTTGATTCCTCTCTTGGTGGCCCATTGAAGGTCACAAATCAAACCTTCATATTCTAATGCATTTGAAGAGCAGCTGAAATGAAACATGTAAGAAGAAAAAAGCTTGTTACTTGAGGGTGAAACCAACATTTCCCCAACACCTATGTCATTCTTGCTCCTTGAGCCATCAAAGAACAACTTCCATAAACCATTAGGTTCTTCTTTAGGTCTAATAGTGACGACATGGGTTGATTCTCTTCATGCAGTAGGTAGACACCCATGTCTTTTTCCTCAACACCTTCCAAAGGGTTGAAAAATTGGTTATCTCCTCCTAACTCATCCAAGAACAAGTTTGGAACTTCTTCAGGATGAGTGTTCAGCTCTTAGTGAATTGTGAACTCATTTTCAATAAGGTTGGTACAATTGAGGCTTATATTACCTGGTTGATGGGGTTCAATATGGAACTATGCCATGGGTTCAGCCTTGATTGAGACCTTAGTCCCATACCTTGTTTTGAATGCCATGTAAGACCAATCTATTACAAGGTATCCCCCAATCTTGGCTATGTACTCTCTGGAAAGACACAAGGTAAAGCGAGGAGTGATATCTAGAATCAACATGTCTTACACCATGGATACACTAGGACAAGCATGCAAGGTTAGACTAAAATTCCTAATGATGCTTGATGGCTTTGTGGAAGAACCATCAAGTTGTAGGACTCCTTTAGTGTGAGGCTCATACTTGAGGTTCAGCTGGTCAGTAATAGACTTTTTCATGACTAAGGTGATGGCCCCACTATCTACGAAGCAATTGTACACCAAGGAATCACCAATGATCAAAGAGACTTAGAAAGTGGGGGGCTTGGTCACAATACTTGACCCTTCTCCCACATGACTCTTGACTACATTAGTGAGGACTTTAGTTTCCTTGCTTAGTTGCTTACTTGTATCTATAGTAATACCCATCTTAGACAATCCTTCCTATAGAATGTCTACTTAGCTAGGTAGGGAAAGCATGTCCCACATCTACACACTCACACTAGATTTCTTCATTTGATCCACAATGTTGATTGGTGTACCACCAAATTTTATCTAAAATTTGGGAGCTACTGCTATTTTTTTGTCAATGAAGGAGTGATGACAATAGGTTATTTGAAAGATTTTTTGATTGTGACCCATATTCCTTCTCTTGAACCTTGTATTTACTGAGATAGGGGTGTGAGCTAGACTGGGAGTGGCCTACTGATTGGATGCATAACACTCCTCTTGCTCATGAATGACCATTGAGGCTTTTGGTTGGTTTAATATTTGATTCGAGCCTTACTCTTATGGAGGATGTTCTTGTTTCATCATTATAGGTACCTCCATACTTTGGTCCATAAAAGCCTAGTTGTATCCATAAGCAACAACCTACTACCACTGATCATTAAGCACTTGATTAGAGCCATTAGTTAAGACAATGGACTACCCAAAAGAATGATTCCATGGCATTGCTCCTTCAGCTTCTTGAGCCACATTATTCTAAACTAGGACCAAGGATTTGGAAGGGCTTGAAACATTCATATTGTAATTATACTGTCTAGCATCGTTAGGCTGCCCCTATATTTGGAAACCTCCTTTGTAAGATGGCCTATTTGTTTGATAAGGTTGTTGTTGAGGCTGATATGGAGCTTCATAATGATTTTTGTAAGCTTGCCTCTTAACATTGACCACATCATTTCCCAAGGATTGGAGCATGCTCTTCAACTCCAAGTAATTCTTCTTCTTTTGGGAGTCATTAGATCCACTAGTAGAGGCCTTCTCTTACTTAGGTGAAGGTACAAAAATAATTGTTGGCATTGGAAGTATAACATTGAGAGGCAGAATGACTACAAGAAGTGGTCTGATCTCTAGAAAAAGAGGCATTAGAGGTCTGGGAGTAAGCATGCCAGCCTGAACTAGGCAATTTTCCACCTTGATAGCCACTTCATATGCTTCTGGTAGTATGTCTCCTCCCATAGACTGAATCATTACAGCTATGTCACTATTGAAAGCCATCAAGTAATATAAGAAAGTAAAGTTTGGAGATGGTCCAATAGCTACTTAGATTATATCCCATGCCTTCTGAAATCTTGTGTTGAAGTCTTACATGACTTCATGAGGAGCTCTCTTAATGGTGGTCAGTTGCTCTGCAAGTGACAGGTGGTCACTCTTATCTACAAATCTTTTAGACAGGGCTGCTCCCAGCTCATCCCATGAGTGGAAATAATTATGAGCAAGGCTCATATACCAATCTAATACCTTTTTTTTAAAAGATACAACCAATATCCTAACAACCACATTTGCCACTGTGATATTATGAATGTTACAGAAGTTGGCTATGTTTATTATGTGTTCAGTAGGAATTACAGCTTGGTCTCTTGAGTAATAAGGAACACTTTTGAGAGCTATTAATGGCATAAGATCATAATGTAGTAAATTCAAATGGATTTGGCTGCTGAAGCCATAAAATCTCTTTGGGGAATCATAATAGTAAGAGGGGATGATAAAGATCTTTTTGCATAAATATACCTTATGACTAGTTTAAAAGGATAGCTTCTTACGTAAGGGTGAGTATGGATGAACCTTAACCTTATTACTAAGTTTAAAGGTAATTTAACAAAATCAAAAGGAATACCTATAGAATTTGATCTTGTAGTCACCTTTGGCATAAAAGATGGCTACTACTCTGCCACCAGATAGCTAGGTATTCTTTGGAGTCACCAGATACTAAAGGATGAAAGCTATCACTACTACAAATTGATCAAGACAACATCAAATTTGACCAATCTTCCATAAAAATGGAAGTGAAATGGTAGTTATCTCATCAGGCATGCTATAACTATTATAGACTATATTTTCACCCTTGTGAGAGAGTTCTTTAAGCTCTCTCACTTCCAGCTATAAGCATGGGAACAACCTCAGGATGTGGGTGTCCTATGGTGAGGTTGAACCTCTAGAATTTTTATGAGGCTAGTTCCTCAGGTGCTTCACTTCAACTCCTTGATTTACACACTAAACTATACTAATGGCCAAGGAAAAGGGTAAGAGGATTATTTGAAAAGAAACCTAAGCTAGTGGGAGGTGATGCACCAAAAGAGAGTGATCCACTTGGTCTGGAAAATATCAAACTATTGATGAAGCTAAACAAGATGTAGGCTTATTCTGGTTCTATCTTAGGGCCATAGGCATGGATATTTTTCATGGAGGTCAAAGGAGAGCTTTACGCTTTGAATAACAACAAAATAGGTCTATGGGAAACACTGAGTTAGTAAACTTTAAAGGGAACTAGACACACAGACACTACACACAATTCTACATAAAACCAAAAGATTCAAGAGCAAGGTACTTAGAGAAAACATAGGTAATGAATGACAATCATACATTCCACAAATAAAACAAAAAATACACACTTTTATTTGACCAAAAATAGAAAAATTTTCTTTATATTGCTTCAAAAGAGTCTTTTACAAAGCAATTTTTGTAGAGTGATTTTATCACTAGTTTGGGGATACATTTTTAGGCTCCTAGGCCTCTATTTTTAAAGAAACAGGGGAAGAGAGAAAGAGAGGAAAGAAGAAGTCATAGATGGTTGGAACCTCTTATTGTCCTTCCTTGATGTTCATAAATGTGCCATTCCAGATCATCGCCCAATACTCTCGAGCCCCTCCCATATTTAAGACTTTCTTTGGCACGTTTGAAAAGTCATGCTGTGAGCAACTGGAATGTTTCTTCTTGGCATGATGCATTTAAGCATCGAAGGGTGATTGTGGGCAATTAACCATGGTAGATGAGATCCTTCATAAATTTTAGCTACTAGCCACTCGAACTCTCTCATGTTTATTGAACATCCTTGTGCTATTTGTCCTTTACTAATTGGCCCTTTTTGATCCAATTATACCACATGGTAGCCTTCCATTCATTGCATAATGATTATAACATTTCTAGACTAAGCTTAATTCAAGCCCTTGGAGAATCCTAATTTACTCTATGCAGAGTAATTTGGGTTCTTTGGCCTCTCCAACTTTAGACTTTACCAAATCCTTCACTTATAAAGCCTTTTAAGTAGAGTAATTTGAAAAACCCAATTTACTCTATATAGAGTAATTTGGTTTTTCTAAGCCTACTTACTTTGGGCTTGTCCATCTTGAAGGCTTCTCAGTTTACTGCTTCCCAAGCCTTTAGACTTCAGGATTTTGAAACTTGGTTACTTCTAATAGTTAGTCACTTATCTTGATTTTGACATCCATTATCCCATCATTTCCTTCAGACACTTGGTCTTCGGCTTCTCTCTCGACTTATTTATTTTGAGCAAATCTTCCAAAGGAATTTCTTTAGATAATTTTTCTGAAGGAATTCCTTTAGACTTTTTGTCTGCATCTATCTTTGGAAACTATCCTTCGGGCTTTTCATAATGGACTTTCATGAAGGGTATCAAGCTTTTTGCATGTCCCCTCAGATTTCTACAAATGATCCTCCCAAAGGGAAAGATAACCTTTAGGCATTTTGAAATGGTCCTCTTGAAGGGTAACATACACTTTGGGAAAATTTCAACTATCCACTTGGAGAAGAAAAATCCCTTTGAGAAAGTTGAAGTGTACTTTCGAGAAAGTTGACTTGTCCCTTTTTCCCTAAAAAACCCTTTGACATTTTAAAAATGCCCTTCAATTTTTTTAAAAAGACTCATCTCTTGAATAACCCAAGAAGTATTACTTTTCAAGACCAAATCAGGTTTGTTGATCACCTTTACTCATTTCGAGCTTCTAACTGCTCATAACTTATGAATTAATCAAGTAGTGCTCCCTCGAGAACCCAAAATACACTATTTATGAGTAATTCAGGTTTGTAAACTTGAATTACTTATACTTATGAAACATTTAGAAGCTAAACACTACTAGAAACCTAATTTTCACTGTGCCTTCAAAAAACCTGAAGTTTTCCCAAAGGCTTACCATTTTCTTACCTAAAAGCTCCCTTTCCATACTTATGTAAACTTTGACATGTGGGACAAAAAATGGTCAATAGTTTTCTTTGTCAAAAATCCACAAAAATATATTGAATGGGTAGAGTAGGTCATAATGAGCCTCTCCACCAAAGTTTGTGATTAGATCTGACATATTTTGGCTTGTAGGCCCAATTTGGCAAAAGTTAGTGACACATGTCTTCTTGGTCAAATTTCACAAATGAGTCATCATACTCTTTTGCCTTGGTTTGTGATGCAAAAAATTGAGGAGAATTTTACAACTCATCATTCTAATTGGTGTCATTTTACTTGATGACTTGATGCTTATCTATATACACTCAGAGTCAAATATAATAGATTCCAACCTCCTACCATTTCCTCAAACATGCCAACCAACCTTCATGGAAGGCCCTAAGTCTTCCTTGTACCTATTTACCACTTTTTCCCAAGTAGGACTATAAGGCTTACTAGGCCTAATTCATGTTCTTAGATATTATTTTTCCCCTTTGACCTTATTTCTCACTCTTGAATGCATTCTCACACATATAATACTTATTTCAATATTAAACAACAATTCTCACAAGATTAGACATCCACTCTTCCAAATTATCCACTTATTTCCCCTTGTTGGATTCAAATACTAGGCCTAATAACTCTTCCGTTTATATGTTGTGTGAAAATATGGTTTGTGGGTACAAGTTTGGTGGATTGGCATAATTGATCCATCTTTCCGCTCCTCACCAAAAGTTTTGTCGTAATATCCTCTACCTCCAACTAGAAACTTTGCCTATGATATCAACAGGTGTGAATCCACTACTTTGAGCACATTTATATAGGTAAATTATATGTATTCCAAGAACCTTGACACCTGCAAGTGAATTTTCACTATTGTTTTGGAGCATGGAAACACTGATAATAAATGTTGTCAAATTTAAAGCTACAGTCTATGAACTAAATTTTTGGTGCTTGTTGGCTCAAAAATGGAACTAAAAACACATCCAAAGGGGTGAATAACGTCTAAGACCAGGTTACTGACCTCCCATTTGGCCCAAATGACAAACCCACCACCCATTCTGGGCTCAAGAATACCCTTCCCAATACAAGTGTTGATTTTTAGCCTAACTTTAGGCATACATAAAACCAAAACTATGAGTCATATGGAGGAACCGTAAGATCCCTTATGTTTGTGAAAATTTTCTATAATTATACCCTGAATCTAGTTTGAAGCACCTATAAGAGTAATCCATTCCAGAAGTTGTAGTAAAGGGTCCTAAAATGCAAATTTTTGGTAGTGAAGAGACAACTTTTTGACCTCTAACTAGCAACTTTGCCTTCAAGATTGGTAGGTGCAAATCCACCACTTCAAGCACACACACACACACACACACACACACACACACACACACACACACACACACACACACACACACACACACACACACACACACACACACATATATATATAGTCAAATGACACATTATTCCAACAATCGTGATGCCCACTTCCACCCATAAGTGAATTTTCACTATTGTTTTAGAGCACAAAAACATTGACAATAAATGTTATCAAAGTTGAAGCTATGGTCCAAGAACTCATTTTTTGGTGACTGTTAGATAAAAAATGGCACTACCAACATGTTTGAAGGGGTGAATAAAATCTAGGGCTAGGTTCTTGATCTACCATCTGGCCCAGATGATAAACCCACCACCCATTCTGGGCTCAAGAACGTCCTTCCCAATACAAGAAAGATGCTGATTTTTAGTCTAATTTCAGGCATGCATAAAACCAAAATTGTAAGTCATATGGAGGAACCATAAGATCCATCATGTGGATGGGAAAGTTCTCTAATTACACCTTGAATCTATTCTGAATCAATTCTAAGATTAATCTATGCCAGAAGTTGCAGTAAAGGGTCCTAAAATACAAATTTTTGGTAGTGAAGAGACAACTTCTTGAACTCCAACGAGCAACTTTACCTCCAAGATCGGCAGATGAAAATCCACCATTTCAAGCACACACATATATAGGAAAATTACACATGTTCCAACAACCATGACACCCACTTCCACCTGTAAGTGTATTTTCACTCCTGTTCTAGAGCATGGAAACACTAACAATAAATATTATTAAAGTTGAAGCTACAGTCCAAGAACTCAATTTTTGGTGCTTGTTGGCTGAAAATTGGCACTACCAACACATTAGAAGGGGAAAATAACATCTAGTACTAGGTTTTTGACCTCCCATCTTGCCTAGATGATAAACCCACCACCCATTCTAGGCTCAAGAATGCCCTTCCCAATACAAGAAAGATGCTGATTTTTAGCCTAACTTCAGGCATGCATAAAACCAAAACTGTAAGTCATATGGATGAACCATAAGATCCCTCATGTGCATGGGAAATTACTCTAATTACACCTTGAATATAGTTTGAATCACTTATAATATAAATTCATGCCAAAATTTGCAGTAAAGGGTCCTAAAATGCAAATTTTTGGTAGTGAAGAGACAACTTCTTGACCTCAAATTAACAACTTTACCTCTAAGATCGACAGGTACAAATCCATCACTTTGAGCATGTCTATATAAGAAAATTACACATGTTTTAATAATTTTGACACCCACTTCCACCCACAAGTGCATTTTCACTACTGTTCTAGAGCATGAAAACACTGAAAACAAATGTGTTTGGAAGGCTATAAGGAGAAATAAACTTGTCATGAGTAATTATTCAGGAATGCAGAGATGCTAAGTACTTTTAGTAAGCTTCTCTTAGCTTCAAGAATATGAAATTTTTTACTAACAGTGCCAACCATGTGAAAGTGGAAGCTGTTTTGGCACCACTAACCTACAAAAAAATATTAGTAAGTAATTAAAGATAAAATTTATGCACGTACTACCTACAAAATCAAAAACATTTGGTAAAATTGATTACATCTACATTTTATAAGTCAACATACCTAAATATTTCAATCCAATGAACCAATTGGATTTGCTTTAATCTTGATAGTATCAAGAATAGCTTCATGTTCTAACACATGAACTTTTTATAGATTCTTGTTTCTTGGCCTCCCATGATATTTTTACAATTGAATATTCATTGCAAGAACCAAATTTGAGTAGTGTAGAATCTTCCTGTGAGTTTCAAAGTCTTCAAATAACCATACATTTGAATTTTTTATAGGATATAATTGAAGCCAAGTTTCAGTGACTACCATAGACCCAGTGGGATAATTAATGTTTTCTCCATCTACAATCGTGGAAGTTAATTTTTCTTTCCATCTACACACTAACATAAGTAGTAATTTGATCCCTCTTCATTGTCTTCATCTGCAATAACTGCAAAAACATGGCTTGCATCATAATTTTTTTTTATGACATTATGAAGATAGATTATGAGAAAGTACATAAAGATTAATCTTCTACCTGGCTGTGCTAGATAAGATATATGGTCAAAGTCATGTGAGGATGTCATGCTAGTAAGTTGCAATGCTGGTGGAACCTAATATGTGTTGATTGGAATTAGAGGTTTGGAACTCTAGTCAACCAACCACTCTTATGACTCACAATCATTCCAAACAAAGTCCATGCATGTAGAACAAAAGCATTCCAAGTGTCATGTATGAATAGTCCAAGACCCTACATTTGAGCTACGAAATGAGTGGAGCTTACTTGAACCTATTAGAGTCATACAATCCTCATAGTTTGCCAAGTCTTTTTCCTCCATTAACAAAGAATGTCTATGAACATTAGAATTTTATTGAGAACTATGACATATGTTGTCATTACACCAGTCAACCATAGTTTTTGCAGCAATCAAATTAGCAACATTGTCATATTTAACTCCTCCCTTGTAATGGGTCTTTTTATACATGCTCCATCACCATCATGCTCCCCTTTTCCATTGCCAGCCTCAGTGAAACTCCAAATATGTTCTACACCAATGGTAACATGAATCCTAATAAACCAATAAAACATCTGTGCATTCTTGAATTATGATGTGTAATTATCTAACTAAATGTAATGCCATTTAAAATTAATGTTCCTCTGAGTCAACTGTACATAGAACTTATCAAAACCACCTTGCATATACTATGTATAATGTGATCGGTCATCATTGATATAGAAAAGTTACTCCCTTAATACTTTTTTATCTTCCTCTATACTATCAATTGCATACATGAATGCTATATACACAAATATGAAAATTTATGTTGAGTTGTAATATTGTGATTGAACTTCTATTTATGGTTTAAATGTGTAATTTTCTAGAAAGTTGACTACTAAAATAATATAATCAAGTGGGAATGTGTCCTTGATTAGATTGAAATGTTCATCCAAGAATTTAGCCCTATGGGTGTGCCTTTCATACTCATAAACAATTTTCTCCATGAATTCGACCATAAATTATAAAACAAGTATTTCTTTCGTAACAAGCTCACACCTTTTAGATCCTTTGCCATTTTTTACTTGATAAGTCACATATTTGTACTTGATCAAACCAACTAATTCCTATCTAATTAAACTTTTAAACTCCTCATGGATAAATTTTTATAATTTTGGCAATCCACCACAAATGTTACAATTTCCATCCAAACATGCTTTCTTGTAAACGAACTGTCCATCTGGTCTTTCACAAAAAAATATTTGAAATAAATTCCCTAGATATTTTTGATGGAACTTCTATGCCACACTCCTAAAAAATGTTAGTAGTATGCAAAGTACAATGAATATGGAAAAAAACATCATAGTGCATTGAAAATTCAACATGTTGCCTACAACAAGTGGTGCGTGTGTGATTTATTTTTACATAAAAATATTTAGCCATCTCAAAAAGTCTTTGACTAATAGAAATTTTTGGATGTTTTTCCAAAAACTTAGAGTACAATTGTGCTTGAGTCATATCCAATAAATGTTTTGGATGCAGTTCATGATTATGAGAGCCAACTCTTCTTTTCATTAGATCTCTTGCATTGGGTGAAACTCTTGTATTATCTTTCCAAAATTGTGCAAGTAATTCTTTCAAAGCATCAGCTATAGCCTTGTCCTTCCATGGAAGTCTACTAGAGAATGACCAGAGCTCTTTTAGATTGGGTTCATTAAGTCTTTCATTTTTTGCTATTGCTTTCATTAATATTTTTCTATTTATATCAAGTTTTTTACTTTTTTTTGAAATCAATCATTTTTTCCCCTATTTAAGCACTTACTGCACACGTTGTCATTATATGTCAGGTAACATTAAAATATTTGTTACATGATTTCATGCCTACAATATGATATGCAATATGTATATTTTCAAAAATTTCATCATTTTCATTATCCATGTTAGTTTTTCTTAGTCCTAATGTGTACATTATAGGTCTCATCTTAAGCGAATTTCATCACTGAAACAAATAATTGACATCTTTGACTATCACACTCCAATTTATGTAAGAAATTATCCCAAATTGATTGAGCCAATCTTATTGAATGGCGTTCAAACATTTTTTTATGCATTGGTTTCAAAATATTTTCATCAACTTCAATTAAGTACTTATCTTTTCTATGCACAATTCTTGGAGGTGTTGTTATTGGTGGAATCCATTCAGAGGGTGTTTAAAAATCATTATATGTTTTCATGAAATTTTATTCATTGTTTGTTTCTTCATTATGTGTTTCCATGAAATTTTATTCATTGTTAATTTCATCATTATTTGAGTCCATTAAATTTTCTTCATTGTTTATGGGTAAAGTATCATGCATAGGCTCTTCATCAACATAATAAAAAACTTTAAACTTTGAATGTGAATTTCCAACATTATCTAATTTTCTACTGTCAATTTCATCATAATTCAATTCATTATTGTTAAAATCATCATAATTCAATTCATGATTATAAATTTCATCATTATTTAATTGATTACTGTCAATTGCCTCATTATCTAAGGCATTTGGCTCACAGGGTTAGTGTTTTTACCTTGTCTAAAATGAATTGCTTGCATTCATACCTTGTTTTTTCTCTCAACTCTTCTAATTGCTCTGATGTTTTATTATTCAAGTTATTCCTCCTCCCTAAATGTAAACTAGAGCCCATTTTGACAAAAGAAACCAAGAAAGTACTTCAAATGTGGGGTCCAAAAAAAAACAACCAAGAAAGTAAGTAGGGAATGTCTGTAGGGACAACAATCTCGATTAGGGATAAAAATAGATGTTGAAAAGTGAGTTTTTGATTTTAATTAAATGAAACCATAATATAGTATTATAATGGAAAAAATACTTGAATATGAGCCTTTTTGCTTATTTGTATAGTATATGCCTATACTTCAAGGAACGCATACACGTTCTTTGAAGTATAGGCATATACTATACAAACAAGCAAAAAGGCTCATATTCAAGTATTTTTTCCATTATAATTCTATAGTATGATGCGATAACACTCAATAAGACTATAATATGATGCATAAATCCCTAATATGATGTAATAAGACTATCAGATGTTGCAATAACACTATCATATCATACAATAAGGCTCAATATGATACAATAAGACTATCATACGATGTAATAAGACTATCATGTGATGTAATAAGACTATCATGTAATGCAAAAAACCATCATGTATGCAATAAATCTCTAATATTATGAATTTAGGCTATCATATGATGCAATAAGGCTTAATATGATGTAATTAGGCTATCATATGATGCAATAAGGCTCAATATGATTCATAAATCCCCAATATGATGCATAAATCTCTAATACATGATGCAATAATACTCTTGATAAGACTATGAAGAAATAAGACTAATAAGTGATGCAATAAGGATCAATATGTAATAAGAAATGAGCTAATTTTACCCAAAATCCCATCATAAGTCCTTACAAACCTAGGTGAATAACAGGTTCATAAATTAACACTAATCACATTCATGAATTTATGCATTTGTGATGAAATCAAGGAACTTAGGGGTTATGTTTTTTATAAAATTAGGATTTAGGGTTACGAGTTTAGTGTAACAGGTTTTTACATGTGTATAAGTCATAAATTAGGGTTTAAGGGAACAACATACATGTTCAAGTGATAAAATTAGGGTTTATGATCAATATGTCATAAAATGTGACCTAATTTAGCCCTTTGAATCACATTGTAGACTCCAATTTAGGTTCAATGGGTTGAAATTGGCCACATTTGCATTCATATTTTCATTTATGATTAAATTAGGGTCAAATTAAGTCATACATGTTGCATCTAGATTAAATAATTGATTGGGCCATAAATTTGGTTTAGGGGCTCAATTTTCCCAAACCATGTCCCTAATTGAACCAATCAACTAATTGGTTCAATTCATGATAGATAGAATCATAATTAATTTTTTCCTAAATCATATATATCATGATCTTATAGTTATGTCAAGAAGGGGTTCAAATTGGCCTCCCATGCCTCCTCGATTGAATTACCCCTATGATTGAACCTTGTTATGCCATGTGTGTACCTCATACACCCAAAAGTGTTAAAGCTATAAGAGATACATCAAGTCCTGGAAGTTTTAGATTTAATAATGCCCTAGGAGGTTGAATTCAATTACACATCACCATGTATACCTCGTACATACTCGAAAGTGTCAACACTATTAGAAGTGGTAGGTCGTAGAAGCTTTAAAGAGCTAGATATCAGATCCATATGAGGCCCAATCTAATTAGATATGTATGTACATGTGTATCTTATACACACATATATTTGTGTTAGAGATCTAAATGTCACTTGTCTTAGAAGCATCAGATTTTTTAGAGCCTTAGGATTCCCAATCCAATCAAAAATTTCCACATGTGTAGGTCTAGTATACATGGAGAAGTGTTAAAGTTGTTAGATATGCACATCTTTGATACTTAGACATGTTCCATCACCAAGCCAACCAATCCAACTAAGGCCTAATCACAAATTTATCATATATACATAGAAGACAATAATGTAATCCAATCAACTCATGTTAGTAAATAATTCACATGGTGTGAGCCTTTGACTTGCCATTATTATACAAAAATTGTCATGTAGAGCCCTTTAAGGTCCAATCTAAATTTCAAGCAAACACCAAACGTTATCAGTTTTCTACATGTATGTATTCAAATTATTTATATCCCTCTACCTTGAATTACCTTTAGAGATCCCAAAACTTACATTAATATTAAGTCCTACACACGGGAGAGCATACAATTCAGTAATGGATGAACCTCAACCTTAAATCCCAAGATGGAGAAAGAATTCTGAGACATGTACTAGTTTATTGAAATCCACATCATAAACTTTAATCTCATTACAATGAAATATGAACAAGATGATTGAAGATATATGTAAAAAATATATATAATCTTGAAACCTTTTTTGAGGGGGTACACACTAGTATTCAATTTTGATTAACCATCTATATGATGTGAGCAATTCATCATCAACATGAACAATTATTGGGTCTCTCTACTTAGCATCATCCTTGAGGGGAAGTAGGTCTCAGATTTAGGGGACATTGTCACAGGTTTAATGTATCTTGAATAAGTTCAATAGAGTTTGAGCTGGGGTAACTTATACATTTGTCATACTTGGTCAATACTAGGTCTATGCCATCCTTTAATGGTTTCGAACAAAGTCCCTAATGCGTTTAGATATTTTTTAAGCTATACATTCATCATTAGGCATGTCATCTTAAAATAATATCTTAATTTAACACATCATCACTAATGGATACATGTGACCATTTCAAGTTTATTGAGCTCAAAACCACATCTTATACAAAATAAAACATGTACCCAACTCGACCAAAATATTTAAGAATTTAACATGTAAATAAATTGTAGGTCCATCATCCTACTTTCATATCTTACCATCCCAATTACATAGTAAGGTATAAAACTCTATAGTATTGATAAACATCAAGTCTTGTCTAGCTTGTTTTTGAGCTTACAATTGTTTCATCCATGGTGTGGTTAAGACTAGTCCCATGTCAAAGACACACTCTTCAGGTGACATGGGAATGGATAGAGTGGTTGATGGTTGTCCTATGTGTGATGGAGGGGTAGATGAAGGAAGTGCACAGAATGGAGGATTAACCATATTTTCACAAAAGATCTTAATTTTAGGCAAAATTTGAATACATTAGGGGAATCAAACTCGAATAATTATAACAATAGAAGACTCTTATTAGACTTTCAATTAGGACCTCAAAATGTACCTATTGAATTAGATGCAGTAAGTGACCTTGGAGGAAACTTAAGGGATTTTATTCAACACATTTTAGGAATGTTTTTATGACAATCCAAGGCATGATTCATACGTATTGGGCTCCATTATATAAAATTCTTGAAATAGATATCAAAGATATGCACTGTTATACCAAGGGATCAATTCTTATTTCTACTTACGTAAGATTATCTATACTACATAGTCCAATTCAACAAGTTTTCCACTTAGAAAAATTAGTTCAAAATTTATAAAAAAGGGGTCTGGTCAAAGATATCAAAGAAAAAACAAAAGGGTAAGATAGGATTTTAGGCTAGTAGGATAATATCAATAAGAAACACAAAATTTAAGGGCAAGTAGGATTTTAGGAAAGTAAGGTGGTAAGGTATATCCTTGCCCTACTAGGGGAAATATCCCAATAGTTGTGCATGTTTCAATTGTCAAACAAGGCTTTTGTTAACATGTGTTCTATTGATGAACCATATCCGTGTATATATTTATATTAAAGTGCACCATAAGCTAAACATGTAATATCTAATACTTGTTCAATATTTATTCTATAAAATTAAAAGTAACCAATCACATATTGACAAGTAAGAGTCAAGTATTGATACTCTAATGCACAATGATTGATACACTAAAGGTTAAGTTTTGATCATAGGTTTAAAAAATTCATTTTATGACCTCTTGTAATAAAATTAGTTATATTGTCAAATGTATAATGTGTTAGACCTTGAAACCTTAGTTATAAGAAGTTAAGATGACATATTATAATGGGTAGAAATTTTAAAGTCTAATGCGATGTTATGGCACCTTAGTTCACTGTCTAAAGCCAATGGTACCTTTACCCTATATGAAACATGAAATTTGACATTTACCCTATAAGGATGCATAGATAATGGGACCTTTCCCCCATAATAAACATGAAATTTGTTTATTTCATTTTATGGCAAAGAAACGTGCACGCATTATATAATGTGTACACATTATTTATTGCATTATATAATGCAGTACATGTTATTTAAATCTAAATTTCAAACTTAGCCCTTAGGCTAAAAAATGGCTTGGATTTTTGAGCCAAAGGCTTGAGACTGCACATCTACAACTGAGACTAAGAGTTTTAGGAAAAACCAACAAATTTCAAGTTTAATTATCAAATATGATATGGATTTAAACATCAAAATTTAAAAAATTATTACCATTATGATGAGCACATTTTTCTCTTTCTAAATATATGATTTATATATTTTTGGGCTATTTTAAGGGTTCAAACTATATTTGTTTCTAATAACACCTTTTTTAGGCCACTACATGCCTCACCCATACATGCCTATTCATTTTTATCTAATTTATTTTTCATTGATGTAAATGCAAAATAAATTATATGGTAACAAACTAGACCTAATTCTACACACATTCAAAAAAATCAAATTTCATTTTTTTTGAGGTGGTTAGGGTGGGTTGCATGGATGACTATCCATTTTTTTGTCAGTTTTTAGGATATACTTAATTGTAAAATTAATAAAAAAAATATTCATAAAAAAAATAAAAAAAATGTTTGTAATACACTAGAAGAGATAATCTAAATATTCATCAAAGGGTTGCTGACAATATTAAATGATGCTCAAAAAGTGGTGGGTCACACGGAATGGTACAATTCAAATTTTCTTAAAAAAATAGGAGGTCCTCTTCAAATTTTAGATGTTTGACCTATTTATACTTAACCATTTTTCAAAAAAAATAGTTTTTTGGAAACTAGACTCAAAATGATACAATTCATGTTTTTATACCATCTTCAAATTTTGAGTGTAGCCATATCTAATTATCTATAGAAGTTCACATTTCTAAAATTTTAGAATAATCATGTCCATGAGTATGCCATTTTTTGTCCCCACAAGTTGGTGCACTTACCCCCTCCCTTAATGACTAATTTAGAGGCTACTCCAAGTTTGCCCTAAAATTTTATAAACAAAGTGGGATCAAATATTTTAGTCATTACATTCGCAGGCTACTCTTTAGATATCAATAGGAAACATGTAGTCCTCTGACATTTTTTTGTTGTTTAATGTAAAGATTTCAATGTAGACAAAAACTCAAATGGATAGACAACAACAAACAAAGATCTAGTTGTGTGGACATAAGATGTATCAAATTGTCCACCAATTTATTGTAGGGTGATTCATTAATCGATGATGAATCATCATTAGCTGATAACTTCATCTTGACCTCCACCATAATCTTGGAGATGCTAATCAGATAAAATATATCAGGCTCTTAGAGCCTACTTAAGTCTCTATAGGGACTTAATCATCTTGAAAACTAAATGATCATGACCTACTCTAAAATATTCAGGTTTCAACATGCAAACCTCTTAGTCCAAACCTTCATTTAGGGAATAAAATTGAGAAGCTATACAAATAAGTAATCAAAATGTGACCATCTTCATAATAGGAGTAAAAAAAAACTCCTCAATAGTAGCAATGGGAGTAAAAACCAAATTTTAAATAGCTTTGGGAGTAAAAACCAACTCCATAGTACTAGTAGGAGTAAAAACCAACTCTACAGTAGGAGAAGAAACCATATCCTCATATATTCCCTCATGTTAGGAAAATTCTTACACAACAAGATGAACCTTGTATTTATCCAAAACACAAATATTGGAACCCATTTTCATCCAATGGGTTA
Organism: Torreya grandis; assembly: GCA_037957365.1. Lineage (NCBI taxonomy): Eukaryota > Viridiplantae > Streptophyta > Pinopsida > Cupressales > Taxaceae > Torreya > Torreya grandis. The sequence goes on along the minus strand of JARHVA010000009.1, from coordinate 10,214,092 downwards.
TTTAACTATCACTCTCATTCCATTAGATATTTTTGACACTACTCCTTCTTTGGTTGATGTTGTTAGGTTTGAGATAGAGCTAATTTCTACTACATGTGTATTTAAAATCATTTCTCAGCCTCTTCAGAGCATGTTTGATGATTGATATATGATCGAACCTTATCATTTCACTAAATATTTTGAATGCTTCAAGTTCACTTCCTCTAGAGATGTTGGTTGTGTTCATATGACTAATTCCTACTACTTGTGAGCCTACAAATGATCAATCTAGTACAAGATCATTTTCTTCTACTCCACACTCTGGTTTATTTGATGGCATTAATGACTTAGATTATTTAATTTTTGGTAGACCATGATATGTCCCTCTTCAAAGTTTGGCTTTGGGACCATTCCCACCAACCTCAAATGATTCAAGTACCATACAAAGGTTACAATCGAGATCAAAATTACCATGCTCTATTAAAGTAACAACCTTGTTTCTAGTCATATGAGCTAGTGCCTTTCAATGAGGCATATCATCCTCCTACATAATTACATGTGCATCTGAATGATATTGAGGAATTTCATCCTCCTTCACATCCTTTATAATGTAAATTACCTCTACAACTAGTGCATGTAAGTTCACTTAAGTAGGGTCAGTAAGCCTATGAGTAATTTCATCCTCCAACACATCATGTATGGTGGAGTCTCCCTCCACACGTACATTTACATTGACTATATTAGGGATAACAAACCTTTAAAGCCACCTTTGCAAATAACCATAGAAATTACTCTATCCTATTTTACATCATACACAATACATTACATCCTAGATATTTTTGTATCACTATTTGGAATTTTTTATTAATTGACTAGCAAACAAGATATTTTTATTCATGATAGGAAAATACCTAACATTTTTTACTTTTAATTTTTTATCATTATTCAATACTATGCATTTATCTCTTATCCCCTCTACTACATATGAATGACCATTAACTAATGGAAATGTATAAACAAAGTCTATACTTGTAGTAATTTTGACATACTAGTTCTTACAACATTTGAAATGTTTGCATGTGTAAAAATCAATGAATCAAAAACTAGTAGCATATAGCACTGACATTCGAGTATAATAACACAAGGGCATACTCTTCTTAATAATCTTGTTCTTCAACTACTACGACATTTTCCACTTGACTACTTTATTGAGAAAGTGCATATTTTCTCTTATGACAATCCTTTTTGAGATGCCCAAACTTGTGATAATAAAAACACTTTACCTAAAAATTTGAAGACGAAAGAACATGGATATGTTTCCACTTCCTCTTTAACTAAACAATAAGTATAGTCTTTGTTTATCTAGAATTGGACTCACTAATTTATGTCTACATGCATTCCTTCTACATTAAATAGTAAGTAACCTAATCAAATGTTATGTTATGCCTTTCAACCATCAAGTGTAAAGCCTCCATGAAAGATGCATATGGGGGCGTCAATTTGTTTAGAATAAGAGCCACCATGTAGTCGTCATCCACCTTATTTTAAATGGCTCCTAACTTGTGTTAGAGATCTTTCATATGAAGAAGGTGTCCTGAAAGAGACTCATTCTCATACATATTTGAGGAAAATAACATATTTTTTATGTATAAAACCCAAATTTTCTCTAAAGTTTGATATTTATTTTTTGAACTTGTTGAAAATGCATTTGCCGTAATGGCATTCTAAACATTAGGAATCATGTCATCTAACACAGATAACTCTAACAATAGTAAGGCCTCTATATGATGCTTGTCATAATCCAAAAAGTTTTTAATAAGTCTTCTTTCAATGCTCATAATGATTTTATCACAGTCATGATATTATGCAATTGTTAAAACCTTATGACTCCAAACATTATGATTAAGAATATTTAAATTTTGAGCTTCTGGTAGAACCAAGTTTTGAATATTGACCATTTTATACAATTTTTTTGAACTTTGATTCATAAATAAATACAACCACTAGGAAAAGTATAGTTCTAACACATAAATCAATGCAACCATAAAAATATAGTTCAAACATAGAAATTAATTCAACATGAAATGTACAATTTTGATCCATAAATTAATACAATATAAAAAGTATAGATTTGATAAATAAATTAATGTAATAGGGATATACACAGTTTATGTTTTGATTTGCTTATACAGTGAACTTCAAAAAAATTACTTTCATAAAATCATAAATCGATGTGTGCCCTATTGAAAACATTGCACAAAATAGAATTATAGATCATGTAAAGCATTGTACAAAATGATTGATCATGCCCTAACGACATCACCATCATTTTGGTCCTTCAATGCCATTTTATCTAGATTTTTCATTTACATATGACATGCTTTGCTCTGCTAATTAATTTTATTTAGTGCACTTGTCTCTATTGCATTTTTCCTTGAAATTAATTCCCTTTAACTTTGTGCCCTAAGGAATTAACTACTTGTCATAATATTGGGATCCTAACAACTACTAGTTATCAAAGACTTGACTTATTATTATAAGTCTAGTGACTGCTAACTATTAGTGACATGGGGTATTCTTGTGATCCTAGCAACTAATAGCTATTAATGACTTGATATTTTCATGCAAGCCCAATGACCATTATCTTTTAGCAACTTCATATATTCTTGTCAACCTAGTGACCGCTAGTTATGAGCATAATTTATGTGGGCCCATAGGACCATATAAGTGGGCCCATCTAAGTACAAGTCCCAACTTACTATTTAGAATTATAAAATTGATTGTGCTTACAAGGTCAACCTCTGTGGAGATTTGGATTTTATCTTTTCTTATAATATTATTTAAGCAATTGATTTTGTGCCCTCTTAGGGTAAGAAGGTATATAATATTCTAAATATTTTTTGCAACATAAATTTTCACCCTTGGAGAGGTTTATTCAGGATCTCTCCAATTGAACTACACTATTGGGATAACCCTAGGGTGTGGGTCACCTATGGTGGGGTTGAACCTCTAGAGAAGGTTGGCTTCCTCTTGATGGATCACGTATACTAATGTTTGCACTAAGAAAAGGGGTATAAAGGGGGAAAGGGATCCTAATAAATTTAACCAAGTGATGCACTAAATTAAATGAGAAATCACACAAGCATGAAATATACATTGAAGAAGCATAAGACAATACTAGCTCACACAATCTCAAAATCTAGCTATTTGCATAAGTATTTCATACACTAGGTTTAGGAAACAATGAATGAAGCCAAGAGGAGTTATAAGACTCACACCAAGATTACATTAATGATAGAAAAAACACAAATGTAGACCTGTAATCAACTAGAAAACACCCTAAAATAGTCAAGAAAGAAAGACATTGGTGTGGATGATTCTCCTTCATAATGCCATCATGCACAAGCTTACTAAACAGAGTTCAAAAGAAAGAGATAGGTAAAAGAAGTCTTTTTTAGCTTCAATAGGTATTTCATACAAGTTTTGATAGGGTCTAGCCTTATCAAATGAGAGTATCTACTCTTACAAATTGAGAGAGAATTCTATCAAAAATTAGAGAGAGTCTTCTTCTAAGAATTGAGAGAGCGCTACAATGTGTCTTAAAATAAAAGATGTAGAGAAAGGGTAAGGAGAGAGTGAGCACACCATCCTAGATCATTAAATGGGTTCTAATCACTTGGATGGGGTCCCAACCACTTTTGATCTATTAGCATTAATTCTACCTCCCAACTAGCCATTCATTAGCTCCAAATAACTTCAAACCCCTCATTGACTTTAGAAGACATACTAGAAAACAAGAAATTGTTGGAGGTGTTGAGTCATGATCTATGTTTATGAAGAAAATACTTTAAAGGCTTTGTAAAAGACTTGAAAGCTTCACATGTACTTCTCCAATCCCCAAAATTACTTCTTGAACTTCTTTGCCACCTCCCACTTGTCTTTACTATAAGGACAAAGTCCTCATGTATTTGATCTTGATGACTCTCATGTATTTGATCCTGACAGAGCCATCTCCATGTTTGCTTTGAGTGGCGGCTTGTTAGAGCCATAACTGTTATGGGAGATAAGACACTCTTCTATATCTTATACACATTTTCCCCTATTCCAAATTTAAATATAACCTTCTTATATATTGAAAACCAATCTAATTCATTAGTTTTTGTATCGTCCTTATATTTATGAATATTCATAGATCATATAACTTCATTTTAGATTATTGTTAGTCTATATTTGATCTTTGTACTAGGTCTTAAAATAACTAATTTGATTCTACTAAGCTTTAATGGTGATGTTTGATCCTAAAATATCCACTTTGGTTTAATTCGGATTATGTTTTGACCTTCAATCAAAGTCTCATATCTTCAACTTTTAATACTGACCATCGATCTTAATTTGGGCTTGGAGATTATGACACCTTCAAGGTTCATTATTGGTCATCTATTTGTGATCTGCATTAGATGAACACTGTTGGATCTTCACTATCATGCACCATCAATCTTCCTCTGTACAAATGAACATGAGCCGTAGATCTTCTTCCAGTTTAACACGGTTGAGATAATTGTCACCCACACATTTATCTTTGAGATTCACTAACCTTTTGACCCATCACTTATTGTTAGACCTACTTTATATGATGGATTATTCACCATAAATATATTTTGGCCCACTGGCTTTGTCAATCACCACACACTATTAGATCTCTATTCAATTACCCAATATTTTTCCACTTATCTACTTCGTGCTTATGCTGATGTTTTGAATTGATGTTCACCATTGATCTTGGGTACATGATCAAATGCAATTTATTAGATCTTTAGGACCCACTAACACTGTCAAGTTGCCATTTGTCATTGGATCTTCAGTATGATTGAATGTTGATCATTGATCTTGGAGCATTTAAATTCAAATGGCTATTTTATGAGGCCCAAATTTGACATTTGCATGCATGTTTATGGATTTTTAAATCCAAACAGTTAATTGATGTAGCTTTAACTTGATGTCCCCGTGCATGTTTCATTATACAGGTCTAACTTTGAAGCCTTATATCTTGAGATAGCAAGCTCATCAAGACACCAAAATTGAAGAGGATGATTTTGGCATGAATAACTTCATGTCTATAAAATATTTTAACTTGAGAGGCTCCCTAAGTGTATTTATTAAATGTGCAACCAGACTAATCTACCCATTTTTGCATGATGTGCTTATGATAGTCTGGTCTTTATAGGCTTGTGATTGAACTTTCAAGGCTCAAAATGAGTCTTTGAGACTTGTGAAACCAACTTTATGTCCATGAAGGTCATGATCACCATGAGAACTTGCTGATCCTTTTTCACCTTCCAATCTTAGACTTGTTTCTAAGCCTTTTGATCACTTAATTAGGTACTCTACTAAGCTAATCACTCCATACCAAGACCTCTAAAAACTAATCCATTTAGGCAAATTTCCATATGTAGGTCAAAATTGGCAAACATTTCTAATGACATATTGGAGTTGTGTGCCTTCTATTCAAGATACTAATGGACTTAAAATGATCCATTGGGCATATGCAGTCATAGTATTTTCTCCCAGCTATCATGAAACTGACTCAAGGTTGACCCCTTTCTAGAAGACCTCCTCTTGAACCAACAAAGACCAAAAAGAAAAAAAATAATAACAAATGTGCCCAAGGCACTTATTAAAAGGGAAACACAAAATTGTAATAAATGTGCACAAGGCACTTAGAGGAAAGCATATAAAAATACTCTAATATGTTACAATATCATACAATAGCTGTAAACTTTTCTAATAAAAAGGCTTTAAATGAATTCCATTGACTGGGATGGTTAATATCTCTCCATTGAGTTGGAAAAGCTAAAAAACATTATGTTGTTTGCATCCATGGATCAAATAAGGACCACTCCACAAGCTATCAAACTTGGTGTGGTTGTCTAGCTTATCTGTATTTGAGTCTCATTTGAGGAATAAGTCCCCTTCCTTAAATTCCCTTATTGTGGCTCTCTTGTCAAAGGCTTTTTTGACCTGAGCTTGATGTGACTCTAATGTTTTCATTGCAAGGTCCCTAGTTTCTTAAATCTCCATAAGCTCTATCATCCTCATGTTCAGAGACTCACTCTCCATCAACTCAAGCTGATGGGCTAACTCAAATGCAGACAATTTAAGATAAATGGGCCATTTGGCTTCCCTTCCATATACAAGGACATATGGAGAATTACCAATGGTAGATTTGGGAGTTACTCTGTCAACCCATAAGGCTATCCTTAGCTTTGTATGTCACACTCTTTGATTCTCTTCCATGGTCCTCTTAATAATCCTTATCAAGTTCTTGTTTGTGGACTCTGCCAGTCCATTGCCTTGGGGGTGGTAATTGGAGGATGTACTAAGGTAGATTCCTAACTTAAGTGCCCATTCACTTATCTTCATGCCCACAAATTCTAAAGCATTATCTAAAATTATAGTAGCTAGGACACCAAACCTAGTTACTATGTTGTCATAGAAGTTCAAGACTGTTGTTTCATTGGATTATTTCAAGGCAATTACTTCCACCCACTTAGTGAAGTAGTTATTTGTAGTGAGCACCCATTTATGCTTTGGACTTGAAGGTGGATTTATCATTCTTATGAAGTCCAAACCCCATTACATGAAGGGTTACTCCACTTGGATTGGGTTGAGTGGAAGATATGATAATTTTTATTTGCCTACAAATAGATCACACTTATGAAATTTTCTATCCCATCAAAGGAATCTTTGAAAAGGTTGCCAAGTAATAACTAGATCTCATTACCTTTTCTACTATTGTTCTTGGTGCAAAATGGCCTCCTACAGGTCCATCATGAAACTGCTCCAAGAGCTTTGTCACTTGATTGTCATCAATGCACCTAATAAGTACCCCATTGAGGTCTTTTCTAAAAAAAAACACCATCAACTAATGCATAAGGTATGGATTGAAATTTGAAATACCTTATTTTTTTTCTGTCCAAACTTTTGGGGCATTCTCTTGTCATCAAGAAATGTGTCATATCTTAGAGTCAACTATTATGAAGTGAAGGTGCATCTATTTGTGAGTTGTATTATGTCACCAAACAACTTATTTATCTTCTTGGAGATCTTCTACCATATGCTCACACAAGCCTTTACCTCTTACCAACTTGGTGACTTTGATTTCCACATCATGCTCCATGACCTTGGTAATCCAACCTGCTCTCTTCTCATTCAAGTCTTTGTTAAGGAATAAGTCCCTAACTCTAGGATGAGACACCATAAGATAAACCTTGCCATTGTAAAGCATTGGCCTAAAAATTTTTAGGCTCCTTAAATCTAAAGAACTTGTGTTTCTATAAATGTGTACACATCATATCCCTCTAGCCCTTGAATAAAATAGGTAATTAGCTACTCAAGTCCTTCACCATTCTTTTGCATAAACATAGCTAATATATTATCAATATTCCCAAAGGTGTACAATATGAAATCCTTTGAGAAATCAATATTTATGAGTGAGGGTGCTTAGGCAATGGATTGATTAATGGCCTCAAATGTTGCTTTACCTTCATTTGACCAAGTAATCACTTGGATCTTCTTTATAATGGTGGTGATGGGTTTGACCAGGTTTGTAAAATTAGGTATAAACATTCTCACAAAATTTATCTTCCCAAGGAAGATCTAGATTCCTTCTTTATGCTTTGGTAAAGATAAGGTCAGAATGGCACTTATTCTATCAAGGTCAATGGATAATCCTTCATTTGAAACAATGTGACCCAGAATTTTGCCTTCATGAACATCAAACACACATTTTTGAAGATTTAAAGATCTCCCATTCTCTTCACATCTTTCAAATATCAACCTTAGATTATATAAGTGTTCATTGGATTTCTTAGAGAAAACTATGATGTCTTCGAAGTAAACTAGCACCATTTGATTTAACAACCCTTAGAAAGCCATGTCTATGGAAAGTTTCTACTACATTTGATAACCCAAAAGGAATCTTTTGGTAAGCATATGTGCCCCACTTTTTGATGAAGTTAGTCTTATATTGATCTTCTTCTCTTACTAGCACTTGGTTGTAACCTGAATACCCATCCAAAAGGGTAAAACATTCTAAACCAAAAACAATCTAAAGGAGTTTCTCCATGGATGGTAGGGGGTAGTGATCCTTCAAGGAGACCCTATTCAGATCCCTAAAGTCAACACATAATTTGATCTCCCCATTCTTCTACCTCACAGGTACCAAATTGGCTACTCATGAGGAGTGCTTGATGGGAAAGTTGGTCTTAGATTCAATTAGTTTAGTCAATTATTTCCTCATAAACTCTTCTATTTTGGGGTTTATAAACATTTGCTTCTACTTGACAAGCTTGGCATTAACCTCTAGTTCTATAGTGTGTTGGGAAAGCTTGGGATCAAATCCTCTCAGTTCACTATATTCCCAAACAAAGATGTTTGCATATTCTTTACAAAGTTCTATGAAAGCATGCCTCTCAACTTTAGTGCTTACCTTTACAAGCTTGAGGAGCTTGTCTTTGAAGATAAGGACTCTTTCATAGTTCTCTTCATTTATTGACATCACTGCCTTGTCTTTTCTCATATGATCTCCCTCATAAAAAATATTATCAAAGGTGTATTTTAACACCACCATTGTTTACTTGATTATTTATCTTTACCTATTGTTCTCCAATACATAATGTTTCCAATATGGTATTAAATTTGATGGTTTGGATCTTATAGAATTAAAGAAAGGGATATAATTTTTTCATTGCACTATGAGGACAAGGGTATCATCCAAGGTAAAAATAAGGATCATCATTTTCACATAGGAATCAATTTGAGCTAACTTTCACTCCATTGGAAATTAGACTTTTAAATCTTTCCTTCAAATGTTCCTTTTCAAAATTTGATTGGGATTGAGGGAGTTATGAATGGTTAAATTTTGCACTCTAAAATGAGGGCTAATTTTAAATAATATTGCATATCTCATAAATTGTTGTGATCTTTTTGGTAATCTTTTTAGGGATGTAGAGGATTTGTGCTAGGAAGTTACAGTTTTATTTTTATACATTTGCTCCTTGTTTTGATCGAGTTGTCCCAAGTCTATGGTTTTCAATAAAATCAATCTCTAGGATGCATTTTTTAGTTTTTATACCATTATTTTAACTTTTTCTTAAAGCTCATAAAAAATAATTTTTATTTTGAAGAGGAGGTCATGTTCATTTTTAAATTGTCTTAGGGTGTTTATTCAAAGATGGAAATAATTTCTGAGGTTCCTATGTTGAAGGGGCACAATTTATAGTATTAGGAATCATCTATGAAAAATGTATTGAGTACCATGGGTTTGTATTATTTTTTTATGGGGACTTTATGGATTAATTATACCGAAGAATAATATAATTATTACTTACATATAAAAGATCAGGGGTTAGGAAAGATTTTGATCAACATTGCACCCGAGCTTCATTTTCATCTTGAAGGGATGGATATGCCATATGAGATATGGCATAAGTTGAAGTAGTTGTATGACAAAGTAATTTTTGAGGATGATCTTGTTTAATGTAGAAAATAAAGTGAGAGAATTAGATAAATCAAATCATGACTTTCAATGGAGATAATCAAGTTAAAGGAGAAGATTAAAGACTTTGAGAAACATGCAAATTAGTGTGTTTATGGTTCTAATTTTACTAATTATAAGTTTGTTGATATTTATACCTCCACTAATGATCTTATTATTTCTTTTATTGATTCACATTATTATATTAAGGATGATACTATTAACCATGCTATTGATCACATTGTTGATGTTCATATCATTAATGATCATGTTGATGATCTTATTAATCATTTTAATGAGGACCATGTTGAGAGTAGGTATTTTTATCCTAATATATGTAAATTTTATAATCACACAAAGGGAACCAAATAAAATTTATTTCATAAAATGGGTTATACAGGTGGTGACTTGGAAATAACGATCAAGGTATTATTTTTCCTACTTAGGCATCTTTGCCACATATAAGAGAAGGCATTAAATATTCCAGAGATTATCATCACCGTATATATGAAAAATATTCCTTTGAAAATGGGGAAACCAAGTGTTAAAATTTATCTCATGATAAAATTAATATGGGGAAGAAGAAAAAGATGTCCTTCTATTGTGGCAAGATGTCATTTTGTTAGGATTGTTTTATAAGTAAAAAAAGATGAGAAGAGGAGACACTTTGATTCATTCAAAAAGAGGGATTATTGTGGGACCCATAATTCATCATTTATAATACATAGGGGCATTATCAACTTCAATACCTCAAAGATATGAAAATCAATATGGATTTGGCTATGATAATGGCAAGTTTAGGAAGAGGAATGATGGCTTAGTTTTCCTTTGATTGAGAGAGCATGAAGAAGGCATACTTGGAGCCATTTGGATCTAATTTTTTATTATTAATCATGAATATATATGAGAAAAATGTGGTGTGGGTCAATATACCAAAGATTAGGGATTATTTTCTAATAAATAAGAAGAGTTTTCAGGAATTATTTTTAGATTCCTTACTGAGAAATCATGCTAGACATAGAAGCATATGACTGCATTGTAATTGAAGAGTATATAGGTGGGAGGAATTGAGGTGCCATTATATCATAGGAATATCACTAATATCATATTTATTTCATATGAAAGTAAACTATGTTGAATTTTAATCTTGATAAGTTGTTTGACTCAGTGTTAGATTTTAACAATTTTATTTCAACAAATGATTATTATTGTGAGGCTTTGAGTATTGCAGGAAGCATAATATATTTATCACACACTCATTTATGATTAAGGTATCCAATGAAGAATATTTTATTTATTGATCTTGAGGTATCTAATGAATAATTATTTAATTGATGATAAAGGTATTCAATGAAGAATAGCTTCATTGTTGTTCAAGTATCTAATGAAGAATTGCTTCATTGATGACAAAGGTATCTAATGCAGAGTTGCTTCATTGATGATAGAGGTATCTACTAAAAATTTGATTTATTAATGTTTAGGTATCCATTTAATATTTGAATAATTGATGGCAAAGGTATAAAATGAAGAGTTAACTCATTAATGATAGAGATATCCAATGAGGAATTGCTTAATTGATGACAAAGGTATCCAATGAAGAGTTATTTCATTGATGACATAGGTATCCATTGAAGAGTAGATTCATTGATGTTTAAGTATCCAATAAATAATGAATTCATTGATGTTGGATGTCACATGATTAATGGTTTCATTACATAATCAAGAATGGATTAATTAATCTCAAATTTTGATGGACAAAGGATTAAGTGTTAGATTTGTTTTTTGAAGAAGCTCTCATAGAAGTCAAGTTTGTACAATTATGACATATGCTCAAAATTTAGGAATTTTTCATCAAGTGGAGATGGTAATATGTGACATATTATATGTTTAATCCATGTCATATTTATTGGGGATGTTAGTAAATAAAATATTTCTTATCATCTATTCCTTCAAGAAGTGTAACACCATCCTATAAATATATTTAGACGAATCAAGTAGGGACATTTATTTATCTCATGTGAGGCCTCTAAGTTTATGGTTGTTGGTAATATTTCACTATTATTTTATGACATATTATATATTTCTTCCATGTTAGGATTTAGGGAGATGTTAGCATGGAAAATCATACTTGTTGTATTCTTTGAGGAACCTAGTGAGAACTAGGCATGAATGACTTGTCAGGATATTTTTGAACCTTGTGATCTCTAAGTATGGAAAAAATCAAAATTTTTGGGAACTTAGGACCAACTATTCATGAAGGACTTGTCAGGATATTTGAGAACCTATAAACTATTAGGTATCAATGACCTGGAGTATTTATAAAAACTTATTGACCACTAGGTATAAACAATATGGTGTATGCTTGGGAAGCTAACAACCACTAGATATTAAAAACTTGGAGTATTCTCTTAAATATAGTAACTACTAGTATCAATGACTTGGACCATTCTTGGGAGCCTAGTGACCATTAGGAATATGTGATTTGGTGTATTCTTAAGAGACTAGTGACCACTAGCTATTAGTGACTTGGCTATTCTTGGAATCCTAGCGACTACTAGCTATTATCAACTTGGCATATTATTACGAGCCTAGTAATCAGTAGATATCAATAACTTGGCATATTTTTGGGAGACTATTGACCACTATCTATAAATAAATTTTTGTATTGGTGGGTTCCAAGTGACTACTAAATATCATTGACTTGGTGTATTCTTGAGAACCTAAGGACTAGTAGTTATCAACTTCTTGGACCATTTATGTGACCTCATCTAAGTAATAAGTCCAAACTTACTCTTTAGAATGTAAAAATTAGTGGTACTTGAAAGGTCAAACTATAAAGAGATTTGGATTTTATCTCTCCTTATAATGATATTTAAGGAAGTTCTCTTGTATCCTCTTGATGTAAGAAGATAAAGTAAGATTCTATTTATCAAATGCATCTTTTAACATCACCATTATATGCTTGTTTGCTTCTCTTCACATGTTGTTATCCAATATATAGTGTTTTTAATACCATGTCAATATATGCCATTGTATTTATTGTATTTTTGAAATCCATTTATTAGTTATGTATTATTATTGTAGTGTACATGTATTTTGGATGCTTAATTAATTGCACTTATTTAAATTACATTTTGATGAACTCGTGTTGTCTTATGCCACTTTATGGTTACATATTGTTTTGAGTACCAATTTATTCATACCTCAAAGGGTTTGATTTTATTATGTGATTATAAGTAAGAATTCTTAGCATTTTTTTATGTTTGATTTGCTAGATCTTAAACCCTAGGTCACTCTAATTGCTGAAAATTCTTAAAACCCTAGGTGTTTGTATTTATGTGGTGTGTATACTTTCATATTTGATTATAATTTATGCAACCTGAATTATATAAAATCAAGGCTCCATTTGTATCTTTACATAATATTTTCTTAAGTATATTCTATTTATTTTTCATATGTTGTTTATGTGTTATATCCCTAGGGCTTTGTTGGTAAACTTTAGATTTATCACTCAAAAACCAAGATATTGGTTATAAGATCCTATTTTGTTGCATGTATGTGAATTACCCAAAAAAATTCTTGAAATGGATAAAAATACTCCCTTATTTGATATTTATGCTTAAATATAATATTACATCCTCTCAAATAGATAATTACATAGTGCAGGACTCTAGCATATTATTAGAGACTATTGATATTGATTCCCAAGGGTTCTTGGTAAACATACATCATATCATATGCTTTCAAATTAATATTTTAAAATGAAATCCTCTTCAAAATTCTTATATGTGCCTAACTACCAAATCTATAGTCGAAATAGTGATCCTTATTACATTTCAAATCATTTTATGATTCATGTCATAGTCTTCTTCATAGCGATAGATTTCTCATGCAATTATTTTTTTAAACCTTAAAGGGCCATGGTATTTAATGGTTTTTATCTTTAGATTCTTTAACAAACTTTAAAACCCTAGCCAAACATTTCTCCATTTTTTTAAAGTCAATATTGATTTTTGGATTTCATTTATATATTAAGTGATCCATGTGTTTGTAAATCACATAGAAACATATCTATATTTACACATAATTCAAGACATATCCACTCTATTAGGGATTTAAATGTAAAAATTAAGTCTCATGTGAAGATATCTACTTATTACATAAAAATTGAGCAATACAGATGACATATTACGATGTGAATCATACAATGCAAATGAGGGATAAAGCTCAAAAACTTGTAGTCCCCCTAAATGAGAGAATAATAAAATTATTCCTCAAAATCCTTCCATATCCTGGGTTCAAAGTACATGCAAACAATTATGGCATCATAGATCAAATTCATATTACCCAAGTAAAAATATGTATCTATACTCGTTACTTCAAATATTAACATTTTATAAGGATATTCTCTACAAAACTTTATATTAAACTATTATACCTAGTAATATTTAACCTTCTCACTTTGTTGTAATTTTTGATTAGCTAAATGATGGTAAGAAACCAATTAATTTATATAGACACCTAAATTCTGTCACATTTAGTGCCATAATTAACTTTACTTAATATTGACACACTAATTCAACCACTACCCTAAATTAAATTTTTATCCTAAGGTCCCCTAAAATCGATTCCCTCACTTTTTTGAATAATTAATTAGTGAATATAATTTAATTGATCATGCACACATCATTCCAAAATTTTCAAGTCACCACACATCTTTCACATTTCTCCCAACCAAATATTGATTCATCCAACCACTTCCTTACTTTCTCAACCAATTGTTGAGTCATAATTAAACATTTTGAATAAAATTATGAGTCATCTAACTACCTTGACTCATTCATGATAAACTTTCAACTACCAACTAACTTCTCCCTTATTTATCAAACACGTATTGGTCTCTTCCACTTGGATGAGGACTCAAATATGATCATCCAAAATTAACATAATTCAATAAATTTGGATTTATCCTAACCATTCATTTTCTCATCTTAAAGCCTATAAATGAAGTGTCATCATCCATTTCTAACGTCAATCATCAAGCTATTGAAGTGATATCAAAATCATCTTGTGCATTCATAAGAAAATCAAGAAATTACGTCCATATGATGTTAATATTCCCTTTGCCTTGGAGAATGAATTGAACATTCACATATCACATTGCAAGAGTAAATCAAAGTTCATCAATGGAGAAGGTGATTTACATTGTTGGTAAGATGATACATTTTAAGTATGCTTGTTTTGTTTACTTTGATTGAATAACTCTAACTAAAGTTTTAGTTTATTTTTTTAGAATAGGAAGTTAATTGTTTCTTTCATTCCATAGATTGTAAAATTTAACTATCACATTCTAGCATGTTTGATGGGACCCATTCCCAGTCATTTTTCTAAATTTTTTTTGTTTTTTTTGAAGGTTTAGGTTAAAAAAAAATAGTATTGTTATGCAGGTTTTAGGCTAATTTGAATCTAAGTTGTTTGTTAAATTTATTCCATTCCAAACCCATTTTTTTTAATAAATAAAAAATATAAGACTGTTAAGATGGATATAACTTCTAATTTTCCATCTATTTTTTTACTAGTTTGTTCATTTTTATACTATTAATAACCTTTTAAAATTTCATAAAAATATGAATTATGGTTTAGGAGATATTATCAAAATCACAACTATTTTTTATGTAAAAAAATACCCAAATGTTAAAATAGCTATAACTTCTAATTTAAAATATGATTTTTTATGTTCTTTTACAGGTTTGTTTAGTTTTATACTAACAATAAGCTGTTAAAATTTCATGCAAATATAAATTGTGGTTTATGTGATATCTTTAAAATCATGACTATTTTTTTTAGAAAAAAGTGATTAGTAAATTTAATTTCTTTTGACATTTTTTTTAGTTTCTATAAATTTTAGTTTTTATAAATTTTAGTTTTGTAGGGATATTTTTTAAATTTCTACTAACATTTTAACTTGCATATTTTTTGCTTGTCAAAGATTTTATTCACAAAATACTAATGATTTTTATGTAGATTGCTTGCCAAAGACCTAAAAGCTAAACAAACAAACAAAAACATTTTTTTTATTTTTTATTTCATAACCTTGATTTCTTTTAATTAAGTAGTAATTAATAAATTTCATTTCTTTACGAAGCTTACTTGTTTGTATTAAAAAAATTTCATATGCTCTTTCCTTTCATCACACGGGTGATGAGCCTTGGAAATGAGAAATAATTCTTGTAATTTTGTGTTACCTGAGTTATTCTCATGTGTGGTCTTTCCTCACATCACACTAGTGATGATCCTTGAAAATCATAAATGATAATAATCTTATTTTTTTAAAATAATTTAGGGACTTCATTGACTGTGGATTTCACCATAACATGGTAAGCCAAATCCTATGTATTTGTGGTGTATAGAAATTGAGGAACATTTATTTCAATTTCCAAAGAGATTGTGTTTTAAGCACACCATGGCATGTCCTATGGATGGAGTGGGTACATAAGGACTAGACTCTTTTGTAAAATTCATTAATCAAATTATTTAATGGTCTTGGACCTCATCATATCTAAATGTATATATAGGACATCCCCTAGTTTAGCTTGTAAAAACCTTAAGCCTTAAGAAGTCATTCACTTGTTTGAACTTTAATGCACTGACAAATATTTGGCTCTAAGAAGTTACTCTCAACTTACCCTCAAAATCAAGTTTAGTGGGATATGATTATGGTTCTACCTCCATAGTTAGTGCTCTAAACCATTGGGTTGACACTTTTCAACAAATGATCCAATATATATGAAGGCCTACAAGTCATTTAAGTCTCTTGCTTAACTTTTATCCTTTTATGTGACTTGCATGCTTTTTGTATCTAGTTAATCTTATGTGTTATCTTTATTTTTTATCTTCTAATGGAAAGCCAGTAATTGAAAATTTTTAAGTGCTTTGAAAATAAAAGTGTCTTTTGAACAAAAAATGAAGTCCTTAATTTTTCAAAGCTAAACCTTAATCAACAAAATTTTATTTAAAGAAATCCAAGACCAAGTAATTCAAAAATCTTGTAAAGCAATTGTATTTTCAGTTTGGAGTCATATACTTTTTAAGTCGAGCATTAATATTTGAATAATGTCTTCAACCACTAGGAATTAAAACCTATTTAATTAATTTTCATTATGATCCTAATAGAGAAGAACCTTTGGGCAATGATACTTTCCATTTTCAAAATCATGAGAAATAAGTTGAGGTTAATGATAATGATAACGTACCCTATCAAGATGAATACAAACATCCTATAGATTTTCCTAAATAACAACCATCAGAAGTTACCAATCACCTCTTATAAAATAATAATGAAGTTTTGTTACAAATCTTAAGGCTACAAGCCAAGTTTCCACTTGATTTTGATACCAAAGAATTATCTCTTCAAATTGCTAAGAAATATGCAACACTTCCTGCACATGATCAAGGAACATCTAATGCTTCCTTAATAAATAATAAGGACATCGTAGGAACATCCAATGAAAATTTTGAAAATGTTTCCCATACTTATGTGGATAAGGGAAAATTGGTTCTAAATGACACATCCCAACAAAACCTTTTATTTACCCTTGCAGACCATTTAAATTTTTTGACTAAAGAACTAGTTGAAAGTCAACCCAATCTATCCAATCCTTCAAATACAATAATAACCAAATCAAAAAATCAAAATCAATATCAATATCAATATCAACATCCCAATCAAAATTAATATCAATATCAAAATCAACATCTCAATCAAAATCAAAATCACCAAAACAATCAAAATCAATATCAATATCAAAATCAACATCCCAATAAAAATCAATATCAAAGTCAAAACAAAAAACCATCATCATCTTTACCTCTCAAAGACATGACATTTGTCTAGGAATGACAAAACATGAAGGATAAATACAACGATTGCATGATTGAAGCTATTCTCAAAGCAAAAAAAAAGTTTGAATAATTGTGTCCCTATCCATTTGACATAAACATGCTGGAAGTAACTTTTCATGTTCCTTTTGAACCTCCAAAATTTTACAAATACAAGAGAAAAGGAGATCCTAGGGAACACATCAAAGAGTTTTACATGGTGTGTCAAGAGGTTGTTTGTAGTAATAACTATTTACTTAGACTCTTCCCACGTAGCCTAGGGGGTCATGCATTAGAATGGTTCTTACATACATAACTAAAGGGTCCATCACTAATTTCAAAGATATTTATACAACATTTTTCTTACAATGTTGAACATGAATTGACCATGCTATACTTATTCAATACCAAACAATGAAATGGGGAAAGTTTCTCTTCTTTCCTTCAAAGATGGTGTGCATTGGCAAGTCAATTTCCATGTTCACTTCATGAAAAATAACTTAATAAAATCATCATAGATAATATCAATCCTAAAATGGTCTTTCAACTTCAACTCCATTATGCAACATCATTTGATGAAATACTTGAAACAGGAGTTCAAATTGAAAAGGGACTCATAGGCAAAGGCCTTATCAAAATTTACACTAAGGATAATCAATTCAAACTCAAAATGAAAAACCCAAGTTCTTTGATAAAAATAAGAATGTGGTAGGATATGGGGTAACTGATGTCAAACACTTTCAAATATCCAACCCATCAACAATATTATCATGCCTTGGCTTTAATAAAATAACTTATACTCCCTTATGGGTACCACTAGAATTAGTCTTTCATAATTTGGTAGCCACTAATATGATCACATTTTTTAGCACAAAATCCTTCGATGAAGATGATCTAAAACCCGAATGGTATAGAGAAGATGAATACTGTGCATACCTTAATAAAAAAGGGCATTCTACAAATAGATGTATGAGACTTAAAAACTATGTCCAAAATTTAATCAATTCTGGTGACAAATAATTAGAGAATCATGCATCTACATCAAATAATCAAAATTTAGAGATATATCAAGATCCATTCCAAAAACACAAACATGGTTAGAATAAGCAAATCCAAGATAAAATAATAAGCTAATAATGTCAACCAAACCAACCATACATTTAGCTCCATTATTAATCATATTCATATGGATAATCATGTTTCCCTCATAAATATCACAAGCTAATATTATGTCATCACTACAAGGCATGCAAAAACTATTAATCTAACCTAGCCCTTGAGTCACCACCATCCAAACCAGTCTCAAAACCACATGAAATCTTCCAAACACATTATTCCCTATCATTACCACACCATATACCATAGTTTATCTGAGCATAGAATCCATACATAACCAAACAAAGACAATATACTCCTCTCAAGGATCCCTTAGACATGATCTATCACCAATTAATTGTTGAAAACATGATCGTGTATCCACACACCAAGCATTTTGATAAGAGGCAATCACTACCTACTGGGTACAAAGATGATGAATATTGTGAGTATCATACTATTAAGTGACATTTTATTAATATATGCATGAGATTCAAATATTATATCAAAGATTTAATTGAAAATCAAAACATTGAAATAGAGCCAAGCATATTCAAGTTTGATAATCATAGCTTAGAGGTACACAAAAATGTATTTATTAAATACAATCAAGTTATTCCACTTCCAAATTAAGGTCATAGCCTTCCACCAATATTCAAAAATCCTCCCTTTGATGCACCCATTTTTGACCAACCCATCTTTGATCACTAGGTCCTACTACCAATTTTTAATGAACCTACCTTCGACAATCCACCCATTTTTGATGAAACCTTCATTTGAAAAGCTTATTATTGACCAAGAGCCCATTTTTTACCAATACTCATCCAACCAACACAACCTACCACCCATTTTCAAATCACCCAACCTCTTATCACACACTAAATCTCTCATCACCCCACAATATACACCTTAAGTGACAGAGGTACATGTATACAACAAAAGCCAAAACAATTTTCATCCAACTAACCTCCCTACTTATCTCAAAATTAGTGACATGTCCACCATAAAAAAAATTCAATAACATACTATCATCTTGGTACCATGTCATTTATAAAATCCATCCTTCTTACATATGAAAATATCAATGGTTCCAATAATCCCTACTTATACATTGATAGATTAACATCCTACTTCTAAATCAAAAAATATATTATAGCAATTAGAATTCTCAAAATCATGAACAACCAAGGGAGAGGCCTCAACCTCTTTGAGAAAGTAATCATGGAACCTATTCATATCCATGTACACACAATGTCCCATGACATCAACTACCAACCATTTATAAATGAACATAATAATGCTAGTGATACTTTCATAGTTTCTAAGGAAGATTCATCCATAATCAATAAAGATCCATTCATAATCCTTATGAGGACCATGATGCCACCACTCCTTTCATTAACACCACCAATCATTCCTCCCATCTTGAAATTCAATATCCCACACCCTTCAATTGGGACTGAAATCTTACCTACCACTAACTTTCTTGCATGACAATCAAACAATTGTAGAATTCTCAACTGGCATCTGGCCAAAAGAGCATAAATAATTAACACCACCATATTCTAGGGAACAAAAAGCATTCCTAAATAAAAATTAATCCTCCAACAAATTTTAAATCAACATACCCTATTGAAAACCTTCTTTAGGCACTATGGGAAAATCCAAACCAAAATCTAAATCTAGAAAATAAAAAATACAATTCCTTAGTGAAAACCTTTTTGAGGCATTATGGTACAACCCAAATAAAAATACAAATTTAAAAAATAAAAAATAGAAGTCCATTTCATGAAAACCATTTTGAGGTGTTATAAGACAATCCACATCCAAATCACAATAAAAAAGAAAAAGAGTCCTTTAGTGGAAACCTTTCTAAGGCACCAATGAATAAAAACTCTATCTCCTACTTATGTCAACACAACCATAAGAGAAATTTCCTTTATTTTTTAAACACACAATCGAAGGAAAAAATCTCCTAGCAATCAAACTTGTAACTAATCTTAGTCTCTTACAATATGATATTATTAGTTCCAATCACTTTTCACATCCTAAAACCTATATCCACAATAATTTCATCCCTCTAAATCCTTCACTCACTTAACATCATCCTTCATCCAACACACTTTTTGCTTCACCATATTTTGTGGCACCCTCTATTGTCGGGGATATGACAATATCATGGTAAATTTGGAAGAAGACAACATAGAAACCAAAATTGTTATCAAAGATATATCTAGAGCACATACCTAAAAGATCAATATAGGTCAGCATCCTGCATCTTGAACATTTCCATAATTGAGATAATAGAAAAAAGATAAATAAATTCATTTATAGGTGAAAACCATTTCTATGGCACCTTGGACTAGTACCATGGTGAAATCCAAGTTTTTGATGTCATGCATAAAATAATAAGTAGTCTACAAGTACCTTATACTTTGGGGTGAACCCATTTCATATCAATCCTACATATTCTAAATCCAAACCCATCCTTATCCATCCAAAATATATCAAGTCCCATCAATCCAATCCTTACCATCATAACATCAACTTTCCTCCCAATTTTGACCTCGATAAGGAAGTGAAAATGTCTTGAGACATATTATTAGAAACATCTTGGTATATCCTTAAAATTGTCCTTTGATGACTCGACACTTAGTTTTTAGACAATATGTTCCTAGGATTTCTCATATTAATTCCTATCCACTCCTATTTGTCCCTAATCTATCCATTCCATCCACTTTCATTCCCATTCTAGATGCTAGAACATGTTTTCCCTTTGCTAGTAGCCCTTGTATCTAACCCATTGTCTATACAAATTCCTAATTACTTGTGTGAATCTCAAAACCCATATCATACATCATTTACCCAATTATATATATCCCCCTTCCATTTTATCCTTGTTTCCCATTCCATGTTTGTCTAGGGTTTGATCTTGGTGGTCACATGCATAACACTTTGACTCATGTTTTGAAAACATCTTGTATATATATGACTTCCATGTCAAAATCCTTAGATAACCATTCATCCTTCCATAATAAAATCCCATTTCTAATCTAATCTAAAGTGTATAACTAGTTTTAATTTATGTAAATTGTTTAGTTATTCATTCCAAAAACCCACAAAATTACAAAAACAATCATAAAATAGTCTAAAAATAATTGTCCTTAGTTTAAGTACCCTTGTCCCACCTTATGAAAATTACATTTCACAAGGTTATAATTATAAAAAAATATCATATACCCAAGGTTTTTGTAATCTACCAAATGACATAACCAAGAAAAAACATTTTATCTTACTTACATAGCTATTTGCTTGCTTACTTGTTTGTACAGTTCTTTGCTTACTTACTTATTTGCATAGTTCTTTGCTTAATTACTTGTGCATTTATTTTCTTACTTGGTTTGTACAGTCATTTTTAATTTTTTTTTCATTATTAATTTGATTATATATCATCTTGTGCACTATAAATGATGTTATTGTAATATTCTATATCATGATGCATTATGTATTGTACTTATGACTATATCAGTCCCTACACGTATTACACAATTGTCATCAGGTTTTTCCATACCATTGGTGCATATTGTCATGCACAATATCACAAATAAGGTTGTTCAATTCATGTTGGAACTTCATGCAAATCCTACAAAAATAAGATATTCACCCAATTCACATTATTATCTCATCTTCAAACATACATCACATCCCTACCACATGTCAACCCATTCAAATAATAACTATCTAACTTCATCATACATCCCATTATCACCTCTATCTACCAAAAATAAATTGAATCCATGTTATCCAATCATGTGATAAATCATAACTAATCCATGTAGTCAATTAACTTCTTTGTTTATGCTTGCACATCAATCAATTAAATCAAACCATCCATAATCATTTCATAATCTTTCCATTAAATCTCTCACACCTATCAATTAGGAACCCACAAATCATGACATCCATATTTTCTCCCAACTAAATCAAATCAATCATCAATCAATCTAAATAAAGCTCACAACTCTTTCTAACATATATCATTGCCTAAAATACATCCAAAACTCGTAGATTTGATAATCAATCTATCCAAAGTTTATGGCTTCCCCCTTTCATATGTCATTGATAGGGGCACATTTAATGTCATAAATTTATCAATCCACTCCTTGCATATATTATTTCTTGGGGAAAATCATTCGATCATCAAATCTAATCAAAATATGTAAGCATTAGCTTAAGTTGGGTTAGTATCATCCATGAGTTAATCTCATTTCACTATAGCATCCATATCATCCTCCTCTTATCCATTCATTACATCCTAATGTACTCTCTCATTGTCACCTCCATATCATACAACCAAATAATCATAATACTCTATTTATTTATTCTTTGCTTGCAAATCACTTATCACTTAAGTAAATTAATCACACATATTGGAAAATATATTTCTATTTACTTATCATATAACTTGTCAACAAGATATATCATTCCCAAATCTGATTCCATGTAAAAATATTCATGGGGAAAAATTCAAGTGTGAAAATTATCTCGAGAAATATCATTTTCTCCAATCAGCTCCCTAGCAACTATCCACTGGGACACATCATTTTACGTGCATAAACAAATCCTACGGGCATTTTATTGAGATTATTGATTTTGTTTCTTATGGTATTAAAATACATCATTCTTTATGTTTATCTATCTATCTATATTATCTTCCATTTCATTTATTTTTAGTGCTCGTCCATGTTCATTCTCCCCTCATGACCACTCAATGGATCATCATTCATAATCATTTAAAGTAGCCTAGGGAATCATTTTTTCCATCTATTTCCAATTCTATTTTTCTTTATTATTTGAAAAGGCATTGTTTCTTCTAGTTTCAACACCCTTTTCAAAGAGGGTCAAATGTAGACACCTAAATTCACCCACATTTAATATGTCATAATTAACTTTGCTTAATATTGACACACTAAATCAACCACCACCTTAAAGTCAAATTTTATCCTAATGTCTATTAATATTAATTCCCTAACCTTTCAAATAATTAGTTAATCCATACTAATTGTATGCTCATGGACACATAATTAAACAAAATTAATTTAAATTTATAATTTCTAAGTCACCAAGCATCTTCCACATTTCTCTCAAACAAATGCTAAGTCATCCAACCACTTCCTTAACTTCCTCAACCAATTTTTGAGTCATCATTGAACCTTTCATCCAACATGGTGCATCATATAAATACCTTCAATCATTCATAAGAAAATTTCAACTAACAACTAACTTCCCCATTGTCTATCAAACACATGAATAATTAGTCTCTTCCATTTGGACAATGACTCAAATTTGACCATCTAAAATTAACATTTAAAAAAAAATCTGGATTTATCCCAACCATTCATATTCTCACCCAAAAACCAATAAATTAAAGTGTCACCATCCATTTTTAACATCCATCATCAAGATATCAAAGTGCTATCAAAATCATCTTGTGCATTCATAAGAAAATCAAGAAATTACGTCCATATGCTACTGAAATTTTCATTACCTTAGAGAATGAATTAAACATCCACATATCACATTGCAAGAGAAAATTGAAGTTCATCAATGGAGAATGTGATTTACATTGTTGGTAAGATGGTACATTGTAAGTATGTTTGTTTTGTTTCCTTTAATTGAATAACTCTAATTGAGGTTTTAGTTTAGTTTTTACAATAAGAATTTAATTGTTTATTTAATTTCCTAGCTTGCATAGGTTCTAAAATTATATCTATCACAATTTCAAATAAAAGGAAGCCCCTATACATGATGTTATGTGTCAACTCTTAACCTTATATATTATAATTTTTAAAGGAAATTTATGAATCAAATGAATGCTTGTGGAAAAAGAATGAATACTAAACATTTATAGTGAAATATTAATTAAAAAATGGGTATAAATAGAGATGTATTGGCTAGATCTACCATGACTATAAAAGTGTTCAATAAGAAAGAAAGAATTCCCATTGTCCAGCTACATTAGAACTATATTTAGGGCCAAAAACATTATAAACAATGTGTGATGCACACCCAAAAAGTGAATTATAATATAGTGTTTAGAAGACCTTGGGTTCATGTTATGGGTGTTATACTTAAATTGCCTTGCAAAAATGCCTTAAATTTGTGCATGAACATACCATTTATAGTATTACGAATGATGGTAATGATTTTTAATAGTTATAAATGGTTGGATCTCACATAAAAAATATAGAGAAATATGGGGTAGGATTGAGATATGTGGAAAATATAGTGTACAAAGGTATAAGAAAACCAATTATTTCCATTATTCATCCAACTAGACATGGAATTAGCTACAATAACAATGTTCCCTTTTAATAGATGCATGTGAATGTATTCTATGATTCAAAGGAGAATATTAAGTGTGATATGATATGCATGATTTTTTATAAAGATGAAAGTAAATGTGAGCTTAAGATTATTCCCCCTCAAATTATTGACTTTACTGGGGTTGTTCTTGCAAACTCTTACACCATCATGCAACATTTTCACTAATAAACAAATAATAACCTTCCTACATTAGCATATTATTTAAGTGTTCATTCAATGTGCAAAGATAGATTATCAAGTCCTTGTTAAGTTGATGATAGAGAAATCATTACAGAGTGATTATTAAAGCAAAATCGAACATTAAACATGTACAAAGTAAACACATATCTACACTAGAACTCAAGAAAGAATTCCATGCATGGAGCTCCATTGAATACTACACAAGATTTCCCCTAGATTACTTATATTCATACATAACAATTAATGGCCTACATCAACATATATACACTTCAACATCATACCAAACTTATTACAATAACCATACCATGCTCCTTTGCCTAGCCGTGCTTGTGTAGACTTATCCTTGCTTAAAAATGGGAGTCAACATACTTCTCTATAGAACATGAGACACAACCATATTTTTCTAACTTATATACTATTGAATATTTAGTTTAACATATGGGAGCCAATGTGGATCCACATTAATTTTATCATAAGGATAGATTCCCATTTCACTTGAATAAATGTGTTGCATTTGATAAGAAAGAACCTTTACATAATAATAATAATGTTGAATATATGACTTGATAGTTTAATGTTTTTTATATTATAATTCACGTGGAAGATAGATCTAGTTTGTTAAATCAAGATACAATTGATGTTAATGTTTTAACCTAATTTGGTTTTTAAAACCCTAATAATATAGAAACTAGTATATGAATTTAGATTGATATATGGCATTCAAGCGTACATTTGAATGTAAAATACTAAATCTAATTGTGATTATTTAACAAATGGTGTGTGCTAAATATAACACTACATTAAAAGGATGAGTACTTAGATTTTAGATCAACTCTTTGATTATGACTTATTTTGATAGTGGAAAACAAATAAAAGTAGGCTTATGATTCTTCTAGGTTGGGAAGTATGTTTTTGTCAGTGCAAGTTTGGTTCTGTTAGATTTGGATTATTATTGACTGTCGATACTAACCAATAGTGGCCAATAGTGATATGTGCTAAAATATGGGGATATCACTATACAGTTGCCTTTGCTTGTCTCTAAAATACCTATATGTGTGATTTCAAACCATGATGATGCACATAACTCCATAAATTAGCCTCCTTCACCTTGAAACCCTAGGTATGCTTTTGAGGGATAGAAACCTACAAGAAACAGGAAATTATAATGGTTTGAGTTGACCCCAATCACCCTAATTAATGATTGACCTCTGCCTATGTATATAATACTACTAGGACATAAATCAAGCCACATGTGGATTGAAAATACCTATTTTGACTTAGATTTAGGATGGTTTAGACTTGGCTTGTGATGAAGCCTAGTGACTGATTTATAATTTGGGAAGACTAGGGAAAATTTGCTTAATGTGTAGTAATGTATAAATGTGTACCAAATAAGTGCCAAGATCTCCATCAAGTGAAGCCTTAATTTGTATATATATGAGTCAATTTGGTTAATTTATCATGCCACTAACATGATAGGTAGATGGACAAACCCTACACAAATATTTTATTTTAAAAAGTAGCCATTGTTTGGAGAGGTTCAGTCACATCAAATGCAAGTCAATATCGATTGGTGATATTGATCTAGTCTAAAGTTACTGACCCACACACAAAAAAATTAATTGAAGGTCTAGGTATATTTGTGTATGATATTAAGTACATTTGAAACAAATTATGAGGTTCCTATAGGTGTGTAACAATAGAAAAGAAGGTCAAATTAATAAGGAAGCATGTAGCTATGAGAGAATTGTTGGTTAGGATCATATTTTTTTGTGCAAGTCATGTGTGGTAAATGTATGTCAAGCTTGTCATTGTCAAGTACTTAACACTATATTTTAGTATCTATAAATGCCCCCCTTTTATTCTAGTAAATGAATTACTAGAATAAAAGGGAAAAGGTATACCTAAGTATGTAAAACTCACTTTATTGTTAGTAGGAATGTCTAAATGTGTAGGTAACTCAATAAAAAAACCTATAATAAACATATAGTATTCAATGTCCATAAATTGTAGTTTGAAATCTAAACTTGAATTTTGTAAAATTAAAGAGCAAAGAAAGAGTAGACCTATGTGTTGGTGAAAGCCATGTTGCCGTTCCAACTTGTTGGAGATGATGCTTCCTCATTAAAGCATTGGAGAATGGTTCTTCCTTGTTGAAGGACATAGAGAGTTAGAGTGATTTTCCCCCAAATTTGTGTAAAAATGTAAGCCTTTAGTTTGGGAACACAACATTACCCAGCCATCATAAATATGGTGACAAGTACGTTATGTACTAACCTAAATAACTACTCATATCTTATAAAAGAATGGGAACCACAATATGGGTTCATTAGAAGTAATGCCATGTCTATTGAGTTTTGTTGAACCTCAACATACATTACCCATAAAACCATGAATCAACCACTATAGGTGAATTTATAAATTCAATGTTTCTCACTACTTGGTACTAATTGAAAAAGTCTTTTTCAAATAAATAATTAGGATAGTTCTTAGTACAAAATGCAATATCATGCACCTTTGGAACTATGCCAATTGTAAACTATCATAGTATGTATGTGCATAAACTAGTATCATGCCTCATGAATATAAAAGTGTGTATATGTATATGAACCAATATCATTCCCCGTGAATCTATACTAACTGATATAGAATGATATGCATCTATATGTTGAATATGAGAACTTGTATCTCAAATGTATGTATATGTTGAAACTTGTAGATCATGTTCCTGTAAATTGTGTAAATATACCCATGCATATGCACTCAAGTGTGCATGAATATGTACTCAAGTATATATGAAGTAAGTGCATATTCATGGCATATGCCCCCATAATATGTACTGATGTGCTAATATTGTCATGTAACTGAACCATCTGATGTTTGAACCATTATTAATCTCTAAAATCTGATTTTATGTTTATGGAGGCTTATGTCTTTATGACAAGCCCACTGTAATGCCCACTTTTTAAAATGAGGAATGTGTCATGTAAGTTAATCATCCCAAAATAAAATTTATATGTATCATGTCATGTATAAAGATAAAATCATGTATAATTGTGTGAACATGTGGAGAGTATAACATCATAGAAATGTATATGTAAATCAAGGCATGCATGTAACATATGTAATGCACAATATATTAGTGTCATGTATAGATATATGTATCAATAAATCACATAATAATAACCATCACTAAAATATAACTAAATAAGAATACAAAATAGTGGTCATGATATGGATCATGACACCACTCAATGTCAGCAAGCTAAACAAGTGCAACAAGCTCAATTATCTCAATAATTAGTGTCACACATAATGTAAATATTTGCATACAAGGGACATGAAAATGTCATAATAAACAAGGTCAAGGGCCACACTCAAGGGACATAAAGATGTCAAAAATAAGGCCAATGGGCTACACACAATAAATAAGCACAAACTAACCTATCATATAAGAGAGTAAAAACATCAACAAAACATAGAAAAAGTAAGGACAAGTCTACACCATCCATATGTATCAATTTCACTATTATCAACTTGGAGCTATGCCCTAAATTGAAGACATGCGTGAAATGGTCAGTCCTCTATTCAGCTGAAATAATGGGATCTTCTCACGAGGGTGGGTGCCTCAACGATGAGAATAACCTCCAGAGAAGGCTGGTTCCTATATGATGTATCAATGAAGATCTCTACTCTATGCTATAGAGTACCATGGAAAAGGGAGAAGGAAAATTAAAGGGGAAATCCTACCTAAAAGGGGGTGATACACTAGAAGTTTGATCCACTCAACTTGGGACCTTGAACACTGAACGAACAAAGGGGAAAGGAAGACCTTAGATTTCAATCAACCACTTATGCATAAATATTTCATGAAGAGGTTCAATCCAATGGCCAAAACTTGAGGGAAAATGATGGAGAGAGGTCTGATACAAGACACTTTACAGCCACCTAACATCCACTTACAACTTCAACAAAAGACATAAAGAACACTTTAACATGACCTGCATGAGGATAATCTAGCAACTAGGTATGGATCAAAATTTGGGAAGGGAGAGAAATCTACCACTTATGCAAATTGCTAAATGAAATATAAACTATGTCAACCCTTGAAATATGAAAGTACAGTCCTTCTATTGATTGAAGAGGTTACACAACTCACAATGGTAGAGTCTGGTCTAACCAAGAGAGAGATTGGATGGTTTTTAATCAAGGTTGAAAGCCATTTTATAGAGTGAATTACAAAAGGCCAAAGATTGGTGTTGAAAATTGAAGAGAAGGATTTACTTAGGTTAGCTCAAGGCTATCTTTGGCCTTTCAATAAAATATGTTTTCTTTTGTCTTTGCATGAAGCTTCTTGTACTTAAGGAAGTAAACTTGTCTTTGTTATGAACCGCCCACCTCTCTTTGCATGTAAATCCATGCCAATGTTAATTTTAGAACTCTATGTGAGCTTCTTGATGCCGAATTGGAATGTTGGAAAGGCTGAGTTGGCCATTTGATAAGCTGAGTTGATTGAAGAGATCATTCTCCCTCGCATGGAAAGCTCCTAGTGGATACGGTGTTTAACAATTAGTCAACTCTAAATCTGGTACAGTGAACTCGACATTCAAATTTGGAACTTCAGTTGAAGCTGAGTTAGACCCTCAGATGCGTGAGATGATCTGAAGATGAGCAGGACTTTTAATAACCAGTCAACTGAAGCTTTGACTGGTATTCAAAACTAGCTCCTGCTTGCATGTATTTTACCCTATTCTGGTCTGCTTGTTCGTGTCTATTTCTAGTGAGATTCTATATTCAGATGTATTAATCTATATTTCCTCCATTTAGCCTTTTCAACTTTATGAAGTTTTGGATTTCCTTCAAAATTTATGCTTTTCCTTGAACTTCCTGTGGCATTTCTTTCTTTTAGCTTTATTTTCTAAAGTATTCCTTCAAACAAAAGCTTGAAGGATACTTTCCTTCCTTTGCTCAGGCTTTTGTCTTAGTTGGGTTTTCTTTCTCTTTATCAGCTTCACATTTCTTCAGACAAAAAGCCTGAAGGTTCCCTTTGTCTCTGCTATTCTCTCTATTAGCCTTTTTATTAAGCCATTTTCCCATGAAAAAAATGTCTGCAAGAATCATCTTGGTCTTTTCCTTTGTTCTTCAGACTTTTACGTCGGGTTTATTTCCTCTGTGTCTCGTCCTTGGTTGTATTTTCTTCAGGTTTTTTCCACGGCCCTTTCTCCAAATTTCTTTAGACTTTTTTTTGAAGGAATTCCTTTAGACAAAAGTCTGAAGGTTTCCTTTGCTTTGCCTTTGTTGAATTTAACTTCTCTGAAGCCCCTTTGTCTTTTGCCATCGGCATTTTGGCCTCGGTCTTCTTACCTGCATCTTTTGAATTCCTTCAGACAAAAGTCTGAAGGTCTCTTTTGTGCCTTCACTCTTTGGTCTTCGAAATAAGCCCTTCATAAAGGTTACTGTGGTCCTGTCACCGACCAAGTACCCTCTGCAAGAGCTAGTAGCTCTCCTTCTATGCCTTTTTTGGAAAAATTGTAGGGCACCCAGACTTTTCACAAAGGTCCCAAATCCATTCTCTGTACCTTCCCAAAGGGTAGGTGCCCTTCGAGATTGTTGAAAATGATCCTTCCAAAGGGTACCCTACCCTTC
Organism: Torreya grandis; assembly: GCA_037957365.1. Classification (NCBI taxonomy): domain Eukaryota; kingdom Viridiplantae; phylum Streptophyta; class Pinopsida; order Cupressales; family Taxaceae; genus Torreya; species Torreya grandis. Next base: position 10,183,392 of record JARHVA010000009.1, on the reverse strand, counting down.
AAGATTCTTGTAAATGACCCTTCTGAAGGGTACCCTACCCTTTTAGGTGTTTTGTTGATTTGTTATTCCCTTGTTTCATGAACCATTCCTTTGGACAAAAGTTTGAAGGAATTCATCCTTTTGTAGCAAAGGCCCCTACCAAAAACAATGTTTTCTTCTTTCCTTGGCTAGAGATGTGAACTTCCTAAATGGAAAAAGACAATCTGACTTGTGGAAGAATTGTCAACATTTCTGGTGACTCAGCTGGCTCAGCGTGCCTGCTATGCTTGAGAACTCAGACCATGTATAGATGCTTATTTGACCCCAAATGGTGAGCTTGATTTTTGACTAAAAAATTTGCTCTAATCATCACTATAGTAACCTCCTCCTTCAAAATAAGAAGGTAAACACATGAAAGTATAAAACTAACTAAGAAGCAAATGTGCAAACAAGCACTTATTGGAGAAAATTGAATAAAAGTATTGTGCTTAAACAACACTTGGAGGAAAGAAAAAACAACTAAAGAACCTAGCTAACCATGATAAAGCATGATCCCCCTAGATCAAATGGGAAATTCTTCAACTCACTCCTTCTAAGAGATGGTACAAGTTGCAAGGTAGGATGTTTATTAGTCATAACCCTTGATGAGGCATTTCCATCGTCCACCAACTATATTAACATCTTCTCAAATGAGTCATCAACAACAAACTAGCCACCAACAAAGATAAACTCACCAAGTATTTCCTAATCATTTTTAGATTGCTTATCATCTACCATCATGTCAAGTGATATCTCATTTATGCATTGTTCTTTGGTGACCATATCCTTCTTATTGACTGCTACAAGTTCATCCAGCTCTTCAAGGTGCTTTGAGTAGGCAACCCAATCTATACTGGGATCTTGAATAGGTGATTCTTGATCACATTTCTCATAAACATGCTCTTTAATATCCACCATATCCATACAAAGCTCTTCAATCTCTTGTAGAGATTCAAGGTACAGCTGCCAATCATCTTTTTGTTCCTCATTTTGATCTATTTGAACTGAATCAGCTATAATGCTATCTAGATCCTTCTCGATAGGAGATACCTGTAACTCATGTATGACTTGAATTTATACTAGCTCCTCTTGAAGTTCCTCTACATCGAGATCAGTCTTCTCACTCTCAACTATAATTGGATACTCAATTACAACCTCAAGTGACGTATCAATAGGAAATTCTTCCTTAAACACATCTGAAGCATCTTCTACACACTCTGCAAGAACTTGTCCTGTAGCTGCAACCTCTTTCTCAATCCTCCAAAGAATAGACTCCTTCTGAGGAAGGGGAATGGTGGGAGGGTGATGAAATTCATTTGTTTGAGAGGTAAAATAAAGCATGGGAGGTTGATCATGATCAAATTTTGGAATCTTGAGGGCAATGGAATTATCTAGGGAGTTTTGGAGGGGAGGGAAAGAGAAACTCTTAAAGACCTATGTATTCTGTTCCTTCCACTTGGCCATTACCTCATCAAAGTCTGTAACCTACTTGTCTTCCTAGACAACCTAAGTTTGAGGGATGATTGGTGAGGAAAGGGGACTATAAGAAGGTTTAGTCTCATGAATAGTCACTTGAATAGGCTCTTGAATATGTTCTTGACTCTAACTAGGAAGTTCCCTTGGCACACATTGGGCATGGTTAAGAACTTCATGAGAATAAGAAGCATAATAGCCCTTTGTAGAAAATTGGTTTAACTCAATTTTCTGCCTTTCCCAGGCCTCCATCTTTTCCAATGCAAGAATACATAGTCCATTTATCTCTTCTAGATCATTGGACACATTTCGAAATAGACCATTCACTTCCTCATACTAAGAATTAGAACAAACCTTACTAGCATATGCTAGTATTCTGAGCTCTATTTCATTCATTTTTTCTTAAAGGTGATACTACTAATATGCAACATCATAGCCATATGGGAAAGATGAAATATGGTCCTAAGACTGATATGGCTCACAAGGAAGGTAAGATTCATGCTCTTGATAATAAGGATCATGAGAAACTTGATAAGGCTCAACATAGCTTTGGTAATACTCTTGATAAGGACGATTAGGCTCATAAAAAAGATCATTGGTATCATGACTAGGCTAGTATGATCCATTATTGGGCTGATAAGGAAACATATAATAGGAATTCTCTTCATACACAGCTATCAAAATTCATTCACGATAATTCAATAAAAATAGACTTACATGGAAGCTATCCCTGAACTATTAGAAGCAATTGCTTGAGCTTGGAATCACCAAATACTTCATGAAGAACATTGCTACAACTACAATTTCATCAAGACCAGCTAAAATAGGTCCCACCAGGTGTGCCAAAAATTGTTGTCAACATGGAGCTGTGCCCTAAATTGAAGACGTGTGTGAAACGACTAGTCCTTTATCCAACTAAAATAATGGGATCTTCTCACGAGGGTGGGTGCCTCAATGGTGAGAAGAACCTCTAGAGAAGGCTGGTTCTTTTATGATGTATCAATGAGGATCTCTACTCTATGTTGCAGACTACTGTGGAAAAGGGAGAAGGAAACTTAAAGGGGAAATCCTACCTAAAAGGGGGTGATATACTATAAGTTTGATCCACTCAACTTGGGACCTTGAACACTGAATGAACAAAGGGGAAAGGAAGACCTTAGATTTCAATCAACCACTTACGCATAAATATTTCATGAAGAGGTTCGATCCAATGGCCAAAACTTGAGGGAAAATGATGGAGAGAGGTCTGATACAAGACACTTTACAGCCACCTAACATCCACTTACAGCTTCAACAAAAGACATAAAGAACACTTTAACATGACCTGCATGAGGATAATCTAGCAACTAGGTATGGATCAAAATTTGGGAAGGGAGAAAAATCTACCACTTATGCAAATTGCTAAATGAAATATACACTATGCCAACCCTTGAAATTTGAAAGTACAGTCCTTCTATTGATCAAAGAGGTTACATAACTCACCAATTGTAGAGTCTAGTCTAACCAAGAGAGATTGGATGATTTTTAGTCAAGGCTAAAAACTATTTCATAGAGTGAATTACAAAAGGCCAAAGATTGGCATTGAAAATTGAAGAGAAGGATTTACTTAGGTTAACTCAAGGCTATCTTTGGCCTTTCAATAAAATATGTTTTATTTTGTCTTTGCATGAAGCTTCTTGCGCTTGAGGAAGTGAACTTGTCTTTGTTATGAACCACCCGCCTCTCTTTGCATGGAAATCCATGCCAATGTTAATTTTATAACTCTACGTGAGTTGCTTGATGTTGAATTAGAATGTTGGAGAGGCTGAGTTAGCTATTTGATAAGCTGAGTTGGTCGAAGAGATCATTCTCCCTCACATGGAAAGCTCTTAGTAGATGCGGCGTTTAACAATTAGTCAACTCTAAATCTGGTATAGTCAACTTGACATTCAAAGTTGGAACTTCGGTTGAAGCTGAGTTGGACCCTTAGATGCATGAGATGATCTGGAGATGAGTAGGACTTTCAATAACTAGTGCTTTGACTGGTATTCAAAAATAGCTCTCGCTTGCATGTATTTTACCCTATTCTGGTTTGCCTGTTCGTGTCTATTTCTAGCAAGATTCTATATTCAGATGTATTAATCTATATTTCCTTCATTCAACCTTTTCAACTTTTTGAAGCTTTGGATTTCCTTTAGAATTTATGATTTTCCTTAAACTTCCTGTGGCATTTCTTTTTTTCAGCCTTAATCTCTAAAGTATTCCTTTAAACAAAAGTCTGAAGGATACTTTCCTTCTCTTTTCCCTTTGCTTGGGCTTTTGTCTTAGTCGGGTTTTCTTTCTCTTTATTAGCTTCACATTTCTTTAGAATTTTTGTCTGAAGGAATTCCTTCAGACAAAAAGCTTGAAGGTTCCCTTTGCCTCTGCTATTTGCTCTGTCAGCCATTTTCCCACGAACAAAATGTCTGCAAGAATCATCTTGGTCTTTTCCTTTGTTCTTTGGACTTCTGTGTCGGGTTTATTTCCTCTATGTCTCATCCTTGGATGTATTTTATTCAGGTTTTTTCTACGGCCCTTTCTCTGAATTTCTTCAGACTTTTTTCTGAAGGAATTCCTTCAAACAAAATTTTGAAGGTTTCCTTTGCTTTGCCTTTATTGAATTTAACTTCTCTGAAGCCCCTTTGCCTTTTGCCATCGGCATTTTGGCCTCGATCTTCTTACCTGCATCTTTCAAATTCCTTCAGACAAAAGTCCGAAGGTCTCTTTTGTGCCTTCACTCTTTGGTCTTCGAAATGTGCCCTTTAGAAAGGTTATCGTGGTCCTATCACCGATCAAGTGCCCTCCAAAAGGGCTAGTAGCTCTCCTTCTATGCCTTTTTTGGAAAAATTGTAGGGCACCCAAACTTTTCACAAAGGTCCTGAATTCATTCTCTGCTCCTTTCGAAGGGTACCCTACCCTTCGATATTTTTGTAAATGACCCTTCTAAAGGGTACCCTGCCCTTTTAGGCATTTTGTTGATTTGTCATTCCCTTGTTTCATAAACCATTCCTTTGGACAAAAGTATAAAGGAATTCATCCTTTTGTAGCAAAGGCCCCTACCAAAAACAATGTCTTCTTCTTTCCTTGGCTAGAGATGTGAACTTTCTAAATGGCAAAAGACAATCCAACTTGTGGAAGAATTGTCAACAGTCACATCATAGTATTATAGCATTTCCATGTAACACTATGTAAGATATGAGTATCTAACAAGACATGTGTAATAAATATAGATATATCAACATAGTATAGAGGTCATACAAAGATATAACCTATACTAATGAAATATGTGGAATAAGATTCCCCCAGTATTAGCATGGCCATGAGGTAGAGGAAAGTCTAACATCTATATGTCCATGTATAACCTATATGTCCTACATCACACTCATATACAATTAAATACATTTATGTATAAAAATAATGTGTCATCTACCAAACATGTGATAAATAACATATGTAAATAGTGTAATCTAGTAATCATGTCATGCTTAGGTCTTAATTTTTTTTTTAAATGTCTTTGTATTTTTTAATATAGTTGATTTTTTTGTATTTTGAAATATTTGAACTTAGTTTTCTTAAATCGGTAAGTAGATCATCATTATCGATATTGAATTCATTTTTCCTTGAGAATATGTGGCCACATTGTATCTTCTTCCACTATTTATTACTATCCATATTTTGTGCTTATTTTTATCTTTGAGTATTTTGCCTTTTCTTAACTTCCATTTCCATAATGTTGAATCATGATTGTATTTGCTTCATGTATTAACAAAATATATTGACATGTTTTATTCATCATGGGTTGTATCAGGTATAGCAATTCCAATCTTAACATGAGAGTCAACTAGGTGTTAGCATGTGTCACCCATATGCATGTATCAATGACCTTTGGATCAAAAATAATTGATATGGTAATATGCCCAAGAAAAATATGGTTTTATAAATTCTAATAAGATAGAAAATAGTATATGAATTCAGATTGATAGATATTACCTTCAAGCATACATCTAAATGAAAAATACTGGAAATGATTGCAATCATTAAACAAGTGGCTTGTGCTAAATATTATAAGTACAAAAAAGAGATGAGTACTTAACTTTTTTGAATGAATATGTGACTATGATTGTGTTTTGATAGTGTAAAATAAACTAAAGTATACATGTGATTCATCTAGTTCAATAACTATGTTTGTGTCTATGTAGGGTTAGGTTTGTCAAAATTGGGTTGTAGTGTTAAGTAGTGACTTATGCTGAAATATGTGTATGTGACCATGTTTTCACCTTTGCATTTCTCTAAAATCTTCGTATGTATGATGTTAAACCTTGATGATGTGCCCAAATCCAAAAAATAACCTCCTTCACCTTAAAACCCTAGGTTTGCTTGTGAGGGATAAAAACCTACACAAATATGGGAAAGTGTAATGGGTTGAGTTGACCCCAATCACCTCCATTTAATATTGATCAATACCTACATATCTGATAATCCAAGGAGAGAAAAAAATTACACACAATTCTCCCACCTAGGTTTAATTGTGTTCCTTCACTATATAAATGCAACTAATGATTTGGCTTTGATACTTGAAAATGATTTCTTTGACTTGGATTTAGTATGCTTCAGACTTGGATTATGACTAACCATAGTGACTAATTCAAAATTTGGTAACAATATGGCATATTTTCCTAATGTGTAAAGTTTATATATGTGTACCAAATAAGTGCCAAGTGCCCCATCAAGTGAGGCTTTGATATGTATATACATGATTCCAATTGGGTAATTTCTCATGCCACCGACACACTAGGCAGATGGGTCAACCGAAAGGATTTTTTTAAGTGTAAAACTAGCCTTTGATAGGAAACGGTTGGTAATGTTATGTGCAATTCAGTATTGACTGGTGATACTAACCTAGTTTAACATTATTGACATATGCACATGATGATAGAACTGAAGGTTTAGGTATTTTTGTGCAAGTTATTATGTAGGTTTTAAATAGACTTTGAGTTTCATGTAGGTGTATAATAGTAGAATGAAAGGATCAAACTCATAAGGTAGCATATAGGTGTGAGATAATGGCAATTTAGGACCATATTTGTGAGCACAAGTCATGCATGGTAAATGTATGTCAAACTTATCATTATCAAGTACTTAATTCTAAATTTTAGTAGCTATAATTGGCACCCCGATAATATTAAGATGTTGGAATTTGATGTTTCTATAACTCCTAAAAATAACAAATATATATTGATTTATTGAGTAAACATAAAGATACTTATGCATTGACTTATGATGTTATGTTTAATTACCTACTAATATTTCCATGTATTTTGAACTAACAAGTGCCGGTGCCACTTACCAATTTGGGGTAAATAAATAACGAAATGAATTACATGATCAAAATTTTATTTGTTTAAATTGCATATTCTTGCCTTTTTAATAAATTTTACTTTCAAGTTTTTGTGAGAATTTTCCATGATTATGATTGATTACACATTTCTATTCCATTTATTTGGTTCTTGATGAAATGGTTTTCCTTTCCTTTTACTTTTTGAATGTGTACGCTTTGGTTTGTTTTCTAGTATTTCTTTGCTACCAAATTATGATTTTATCCTCTTTGTGATGCCTCCTTCACTTTACACCAATTCTTTCAAATTTTCAAAATTTCCTTCTATCTCCTCTTATGTTTATGTTTTTTCTTGAATGCACACTCCAATAAATATGATTCCTTTTTTATTATATTCATTATTTTTTTGTGACTTGTTCATTTCCAATTTTTTTAGATCTACAAGAAGTTTTAGGCTTATAATGGGAATGGGAAACTCCTTGTCCACTTGATTAGGGAGCATATTGCCTTTCTACTTTGGAAGGAAAATATTTAAAGGCCCTAATAAAAATCACTTGATTCATTCCATGTTGTCATACCATTTCATGACTATATAGGGCCAATTTGGGGCATTTAATCATTCCTATGTAGGTTATTCTTTCCTTTAATTTTAGATACTATGTTCCAGCAATATGCTTTGTTAATACTTTACCTATGATGTAGGATCATCACAATTTAAGGCATTTTCTACTGTTGTAACATAATGCTTTCCATGATGTTATTTATAACATGATTACCACACAATATTTCTATGGTCTAATGTTATTATTTTTAAAATATTTTAGCTATGATTCATAATCATTGTTTGTTTTATCATAATTTATAATTAATTAGTGTATTAACTTTAATTAAGATAAAATGATTTGAAAGGTAGAAAATTCTATCAAACAATCTGAAAATGGCATAATGAAGATAAATAAAATAAAATAAATGAAGCTAGAATGAGTGAAAAATCTAAAATATGCAAGACACAAGATAACTTATTTATTTTCTATCTATTTGTAGACTGGGTGTAATTGATTGATGCCTAAGAATGAACAAGAAGATCTGATTGTGCATGTGCAACATGAACTATAACTATAAATACTCAGGGTTAGAATTGACTGAAACGGGACATGATCAAATTCTACTATTGTCCTCTATGGGCCGATTTTGTCCTCTATGAAAAATCAATAATATAATGAAACAAACACCTGCATCTGCTTGAAATATGCACGTGTGCCAAAATTTGACCTTCAATTATGCACAAATGACCTACAAATAACTTATTCAAAGTTGAAACCCTAATAGGGTTTACAATAGTTGAAAACTTTCAAATAAAAATGGGAGAGTGTAATGGGTTGAGCTGACCCTAATCACTTTGTGATGATTCATTGCTACCTACATATCTAAAACTCTAAAGAGGGAAATCAATCCCATGTAGCTCTCTGCTAAAGTGTTTTGTGCAATAATTATCCTTTTGCTACATGCATTCATATAGATATGTCATAAATACTTAATAATTATTTTTACTTGGCTTGGATAGAATAGGCTCGTGACTTGGCTAAAGGCTACTCCAAATGAATAGTATTGAATTTGGGAAAGAACAAAGAAGCTTTGGTCAATGTAAAATAGTGTAAGTATGCCTCAATATTGAAATTATCAAGTGATAAAATAGGTGACTTAGATGTTCTATTTTATTCTCTTCATTTTTCACATATTCTTCACATTTACACATGCTCTCTTTCTACTAAGTGCGCCTCTCTTTTATCATTTTGAATTGACAATGGCGTTCATGAAATTACAGGTTGTTTGTCATGTGAAGATCGAATTTAAGCATCAAAATCACTTAAAAAACCATGCAAATAATCCTTCATGAATACATCCATTTCTATATAAAAGGTGGTGGAAACAAGAAAAATCAAATGAAATTAGCTAAAAACCTTAGATATTCTTAGCAAATTTAATTAGCTAGTGTAATGCAAGACTTCACAATTATTTTAGTAAATACAAATTATTATTGTTTTGTAACATTATTATTTTGTATAACTATATCAAATTCAAGATGAAATTATAATAATGGAGAGGCATAAAAAGTGGCGCAACTTAACTTGGCACCCACATGGCACCTAAATGGTGTCACATCAACACTTAAAATTTACAATTACAGTTACCTCAAAATATTTATTATTTAATTATAATTTATAGTATAGTCTGATGGTGTCAGTGAAGTGATTACCATGAAAGGTGTCATTATAGAGCCTTTTTAAAATTCAAATTGATATGCAAAAATTAAAGGACTTGCATTCCATTGATTTATTTAATCTTAATTGGAATGGTTTTTGTTGTACTTAACTGGATTAAGAAGAAAAATTAATTTTATATTATAATTTTTTGTTCAAAAGTTTTCAATATGCATGTAATATTTTGGTGAGCCTTACATATTAGGTTCAATTATGAAGGTACTTACACTAGAGTGTAATGAAGGTATAAAGAGCAACACATAGAAAATGTTTAGAGTTAGTGGTTTGGAATAACACATATTTTTTTAACTTTTGAAATTAAAAATTATGACAAAGTGGATGTATACTTACACATTAAAAATTATGTATATGACAAGCTTTTTTAAAAAAATTTACATGTAAAAGTATAAAGCTAATAGAATATTGAATTTTTAATGTAAGTGAAAAGATATAACTTATTTGACAAATAAAATGAAAATTTGCATGAATGAACTCAATATTAGCATTAATTTATGCAAATATTAAATTGATACATATGTGGTTGAGATGGAATATATTAACAATAGTGCAATATTTTATGTACAAAATTAATATTTTATATGAATTTAACTAGAATATCAATGCACTACAATTGAAATATAAATATATTTCTAATTAATTAAAATTTCATCCATTTTTTATTAAAAAATGTTCAATATTTAAGCCCTACATTCTCAAATACCCTATCATGTATTGGATCCCGCTCACCTATTAGTATTTATCCCTTGTCAGAAATTTCAACTTAGTTTTTTTCAACAAGCTTCTTGATAAAAGTTTGAGAGAAGAACATATAATCCTTTATGTGGGGTGAGGAGTCACTACTATATAATTATGGGTGATGGATGGTTAGTTGATTTAAATATATTTTAAGGCCTATAAATTGTTCAGTAATTTAAATATATCTATAATTATCAATCTATGCATTGTCATACTATGTTAACATTAATAGTAATATAATGTAAGATCATCCTTTTGCATTGTAAAAATAGGCAATCGTCCTTTTTCCAAATAAGAATATTAAAATAGATGGTACTTTTACAGTTTATGAAATATATGATGAAGATTTCTGATAAAATTGTGTGAAACTTATTAGTAATAACATCTCATACTTGTGTTTTGGGTGCATCTTTTAACATGTGTATTTAACAGGATCCTTATCACTTTGACAATAAACATTATTAATTAATGTAATTAAATATATTATTTAAAAAAATATATAGTACTGCAATATTATTAAAAATATGTCATATCAATATCTTTAGTTGATAAGATGTTAGATAAATCATGTTTAATACTTTTTCTTTGTCAAAAAAAATATATAAATATTTGAAACTTCATTATTCATGAAAAATACTGTTTTCGATTAGTTCGTTGACCAAAATTAATTGGTTTAACTAATTCATATTTCCATGGTAAAATACAATAATTTGATTAAAATAAACCAATGTACATTTGGAAGGGACATGTTTTTCTAAATTAAAACATTCAATTGATCTATTAGTGAATTTTTTTTCCTCATAAAATCAATTTACAATGGTACAACAATAAAATCAATCATTTGAATATATATAAATTTAAATTTATATTAAAATCTATTCATATATAAATAATTATTTTTAATATAATTTATAATACGAAGACATTTGTAGTACCAACGATAATTTAATTTCTATATTAAAATAGAATATTATTGTAGAATCACTGTAAATTGTAAAATAATGACATGAACTAGTCATAATATATTGTGCAACTTATAATTCTTTTTACATAATAACAAATCTAAATACTTTCACTACACAACCCTTGTTGATTCTAATGTGATAAATAGTGTGCTTTTGCTTCTTTTTTTTTTAATAAATTTGAGACTTGCATCTACGTTTTTAGTTGGAAATTTACTTGATAAATTTAATTGAACTATAAAAAAAGTTTAATTGTTGTTGGAAGAGGTATGAATATATTTATTTTAATATAAATATATGTATAAATGAATAAGGATTTTTTCGAGTAATATTAATTATATTTATTAAACTTTTTGATAAGATATATATATTTTTTAAAATTATAGCATTTCATAATTTTAATGGCAATCTAAATAATGTAATTATATAAGTAATATTATCATCATTTTCTTATTTAGATCAAATTTTAGAGTCTATATGTGTAAATCAAACATATCTTAAAGAATTATTTGTAGGATTCTTATTTCTACATTTCTTCCTCATTTTATCTCTATTCATATACATAATTATTCTACAATAACTAAAATATATACACAATTTTAAATCAAGATTTAACTAATTAAAAAATTTACCATTGATGATTTTAATTCATCCTTAATTATCAATAACATTTTTACTACAGATTCTCACTATTTGATATTCATTTTTCCTCCCTTTCCTTAGAATTCCCTTTCATTTTATTTTCTTTAAGAGACATTTGATCATTGTCAACATTTGGCCATAGACTTTGTTTTGACAATGTTCAGGTCTTCTTCAAGATTGATTAGGAAGTAATATCATGACAATGTTGTAGTGTAATGTCAGCAAATTGGGACAAATGACCCAAACAAGGATTTTCCACAAATCCTAACAATTATGTAATTTATTTCTAAATTCTGAAATTCAAGTCAACAAACCCTAGCTGAATTAAGATGCTCAAAAACAACACAAATAGATAAAAACCCTATATGCCAATGTTACATAATTAATTCAACAATTAATGTGGTATATATCCACTAAAATTCACCTTTAACCATATGAAAATGTTGTACATAAACCCTGAATGGGCCGCTGTAATAAACACCTATTTTGGTGAAGAGAAATGGAGATGCACCGTTGGAAATTACCCTTCCAATATTTTAAATTTTCTTATGAAAGTAAAACTGCATTTTCCCTTGCCAAATCAATATTCAAATCCTTAAAACATTCATAATTATTTGTGAAAAACCATGAATTATTTCAACCAATGACCCCGAACTAGGCCACAAACATGATCTAATAGTCCACCAATGAAGTCGCCCAAGCCTAGAAATTACAACAATAAATCATATAAAATATAGGATCAGAATTACGGCCTAAAATCACCCTTAGGGACCCCCAATTGCCTCCCACATAAGTCAACACACTCATAAAAAATAATATTTTAGGATTGATTCTACCTTTGATGACCCAAAATGATTATAAAATACTGCTAGAATAATCAAAAAATTATGATAATAATTTTAAAATTATTACCATTTACTTGTTGCATGTTTTCACTCTCTAATCACTCTAATTTTTCCCTAAAGGTAATTTTCCCAACCCTCAAGGGAAATTTCTAGGCTTTAGGAAGCTCAATATTGCTCCTAGGGCATTCACCCACCCTCCTTAACCTGCAAAATTCACTTACTCATATTTCCAAGGTATTTACTCAATCCTTTGACAAGGTGGTGTTACAAAAAACCTTTTATAAGACCAATTACATATTCAATGCAAATCTCAAGCACAAATACAACCCTTGAATAGCGTTATCCTTATGAAGGAATGGATATTTTCATCCCAAAACCCTAGGTACACTTGAACGTTTTCATTTTCAAATAACTATGAGCAAGCTTGACATACTTGACCAATAATTCAATATCACATAATGCATAGATTTTAATAAAATATAAATCCACTTTATATATCCACCTTTTAGTTATGATGTAAGAGTTAGTGGATTAAGGATAATTTGCTTTTAAAATCACTTAAGGGCTAAATAAGCCCATGACCCTCAAAAGGTCCCAACTTAAGTGAAAATTAAAATAGACTATTATTATTTTATTTTAAGTATTTATAAATAAGTTATATTTGAGTAATAATATTATTTTAATTTCAAAATGGGGACATTATAGTCCTCCCCACCAAAAATTGCTTGTCCTCAAGCAATTGCAATATCCAGGGAGGTGTCCCAACATACCTTACTATACAATGTCTAATTGCAACTTCTTCCCATGAAAAAGAAGCTCTAAATTGAATTTTTACCTTGATGTACTTGTGTTTTGGAGGCTTTCCCAAAGAGCTAAAGTGTCACACAACTCAAAACAACAATGATCATGCCTCATTTAATGCCTCAAACTTTTCAATATGGTCCCTTCATGAGTTGAAATCTTCCATAATGTAACCATGGACACTTGTTTATTTCCCCAAGAAGAAATCACCTCACCAAATTGGTTGAATAGGCTAATATGTAGTCTATGATAGTAAAATACAACCATGATATTATTCTAAAATATCAACTTATTCACTACCACGTTGATCTTCAAAGAGCTCTTCTTCCATGCTTACCAAATAAGCCCTTAAAGGTCACACATTATAAAATGGGGTTGGGGCTGTAAAATTCAATCAAATTGATATATATGATAAGGTTTCCCTTAATATAAATTCCACTTTTGAAGTGAATTAGAATAGGTGTGCTCCCATGGTATGCATTCTAAAGCTTGTTAGGGTCTTCTTTATGCCATACCACAAGCATCCAACCATGTAAAGAGTAATCATCTAGGTACCACCTTGCAAACATACCATGATGTAAGGCCTCCAAGTAATGAAACACATCATTTATGGTCCTCCTTTTGTAAACCATGTTCCCTCCAAAAGGATTCCCCTTATCAATCATCCCATGCATGCACAAAGCACCCCAAAAGCTCATCAATAGCTCTCAAACACTCACCAAATATAATTGCACCTTCTTCATGTATATGTGTCCTCTATCATCCGCCAAAGGTTACCACATATGCCTATTTTCAAGATATTGCAAGAGCTAGACTGTATCAATAAAATTAGTCTTTCCTCCCTTGTAACATAGTTTCACATGCATACATATCTTTGATTTTTCATGTTGATGAAATCTAGAAGAGATATATACATACTTCCATTCTAAACATGGTTGTGTTTGCCTTCCCAAATATGATTTTTCTAAGACATAAATTTCAAAAATCATATATACCTTCATCTCTCCTACCACATTTTAGAAAGTGCCAAAAAAACTTATATTTCTCTCCTCCAAAGGCTACTACATATGCATGTGTAAATCTGATTTTCTGGAAAGATAAAAATCAACATTTTCATGTGTACTTACCTCCTTCATTATTGGCTAGAACATGACCAATTTTTTATTTCATAAGGGTTAAAAGGACATGTATATTGTAGAATATACTCAAAAAATTTTGAGTGCCTTTGTGGCCACTTTCCCTTCATCCTTATTCTGGAAAGATAAAAATCAACATTTTCATGTGTACTTACCTCCTTCATTCTTGGCTAGAACATGACCATTTTTTTATTTCATAAGGGTTAAAAGGACATGTATATTGTAGAATATACTCAAAACTTTTTGAGTGCCTTTGTGGCCACTTTCCCTTCATTCTTACCTTTCTTTCATTGCTTCCCTTGACTAGGGCCATAGCCCAACTTTCTAGGTGGGCTAACCCTCCATTTAAGCTTCCAAAATTATGCATTGAAATTATCCTAAGTGGCTGCTAAAAACAAAAGAAGGGATTCCCTAGCCATTCACTTATTTCACTCTTAATTTTATCCCATGAAACACAAAATTCAAAATTTGGCTTACTTACTAAGGATGACACAATTTGAACTTCCCATGATGCCATGGGCTGCTCATGATCCAAAAGTACATCTCCTTGCTCATCCCATTTTCCCTCTTCATACAAACACATATGAAGACTACTCACCATGTTATTTGATGAAGTGGGAGGTGGTCCTTGATTGCTTAGTCCATGTAGCACAACTTCCTTTCAATTCCCCCTCCTTAGAAATTAAAAAGATAGGTTCACATTTCTATTATCATGGTTGTAGCAACTTCCTTTCCCCTTTATGTTATCCCTATACATGCTAGCAACACTATGTTGATAGAGCTCACTTAGATCCCATATCCATGAGAGGTATTTTTCATGTTTTTTCCTTGAACTTACTTGGAAGTCTCTTTGAGTGTCCCTTACCTTTACCTCAATTATAGCACAAGATTTGTAACCAAGGTAATGATATAACCAATCATGAAGAGAAAATATTGAATGCTTACCAAGTTGACAATTCAATTTTTTTTCCATCAAGAAATCTGATTATCCTTCCTTTATATACAAGGTGCATCCTTCTTCTTCCCTTCTTTGCATCACTCCCTCAATGGACTTCTTTACTATGTCCCTTCTTTTTAGGACATGTGTTTCCTTAGCAAGACGAAACAACAAATGTTTCCTCTAAGCTTCCTCTTGCAATCTGAAATTAGATAAGTAAAATGATGCATGAAAATGAGTAAAACAAAAACTTTATTTCTTGGCATACCTTTCTATTATGACATCCTTGTTCATGCTTCCTTATTGACCCTTTGTTGGATCATGAAGTTGTTAAACAAGTTATCTTTGCTTCATCCTTATAAGTTCTGATTTTTATGTTACTTTACCATTTGTGTCAACCATTTGTAACCCCATTGGTTGCTCCATAGTTTGTTGGAACTCCTTACTTGGCTGCCCTTGAATTTTTATTTCTTGTAGTTCATAAATTTCAATCATCGGTTGTCATTTACATGTATGAAAATTAATTCTTATCTCCTCTAAAACTTCTATTTTTTTAGGTTCAACATACTCATATGATGGCTACCCTTTGTAAAATTTAAAATTCCCTCTTAGGTATCCTCATGATTTATGATTTTATAGATTCCAAATCCCTCTTTTCAAATTGTTTGATGAGCCTTTCTCCAAGTTCCTCATGAGTTATAATGAGGTCATGTCCTTGTGACTTCCATCCTAGATGCCCCCAATAATAGGCAACTCCTTCCAAGTGTTGTATGACAAATTTTAAAGCTTGCTTCTCACTTCTAGTTCTCAATACAAGGGATTCATTAACCTTGTTTACCCATGCTTTAATTGAATTACCTAGATCTCCATCAAAGGTAGGAAGAACAATCTTTCCCAATTCATCATGCATAGCTATGTGCCCATGGGGCCCTTTGCCTTGTCTCAAAGCTAGTCATTCCTTGAAGCTCCTTCCCTTTCTATATTATGGTGCAAGTGTCAAATACTCATCATAATATTCCATTAGATCCTAATGAACCAAAGGATGGTTCTCCATTTCAAGGGGATGATCCCATTTCATATCTTTCATCATTTGAAGGAGTGTAGGAATAGTTTCCATCAATTGATCTTGGGACTGAGTGATCCATTCCCATCTAGCCTTATCCCTATCATTGTTTCAAAAATACATTTCCATCCCATAATTTTCCAAGGAATTGGCTTTGATACCTATTGACACTATGGATTGTACCCTCTGAAGGGTGGCACAGCTCTTTTCCTCTACGCGGCACAATGGAGACATTCCTCTTGCTGTGGGTTGAAAACTTGAGGGATGAATCTATAGATTAGATGCTAGCTCCCTTTGATGCACCTTGAGGCCCTAAATTTCCTATTTATAACAATGGGGTGGTGGAAAGAGAGAGAAATAGTGAAAATAAAACCTAACTCATGCGGTGATGCACCAAACTAGTTGGTCTACTCAGCTTTGACCTATACTTTACACCAGAGAGAAACAAACATACACTTCATTTGAATGAGAACCTTTCTTGCATCAATGTTTCAATAGGGCATCCTATGAAGATATAGGGAGGAATGACTATCAGAGGTTTTCTAAGACACACTATGGATAGCCTTTTCACATGCACCTATACTCTGAATTGGACACTTCTTGTTGACCTACAAGACAAGAACTCACAATACACTAGATATACTGGCATAAACTTATGAAAGCATGAAAAGGAAATGACTTACATAAGAGAAAACCATAGAAATATGTAAAAGTGCAAGCTCAAATGGAGGTAAAAGTGCTTCTTTTGATTCAAGGTAAATTTATTCAGGGCTTCACCATATAAATCCTGAGAGATCCTTCTCAAATGAGAAGTTACGAATATATATATATATATAAAGCTTGGAAAATAGATAATTGACCAGTCAAGGGATGAAAACCCATGATTTATTAAACAATTCAACTATGACCATAAGCCCATGCTACTAATATATCCTTCCAATTTCATGTGAGAGAGCCATGTTGTAGGTGTCCAAGTTGCTTCCCTTGCTATCTTAGGCTTATGAAAGCATGGGATACTCATTCTAGCAACTGACAAGGCCATCCCTAAGTTATGTTGACTGGGCCATGCCCTCTTTAGTGTTGAGCACAATTGGCTATGCATTAATAGTGAATCACAAAAAACATGGACCACTCTCTTCTATAGTTCAAAAACTAATCCCCTTATTGGTTTTTGGTAGAGACTATTTCACCTAAGTGCATTTACTTTTCTTGCTAACGACACCTGTGCCACATGACTTGGTTTGGATCATCCTTGGGTCTATGCTTTGACTTGTTACACCACTTGGAGTGTTTTGAGATTTTGTTTTATTACGCACGTGGCCACATTCTAGGTTACCCACCTTTTTTTCTTTACTTTGTTATTTCCCTTTTCTCCTAGCAATTCAGGCTCTCGGTGCTTATTATTTTCTCCCGGGATCCTTTCTTTGCTTGATCATTCATTCATCCTTCAGGATTTAAGGATTTTAGTTCTAAATTCCTTTAGACAAAATGTCTAAAGGAATTCCTTTATACATTTTGTTTGAATGAATTCTCCTTTGGGCTTGCACTCTTTGACTTTCCTTTGACGGGCCTTCAAACTTCCTTTTCTGAGTTCCTTCAGACATTTTGTCTAAAGGAATTCTCCTTTGATTACTTCCAAATGGCTAGCTTACTCCCTAAAATTGATGTTCATAGGCCTGTCACCCACTAGGATAATTCATTTGACATTTTTGCAAACAAACTTTTCCAAAGGGAAAGTGACCCTTCGAAAAGATTGAAATGGTCCTTCGGCAAAGCTGAAAATGACCTTTGGCTTTAGAAAAAATACCTTCGAAAAAGTTGAAATGGTCCACTTTGAAAAGAAAGTGACCCTTAAAAAAAATGGAAATGGTCCACTTTCATAACCAAGTGCCCTCGAAAAGAAAACTACCCTTCAGACTTCTTGTCTTTCAAATTTATTTAGACTTTTTGTCTTTTGAATTTCTTCAAAATTTTTGTGACTGTCGAATTTCCTTGGACAAAAAGTTTGAAGGAATTCTCTTTTAGGCTTGTCACTTTTTTTTCAAAGGGCAAGTTCCTTTCAAGCTTCCTGTCTTGCCCCTTTGCTCCAACCGACTGCCCTTTGCAAGGGAATTTTGAGCCCAAAGTTACCCTTCAAACTTTTGAAAAAGATCCACTTTGTTCATCGCTTGTCACCCATAAGGGATCCTTGGCCTCCAAAGTTGCCTTTCAAAAGAAATATAAAGGTCTCATTTTCCACCTAAGTTCCCTCCACAAGGGTACATACCCTTTGGGAATCCTAAAAATGACCCCTCGACTTTTCCACTTGGTCCATTTTGCCAATGAAAAGCCCTCTAAAGTAATTCACTTGCCTTTTGAAGCATCCAAAACCAAATTGGGTTCCACATCGACTCCTGCTTATAAGACAAATTAGTA
This sequence comes from Torreya grandis, assembly GCA_037957365.1. Classification (NCBI taxonomy): domain Eukaryota; kingdom Viridiplantae; phylum Streptophyta; class Pinopsida; order Cupressales; family Taxaceae; genus Torreya; species Torreya grandis. The sequence goes on along the minus strand of JARHVA010000009.1, from coordinate 10,164,730 downwards.
AATCCATTTGGAAAACTTGATGGTCTACCAATACCAAATCAAGGTTTGTAAGTGGCTTTACTTATGAATTTTTACAAGTCACCTGTCAAACCCAAAATACACTTGGCAAGCAAAAGAGGAAAACACTTGGTTTTTTCATGGGAAATGGTCTGACAGAGAAAATTTTGCACAAGGCAACTAAGGGATGAAATAGCTAAAACATGGATTGAATGAATCTTATAATAAAAAAGGAGGGGGTGCCCAATTTTGGCCTACAGGACCAAAAATTGGTCAACACATTTGGTGACTCATAGGGGAAGCATACCTGCTATACTTGAGAAGAATGGTGGCCTAAAAGTCCATTGGGCATGGAGTCAAGATGCAACTTGAAAAGTTGGAAACAACCTTGTAAAGACCTAAGAACCAACAAATATTTTACCCCAAACAATAAGGAAAAACACACACAAAGGCTAAACACACTACACACATACATAATAACACTTAGGGAAAATGAGGAAAAAATAAGGAAACTATGTACATGCCAAAAGAAACCTTGTAACAATGCTTAAGATATATCCCATTGACTAGGATATGTAGCTCTTCACTATCCAACTTGGAGAGTTGGAAAGCATTATGTTGCTTGCATTGGGTGATGACATATGGGCCACTCCACAAGGCATCAAACTTTGTGTGTCTTCTAGGCTTGGCTCGGTCCTCATCCCACTTTAAGACAATGTCACCTTTTGAGAAGTTCTTTGGCGTAGACCTCTTGTAAACATGCTTCTTTGTTTTTTTTTGGAAGTTGGTCATTGTATCCATGACTTGGTCTCTCGCTTCTTGAAGCTCCATTAGCTCATAATACTTGACTTCTAGGCTGTCACTCTCCACCAATTGCAGTTGATGGGAAAGATCCAAGGTTGGTAACTCAAGTGAGATAGGAAGTCTAGCTTCCCTTCCACACACAAGTGTCTATGGTGAATTCTCGATCACCCTCTTTGGAGTGATCCTATCTACCCAAAGAGCTATCTTCAAATTGGCATGCCAAGTCCTTTAATTTTCCTCCATTATCATTTTTATGATCCTAATCAAATTCTTGTTTGTGGACTCGGTCAGTGCATTCCCTTGTGGGTATTAGTTATAAAAAGTGATAAGATAGATGTCATACTTTAATGCCCACTCACTTGTCTTTGTTCCCAATAAAGCCAATGCATTGTCTAAAATGATTGTGGTTGGGACCCTAAATCTTGTCATTATGCCTTCATAGAAGTCTAAGACTGCGCTCTCATTGGCCTCTTTCAAAGCTACAGCCTCTACCCATCTTGTGAAATAATTTATGGTAGTCAAAACCCACTTGTGGCCAACACTAGAAGGAGGATTGATCAACCCTATGAAGTCCAACCCCCATTACATGAATGGTTGGTCCACCTAAATAAGATGAACCAGCATGGTAGTCAGCCATTGCTTCCCATCAAAGAAGGCACATTTTTGACATTTCCTCACCTAAGCATGAGTGTCTCTAAACAAATTGGGCCAAAATTAACCAGCCCTCATAATCCTTATAGCTATGGCCTTGGGAGCAAAATGGCGACCAACTGGCCCATCATGGAACTCAAATAGTACCTTGTCAACTTGGTCTAAATCAATGCACCTCAAGAGTACCCCTAAAAATTCTTTCTTGAATATCAATCCATCAAATAGGACATAAGGAAGAGATTGTAGTCTAAAATATCTCCTCTTGGTCCTATCAAGACCTTGTGGACACTCACTATTTCGAAGGAAATAAACCATGTATTGTGCCCAACTCTTCATGACTATAGGTATAGTTGTTATAGGTTCATCATGGAATACCAAAACATCCTCCTTCGGCTCTTTCAAGTCTGTATCAAGGTGTTCACATAACCCTCTTCCCCTTACAATCTTGGTGGTCTTGATCTCTACGTCATACTCCATCACTTTAGTGATCCAACCTGCCCTCTTCTCATTCAAGTCTCAACTTAGCAAGAAGTCTTTTACACTAGGATGTGGCACCATGATGTGAATCTTGATGTTAGACAACATATGTTTGAACTTATTCAAACTTCAAATGATTTCAAGCACCTGCTTCTCAACATACATGTATCTAACCTCATAGCCTTCTAAACTTTGGCTAAAAAAAGTGAGAGGCTATTCTAAATTCTCACCATTCACTTGAGTGAGCATAGCAGAGATTATCTCTTTATTCCCAAAGGTGCATAGATTGAATTCCTTGGAGAAGTTTGGTCTAGTCAAGGTATGAGCTTGGGTGATAGTTTGTTTGATGCCTTCAAAGCTTTCTCTTCTTCTTGCTATCCATGTGAATGTCTCATCCTTCCTTAGCATAGAAGTTAGTGGCTTGACCAATTCAACAAAGTTAGGAATGAATCTTCTAATGAAATTTATCTTACCAAAGAAACGTTGTAGGCCCTTCTTGTGCTTAGGCAAGGACAATGCTAAGATGGCATGCACCCTTTCTAGATCAATGGATAGGCCTTCCTTTGAAATGACATGGCCCAAGATCTTTCCTTCATGGATGACAAAGATGCATTTCTTTGGGTTGAGAGAGATTCCAAACTCTCTACACCTTTCAAATATTTGCCATAGGTGTTTCAAATGTTCACTTGCTTCCTTGGAGAAGACTGTCACATCATCAAGATAAACCAACATAATGTCATTGATCAAACCTTGGAAAGCCATATCCATATCATGTTGGAAGGTAGCTCTAACATTAGACAATCCAAATGGCATCTTCCTATAGGCATATGTTCCCCAGTTGGTGGTGAAGGTTGTCTTGATTTGGTCACATTCTTGTACCAATATTTGATTATACCTAGAGTAGCCATCTAGGAAAGAGAATCTTTCACTACCTATCATTATTTGAAGAATTTGTTCCATACTTAGAAGGGGATAGTGATCTCTCAATGAGACTCTCTTTAGGTCCTTGAAATCCACACACAATCTAACCTCTCTATTGACCATTTTGGTCCTACAGGCCAGAATCAGTCCCCCCTTTTTCCCTTGCTATTATGAGCCAGTTCATTTTTTTGATTTTGCACAAGTCTTGATTTATATGGACTCTACAGGTTGTTTTTACGGACTCTATAGGAAGTTTTCTATGGACTCTGTAGGCTATTTCTACAGACTCTACAGGTTATTTCTACGGATTCTGTAGGAAGTTTTCTATGGACTCTGCAGGAAGATTTCTACGGACTCTGTAGAATATTTCTACAGACTCTACAAGAAAGTGATTTCTATGGACTCTACAAGAAAGAAACAGGTTCCCAACAATTAGATGCCAAAAGGACCTTTGCAACTTTTTTGAAAGGCAATTTTAGAGGCCAAACAACCCTTGCGGAGGGAAAGAAATCACTTGGAAAGAAGGCTGAAAGGGTAAGTTTTCCTTCAAAAAAGTGAATAAGGCAAGTTGGAATTCTTTCAGATTTATTCAAGGCAAAGAGGCAGAGAATTTCTTTGGACAAAATGCCTGAAGGAATTCCTTCAGACATTTTGTTTGAAGAAGTCCTTCAGAAGAAAATCCTGTGAAATAAAAGATTAAGACAAGGCAAGAAATGATTTCTTTAGACAAAAAGAAAGGAATTCCTTCAGACAAAAAGTCTGAAGAAATTCAGAGAAAGAGCCATGGGAAAAAACTTGAAGAAGAATTTTGAAGGTCAAGGAAGTGATCGAGATAATTCTTGCAAACATTTTTTCTGCGAGAAAATGGCCGAAAGAAAAGCTAACAAAAAAAGAATAAGAAGGAAAGGCAAATCAGAAGGAAAGATATCCTTCAGATATTTTGTCTGAAGGATTTCCTTCAAATAAAAGTCTAAATAAATTTGTCTACCAAAATAATGAGGACCCAACTAAGACAAAATCCTGACCAGAGTAAAAGCTAAAGAAAAGGAAAAGGCTGAAGAATTGACCAAGGGGTGATAGGTCTGAAGACGTCAAAATTGAGCATAGTGAACTAGCTATTGGAGGTTCAAATGCCCAGTGACGGGTGCACAGACGTCAAAAATTTAAGCACCATAAACTAGTCATTGATCTTTAAAGGTTGGAGTGCAGACCTGAATACATTCAAAGGCCTTAAGGCCAAAAGGAAGAACTGCTGAGAAAAGAGCCCAAGGAGCCAACAAGGCTGGGAAGATAGCCCCCGAGGGCCGAAGGAGCCAAAAAAGACAAAGTTGGGAAGAGATAAAACATAGAAATAAATAAAACAACCCATGTGTCAAAGGAGAGGCGAGTTATTCCTACAATTGGAACAGTGTCTTCCAAGTGGTCATAAGGGGCGCAAACAGTGAACGGTGTGCCCTATTTTCTCCACTTTGCATTTATGAGCAAACAAACCACATGAATATCTTAAAGGAGAAGTCTTGTTTGTAGAAAAGGGGCATAGCTCATGGTTTCACATTAATGTTTGAATTCCAAAGTCAAGACCGACAATTACACAACATGGTTCTAGTAAGCCTCTTCTAGAAGGATGATATCAGCAACAGTGACTTCCTCCTCCCAATGCTCTCAACACACATGGGAAAACTTGTAAAAAGGTGCCAAAGTCTTTTCCAAAAGGGGTGCCTTTACTTCTTCTCTCTCTATATATTGTAAAACTTCTCATTTGAGAAGGGATATCTCTTAGCCTGTACGGCAAAGCTCTGCCCAAAAATCCTTTGGCTTGTAAGGCAGAACTCAGCCAGATTTTTACCTTGAATCGAGACATAGAATTTTTACCTCCATTCTAAATTCGCATGTTCGTATGTGTCTATGCCTTTGTTCTGTGTGAAGTTATTTTATTTTATGTTTTCATAGAATGATTTCAGCATGTCTAGTGCATTGTGAGCTTTCTTTTTTTAGGTCTGCTAGAAGTGTCCCTAGAGGAGTATAGGCACATGTGAATAGGCTACCAAAGTGTGTCTCAGGATGCCTCTGATATTTCTTCCTCCCTATACATCCATGGAACCCTAGCTCACTGATGCAGAAGAATTCCTCGCATCAAATGAAGTGTATGGGAGCTTATTCTTGGTGAAAAGTGTACGTTCAGGCTAAGCAGATCAAACTTTTTTGGTGCATCACCTTTTAGCTTAGGTTTAGGTTCTATTTTTAGCATTCTTCTCCATTTTCAACCCCAGCTTTTTTCATTTATTTGTTAGCAGTAGGAAGTCTAGGACCTAAAAGATACATCAAAGGGAGTTAGCCCTTATCTAGAGACTCTCTCCCCCAATTTTGCTAGACCCACAGGCAAGACGGGAGTTTCCATTATTACGCATGGAAGGTAGGAGCTTGGCCTCTTGTCAAGGGTGCAATCCACCATGTCAACAATTTTTGGCACACCTGGTGGGACCAACTTGGGACATTTCATCCAAAGAGTTGAAGAATTTTAGTGTGTTCTTTAACCAACCAGCCTTTGGAGGCTTTTTTATCAACACAAATGGTGACTCTAAGTTGAATCAACTGGTTAAGCAGTCCTGGTGCCATCAAGAGATCACATTTTTGTATGTATAACTTTGCTCAGCATAATGGGCCCTTTTTTCCTTCATATGACTTCAATCAAGCTCAAAATGTTTAGAGAATCACCTTAAGCAGCTCTCTTAGTTGTCCTTTAACCATAAGGGAAGTACCACTGGAGTTTGAGAAGTAAGTAATGGAGATCGATAGACTGGATGAGAAGTATAGATATCATCAAGAGTCGATGTATAAAGAGGAGTGTTTTTTTAGGCAAGATCAAGCCTTGCAATCCATGAAGGAGGAGGTAGCAAAATGGAAGAGTCCATTCATGCAAGGCAATCAACCTTGTGCACCCCCTCCTATTCTAAAGAAAACCCCCTCTTTTACACCAAATACTTTCTATCAGATAACACTTGCTCATTCTAGCTCATCTGAAGCATCAATCGATCCTGCTCTTAATCTTATGTGCCTAGCTTTCCAGCATGCCTCTCTTCAGGAAGCTCTTCTTGTGCATGAGCAGACCCTTACAAATCTCCCCCAACCTCTTCAAGTCTTTCAACATGATCTCTAGATTCCAAGTTGGAAGAGGGAAAATCATGAACCAGCTCGAGACCTTGAAGAAGACAAAGTTGTTACTTCTTCCCAAGGGAAAAGTTTCAATCTTAAGGTCATGAGTTGGAAGGAAATCATGGAATCATGGGGTAGGAAAGAGGAGTAAGGTTTTGCTCAAAGCCTTGAGGAAGATGAGGCTACTCCTACTCATCATGATGATGATTATGACCTCCAAGAAAGGATTTTTCAAGAAGATATAGCTAGGAGAATTTCAGAGTTGGAATCCAAAGCAAGATTCCTCAGCGAATGTGTGATGGATGGTTCAGACCAAATAGCAATTCCATGTCTAAACACACCCCATCTACACACCTCCAAGAGAGTTATCAAGCCACACCTAATATATATGAAGTACTGGCCAAATGGAAAGAGGAGAATCATTCGATTCTAGCTCAAGGATTACCTCTTCTTCCACATGGTTTTAACCATCAGCGTTCCACTTCATCCATTCTCAAGGAGGAACCTATTTTGCAGAAGGTGAGTGAAGATCAGAAGATCCAATCTATAGCTATCTAGGAGACTATCATGAGTGACAATGAAGAGGAAATCATAATGGAGGCTTCTTTAGAAGACATCATCAATAATGGAGAAGACACAAGCCATGCATACATGCGAATGTTTGAGTAATATGAGGAAGAATGTAAGCATGGTGAGCTCTCTCCTTCTTTGTTTAATGAACTTCCTTGTTTATTTGATAAGGAGGATGACCATGCCATGGAGCCTGAGTTAGAGGAGGATCAGATGGATGTCTTTGAACAACTAGAGATTCTGATCCTTGAGCAGGAAAAGGAGAGGCCTGTCCATCTTGAGGACAACTTTGAAGAAGAGAGCTTTGAACAAGAAGGTGATGTTCTGTGGGATGAGCAATCAGTTTATGATTCCATTACAGACATCACAATAGTCACCCTTCTTCAAGAGATCCATGAAGGAGCAGAAGATGAGTTTGATAGGGTTTTTAATGAAGCAGAAGGGGACGAGTCAAACCATGATGCGCTACAAAGGGACTATGCATATCAAAAGGCTTATGGTGATGAGCCAGCAGCCATTGATTTCTTGATGAAACACACCAACATGAAGTACTAGCATTCAATAAGATTCTAAGAATAAAAAAAGTACATATATGTTAGGAGCATGTTTGATTCTGATCCACTCAGATGCAAGCCAATCAAGGTGATAGGCAAGAGGAGCAGGTCACCAAGTCTCCATTCCATTCAGCCACTTGTCTGGCACCATAAGTTTCTTTTCCAGGAAGGGGACTTAAGAAATTTTCCCTTTGATCTTGGAGGGAGGCAAATATACCTGGTTAACTATACATAGTAGTTTGCTTTTAGTTTTCTTTCCTATTTTCCCTAAGTGTTGCTTGCATAAGTAGTGTTTTTAGCCTTGTGTGTGTTTTCCTTTATGTTTGGGGTAAAAGCTTCATGATTGATTCTTAGATCTATTGGGTCTATTTTTGACCTTTTCAAGTTGCGTTCTGACTCTGTGCCCAATGGATTATAAGGCAACTAGTTTCTAAGCATAGTAGGCATGCTTCCCCTAGGAGTCGCCAACTTGTTGACCATTTTGGTCTTGTAGGCCAAAATCGGTCCCCCCTTTTTCCCTTGTTGTTCTAAGCCAGTTCATTTTTTTATTTTGCACAATTCTTGATTTCTATGGAATCTGCAGGCTATTTCTATAGACTCTATAGGAAGTTTTCTACGAACTCTGCAGGCTGTTTCTACGAACTTTGTAGGCTATTTCTACAGACTCTGCAGGAAGTTTTCTACAGACTCCGCAAGAAGATTTCTACAAAATCTATAGAAGATTTATATGGACTCTATAGGAAAGTGATTTCTAAGGACTTTTCAGGAAAGAAATAAGCTCCAAACACTTAGGTGCCAAAAGGACCTTTGCAACTTTTCTGAAAGGCAATTTTAGAGGCCAAACAACCCTTGCGGAGGGCAGGAAAGCACTTGGAAGGAAGGCCGAAATGGTAAGTTTTCCTTCAAAAAATTGAATAAGGCAAGTTGGAATTCTTTTATATATATTCAAGGAAAAGAGGCAAAGAATTTTTTCGAACAAAATGCCTGAAGGAATTCCTTCAGACATTTTGTCTGAAGAAATCCTTCGGAAGAAAATACTGTGAAATAAAAGACTAAGACAAGGCAAGAAATGATTTATTCAAAAAAAATTCTGAAGGAATTCCTTCAAACAAAAAGTTTGAAGAAATTCAGAGAAAGAGCTGCGAGAAAAAACCTGAAGAAGAATTTTGAAGCTCAAAGAAGTGATCGAGATAATTCTTGCAGACATTTTGTCTGTGGGAAAATTGCTAAAAGAAAAGTTGACGAAAAAAAGAATAAGAAGGAAATGCAAATCAGAAGGAAAGATATCCTTCAGACAAAAGTTTGAAGAAATTTAGCTGCCAAAACAATGAGTACCTGACTAAGATAAAAGCTCAACTAGAGCAAAAGCTGAAGAAAAGGAAAAGGCCGAAGAATTGACCAAGGGGTGACAAGTCCGAAGACATTAAAATTGAGCACGATGAACTAGCCATTAGAGGTTCAAACACCTAGTGACAGGTACATAAACATAAAAAATTTAAGCACCATAAACTAGCTATTAATCTTTAAAGGCTAGAGTGCGGACCCGAATGCATTCAAAGGCCTTAAGGCCAAAAGGAAGAACTGCTAAGAAAAGAGCCCAAGGAGCCAGCAAGGCTGGGAAGATAGCCCTTGAGGATCTAAGGAACTAGAAAAGACAAAGCTAAGAAGAGAAAAAATGCAAAAATAGACAAAATAGCCCTTGTGGCAAAGGAGAGGCAAGTTATTCCCGCAGTTGGAATAGTGCCTGCCAAGTGGTCATCAAGGGGCACAAATAGTGAACGACGTGCCTTGTTTTCTCCAATTTGCATTTATGAGTAGACAAACTATGTGAATATCTTCAAGGAGTAGTCTTGTTTGTAGAAAAGAGGCATGGCTCATGCTTTCACATTAATATTTGAATGCCAAAGTCAAGACTGGCGATTACACAACATGGTTCTAGCAGGCCTCTTTTAGAAGGATGATATCAGCAACAATGACTTCTCCTCCCAATGCTCTCAACGCACATGGACCAACTTGTAAAAAGGCACCAAAGTATTTTTTAAAAGGGGTACCTTTACTTATTCTCTCTCTATATATTGTAAAACTTCTCATTTGAGAAGGGATATCTCTTAGCCTATAAGGCAAAGCTCTGCCCAAAAATCCTTTGGCTTGTAAGGCAGAACTCTACTATATTTTTACCTTGAATCGAGACATAGAATTTTTACCTCCATTCTAAATTTTCACTTTTGTATGTGTCTAGTCTATGCATTTGTTCTATGTGAATTCATTTTATTTCATGCTTTCACAGAATGATTTCAGCATGTCTAGTGCATTGCGAGCTTTCCTTTCGCAGGTCTACCAGAAGTGTCCCTACAGGAGTATAGGCGCATGTGAACAGGCTACCAACGTGTGTCTTAGGATGCCTCTAGTAGTTATTCCTCCCTATACATCCACGGACCCCTAGCTTGCCGATGTAGAAGAATTCCTTGCGTCAAATGAAGTGTATGGGAGCTTGTTCTTGGTGAAAAGTGTATGTTCGGGCTGTGCAGATCAAACTTTTTTGGTGTATCACCTTTTAGCTTAGGTTTAGGTTCTATTTTCAGCATCCTTCACCCTTTTCAACCCCCCCTTTTTCATTTATTTGTTAGCAATAGGAAGTCCATGACCTAAAAGATACATCAAAGGGAGCTAGCCCTTATCTAGAGACTCTCCCCCCAATTTTGCCAGACCCACAGGCAAGAGGGGAGTTTCCATTGTTGCACATGGAAGGCAAGAGCTCAACCTCCTATTGAGGGTGAAATCTACCACATCAACACTCTCCATTATTATTCATAATAGGGACCAAATTGTCCATCCAAGAAGAGTGCTTGATAGGGAAGATGATCCTAGACTCGATTAGTTTGGTGAGTTCCTTCCTCATGAATGGCTCGATATTTGGATTGATTGGCCTTTGCTTTTGCTTGATGGGTTTGGGACCTTCCTCCAAATCAATGGTGTGTCAGGCAAAGCTTGGTTCAAATCCCTTCAAATCACAATACTCCTAAGAAAAGACATCTACAAACTCTTGGCATAACATAATGAAAGCATGTTTTTCTTCATTGGTACATACCTTCCCAAGTGTAAGCAGCTTATCCTTATAGATCTCTACCCTTTCAAAATTTTCCTTCCTGGTTGACATGCTTGCTTTGTCTCTCTTGAGTTTTTCATCTTCATCTAAGATGCTCTCAAGAGTTACCAAACCTTTGGGAAGCATGTTGGTCTTCAGTTAAATAATCTACCCATCATACTACTGCTACAACTTGGACTAATTTTTGGAAGCAAACTCAACTTCTTCTTGTAAGAAAAGTGTTATTTGATGGCCACTTTCAAACACCTACTAATCGGTGACATTATCTAGTATAGAGGGCCTCATAATTACCTTTAAATGATGTTGATTCATGCTTTGTCTCACCCCCTTTAGGATATCAAATTGAGCACCAACTGTTGCTAGTCTATCCACATGCTTGTTCTCCTCTCTTGGAATATAAGTGATGTTGAAAGTAGTAAAGTTATCCATAAGGTTCCACACTCTATACTTGTCAGAATTGAGTAGGGAGTTATTAGTCAAACTTTGACCTCTCACTTGGTTCACAATCAACTTACTGTCTCCAAACACCTACAATTATTTGATTCCTCTCTTCCTTTCCCATTCTAGGCCATGAACAAGGGCCTCATACTCTACTATGTTATAGGTGTAGGAGAAGTGAAACCTAAAGGTTTAGAAGTATTTCTCCTTCGAAGGTGAAACTAGCATTACCCCACCACCAGCTCATAAATGCCATAAACCATAGTCCTCTTGGTCTATCTTCATCAATTTTTGGCATGAAAGCATCTTTCTCATGCATGTAATAGACTCCAAGACTAGATTATTCAATTAACTTTTAAGGATGATGCTCAAAATCATCATTTCCCCATTCATCTAAGAGTAGGTCAACAACTCCTACAAGGGAAGATGATGGAGATTGGTCTACGTGGAGATTGGTCTACGTGGAGCTCTTCTTCATTAATGATTACGTAGTTCACATTTGCCACTTTGGGTGAGTATGGATCTAGGTGATCCTTGTGGATGGGTTCTGACTCAGTATTCACTTTAGTTCCATACTTTTTCCTAAAAACCATGTAAGATCAATTGGCTACCAAGTATCCACCTATCTTGGATGTGAAATCCCTTGACAAGCAAAGAGTGAAGTAAGGAGGAGCATTTACCACTACCACATCATGGGGAATTGAGAAGGTCAGATAGGCATGAAGAGTTAGATTCAAGACTCTTACCACTCCCAAGGTCTTAGCTAGTGATCTATCCAACTATAGAACTCTTTTAGTCATTTGTTCATATTTGAGGCCTAGCTTATTAGTAATGCATTTGGGCATAACTGAGGTGCTTGCTCCACTATCAATGATGCAATTGTGGACCAAGAAATCACCAATAATTTGGGATAAATAGAAGGGAGGGAGCTTCTCATCCTTCTTTGCTTGACCTCCCAAGGGAGGAGCCCCATTTACTATCAACACATTATCATTTCTTGCTGGGACAACTTGCTCACCTCACCCATGTAATTCCTTTTGGAGTATATCCTTTTATCCTAACAGTGATAAAGAATCCCACAATGAGATGTTCATGTGCAGCTTCTGCATTTGGTCTACTACATTTATTAAAGGATTGCCCCCTTGGAGCTCTCTTTGGGGACATTCACAACCTATGGTGTAACTTGAGGAGCTGAAGTTGCAACTGACAGTCTATAATTAGGAAAATTTTGATTTGCTTATGGTGAAGGAGACATTATAGGTGCTTGAGTGGTTTCTTGAGTTTCATCCATAGCTCTCCTTTTAGACCTAGTGTTGGTTACAACATAATCATTCTGATTACTTGTGCTCCCCACATAGTTGATTATGTAGAACTCTCCTTCTAAGCAATTTATAAGAGTGGAATCAGATTGAGCCTACCTACTATCCATCCCAATTTGTGTTGATATCTCAAAATTTTATAATTGGGCTGCCTGATCACCTTCTGCAGTCATGCTTTGATTTGGTAGCTCACTGACATAAGCAACCTATTCTTGGCCATGCCCCAAGGGTGGATAATTGGGTTGCTCTTGCACCAAATTATTTTGAGTGGGGATAAGAGCCTTGGAAGATGAAGGGGCATTTAAATTATAGCTCTGATAAGGCTTAACTTGTGTAATTTGACCTTGCCATTGATTATAATTCTAGAAGGGAGGTATATTTATCTACCAAAACTATTAGTAGCCTTGATTTGGCCTATAACTCTAAGCTTGTTATCTCTTGAGGGCAACTAACTCATTGGTAACACTCTTCAATAGGCTCTTAACTTTTTGGAGATCATTTACAGGGGTAGCAGTCAGCTTCTCTTGATTAGGTAGAGGAGCTAAAGTGGGCATACTAGGCTAAATTGAGGGCTGTAAATCAGGAAAGAGTGGCATATGAGGTCTAGGAGCTATCTTTCCTACTTGAACAAGGTAATTTTTAGTAGCTATGGCTATCTCATAAGTAGTGGGTAGGATATTCCCACCCATGGACTATTTCATGACAACAATGTCACTATCCAGGGCCTTTACATAGTAAAAGAAAGCATAGCTTGGGGTTGGCCTCACAAGAATTAGGATTCTGTCCAAAGTCTTTTGGAACCTAGTGTTAAAATCTTGCATAAACTCATGTGGGGCTCTTTTCATGGTGGTCAATTGCTCAGCTAGAGACAAATGATCACTTTTTTCCCCAAACCTATTGGTCAAGAGGATCCCTAACTCATTCCATGAGCCAACTGAGTTCATAGGCAAGGTCCTATACCAATACAAAACTTTCCCTTTGAAGGACAAGGCTAGCAATCTGATGGATACATTTTTCTCAATGATATTATGGATGTTGTAGAGGTTGGCTATACTTCTAATATGCTCAACAACAGTGATTGGGCCCTCTCCACTAAAGTAAGGAACACTTTTGAGAGTTTTCCCTAGAATTGGGTCATACTGCTAAAGGTTTAAGGGACTCTAACCATTAAAGGTCACAAAAGGGAAAGCCATGGCTATGGAAGGATTCAACCAGGGTCTCCTTGAGTAGGTTTATTTTATGGTTGGTTTGGGAAAGTGAATTTTTACTTCAAGGTGGGTATTTTTAAACCTCAACCTTTTTGTTGAGTTCAAAGGTAACTCAATAAACTCAAAAGGAACACCCCTAGAAGAAGATCTTGTAGTGACCTTTAGCATGGGATGCCAGGATGATCATTAACCAGAGACTAATTTCTTGAATGGAGTCGTTAGGTGCTAAATTTTAGCTCCTTTTTTTAGATTTTTAACAATATCAAGATCAAAGCCAATCCTAAAACTTGTAGGACACAAAAATTATTCCCACTGGGCATGCCAAAAATTGTTGATGCTATGGATTTCACCCTCTGAAGGGAGGCTTAGCTCTTTTCTTCCATGCAGCACAGTGGATACATTCCTCTTGCTGTGGGTTGAAAACTTGAGGGATGAATCTCTAGATTAGGGGATAGCTCCCTTTGATGCACCTTGAGGCCCTAAATTTCCTAATGCTAATAATGGGGGGGGTGAAAAGAGAGAGAAATACTAAAAATAGAACCTAACTAATGCAATGATGTACCAAACTGGTTGGTCTACTCAGATTTGACCTACACTTTACACCAGAGAGAAGCAAACATACACTTCATTCAAATGAGAACCTTTCTAGCATTAGTGTTTCAATAGGGGATCCTATGGAGATACAAGGAGGAAGGACTATCAGAGGTGTTCTAAGACACACTATGGATAGCCTATTCACATGTGCCTATACTCTAAGTTGGACACTTCTTATTGACCTGTAAGAGAATAACTTGTAATACACTAGATATGCTAGCATAAACTTATGAAATCATGAAAATAAAATGACTTAACATAAGAGAAAACCATAGACATATGCAAAAGTGCAAGCTCAAATGGAGGTAAAAATGCCTCTTTTGATTCAAGGTAAATTTCTTCAGTGTTTCACCATAAAAATGTTGAGATATCCTTCTCAAATGAGAAGTTACAAATATATATAGAAATCTTGGAAAATAGATAATTGACCAGTCAAGGGATGGAAACCCATGATGTATTAAACACTTCTACCATGATCACAAGCCCATGTTACTATTGTATCCTTCCAATTATGTAGGGAGATCCATGTTGTATGTGTCCAAGATGCTGCCCTTGTTTTCCTGGGCCTACAAAAGCATGAGATACTCCTTCTAGCAACTAATAAGGCCATCCCCAAGGTGTGTTAACTAGGCCATGCCCTCTTCAATGCAAAGTTCAAATAATTGTGCATTAATGGTGAAACATAAAAAACACAAGACACTCTCTTCTATAGTTCAAAAACCAATCCCCTTATTGGTTTTTGATAGAGACTATTTCACCTAAATGCATTTACTTTTCCTACTGATGACACCTGTGCCACCTACCTTGGTCTGGTTCATCCTTGGGTCTATGATTTGACTTGTTATGCCACTTGGAGCATTTTGAGCTTTTGTTTTATTATGCATGTGGGTGTCTTCTAGGTTACCCACCTTATTTTCCCTTACTTGCTATTTCCCTTTTATCCTAGTAATTTGGGCTCTTAGTGCTTATTATTTTCTCCCAAGATCCATTCTTTGCTTGATCATTCATTCATCCTTTAGGCTTTTAGGATTTTGGTTCTGAATTCCTTTAGATAAAATGCTTGAAGGAATTCTCCTTTGGGCTTGCACTCTTTGACTTTCCTTTGACAGGGCTTTGGGATTCCTTTTATGAGTTTCTTCAGACATTTTGTCTAAAGGAATTCTCCTTTGATTACTTCCCTAAAATTGATGTTCATGGGCCTGTAATCGAACATTTGAATCCCAATAGCTGGCTTACTTCCCTAAAATTGACATTCATGGGCCTGTCACCCACTAGAACAATTCCTTCGGCATTTTTGTAAACAAACTTTTCTGAAGGGAAAGTGACCCTTTGAAAAGATTTAAATGGTTCTTCGACAAAGCTAAAAATGACCTTTGCCTTTAGAAAAAATACCTTCAAAAAAGCTGAAATGGTCCACTTTGAAAAGAAAGTGACCCTTCAAAAAAATGGAAATGGTCCACTTTCATAACCAAGTGCCCTCTACAAAGAAACCTACCCTTTGGACTTCTTGTCTTTCAAATCTCTTCAGACTTTTTATCTTTCAAATTTATTTATACCTTTTGTGACTGTCAAATTTCCTTAGATAAAAAGTCCGAAGGAATTCCTTTAGACAAAAAGTCTAAAGGAATTATCTTTTGGGCTTGTCACTTTTTTTTTGAAGGGCAAGTTCCTTTCAAGCTTCATGTCTTGCCCCTTTGCTCCAACTAGCTACCCTCTGCAAGGGCATTTCGATCCCAAATTTACCCTTCATACTTTTGAAAAAGATATACTTTGTTCATCACTTGTTGCTCACAAGGGCTCTTTGGCCTCCAAAGTTTCCTTTTAGAATAATTTTAAAGGTCCCATTTGCCACCTAAGTACCCTCTGCAAGAGTATTTACTGTTGACCATTTTGGTCCTGTAGGCCAAAAATTGGTCTCCTTTCCTTGCTATTTTGAGCCATCAGTCTTGAATGTATCCACTTTACTATAAATGCTCAATTTCCCTTTGAAATAATTCCTATTCTTATAAAGAGTTGAGATATCTAAGACATGTAGGTTTTTGGTTCAATATGGAGCTTATTTCACTTTGAGCAATTGCCTTAGACAAGCCTTTTGGCAAAGGAATGGGCCAGTTCAAAGAATGTAAGTCTTTTACAAAGCTCCAAAGACAAAGTGCCCTTGCGGAGGGTAGTCAGGTCATAAACTAGACTGTTTAGTAGGCTCTGAATGGAAACTTCAGACCCAAAGTGCCCTTGCAGAGGGCAATGAGCATATTTGGGAAAGAGAAAAGGGGCAAAGGATTCCTTCATATTTTTTGTCTGAAGGAAATCCAAAGAAAAGACAAGGGATTCCTTCAAACTTTTATCAGAAGGAAATCCAAGGAAGAATCAAAGGGTGAATTCCTTTGGATAAAATGCCTGAAGGAATTATTTTGGACATTTTGTCCAAAGAAATTCACAAAGAAGAAACCAAGGTAAGTTCCTTCAAACAAAATCCCTAAGGAATTCCTTCAGACTTTTGTCCGAAGGAATTTATCAAAGGGAAAGACTAAAAGAAAGGGTCGAGGCCGAAAGGCAAGTTTTCCTTCAGGCAAAATGTCTGAAGGAATTTCTTCAGACATTTTATTTGAAGGAATTGAGAAGCTAAAGGAGCCTGAAGGGCAAGTTCCCTTGCGGGGAACTCTCAGTGATCGAAAAGGGACCCTCTCCTCTATTTTAAAAGGGCACCTTCCCTTTGGGAAGGTTCAATTGCAAAAGGCTGAAGGAATTGTGAAAGGCCAAAGTTTCAGTTGCAAAATGCTGAAGGAATTACAAAAGTGATGATGGGCCTGAGTACGTCAATTTCATCATGATAAACTAGCTGTTGGAGGTTCAAACATCTAGTGATGGGTGCGTGAACGTCAAATTTAAGGCAGCAAAATAGCCATTGGTTTTCAAATGATGACAGGCCTTTGAATGCCAATTTTATGGTGATGAAATAGTTTTTGGTTTTTTAATAGTGGCAGGCCTGTAGATATTAATTTTGATGGGATGCATTGGCTGTTGAAGAGAAACCAAAGGACTGATTTCTTTCAAGCATTTTACCTGAAAGAACTCATGATAAGTGGCCAAAAGGAAACATGGTGACCCATCGAGAAAGGAGCCCGAGTAGCCAAGAAAAGATGAGAAGAATATCCTAAGAGCTCAAATTGCCAAAAAGAGATAAGAAATAGCAAGGAAAGAGGGAACAAAATAGAGAGTTCAGAACATGACTATGCACACATAGAACAACATTTGGAATGTTCCAAAAGATGTACCTAGCCAAGCACAGATGTGAATCAGATCAGCCTAGGTAGTAAAAGAAGGTGTCAACAAGAGAAGTTATTGTTGAAGATGAAACAATCTCCACCAAGTGGTCATCAAAGAGCACAAACATTCAATAGCATGGCCTATTTTTCTTTATTTGAGCCTTGATATGTAGACAATCACATAAGTTTCATAAAGAAGGGTGGCCTTGTCATTCAGATGATCAAGAAACCCATGCTTTTTTAGTGACATTTAATATGATTTAAGCACCAAAGTCAATACTTGTGATAGCCATAGCATGGTTCCTTCAACGGACTTCCTCCTTCCTAGGCATTCAACACAGCATGGGCCACTTGTTCTGGAAGGTGCCAAAGTCTTCTTTTTCATGCTATATATTTTAACCTCTCAATTGAGAAAGATATCTCTCATTTTTTAAGGTAAATCCCTACCAAATTTTACCTTTGAATCAATAAGAATGCATTTTACCTCTATTTGATTGGTTATAATTTTGAGTATGTATGTGTATTAACTCTGTGTTCAGTCATTTTAGCTTGATGTTTTCATAGATTGACACCAACATACCTAGTATAGTCAAGATCATATCTACAAGTTAACAAGAAGTGCTTCATCTAGAGCACAGAGATAGAAGAGGAGTTATTAGACAGTGTGTTCTATAACACCTGTGGTAAGTTCATTTTCTATGTGTCTTCATTAAGCCCCTTGTTAGAGCTCCCTACAGTCTAGTCTTTTCATCAGATAAAGTGTCTGTCTACCCTCTTTTAGTCTGAAGTGTTAATATAACTGAGCAGATCAAAAAATAATTTGGTGCATCACCATTTAGATAGTTTCTATTCTAGTTATATCCTTCTCCTTTGTCACCTCCTCCATTGTTATCAGTAGTAGTGAAAGACCTCAAAGATGCATGAAAGGGAGCTAGCCCTTATCTAGAGATTCTCCCGTCAGTTTTTCCAAGCCCACATCAAGAGGGGAGTCTCCATTATGCTACATGGAAGAGAGAATCCAAGTATTCTTTCAAGGGTGCAATCCACAGTGTCAACAATTTTCAGCATGCCCGATGGGACCAATTTTAATACTTAGAAAAGTTACAGGATTGGTGCTGGTCCTATTACAACAAAAATGAACCACTAATTTAGCATCTGGCGACTCCATTTTCAAGAACATTAGTCTCTAATCAGAGATTAGTCTGACATCCCATGTCTAAGGTCACCACAAGATCTTCTACCAAGGGTGTCCCTTTTAAATTTGTTGAGCTTCCATTAAACTCAGCAAGGTGATTGAGGTTTGAAAGAACACATCCCTATATAACAAGTCATTTTCCCAGACCTGCTATAAAATATACTTACTCAAGAAGACCTTGAAAGAACCTTGTTATCACCATGGCTTTACCTTTCATAGCCTTTCATGGTTAGAACCCATTAAACCTTTTGCATTATGGCCCAATCCCAGGGATAGCCCTTAAGAGTGTTCCTCATTTTAATGGGGAAGGGCCTATTACCACTATTGAGCACATTAGGAATATCACCAACCTCTATAACATTCATAATGTCACTAAAGAGAACATAGCCATTAGGTTGCTAGTGTTATCTTTTAAGGGTAAGGTTATGGGCTGGTATGAAACTTTGCCTATGAATTTATTCAGCACATGGAATGAATTAGGCTCTCTCTTAACAAACAAATTCAGGGAGAAGAGTGACCACCTCTCACTTGTTGAGCAACTAACCACCATGAAAAGAGCTCCACGTGAATTTATGTAAGATTTCAATAACAGGTTTCAAAAGACCTAAGATAGAATCCCCATTTTGGTAAGGCTGACCCCAAGCTACACTTTCCTCTATTACTTGAAAGCTTTAAATAGTGAAATTACTGTCATGATACAGTCCATGGGAGGACAATTGTTGCTAGTTGCCTATGAAATAGCCATAGCCACTAAAAATTTCCTGGTGCAAGTGGGAAAGATAGCCCCTAAACCTCATATGCCACTCTTTCTTGAATTACCACCTCTAGTTTAGACTACTGCACCCACCTTATCTCTTCTGCCTGGTGTATAAAATCTAACTGCTACCTCACCCAATGACCTTCATGAGGTTAAGAGCTTGTTAGAAAGCATGACCAATGAACTGGTGGCTCTGAAAAGGCAACAAGCTCAAAACTATCAACCAAATTAGGGATATCAACAATTTGGACAAGCAAATAGACCCCCTTTTTAGAATTATAATCAAGGATAGGGTTAGTTTGCATAAGCCAAACAATATCAAGGGTATAATCCAAGCATTCCTTCATCATCCAAAGCTCTTATGCCTACTCAAAATAATCTGGTACAAGAACAATCTAATTGCTCACCCCTGGGATATGGTCAAGAGTAGGCGACTTATACAAATGAGATGCTGAGCCAATATATGAATGCACAAGACAATCAAGCTACCCAATTCCCAAAATTTTAGGCATCAGTACAACCTAGCATGGACAGTAGGTAGGCTCAGTCTGATTCCACTCTCATGAATCACATGGAAGGTGAATTTTGTGTAGTCAACTATGTGGGCAGTATGAACAACCAAGGTGATTATGTTGTAACCAACACTAGGTCCAAAAATAGAGCTATAAGAAGCTCAAGAAGCTGCCCAAATGTTCATAGTAGCTTTTTCATCACATGGGAACCAAAAATTTCCAAATTATAGACCACTAGTTGCACCCTTAGCTCCTTAGCCTTTGGCTTAGGCAACAAGCACCCCCAAATAAAATTTAAAAGGCAACAACCCTCATATCAATGTGGTAAACCATATGAAGAAGCTACACATGAATATCTCTTTGTGGGATTCATTAGCGATGCTGGGACAAAAGGACATACTCCAGAAAGAATTGCACAGAATAAATGAATAAGCTATCCCAACAAAAGTGGATAACATTTTGATCATGAATGGGCACCCTTCCACAGCAAGCCAAGCAAAGAAAGATGAAAAGGTTCCCCATTTCTATCTATTCTTAGTTATAAGAGATTTCTTGGTACACAACTACATTATTGACAGTGGGACAAACACCTCAGTAATGCCCAAATACATAGTGGATAAGCTGGGACTCAAATATGAGGAGATGACCAAGGGGGTCCTGTAGCTAGATGGATCACCAATGAAGACACTAGGAGTGGTACGAGGCTTGAATATAACATTGCACACCTATCCCACTTTCTCAATTCCCTATGATGTGGTAGTGGAAGATGTTCCTCCCTAATTTTCTATCTACTTGTCTAGGTATTTCACATCCAAAATAGGTGGGTACCTGGTAACAAACTGGTCTTACATGGTTTTTAGAACCAAATATGGTTCTAAGGTCAAGATTGAGTTAGATCCAATCGATAGGGATCATTTGGGGCCATACTCACTCAAAGTGGCAAATGTTAGCTATGCCATCATTGATGAAGAAGAATTCCAAGTGGACCAATCTCTGCCCTCTGCCCTTGAAGGAGTTACTGACCTGCTCTTAGATGAATAGGGAAGTGACAACTTTGAACATGACCCATACAATTTCATATAAGAGGTAGGTCTTGGGATTTATTGCATGCATGAAGAGGGTACTCTTGTGCCAAATTTGATGAAGGCAAACCAAGAGAGCTTGGGTTTATGGCAACCCTTCTTTGATAACTCAAGAAGCAAATTGGGAGCTAGTGGTGGAGTAGTGTTAATTTTACCCTCAAAGGAGAGATACTTCTCAACTTTTAGATTCCAATTTTCTTGCACTTGCAATTTTACAGAATATGAGTCCCTCATTCATGGTTTGGAGTGGGCAATGAAGAGAGGAATTAAGGAATTGTAGGTTTTTGGAGATAGTGAGTTGATCGTAAATTAGTTAAGAGGCTGAAATCTGACAAAGAATTTCTTGCTTAAGTCTTACAAGCATAGGGTATGGAACTTAGTGGAGAGTTTCCTTGCTTTCAATGTTATTTCCATTCTAAGAGAATAAAATAAATAAGCAGACAGACTAGCAGCTATTGGTGCCCAGTTTGATGTCCCTAAGGAGATAGGCTGAGACAACAGTCCATGCCATTTAAAATTAGTAATCAGACCCTCTGTGCCTGATAACATCTCTAATTATCAAGTTTTTGATAGCGATCATTAGATAGCACTCTTCTTATGAGAGGAGGCTGATTTTGCCTCTAGAAATCAAGCCAAGTTACAACAGTAGTATGGTAGCTAGATTGTTCAATTAAAGAACAACAAACTTCCCAAAGGCTTAGTCACTCTTGAGAGCATTTCAATGAGGATGACCAATTGAAAAATGATAAAGCTAGTGTCACAACCAAGAGATAAAACTATAAATTTTTTGAAATATTCAAGAACAGGTTGCTTGCACTTAGGACGGTATGTACAGATGATGACAGGCAGGGTTTCATCTTGTTGTGCCAAGAATTTGCCGATGTCTTCACTTGGGAGTATAGGGATTTGAAGGGTTTTGACCCAAGTTTTCCCCAACACACCATTGAGCTAGAGGAAGGTGCCAAGCCCATTAAACAAAAATAAAGGCCTATCAATCCAAAGATTGAGCCTCTCATGCAGAAGGAACTCACTAAGCTGATTGAGTCCAAGATCATATTTCCCATCAAACACTCTTCTTGGCTGGCTAATCCAGTCCCTATTAGAAAAAAAATGGGGAGATCAGACTATATGTGGATTTTAGAGACCTTAATAGTCTCATTGAAAGATCACTATCCTCTCCCAAGTATGGAGTGGATCCTCCAAATGGTGATAGGCAGCGATTGTTTCTAACTCCTAGATGGGTATTCAGGGTACAATCAAATTTTAGTGCAAGAGTGTGATCAGTACAAGATATCCTTCACTAGAAAATGGAGGACATTTTCTTACCAAAAAATTCCATTTGGACTGTCCAATGCTGGAGCCACTTTTTAACAAGCCATAAACATGGCTTTTCAGGGCCTGATAAATAATATTGTACTAGTCTATCTTGATGATGTGATAGTGTTTTCTAAAGAGGCAAGCCAACATCTGAAACACCTTAGGCAAATATTTGAGAGGTGTAGAGATTTTGGTATCTCTCTCAACCCAAAGAAATGCGTGTTCACTGTACATAAAGGTAAACTCTTTGGCCATGTTGTCTCGAAAGGGGGTTTGACCATTGATCTAGAAATATTTTGCATCATCCTAGCACTATCCTTGCCTAAGCATAAGAAAGGTCTACAAAGCTTCTTTGGTATAATAAATTTCATTAGGAGATTTATCCAAAATTTTGCCAAAATAGTCAAGCCACTGACCTCCATGTTGAAGAAAGATGAAAAGTTTGCATGGACAGTGCAAAGGAAGGCTAGTTTTGAAGGGATCAAGCAGGCTATCACCCAAGCTCCTACCTTGATAAGCTCTAACTTCACCAAGGATTTCAACCTCTACACCTTTATAAATGAAGAGGTAATCTCCACTATGCTTACCCAAGTAAATGATGAAAACCTTGAACAATCACTTGTATTCTTTAGCCAAGGTCTAGAAGGTTTTGAAATCAGGTATACATATGTTGAAAAGAAAGTCCTTGTGGTCATATGAAGCTTGAATAAATTTAGACATATGTTGTCTAATAACAAGGTTCATCTCATCGTGCCCCATCCCAATGTCAAAGATTTCTTGATTAGCCATGATCTAAATGAAAAGAGAGTGGGATGGATCACCAAAGTAATGGAATATGACATGGATATCAAAACCACCAAGTTGGTAAGGGGAAAAGGCCTATGTGAACACCTTGATACAGACCTTAAATAACAGAAAGAGGACATTTTTCTAATCCATGGTGAAGCTATAGCAGAAGAACCAATAGTCATGAAGGATTAGGCATCTGACATGAAGTGTTTCTTTCTCACGAGGGAGTGCCTGTATGACCTTGATAGGACTAAGAGGAGGTATTTCAGACTCCAATCTCTCCCTTATGTCTTGATTAATAGGGTGCTATTTAGAAAGGATTTTTTAGGAGTACTCTTGAGGTGCATAGACTCAAGTCAGGTCGATAAGATACTATCTGAGTTTCATGATGAGCCAGCTGGTGGTCACTTTGCTCTTAAGCCTATAGTTGTAAGGACTATGAGAGCTGGTTACTTTTAGCCCACTTTATTCAGAGACACCCATGCCTGGGTATGAAAGTGCTAAAAGTGTGCCCTCTTTGATGGAAAGCAATGGCTGGTAGTAATGCCTCTACAACCTATTCAGGTAGAACAACCATTCATGCAATGGGGCCTAGACTTCATAGGGATGATCAACCCCCCTTCCAATGTTGGCCACAAATGGGTCTTGACTACGACAGACTACTTCACGAGATGGGTAGAAGTTATTTCTTTAAAGGAGGCAAATGAAAGTGTAGTCCTAGACTTTTATGAAGGCTTGGTGATAAGGTTTGGATTCCCAACTACCATCATCTCAGATAATGCATTGGCTTTCTTGGGAACCAAAACAAGTGAGTGGTCATTGGGATACGACATCTACCTTAACACTTCTTCCAACTACTATGCACAAGGGAATGCGTTGGCTAAGTCCACTAACAAGAATCTAATCAGAACTATCAGAAGGACAATGGAGGAGAATCAGAGAACTTAGCATGCCAAGTTGAAAATAGCCTTGTGGGTAGATAGGGTTACTCCAAAGAGGGCAGTTGGCAATTCACCATACATGATTGTGTATGGAAGGGAAGCTATACTTCCTATTACACTTGAATTTCTAGCCTTAGATCTCATTCACTAGCTGCAATTGGAAGAGGGTGACAACATGGAAGTTAAACTTTGTGAATTGATGGAGCTTCAGGAGACAAGAGATCAATTCATGGATTCTATGACTAGTCATTAGAAGTAAATGAAGAATCATTTTGATAATAAATCCTCATAAAAAGGCTTTTTAGAAGGTGACATTATCCTAAAATGGGATGAGGACCAAGCTAAGCTCGAAAAACACACAAAGTTTGACACCCTATGGAGTGGTCCGTATGTCATCACTCAGTGCAAGCAGCATAATGCATTCCAACTCTCCAAGTTGGATGGTGAGGAACTACATATCCTAGTTAATGGGATATATCTTAAGTATTATCACTGAGCTTTCTCTCATCATGTATATATTTTCCTTATTTTTCCCTATTTCCCCTAAGTGCTTTTAGCACATGTTCATAATTTTTTAGCCTTGTGTGTGTGTTTTGTTTACTATTTGGGGGTAAAAGCTTCATGTTGATTCTTCAGTATCTCAAGGTTATTATCAAACTTTGGGTTGTATTTTGACTCTGTGCCCAATGGACTTGTAGGCTACCAATATTTCTAAGTATAGCAGGTATACTTCCCCTGAGAATCACCAAATTTATTAAACATTTTGGTCTTACAGTTCAAACATTGGTCTCCTTCTTTCCCTATTGTTCTGAGCTGTCAGTCTTGAATGTATCCACCTTACTAAAAATGTTCAATTTCCCTTTGCAATAAGTCATGTTCTTATAAAGATTTGAGAGATCTAAGACCTGTAGGTTTTTGATTCAATATGGAGCTTATTTCACTTTGAGCAATTGCCTTGGACAAGCTTTTTGGCAAAGGAATGGGCCAGTTTAAAGAATGTAAGTCTTTTACAAAGCTCCAAAGATAAAGTGACCTTATGGAGGGTAGTCAGGTTGTAAACTGGACCATTCAACAGGCTCTAAAGGGAAACTTTGGACCCAAAGTGCCCTTGTAGAGGACAATGAGAATATTCAAGAAAGAGAAAAGGGGCAAAGGATTCCTTTAAATTTTCTATCTGAAGGAAATCCAAAGAAAGGGCAAGGGATTCCTTTAGACTTTTGTCTGAAGGAAATCCAAGGAAGAATCAAAGGGTGAATTCCTTCAGACAAAATGCCCGAAGGAATTCCTTCAGACATTTTGTCTGAAGAAATTCACAAGGAAGAAACCAAGGCAAGTTACTTCAGATAAAAGCCTAAAGGAATTCCTTCAGACTTTTGTTTGAAGGAATTTATCAAAGGGAAAGACCAAAAGAAAGGGATGAGGCTGAAAGGCAAGTTTTCCTTCAAGCAAAATATTTGAAGGAATTCCTTTAGACATTTTTTCTGAAGGAATCGAGAAGTCGAAGGAGCCTGAAGGGTAAGTGCCCTTGTGAGGGACTCTAAGTGACTAAAAAGGGACCCTCTCCTCTCTTTCGAAAGGGTACCTTCCCTTCAGGAAGGTTCAATTGCAAAAGGCCAAAGGAATTATGAAAGGCTAAAGTTTCAGTTATAGAAAGCTGAAGGAATTACCAAAGTGATAGTGGGCTTGAGCACGTCAATTTTAGTGTGATGAACTAGCTGTTGGAGGTTCAAACATCTAATGATGGATGCAAGAATGTCAAATTCAAGGTAGAAAAATATCCATTAGTTTTCAAATGATGATAGGCCTATGGACATCAATTTTATGGTGATGAAATAACTATTAATTTTTGAATAGTGATAGCCCCATAGACATTAATTTTGATGGGATGCATTGGCCATTGAAGAGAAACCAAAGGACTGATTTATTTTAGGCATTTTTCCCTAAAGAAATCTTGATAAGTGGCCAAAAGGAAACTCGGTGACCCACCGAGAAAGGAACCTGATTAGCCAAAAAAAGACGAGAAGAATAACTCGAGAGCTCAAATTGCTAGAAAGAGACAAGAAATATTAAGGAAAGAGGGAACAAAATAGAGAGTCTAAAACATAGCTATGCACACATATGACAACATTTAGATTGTTCCAAAGGACGTACCTAGCCAAGCACAGGCATGAATCAGATTTGCTTAGGTGGCAAAAGAAGGTGTCAATAGGAGAAGTTATTGTTATGGATGAAACAGTCTCCACCAAGTGGTCATCAAAGAGTGCAAGCATTCAATAGGGTGGCCTATTTTTCTTCATTTGAGAATTGATAAGCATACAGTCAAGTAAGTTTCATAAAGAAGGGTGACATTGTCATTCAAATGATCAATCAACACATGCTTTTGTAGTGACATTTAATATGATTTAAGCACCAAAGTCAAGACTTGGGACAACATAGCATAGTTCCTTCAGGGGACTTCCTCCTTCCTAGGCATTCAACACATCATGGGCCACTTGTTCTAGAAGGTGCCAAAGTCTTCTTCTTCATGCTATATATTGTAACCTCTCAGTTGAGAAAGATATCTCTCATTTTGTAAGGTGAAGCCCTGCCAAATTTTACCTTTGAATTAATAAGAATGAATTTTACCTCTATCTGACTGGTTATACTTTTGAGTATGTCTGTGTATCAACTCTATGTTCAGTCATTTTAGTTTGATGCTTTCATAGATTGACACCAACATACCTAGTATAGTCAAGATCATTTCTACATGTTAACGGGAAGTGCTTCATCTAGAGCATAGAGATAGAAGAGGAGTTATTAGATAGTGTGTTTTGTAACACCTATGGTAAGTTCATTTTCAATGTGTCTTCATTAAGCCCCCTTGTTAGAGCTCCCTACAGTCTATTCTTTTCATCAGATAAAGTGTCTGTCTGCCCTCTTTTGGTCTAAAGTGTTATTATAGCTGAGTAGATCAAAAAATCATTTAGTACATCACCATTTAGATAGTTTCTATTATGGTTATATCCTTCTCCCTTTTCACCCCCCTCAATATTAGCAGTAGTAGTGAAAGACCTCAGAGATGCATAAAAGGGAGATAACCCTTATCTAGATATTCTCCCCTCAGTTTTGCCAAGCCCACAACAAGAGGGGAGTCTCCATTGTGTTGCATGGAAGAGAGAAGCCAAGTCTTCTTTCAAGGGTGCAATCCACAGCTTCAACATTTACCCTTCAAGAATCTTGCAAACAACCCCTCAGCTTTTCCACTTGGTCCATTTTGCCAATGAAAATCCCTATAAAGTAATTCACTTGCCTTTCGAAGCATCCAAGACAAAATTGGGTTCCATGTCAACTCTTGCTTTTAATAAAAATGAGTTAAGCCATTTGGAAAACCTGATTTGGTCTACCAAGACCAAATTGAGGTTTGAAAGTGGATTTACTTATGAATTTTTACAAGTAAAGTCACCCGTCAAACCCAAAATGCACACGGCAAGAAAAAGAGGAAAACACTTGGTTTTTCCATGGGAAATGGTCTGACAGAGAAAATTTTGCACAAGGTAGCTGAGAGATGAACTAGCCAGAACATGGATTGAATGACTCTTGTAATAAAAAAGGAGGGGGTGCCCGATTTTGGCTTGTAGGACCAAAAATTGGTCAACAATACCACTGTAATGTCCCAAAATTGGTATAAATGACCCAAATAAAGGTTTTCCACAAATCCTAACAATTATGTAATTTATTTCTAAATTCTAAAATTCAAATATGCAAACCCTGGCTGAATTAAGATGCTAACTAACAACACAAATATATACAAAACCTAGGCACCAATGTTGAAAAAATAATTCAATAAGTAATGTGGTATATATCCATTGAAATTAACCTTTAACCATATGAAAATGTCATACATAAACCCTAAATGGGCTGTTGTAATAAATACCTATTTTAGTGAAGAGAAATGGAGATGCACTGCTAAAAATTACCCTTGCAATATTTTTGATTTTCTTCTAAAAGTACAGCTATGTTTTCCCAAGCCACATCAATCTTAAAACCCTTGAAACACTCAATATTAATTATGCAAAGTTCACACAAATTATTGCAGCAATCAATGACCTCAAACTAGGCCACAAACACGATCTAATAGTCCACCTATGAAGTCACCCAAGCCAAGAAATTGTAGCAATAAATCATATAAAATATAGGATCAGAATTAGGGCCTAAAATCACCCTTAGGGACCTGCAATGGCCTACCACACAATTCGCCACAATTAGAAAAAATATAAAATAATATTTTGGAATTTATTCTATCTCTGATGACCCAAAATGATTATAAAATACTTTTAGAATAACTAGAAAATTATGATAATAATTTCAGAATTATTACCGTCCACTTGTAGCATGTTTTCACTCTCTAGTCACTCAAAATTTTCCCTATAGGAAATTTCTAGGCTCTAGGGAGCTCACTGCTACTCCTAGGGCATTCGCCCACCCTCCTTAACTTGAAAAATTCACTTACTCGGATATCCAAGGTCTTCACTCAATCCTTTGACAAGGTGGTAATATAAAACACCATTTAGAAGACTAATTACATACTCAATGCAAATCTGAAGCAAAAATACAATCCTTGAATAGATTTGCCCTTAATGAAGGAATGGGGGTTTTCATTCCCAAACCCTAGGTACACTTAAAGGTTTTCATCCTCAAGTTACTATGAGAAAGCTGAACATACTTGATCAATAATTCAATATCACATAATGCATAACCTTTAATGAAATACAAATCCCGTTTATATATACATCTTTCAGTTATGAAGCAAGAATTAGTGGATTAAGGATAATTTGCTTTTAAAATCACTTAAGGGCTAAGCCCATTACCCTCAAAGGGTCCCAACTTAAGTTAAAATTCAATTAGACTATTATTACTTTATTTTAAGTATTTATAAATGCCTTTTATTTTAGTAATAATATAATTTTAATTTCAAAATAGGGACATTACATGTAGACATGTGTATACATTCAAATTTGGTCAAGAAAAACAAAAGTACTATGTATTTTATAGCTATTATATCTAGAAGATATTAATGTTGAATCAAAACTCTTGTTCATGCATATCACCTTGATATTTTATCTCTTTTTTCACTCTTTCATGCTTATATGGCTCTTCTCATAGTCTCAGTTCTTCCATGTTAATCCTTGATAGAGGCATAGGGGTCCCTAGCCATTCTTATTTATCATTCCTTTGTTTTCTTGATTTGGATAGGAGCGCACTAGTCTAGTGTCCTTCCCAACATTGTTTTCCAATGCATGTTTCAGAGAGTTTTTTGGGTCCTTTTTCTTTTGGTTCTCTTCTTATGACTATTTTAACCTTGTTTTAATTGGTTAGCGTATGAGTAAATTTTTCAAATTCAAAATTAGGATTCTTTTATTTAAGGGGTTTACCAAGGCATTTTACATCTAACACTTATATTTTGACACTAATTAATAAAAAGAATATCAATACACAAAATTCTCAATCTTTACATATTTCTCAATTATTTACATATCACACCTAGATTACACGCTTGAACCAAGAGGAGGGCCTAGGCAAAGATCATTTTAGATATGCATTGTGCTTGGTTGATTTATGCACATTCCTTAATTGAGAGCTACATCGGCTTGAGATCCCTATCATTGGGCTATGTAGGCAACACTCAAGACAACATGGGGTCTAAAGATAGCTTGACCATATCCCACTTTCCCCTATTTCCACCCCTTTACATTTGATCTTTGTGTGCTTCTTGTGTACAAGACTTCATTAGGGTTTTGAGGATAAAAAGGTGAAACAAAGGTCTAATCTCATGAACATAGGTCTGTGACACAAGGTCTCACAAATATATAAGGTTTATCAAACTTGAAAATTTTAGTTCAAGCTCAAAACATGAGTGGATAAGAGCATTGGGAAGGACAGAAATGCACCGCTCTAGTGTCCAATCCCATTCTAGTTTCCTGATTCAAAATGATAGTCAAATAGTTAGATCTAATAGAGGGGTAGTCATCCTTTATCTCAACATAATAAAATATATATCCTTAACTTTAGAAAAGATAAGTTTCTCATCCTTTTGCATGCTTTTGTCTCAAACCGTAGTTTTTCACTATCATTTTGTATGCAAGTGAAATGTATGGTTGGATGTTGATTTATTTATCCATTTTACTTTACTAGTTATTTATTTAATTAGGGTTAATTCCATTTAATCACAAAATCA
Organism: Torreya grandis; assembly: GCA_037957365.1. Classification (NCBI taxonomy): domain Eukaryota; kingdom Viridiplantae; phylum Streptophyta; class Pinopsida; order Cupressales; family Taxaceae; genus Torreya; species Torreya grandis. The sequence goes on along the minus strand of JARHVA010000009.1, from coordinate 10,134,865 downwards.
ATAAAACATATTGGTGAACTTGTTTAATTTTTTAATTATTGCTTCAAAACCCTATCTTGCAACTAGGATTTCCTTCTATTTTGTGTGCCTCAATTAGGGTTTCATTTTTTTTCCTAATTTTTCCTCTCACATAGGACTTCATGCTAGCATAAATCTAGTTTATTCTTTCATTTTGGATTATCTATTTCCATTCATTTTCTCTCTCTTATACTTCTAGTTTTTAGAAAGTTTAAAATGAATGCTAAGGAAACCTTCCCACCTTATCTTGTTGATCAATTCATAAGAATTCATTATAATTATAATAAAGAATGGACATATTACCAACATTTCACATTATTAAATAATGATGAACATGATTTTATATATAATGATGATGATGATTATTATTTTCATGATGGTTATAATGAATATTATGAATGTGATGGTCAAAGTGATATCGAAGGTAGTATAGATGCAGGTTCTTCTCTTACAAATTCTCCTTCTCTCCCCATCCAAGACAAAGAAATTAACAATATAATTCTAAAATAACCTCTCATTGGTGATGCATTGATTGATATTACTCATATCTTGTCAACATCATTTGCTACATCTCTTTTCAAAATTGTCAAATATAAGGCAAATAAAGTCAAAATTTAATTACATAATGTTACATTTGAAAAAATACATCATAGTTACAATAATGTTCCTTTCTCATATGCTAATGTTTTTTTTAAATTAGAAAATGACAATTCCTCTTCTATACCCTTCTCATTTGAATTAAAAAAATAAAGTGAATGTGGCATTCTTCCTTCATTTGATAATGTTTTAAAAAAAGTAGAATATGTTTCTCTTTCTCCTTTCCTCACCTTTTTAGCTCAAAAGCATGTTTCAATTTCAAATGACAATAATGTAACTAAATCTTGCATTCTTATCTCATGTGATGATATGTAAAATAAGAGTGAAAATTTGATTTATGATCCTTCTTATTTTAATCTAGTTATAGATAATGCAATAAAATCTTGCATTTCTCATAAATGTGATTATATTTTGCATGATAGTGAAAATCTAAAATCATCTCTTACTCCATCCTTTAGTGAACATGAAAGTGTTCTTCAAATTTTGACAAGTGAATAAGATTTTGATTATGATGAAAATTGGAATGATGATTATTATTATGCATATAGTGAAGAGGGAAATATTTTTACTACACCTAATATTCTTTCTTTTTTACCCACCTCTCATGTTATTGAAGATCCCAGTTACATGATAAATTAAATAACGATGCACTTAGTGAAAAGATTATTACAACACATGTTGAAGTTCACAATTTTATTTCAAAAGGTAAATTAGGTGCACATATTAAATCCAAAGATGAACATAATAATGTTATTTATTATATTCAATATAATGTAATACACCTTTCTAAACTAATACTAAACTAAATACCAATGACTCTCCCAATCCTACCCTTACTAAAGTAGTATCTATTCGTCATCCTAATATTAAAGAGTGTGTTAGATACTTTCCCTCTAACCATGTCCATGCTATCACTTCTCCAAGGGGTAATATGACCCAACCCATCATGTCTAATGAAGTTAAATGAAATAATGTACCAATGGCTAAGATTAATAACAAAATTCAACCCTTAAATGAGCCCATTAATGATTTAAATGTACATTCACAAGAATTTATTTCTTTAATTCATGTTTTGGGTGCTTTAAAACATAAAATACATAAACTTACTTTTTAAATTAAAGCTTATTACTCTTGGGTTGATTCGAATGCTATTCATGGAAACCCTATCCTATATAAGATCTTCCATACACCATTATGAAAGAAGTTTCAGATACCAACATTGCCTAAGTTGAATGGACATGGAGATATTTACTTGCATCTTAAATATTATGAGAAATCTATGGATGGGTGCAATGGCAATGTGATACTATTACAGTTATTTCCTAAGAGCCTAGAGGATGAAACACTAACTTGGTTTCATCATTCACTCTTTAGTGGCTCATTATATACATATTCTAAGTTAGAAATGGTCTTTTTTATTCATTTCATTTAGAAAAAAGGACCTAGAGTCACATATGAGATATTACGTTCATTACACCAGGGCCAATAATAGTCAGTTAGTGATTACATATTATGATGTAAGTCATGTATACAATAGTTAATATATCGACCAACAGATTTTGAGATATAATATATCTTCTCTAGAGGCATTAGATTCCATCTTCAATAATTTTTTTTATATCAAAAAAATAAATCCTTTCAAGATATCTACAATACAACTATTACATTAGAGAAGTAATTGGGACTTGTCGATGTCAATACAGAGGCATATTTTGATATAAAGACATTACCATCATATTCATCCAATTTCGTTTAAGCACCTAATCCACCTCTTCAAAAATAAAAAGTGGAATAAAAATCACAAGTAAAAGTAATCAACAAAGGGAAAGAATCAATTAATAGATCAAATCCTATAGTGAGCATAACACAATATACCAAGAGAGAGCATATATAGTTTGATTCATTCAGAGATAGGCTTCATTATATTTTATTGACACTATTATATAGGAGGATGATCACACTTAATCTTAATAATTATCATCCATCATACCATCTGAATAGAGCCAGGAATCAACCTTATTGTAATTATCATCGTATTAATGGTTATTGGGATAATGATTATTGTACACTCAGAGATTAAGTTGAGCAGTATGTTGATATAGGCATTATCAAATTTATGAAGTGGACATTCATATCTCCTTCTCCTCATTCTTCTATATCCCATTTTTCCATGACTGAGTTATCCCAAGATGTTATTGCTAAGGAATCAATGGTTACTCATCATTTGAGTACCGAGGTTTTTAGAGCACCTAGTTATGCAAAATCTACTATACCACAGAGTCAAAAAAAATGTCAGCCAGTATAGAGAGTCAACCCAACTTATATTAGTGCTATGACATAATAAAAATCAACTCAAACAAAAATCACATTGATAAATCTAATCAATATTTTCACAATGGATCATACACATATTCCTACTATAGCTATAGCCAAAACAATGTCACCACTAACATGTAGTCATCTAGTTACATAGTATGAGCAATATGGTTCATAGTTCCTTCTTCCTTCAAGGTGGAAAAATCATTTTTATAAGTTAAGTGAGTTTTTATATCATTCATATATATGTCATTATAGAGTTACATTACTAACATTCTAACATAATTAATTAATGACATCACATTACCTACCTCTTTAGGCATTTACAATTCTATAATCAAATACAATTGTAAATATATCAGTATGCCAAAAACATCTCATATCCATATATCAAAAAATTTATATGAAATTATACAACAAGTACATCACTCTATAATAAGAGTATTGTCTCAAAAACCTCACTCCTCACTATCCTCTATGTCACCAACCACATGACACCTATAAATTGAATCCCTATACTCACCTTGAAACCTAGAGCATGACCTATTTCTCTATTGTTCAGTCCATGATCTTGTTATCCCAAGTGCATATATTGGGTTAGATATACTTAGTAAGTTCGAAGAGAAATTGGGGGACTTGTGTCCTCTCATTTTAGGATTATTGTTGAGACAATCCATGGCATGAGTTGTAGGCTTTAGGCTTTGTTAAATAGCTTGATTGGATAGATCTCCAAGAGATGCAACATTACCACCAAAGGCTCAATACTATTTTTCTCATTGACATAAAACTTATACACTTATATTTAAGTTGATTGTAATAGATTAAAATTTTTAGCTCTACTTGCTTCACTTCCTAGAGCTTATATACTTCTATCTATGTAGTTATTGTCATAGGTTTTAGACGTGCAACATGCTGACAAAGCGTAAAAGATGGGAGGCAAGTTTAAAACCAATGATAAGTATAATATATTACCATTAGTCTTCCTTTACTTCAATTCATAATTTATAAAAATGTAGACAAAGATTACTTGATAGAAAAAAACATGAAAAGGGAGAGAGGGTAGGGCATAAAAAAGAGATTTCTGAACAAATGGCAACAAAGATGCTTCAAAAACCAAGAACATGCTCAGCTATAGTTGTACCACTGTATGTTGAGTTTCATGATGGCTCAGGATTTAGTCACATAGGGAAAGAGTCTAAGAAGAAAGTGTAAATGTTTAATTTGATGATTCCTTTAATTAATAAGCTAAAAATAGGATCATAGTTAATTACACATAGCTCCTCACAAATTTTTAATGAAATAAAAAAAATCAAAGAACTTAACTAAAATAGCTAAAGCTCATCCTAATTAATGCATAATTTTTAGAAAATCACATCAAAAAATTCTCTAGCATTAGTATTAATCTGTTTAAATCATAAATAAAGTGGAAGACATCCATGAAAACTAGATGCATTTACATAGAGAAGCCAGATTAGATTTATTCTAAAAACATTTTTTTGCTATAGATTCAACCTTCAAAACATACTACATAGCAGTATATATAGAAGAGAGAGATGAATCTTGCCTCCAAGAGGCATGATATCTCACTCTTGGCCATTATGGCTTGAAATAGTTGAATATAATTATGTCATAAGATTCCTCAATCCCAATACTAGAATAAATGGAATCTCATTACCCACTAAAGAGCATCGAAAAGAGGTCAGAGGTAGGCCACTCCCTAACTATTTTGGCATGATTTAATGAATTCCAATGATTGATAAATAAGGTTGACTCCTTGGTTTAACCTTTGCAAGTTGACAGATGGCCCTCAAAAGATGACTTATGCCTAAGCTATCAGGTGAAGAGAGTGTGGGGAGTACATGCCTATTTATCCTTTCTGGTGATACGAAAGGTTCTAGGAATATCCATGGGTGTTTTGATATTGTTCTTGACTATTTATTAATTTTTAAAAATGATAGATGTATCTTCATAATTTTTTAGTATCCCACTTTCATGTCCTAAATTTGCTTTGTTTAGAGAGAAACACATAACACTAGTCACTTTTTTGGTTGTTTAGTCACCCTTTTGACATTGGCCTACCCCTTGTCTACGTATCTTTTGCTTAAGTCTAGAATTCAAAATATATATTCAAGTTGAGCTTATTAGGATTATGACACCTATCAATTTATCACTTGATCAGGACCTATGTGGACCTTGCCTTTTATCTTTAGACCGCAACTGATCTGGATGCTAACAGTTGTCTTGATCTCATTTATTTGTTTGGATTAAATATTTGAATTGTGTACCTTAGGATTATAGGTTTTGGTTCAATGAGATGCACACACATGGTTCTATCTCATTAATATAGATAGTCACTAGGATTTAACTATGTAACTTAGGCTTTTGGTTTTGAGTAAGTAGGCTGCTATCATGTGGATACCCTCGCTTATCTAGGATATCACCTAGCCTCAAAATGTGTATCTCTATCTACATGCTCTAGATGAATGAGATTATGACACAAATATGGTCCTCACTTGTCTATAGGGTATTTTGTCTTTGATTGTGGACTTTTGTTTGATAAGATGTGGATGAGAGAGATCATGCCACATGGCATGATCTTGCTTATTTAGAGGGTCTATGGAATTTAAAATCTAGTCTTGCTCTTATTAGTCACATATTAGTGAGATGATACATGTGGATGGTCTTCTTTTATTTGGATGCTCGGTGATGTCTAGGACTTAGTCATTGGAGATGATACAAACAAGTAAATTATAAGAATACATGTCGATGGTTGTTGTTTGTCTACTTTCTTGGATGACTTCATGAATTGTGCTTGTTACTTAAGCTATAGGTAAGTGATATTTTGACACATGGATGGTACCCACTTATTTATATGCCTAGTGAACTTTGCTAAATTTTCCTCTATGTCTAGGTCACAGATGAGTAATATTGTGACATGTGGATGATCTTTTCTCATCTAGATGCTCAGGGAATTGTGACACTTATCCATTTCATTGTTTTTTTATAGATGAATGATATGGAGACATGTGACATAATCTATTTAATATATATGCTTGAGATATCAGATGAAAGGTATATAAGAACCTACTTCAAATAATCTACAAAAAAGAGAGGTGAAGACACGTGTCTAAATCTCATGAGCCTAGATACTTGATAATAAAAAAATACTTAGTTATTCTTTTGATCAATTATAAAGACATTGGATGAGGACACATGGAACAATATTAAATTATCACAACTTAGTCATTGTGAATCAAACTACATAGTCACTCTTTAAATTTGATGGTTATTCTAACTGTAAAAGAGACATGTACTAAAGGTTTATGTAGGGAAATTTCTGAAAAAATGACTATGGAAACAATTGAGTGACATCAAGCATGATTTAGAGAATTTTCCATATGAAGAAAAGAAGACCTAGAAAAGAGAAAACAACCTTAGATAAATACTTAGTTAGGCTAGTCCATGAAGCTAAAATTTGAATTCAATGAACATCATATAAATCAAAAGCTAAATAGATACACAAGGAAATAACACCTAGATTGGATTGAATTGATTCAAAAAAAGACATGGACATGAAGTATTTATCTTAAATTAGGTCCTAATTTTAAATTTTGAAAATGGGATGTGTTGGTCACAATAAATTGTGACTACTATGGGTAAAATATCACCCTAACATTTAGAATCCAAATTGTGGGCCTCCATTATTGAACTATGAGATAATTAACCGAATCTCCTTTAGATAAAATTTGAGAAAAAGAGAGTACTCAATTATAATTTAGCAAACAACATATTGGGCTCTAATTCTTCAAAGGGTTATTTTGTGCAAAGAGTGATTCATTCTTTCATATTGCTTTGAATCAATTGGGCAAATTTAGGCATATCTTAGGTACTTCAAAGATCCTTGAAAGGTAATTATTTGATTAATTTGGCTAAGGAAAGTAAATATTGGGCATTTATCTACTACCAACCAAGAATATATAGCCCTAATATAGATGTCTTTGAACCCACTCCAGGCCTTGATCCATTTCTAGCCAAGCTAAAAAGCCTATGATGGAGATTTCCCAAATCACCCTTTCTTAAGATGAAACTTTCATTCTTCATAAGATTCAAACTTCCTTTTATTTTAATATTTCTTTAGTTTAATCTATGAGGCTTGTGGAAAATTATAGCCAACATGGAGGAATGGTTCAGTGAGCTATTTGCACCATGAAGATCTTTTACTTGTTCAGGGCAATTGCCTTGATTGATAGGTTCCTTTTAGGTTTTGTGATGACCTTTGTTAAAATAGATATTTTCTTAATTCACTTGATCAGTTATACATCATTAAATCTTAATCCTTTCAGTGCATCAAGAGGAATCCCTTTGCTTATCACATTATTCAATAATGGGTGCTTGATTTCTTCCTTCTAACTCTAGGACTATATTTTTAGTGCCATATCAAATCTAAAGTGATGAAAATGTAGGGTATGGGGACCAATATTTGGCACTAGACTCTTTCTCCTTTAGGCTTAGTTGCCTCTCAATCAAAATCATGGGAACATGGGTCTCATTTCAAGTGTCATGGATAAATTGTTTCAAGATTATCAAGGTTGAACACAAGAAAAACAAGAGAAAACCCCAAATCAAAAAATGTTGGTAAAGTAAATAGAAAGTAGGAACAAAAACAAAATAAAACAAAAGAAAACACACAACTAAGGCAAACTAACTAACTCTAAACTAGTATCCACATCACCAGCCTTTACTTGAGGGGCTATTTTGAGATTAAATTGGAAGGAACATGCGAGAAGTAATACTCCAATAACTTTCCATTCAAAGACATCAAGAGATCATTCCCTTTAAAGTCTTTCAATTGAAATGTGTTCTCAAAGATTTGGTATGGGCCAATCCATAGTGGGTCAAGTTTTTAATGTTACCCCTTATTCTCATGTGATTTCTTCCATAACAAGAATAGGTCTGATATATGGAAGTATTTTACATTTACCCTCTTACAAAACTATATCTTAACAATGCTCTGATATCTACTAAAGTTTTGTAGAGCCTCTTCTCATGTACCCTCCAATTGGATAATGTCCATCAGCCTTGAGTTTATCTTCCCTTTGTTATCCATGTATTCTTGTATGAACATGTAAGTTGGAAACTTAAGGGTTATTGGGAAAATGGGATCCAATCCATATCCTAGAAAAAAATTTAACTTTTAAGAGCTTGCTTATACCTAGTGAGGTCAACCCAAAGATCATATTTTAACAATGAATGCCAATCCATAAGCTTATTTTCTAAGAATTTATTGATTGCATTGATCACGTTATTTTTGGTAACTCAACCAAACCATCCCCTTATGGGTATTAGTTTGATGAGAACCTCAAGGTAATGTCATTCTCACAAGCCCATTTAGTGAGATTGGCTTACTAGAATGCAACTCCATTATCACAAACTAGTGAAGTTATGCTACCAAATTATGTGGTTATGTTTTCCTCAAGGAATTTGATGAATTCCTTGGATGTGATATTCTTTATTTCCATTTATTATGTCCATATTTTACAATAATTAGTGGCTATAAGTATAAACTTATGGCCAACTGAGGAGTTTGGGTTAATGAGTCTAATGAAGTCAAGTCCCCATTAGGAAAATGGGTGTTCTTCTATTACAAGTTGAAGGGGCTTTGATATATGATATTACTTATTAGTGAAGGTCTAGCAGTGATTATATGTGTGGAAATGAGCATTGGCATCCTTGAAGATAGTGGGCCAATAATACCTAGCTTATAGGATTTTATGAGTAGTTGTAGTCCCTAAAAGGTGGCCACTACCTAGTTTCTCATGGAAGCTAGCCATGACTTCTTTTGCTTCTTATTTTGATAAACATATGTTATAGATGCCTTCATGATTATTTCTATAGAGCACTCCTGTATTCATCATGTAGTGGTTTGCTTTTATCCTGAGAGCTCTTTTTTATAGTTAGTTTAGTCCTTAAGGAAGATTCTCATAAAGGAGATAGTGTATAATTGGATCATACCAATTTTGATGGATCATTTATAATTGGTCCAATTCCTTCACAATGATTCTTGGATAAATTTTAGTGATCAGTTAAGTGAGACCTTAGCCTCAGAACATCTTGATAGGTTTTATCTCTAGGTCATATTCTTGCAGCATGGTCATCCATCAACCTTTGTGTTATCCTAACTTATTTTACCTTAATGTTATATTTATATTTGGGTTTGGGACAATTAAATGCACCTTATTTATGAGAATGTAGTGATTGAAATTCTCGATAGCCTTAACTAGGGCATAGGCATGTTTATCTAAGGTTGAGTATTTTAGATTTACATCTGTCATGTTTGTGCTCATGAAATATATTAGGTTCTCATCTTCATCTAGATTTTAGGTGAGAACTATAGTTATGGTGTGCGTTGATGTGAAGGAATAAAGGCAGAAATCCTTCATGTAGTCTAGATTAACTAAGACCAGTACATGCCCTTTTTGAATTATTAGAATGATTTCTTGGCTACAAGGATCCATTCTACCTTTGTTTCTTATTTTAACATTGTATTCAAAGTTTTAATAATCTCAAGAAAATTAGATATAAATTTGCATACAAATTTGATTTTACCAAAGAAAGGTTTTAGTTCATTTTTACTATTAGGAAGGGTTATTTTAGAAATTACATTGACACATTTAGGGTTGATAGAAATGCCTTCTTCGGTAATGGCATGACCAAAGAGATTACCTTTTGTGATGCCAAATACACTCTTACATGGGTTAAGAGAGATACCATACCTTATGTACCTTATAAACATCTTCTAGAGATGGTGAATATGATTATACCTGTATTTTGAAAAAAAAAGTCAAGTCACGTATGTAAATAATTATGCATTTACCTATCAAACCCTCAAAATATAATTCCATGGCCCTCTAAAAGGTGTCTATTGCATTGGAAAGTCTAAATGGCATTCATTTTTGAGCAAATGTTACCCACTTATTTATGAATAAAGGCTTCATTTTGTCCCATAACTTACCAAAACTTGATTGTATCCAGATAATCCATCTAATAAGGACATCATTTGGGATCCATTTAATATATGAATTACCTCATCTAAGGAAGTTAAAGGGTAGTTATCTTTGTCAAAGGATCAATTTAGACTTTTGAAATACACACACAGTCAAATTTATCCATTCATTTTATAGACCAGTAGTAAGTTAGTTGTCCACATAGAGTGACAGGCTGAGAAAATAATCCCAGTTGATAGGAGCTTATGAAGTTCCTTGTGGACAAGAGGTTCTAGGATTAGGTTCATAGGTCTCTACTTATGTCTAAAAGGTTTCTAGATTTGGATTGAGTGGGATAGTGTGTGTGATCACATTTGGGTTGAAGACCTTAATGTCTCCATAGGCCCAGGCAATAACATCTCAATATTGTAGTCCTAGTTTTTTGAGTTATTAAATCTCAGTAGGAGTGAAATTAGGGCAATATGAACATCTTAGGGTTGGTCTAATGATCCCATGATGATAATTTTAGACCTCTGATCTAGTTTAACTAGTTTCTTAGGTTCATTTTTAGACTTGTCAAGATTGAATATCCTCTCAAGGGAGATCATACCCTTTAAAACTAGGTTCTCTTTTAGGTTCATAATGTCATCTTAGCCATAGTATTCATCTCCAGGGTCATATTTATCCACCTCATTTATAACATATGCCTCAAATAGTCTTGAGTTATTAAGGAACCCTAAAATGTTGTAGTTATCCTCAAGGACCTAGAAGTTCTTCACATTGTCAGGGACTAAAGGATATGTGATGAGATCTACTTAAATTTTTTTAAGTTTTGTGTCATCCAGGGGTGTCATATTTACAACATAGATTGATAATGAATCAACCACTTGATTTTATTCTCTAATAATGGGAATTACATTGAAAGCATTAAACATTTATATTAAATCCCATGCCCTATGCTTGTATTTCCTCAATAGATTGCATTGGAACTTGCTCCTAACTTGGTTTACTATTAGTTTAGAATCCCCAAATACTTTCAATTATTTGACCCTATGTTTTAACACAAAATTTAGTCCTAACATCAAGGATTCATATTTAAAAAGGATTTTGGTTCAAGGGAACTATATCTATAATCAACTAGGTGTCATTTTCATAATGGGTCAATCAGGAGAATTCCTAATCCAAAACTTTGCTTAGAATGGGCACCATCAAATTTCAAGGATCATAGACCTAGTAATTTAGGTATCTGTTAACTTGGTTTTTATCACATTTTATAGACAAAGAAGAGACACCTATGTCATAGGATACTAGTTTCAACATTTCATTAACTACATTATAGTCATTAATCATGTGTTTCATTCAAGGTTCTCTATCAACACATATTTTATTGGCCACACCTCTCCAACAAAGGAACCACATGGAAGAAGTTTGTAGCCACATACCCATTCAAGGTAATGGACCAATCCCAACTCAATAACCTACCAAAGGCTTCTAGGATATACAACACTTGGATGTTTATGAACTACTGAACCATGGGCTCAGATTCTAGCTAAATATACACATTCAAGAGCTAGCCTACGATCTTAACCTCAAACTTGTCCAACTAGACCACTATTTTATTTGAATTAATAGGTGTTAATCCCAATTTATTACAAATTACAACAAGCATGACATTTGTTGAGGCTCTGTAGTCGATTACATAGCTATTAAGGTTCTTTCCAAATAACCTAATAGTAAGGAGGAAAGGTGGAACCTCAACCTTATTCTTATCTATGAGCATGTTAGTGTGTGTATGCTTGGGCTTGGGCTGAACTATTTTTTCTATGAGGGACTTTAAGAGGAGATTTATTTTCTCGATGATTTAGGCAAGCTCTTGAAAAGTGATGTTTGCGTTGATCTTCTTGATGTCCTCTACTATGTTATACCTAGTCTTACTAGTGGCAAGTTGGATCTCTTTAGGTGACTTGGGATTATTAGCCTTTAGAAGTAGATGATCATTTTGAGCTCTTGAACTAGAAGGGGTTGCACCATTTTTAGGGGGAGTGGATGTGGTAAGTGGTTTTGATTGCATCTGATTCTTAAAAGTGTAGTTACTCTATTAGAACTATTAGAAAACTTTTACCTCATAGGTGGCCTCTTATGGCTCATTGTCCTCTTGGCTAAGTAACTCCAAGGTCTCTAATACCATGGTATTGCTAAAGAACCTTGAAGTGTTAGGGGGCTTAGTATAATTTTTGGAATTATAGTGATTTGGGACCACCTTGTATTCTTCCATTTCTCTTTAGAAGATGTTGAATGCACTACATAATTTAATGCAGTCGAGCTCACCATGTTGGGTTATGTTGTGCACATGACACTAATTTGGTAAGGCTAGCTCACATATATTTATCTCAGGTAGATTATTAGGTGAGGGATCTAATTGGTTGTTAGAATGGTTATGGGGATGGTTGTATCTATGATAGGTGAATTTCATATTTGAACTCTCACCACCATTATTTCCAACTTATCTTTAGAGGCCTAAGAAGTCATTACTGAAATTTTGTACCATGCACTATGTAGCATCCAACTCAGTCTTGGTAGAGTCTTATGGTAGGATTTGGACATTATTCACATCAAGAGCCAATGTTTGACTATGGACTTGAGGTGATACTTTATTATTGTCTGGACTAAGGAAGCCTAGGGGTTGATTAGGTGCAACATGTCTTAAGGGAAGTTAGTTTGTCACTAGCACGGGCTATGGCATGGGTACATTCTAACTAGTGGTAAAGAGGGGATTCAAGGCATACATATTAGGTTTTATATTTATAATGACTAGTGTCAAAAAACCTTGAGGATTTAGTTTCATGTCTAATTTGATGGCTTCAGCATAAGCTAGGTTCAAATCCATAACTAAAGGATCTCTACATAGGAACATATTAGTCCAAGGGTCTAGTGTATTCTTGTATATTTCAAGGGCTAATTGGGCATATGGTCTAAACAATACAATGATTCAGCTATACATCTTCTAAAACATGGTATTGAAATTTCTAATGCATTCATTGGGCTCTCTTTTGATGTTAGTAATTTTTTGGTACAACACTTTGGGTCAATAACTTGCCAAAATTAGGCAAGGGATGTGTTACTAAATTACTCCTAATTTTTAATAGAACTTTTAGGAAAATTTATGAACCAATCACAAGTTACATCCATCAAATTTAATGTGAACAGTCTAAAGGCAACATCCTCATGCTCTACATTTGGTATCCTAAGAATAATTTTGTATGAGGTCACATGTTCCTCAATGGTATATCCCACACTTGGTGTAAATCTTGGGAGGTACCTTTCTATGTTCCTAGTTAAGTCATGAATATCTCCACTAATGTCACTGGAAGACCCAACCAACCATGCCATAGGTGTATCCATAGATGGAGGTATGTTAGGGGAAGACTGGAGGATGAGCTAGTAAGTGTAACCAAAGGTCTTGATCTCCCTCTAACAATTATGGATCTCTTATAGAATTTTAAATGGGATATTATCAGTCACCTAGGACCAAATTGAGATCTAGTTATTTTCACAATAGGCTCTAGGTTTCTCTCAAGTAGGATAGTAATATAAAGCTTTATTAGTCAATGACAAGGAGTGCCCTCCTTCTAACAACTGTTATTGTTCAGTTTAATATATTTTTATCCTAGGTGCATCTACTGGATTACTGAGCAAGCTTAAGGGATAATTGGGGGACTTATGTCCTCTCATTTAAGATTATTACTGAGATAATCTAGGGCATGAGCTACAAGTATTGGGTTCCATTAAATAACCTTCTTGGATAGATCTATAAGAGATGTAATGCTACGACCAGATGCTTAATACTTATTTTTATACTAACACAAAAATTATACACTTATATCTAAATCAATTTTAATAGATTAAAATTCTAAGATCTTCTTGTTTCCCTTCACAAAAATTATATACTTATAGCTAACCAGATGTTGTCATGGGTTTTAGGCATGCAACATGTTGGGAAAGTGTAAAAGATGGGAAAAAAGTTAAAAAAAAATTATATGTATAAAATATTCCCTAGTAGCCTTCCTTTAATTCACTTGATAATTTCTAAAAATAGGGGCAAATATTACTTGACAACAAAAAAACATAAAAATGGAGAGAGGGTAGGTCAGAAAAGGGAACTTTCTGAATAAATGACAACACCAATGCTTTAAGAAACAAGAACATGCTCAGCTATAATTTTACCACTGTATGCTAAGTTTCATGATGGTTTTAGCTTCAATCACATAGGGAAAAAGTCTAAGAGGAAATGGTAAATGCTTAATTCTAGGATTCCTTTAATGAATAAATTACAAACAAGACTATAATTAACTACACACAGCTCTTTATAGGTTTCAAATGAAATGAAAAAGAATCAAATAACTTAACTAAAATAATTAAAGATCATCCTATTTAATGCATAAACCTTACATAAAATCACAACTGAAAATTCTCTGACATTATTATTAATCCATGTCAATTAGAAAGAAAGCATAAGACATCCACAAAAACTAGACACATTTACATCGAGGAACCAAATTAGCATTAATTTGACAACATTTTTTTGTAATAGGATCAAACCTTACAACATACTACATAGTAGTATATATAGAAGAGAGATATGAATCCTACCTCCAAGAGACACGAGATCCCACTCTTAGCCATCATGGCCTGAAATGGTTGACCAAACTTATGTCATAAGATTCCTCATTCCCAAGACTAGACAAAATGAAATCCCATGACCTACTAAAGAGCATCGAGAAGAGTTTGGAGGTGGGCCACTCCCTAACTATTTTAGTAGGCTATATTAAGCTAATAATGATTAATCAATGAGGTTAGCCCCTCAGTTGAAACTATGGAAGTCAACAGATGGCCCTAAGAAGATGACTTATGCCAAAGCTATCAAGTGCAGAGAGTGTGAGGAACACACACTTATTTAGCCTTTTTAGTGTTGTGAAAGGCTATAGGACTGGACATGTGGTGCTTTGTTGTTATTATTAACTATTTGTTCATTTTTTTTAAAATGACGTATGCCTATTCATAATGATTTAGGGGCCCACTTTTGTGTCCTAAATCTACTTTGTTTGGAGAGAGACACATAGCACTAGTCACTTTTTTGGCTGCTTAGCCCCCATTTATCATTGGCTTTCCCCTTATATATGAATTTTTTGCTTAAATATTAAATTCAATAGCTATATTTAAGTTGGGGTTTTTAATATTATGATATCTATCAAGTTATTCCTTGATTAGGAACTACATGGACCTTGTATTTTATCTTTCAACTACAACTAGTCTAGCTACTGACATTTATCTTACTCTCATTTCTTTCCCTAGAGTCAATCTCTACATTTCATACCTTAGGATTGTAGTAAGAAGTTTAGTGAGATGCAGACATGTGGTTTGATCTCATTAATCTAGATAGTCTCTACAATTTAACTGTGTACCTTGGGATTTTAGTTGTGAGTAATAAGGATGATGCCATATGGATGACCCTCATTTGTTAGGCTAATCGCTTAGCCTCAGAATGTTTATCCCTATCTATAGGCTTTAGATGAGTGATATTATGACTCATGGATAGTACTCATTTATTCAAAGGGTCTTTTTTATTTTGTTATAGACCTTTATCTTACAAGCCATGGATGAACAAGATCATTCCATGTGGCATGATCTCACTTATCTACATGGTCTCTAGACTTTAGAATATGTGCTTTCTCTTGTTAGTCACAAATGAGTGAGATGCTACCACATGGATGGTCCTCACTTATCTAGATAATAGAGGATGTTTATGACTTAGTCATTGAAGCTGATATAAGTGAGTAAAATGGATGAAGACATGTGGACATTCATTGCTTATTCACTTTTATAGATGACTTCATGAGTTGTGCTTGTTGCTTAGGCCATAAGTAACATGACACATGGATGGTCCTCGCTTATCCAAATTCCTAGGGATATTTTCTAGTTGTTCCTCTATGTATAGGTCATAGATGAGAAATATTTTGATATGTGGATAGCTCTCACTCATCTAGATGCTCAGGGGACTCTGAGACTTAGTAGTTTCACTACTTTATTACAGAATAATGGAATGGAGACACATGGCATAATCTTGTTAATATGGATACTCAGGAGCTCAAATGAAAATTAGACTTAGAACCTACTTCAAACAAGCCATGGAAAAGTGAGGTGAAGATATGCATCTAAATCTCAAAAACTTGGATGTTCATTGATAGAAAACTATTTAGTCATTTGTCAATCACTTTTGAGGAAGTTATATTAGGACATGTGACACAATCTCAGATGCTCAATATTTAGTTATTGTAAATCAAACTACCAGGACTTAGCCATTGGAAATCAAACTGCATATCCACTCTTTAAATTTGGTGATTGTTCTAAGTGTAAAAGTGTCACATCTTGATTTCTTACTAAGATAATTTACCTGATTATCCATGGATTATTATGGTTATTAAAATTGATTTAATTATATTTGAACTAAATTATAAGTCATATGTTGTTATGGGACAATTGTATGTTTCTTTGATTTTATGATGGCATTGCTCTAAGTTAGTTGTATTGTGTATACTTTACATTATGATCACATTGATTTGTTGTTATAATAATGTTTTATGATAAATATATCATGATGTTATGGGCTAACTACCTTCTTGTCATGAGTTGGATGCAGAAGAGATTCATCCCTCAGAGCATGACAAAGGGAGAGCCTCATTAAAGAGGATGACGTAGATGGAGGTGTTGGGAGGATGACAAAGGAATGACTAGAACCCAAACACACAACACATTAGATAGTACACATTATATGCATTGTATGAATTGTTAGTGTTAGTACATTTTTTATGTTTTATGCATTTAGATAATTGATTATGTGTGTTAGTTTAGTTTAAAGATTATGAGTAATTAATCTTGTGTGATTTCATTGTGGCTATTATACATCGATTTAGTGTATAATATTAGTGTATGATTATGTCATGCTATTGTATTCATGATTGTTAATGCATACAAGAATGTAACTCTTTAGTATGTTTTTGATGTTTTCTGCATTTAGATAATTGATTATGTGTGTTAGTTCAGTTTAATGATTATGAGGAATTAATCTTGTGTGATTTCATTGTGGCTATTATACATAGATTTAGTGTATAATATTATTATATGATTATGTCATGTTATTGTATTCAAGATTGTTAATGCATATAAGAACGTAAATCTGCATGAATAGTATCTAGTTACTATTAGCTATATACTAACCATAATGTCTTTGTAATGATTTAGAACATTAGTTTGTTATCATATGGTATTCGGTAAATATCATTATATGGATTAACGTCTTATTATATAAAGATAACAAAAGACATAAGATAGTTTATATAATGTAGCAATAATATTGTTATAATACTATTATGATTGGTATAATAATTGTCTCATTTGCCATTATAGTTAAAATAATATAATTGACTTTATATTAGTCTCATTATTATTAAAGTCATGATGTTATTATTTTTACCAAGTTATTAACAAGCATTATATCCTAAGACTATCCTAAGAACTAAACCTAGTCATTATGCACATGCATAGACTATGGTAATGTTCAAGTGTTACTTATCATTTATAATAATGTTAAAAGTGGGCTTTTACGAGGTGAGACACAAGCATATAATGTAGAAAGAACATGTAGGATTTAAAGAATAAAGTAATTATAAAGGAATTTGGGGAAAGTTCAAGAGAAATTAGGGTTTTTTTTTGGATAGTCAAATGAAGTAAACTATGAATTAGTTTCAGTTTGAATGGATAATTGGGATTATGAATGGATGACTATAAGCTATGAGCTAACAGTCGCATGCAAGATCAAATTGAGTAAGAGAGATGGAAAAATTATGATAAGAGGTGAGTTGAGGAAGAGAATGGCATGGACAGAGAGGAGAAGAGAAAGAGAAGATCAAAGGAAGATAAGGATTTTCTATTTTATACAGTCCTATCTAGAAGCAATTAAGAGATTGGTGGTATTATTGTTTTTCTATTGCTTAAATAATTATGTGTATAAATTTAGTTCTTGGGGTTTAGAAATTATTTTTATTTAATAAGGATGCATGTTTTGCCTTGTGGATGGCTCAGCCATCCATAGAACTAAGTTAATATCCTCCAAATCCCTATGATTGCAAACTAGATTTATATGTGTGTGAAGCCATAGGGTTAAAAGGATTTTTCTTTATATATTGGTAATATTCCCAAGTTAAAGATCAATAGGGTTAGTTGATGGTTTTACTATGACTGAGATTTAGTTTTTGACCCTTGATATATATTTAAACTCAAATAAGTCACACACACACACACACACACACACACACACACACACACACACACACACACACACTCAACATGTCTTTTATACCTATCTAATTATATATGCCTTTTATACCTATCTATGTATGCATGCATTCATGTATGTCTTTTATACCTATGTATGTAAGTATGTATAACACATGACTTTGTGTATACTTGAGTTTATCAGGTAGAGTAAAACTGCTAACTTTGACTAAATCAAGGAATAATTGAATTGACATATATATTATGTGTATTGTTTAATTTATTCTAAGCGTTTTTTATACATATAATCAGGACTATATGTATTTTTCATTCCAAATTATGAAAATATATATGGACTATGTATGTATTTAATACCTGAAACCATGAGATCAGATAAGTAGGAACTGTGAGTAAATTGTTATTCAAAACATTGAACTATATGTATATTTGTCATTGAACAGTAAAGTTATATAAAAATATGAATTCTAAATATAATTATTATTCAAAATTAGTAAAAATATATGTATGGACTGCATGTGTAAATGTAACATAAAACCATGAGAATATATGAGTTTAGATCATGTGTCAATTTTTATTTAAAATAGTAAGAATATATGAATTGTGTGTATATTTGAATAAAATATAGTGTAATTTTTTTACCTGGGTTGAGGGATAGGACAGAACTATCCTAGCATGATATAGTGAATAGTTGAAACCCTATATCCATTTTGTTTTCATTATATATATCAACCTGTGTTAATAGAAATGACTGTTATTAAATTTTAGGAATTCAATAAAGTATACCATTAGTGGGGTTTAGCATCGATTTGTTAATTATTATACTGGTATCTTGTATTCATATTATTCTGATATGACGACTACTATTTGGTTATTTGGTTCAAAGCTTGTATGGGACCCAGTAATGTATAAATATGGATATGAGTTGTCATTATATTTAGTAAATTGACAAGGCATAACTTATCAAATACATAAGATAATATGCTTAAAACTGAGCATAGACTATATAAGATTAAATGCTTATAAATACTATATAGTGGTTAATGGATCAACATGAATTTGAGTTAGAAGATACATGAAAATATCTAAAAGGTATAAGAACCTAATGACCAAAACAATGGAAAATAAGGGTTGGAAATGTTGAGACCCTATGATAGATCTTGATATCTATCTTGTGAATAGTCAAATTACATGGTTGTTTGAATTATATAAAGTTATTATTTGAAAATAGAAGTTATTATTAGTATAAAAGAATAGTATTATTTAAATGAGCAATATATTTATGCACATATATTATATGGTACATAGTATGCATGTATTTGATAAGGTGCTTAATATATGAAATATATTTATATGAGAACTTAGGTTCTCATACATAAATATAGTGTAAAATTATACATTGGGATGCATGCCTATAATTACAGTTGTATGGACAATATATTAAGTCATAGAAGCCTGAGGTATAGGACACTATCATTATATGCATAACCTCCCAAAAGTACAAGTTGTATAAATGAATGATTAAGTTCCATAAGAGATATGACTTTATTTATGAGACATTTGATCCTCTGAAATTATTATGACTGATATTTATAATTGAGTTATATGTACAATATACTATGCTATTGTTAGTTGTACTACATTGAATTTACTTACAAAAATTAGAAACATGCAGTCAAAGTATATATTGTACCCAGTTGGTATAAACTGTACTTGTTATGCTTATTATTTATGTGATAAATAATATAGTAGAGATTCATTCATATGTTTGACGGACTAAATATATGTATTTTGATTATTCCTATGTTTAGCATGTTTTATTCCTGCTAATAGGAAGTAAACTATATGAATCTATTGGTTATATTTGTTAACCAAATATTGCATTATTGGTACTAAATAAGTAGTGAAATGGACTTTAGTAGCTTACTTAGCATCACCAATGCCAGATGAAAGTAATCCGATCAAGTGGTGTGTATGAATTTAACTAATTTTATAGATCAATAATTATTTGAAAATTTTGGCCAAAGTAATGTTTAGTTAGATATTATCATTTCATATGTATGATTTACATGTTTATGCAATATCATGTTAGAACATATTTTTATTTATGGTACACGTCATGTATTAGAAATCATACAGCACACAGATACTAGCTTGTCTCTCTGGATTCCCACGTCATCACTATCTACCCATCTATGAAGGGAGGGCCATTCTCTGATTGGGGGACTATGTGGGGGATAGACGGTCCATAGTTGGTGTGGAAAAGTGCTTGGATGATGTTCTCCCTCCCCACATCAGTATTTAATTGGAGACTACACTTGAGATTATCAGAGATATTAGAGTTCGTGGGACTCATGCTTCGTGAAGACTTGTATTTTGTATTGTATTTATTTTTGAAACATTGTGCCAATTATAAATTTAGTTAATTACTCATTATAAATTGACAATAGTGGTTGCATAATTATACCAGCCATGGATAGCAAAATGGAATTACTTTCTTTATGCAGTTATGGTTTGTTTCATATGATGCTAGTGATCAATAACTACTAGATGTTATAAGTTTATTTTATGATTAACATACTTAATGTGTTATACTAGGATCACTAATTAGATTCTTGTGGTGTAATTTAAGGAAATTATATATATATATATATATATATATATATATATATATATATATATAATTACATTATTCTAGTAAATCCCAGATGGGATGTTGCATTGTGGTATCAAAGATGTGGCTAGAACTCTAAGACTTAATGAGTATGATAACATTTTCATATCCTTTTGTTAATAGAAAGGAGAATGGTGTGAGATAGATAATTTGAAGAGGGTCCTTCAAATATTAATGACAGTAACCCTCCATTTGATCCTAACCAATTTTTCATTGAGCAAGCAACAAACTTGGATCAGATTCTTGCAACCATGAATAAGACTAGGGACCAAATTATATCCCTAGAACATGAAATTCATGGACATAAATAGGAAACCCATCAGGATATGCCTGAAGAGCATCCTACTGATCATAAAATCCCTTAAAAATAAAGACATGAAGAAGTGATTCAGGATGCGAGAGCACACATATAGCTATGAAATTGGCTAGGGATATGAAAAAGGTGAATCCACCTAAGTTTGATGGAATCATTATGGGAGACAGAGCTGAAGCGTGTTTGACTAAGATGGAGAAGTATTTCAAGATTTGAAACTACTATAAAGTCACCAAATCAATTTGGGGAGCTTACCAGTTAGTTGGTAAAGAATCTATGTGGTGGGCTAACAAAAAGTTGGAAATCAATATTAACTTGACCACCACTACATGGGAGCAGTTTGTGACACTATTCAAATCATTATGGCTTTCACAGTTATACTTTGACCAAAAGCTTATAGATTTTTAGAATCTAAAGCAAGGAGACATATCAGTGAATGAGTAATAGGAACAATTTACCAAGCTTTTAAAATATGTACCTTAGTATTAGGAAGATGAGAGGTTTTGGATTAGGAAGTTCATCATGGGAGTAAAACCCTAGATTGATAGAGACATGGGTGTTCATGGACCATCTACTATAGACTAAGTCTTAAAGAAATTAGTCAAATAGAAATAAAAGTTAAAATCTCTTACTCAAGTTAGAGATAAGTTTAAGAAAAAGTTTGGAAGTTTTAAGCCAAATTTCAAAAATAAGAATTGGAAGCAGAGGAGTGGATACTCCAAGATTTATTTCAAGAGTCATTATACCATATTAAATAGAATTTCAAGTAATAGGAAACTGGGTAATGATTTTAAAGGTGATTTTAAGGGAAACCAACAATCTGATAGGACGGGACCACCTAGAGGTTGTTTCATTTGTGGAGTTGACCATTTTGTGCATGAGTGTACCAAGGATAAGTCAAAGAACAAAGAATATACTCCTAAACAATGAAAATTTTAGCAACATATCCATGTGGCAGTTGATAATTGACAAGCTAAATTTCATACTTCACCCATATAACTATCAAGTATTTTGTTTGAGCATCTAGTTTCCATTTTGATAGATATAAAGGCTATATAATGTTTTATAGCTTGTAGAATTATAAATAAATTATGTATAAATGTTAGAGTAATGAAAAATTCATGGTCAATACACTATAAGAATGATTTAAAGTCAAATTTGACAAGTGTTTAGTTGAAGCAGAGATTAGGTTTCCTGAATTCACAACAATAGTGGATCTTTATGCAACACCATTAGGGTCATATGATTAATCCTAGGGGTCAACTGTCTTGTGAATCATAAATCCAAGGTTAACTACTATCTAAAAAAGGTTTAGTGTTTAGATGATTTTGGAAATCAGACACTGATTTAGGGTGAGAAAAGGGAGTTAAGGCTTAGATAGATTTTTGTAGTGTAACTCAAGAAAGCTGAAGGAACATGATGTCAAACATTTATCATCAAGATAAATGAAATGGAGGAATATGAGGAACCATCAATTCAAGATTACCCTTTCCTTAGGAATTTTCATGACGTGTTTCTAGAGGAAATTTTAGGATTGCCTCCTAAATGAGAGTTTGATTTCTCTATTGACATCATACCTAAATCGAAACCTCAATTTAAGGCACCGTATAGAATTACAACCATAAAATTGGTTAAATTGAAGGCATAACTCTAGGAATTATTATCTAAAGGGTTGATCAGACCAAGTGTGTCACCATGGGGTTATTGGCTAGATTTTATTCATAGTTTAAAACACAGGCAGTCATGAGATAAATCTCCTTCATTTAACGGTGAAGCTCCTGTATAAGATGTTTTTCTATCAAGGTTGTGAATACTAATAACTAATTTTGGGGGTATTAATTTAATCACCTCAGCTCATGAACCACAACTAGGTAATTTGGCAACAAGTAAGCAGCTATGTTTGGGAATATTATAGAAAAGGGGAATATATAGCAATGGTTACAGAAAGAGGAAACATGCTTAGCAATACATATATTTTAGAGTTTACTACATCTACACAATCATAAATAAATAAGAAAATCACACTTTTATCAAGAAAGAGAAGGAATCAATTCTACCTCAGATCCAAAATAACATAAAGTTCTTCACGAGATCTTAATAGAATGTTTAGCAAAATTATGTAGACACAAAGTTTGCCATTAATCTACTTTCCTTTATTCAATCCAAACTAGTTCACAAAATCACATCCAAGAGTTTCAACACAAAGTTTGAAATCTTAAAAATGTATAAGTTACAATAAATTTTTGCCAAAATCCTCTAATACTTAGCCCGTAGTCTTCTTCTTATATTTATAGTGTCCAGAAGACAAATACAAATAGGAAACATGAATTACTTTTCTTGTATGTGAAAGATACAAAATTGGAGACAATTGAGAGTCTTTCTCCTAAATTCCCTCATTATCTAACACATGATTTTCAACTTAAATAGAAACTCCCATTTTGCATGTCTGCCACCTATTTCCAAGTAATTGATGTTTCAAACAACTAGAAGTAATGGATTTTAAACCAATTACTTAAGTTTTTACAACTCAACTTAATTACTCAATTACTTTGTTAGAGAGAAGAAGGAAAGAAGAATAAGAAGAAGAAAAAAGAGAAAATTAATCTAGCTATATGGCCTTAATCTTGTTCTTATTCTGATATTATATGTACCTATCAAATATGTATTGCACCGCTCTTCCATCAACCTTTGCAATAGATTCAATCTCTATATTGAACCTTAGGGACTCTCTTGCTAGGATCTTGTCGAATGTGTTTACCTTTGTCAAGTTGGGTTCTAATTCCTTGACATCACCATGAAGTTTTATCAGCTTCTCAATTGAATTACAAGCAAAAGGAGTGGCAGCTTCATCTATATTTTTATGGAGAAGCAGAAAAAAGTCTTCAAGGGATGTTGGAGGCTTGCCAAGTGTATAACTTGTAACATAATAGATACAATTATCTAGCCACTCCATCACTTTATCAACCTCTTCTTCTAGTAGTTGCATTTCAATCAGAATGTTTTTTAGAGTTTTTGTGTGGAAAGACATGATTATTTCTAGTTACTTACCCCTTTGTACTTATATCTCATATTTCCTAGATGTGCTTTTGTTTGAGATTTTCCTTTTCCTCTCTTTCTTGAAGCTTTTACAATTGCAAGACTGGGATCTTCTTGTGTGAAAATTATTTCTCTTGACCTTCTTGCCTCTTCCGTCTCTAAGATATCTCTTGTATGTGAGACATTTGCCACAGCTTCCCTCTCATAAATATGTGCACAACTTAAAATGTTCTTGTAAAAAAGTTGAACAAACGTGTAACTCAAAATTTGTTAAGTTCATTTATGCATATGATCAATTTTAGTTTCTCAGGAATCATGCTATTATGAAATTTTAGGTAAAATTTTAGTGCACATAATGAGAAGTGGGCTCAACTGGGAGAGAACAAAGAGTTGCTTTGGTCTACTTGCCTATGCATGGCAGATTTGGAGGGTTGCCTTAATCATTTTTGAGTCATAATTTTTTTGATTAAGCTTTCTCTTTATATCGAGGACTTTTGGGGGTGCATTACTTACTTACTTTATAAAAGAGAAATAAGTAATGACTTTAAAAAATTCTCTTTGTATCAAGGACTTTTAGGGGTGCATTACTTACGTACTTTATAAAAGATAAATAAGTAATGACTTAAAAAAGTTCCCTTTGTATCGAGGACTTTTGGGGGTGCATTACTTACTTTATAAAAGAGAAATAAATAATGACTTAAAAAATTTCCCTTTGTATTGAGGACTTTTTGAGCTCACTTATTTAATGAAAATAAGTAAGGACTCATAGGAACTCCACTTTACACTAAACCTTTATATGGTGGACTTTTGGGTAGGCTCGACTTCTTTCAATGAAGCAAGTAATGAGGCCAATTTTTTTTGATTTAGTATTTTAAGTGGGATGTGGGAATTTTGAAAGGATTGACTAATTTTGGAGATGAAGAAATGACTTATTGAAAACCCACAGCCTTTCCCTTTGACCTACAAATTTTTTAAATATGTTCAACTTGTTTTTCAAAAAGAAGTAATGACTCTTCAAAGACCTGGTTTGCATACTAAATGGGATTGTTTGAAAAATTTGATGGCTTTTAGAAAGTAAATGGTGGGAATAAGAAATGCCTTAGCTTATGTTATGAAATCAAAGAAGTAAGGAGCTAATGAAATCTTGATTTGCAAAGGATGGGTAAACTTGTGAATTTTATTGAAAGCTTGACTTGCTTGCTAAATGATCAAATTTTTTGAAGGCTTCAACTAATTTCAAAATAGAACCAAGTCGTGACATAATGAAATCCCAGTTTGGTCTAAAAATGAGGGCTACGAACTTTTAGAGGCAACTTACTTATCTTTTTGAAGGAAGTAAAGACTCAATAAAACTCCGATTTGGTCTTCATTATTAAAATAGAGAATTTTTGTGAATGCTTAACTCAGTTTATAAAATAAGTAAATGGATTATAGAATTGTGATTTGATCTATAAATGGATGGTGTTTAAAAGGACTGATTTTTTTTAAAAAACCTTGACTTGTTTATTTTGCAAATAATCAAAGACTAAATAAAATTCCAAACTGGTTTTTGAGTGGGCTGCAAATTTTCAAATGGTTTTGACTTATAACACAAACCAAGTAATGGATTAATAAAACTTTGTTTTGATACTATAGTCTTGGGCAACTTTGGAGGGCTTCATTACTTATTTTTGAAGGAAGCAAATAGTTACAAAAGTTCTGATCCACTCATACCCAAAACGTGGACTTTTTAAATGCATCGACTTACTTTTGGAAAAGAATGAGTTGAGATTTAGGAAAAACTCGATTTATATTATAGTCCTTTTGAATGACATTGGGGTAAAATTATTTTTAGAAAATTACAAACCATATTTGTAGTTGATGTAATGGCCATTCAAAACCCTAGGTAGCAAAAAGATTGAATAATGGAGGCAATTGTCCATAATGGGAAAGAATGATTAGGCTTGGATTTCCACAAAATTTAGGGAAAAATATTACATCAAAATACACAAAACCAAAACTAAAATAAAAATAAAAACATACCTAAAAGCAAGAAGAAATTGTAGGAAGAAATTTGCTCAAAATTACTCCATAAGCCACTCCAAGGAAACTTTTACAGGGTGAGTTCCTCCAAAGTGATGTGGAGATGACCTAGAATGAATCTTTTATTTTATCAACTCATTAATTTATATTGTGGGCTTGGAATATTGCCTTGCTTATTTTAGGAAATGAAGTGAAGTTCCCTTGTAAACCCGATTTACATTGAGTTATAACAAGTGGGATTTTTAGACAACTTTGCTAACTCAATTAAAATAAGTAAAGCATCTTAGGAAACCCACTTGGGTCTAGGATGAATGAGATTTTAGCTTTTTTAATGATATGAGTGATTTCATGCCTATGGGTATTTATTGAATGTGACCTGAGTATCTTTTATGACTTCTTGGAGAGAATTTTGAGCAAGTCCGCAAATGGAAGTGTTAAAGAAAAACCAAAAATTAAACTAAATGAGAAAGTGACAACATGACCCACAATTAACACAAGTCAAAAAGACCAAAAAAATTTAAAGGGGTACTCCAAGGTTTCCAGGTGAAATCTTGGGGACACCAGTTGGCTCCGTCTGTGGACATCTTTATTTATACCAAAATGAAAGAAGTGAAGATGAGATCCCAACATCTCTAGTTTCAAATCTTGTCTATTGGGTTCATGGTCCGGCAAAAGAAACACAAAAAAAAACAAAAATGGAACAAAAAGAAACAACTGAGAGTTTTATTTATGTACACACAGGTTTTACCCTACATCTCAATTCTTGAAAAGCTTCAAATGTTGGCCATTGTAGAGCAATGACAACTTAATTCTATCCTATTAAGGAAGGATGAAACTATCCATTCCAACAATCTTCTTGATCATTCCACAGTGAATCAAATTTTCCATGCATGCCCTTTGGTTCATTTCTCTTGTCCCATAAGAGCTCCCAGTCTTAAATCTCAAATATTCTATATTTGGTCTTTTTTTCAAACACATTCTTGACCTTAGTTTGATATTTGGCCAACCTATCTGTTACCTGAATATGCACCTCTTGTAACTTAGACAAATACATAACCCTTTTATCAAGTGCATCCTAATAGGTAGCATCTTCAATGGCTCTGGATAACCACAAAGTGGACAATTCAAGAGTAATAGGTATTTTAGCATATGTCCCATATAACAGTTGAAAATCGGACATACCTACGGCCTTCTTTGGTGTAATCTTGTCAGCCCAGAGTGCATCAAAAAGTTTCTTGTGCCATGTTCTTTGATTTTCTTCCACCATCTTACAGATGATTGTTATTAGGTTCTTATTACTAGAATCTGCTTGCCCATTGCCCTGAGGGTAAAAATTGGAAGAATGCACCAACTAAACACCATATGTGTAGCAAAAAATAACTAGATCTTTAGAGGATAGATTCATAGCATTATATGTGACTATCTTATGTGGGATACCAAATCTCACAATTATATTTTCCTTGATAAAGTTACATACTACTTCAAAAGTAGCATGCTTAACAGGAATAGCTTCTACCCACTTAGAAAAATAATCAATTTTGGTTAGAATGTAATGATGACCAGCACTAGAAGGAGGATTTAACATACCAATGAAATCAATGCCCCATTGCTAAAATGGATCATTAATCACTATTGGATTTAATGATAATGTTGGTAAATGTTGATGTAGTGGATTGCACCCTGTGAAGGGAGGCTCAACTCTCTTCATCCAAGTAACACAATGGAGACATCCCTCTAGCTAAAAGTGGAAAATGTGAGGGATGAATCTCTAGATTAGGGGCTGGCTCCCCTTAATTCACCTTGAGGACTTAGATTTTCTACTGCTAACAATGGGGGGATGGAAAGTGAGAGAAATATTGGAAATCACAACCTATGCTAAAGCGGTGATGCACCAAAATGTTTGGTCTACTTATCTTTGACATACACTTTACACCATAGGTAAGCAAGCATACACTTCATTCATATGAGAACCTTTCATGCATCAGTGTTTTAATAGGTGTTCCTATGGAGATACAGGGAGGAAGAACTACCAGAGGTATTCTAAGACACACTATGGATAATCTGTTCACATATAACTATACTCTATTTTGAACACTTCTTGTTGACCTGCAAGAGAAAAACTCATAATACACTAGATACCCTAGAATAAAATTATGAAAACATGAAAATAAAATGACTTAACACAAGATAAAACCATAAACATATGCAAAAGTGCAAGCTCAAATGGAGGTAAATAGTACAAGCTCAAAGGGAGGTAAAAAATGCTTTTTTATTCATGGTAAATTCCTTCAAGGCTTTGCCATACAAGCTGAGAGATATCCCTCTCAAAATGAGAAGTTACAATTGTATATAATGTTGGAAACAAGATGTCTAACATCACTAGGAATGGATCCCCATGCTGAGTTAAACACTTCTAAGACATGAGACCATGTTGCTATCGTATTCTTCAAATTGCATATGGGAGAGCCATGTTGTAGATGTCTAAGTTGCCACTGTTATTGTCTTAGGTTTGAAAAAGCATGGGATACTCCTTCTAAAAACTAACAAAGCCATCCCCAAGTTGTTGTAGTTGGACCATGCTCTCTTCAATGCTAGGCACAACTTGCTATGCATTAATGGTAAAGTGTGAAAACATAGGTTGCTCTCCTCTATAGTTCAAAAACCAATCTATTTATTGGTTTTCAGTAGATATATTATACCTAAATGCATTAACTCCTTTTGATGAGTTGTCTATGCCACTTTTATTAGTCTGAGTGGTCATTGATTCTACCCTTTATCTTTCTCAGCAGCTAGAACTGTTCCAAGTTTTATCTTTTCTGTTTTGTTTTTGCCCATGTTTTATCTCTTTCCTTCAACTTCTCCTTTACCTTGGTTTCTCCTATTTTGTCTTTACTCATTTGGGACTTCAGGTTCTCAATGGGTTTTTACTCCTCAAGACTTTGTTTTTTCCTTTCTTACTCTTTGCGGGCCTTTTCTGTAGGCAGGCTTTTCTTCGACATGTCCTTCAAACAAAATGTCTGAAGGAATTCCTTTAGACATTTTGTTGGAAGGAATTCTTCTTGGCTTTGTTCCTTGTCTTCTTGGATTTTCCTTCAGACAAAATGTTTGAAGGAATTCCTTTAGATATTTCGTCTGAAGGAAAACTCCTGCTTGTCACTTCTCCTAAAGGGAAAGTTCCCTTCGGGATTCGTATATTTACCCCTTTGCTTTAATTAAATACCCTCCACAAGGGTATTTTAAGCCAAAGATTCCCTTCAAGCTTATGGAAATGGTCCCTATATTTCTCAAAGTGCCCTCTGCAAGGGAATTTTGAGCCTCTAGTTACCCTTTGAAAGTTTTGTAAAGGTTTGATTTATCTTTGAAGTGTTCCCCGCAAGGGCACATACCCTTTAAGGAAATTACAAATGACCCTACAAAATGCCTAGGTGCCATCCATAGAAAAACACTTGCCTTAAGAAGCATCTAAGACCAATTCAGGATCAACCAAAGGACTTACTCAAAAAGCTTTGAAGTAAAGATGTCTCAAAAACCCAATTGTTTCTTCCTTACCTTTTCAAGTTTGTGAATGACTCCTACTCATGAAAGATCATAAGTCAAGTAATCCCAAAAAATTGAATTAAATTGCTCTGACCCTTAATAGGTTTCTCTTCAACTTTCACTCATGAAAATTGGCAAGTAAAGTACTTTGCAAAACCTGACTTGCACTAGAACTGGCCATAGACCCTTTCGAGTCTGTCAAGTGATCCTTCTTATTACTTGTAAAGCTTACAAGTAATATTGTTCCGAGAACCTAATTTGCTCTGTGAGTGTTGAAAAAGCCCAATGCTTGATGAGACAACACTTGCACCTACATAAAAGTAACTTTTCATTGATTTTTAAAGGGTTAAGACCTGGTTTCAAGGCAAAAGGTCATGAAGAACAAGGAAAGGAAAAAAAAGAGGGGGTGCCCATTTTAGCATGTAAGATTCACAAAATGGTCAATAGTAACTTTACATGTTCAACAAATTATTGACATGCTTGACATTTTAGAAACCCAATCTATAATATATTTTAAAAAAGTAGGCCAGTAATACCTAGCTTTAAAGATCTTATGTGTAGTAACTCTTGATGAGAAGTGACTACCACATACCTTGTCATGAAACTGTTTTAACAATTGGTCTTATTGGGATTTATCCATGCACCAAAGAAATACACCATCAATTCCTTTCTTGTACAAGCCATTATCCTAAAGGATAAGGTCTTTTGATTTCAATTTGATGGTATGCTTCTCCTTAAAAGTGAGATGATATGGGCATTCCCCATATGTCATGAAGTACACAATTTTTCTATACCATTCATCAACTAGATTTACAAAAAGAACTATGGGTAGGTCTTCATCAACTTCCTCTTTTAGTGTATCATCCTATCTTCTCTATATCATCAATTGGAAAAGACCTCTTCCTCTCACCATATTTTTAGGTTTTATGTCCAAGTCATACTCTTGTACCATGGTTACCCAAATGCCTCATAATAGTCCTAATTTTTGTTGTGTCAGGATGGACTTGACTATAGTATTAAGTACATAAACAATTGTATGTGTGGATAGAATCTAGTACCTAAATGCTTTGAATGCCTTGACAACTATGTAGGCATGTTTCTCGATGGGAGTATATTTCAACTCATAGGCCTTTAAAGGCATGTTCATGAATGTTATAGGGGATTTTACATCTTCTTCATTCTTCTGCATCAAAACGGCTGACATTGTATGCTCAGAAGAGTATCAGTAAAGAATGAATTCTTTACTAAAATTTGGTGATACTAGTAACAGAGCTTCTGCTAAGGTTGATTTGATATTTTCAAATGCCTTCTTTCCTTCTTCATTCCATTTGAAATCCTAATTTTTCTTCATCATGTCTGAAATATGGCAAGTCAGTTTAGTAAAATTTGGAATAAATCTTCTGAGAAAATTTACCTTGCCAAAGAATGAATGAACTACCTTATTATAGGTTGTCAAAGGCAAGATTTGAATAGTCTAAACTCTTTCAAGGTCAACCTTGGTCCCTTCATTAGATACAATATGTCCAAGAAGTTTTCCTTTAGTAAAAGTGAATATTGATTGTTTGGGATTAAGGGATATCCTATTCTTCCTACATTGAATGAGCACTTCTTCTAAATCAGTAATGTGATTCTTTCTATCTTTAGAAAAGACTATCAAATCATCAAGGTATACCACTATGATTTTATCCTTTAGATGATCAATTTATAGATCTATTACCCTTTGGAAGGTTGTTCCATCATTGATTAGGCCAAAAGGCATTTTATGATAGGCATATGTTCCCCATGGTGTGGTCAACACCATCTTGTACTAATCTTCTCTTGCCACTTGTATTTGATTGTAACATTAAAAACCATCTAACATAGATAGCATTTCTGAGCTATTAACTACCTAAAAGGTGTGATCCATGATGGGAAGAGGGTAGTTATCCTTCAAAGAGGCTTGATTTAGATTATGAAAGTCCGTGCACAATCATATTTCACCATTCTTCTTTCTCATAGGTACAATATTAGCCAACCATTCTGAATGATGAATGGGGTAAATAATTATTGCATCTAGCAACTTCTATACTTTATCATAGATTGTACCTGTGATTGTTAGATTGTGATGTCAGAGCTTTTGTTTGAAAGGCTTTAGTCTTGGCTGCAATGGAATATAGTGTTGTAGCTCTTTTGGCAGATATGTCTTCAAGTCTTTGTAGGACCATGCAAAGACATCCATATATTTTTTAAGAAGCTCTGTGAATGCTTCCTTTTCTTGTTTAGAACAACACTTCCAAAGATTCACAATCTTGGGTTCATCTTATGTACCCAAATTTATTGGCTACACCTCTGAAGAAGAGCTCTCACCATATTCTTTATTTCTTTTCAAAAATTGATCATGCTTGTCAAAAATTTCTTCTAAAAAAACTAAACCTTTAAGAATTTTATTACCCTTCAATTATATGATTCCTTTGTTCTCATCATGCTCAGGATCAATTTCACCTATCGTAGTTTGTCATAGAGGTGAGTTGCTTCCTTCAAAATACAACTCATCAAAGTTTTCTTGTTGATCTAGGAATGTAGCTATTTACTTGTCATCATTGAAAATCTACCATTTTTCCACATTATTAGGGACTTTGGGGCAATATACCATTTCTACTTTACAATTACCTTGTTGGAAAATAGAAGCAGGCTAATATGAATTTAATAGTACAATGGTAATTGCCAAAGAATCAGCCCTAGAGTTTTGATCTCTTGAAATGAAGTTGATGGAGAAGGCTGTAAAGTCAAGTGTAGCAGAAAACACTCTATCTTTATAATGTCTAAGATTATCCCTTTTTACTTGGTACTATCCTTGAACTTGCTTCACAATAAGTTCAACATCTCCTTGTGCTTTAAGGAGTTTCACTCCTTTCTTTTTAGCTTGCTCCATTCCTAACAGTAAAGCTTCATACTCTACTGCATTATTAATAATTTTAAACATCAACTTGTAAGAGTACGGGTATACCTTCCCTTTTGGAGATATAAAAATAATACCTTCTCTTGATCTAAAGGATAAACAACTACCATCAAACTTAAGAGTCCAAACTTCTTATTTTACTAGTTCTAATTGAATTTCTAGTTCTAGATCCTCTTTGCTCATTTCCAAATAATAGATCCCATGGTATGACTCTTGGAAAAGAATGTGAGACCTTGGATCTTTAGATTTTGTGACAGTGTATTTTGACTTCTTTTCAAGTTCAAGATTTTGGTTAACTCTTTTTATTAGAATGTGAGCACATGACCAATCCATCTTTACTTCTCCCAATTCTTTATAGAAGTTTATACTTAGTAACATCCCATAAGAGACATAAATATCTACAACTAAGATTGTCATCTTTAATCTCTTATTAGGGAAAGTTGTCAAAATAGCTTATGCATCCTTAATTTGTCCAATTAAAGGGACTTGTCTCTCTATGTAAAAGCATCTCCCTATTGTCTTCATCAAAGTAAGCCCAAGAACATCTACAACTTTAGCTGGCATGAAATTATCATAAGCTCCTAAATCTAAGATGTAGTTACTTAGTTTGAGACCATTAAGTAACAGAGAAATGTAAAATGGTTCAACTCTTTCAAAAGATGTGGGAGTGATAACAACAACATTATTCTAGGAATAAGTATCTTTGGGGTTAGGTAGAATACCTTTTTCTAAGTTTTTGGATGTAGAATTTGATCCATCACTTTGCACATACTTAACTGACCTATTCATTTGATTAAGAAAGGCTCTTAAGTACTCAGCTTCTGACATTTGGATTCTAATTTTCTTAATATGATCATCAATGTCAAAAGAAGGAATATATGCATTTTTAGATGTTTGAGCAAAAGGTCTATGAGGTTAAAATAAAAGGAACTTACTTTTTTATCTTTTGGAGATAGAGAAGAAGGTAAAGGACTACCTCTTTTGACAATGATAACGTCTGATCTAGAATCATTCTTCTCTCTTCTTTATTCATGGCCAAACATTTCACCACTTTGTCAAGCTTGTAATCTTGAAAATACTACAAAATTATGACATGATCTTCTTGGAAAGCTTCCCCATAGTCATTTTCTAATTCATAGTATAGGTAACCAATGTTGGAGTCACTATCAGGATCTAAAAACTCATCATTCTTAGTTTGATCAATATCAGCTTCTTGATCTTCTTCATTCATCTCAACGTTGTTCCCTTGGGAAACTTCAATTGCTAGTCTTTGAGGAGCAACAATGATGCAGCCTCTATTGTTAAAGTTATGAAGAGGAGAAACATTGTTACTTTATGCCATTTGATTCTTCATTTGTCACATAGCATTCACCAATCTTTGTAGCAGTGAATCAGTAGTACTGGTTGACGAGGAACCTTCAAACTTAGAAGTTATGTTTTTTATTTTTTCCCACCATAATGAGATCATCTTCTATTTTGGCAGTCTTATTTTGAGCTACAACCACATCAATCAGACATGCTCTATGTAGTTGATAAATAAATTTAGATGATAAAGCATTATGATAAATACCTTCTGATTTTCATCACTTAAGGAAGTAGTAGTAGTAGTAATCTTATAAAGAATCCTTTGAAATTTTGATGAAATCCTACATGTGCTCATGTGCCTCCTTCTTCAACTGAATTAGATGAGTAATCAATGTACTTGAATCTTTAGTTGGCTTGAATATTTTTAGTAACACATCTCACAGGGTGACCCAACTAGATATGGTTCCAAGAGCCACATGGTAAAACCATTCAGCTACTAAGTCATGTAGGGTCTCTATAAAGAACCCGACAGACACATCTTCATATTCAATAGCATGTACCCCACAAGATATGAATAATGTGGCCAGATGATACTCCAAATTTTGCTTGTCATCTCCATAAAACTTTGGAAAATTCTTTCTGGATCCTTTTGACAAGTCATGAAGAGGAGGTGTCAAATTCAAAGGTCCAAAAGCCACACCCATGGATGGATAGTGTAGGAGGAAGTTGTTATTGTTGTTGTTGCATCCTAAAATGTATTCAAGAATAAATTGAGTGAATAATTCCATCCATTGGACTATGTTGTAGTTGATATGTAGGAGGATTTTTCACTCTTCTATTAGGTGAGAGACTTACTCTACGTGTCCTAGTTTGAGGTGGATGCCAGAAATTGAACTGCTCTTGCAATCTAAAGAAATCATCAGTTCTTCCTTGGGCTCTACTTGATTGGGTGAATGGATGGTCAGCCAGATTGATAATTTAATGAAATATGGGGATTAAAAATGCTCACAGAAAAGGTTCTAGTCTATAAAATTTGCTTTTCCCCAAAAGAGTCACCAAAAACTATTGGCTAGATTTTACACACGGCTTAAAACCTAGGCATTCATGAGATAAATATCCTTCATTTAATGGTGAATCTCCCATATAATATGTTTATCTATAAAGGATGTGAATACTAATAACTAATTTTAGGGCTATTACTTTAATTGCCTTAGCTCGTGAACCACAACTAGGTAATTTGGTAGCAAGTAAGAAGCTGTGATTGGGAATATTGTAGAAAAGGGGAATATATAGTAATGGTTACAAAAATAGGAAACATGCTGAGCAATAAATAGATTTTAGAGTTTACTACATCCACACAATCATAAATAAATAAGAAAATCACACTTTTATCAAGAAAGAGAAGGAATAAATTCTACCTCAAATTAAAAATAACACAAATTTCATCCTGAGATCTTAATAGAATGTTAAGTAAAATTTTGTGGACACAAAGTTCACCATAAATCTACTTCCCTTTATTCAATCTAGACTAGTTCACAAAATCACATCCAAGAGTTTCAACACAAAGTTTGAAATCTTAAAAATGCACAAGTTACAATAGCTTTTTGCCAAAATATTATGATCCTTAACCCATAGGCTTCTTCCTATATTTATAGTGTCCAGAAGAAAAATAAAAATAGGAAACATTAATTACTTTTCTCATATGTGCAAGCTACAAAAATGGAGACAGTTGAGAGTCTTAATCCTAAATTCCCTCATTGTATTGCATAGATGATTTTCAACTTAAAATAAAATCTCTCATTTTGCATGTCTACCACCTATTTCCAAGTAATTGATTTTTTCAAACAACTTGAAGTAATGGATTTTAAACCAATTACTTAAGTTTTTACAACTCAACTTAATTAATCAATTACTTTTTTGGAGAGAAGAAGAAGGAAAGAAGAATAATAAGAGAAAGTTAATCTAGCTGCACGACCTCAATCTTGTTCTCATTTTGGTATTGGATGTACCTATCAAATATATATTGCATCACTCCTCCATCAACCTTTACAATAGCTTCAGTCTCTATTTTTAACCTTAGAGACTCTTTTGCTAGGATCTTTCTGAATGTGTTTAACTTTGTTAAGATGGGTTCTAATTCCTTGACATCACTGTGAAGTTTAATCAGCTTCTCAATTGAAATGCAAGTAAAAAGAGTGACAACTTCATCTATCTTTTTTTGGAGAAGTGGAAGGGAGTCTTCAAGGGATGTTGGAGACTTGTCAAGTGTATAACTTGTAACATAATAGATACAATTATCCAGCTGCTTCATCACTTTATCAACCTCTTCTTCTAGTAGCTGCATTTTGCATATAATGTTTTTTAGAGTTTTTATGTGGAAAGACATGATTATTTCCAGTTGCTTTCCCCTTTGTACTAATGTCTCATATTGCCTAGATGTGCTTTTGCCTGAGATTTTCCTTTTCATCTCTTTCTTGAATATTTTGCAATTGCAAGACTAGGATCTTCTTATGTGAAAATTACTTCTCCTGACCTTCCTACCTCTTCTATCTCTGAAGATATCTCTTATATGTGAGACATTTTCCACAGCTTCCCTCTCATAAATATGTGCATAGATTAAAATGTTCCTGTAGAAAATTTGAACAAACGTGTAACTCAACATTTGTTAAGTTCATTTATGCATATGATCAATTTTAGTTTCTCAGGAATCATGCTATTATGAAAATTTAGGTAAACTTTCAGTACACATAATGAGAAGTGGGCTCAACTGGGAGAGAACAAAGATTTGCTTTGGTCTACTTTCCTTTTCATGGTGGATTTGGAGGGTTGCCTTACTCATTTTTAAGTCATAAAAATTCCGGTTAAGCTTTCTCTTTGTATTGAGGACTTTTGGGGGTGCATTACTTACTTTATAAAAGAGAAATAAGTAATGACTTTAGAAAATTTCCTTTGTATCGAGGACTTTTGGGGGTGCATTACTTACTTATTTTATAAAAGAGAAATAAGTAATGACTTTAAAAAGTTCCCTTTGTATCGAGGACTTTTGAGGGTGCATTACTTACTTTATAAAAGAGAAAATAAGTAATAAATTTAAAAAGCTCCCTTTATTTTGAGGACTTTTTGAGCTCACTTACTTAATGAAAATAAGTAATGACTCCTAGTAACTCCACTTTACACTAAACCTTTATATGGTGGACTTTTGGGTAGGCTCGACTTATTTCAATAAAGCAAGTAATGAGGCTAGTACATTATGATTTGGTATTTTAAGTGGGTTGTGGCAATTTTGAAAGGCTTCACTGATTTTGGAGATGAAGAAATGACTTATTGAAAACCCGAACCCTTATGTTCAACTTATTTTTCAAAAATAAATAATGACTCTTCAAAGACCCGATTTGCATGCTAAATGGGATTGTTTGAAAAATTTGATGGCTTTTATAAATTAGATGGTGGGAATAATAAATGCATCAGCTTATGTTATGAAATCAAAGAAGTAAGGAGCCAATGAAATCCTGATTTGTAAAGGATGGGTTAAAATTGTGAATTTTATTGAAAGCTTGACTTGCTTGCTAAATGATCAAAAAATTTGAAGGCTTCAACTAATTTCAAAATAGAACCAAGTCATGACATAATAAAATCTGATTTGGTCTAAAAATGAGGGTTGCAAACTTTTAGAGGCAACTTACTTATCTTTTTGAAGGAAGTAAAGATTCAATAAAATTTCGATTTGGTCTTCATTATTAAAATAACAAATTTTTGTGAATGCTTAACTCAGTTTATAAAATAAGTAAATGGCTCATAAAACTTTGATTTGGTCTATAAATGGATGGCGTTTGAAAGTAATATGTAATTTTTTAAAACCTCAGCTTGTTTGTTTTATAAATAAGTAAAGACTAATTAAAACTTTGAACTGGTTTTTGAGTGGGATGTGGATTTTCAAATGGTCTCGACTTATAACACAAAGAAAGTAATGGCTTAATAAAAATTCATTTTGCTGATACAGTCTTGGGTAGCTTTGGAGGGCTTCATTACTTATTTTTGAAGGAAGCAAACAATTACAAAAGTTCTGATCTACTCATACCCAAAACGTGGACTTTTTAAATGCATCAACTTTCTTTGGGAAAAGAATGAGTTGAGATTTAGGAAAAACCCAATTTATATTGCAGTCCCCTTGAATGGCATTGGGGAAAAATGATTTTTAGAAAATTACAAACTAGATCTATAGTTGATGTAATGGCCATTCAAAACCCTAAGCAGAGAAAAGATCAAATAATGGAGGCAATTGTCCATAATGGGAAAGAATGATTAGGTCTTGGGTTTTCACAAAATTTAGGGAAAAAGATTACTAAAAAATACACAAAACCAAAACCAAAATAAAAATAAAAACATACCTAAAAGCAAGAAGAAATTATGGGAAGAAATCTACTCAATATTACTCCATAAGCCAGTCCAAGGAAACTTTTACAGGGTGAGTTGCTCCAAAGTGACACGAAGATGACTTGGAATGAATATTTTATTTTCTCAACTCATTAATTTATATTGTGGGCTTGGATGACTACCTTGCTTATTTTAGGAAATAAATTGAAGTTCCCTTGTAAACTTGATTTACATTGAGATATAACAAATAATATTTTTAGACAACTTTGCTCACTTAATTAAAATAACCATCTTAGGAAACCCATTTAGGTCGAGGATGAATGATCTTTTGGATTTTTTAATGATATGAGTGATTCATGCATGTGGGTATTTAGCGAATGTGACATGAGTATCTTTTATGACTTCTTGGAGAGAATTTTGAGCAAGTCTACAAATGAAAGCATTAAATCAAAACCAAAAATTAAACTAAATGAGAAAGTGACAACATGACCCATAATGTTCACAAGTCAAAAAGACCAAAAAAATTTAAAGGG
Source organism: Torreya grandis (assembly GCA_037957365.1). Lineage (NCBI taxonomy): Eukaryota > Viridiplantae > Streptophyta > Pinopsida > Cupressales > Taxaceae > Torreya > Torreya grandis. The sequence goes on along the minus strand of JARHVA010000009.1, from coordinate 10,095,870 downwards.
GTACTTCAAGATTTCTAGGTGAAATCTTGGGGACAACCATGGGTGCATCAGTTGTCTTCTTTAAGAAGAAGGATGGTACTCTTTGACTTTGCATTTATTATATAATGTTGAATAAAGTGAAAATCAAAAATAGGTATCCACTACCTTGAATAGATGATCTTTTTTATCAAATGTGAGGAGAAATGGTCTTTTCTAAGATTGATATTAGAGTAGGATATCATCAGTTAAGGATAAAAGATGAGGATATTCCAAAGATAGCATTTAAAATTCATTATGGGCACTACGAGTTTACACTATTACCATTTGGTTGATAAATACTCCTATAGCATTCATGAATCTCATGAATAGTGTGTTTAAAGATTATCTAGATCATTTTGTATTAGTTTTTTTAGATGACATTCTTATATATTCTAAGGATGAATAAGAGCATCTCCAACATCTAGAACTAATTTTTCAATGGTTGTGAAAGCACAAGTTGTATGACAAGTTATCCAAGGGTGCATTTTTTCAAAAGAAAGTACAATATCTAGGACATTATCTCATTAGATGGTATTTAAATAGATCCATCAAAGATAATATCCATTATGGAATGGCAGAACCAAAAAATGTACATGAGGAATTGGTGGGATATTACAATAAATTCATTTTGAATTTTTCTAAGATAGCTAATCTGATTACCTCTATATAGTGAAAGAATTAAAATTTTATCTAGTCAAATAAGTGTGAAGTACCTTTTCATGATTTGATAAAAAGTCTTACTTCAACACCAGTGCTAAGAGTTTGTGATCCCAATGGTCAATTTTTAATGATCATATATGTTTTTGGGAATGGACTAGGAGGATTCCTTATATAAGATGGTGTAGTGGTAGCCTATGAATCAAGAAAGTTAAAGCCTTATGAGGTGAACTATGCTCCTCATGACCTTGAACTTGTAGTAATTGCACATGATTTGAAATTTTAGAGGCATTATTTGTTTTGAAAATTATTTGAGATCAAGATTGATAACTTGGGACTCAAGTACATCTTCAGCCAAACAAATCTAAATGATCATTAGAGATGTTGGTTAGAAATTTTTTCTAACTATGAATTAGATATCAATTACATCAAAGGCAATGAAAATAGATTAGTTGATGCCTTAACTCGTAAGAGGTGTATAGAAGTCATGGTTACTATTAAGAGTACTTTCAGGGATCAAGTGATCAAATTCTCACCAGGAGATGAATTTTATGATCAGGTCAAAAAAGTGTTGTCTTAAAATGCTCAGAATCCTAGGTATAAAGGATATAGAATAGAGAATGGTGGTCTTTTACAATACAACAAAAGTATATATATACCAAATAGAGAGAATTTGAGGACCATAGTGCTAAAATAAATACACAATGCCCCATATTTAAGACATCCATGGGTAACCAAGCTTATGGCAGAGTTTAGACCACTTTATTTCATGAAGGGAATCAAGAAAGATGCAGTGGACTTTATGTCACAATGTCTACAATGTTAGCATGTGAAATCTAAACATGTGCATATGGATGGATTATTGTATCTATATGACATACTGAAATAGAAGTGGCAGGTGATTAGTATGGACTTTATCCAAGGTTTAACATTGTCACAGATTAGGCACGACATGATCTAGGTTGTAGTTGATAAGCTAACTAAGGTAGCTCATTTTATACCAGTCAATTTGATAGATGATGCACCTACTCTTGTGAAGAGGTTTGTATAAAAAGTGTATCATTTACATGGATTTATAGAGAAGATCATTTTGGATTGAGATCCAAGGATAAATTCTAAGTTTTGGTTAATTTTGACTTTAGTTTTGGGTATGCAACTAAACTTTAATATTGCACATCAACCATAGACTGACGGTCAAACTGAGCAAGTTAATTATGTATTAGATGGTATCTTTTGTATGTATTTTATGGATTAGCAATACAAGTGGGAGGAATACTTTCCATTGGTTGAGTTTGCTTATAATAACTCATACCAATTTACTTTGAATATGACACCATTTGAATATTTTTATGGAAGAAGGTGCATGAAACCAATTAATTAGGACAGGTTGGAAGATACAGTAGTCTTTGGACCTGAAAATCATTGACCAAGATCAAGCAAGATTTAGCAAAGTTGCTTGTGAATAAAATAAGACCTAGAAAAGAGAAAATGACCTTAGACAAATACTCAGTTAGTCTATGAAGCTAAAATTTGAATTCAATGAACACCATAGAATCAAAATCTAAATAGATGCACAAGGAAATAACACTCATTCAAATTTTTAAACTAAGATATCAATCAAATTGATATAGCAACTTAGGAAACACTTAGTCAGTTTAGTTAATCCAAAATCAAATCAAGGCCACATTTTAATTTAAAAAAACCTTGATTTGGAAGCCAAGGATTCATGAAAATAATCTTGAATTTAAAATAAAAATAATAACTCGTAGATTGGACTGCATTTCTTCAAAATAAGACATGGGCATGAATTCTTTAGATTAAAGTGGGTCCTTATTTGAAATTTTGAAAATAGGGTATGTTGGTCACAATAGTCTCCCATCCCGATCCTCATACACCACTAATCATGCCTTCACATTGACATGCTCTTACTACAATTAGATATACTCATCTAATAGCCTAGGAACTAGTGTGCCCATAGGATCAAGTGGCTGAATCTCTTTCCTACCCATAAGAACTCTCAAATCATGTCTTTGTGTGGTCACCTATACATATATTGCAGTAATAATCATCACTCAATAGAATAATGGCATGTGCACACCAACAACCGTCATAGCTCACTCAATCAATCCGCCATCCACAACATTATCAAGAACATGCCATGTCAACTTGTGTAGTGTTGATTCAAACATCACCATCCAATATTCCTCATCACCTACACCAACATGAAACCTAAAAAAAATAGTCACTAATAAAAATATATTATTCAAAAAATGACAAGTATATAAACATCAAATAAAAATTAATATGATTCTACACCAACATGAAACCAAAAAAACATTAGTCACTAATAAAAATATATCATTCAAAAAATGACAAGTGTACAAACATCAAATAAAAATTAATATGATTCATACCTCAAACTAACCTGAGAGGCTCAGGCTCTAATCCATCATCACCTATCACTCCTTCATTTGGGAATAGTGGAGTCTATATGTGGCATCTCCACCATGTTATGTACACATCTGTACACCCTAAATTGTTCACATCTAGGATCACTATCTTTGGATCCCTCTCATCTACTAGAATTGGCACTAGATCCATTGTCAATGGTTTCCCTCTATTTTTTGATCTCATCAGAGCCCATGTATTCCTCGCCCACACCTACAGAGCAAGGGACACATCTTGAAGCACCCCAAATTATCTCATCACTTATTCATACTGAAAGTACTCATAAAATTTCATCCACCAATCATGTATCTCATAACACATGAATTTGGTGCAGCTATAGAATATTCTCTAGCCATCCAACAAATCTTTTGTATGGTCTCCAAATAATATCTCTAGTGGTCACCTAATCCAATATCTGTCAACACCACATTGTGATACGATCCCATATCTGGGTAGTACTGGTCCACGTCTCTATAAATACTTGTGTATGTGCTGACTTAGTATGTGGCATCCCCATTGGTCATGTAACTTCTATATGTTCATAATTATAATAATGCAACAAAATCATTGAACTAATACCACTGCCAAATGACTCTTGAGTAAACCCGTACATGGTCCTACTCCACGAGTACACACTATTATGATCCTCCAAATCTTAGATAATCTTATGCATCTAATATGATATGGACACACCACTCCCTTCCACATTTATGAATAATGCCATCAACACAACCAAGAACTTTCATAATCATGGAACATCAAATAGAACAATCAATGATAATAATACATCTGACTCACTCCCTATTTGGTGATCAATATCTGTGATACCAATCAAATATATGCAAGCATGCTCTATGTCCATTGGCCCCACAACATATTGAACAAATACTCTCCTACCAATCACTGGTAGTTGTAGTATCCTTCACACATCCTCTAAGGTTATGATCATCTCTCTAGTAGGCAAACATAATGTGCAAGTATCTGCATCCCACTGTTCAAATGATGTTTTCATCATGTGAGAACTCCACAGCATGAGATTTAACCAACCTACATACCACAATCCTACTTTCTCCAAAATCTATCTCTCCTCATCTAATAGGGGAAATTCATAAATAGTTTCCATCATTCGGCCTTCCTATAACTCTCTATTATGTATTATAAAATACACAAATAAAAACAAAAATAAACAATAGTAATTAATGATAAAAAACAAAAAAATATAAAACTAAAAAATCCTTGAATATTTCTTGTTGTTATTGTCTTGAGGACTACAACACCCTCTATAGGACTAAAGCATTGGAAATAAGAGTTATCACATGGATAGTAGCACTGCAACATGGAAACTAGCACCACATGCAAGACATAAGTGTTGTGTGATCAAAAGTCACTTTATAGGTCATAAAAATTCATCAAGAACTTAGATAAACATAGTTTTTAGTGTAATTAATTAAATTGGATTATTTTAGTTACTAGTTTCACCTCGTCATCAACCTAGATAAGGTCCTCTACCTCCTCATACTGCATGTAAGTGATCACTCTCCTTCGTGGCATCTTTAACACACTTAGAGCTCAAATTTCCAATTCTTAATATGTCACAAATGAATCAAACTTCTTCCAAAAACAAGTTATAAGGACACTTTTTGTATGCCACACTACTATGGTGTTGGTCATGCATTATTTAACCATGTTTACCTATAAATTGAATCAGTGATATCTTTCAAACCATAACTCCAATATTTGAACCATTTCTTCTACACTGAATCAAATCCTAACACCTTTTGTATTGTATAGGTCTCAATCCTATTCTTATTCATTAACCACCATGGCAACCTATACTTTATTCCTCTTACCATTTCTCCTATTGTTAAAGAGCCTATCTCAATTATCAATCCACAATCAATATCTTACTAGTAATCACTCAATCAATTATAATCATCTTATCATATCTAATTCACTACTAACTTCCACACTGTTAGTCATCAATTTTAGCTTGACCTCCTCACATCAATTTTGTCTCTCTCACCAAAAGGGGGCATACAATGCACTATTCATAGCTAGCTCAGATACATAATTACTTAGATTTAAACAATGATTCAGACTGACTTAGTTACTTAGATTTACATAGTTACTCTTATTTACATAGTTACTCATATTTGCATAGTTTCATAGATTTGGCTCAGATTCTTAGATATACACAAGACAATGGTTTTAATTTGTCAAATTTATTGTAGTTTACTAGAATATTTAGAAAATTCACACAAATACCTTTACGTAGTCTTGATAGATGGTTAACATAAATAGGCTATGTATATGGTACCTGCTCACATAGTTTATACAGTTTGGTTCGTGTTTTACACATATTATGGTAATGGGGGCATACACACAATGCAAGTCCATATAGACACAATTTTGTTACTTAGATTATATGGCTTAGTTTGTATAGATATCAGATTGGGGGCATGTTGCATGGTACATGTCTCTCATCTCCCAATTTTTACATCTGATTATATAAAAAGAATGGAGAATCATGTCATTCTTTGTGTTGTTTACTACTTAGAATCCATATTTGTTACTCATATTACATGTTTTCATTGCCCATTTATCATATTAGGGGCATGTTGCATGGTACATTGTTCTTCATCTCTCATTTTTTGCATCAGATTTTACATATGAAATGGCAAAATTATGTCATTCTCTATGTTATTACACTAGACTAAGTTCAGAATAATACTTACACTATTTTTTGTGCTAGTTTTACACCAAAATAATTCTTATAGTCGTTTGTAATGGTTAATTCATAATTTTTGTACCAATACCCAATTTATTTGATTTATGTGGGTTGAAATTAAATAGATTTTTAACTTCTAGGCACATCTCTACCCATATATCAGAGTGGGGGCAAACATAGTTTGATCCTCACTTCATAGTTATTTACTTAGATTCAGTACATGGACATCCACATTAGAGATCCATCTTCTCCATGCATCACTTAAAATCTTGTTCAACTCTGTGGCTAAGAAGAGGATAAGATTAGAGCTCATATTTTCTCTACGTGGGTTGATCACATCAAACCCATGGCACTTCCAATTTCAAGCAAGTACATGTACACACTTTCTCTTTTACTCTAGTACTTTCATTTTATTGTATTCTTAGATTAAAAGGGGGGCAAATGTATACACCCAAATTTGATCAATTAAACATAATTACTATGTCTTTTATAGCTCTTATATTTAGAAGCTCTTAATGTTGAATCAAAACTCTTGTTCACATGTATTGCCTTGGTCTTTTATATCTTTTATCACTCTTTCAAGCTTATATCTCTCTTCTCACAGTCTTAGTTCTTTCATGTCAGTCCTTGACAGAGTCATAGGGGTCCCTAGCCATTCTTATGTGTCATTCTTTTATTTTCTTGATTTTGGATAAGAGTGTTGTATTGGAGAGAAGTGCACTGCTCTAATATCCTTTCTAGTGTTGTTGAATGCATGTTTTTGAGAGTTTTTTGGGTCCCTTTTCTTTTGGGTCTCTTCTTATGACTGTTTTAACCTTATTTGAATTAGTTGGTGCGTGAGTATTTTTTTTAATTCAAAATTAGGAGTCTTCTATTTAAGAGCTTTACCAAGGCAATTTACATCAAACACTTATCTTTTGCCACTAGCTAATAAAAAGAATATCAATACACAACAAGCTCAATCTCTACATATTTCTCAAGTATCTACATACCACACCTAGATTGCATGATTGGACCAAGAGGAGGGCCTAAACGAAAAGCATTTTAGATACACATCATGTTTGGTTGATTTATGCACATTGCCTAAGAGAGAATTACATCAGCTTGAGGTCCCTATCATTGGGGCTATGTAGGTAGGACTCAGGACAATAGGGGTTTTTAAGATAGCTTGTCCATATGCCACTTTCCCCCATTTCCCCCTTTTGCATTTGATATTCATGTGCTTCTTGTGTGTAGGACTTTGTTAGGGTTTTTAGGAGGAGGCAAAATACAGGGCTAATCAAGTAAACAGAGGTATGTGACAAAAGGTTTTGTAGCTAAAAAACATTTTCTTAGACTTACAAATTTCAGTTCAAGCTCAAAACATTAGTGGACATGAGCACTGTGAAGGACAAGAGTGCACTGCTCCAGTGTCCAATCCTGTTCTAGTGTCCAAATTCAAAATGACAGTCAAATAATCAGATATGATAGTGGGGCAGTTATCCTTTAGGTTAAATAGTCAAATACAACTCCTTGACAACATAAAAGATAAGTTTCTCATCTTTTTGCATGCTTTTGTCTCAAACCTTAATTATTTGATATCATTTTGTAAGCAAATGAAATATATGATTATATGTTAATTTAATTAGTCATTTCACTTTACTTAATTATTTATTTAATTAAAGTTAATTCCATTTAATTGTAAAATCAATAAAAATAATATAAAGAAATCTATAAAACATCGAAGTACATTATAGTTGGACTTACAATTTATATCCTTTACTTTACATTGTTCTTTTTCAATCTCATTAAATCATTGTCATGTCATTAATTCTTTTAAAATTCCATAATTTTTCCATTCCCATTCTATTTCTCTTGGACATGGTGGTTTACTTTATATTTAATTTTTGTTTTTAATTTTAATCCTCTACCAATTTCTCAATAATTTATCTTTTCAAAAATCTCCCTTTCCCTTTATAAAACCTTCTTAATTTTCTTTTATATATTTTCCTCGGACACACTAAACTACTCCTATTTGTACTTTTCAACTTCATATTTTAATTTATTTTTGTGAAGATAAAAAATCTTTATATATTCTTAAACTATCATTTTTCAAATATTTTAATTTATTTTTGGCATTTTATATGGAAGGCATGTGTATACGTTTCAAATACATATTTCTCTTACATTGTATTTTTGGAGCCAAAAAATGCACGTGACGGAGACTTTATAAAAAGAATATGTAAAAATATTATGTCAAAATAGATTTTTTTTGGGAGCAACAGTGCGTAGTTTACAAATTTTTAAGCAGACTTTACAAGAAGAATATATAAAGTAGCATATTATGCCAAAATAGATTTTTTTAAACAATTTTTTCTCGACTTTTGACAATGCAAGGTGTAACTGAATGAATGAATGAAACATTTTAATAATTTAAACGAGACTAAGCATTTTATCATACCAAGAGCAATAGCAAAAACGTTTTGTACTAACAAAATTATTTGACATAAACATTACATTTTTAGTTTTGTGAATTGTCCACTCTCTTTTTGATGTTGGATCGTTTATTATGAATCTTTTTTTTTTTTTTTTAAATATGATGTCTTGTCTGGACTCACCTCCTTAAACCAAGAAATTAAGTTCTGTACTTTCAAATTGTCATCGTAAATGGAAAACCAAAGCTTAGAGTTTCAGCGATTCGACCATTGGTTAAATTACTTCCTTTTATTAATTATAGGAAATTTTGTTTTATAGGGTGTGCTTTTGTTTAGATGATTTTTAATTAGATAAATCCAATTAAGAGATTTAAACTATTAAAATTAAAATGTTGGAATATACAAATTTGAAAATGAAATGCAATATGCTACAATAAAATACAGAATTTACAGAAATTCGAAACTTGCTAAAAATGGTAAAAGAACATAAAGATATGCAAACCTCCCTAAAACAAATTGTATGTTGATTTTGCAAGTTGGAAATGACTAGAAAGTGCTTAAAAAGACCTACAAACGGAGTCATGTCTGAAAATAAAATTACAATCTACACTAAAACAAGGTCGTACGAGTTAGACATGGGTGCAGTGCGACCATGTTTATTGATCGCGACTGCATCTTGGTTGACTATGTGCTTGATTTCTCAATCTTGATATGTGTTACAATCTTTGTAGGTTGATTGTTTCAGTGAAGGAGCTGAATAAATGTGTTGAAAACCTACAAATATAAAACCCTAGTCCTCCACATGCACTAGGTAGCAATTAGATAACAAAGAAGAAAAAAATGGGTTAGTAGGGATGGTTGAGTTGGCCTCAGAAACCCCTTATAACTGAGTGTTGCCTACATATCCCAAATGGGCCTTAGACTGATGTAGTTCTCCCTCCTAGGGTGATTATGTGATCCATGATTGTGCAACTAAAATGACTACAACTAGAATATTCGATTCAATGCTTGACAAATGGATGCCCTTGATCTAAAATAAATAATATTCAAAGTTGCTATGTGATTGTTAGAATGTAACATAATTGAATTTGGGAAAGATAGTGCAATTTTTTTCAATGTATAATGCTTTTAAAATCAGCTTGCTAAGACATTTCAAGTGAATGCACTGATGTGATTTTATAGGGGAATCTTTAAAATATGTTTGTTAACTGACCTTTCAATAAGTGTGGGAGAGCCATTATACAATGTCTCATTTGAAAAATAAAGTGTTAAGAGTGTGGGGGAGAAGGCCACGCTAGTGGGCAAAGCCGTAGCAATGCCCTATTTGTCCTAGAAAGATAAAAACTATTGAAAAAGGTCTGACAGGTGCCTAAAATTTGAATAGAGATGAATAGAATTGGCATAAGAATGTTTGTTTGATATTTTATGTGTTCATAAGATGGTAGAGGATCTCTCATAGATTGTGAGTTAGTGAAATGGCAAATAGAGAAAGTAGAAGAAAGATGTCAAAGATAACCATTGTCAAACACTTAATGATTAATTTTGTGTCTACATTTTCCCCCACTTTATTTTAGTAATGCAACAAAGTGAAATTACTAAAGTAGATGAGAACCTAAGTGTGTATACACACTTTGTGTTTGAATGTGAAGATTGACCATACACGATGCCTTAATACGAAAGCCTACAACAACGTCACTAAAATTTGTTATTATTCATTTTTGAAAGTTTAAAATTTGAAATTCTAAAACTTGAATTTTATAAAAAGAGTAAGGAAAACATACACCTCAAAGAGTATGCAATATAATTAATTTGTAACTTGAAGGAAGAGAAGTGTTTTCCCACTTGTTGAGGCAATTTGGAGAAATGTTGAGCCTATGGCAAATTGAGAGTGACCAAGTCTCAATTTGAAAACCTTTGAATGCTCTTAAGTTTGAAAGATTGTATGCTCCAACTTTCATTTGATTGTGTAGAGTACTCTATAAAGAAATTGAAATGGTGGAACCATCAAATGTGGCCCATTACATCTTGAAAAAGTGTAACCATATACATTGAATGTCACTAGACTCTAGTGTGGCCCACTTTTAATATGAAGATGAATCACACCATTGCATACGAATATAGTTTTTGTTGGCAACTTTAAAACTTTGAAACTTAAGAAATCTTTGAAGTTGTCATATAGTAACTTGAACATGAATGAATGTCATGCACCCTATGCTGTATTGATTTGATGTTGAATTATCATTTTGAAGTTTGAAACTATTGAAACATGTAGCTAATTTGTAAATTTATGACTGTAAGAATGAGTGCACATTCATGTGACATGCCCCCATAATCTAAGAATTATAAATTGTGCTATAATCCTGGAAACTGTATAGTGTCATAAATCTAAATTTTTGCTCATATGGACTTGATTTCTCAAGGAAATCCCCTTGTAATTCCCCCCTTTTGAGATGAGAGATGTGACTTGTGAGTCACTTAGCTAAAAATAAGCATTATGCCATATGCAAAAGATGTAATTAGGTATTAGCATTTGAATATTTGAATTCATATTTTGCATCATAGAATGTAACATTGAATATGTACTTTGAGTATGTATTAGATTTATAAAGCATTGAATCACATAAGTAGTATATGCATGATATAGATCATAGTACCAAAGTATATGTTTTAAATATTAGCAATGTATGATGTAAATCATGGCACCGTAGTAACAAAAAACAAGCATACAATTAAAGGTATATAATGTCATATAATTTGCATCAAAAGTACACACATAAGGCCCAAGAGGGAATATATAAGGGACATGATAATGTAGCATAACACACAAGGCCAAGGGCTACATGCAAATGACATGTTTATTCCATATAACCAAGCATTTTTCACCCAAAAAATAAGCAAGCCAATTTAAACATATTATGCAATAAATAAAGAAGCACAGGAAAATGAAACTAGTCTATATCCACCATATGTGTTAATGTCATTGTTGGCAAAAATAACATATTTATATGACACATGTAAAGTATGAATGATTATTAAAACATTTGTATGATATATATCTCATAATGGAGGAAGGTTGTGGATAAATACAATGAGTGATTATTAAAACATTTATATGATATATATCTCATAATGGAGGAATGTTGTGGATAAATACAACTTGTAAATGTGTTCAATGAGAATTAAGAGATGCCCTTAACTTATCAAGGGAATCCTAACATTGAAACCATGTAATTATATGTCTTGTATAACACTCAAGTATCTCGTGAAAAGTAATGTATGTTTTGATAAAATAAAATATGCTATCATAGAATAAATAACATATGGATAGAATTAAACTTAGAAACAATTTATAATGATTTTTAGGTCTTGATTTAAAAATTTTTGAAAAAAATTGATGTTTTTGAGTTTTTGAATTATTTGCATGATTCTGAATTTTTTGTCATATTTGAATTTTTGAATTGCAAGATTTCTTAAAGAATAATGTTTCAAAAAGATGATAAGAGGAATAGATCCAAACAACCCAAAAAAATGATGCAAAAACATATGTATGATAAGAAGAAAGGCAAGCCATGTGCCCCCAATGTATGCACAAAATAATTCATAAAAATGTAGCTTAAATGATTAAGATAGATAAAAGTGTACATATTCCTCATGGGTAAGAGATAAATGTGATCATGTGAGTGTGAGGCATGTTATAGGATAGGTAAGTATGAAACATTGAGAAAGAAAGATAAGATAGTTATTTTGGATTAGTCGAAGTAGATTGAAAATCAAGAGAGCAAGTGTTGAGAATGGAAAAGAAAAGTCAAGGACTTAGAAAAATGCATGGATAAGGTTTAGAAGAATTAGAAAAAAAATGATTTATGTAGAGAGGTAAAAATATTATTAATCAAGAGATGCATCCCAAGTAGTTAGTTTGGAGGGAATGAGAGACTTTGTCCACCCAAAGATCTCATCAAAGTGATGTGCATATGTGTATCCAACTTCCTAATATGAAGGAGTAACTTCCTATAAAGAGGAATAGCCAACTGCCAATGCCTATAAATCTAAATAAGAGTCATGTGTTGTAATGTATACTTATAAATCATTGCTCATATATCCCTATATACTTGTATCCTTGTGTGTAGTAAAATATGTAACAATGTGTACTTATGGTGGAGCTATCCGAATAACCTTTTGTGCTTTAAGAGATGAAGACCTACTCTTGTGTGCCCTTTTATGCTTATGGGAAGGTACCATGTTCTTTGAAACTAACTGAATATGCTCTTGTGTAACTGTATCATGCTCATAAGTAGATGGAGACTCAGAATCTGTAATATGCTCATGCTTAGTATTAGGTGAAGAAATTGTAATGTGCTTTGGAATATGTAAATCATGCTTTTGAATAGTTTTGTAGATTATTTCATTGTCATGTTACTCAATGATTGTGTCAAGAAGATGCTCTAGAGAAGAAGTAAACATCATTTATTCCAAAGGATATTCATAATGGATTCCTATAATTTTGACCACTTTATTATCATGAATATATTTGAGATAATTACTGATATGATCTTTTATATTCAAGGGGATCCTAGTAGCATACAAAAAACCCATGTGTTTGGTAGAACTAGAAATAGAGTAGGTACAATGAGAGGTCCCACTTGCAAAGGTAACACTCTATTTCAAGGAGCATCCTACGTATGACCATCAAAGGCTTTGAAAACCATATGATTATATTATAGATCTTGTTTTGTATAACCAAGAGAGTGAAGGAGTGTTATACCACACACATTTTCACTTGATCCATTGTATATCATAACACTATGTATGGATTGTTTATCAATATATGCCTGAATGAAGAGTGCATATCTATCTTAATCATCATCTAAAATTTTACTACCATCAAATGTGATCATAAGACGTGATGCTTATTTTTTAATAATTGTGCTGATAATGATATCAAGTGGATGGCCATATGGAGGAGGAGGAGGATGAGGATTATATGCATAATGTACTTCGGAATTGACAATACTATTTGGTTGATGTTTTGAAAGATAATCATTGTGAATTTTAAGCTTTGCATTGTAATTTGTTTGTGGCTTAGCTTCTTCATTAGGTGTGCCAATATCAATAATGTTCTCATTTATAAAATATTGAATCTTATGGCTAAACTTGAACCATTTATTTTTAGTGTGACCAGTACATCTAAGGTAGTCACAATATGCATTAACATCAAACATTTAGATTGTGGTCTATAAATGTCTACCTCTATTGATGGAGTAAAAGTGATCACATTGCATTCTAGTAACTTTTGTAATAATACATGAGTTGGTAAAGGTAACCGAGAAAATTACCTCCTTGATGGAGTTTGTAGTTGAAGCTTTTGTGTTGGTTGTGATATATCATTAACTATAATTTTGGCTTCATTTTTTATTTCATTTGGTTTCCTCCTATAACTTGTATTTCTTTGGAACTTAACATTAGAAGTATAAGGAGAATTTGAAGTGTATTAAATCCTATTCAAAGTAATTATTTTGACTTCACACTCTTTGACTATATGGTGTAGTTCATCAAAGGATTTAAACTTATCAAACATTATTGACTCTTGAAGTGGAGGTATAAAACTTTGAGTAAAGATCTCCTAAAGCTCATTATCAATCATTTGATTGGTCATTTTACAAGCATAACATTATATCTTACGTATTCCTTTATTGTTTCATTAGATCTTTGTATGAGTTTGGAAATTTGGCAATATGATAAATTTTCACTAGTGTTGATGGAAAAGTGTGTGAGGAATTGATTTTATAAATGGTTGAAAGCTTTTATTGATTGAATAGGAATTCATAGAACCATAAAACAACATATTATTTTAAACTTATTGGAAATATCTTAATCAACAATTTATTAATATCTACATAATCTAGATAATTGCATGGAAGGCATGTAAATGTTATTTAGGATCACCTTTGCTTTCATAGAGAGGGAGCTTATGAGCCACAAATCCAATTGATATTGGATAATATGCAATTTCATGTGCCATAGATTTATGTAATAAATAACATGAGTCCATAGAGGGGATAGCATGAGAGATAATTTGTTTAATATTAGCTAGCTTGGTTTGTAAGGTAAGAAATTCATGCTCAAGACTAGTATTTGTGGAAGTAATTGGAGTGTAAGTAGCATGAGTAGGCACAGGCATAGATACATTTTTTAGACCAAGTGATATTCCCAAACTAAAGGAGGATGGTATGGAGGTAACAAGATGTGTATAAATAGGAATGGATGCACTAGTAAAAGTGATAACATTAGAAATGAGGGATTTGACAACTCAAAAATGCAGCTGTTGTGGTATAAAGGTTGTTAATTTATCTTGATGCTTAGATTTCAATGTAATAAGTATACTAATGAATTTATTCACCTCATGGGGATTTTATTGGAGGCTTTGATGAATTCATATATCTCATAAACTTGTTCTTGATCTAATCCATTAAGCTCATTTGGATTAACATAAGTGTCATGTGCATTATGTGCATCATATTCCTCTTCATTGATTTCATTATAAATTTCAATGTGTATCTCATTTTTAGGAGGCTAATGAATTTGAACATTAACATTATTGGTTTGAAAAAAAATATCATTATTTGGCATTGCAAAAGATACTAAAGGAAGTTGCATATGTGAAATAAAAAGACTACGTAGTCTAGCAATATGCCTTAGAGATATACAAGATGGTATGAGTCAAGTAATGTTAATGACTAAGAATAAAATGCAAGCAAAAATCAAGACATAATGATGATCTAGGAAATGGTTTGAATTATTTATAGGCCCTCAAATATACTTTCTCATGTGTTGGTTAGTGTTAGCTTAATATTTTAGATCACTAACTACAGACGTAGAACCATATTGTATCCCACTAACCCCATTTTTTAGGGTCTGATAAGAGTAAATGCCCTAGGTGATACACTCCTCTTAAGTGCACCACAAATCATATGACTAAAAGAGGCTTCCTTTTGTATAAACAAGGGGATCCTAGGCATTTTTGATACATCAGGAGGCACATGGAAACTAAAGTTCATGATTAGTGTTGTAAAATGGCCATAAATATTGGGGTAAACCCATAACACAGTAGTTTATGTAAATAGATACTATGTATCCCTTCATAATAGTCACTAAGTAGGTTGAAAATTACCAGAACACAGTCTCTAAAATAAGAAAAAACAAATAGAAATAAAAGAAAATAAAAAATGAAATATTTTTGTGTATATGTGATAATAAATTTCAACCCGAGGTTGAAAAAGAGAGCTTAAGTGTTATATTTTATCGAAGGTGACATGACAAAATTGTTTAGTGTCAGATGACTCCAATGTTGAATAAGTTGAATTGTTATGTTTCAAATTCATATCCAAGGTTGAAGGTTATTTTATTTTAGTGTCAAGGATTTACAAAAAAATAATGAAACTGTAGGAAATAAATCAAATAAACAACAAACAAGCAAATTTATACAAAATAGAGGGTTCTCCATAAATGGTTTTTAATTAGATAAATCTTATTAAGTGATTTAAACTATCAAAATTAGAATGTTATAATATACATATCTTATAATAAAATATAATATATTATAGTAAAATATAGAATTAAAAATATTATAATCTTAATAAAAATATTAAAAGAGCATAATTATATGCAAACCTCCCTAAAATAGACTGTACATTGACTATGTAAGCTAACATAGAGTGGAATGTGCTTAAAAAGGTTTGAAAATAGAGTCATGTTTGAATATAAAATTAAAACCTATGTTAGGAAAAGGCTAAAGGAGGCAGATAGAGGCACAATGTGACCATGTTTATTGACCATGACCACGTTATGGTTAATTGTGTGCCTAATTTCTTGATCTAGGTATATGCAAAATTTTCTATAGGTTTATTGATTTTGTGTGAGAGTTGAATAAATGTGTTGAAGACCTAAAACTATAAAATATCTAATCCTACACATGCAATATATAGTAATTAGCTATCAACAAGAGAAAAAATTGGTTAGTAGGGTTGGTCGAGCTGGCCTCATAAACCCCTTGTAACTAAGCATTGCCTATAGAGCTCAAATGGCCCTCAAGCCAATGTAGTTCTCCCTCCTAGGGTGATTGTACAACTAAAATGAATACAACTAGAATATTTAATTGAATGCTTGACAAATGGATATTCTTGACCTATACTAAATAATATTTAGACTTGTTATGTGACTATTAGAATACAAAATAATTAAATTTGGGATAAATAGTACTCTTTTGCTCAGTGTATAATGCTCTTTCTAGGTATTTTCAAGTGAAAGAATTGTTGTGTTTTTATAGGGGAATATTTAGAATATTTTCATTAACTAACCTCTCAATAAGTAGGCGAGCCATTGTATAATGTCTTGATTTGAAAAAGAAACTATAAGAGTGTGTGGGATAAGGTTGTACTAGTGGATAAGGCTGCAATGTCGTAATGTCGCCCTATCTAACCTAGCGTGTTCTTATCCTAAAAATACAAAGACTAATGAAATTTTTTTGACAAGTGCCTATAGATTGAATAGGGATGAATTGAGTTGAAATAAGGATGTATGTATGATATTTTCTATGTTTTCAATACAATAGAGGCTCTCTGATAAATTGTGAGTTAGTGAAATTGTGAATAGAGCAAGTAGAGGAAAGATGTCAAGGATAACCATTGTCAAGCACTTCATGATTAATTTGATGTGTCTACAAGTTCATCGTGGTGTTAGGTTAATATGTTAAGGTTTGAGGGGGAATATTTTATCAAATTTATTCGGTGCACCAACTTAATTTATTTAAAGAGTATTATTATTTTATACATAATAAAAATAGATTCTTGATAAGTTCTTTATGAATCAAACTAATTTACTGATACATTAATAATTGGTTCAAAATTATTCCCAAGTGAAATAAAATGGAGGATATAGGTGAGTATGGTTTAGTAGATGAAATGGATCTTGATCACACAATGCTTCATAGTTATATCATACTATTACTTGAAAGTTATCGTAGTAATACTTAATAGTTGTCTAGTGTTTACCTCATTATAATTAATCACATCATGATATGTAAGATTCATAACTATTAATATATCAATATAATACATATTTACACCATGTACAAGAATTTGAAAACATTTTTATTGCATTTCAAACTTATTATTTTAAATCAATTCAAAGATTCTCTCCATTTTAACATGTAAAAAAAAAAATTTAAAATGTTAAAATTTTAAATGAATTAATTTTAGTGTTTCTATGTGGTATTTAAGTGGTAGAGTGAACCTCAAACTTAAGGCACACTATTACTAGCACATCTCTCATTAAATTAAAATCTTTGAGATAATTAAACAAATCTTATAGAATTATGGAGCGATTCAACCTTAATGTGTTAATAAATTATTATAGTCATAATATTGTTGAACTTTTATATTAGTAATCTTGAACTCACAACAAACCAAAAAGGGAAAAACCTACCAATCTATCCACCTTAACTTTTTACTTGTGTAGAATTATAAAATGGCCTCATGGCCTTTATTTTATGTCAATTTATGTTGATTTTGTTCTAAATCAAGCAAAATTGATATGTTGTTTGACTTGTAAAGCCTAAATTTTTCTTAAATCAGACTTCACCCTATCTTTTTATACCTTTGGTACCCTTGTATAGACCATTATACATGGTATTATTAGTTATTTTATTTTACCCCTTCAACCAGATGGGAACATTCACTCCTTTTCAACTTTCCCATTTCTAGCTGTTGGAAGTTGACACGTGCTAATATTGCCAGATTTAAATTCAAAATCACCTATAAAATGAAAAGTGGTGTACTTCATTTTATCATCAAATATTCACCTTAAATTTAACATAGTGTTGTTACATGCAAGGCATATTTGTGTTATCCAAGGTTCGCATCCATTTTATTATTTTGATACAAGGTGGCTTACTGCTAGAGGGCTAGTTAGTGGATACTAGCCACCCAAACCCTAACACAATCCCCCACTAAAAATTTCTTTACAATCTACGTCAAAGATTTGACTATCACATGCACACAAGAGTTGAAACATGTAAATCATGGGCAAGGATGAAAAGATAAAAACTAGGCAAGTGAACCCATAAATTCATATTTTTGTTACACACATTTTTACATAAGCAAAATTTCAGCCTCTAGACACATCTTAGGTATGAATTTTAAAGTCATGGAAACATTCTTTGATCATATCCAAAATTCTGGGTAACATTTGTCATATATTGGTTGCATAGTTATAGGCTCAATTTTTTGTGATAGGTTTTCTACAATGTTTTATAGATTAACAATGAAAATCATTGATGTTGTATTCCTTGGGGAACCTAGCTATTGCTTAGTATGAACAAATTTTCAAGATCTTTAGGAACCTAGTGACCACTAGGTATGGCATATCACAAAGATTGAGAGTCTAGTGACCGATGTGTATCAGAGACATGACATATTCCTGGGAACCAAGTGATTGGTAGGTATTAAAAATTTGGATTACTCTTGGGAACCTAATGACCATTAGGTATTATCAATTTGGAACATTCTTGTTAGCAAATATGAATGTTGAAAGACTGTAGAGAAAATTGGAAGGCAAACATTGAAGTGTACATGCATCCTTGTTTTATTGAGTAGAATGACAAAATTTGGGGTTGTTTATAACTAACCATTAAATAATTTAGTAACTAACAAGTAATTAATAACTTTAACACCCTCCTTTAATGACTAAACTAGATGCCACTCTAAGTTTGTCCTAAAATTTTATAAACAATGTGGGATCAAATAGTTTAGTCATTACATTTGCAGGCTGCTCTTTAGATATCAATAGGAAACTTGTAGTCCTCTGACATTTTTTTGGGGTTCAATGTAGGGCTTTCAATGTATAAAAAAACTCAAATGGATATACAATAACAAAATAAATATTTAGTTTTGTAGACATAAGATGTATCAAGTTGTCCACTAATTCATTGTAGGGTGATTCATTAATCGATGATGAATCATAATTCATTGATAACTCAGACTGACCTCCACCATAATCTTGGAGATGCTAATAAAATAAAATATATCAAGCTATTGGATCCTACTTAAGTCCCTATAGGGACTTAATCACCTTGAAAACTAAATGATCATGGCCTACTCTAAAATATTTAGGTTTCAACATGCAAAGCTCTAAGTCTAAACCTTTGTTTAGGGAATGAAATTGAGCATCTATGTAGATAAACAACTAAAATGCGACCATCTTCACAATAGGATTAAAAAAACTCCTAAATAGTAATAATGGGAGTAAAAACCAACTTTGAAATATCAATAGGAGTAAAAACCAACTCCATAATACTAGTAGGAGTAAAAACCATCTCCACTATAGGAGAAAAAACCATATCCTCCTCTATTCCCTCATGTTGAAAAAATCCTTTCACAACAAGATGAGCCTTGTACTTATCCAAAGAACAAATTTTGGCCACCTATTTTCATCTAATGGGTTGTTTAACTATCACTCTCATTTCATTAGACAATGTTGACACTACTCTTGTTTTGGTTGATGTTGTTAGGTTTAAGATAGAGCATAATTTATACTACATGTGTATTTAAAGTCATTTCTTAGCCTCCTCAGCGCATGCTTGATGATCGATCTATGATCAAAAATTATCATTTTTCTATATATTTTGATTCTTTGATTTCACATCCTCTAGAGATGTTGGTTGTGCTCATACAACTAGTTCCTACTACTTTTGAGCCTATAGATGATCAATCTAGTACAAGATCATTTTTTTATACTCCACACTCTATTTTATTTGATGATGTTGATGACTTGGATAAATTAATTTATCGTAGACCATGATATATCTCTATTCAAATTTTGGCTTTGGAACCATGCACACCAACCTCAAAGTATTCAAGTACCATACAAAGGTTAGAAGCAAGATCAAAATGACCATGCTCTACTAAAGTAACAACCTTGTTTCTAGTCATCTGAGTTGGTGCCTTTCACTGAGGCATATCATCCTCATACAAAATTACCTATGCATCTGACTGATATTAAGTAATTACATCCTCCTACACATCCTTTATAGTGGTATTTCCCTCCACAACTAGTGTATTTAAGTTCACTAATATGAGTAATTTCATCCTCCAACACATCATGTAGGGTGGAGTCTGTCTCCACATGTACATTTACATTGACTTTAGTAGGGTCAACAAGCCTATAAAATCCACCTTTCTAAATAACCATGTAAATTACTCTATATTATTTTACATCATACATGATGCATTACTTCCCAGAGAATTTTATAGAACTATTTGGATTTTTTATTAATTGACTAGGAAACAAGATATTTGTATTCATGATAGTAAAATACCTAATATTCCTTACTTTTAATTTTTTATCATTATTGAATACTATGGATATATCTCTTATCAGGTCTACTACATATAACTAACCATTAACTAATGAAATTGAATATAAAAAGTCTATACTTGTAGTATGTTTGACATACCAATTTTTACAACATGTGAAATGTTTACATGTGTAAAAATAAATGAATCATAAATTAGTAGCACTAACATTCAAGTATAATAACATAAGGTCATACTCTTCCTAATAATTGTGTTCTTCAACTACTACTACATTTTCCACTTGACTACTTTGTTGGAAAAATGCATATTATGACTTCTGCCAATCCTTTTTGATATTCACACCCTTGTGACAATGAAAACACTTTACCTAAGACTTTGAAGATGAAACTACATGAATATGTTTCTACTTCCTCTTTGACTAAGCAATAGGTAAAGTCTTTGTTTATATAAAACTAGACTCACTGATTTATGTCTACATGCATTCCTTCTACATTAAATAACGAGTAACCTAATCAAATGTTAGGTTATGTCTTTCAACCATCAAGTGTAAAGCTTCCACAAAAGATACATATGGGGGTGTTAATCTGTTTAAAACAAGAGATACCATGTAGTAATCAATCACCTTATTTTAAATGGATCCTAACTTGTGTTAGAGATATTGCATATGAAGAAGGTGTTCTGAAATAGACTCATTCTCATACATCTTTGAGGAAAATAACATATTTTTTAGGTACAAAACCCACATTTTCTCTAGAGTTTGATATTTATTTTTTGAACTGGTCCACAACGCACTTGCCTTAGTGGCATTCTGAACATCAGGATTCATGTCATCTAACATAAATAACTCTAACAATATCAAGGCCTCTATATAATATCTGTCATAATCCAAAAAAATGTAATAAGTCTTCTTTCAATGCCTATAATGATTTTATCACAATCATGATATTATGCAATTGTTAAAACCTTATGACTCTAAAAATTATGATTAAGGACAATTAACTTTTGAGCTTCTATAAGAACCAAGTTTTGAATATTGATCATTTTAAACAACTTTTTTGACCTTTGATTCATAAATAAATACAACCAATAGGAAAATTATAGTTGTAACCCATACATCAATGCAACTAGAAAAGTATAGTTATAAAATAGAAATTAATGCAACATGAAAAGTACAATTTTGATCTATAAGTTAATATAATATAAAAAGTATAGATTTGATATATAAAATAATGCAATAGGGATATACATAGTTTATATTCTAAATTTGCTTACACAATGAACTTCAAAAAAATTGCTTACATAAAATTACAAATTGATGTGTACCCTATTAAAAACACTGTACAAAATAGAATTGTAGATCACATAAAATGTTGTACAAAATGATTTCCTATGCCCTAACAATGCCACCATCATTTTGGTCCTTCAATGTCATTTTATCTAGATTTTTGATTTACATATGACATGCTTTAGTATGTTAATTAATTTTGTTTAGTCCACTTGTCACTATCACATTTTTACTTGAAATTGATTTCATTTGACTTTGTGCCCTAAGGAATCAATGACTTGGTGTAATATTGGGAGCCTAATAATTGCTATCTATCATAGATTTGACATATTTTTGGAAGTCTAGTAACTGCTAACTATTAGTGACTTGGGGTATTCTTTTGAGCCTAGCAACCAATAACTATCAATGACTTGACATTTTCATGGAAGCCCAATGATTGTTAGCTTTTAGCAACTTGGCATATTCTTGTAAACCTAGTAACCGCTACTTATTAGTACCTAGGGCCATATAAGTAACAAATCCCAATTACTATTTGGAATTATAAAATTGATGGTACTTATAAGGCCAACCTCTATGGAGATTTGGGTTTTATATTTTCTTATAATGTTGTTTAAGAAATTGATTTTGTACCTTCTTGGTGCAAGAAGATATATAATATTTTAATGATTAAAGGTGTCTTTTGACACTGCCATTGCATACTTGCTTATTTCTCTTTACCTATTGTTCTCTAATATATAGTGTTTCTAATATGGTCTTAGAGTTGATGGTTTGAATCTTAGAGAATTGAAGAAAGGGAATATAATTTTTTCATTGCACTATGAGGACAAGGGCATCATCCAAGATAAAAATAAGGATCATCATTTTCACATAGGAATCAATTTGAGCTAACTTTTATTCCATTGGAAACTAGACTTTAAAATCTTTCCATCAAATGGTCCTTTTCAAATTTTGAGTGGTATTAAGGGAGTTATGAATAGTGAAAGTTTGCACTCTAAAATAAGGGCTAATTTTAAATAATATTGCATATCTCATAAAATTTTGTGATATTTTTGGTCATCTTTTTAGGGATGTGGAGGATTTGTGTTAGGAAGTTGATTTTAATTTTTTATACATTTGCACCTTATTTTGACTAAGTTATTCCAAGTCTATGGTTTTCAATAAAATCAATCTCTAGGCCACATTTTTTATTTTTTTAACATTATTTTAACTTTTTCATAAAGCTCATAAAAAGTCTTTTTATTTTGAAGAGGATATCATGTTCATTTTTAAATTGTCTTAGGGTGTTTATTCAAAGACAGAGATAATTTATGAGGTTCCTATGTTGAAGGAGCACAATTTCAAGTATTGGGAATCATCTATGAAACATGTATTGAGTACCATGGGCTTGTGGTAATTTTTATGGGGACTGAATGGATTACTTCTACCAAAGAAGAATATAATTACTACTTAAATATGAAAGATCAGGTGGTAGGAAATATATTGATCAATATTGCACCTGAGCTTCATTTTCATCTTGAAGGGATGGATATGCCAAATGAGATATGGCATAAGTTGAAGTAGTCATATGACAAAGTATTGTTTGAGGATGATTTTATTCAATGTAGAATAGAAAGTGAGATGTTGAGAGAAATCAAATCATGACTTTCAAGGGAGATAATCAAGCTAAAGGAGAAGAATGAAGACTTTGAGAAACATGCAAATTAGTGTGTTTATGGTTCTAATTTTAATAATTATAAGTTTATTGATATGTATACCTCCACTAATGATCTTATTATTTATTTTATTTATGCACATTATTATATTAAGGATGATACTATTAACCATGCTATTGATCAAATTATTGATGTTCATGTCATTAATGATCATGTTGATGATCTTAATAATAATTTTGGTGAATACCATGTTGAGAGTAGGTATTTTAATCCTAAGATAAGTGAATTTTAGAAGCACACAAAGGGAACCATAGAAAATTTATTTCATAAAATGGGTTATACAAGTGGTGACTTGGAAATAATGATCAAGGTATTGTTCTTCCTACTTAGGTATCTTTCCCACTGACAAGAGAAGGAATTAATGATTCAAGAGATACTCATCACCATATATATGAAAAATATTCCTTTGAAAAGGGGGAAACAAAATTTTTAAATTTCTCTCATGATAGAAGCAATATGGGGAAGAATAACAAGATGTGATTCTATTGTGGCAAGACGACATTTTATGAGGACTTGTTTTATAAATAAAAAAAGATGAGAAGAGGAGACACTTTAATTCATTCACAGAGAGGGATTATTATGGGACCCACAATTCATCATTTATAATACATAGGGGCATTCTCAGCCTTAATACCTCAAAGATATGATATCAATGTGGATTTGGATATGATAATGGTAGGTTTAGGAAGAGGAATGATGGCTTAGTTTTCCTTCAGTTGAGAGAGCATGAAGAAGGCATACATGGAGCCATTTGGATCTCATTTTTTATTCTTCCTCATGTATATATATTATAAAAATGTGGTGTGGGTCAATATACCAAAGATTAGGGATAATTTTCTAAGAAATAATAAGAGTTTTGAGGATTTTTTTTCTAGATTCCTTGCTGAGAAATCATGCTATGCATAGAAGCATATGACTGCATTGGAATTGAAGAGTAGATGGGTGGGAGGAATTGAGGTGCCATGATATCATAGGCCTATGACTAATATGATATTTATTTCATAGGTAAAGTAAACTATGTTGAGTTTTAAGCTTGATAAGCTGTTTGATTCAGTGTCAAAATTTAATAGTTTTATTTCAACAAATGATGATTATTGGGAGGCTTTGAATATTGTAGGAAGCACCATATATTTCTCACACACTCATTTATGATTAAGGTATCTAATGAATAATATTTTATTCATTGATGTTGAGGTATCAAATGAATAATTATTTAATTGATGATAAAGGTGTTCAATGAAGAGTTGCTTCATTGGTATTCAAGTATCTAATGAAGAATTGCTTCATTGATGAAAAAGGTATCCAATGCAGAGTTGCTTCATTGATGATAGAGGTATCTAATGAAAATTTTATTTATTATTGTTTAGGTATCCATTGAATATTTACTTCACTAATGACAAAGGTATATAATGAAGACTTGATTCATTAATGATAGAAAAATCCAATGAGGAATTGCTTCACTGATGACAAAGGTATCCAATGAAGATTTATTTCATTGATGACATAAGTATCCATTTAAGAGTGGCTGCATTGATGTTTAAGTATCCAATAAATAATGAATTCATTAAATTTTAATGTCACATGATTAATTAATTCATTGCATAATCAAGAATGGATGAATTAATCTCAAATTCTAATGGACAAAGGATTGTGTCAGTTTTATTTTTTAAAGAAGCTCTCATAAAAGTCAAGTTTGTATAATTATGACATATGCTCAAAATTCAGGAAGTTTTCATCAAGGGGGTATGGTAATATGTGACATATTCTATGTTTCCTCCATGTCAAATTTAGTGGGGATGTTAGAAAATAAAATCTTTCTTATCATATATTCCTTGAAGAAGTGTAACATTGTATTACAAATCTATTTAGACAAGTCGATCAGGGACATTTATTCATCTCCTGTGAGGCCTCTAAGTTTATGGTTATTTGTCATGTTGTACTCTTATTTTATGACACCTTAAATATTTCCTCCATATCAAGATTTTTGGAGATTTTGGCATGGAAAATCATACATGTTGTATTCCTTGAGGAACTTAGTGAGCACTAGGCATGAATGACTTATTTGGATATTTTTGGACCTTGTGATCAATAAGTATGTATGACATCAAAAATTTTGGAAACCTATGACTAATTATGCATGAAGGACTTATAAATATGTTTGGGAACCTAGCAACCATCAGGTATCAATGACCTGGAGTACTTTTAATAACCTAGTAACCACTAGGTATTAACAACATGGGGTATTCTTGGGAACCTAGGGACTGCTAGGTATTAGAAACTTGGAGTATTCTCAAAAATATAGTAACCACTGGTATCAATTACTTGGAGCATTCTTGGGAGCCTAGTGACCATTAGGTATAGGTGACTTGATGTACTCTTGAGATCCTAGTGACCACTAGTTAAAAGTGACTTGACTATTCTTTGAAGCCTAGTGACCACTAGCTATTATCAACTTGGCATATTCTTGTGAGCTTAGTGATCACTAGTTATCAAAAACTTGGTGTATTGGTGGGAGACTATTGAATTTTATCTATAAATAACTTTGTGTATTAGTGGGAGTCAAGTGACTACTAACTATCATTGACTTGGCATATTCTTGGGAACCTAGGAACTAATAGTTATTAACTTCTTGGACCATTTATGTGGCCCCATCTAAGCAATAAGTACAAACTTACTCTTTAGAATATAAAAATTAGTGGTAATTTCAAGGTTGAACCATAAAGAGATTTGGATTTTATCTCTCTTTATAATGATATTTAAGGAAGTTCTATTGTGCCCTCTTGAGGTAAGAAGATAAGTAAGATTCTATTCATCAAATGTGTCTTTTAACATCACCATTGTATGCTTGTTTGATTCTCTTCACATTTTGTTCTCCAATATATAGTGTTTTTAATACTACGTCAATATATGTCATTGTATTTCTTATTATTTTGAAATCCATTTATTAATTAGGTATTATTATTGTATTGTACATGTATTTTGGATGCTTAATTAAATACATTATGATTATTTAAATTACAATTTGATGAACCCATGTTGTCTTATGCCACTTTATGGTTACATATTATTTTGAGTACCAATTTATTCATACCTCCAAGGGTTTGATTTTATCACATGCTTATGGGTAAGAATTATTAGCTTTGTTTAATGTTTTATTTGTTATAACTTAAACCATAGGTCATTCTAATTGCTGAAAATTCTTAAAACCCTAGGTGTTTATATTTATGTGGTGTGTATGCTTTCATGTTTGATTCTAATTTATGCAACCTAAATTTAAAAAAAATTGAGGCTCCATTTGTATCTTTACATAATATTTTATTAAGTATATTCCATTTATTTTTCATATGTTATTTATGTCTTATATCCCTAGGGCTTTGTCGGTAAACTTTAGAGTTATCACTCAAAAACTAAGGTACTGGTTATAAGATCCTATCTTGTTGCATGTATGTGAATTACCCAAAAAACTTGCTTGAAATGGATAAAAATAATCTCTTAACAAACATATATTTTAGATTTATGCCTAAATCTAATATTACATCCTCTCAAGTCAATAATTACACAGTGCAAAACTAACATGTTATTGGAGACTATTGATATTGATTCCCAAGGATTCTTGGTAAACATACATCATATCATAGGCTTTCAACTTAATATTTTAAGATGTAATCCTCTTCCAAATTATTAGATGTGCCTAACTACTGAATCTATAGTGGAAATAGTGATCCTTGATTACAATTCAAATCATTTTATGATTCACATCATAGTCTTCTTCACGGTTGTAGAATTCTCATGCAATTATTTTTAAAAGCCTTAAGGTTTGTGGTATTTAATGGTTTCTATCTTTATATTCTTTACCAAACTTTAAAACCCTAGCCAATTTTTTCTCCAAATTTTTCAAGTCAATGTTGATTTTTGGCTTTCATTTAGACATTATTTAAGTGATCCATGTGTTTATAATTCACATAGAGACACATCTAGATTTACACATAATTCAATCCCTATCCACTCTATTAGGCATTTAAATGTAAACTTTAAGTCTCATGTGAATATATCTATTTATTACATAAAAATTGAGCAATGCATGATGACATTTCATGATGTAAATCATACAATGCAAATGAGGGATAAATCTCAAACACTTATAGTCCCCCTTAATGAGAGAATAATAAAAGTATTCCTCAAAATATCCCTCCATGTCCTAGGCTCAAAGTGCCTATATATAATTATGGCATCATATATCAAATTCATAAAACCCAAGTGAAAAGATGTATTCAGTGCTTGTTACTTCAAATATCAACCTTTAATAAGGATATTCTCTACAAAACTTTGCATTAAACTATTATACTGAATAATATTTAACCTGCTCACTTTGTTGTAATTATCAATTATCTAAACAATGGCTAGAAGCCAATTAATTTCTATAGACACCTAAATTCTAACACATTTAGTGTCATAATTAACTTTTATTAATATTGACACACTAATTCAACCACCACCCTAAATTTAAATTTTATTCTAAGGTCCCCTAGTATCATTTCCCTCTTTTTTTTACTAATTAATTAATGCATATAATTTAATTCATCATTCAAACATAATTCAAAAAAACTAATTAAAATTTAGAATTTCCAAGTCACCAAACATCTTTCACATTTATCTCAACCAAATGTTGATTCATCCAACCACTTCCTTAACTTCCTCAACTAATTATTGAGTTATCATTGAACCTTTCGACCAACATGATGAGTTAGATAACAACCTTGACTCATTTATGATAAACTCTCAATTACCAACTAACTTCTCCCTTATTTATCAAACACATGAGGAATTGCTCTCTTCCACTTAGATGTGGACTCAAATCCAAAAATCCAAAATTAGCATAATTCAATAAATTTGGATTTATCCTAACCATTTATTTTCTCACCTGAAAGCCTATAAAATGAAGTGTCATCATCCATTTTTAACATCCTTCATCAAGCTATCAAAATCATCTTGTGCATTCATAAGAAAATAAAGAAATTACATCTATATGATGCTGAAGTTCCCTTTGCCTTGGAGAATGAATTGAACATCCACATATCACATTGCAAGAGTAAATCAAAGTTCATCAATGGAGAAGGTGATTTACATTGTTGGTAAGATGATATATTGTAAGTATGTGTGTTTTGTTCCCTTTGATTGAATAACTTCAACTAAAGTTTTAGTTTAGTTTTTAGAATAGGAAGTTAATTATTTATTTCATTCCCTGGTTTGCATAGGTTGTTAAATTTTAGCTATCACATTATTGTACGTCTGATGGGACCCATTCCCAATCATTTTATTAACATTTTTGTTATTTGTTTTGAAGATTTAGTTTTAAAAAAAAATTGTATTGTTATGCAGCTTTTAGGCTAATTTGAATCTAAGTTGTTTGCTAAATTTTTTCCATTTCAAAGCCATTTTTTTTAATAAATAAAAAATATATGACTGTTAAAATGGATATAGCTTCTAATTTCCAATCTATTTTTTTTGTAGCTTTGTTCATTTTTATACTATCAATAACTTGTTAAAATTTCATACAAATATGAATTATGGTTTAGGAGGTCTCATCAAAATCACAACTATTTTCTTACGTAAAAAATATATGAATGTTAAAATGGCTATAACTCCTAATTTAAAATATGATTTTTTTCTAATTTTTTACAGGTTTGTTTAGTTTTATACTAACAATAACCTGTTAAAATTTCATGTAAATATAAATTGTGGTTTATGTGATATCTTCAAAACCATGAGTGGTTTTTTTAAAGGTGATTAGTAAATCTAAATTCTTTTGAGATTTTCTTAGTTTTTATAACTTTTAAGTTTGTAGGGATATTTTTTTATTTCTACTAACATTCTAACTTGCATATTTTTCGCTTGTTAAAGATTGTTTTTCACAAACTACTAATGTTTTTTATGTAGATCACTTGCCAAAGACCTAAAAGCTAAACAAACAAAAAAAAACAATTTTTTATTTTATTTTTCATAAGATTTATTTCTTTTAATTAAGTAGTAATTAATTCATTTCATTTATTTGCAAAGTTTACTTGTTTGTATTACAAAAATTGCATATGCTCTTTCCTTACATCACACAGCTGATGAGCCTTGGAAATAAAAAATAATTATTATAATTTTGTGTTACCTAAGTTATTCTCATGTATGCTCTTTCCTCATGTCACACTAGTGATGATCCTTGAAAATCAGAAATGAGAATAATCTTTTTTTTTTTTTTAAATTAGGAACTCTATTGACTGTGGATTTCACCATAATGTGGTAATCCAAACCTAGTGTATCAGTGGTGTATATAAATTGAGGAACATTTGTTTGAGTTTCCTAAGATATTGTGTGTTTTAAGCACACCATGACATGAGGGGGTTTCATCCTCCAACACTCATGGTTTCAATATCTACCATGAAGTATGATTTTTTGAAGACACTCTATTGAAATCCTATGGATGGAATGAGAACAAAGGGACTAAACCCTTTTGTACAATACATTAATCAACTTCTTCAATGGTTTTAGGCCTCATAATATAGAAAAGTATATAGAAGACATCCCCTAGTTTAACTTTTAAAAACCTTAAGCCTTCAGAAGTCAATCAGTTGTTTGAATTTTAATGCACCAACAAACATTTGGATCTGAGAAGTTACTCTCAACTTACCCTCAAAACCAAGTTTAGTGGGATATGAATATGGTTCTACCTCCATAGTTAGTGCACTAAAACATTGGGATGACACTTTTCAATAGATGAGCTAATATATATGAGGGGTTACAAGCCATTCAAGTCTCTTGCCTAGATTTTATCCTTTTATGTGACTTGCATGTTTTTTGCATCTAGTTAATCTTATGTGTTATCTTTGTTTTTTATCTCCTTGTGGAAAGCCAGTAATTGAAATTTTTTATGTGATTTAAAAACATAAGTCTATCTTTTGAATAAAAAACCAAGTCCTTAATTTTTTAAAGCAAAACCTCAATCAAGAGAATTTTATTCAAAGAAATCCAAGACCAAGAAATTCAAAAATCTTGTAAAGCAATTGTATTTTCAGTTTGGAATCATATAATTTTTGAGTCAAGAATTAATATTTGAATAATGTATTCAACCACTAGGTGTCAAGCCTATTTAATTAATCTTCAATATGATCCAAATAGAGAAGAACCCTTTGTCAATGATACTTTCCATTTTGAAAATTAAGAGCAACAAGTCAAGGTTAATGGTAATGATAATGTACCCTATCAAGATGAATATAAACATGCTATCAATTTTCCTAGAGAACAACCATCAAAAGTTACTAATTACATCCTAGAAAATAAGAATGAAGTTTTTTTTATAAATATTAGGGCTATGAGCCAAGTTTCCACCTAATTTTGATTCTAAAGACTTATCTCTTCTAATTGTTAAACAATGTGCAACACCTCCTACACATGATCAAGGAACATCTAATGCTTCCTTCGTAAAGAACAATGCCATCATAGGAACATCCAATGAAAATTTTGAAAATGTTTCCCATGCTGATGTGGATAAGGGAAAATTAGTTCCATATGACACATCCTAAAAAAACCATGTCTTTACCCTTGTGGACCATATAAATTTTTTGACTAAAGAACTAGTTTATCTTCAATCCAATCTATCCAATCCTTCAAATCCAAAAATAACCAAATCAAACAATCAAAATTAAAATCTCAATCAATATTAATATCAACATCCCAATCAAAATCAATATCAAATTCAAAATCAAAATCAACAAAATAATTAAAATCAATATCAAAATCAAAATCAACATCCTAATCAAAATCAAAATCAAAGTCAAAATCAAAACCCATCATCATCTTTGCCACTCAAAGACATGGCATTTATCCAAGAATGATAAAACATTAAGGATAAAAGATAAGGATTGCATGATTTAAGTTATTCTCAAAGCAAAAAAAATAAGTTTGAATAATTGTGTCCCTATATATTTGACATAAACATGATGGAAGTGCCTTTTAATTTTACTTTTGAACCTCGAAAATTTGAGAAATATAAGAGAAAAGGAGATCCTAGGGAATGCATCAAAGAGTTTTACATGGGGTGTCAAGAGGTTGCTTATAGTAATAACTATCTACTTAGACTCTTCCCACGTAGCCTAGGGGGTCACACCTTAGAATGGTTATTACATACATACCTAAGGGGTCCATCACTACTTTTGAAGATTTTTCTAATGTATTTTTACAACCTTTTTGTTAAAATATTGAACATGAATTGGCCATGCTATACTTATTTAATAACAAACAACGAAATGGGGAAATTTTCTCTTATTTCCTTCAAAGATGGTGTGCACTATCAATTCAATTTCCATGTTTGATTCATGAAAAATAACTTACTACAATCATCACATAAAATATCAATCCTAAAATGGTCTTTCAACTTCAACTCCATTGTGCAACATCATTTGATGAAATAATTGAAAAGGGAATTCAAATTGAAAGAGCACTCATTGACAAAGGCCTTGTCAAAATTTAAACTAAGGACAATCAAAATCAAACTCAAACTAGAAAAACCCAAGTTTTTTGATAAAAACAAGAATGTGGTAGGATATGGGGTAATTGATGTCAAACACATTCAAAATATCAAACCCATCAACAATATTAGCATACCTAGTGTCCCTAGGTAGAACTTTAGGAAAATAACTTATACTCCCTTAGGGGTAACACTAGAAGTAGTCTTTCAAAATTTATTAGCCACTAATATAATTACACTTCCAAACACAAAATCCTTTGATTAAAATGCTCCAAAACCCGAATGATATAGAGAAGACAAATATTGTGCATACCTTAAGAAAAAAGGGCATTCTACAAACAAATGTATGAGACTTAAAAACTATTTCAAAGATTTAATTGATCATGGCGGCATGGAATTAGATAATCATGCATCCACATCAAACAATCAAAAGTTGGAGATATATCAAGATCCCTTATCGAAATATGAACGTGATCGTAATAAGCAAATCCAAGATTAAAAAACAAGCTCATAATGTCAACCAAAATAACCATCCATTTGATGCCATTGTTAATCATATTCATATGGATAATCATGTTTCCATCATAAATATCACAACCCAAGATTATGTTGTCACTATGAGGCATGCAATAACTACTAATCCAACCCAACCCTTAAGTCACCACCATCCAAATCAGTCCTTAAGCCATAATAAATCTACCAAAAACATTATGCCCTACCATTTCCACACCATAGACCATCATCTATCTGATAATTAAAGCTATCCACATCTAAACAAAGATAATGTACTCCTCTCAAGGATCCCTTAGACATGAACTTTAACCAATTATTTGTTGTAGGCATGATCATGTATCCACACACGAAGCATTTTGATAAGAGCCAATCAATATCTACTTGGTATAAAGAGGATGAATAGTGTGAATATCATAATATTAAGGTAAATCATATTAACATATGCATGAGATTCAAAGATTATATCCAAGATTTAATTGACAATTGGGACATTAAAATAGAGCCATGTGTATTCACGTTTGAGAATCATAGCTTAGAGGTACACCAAAATGTATTTCCTAAATATAATAAAGTTATTCGACTTCCAAATCAAGGTCATAAATTTCCACCAATATTCAAAAAGCCTCCTTTTGATGCACCCATTTTCAACCAACCCATCTTTGATCACTAGGTCATACTACCAATTTTTAATGAACCTACCTTTGATGATCCACCCATCTTTGATGAGCCTCTCATTGAAAAGATTATTTTTTACCAAGAGCCCATTTTTACCAATCCTCCTCCAACCAACACAACCTACCACCCATTTTCAAATCACCTAACCTCTTATCACACACTGAATCTCTCATCAAACCAAAACATACACCTCAAGTGATATAAGTACTTGTAGACAACAAAAGCCAAAACACTTTTCATGTACCTAATCTCCCTAATTCTATCAAAAGTAGTGGCATGCCCACCATATAAAATAATTTAATAACATCCTATCATCTCGGTACCAAATCATTTATAAAATCCATCCTTCTTACAGATGAGAATATCAATGGCTCCAACAATCCCTACATATACATTGATAGATTAACAACTTACTTCCAAAGCAAAAAATATTTTATAACAAGTAGAATCCTCAAAATAATGAACTACCAAGGGAGAGGCATCGACGTATTTGAGTAAGGAATCATCGAACCTATCCATATCCATAAACACATAAGATCCAATGACATTAGCTACCAACCATTTACAATTTAATGTAAAAATGTTAATGATACTTTCATGGTTTCTAAGGAAGTTTCAACCATAATCAAAATGATATCCGTTCATAATCCCTATGAGGACTATTTTTCCACCACTCCTTTCATTAACACCACCAATCCTTCTTCCCATTTTAAAAGTCAATATCCTGCACCCTTCAATTGGGATTGAAAATATTACCTACTATCAACTTTCTTACATGATAATCAAACAATTTTAGAACTCTCAATTGGCATCTAGCTAGAAGATCATAAAAAAGAAACACCAGCATATTATAGGGAACAATAAGTATTCCTCAATCAAAATTAATCCTCCAACAAATTTGAAATGACCATCCCCTAGTGAAAACCTTCTTGAGTCACTATGCGAAAATCTGAACCAAAATCCAAATCTAGAAATTAAAAAATACAAGTCCCTTAATGAAAACCTTTTTGAGGTACTATGGTACAACCCAAATAAAAATCCAAATCTATAAAATAAAAAACACAAGCCCATTTAGTGAAAACCACTTTGAGGTGTTATAAGACAATCCACATCCAAATCATAATAAAAAAAACAAGAGTCCTTTGGGGAAAACCTTTCCTTAAGGCACCAATTAATAAAAAAATCAATCTACCACTTATGTCAGCACAACCACAAGATAACTCTCCTTTATTTGTTGAACACACCATCAAATTAATCCAACTTGAAAATACTCTTAGTCTTGTATAATGTGAGATTGTGGGTCCCATCACTCTTCACATCTTGAAACTTATACCCATGATAATTTTATCCCTCCAAATCCTTCACTCACCTAACACACATCCTTCATCTAACACATTTTTTGATTCACCCTATTTAGTAGTGTCCTCTATCATAGGGGATATGATATTATCTTGGTAAATTTGGAAGAATTCAACTTAGAAACCAACAATGTTATCAAATATTTATCTAGAGGGCATACCTGAAAGATCAATATAGGTCAACATATTTCATCTAAAACACTTCCATAATTGAGATAACAAAAAGAGAGAGAAATAAATTCATCTACAAGTGAAAATCATTTCTATGGCACTATGGACAAGTGCCATGATAAAATCTAGTTTTTAACGTCATGCATAAAATAACTAGTTGTCTACAAGAACCTTACACTTTGGGGTGAACCCATTTCATCTCAATCCTACATATTCTAAATCCAAACCTATCCTTATCCATCCAAACCCTATCAAGTCCCATCAATCCAAACCTTACCATCATACCATCAACCTTCTTCCCAATTTTAACCTTGATAAGGAAGTGGAAACATCTTGAGATGTGTTCTTACAAACATCTTGGTATATCCTTTCAATGGTCCTTTGAGGACTCAACACTAGGTTTTTAGACAATGGGTTCCTAGGATTTCTCATTTTAATTCCTATCCACTCTTATTTGTCCCTAATCTATCCATTTCATCCACTTTCACTCCCATCCTAGATGCTATAATAGGTTTTCCCTTTGCTAGTAGCCCTTGTATCTAATCCATTGTCTATACACATTCCTAATTACTTGGGGGCATCTCAAAATCTATATCATATATCATTTATCCCATTATATATATCCCCCTTCCATTTTATCCTTGTTACCCATGCCATATTGGTCTAGGGTATAATTTTGGTGGTCATTTTATAACACTTTGACTCATATTTCAAAAACATCTTGTATATATATGAATTCCATGTCACAATCCTTAGATCACCACTCATCCATCCATAATAAAATCCCCTTTCCAATCTGTTCTAAAGTCTAGAAATGGTTTTCCTTTATGTACATTGTTCAATAATTCATTCCAAAAACCCATAAAAATACAAAAAAATCATTAAATAATCCATAAATAATTGTCCTTAGTTTAAGTAGCCTTGTCCTACCTTTTGCAAATTACATTTCGAAAGGTTATCATTATAAAAAATCTTATATACACAAGGTTTTCTAATCTATCAAAGGACATAACCAAAAAACACCATTTTATCTTACTTATATAGTTATTTGCTTGCTTACTTGTTTATACAATTCTTTGCTTACTTGCTTATTTGCATAGTTATTTGCTTACTTACTTGTGAATTTCTTTGCTTACTTCATTTGTACAATCATTTTTAATATTGTTTTCATTGTTGATTTGATTCTAGATCATCATGTGCACTACAAATGATGTTATTGTGATCTTCTATATCATGATGCATTGTGTCTTGCACTTGTGACTATATTAGTTCCTATGCGTATTACATAGTCATCATCATGTTTTTACATACCATTGGTGCATATTGTCATGCACAATATCAAAAATAAGGTTACTCAATTCATGTTCATGATAATGTTGGAATTTATGTTATAACTCCATGCAAAGTCTACAAAAATTAGTTATTCACCCAATCCACATCATTATATCATATTAAAACATACATCACATCCCTACCACATATCAACCCATTCAATAATAACTATCTAACTTCACTGTACATCCCATTATCACCTCTATCTACCAAAAATAAATCAAATCCATGTTATCTAGTCATGTGATCAATCATAATTAATACATGTAGTCAATCAACTTCTTTATTTATGCTTGCACATCAACAAATTAAATCAAACCATCCACAATAATTTAATAATATTTCCATTTAATCCATCACACATGTCAATTGAGAACCCACAATTCATGACATCCATCTTTTCTCCCATCCAAATGAAATCAATCAATCAATCCAATCGAAGCCCGTAATTCTCTCTAGCATATGCTATTATCTGGGATACATCTAAAGCTCATAAATTTGATAATAAATCTATCCAAATTTTATGAATACCCCCTTTCATATCTCATTGATTGCAGCATATCTATGATCGTAACTTTATCAATCCACTCCTTACATATATTATTGTTTGGGGCAAATCATTAGATCATCAAATCCAATCAAAATGTGCAAGCATTAGCTTAAGTGGTTTAGTATCATCCATGAGTTAATATTATTCTAATATAGCATCCATTTCATCCTCCTTATCTTATCCATTCATTACATGATGATGTATTCTCTCATTGTCACCTCCACATCATACAACCAAATAATCAAAATACTCTATTTATTTATTTTTTGCTTACAAATCACTTATCACTCAAGTAAATTAATCACACATCTTGTAAAATATATTTATTTTTTCATACCCCATAGCTTTTCAATGGGTTATATCATTCCCAAATCATATTCCATGTAAAAATCTTCATGGGGTAAAATTTAAGTGTGCAACTTATCTCAAGAAATATTATTTTCTCTAATTGGTGCCCTAACAACTATCCACTTGGGCACATCATTTTACATGCACCAACAAATCTTGAAATAATTTTATTGAGATTAGTTACTTTGTTTCCTGCATTATTAAAATCGATTATTCTTTATGTTTATTTGTCTAGCTTATCTTCCATTTTCATTTATTTCAAGTGCTCATCCACATTCATTCTCCCTACATGACCACTCAATGGGGCATCATTCACAATCATTTAAAGTAGCCTTGGGCATCATATTTTTTTTACATCCATTTACAATTCTATTTTTATTTATTATTTGAAAAAGCATTGCTTCTTCTAGTCGCAACACCCTTTTCAAAGAGAGGCAATTGCAGACACCTAAATTCAGCCATATTTAGTGTTGTAATTAACTTTGCTTAATATTGACACATTAATTCAACCACCACCCTAAATTCAAATTTGATCTTAAGGTATACTAATATCAATTCTCTCCATTTTTGAATAATTAATTAATCCATATTAATTATATGATCATGCACACATAATTTAACAAAACTAATTGAAATTCAAAATTTCTAAGTCACCAAGCATCTTCCACATTTCTCTCAAACAAATGTTGAGTCATCTAACCACTTTCTTAACTTCTTAAACCAATTTTTGATTCATCATTTAACCTTTCAACCAACATGATGAGTCATATAAATATCTTTACTCATTCATGAGAAAATTTCAACTACCAACTAACCTACCCATTGTTTATCAAACACATGAAGAATTGGTATCTTCTATTTGGATGATGACTCAAATTTGACCATCTAAAATTAATATAATTTAATAAATCTGAATTTATCCCAACCATTCATCTTCTCACCCAAAATCCAATAAATTGAAGTGTCACCATCCATTTTTAACATCCATCATTAAGCGATCAAAGTGATAGCGAAATCATCTTGTGCATTCATAAGAAAATTAAGAAATTACGTCCATATGCTACTAAAATTCCTACTACCTTGTAGAATGAATTGAGCATCCACATATCACATTTCAAGAGAAAATCAAATTTCATCAATGGAGAATGTGATTTACATTATTGGTAATATGGTACATGATAATAGGATAGAAAATAGTATATGAATTTAGATTGCTAGATATGGCATTCAAGCATATATCTAAATGAAAAATAATGGAAATGATTATAATCATTTAACAAGTAGCATGTGCTAAATATTATAAGTATAAAAAATAGATAAGTACTTAACTTTTTTGAATGACTATCTAACTATGATTGTGTTTTGATAGTGGAAAATAAACTAAAGTAGGCATGTGATTCATCTAGTTTAACATCTATGTTTGTGTCTGCGTAGGGTTAGTTTTGTCAAATCTGGGTCAATATCGACTGTCGATATTGACTTGTAGTGGTTAGTAGTGACTTGTGTTAAAATATGGGTATGTGACCATGTTGTTACCTTCACATTTATATGAAATCTTTGTATGTGTGATGTTGAACCCTAATGATGTGCACAAATTCATAAAATAACCTCCTTCACCTTGAAACCTTAAGTGTGCTTGTGAGGGCTAGAAACCTACACAAATATGGGAAAGTGTAATGGGTTGAGTTGACCCCAATCACTTCCATTTAATATTAATTTCTACCTACATATTTGATACTCCAATGAGAGAAAAAAAACTACACACAGTTCTCCCACCTGGTGTGATTATTCAATTATGTTCCTTCACTATATAAATGCAACTAATGATTTGGATTTGATACTTGATAATGCTTGCTTTGAATTGGATTTAGTATGCTTCAAACTTGGCTTGTGACTACTCTTAGTGACTAACTCACAATTTGGGAACAATAAGTCATATTTTTTTAATGTATAGAGTGTATAGAAGTGTACCAAATAAGTGCCAAGTTCCCCATCAAGTGAGGCTTTGATATGTATATACATGAGTCCAATTGGGTAATTTCTCGTGACATTGACACACTAGGCAGTTGGGTCGACCCAAAGGATTTTTTTAAGTTTAAAAGTATCCATTTTTATGAAATGGATGGTAATGTTAAGCGCAAGTCAATATTGATTGGTGATACTCACCTAGTCTAACATTATTGACATATGCACATGGTGATTGAACTGAAGGTTTAGGGATTTTTATGTAAGATAGTATGTAGGTTTTAAATAGACTATGAGGTTCATGTAGGTGTGTAATAGTAGAATGGAAGGATCAAACTCATAAGGTAACATGTAGGTATGGGATAATGGCAGGTTAGGACCATATTTGTGATCACAAGTCATGCATGGTAAATGTATGTCAAACTTATCATTGTCAAGTACTTCATTCCAGATTTTAGTAGCTATAATTGGCACCCTGACAATCTTAAAATATTAGAATTTGATGTTTCTATAACTCTTGAAAAATAATATATATACATATATATATATATATACATATATATATATATATATATATATATATATATATATATATATATATATATATATATATATTGATTTATTGAGTAAACATAAAGATACTTATGCATTGACTTATGATGTTATGTTTAATTTACATAACATCATAAGTCAATGCATAAGTATCTTTATGTTTACTCAATAAATCAATATATATATATATATATATATATAGATTTAGTGAGTAAACATAAAGATACTTATGCATTGACTTATGATGTTATGTTTAATTTACATACTAATATTTCCATTCATTTTGAAGTAATAGGTGTAGTTATCACTTGCCAATATGGGGTAAATAAACAATGAAATGAATAACATGATCAAAAATTTATTTGTTTAAATTGCATCTTCTTTCCTTTTGGATAAATTTTACTTGCAAGTTTTTATGAGAATTTTCCATGATTACAATTGATTACACATTTCTATTCCATTTATTTATTTCTTGATGAAAAGGTTTTCCTCTCCTTTTAATTTTTGAATGTGTATGCTTTGGTTTGTTCTCTAGGGTTTCTTTGCTACCAAATTATGATTTTATCCTCTTTGTGATTCCTCCTTCACTTTATGCCATTTCTTTCAAAATTTTAAAATTTCCTTCTATCTCCTCTTATGTTTGTGTTTTTATATAATGCATAATCCAATAAATATGATTCCTTGGTTTTTACTATATTCATTATTTTTTTGAGACTTGTTCATTTACAATTTTATTTGATTGACAAGATAAATCTAGATTCTACAAGAATTTTTAGGCTTATAATGGGTAAGGAAAACTCCTTGTTCACTTGATTAGGGGGCATATTGCCTTTCTACTTTAGAAGGAAAATATTTGAAGACCGTAATGAAAATGACTTAATTCATTCCATGTTGTCATACCATTTCAAGACTATCTAGGGCCAATGTGGGGCATTTAATCATTCCTATGTAGGCTACTCTTTCCTTTAATTTTACATACTATGTTACAATAATATGCTTTTGTTAATACTTTACCTATGATGTAGGGTCATCACAATTTAAGGCATTTTATACTGTTATATTACAATGTTTACTTTGATGTTATTTTTAACATGATTACCACACAATATTTTTATGGTCCAATGTTGTTATTTTTAAAATCTTAAAACTATGATTTGTAATCATTGTTTATTTTATCATAATTTGTAATTAATTAGTGTATTAACTCTGATTAAGATAAAACAATTTGAAATGTAACAAATTCCTTCAAACAATCTACAAATGGCAAAATGAAGGTAAAATCACTAAAATAAATGAAGCTCGAATGAGTGAAAGAAGCTAAATATGCAAGACACAAGATGACTTAGTTATTTTTTGTCTGTATTTTATTACATGCAATTGAACAGTGCCTAAGACTGAACAAGAATATTTTATTATACATGTGCAACATGAACTGTAACTATCACTCAGGGTCAAAATTGACTGAAAGGGGACATGATCAAATTCCACTATTGTCCTCTATGGGTCGATTTTGTCCTCTATGGAAAATCAAGAAAATAATGACATAGTCACCTACATCTACTTGAAATATGCATGTTTGTCAAACTTTAACCTTCAATTGTGTGTAAATAACCTACAATTGACTTCTTCAAAGTTAAAACCTTAATAGGGTTTGTAATAGTTGAAAACTTGAAAATACAAATGGGAGAGTGTAATGGGATGAGCTAACCTCAATCACCTCGTAATGATTTTTTGCTACCTATGTATCCAATACTCTGAAGAAGGAAGTGAAGCATTGATCTCCCATTTAAAGTACTTTGTGCAATAATGATCCTTTCACTACATGTATGCATCTAGAGATGGCATGAATACTTAACAAATGATTTTTACTTGGCTTGGATAGAATAGGCTTGTGACTTGGTTAAAAGCTACTCCAAATGAATAGTATTCAATTTGGGAAGAGCAAGGAAGCTTTGCTCAATGTGCAATAGTGTAATTATGCCTCAATATTAAAATTAGCAAATGATAAAATATGTGACTTAGATGTGTCTTTATAGCAATCCAAAATGGGAAAACCTTATGCTGCCTATCATAAAAATATGGACCAACTTATAAGAGAGGGTCTAAATTTAAAAAAGAGCCATTTCTAGGGTGAAAGACAAGATTGAACCATAGGTTCAGGTCTAGTTTCCACTACTGTCCCCTACAGGTTGATTTTGTCCTAAAGAGTAACATTTTAAAATAAATATTTAGGATGTTTGTACAGATGCTTAGAGAGGTTTCTAGTGATTAAGAACATTTTTATAGGTGTAAATCACCAATTTAGAAATGGATAGATTCATATAAGTATTTATGATAGAATGAGGTAGAAAAATAGGTTAAGATTAAGTGCTCAAATCAATTAAAGTAAAGTAGGTCAAAATTGGCATTATCAAGTATTCATGACCAAATTTGAGTGAATAAATTATGCACATGTCCATTATGTATATGCATTTGTTATCCATGATCCTTATCATGTCCATTGTGCTTCTATGATTGTTACATTCCATATGACCCTTGTCAGACTCAGTCTATCATGTTGCTTATGTGTATAATGTGTCCTCCATTCTTCTTATGTCCCAAATGTGTTTTCTAGTACTTGATGTGATTTATATGTTCCTTACCATTTTCACGTGGATGATGTGCTTTTAATGACCGATGTGCCTTCCATCTTCCTTATAATGTTTACCTTGTCTATATGTTTGAAGTATTCTCCACTACCCTTATCATGTTTGTTATGTGTATGTGTTTAATGTGTTTTCCAATGCTTCATGTTCTTTATATGTTCTTATCATGTTCAATATGCTTATGTGTCTAATGTGCATTCCATATTTACTTTGTTTATGTGCATGACATGTTTTTCATTATATGTATATACTTACATTATCCCTATGTTTCCATGATCCTTATCATGCATCCATTGTATTTACATTTTTACCATGTCACTTTGATATGTATCATGCACATATTGGGGAAAGACTTCTCTACTCCAGTCATGATCTTCATTGTTATATCTCATGGGATAACATCTTATTGCTAGGATTTACCATATTCTATGTTGATATGTTAATACTTGGCCTATATCTTGGGGCAACATAGGATGATATATATTTGGTGTGTTGGTTTAATATTTCATGTGCACCTTCATTAAGCTAACTTAGGTTTGTTATAATAGTTAGCTTATTCCATATATATAGGCTTTGAATAAAATAAGGATGTTCACCTTTATGTCATCCAATAATTTACCATCTTTACATAGTCGAATCAAATGTGTGTATTATATGGCCAATAGGAAAAGGGAGGAAAGTACTTGAATTTGCTATATATACCCTTTTTCTCTTTATATTTTACATTACCTGAATAATTAGTTTTTATATCATGTTATTATTTTGATCTTATTCAGATTCTTCCTTGCCTCTATCTAGTCATTTCATGTGGGCTATTCCCCAATTTATGTGAGTTATGCTTCAATTCTCATTTGATATTGGGTAGATCAAATTCCAATAAAGTGCATATTTTACAAAATTTATATCCTTGAACATTATGTCTCCAAAAGACATCATTTACTATATTTTAATGTTGTATTTAATTTATTTTGAGACATGATCTTCACAAATTCACCCCATATCTCAAAAACGTTTATATTTCACATAATACATTTTTCATGGCCATGCTTTCCTTTG
This sequence comes from Torreya grandis, assembly GCA_037957365.1. Lineage (NCBI taxonomy): Eukaryota > Viridiplantae > Streptophyta > Pinopsida > Cupressales > Taxaceae > Torreya > Torreya grandis. The sequence continues at coordinate 10,052,563 of JARHVA010000009.1, read as the reverse complement.
ATAATAAGGACTCAAGGGGCATTTTATTGTTTAGGAACAAAGGGACATGTGACTCTTAACATATTTTGTGTTTTGAAATTGGAGGCCTTGTTGACCATTTTGGTCCTACAAGCCAAAAAATGGTCTCCTTCTTTCCTTGTTGTCCTGAGCCGTCAACATTGGATGTATCCCCCTTACTAAAAATGCTCCATTTCCCTTTCCAATAACCCCGTTCTTATGAAAAATTGAAATATCTAAGCCCTATAGGTTCTCAGCTTGATATGGGTCTTATTTCACTTTGGGCAATTGCCTCGGACAAGCCTTTTGGCAAAGGGATGGGCCTGTTCAAGGAATGCAAGTATTTTTACAAAGCTCCAAAGACAAAGTGCCCTTGCAGAGGGCAGGTAGGTGACTAATTGGACCTTTTAGTAGGCTCTGAGGGGCAACTTGGGCCCCAAAGTGCCCTTGCGGATGGCAGGGAACACTTGCGGAGGGATTAAAGAAGAAGGCTGAAATGTAAGTTTTCCTTCGGTGAAAGACCAAGGAAAAGGATAAAGATTTCCTTCAAACTTTATATCTGAAGGAAATCCAAAGGAAAAAATGAAGGAAATCCAAAAGAATAATAAATGGATGAATTCCTTTGGATAAAATTCCCAAAGGAATCCCTTCAGACATTTTGTCCAAAGAAATTCACAAGCAAGGAACCAAGGCAAAGGACAAAGATTTCCTTCAGACTTTCTGTCTGAAGGAAATCTGAAAGAAAAGACCGAAGAAAAGGGAGAGACATGAAGACAAGTTTTCCTTCAGACAAAATGCCTCAAGGAATTCCTTTAGATATTTTGACTGAAGGAATTGAAAAGACAAGGGAGCCCGAAGAACCCTGAAGGGATAGTGCCCTTGCAGGGGACTCCCAGCGACCCAAAAGGGGACTTTTTCCATTTTTTGAAGGGACACCTTCCCTTAGAGAAGGTTTAGTTGAAAAAAGCTAAAGGAATTACCAAAGTAATGATGGGCCTGAGCACGTCAATTTTAGCATGGCAAACTAGCTGTTGGAGGTTCAAACGTCCAGTAACGGGTACACGAACATCAAATTTAAGGTGGTAAAATAGCCATTAGTTTTTGAATAGTGACGGGCCTATAGACATCAATTTTGATGGGATGCATCAGCTGAGAAAGGAGCCCAAAGAGCTAGGAGGAGATGAAAGATAGCCTGAGAGCTCAAAATTACCAAAAAGAGATAAGAAATAGCAAGGAAAGAGGGAACAAAATAGATAATCTAGAACATGGCCACGCACACATATGACAACATTTGGATTATTCCAAAAGATGCAACTAGCTAAGCACATACATGAATCAGATCAACCCAGCTGGTAAAAGAAGGTGTTGACAAGAGAAGTTATTGTCACAGATGAAATAGTCTCCACCAAGTGGTCATCAAAGAGTGCAAATAGTGAGAGCATGACTTATTTTCTTCTATTTTACATTAATGAGTAGACAATGGCATGAACTTCATTTAAGAAGTGGCCTTGATAGTCAAATAGACAAAGTGACCCATGCTCTTATAGTGACATTTAATACAGGTTGAGCACCAAATTCAAGACTTGTGGCATATATACCATGGTTATTTCAAGACTTTCTAGAAGGATGACACTAGCATGATCAAATTCCTCCCCCCTAGGTGTTCAACGTAGCATGGGCTACTTATTCTAGAAAGCACCAAAGTCTTTTCCTCTGTGCTATATATATATATATATATATATATATATATATATATATATATATATATATATATATATATATATATATATACATATATATATATATACATATATATATATATATATACATATATATATATATACATATATATATATACATATATATATATACATATATATATATATACATATACATATATATGTATATATACATATATATATATATATATATACATATACATATATATATATATACATACATATACACACACACACACACACACACACACACACACACACACACACACACACACACACACACACACACACACACACACACACATATATATATATATTGTAACCTCTCAGTAGAGGAAGATATCTCTCATTTTTTAACGTAAAGCCCTGCCAAATTTTACCTTTGATCAATAAGAATGTGTTTTACCTCTATTTTACTGGTTATACTTCTGAGTATGTCTACGTATCAACTCTATGTTCAGTCATTTTAGCTTGATGCTTTCATGGATTGATACCAACACACCTAGTATAGCCAAGACCATTTCTGGAGGTTAACAAGAAGTGATTTCATCTGGAGCATAGAGACAGAGGAGTAATTATCAGATAGTGTGTTTTCTATAGCACCTGTGGTAAGTTCCTCTTCCTTGTATCTTCACCAAGCCTCCCTGTTAAAGTACCCTATAGTCTGGTTTTTTCTATCAGATAAAGTGTTTATTCACCCTTCTCTTGGTCTGAAGTGTTGATATTATTGAGTAGATCAAAATCATTTTGGTGCATCACCATTTAGATAGGTTTGATTTCAATTATACCCTTCTCCCTTTTCATCCCCCCATTATTAGTAGTAGTAGGGAAAAGCCTCAGAGATGCATCAATGGGAGCTAGCCCTTATCTAGAGATTCTCCCCTCAGTTTTTCCAAACCCACAGTAAGAGGGGAGGCTCCATTGTGCTGCATGGAAGAGAGAAGCCCAACCTTCTTTCAAGGGTGCAATCCACAGTGTCAACAGTTTTTGGCACACTTGGTGGGACCAATTTTAATGTTCAAAAAAGTTCCAATATTGATGCTAGTCCTGTTACAACAAGAATGAACCACTAATACAACATCTGGTGACTCTAATTTTAAGAACATCAGTCAATGGGCAGAGATCAGTCTGATATTCCATACCTAAGGTCACCACAAGATCTTCTACCAAGGGTGTCAATTTCAAATTCATTGAGCTTCTATTAAACTCAACAAGGTGAATGAGGTTTTTAAGAACTCATCCTTATATATCAAGTCATTTTTATAGACCTGCTATAAAATATACTTATGCAAGAAGACCCCGGTAGAACCCTGTTATCACCATGGCTTTACCTTTCATAGCCTTTCATAGTCAAAGCCCGCTAAACCTTCTACATTATGACCCAATTCTAGGGACATCCCTTAAGAGTGTTCTTATTTTTAATGGGGAGGGGCCTATTACTACCATTGAACACATCAAAAATATTTCCAACCTCTATAATATTCACAATGTCACTGAAGAGAACATTGCTATTAGGTTGCTAGAATTGTCTTTTAAGGGTAAGGTTATAGACTGTATGGGACTTTGCCTATGAATTCAATTGGCACATGGAATAAATTAGGCACTCTCTTAACAAATAGATTCAAGGAGAAGAGTGATCACCTCTCTCTTGCTAAGCAACTAACTAACATGAAAAGAGCTCCACATGAGTTCATGTAGGATTTCAATACCAAATTTCAAAAGACCTGGGATAGAATTCCCGTTTTGGTGAGACCAACCCCAAGCTATGACTTCCTCTATTATTTAAAAGTTTTAAACAGTGACATTGCTGTCATGATACAATCCATGAGAGGACAAGTGCTACAAGCTACCTATGAAATAGCCATAGCTGCTAAAAATTGCTTAGTGCAAGTGAGAAACATATCCCTTAGACCTCATATGCCACTCTTTCCTGAATTGCCACCTCTATTTCAAACTATTTCACCCACCTTAGCTCTTCTACTTGGCATAGAAAAGTCAACTACTACTTTGCCCAATGACCTTCATGAAGTTAAGAGCTTGTTGCAAAGCATGAAAAATGAATTGGTGGCTCTCAAAAGGCAACAAGCTCAAAACTATTAGCCAAATTAGGGATATCAACAGTTCAAACAAGCAAATAGACCCCCTTTTCAGAATTATAATCAAGGATAGGGTCAGTTTGCATAAGCCAAACCATATCAAGGGTATAATCTAGGCACTCCATCATCCAAGGCTCTTGTGCCTGCTCAAAATAATCTGGTACAAGAATAGCCTAATTGCTCACCCTTGGGATATGGTCAAGAACAGGTTGCTTACACAAATGAGATGCTAAGTCAATATATGAATGTATAAGACAATCGGGTAGCTGCCCAATTCCCAAGATTTGAGGTGTCAGTACAACCTAGCATGGACAACAAGAAGGCTCAGTCTGATTCCACTCTCATGAATCACATGGAAGGTGAATTTTGTGCAATCAATTACATGGGCAATATGAACAACCAACACAAGGTCCAAAAGGAAAGCTATGGAAGAAGCTCAGGCAGCTTCCCAAACGTCTATAACATCTTCATCATCACATGAGAACCAAAAATTTCAAAATTATAGGCCATCAGTTGTACCCTCAACTCCTCAGCCTGTGCCTCAGGCTGTAAGCACCCCTAAAGAAAATTTGAAAGGGAGTAACCCTCATATCAATGTGTTAGACCAGATGAAGAAGCTACACATGAATATCTCTTTGTGGGATTCATTGGTAGTATTTGGACAAAAGGACATACTCCAGGAGTTATATGAGCTATATGAACCAGTTGTCCAAACAAAAGCTGATAACATTTTGATCATGAATGAGCACCCCTCCATAGCAGGCCAAGTAAAGAAAGAAGAAAAGGTCCCCCCTTTCCATCTATCCTTAGTCATAGGAGATTTCCTGGTGCACAATTGCATTATTGACAGTGGGGTGAGCACCTCAGTAATGCCAAAATGTATAGTGGATAAGTTGGGACTCAAATACAAAAAAATGACCAAGGGAGTCCTGCAACTAGATGGATTACTAGCCAAGACACTAGGAGTGGTATGAGGCTTGAATCTAACGCTGCATGCCTATCCAACTTTCTTAGTTCCCCACGATGTGGTAGTGGTAAATGTCCCTCCCTACTTTGCTATCTGCTTGTCTAGGGATTTCACATCCAAAATAGGTAGGTACCTAGCAGCAAACTAGTCTTATATGGTTTTTAGAACCAAAGATGGGACTAAGGTCAAGATTGAGCCAGAGCCAATCCATAGGGATCATTTAGAGCCATACTTTCTCAAAGCAACGAATGTCAGATATGCCATCATTGATGAATAAGATCTTTATGTAGACCAATCTCCACCCTCTACCCTTGAATGGGTTACTGACCTACTCTTAGACGAATGGGGAAGTGACAACTTTGAACATAACCCATACAATTTCATAGAAGAGGTAGGTCTTGGAATTTATTTCATGCATGAGGAGGGTACTCTCATGCCAAATTTGATGAAGACAAGCCAAAAGAGCTTAGGTTTATGGCAACTCTTCTTTGATGGCTCAAGAAGCAAATTGGGAGCTGGTGGTGGAGTGGTGTTAATTTACCCCTCAAAGGATAAATACTTCTCAACTTTTAGGTTCTAGTTTTCTTGCACGTGCAATGTTGTAGAATATGAGTCCCTCATTCATGGTTTGGAGTGGGCAAGGAAAAGAGGAATAAGAGAGCTACAAGTTTTTGGGGATAGTGAGTTGATTGTAAATCAGGTGAGAGACTAAAATATGATAAAGAATTCCTTGCTTAAGTCTTAGAAGCATAGGGTGTGGGACTTAGTGGAGAGTTTCCTTGCTTTCAATGTTACTTCCATTCCAAGAGAGCAGAATAAACAAGCAGACAGACTAGCAAAAATTGGTGCTCAGTTTGACATCCCCAAGGAGATATGTTGAGACAGTAGTCCACACCATTTAACAGTGGTAATCAAACCCTTCATGCCTGATAACGTCACCAACTGGTAGGTGTTTGATACAGATCAATAGATAGTTCTCTTCTTGCAAGAGGAGGCTGAGTTTGCCTCTAGAAATCAAGCCAAGCTACAACAACAGTATGGCAGCCAAATTATTTAGCTGAAGAACAACAAACTTCCCAAAGGCCTGGTCACTCTCAAAAGTATCTTCAATGAGGATGACCAATTGAAAAATGACAAAGTAAGCATCAAAATGAAGAAAGAGAAGTATGAAAAAGTTGAAATATTCAAGAACAGGCTGCTTGCACTTGGGAATCTATGTATAGATGATGGCAAGCAGGCTTTCATCTGGTTGTGCTAAGAATTTGTTGATGTCTTCACTTGGGAGTATAGCGACTTGAAAGGTTTTGACCCAAGCTTGGCTGAACACACCATTGAGCTGGAGGAAGGCACCAAGCCCATCAAACAAAAATAAAGGCCTATCAACCCAAAAATTGAGCCTCTCATGTGGAAGGAACTCACCAAGCTGATTGAGTCTAGGATTATATTTATGATCAAATACTCTTCTTGGCTAGCTAATCTAGTCCCTGTCAGGAAAAACAATGGGGAGATTAGACTATGTGTAGATTTTAGAGATCTCAATAGAGTCTCGTTGAAAGATCATTATCCTCTCCCAAGTATGGAGTAGATCTTCCAAATGGTGACAAGTAGTGAACATTTCTCCCTTTGGATGGGTATTCAGGGTACAATCAGATTTTAGTACAGGACTATGATCAATACAAGATATCCTTCACTACCAAGTGGGGGACATTTTCTTACCATAAAATGTCATTTGGATTGTTTAATGCTAGAGCCACTTTTCATGGAGCCATGGACATGGCTTTTTAAGGCCTGATAAATAATGTTGTACTGGTCTATCTTGATGATGTGATAGTATTTTCTAGGGAAGCAAGCCAACATCTGAAATACCTTAGGCAAATATTTTAGAGGTGTAGAGAGTTTGGTATCTCTCTCAACCCAAATAAATGCGTGTTTGTTGTCCATGAAGGTAAACTCCTTGGCCATGTTGTTTTGAAAGAGGGCTTGACCATTGATCCAGAAAGAGTTCGTGTCATCTTAGTGTTGTCCTTGCCTAAGCATAATAAAGGTCTACAAAGATTCTTTGGTAGAATAAATTTCATCAAGAGATTTATCCCAAATTTTGCTGAGATAGTCAAGCCACTAACCTCCATGTTGAATAAAGATGAGAAATTTGCATGGACATCACAAAGGAAGGATAGTTTTGAAGGGATCAAGTAGGCTATCACCCAGGCTCCTACCTTGATCAGTCCTGACTTCATCAAGGATTTCAACCTCTACACCTTTGGAAATGAAGAGGTAATCTCTGCTATGCTTACCCAAGCAAATGATGAAAACCTTGAACATATGCTTGCATTCTTTAGCCAGGGTTTGTAAGGTTTTGAAATTAGGTATACATATGTGGAGAAGCAAGTCCTTGCAGTCATACGAAGCCTAAATAAATTTAGACATATGATATCCAAAAACAAGGTTCATCTCATGGTGCCACATCCTAGCATCAAATATTTGTTGATCAGTCATGATCTAAATGAAAAGAGAGAGGGATGGATCACCAAATTAATGGAATATGACGTGGACATCAAAACCACCAAGCTAGTAAGGGGAAAAGGCCTATGTGAACACCTTGCTGTAGACTTAAATAGTAGAAAGAGGACATTTTGTTAATCCATGATGAAGCTATAGTATAAGAACCAACAATCATGAAGGATTGGTCATCAGACATGAGACATTTCCTTCTCACCAGTGAGTGCTCATAGGGCCTTGACAGGACCAAGAGGATATATTTTTAGACTCCAATCTCTCCCTTATGTCTTGATTAATGAGGTGTTATTCAAAAGGGATTTTTCAAGATTACTCTTGAGGTGCATAGACCCAGGTCAGTGTTGATGCAGTGGATTACACCCTTGACAGGAGGTTGAGCTCCTGCCTTCCACATGCAACAATGGAAACTCCCCTCTTGCTTGTGGGCCTAGAAAAACTGGGGGGAGAGTCTCTAGATAAGGGCTAGCTCCCTTTGATGTATCTTTTACGTCCTGGATTTCTTATTGCTAACAAATAAATGAAAAAATGGGGGGGTTGAAAAGGGAGAAAGATGCTGAAAATAGAACCTAAACCTAAACTAAAAGGTGATACACCAAAAAAGTTGATCTACTTAGCTCAAACATATGATTTTCACCAAGAAGAAGCTAGCATACACTTCATTTGATATGGAAAACTCTTCTGCATCAGTGAGCTAGGGGTCCTCTAGAGATATAGGCAGGAATAACTATCAAAGGTGTTTTGAGACACACTATGGCAGCCTGTTCACATGCGCCTATATTCCTACTGTAGACACTTCTGGTAGACCTGTAGAAGAAGAAACTTCACAATGCACTAGACATGCTGGAATCATTCTGTGAAAGCATAAAATAAAATGACTTAACATAAAAATAAAACATAGGCATATGCATGAGTGCAAGTTCAAATGGAGGTAAAAATTGCTAAGTCTTGATTCAAGGTAAAATCCGGCAGAGTTCTGCTTGCAAACCCATAGATTTTTGGGCAGAGCTTTGCCTTCCAGGCTAAGAGAGATGTCCCTCAAAATGAGAAGTTACAATATATATAGATAAGAGAGGACAAAAGGCACCCCTTTTGGGAAAAGACTTTTGGCGCCCTTTTACAAGTGGCCCATGTGCATTCCCAGCCTTGGGAAGAGGAAGCCGCTTGATAGATAATGTTGTGTTGGCTCCTACTTTGACTTCAGGCATTTAAAAACATAGGCCACACCATTTGTCCACAAACAAGACCACTCCTTAAAGGCATTCACATGATTTATTTGCTCATAAATGTAAAATAGAGAAAAATGGGTCACGTTGTTCACTGTTTGAACCCCTTGATGACCACTTGGCAAGCACTATTCCAACCACTGGAGTAACTCCTTGAGTCGACACCTTCCTTTGCCACTTAGACTATTTTATCCATTTCCACACTTGGCTCTTTTGTCTCTTCCTGGCTTTGTCCTTTCTGTCTCTTTTGGCCCCCGAGGGCTATCTTCTGCTACTTCTTTGGCTCTTTGGGCTCTTTCATCAATAGGTCACTGGGTTCATTCTTAACTTTTGTCTTTTCCCAGCGTCATCTTTTCCTAGTTTTGTCTTTTACTAACTTTTGTCTCTTTGTCTCTTAGCTCTTTGGGATCTTTTCTAGTTGGCGCTCAAGTATTTAAAGATCAAACAACTACTTCCTTGCTGTAAAATTGACGTTCGCGGGCCCGTCACCGTTTGAAAGCCAATGACTAGTTTATTTCCCTAAATTTGATGGCTTCAGGGGCATCACCATCCTTAGCAATTCCTTCAGCTCTTTTCTCTTCGATTGGGCTTTTGTCTCAGCCATTTTCCCACAGACAAAATGTCTGCAAGAATTGTCTCACTCGCTTCCCTTCCTTCAGAGTTTTTTCTCAGGTTTTTTCCCATAGCTTTTCCTGAATTTCTTTAGACTTTTTGTCTGAAGGAATTCCTTCAGACAAAAGTCCAAAAGAACTCTTTTTATGTCTCTATCTTTGCCTTAAGTCATTTTTCGCAAGATTTTCTCATTCATATCCTTTTCGAATTTCTTTAGACTTTTTGTCTAAAGGAATTCCTTCAAACAAAAGTCTGAATGAATTATGTCCTTGTCTTTTCCTTCGACTACCTTTGAAAAGTGCCCTTCAAGAAATCTACTTCGGTACTGTCATCGACTAAGTGCCCCCCACAAGGGCTAGTCGCTTGTGTCTGTCCTTCTTTTGGAAGAATTGTAGGGCACCCAGCCTTTTTGCAAAGGTCCCAATTTGGTTCTCTTACCTTCCTGAAGGGTAGGTGCCCTTCAGGAATGTTGAAAATGACCCTTTAAAGGGTACTTCCTTTGCACTGCTTGTTTAAACAGACTTTTGGATTCTCTGAAGTATTCCTTTGGACAAAAGTTTGAAAGAAATACTTCCTTTTGCTTATAGGCTCCCTTTTGAAAAGTGCCTTTGGATTTTCTTTTGCCATAGTCCTTTTTCTGAAGGAAAACTATGACCCTTTCAAATGTTGAACTGGTTCATCTTCTGTCGAAAGACTTGTGCAACATGAATTCGACTGGCTCATAACAACAAGGGAATAAGGGGACTGATTTTGGCTACTGGACCAAAAATGGTCAACAGTCAGGTCGACAGGGTGCTATCTGAGTTCCATGATGGGCCAGCTAGTGGTCACTTTGCTCCTAAGCCTAAAGCTGCAAGGATTATGAGAGTTGGTTACTTCTAGCCCACTTTATTCAGAGACACCCATGCATGGGTATGAAAGTGCTAGAAGTGTGCTCTCTTTGATGGGAAACAATGGTTGGTTGTAATGCCTCTATAACATATTTAAGTAGAACAACCATTCATGCAATGGGGCCTAGACTTTATAGGGATGATCAACCCTCCTTACAGTGCTAGCCACAAATGGGTCTTGACTGCTACAGACTAATTTATGAGATGGGTAGAAGCTATCACTTTGAAAGAGGCCAACAAAAGTGTAGTCTTGGACTTTTACGAAGGCCTGGTGACAAGGTTTGGAGTCCTAGCTACCATCATCTCAGATAATGCATTAACTTTATTAGGAACCAAAATAAGTGAGTGGGCATAGGGATACGACATCTACCTTAGCACTTCTTCTAAATACTACCCACAAGGGAATGGGCTAGCTGAGTCCACCAACAAGAATCTGATCAAAATTATCAAAAGGACAATGGAGGAGAATCAGAGAACTTGGCATGCCAAGTTGAAAATGGCCCTGTGGGTAGATAGGGTTACTCCAAAGAGGGTAGTTGGTAATTCACCATGCACGCTTGTGTATGGAAGGGAAGCTAGACTTCTTATTTCACTTGAATTTCTAGCTTTGGATCTTGCTCACCAGCTCCAATTGGAAGAAGGCAACAACATGGAGGTTAAGTTGTGTGAATTGATGGAACTTCAGGAGACAAGGGACAAAGCCATGGTTTTTATGACCACCTATCAACAACAAATGAAGAAGCACTTTCACAATAAATCCTCATCAAAAGGCTTATTTTAAGGAAACATCATCTTAAAGTGGGATGAGGACCAAGCTAAGCCTAGAAAAGACACAAAGTTGATGCCCTATGGAGTGGTCTGTATGTCATCACTCAGTGCAAGCAACACAATGCATTCTAACTCTCCAAGTTGGATGGTGAAGAACTGCATATCCCAATTAATGGGATATATCTTAAGCACTATCACTAAGCCTTCTCTCATCATGTATATATTTTCCTTGTTTTTTTCTTATTTTCCCTAAGTGCTCTTGCACACGTTCATAGTTTTTTAGCCTTGTGTGTGTTTTGTTTGTCATTTGTGGTAAAAAAACTTCATGATTGATTTTTGGATCTCTCAAGGTTATTTTCAACCTTTCAGGTTGTGTTTTGACTCTGTGCCCAACATACTTGTAAGCTACTAGTTTTCCTAAGCATAGCAGGCATGCTTCCCCTAGGAATCACCAAATTTGTTGACCATTTTGGTCTTGCAAGCCAAAAAATGGTCTCCTTCTTTCCCTACTATCTTGAGCTGTCAGCATTGGATGTATCCCCCTTACTATAAATGATCCCTTTCCCTTTGCAATATCCCTATTCTTATCAAAATTTGAAATATCTAATCCTTGTAGGTTCTCAGCTTGATATGGGGCTTATTTCACTTTGGGCAATTGCCTTGGACAAGTCTTTTGGGAAAGGAATGGGTCAGTTCAAGGAATGCAAGTCTTTTTACAAAGCTCCAAAGACAAAGTGCCCTTGTGGAGGGTAGGTAGGTGACCAATTGGACCTTTCAGTAGGCTCTGAGGGGCAACTTGGGGCTCAAACTACCCTTGCAGAGGGCAGGGAACACTTGCGAAGGGATTAAAGAAGAAGGCTGAAAGGTAAGTTTTCCTTCAGAGAAAGACCAAGGCAAAGGACAAATATTTCCTTCAAACTTTCTATCTGAAGGAAATCCAAAGGAAGAATCAATGGATGAATTCCTTTGGACAAAATGCCTGAAGGAATTCCTTCAGACATTTTGTCCGAAGAAATTCACAAGCAAGGAACCAAGGCAAAGGACAAAGATTTCATTTAGACTTTATATCTAAAGGAAATCCAAAGGAAAAGACCAAAGAAAAGGGTGAGACATGAAGACAAGTTTTCCTTCAGACAAAATGCCTGAAGAAATTTCTTTGGACATTTTGTCTGAAGGAATTGAAAAGACAAGGGAGCCCGAAGAAGCTCGAAGGGCAAGTGCCCTTGCGGGGGACTCCTAACGACCCAAAAGGGGACTTTTTCCATTTTCCAAAGGGACACCTTCCCTTTGGGAAGGTTTAGTTATAGAAAGTCTAAGGAATTACCAAAGTAATGACAGGCCTGAGCACATCAATTTTAGCATGGCAAACTATCCGTTAGAGGTTCAAATGTCTGGTGACAAGCTCGCGAATGTCAAATTCAAGGCAGAAAAATAGCCGTTGGTTTTTGAATAGTGATGGGCCTATAGACATCAATTTTGATGGGATGCATCAGCTAAGAAAGGGGCCCAAAGAGCCAGGAGGAGATGAAAGATAGCCTGAGAGCTCAAAATTACTAGAAAGAGATAAGAAATAACAAGGAAAGAGGGAACAAAATAGAGAATCCAGAACACGACCATGCACACATACAACAACATTTGGATTGTTCCAAAAGATGCACCTAACCAAGCACAGAAATGAATCAGATCAGTGCAAGTGGCAAAATAAGGTGTTGGTAGGAGAAGTTATTATCACAAATGAAATAGTCTCCACCAAGTGTTCATCAAAGAGCACAAACAGTGAGAGCACAACCTATTTTATTCAATTTTACATTAATGAGAAGACAATGGTGTGAAATTCATTTAAGAAGTGGCCTTGTTATTCAAATAGACAAAGTGACCCATGTTCTTGCAGTGACATTTAATACAGGTTGAGTATCAAAGTCAAGACTTGCAGCATCTACAACATGGTTATTTTAGGGCTTTCTAGAAGGATGACACTAGCATGATCAAATTCCTCCCTCCTAAGTGTTCAATGTAGCATGGGATACTTATTCTGGAAAGTGTCAAAGTGTTTTCCTTCATTCTATATATATTGTAACCTCTCAATGGAGGAAGATATCTCTCATTTTTTAAGGTGAATCCCTACCAAATTTCACCTTTGATCAATAAGAATGCATTTTACCTCTATTTGACTGGTTATACTTTTGAGTATGTTTGTGTATCAACTCTGTGTTCAGTCATTTTAGCTTGATGCTTTCATGGATTGATACCAACACACCTAGTATAGCCAAGACCATTTCTACAGGTTAACAGGAAGTGCTTTCATCTAGAGTTTAGAGATAGAGGAGTAATTATTAGACAATGTGTTTTTTGTAGTGCATGTGGTAAGTTCCTCTTCTTTGTATCTTCACCAAGCCTCCCTGTTAAAGTGCCCTACAGTCTAGTTTTTTCTATTAGATAAAGTGTTTGTTCACCCTTCTCTTGGTCTGAATTGTTGATATTTTTGAGTAGATCAAAATCATTTTGGTTCATCACCATTTACATAGGTTTTATTTTGTTTATATCCTTCTCCCTTTTCATCCCCCCCATTATTAGTAGTAGTAGTGAAAAGCCTCAGAGATGCATCAAAGGGAGCTAGCCCTTATCTAGAGATTCTCCCCTCAGTTTTGCCAAACCCACAACAAGAGGGGAGTCTCCAATATGTCGCATGGAAGAGAGAAGCCCGGCCTTATTTTAAGGGTGCAATCCATAGCGTCAACAGGTCCATCACCACTCGACTACATGATTCTAACTTCAATTCACAATGTTTAGTACCTAGTGATCTAGTGTTTCAAATTTACTTTAATGTTAGAGCCTGTCACTAGAAGACATATATGGTTCCAACCTCACTCCATCTTCTATCTTCTTCAATTATATGAAAAACCCATGGGACTTCCTTTGCATATTGGGGACAAAGGAAATAACTTATTATAGTTATTTCCACATTCAATATTTTTCAGCTTACCCATATATGTGTAGTAGAGTAATTTTTTATAAGATTCGAAGATTTATCATTTATTGTCCTGTTGGCCAATTTTTGGCCTACATACCAAAATTTTGATTGGTTTAAAGAGATGGACATGATCAAGAAGAAGTGGAGGACTAGAAGAAGAAGTGCAAAGGATAATTTCTTTTGGGACTTTTTTTTCACTAAGTATTTTCTTTTAGATTTTTGTTCAGGCTAAGTATTAGAATTTCTTCAGACATTTTGCCTGAAAGAAAAGTTTCGAAGGGCAAGTTACTTCTTTTGAATAAGTGTTAGGAATTATTTCAAACATTTTATCCAAAACAATTCTTCCAAAGGACACTTACAATATTTTTGAAGGGTTATTCAAGGCAAAGTGAACTAAACAAAAAAGTTGAAGGGTACTTTTTCCTTTCAAAAATGGCATTAATAATTCTTCTGAAGGGCACTTACAAAATTTCTGAAAGGTTATTCAAGACAAAGTGATCAAAGCAAAATTATCCAAAGGGGCATTTTCGAGAGTTTCAAAGGGTACTTTCCCTTTAGAAAAGAGACTTAACAAAACTCGAAGAAATTTGCCTAAAGAAAAAGTTCAAAAGATTTATCTAAAGGAATAAAGTCCATTTTCAAAATGTTGAAGGAATTCCTTTGGAAGCCAAATGTCCAAAGAAATGGCCAAAAATAAAAGTCCAGAGGAATTAATGATGGGCCCACAAATGTCAAGTTTGAACCCCATCAAGTAGTCATTGCCTTTGGTCATGTTTTTAAAAAGGTTCATCAAGATTTTTGTGAGCTTGACACTTGTCAAGATCTAGTAAGGAGATCAACAGACAAGTAAAGGCCAACTTTTCAAAAGGATCCTAGTGGGATTTTGATAGCCTATTAGCAAAAAAGGATGGGGATTTCTCCTTTCAACTCTAATGATGTGGTTTACAGCTCACAATCAAAACATGTAAAGTGGTCAAACGAAGAATAGATGTGTCTAGGTGGAGTAATGGACATGCGAAGAGAAGAAGCACACCAAATTTTAAATGCAAAAGATCAAATCATTTACACTTGGTGGGAACATGTAGCTACCCATGACATGGATCTCTCAGCTCCAATTAAGGGAGACTTCAATGCACAAGGGGCTCAAGGAGATTTGCGATGATCTTGGATGGCTCATCTCATGGTCAAAGCAGTTGTAAAGACATAGTGGTGGTTGTAGCCATTTATGACCCCTCTCTCCATTTTCTCACACAAGCCCCCTCTTCTCTCATTCCTTTCTGTTATATATAGAGGATTTTGAGCCTAAAAATATATCCTCATTTTGACAAGGAGAAACCTGTCAAAAATTTGTAAAAAAGACTTTTTGAAGCAATAAATTTTAATTTTTACCTATCTCTTGCCTGAGAATTGTGCTTAGCAAGCTTATGCATGATGGCCTTCTGAAGAAGTGTTCTTCCATGTCCATTGTCCTTCTTTCTTACCTATTTTAAGGTGTTTTCAAGTTAGTTTTAAGTCTAAACTTGATATCTTTCCACCATTAATATACGCTTGGTGTGAATTTTTAAGTTCCTCTTTGCTTCATGTATTGTTTGGTGAGCCTAGTTTATGAAACACTTATGCAAATTAACTAGTTTGTGAGGTTGTGTGAGCAAGACTTGTCTTATATTGAATTAGTGTTTATTTCATGCTTATGTGAATGAAAATAAATTTGGTGTATCACCCATTTAGCTCTCTTAGTTACCCTATACCCCCTCTTTATCTCTTTTCCAAACAAAAACATTAGTTTAGGTGATCTACCAAGAGGAAGTTGGCCTTATCTAGAGGTTCAACCTCACTATAGAATACCCACAACATGAGGTTGTTCCAATATTGTAGCTGGGAGTGAAAGAGCCTAAAAAAATCTCCCACAAGGGTACAATTCTAGACTACAACAATTTTTGGCACACCTAGTGGGACTACTTTCAAGGAATATTGGTCAAGTTTGATGTTGGTTTGATCAATTTGCAGTGGCTATAGCTTTCATCTTTCAGTATCTAGTGACTCTAAAAAACACTCATCAATCTGGTGGTATAACAGTAACTATCTTTCATGCCAAAGGTGACTACAAGATCAACTTCTAGAGGTATTCCTTTTGAGCTTTTTGAATTCCCCTTAAATTCAGCCAACAGGTTAAGGTTCATCTATACTCACCCATATGTGGGAAACCATTTTCCTAAACTAGTCATGAGGTATACATATGCAAGAAGACCTTCCTTGGCCCCTTTCATTACCATGATTTCCTAAAGAGATTATGTAGGCTTCAGTGGCCAAAGTCCTTTGAATCTGCCACAATATGATCCTATGCTAGTAGTAGCTCTCAAAAGCATCCCATATTTTATAGGAGACCAAGCCATAACCCCTGATGAACACATCAATGACATAGCCAATTTTTGTAATCTCCATAATGTCATTGCAAAAAATATAGTTATTAGACTATTAGTTGTATCCCTTAAGGGAAAAGCTTTAGATTGGTATAGAGGTTTAGCTCATAATTCTATTTAATCATGGAATCAGCCAGGAGAGGCCTTGTGTAAAATATTTACAAACAAGAATGACCATTTGTCACTAGCATAACATATTACCACAATCAAGAGAGCCCCCCATGAAGTCATGCAAGACTTCAACACAAGGTTTTAAAAAGTTTGGGACAAAATTCCAGCCTCTATGAGACCATCCCCTAACTTTTCATTCCTATACTACTTAAAGGCTCTAAATAGTGATATAGTTGTAATGGTCTGATACACGGGAGGGGAAATATTTCCAGATGCTTATAGGTGGCTATTAAAGCAAAAAATTGCCTAGTTCAGGCTAACAAGCTTGCTCCTAGACCCCCAATGCCTCTTTTCCCTGAGATCAGACCACCCCCTGTGATTATTCCCCTACTTGATGTTATTCTTCTGACTCTAACAATTTCTGCTATACATTCACTTAAGTAGAAAAATGCATCCACTAGCAGATCAAGTGATTCCCAAGAGCAAAAAAACTACCGAGAACTTAAGAGCATTTTTCAATCCTTGGGAAATGATGTGGTAAATGTTAAAAGGCATCAAAATCAATTCAATAAACCTTATCAAGCTCCATATCAGCTTCAACAATAGTCTTATCAAGGGAATAGATCACCCTTTAAGGGAAATTTCCAAAACCAAAATTGTAAGGGAAAGGATAATCTAACTATGCTAGACAAAACAACTATAATCCAAATGTTGTAGGCTCTTCCAACTCCTTGGTTCCTATTCAAAATAATATGGCTCAAGAGGCTGAAGGGACCATACCTTGGGATCAATCTTTTGGGAAATCCATTGTCCCAACTAATGGTTTTAACCAGGCCTTGAATGACCAATGGAAATAGGTTGTTGCTTATGGATACAATCAAGCCTTAATGGCTCAAAACACATAGATCTCCATGATGATAAAATTAGGACATTCTCTACAAGACCAAAGATTTGATCAGGTACCAAACCAGATGGATGCTAAAATGGTCATCAGTGAGCAAGAAGAGTGTTATGCACTCAATAGGTAGGCTAGTTCTAGCCAAGTATACGTTCCAGTGGCAGCTAATACAAGGTTCAAAAGAAGGAATATGGATGGTAATCAAGAGGTGTTCAAAGAACCTCTGGTCATTACTCCTTCATTTTCTAAGCCTAATGAGTTTGATATCACTTCAAAGGTCTCGACACCTCCTAAAAATCAAAATCAAGGGACCTTTTTTGATCCACTAAACTCACAAATTCAACAAATAACAGTAGTGGCCCCCAAAGTTCATGCAAAGGTTGGTGGTCCACCAATCAACATTATTGAACAAATGAAAAAATCTAGTGTGAGTGTATTGATGTGGGACATGCTTTCCATGCCCGATCAGGTGGATATCCTTCAAGAAGTTTTGTCTAAGATAGGTGTTACAACAATTGTAGGTAGACAACCAAGCAAATAAACTGAGGTCCTCACCAATTCAACAAAAGGTATTATAGGATAATTATCAAGTAAGGTGGTCAAACCTCCTCCATTCTACATTTCATTAATCATTGGTGATTCCTTGGTGCATAATTTCTTGGTAGATAATGGAGTTATCACTTTAGTAATGTCTAAGTCTATAGCTGATCAATTGAACCTCAAATATGAGCCACATACAAAGGGAGTTCTACAGTTTGACAGTTTTTCCACAAAGCTATATGATATTATCAAGGGTCTCAACTTGACCTTGCATGCTTGTCTTAGTATTTCAGTGGCTCAGGATATGTTGATCCTTGATATAACTCCTCATTTTGTGTTATGCCTCTCTAGAGAATTCATAGCCAAAATTAGGGGTTATCTAGCAACATATTGGTCCTACATGGCTTTCAGGAGAAGGTATGGGACCAAGGTATCAATCAAGGTTGAGCCCATGGCATAATTTCACATTGAGCCTCATCGGCCAGATAACAAAAACACCAATTATACTATCCTTGATGAGGATGAATTTACAATTGGTCAAGAACTGAATACTTATCCTAAGGAGATTCCAGACTTGTTCTTGGATGAGCTATAGGGAGATAATCAATTTTTCAACCCTTTAGAAGGTGTTGAAGAAAGAGACATGGGTGTTTATTTACTACATGAAGAAAATCAACTCATGTCTGCCCTCATTAGACCTAAAGAAGACCACAGTGGTATGTGGAAGTTGTTCTTTGATGGTTCAAGGAGAAAAAATGGAGTAGGTGTAGGGGCAATGATGGCTTCCCCCTCAGATGAGAAGTATTTCTCTTATTATAGGTTCCCTTTCAGTTGTTCCTCCAATGCAACAAAATATGAAGGCTTAATCCATAGCCTCCAATGGGCTGGTAAGAGGGGAATCAAGCAGTTACAAGCATATGGAGATAGTGAGATTATAGTGAACCAAGTTAGGAGCCTAAACATTAAGAATAATCATTTGATGAGGTCCTACAAAAATAGAGTATGGGACCTAATTGAAGATTTTGAAGCCTTTAACATTCAAGTTGTGTCAAGGAACCAGAATTAGCATGTTGATAGGTTGGCAGTTGTGAGAGCCCAATTTGATAATCCAAGTAAGCTAAAAGATGCCAAGGTTTAGCCACATGTCAAGGTGGTGGTGAGGCCATCAATACCAGATAATGAAGCCTATTGGTAGGTCTTCAAAAATGATAAACATATTGCTTGTTTCTTGTAGTAGGAAGCAGAGTTTTCCTCGATGAACCAAGGTAAATTTCAACATCAGTATGGGGATAAAAAATTTCAACTAAAGTCTAACAAACTTCCTAAAGGGTTGGTCACCCTTTAAATTATTTTCCATGAGGGAGACCATATGAGGAAAGACAAGGCAGTAATATCAACTGACGAGGAGAATTATGAAAGGGTCCTTATTTTAAAAGATAAGCTCCTCAAGCTTGGGAAGGTAAGCAATGAGGTAGAAAAGCATGCTTTCATTGAACTTTGTAAGGAATATTCATACGTCTTTGCTTGGGACTATAGTGACTTGAAAGGTTTTTATTCAAAGTTAGCCCAACATACTATAGAATTGGTGGCTAATGCTAACCCTGTGAGGCAAAAACAAAGGCTCGTTAACCCCAAAATTGAAGAGCTTATGAGGAGAGAGTTGACCAAGTTAATTAAATCTAAGATCATATTTACCATAAAGCACTCATCATGGGTATCCAATTTGGTGCCTGTAATAAAAAAGAGTGGGGAGATTAGGCTGTGTGTCAAATTTAGATATCTAAACAGGGTCTCCTTAAAGGACCATTACCCTCGACTATTCATGGAATAGCTTCTTCAAATAGTTGCAGGTCCAAAACATTTTTCTCTTTTAGATGGATATTTGGGATACAACTAGGTGTTAGTAAGAAAGAAGATCAATACAAGACTACCTTCACCACCAAATAGGGCACATATGCTTATCAAAAGATGCCTTTTGGCCTATCAAATGTTGGGGCCACTTTTCAAAGAGAAATGAGCATGGTCTTTCAAGGATTGTTGAATCAAATGGTGTTGGTCTACTTGGATGACATCACAATTTTCCCCAAGGATGCCAACAAACACATGGACCACCTGAGATTGATCTTTGAAAGATGCAGAGAGTATGGGATCTCTTTGAATCCCAAGAAATGTGTGTTTGTTGTTCATGAGGGCAAACTCTTGGGACACATTGTCTCAAAATAAGGATTAGCTATTGATCTTGATAGAATAAGTGTCATCTTGACCTTATCCTTACCCAAGCATTAGAAGGGACTTCAAAGTTTCCTTAGAAAAATAAACTTTGTGAGAAGGTTTATCCTTGGTTTTGCAAACTTGGTCAAACCCATCACTGCTATGTTAAAGAAGAACCAAGTGTTCACTTGGTCAAATGAAGGTAAATCAGGATTTGAAGCTATCAAACAAGCCATTACCCAAGCACCCACACTCATGAATCCTAATTCTCAAGAGATTTCATATTGTATGCCTTTGCCAATATTGACAATATATCAGCTATGCTGATGCAAAAGAATGGTGAAGGACTTAAGTAGCCAATAGCAGTTTTCAGTAAGGGGCTTGAGGGGTATTATGTGAGGTATATTTTCATTAAAAAAGAAGTCTTTGTAGTGGTAAGAATCCTTAAAAAGTTTAGGACAATGCTCTCTAATTGAAAAATTTATCTTATGGTGTCTCATCTTAGAGTGAGAGACTTTCTTCTTAACAAAGACTTGAATGAAAAGAGAGCTGGATGGATTACCAAGGTCATGGAGTATGATGTGGAGATCAAGGTGACTAAGCTAGTAAGAAGTAAAGGCTTGTGTGAGTATCTGGTCGATGACTTTCATGAAGACAAAGAGGTTATCTTGGTAACACAAGATAACCCACAAACAGATGCACCTCCACCTCAAACTAGTTGGCTCTAGGATATGACATGTTTTTTGATAACATGTGAGTGCCCTCAGGGTATGGACAGGGTAAAAATAAGGTATTTTAGACTTTAATTCATACCTTATGCATTGGTTGATGGGGTTTTATTCAAAAAAGACCTCAATAGAGTGCTCCTAAGGTACATAGATAATGACCAAGTGACCAAGCTTTTGGAGCAATTCCATGATGGACCTACAGGAGGTCATTTTGTACCTAGAACTATAGCAACAAAGATAATGAGGGTTGGTTATTACTTTCCCAACCTCTTCAAAAAATGTGTATGCATGGGTAAGAAAGTGTCAAAAGTTTGCTTTCTTTATGGGTAAACAAAGATTAACATCCCTTCCTCTTAACTCAATTTAGGTAGAGCAACCCTTCATGCAATGGGGCCTAGATTTCATAGGAATGATCAACCCTCCATCAAGTGCAGGACATAAATGGGTGCTTACTGCAATTGACTACTTCACCAGGTGGGTGGAAGCCATTGCATTGAAAGAAGCTAATGAAGGTGTAGTCCTAGATTTCTATGACAACATTGTGACCAGGTTTGGTGTTCTATCCACTATCATCTCTAATAATGCATTAACATTCCTCAGTCTAAAAATGAGTGAATGGGCTCTCAAGATGGGCATCTACCTCATCACCTCTTCCAACTATTATCCTTAAGGAAATGGACTGGCTGAATCCACAAATAAAAATTTGCTAAGAATCATTAGGAGAACTATGGAAGAGAATCAGAGGACATGGCACACTAAACTAAAGACAGCCTTGTGGGTTGACAGGGTGACTCCTAAAGCTACCATTGGAAATTCTCCATATGTCTTAGTATATGGAAGGGAGGCCAAGTTGCCTATTTCTCTTGATCTGTTTGCATTAGAACTAGCCCATTAGCTAAAGTTGATGGAAGATAAGCCCATGCATATGAGACTGGCAGAACTCATGGAACTTGAAGAAATGAGGGACCTTGTAATGAAAACACTAGAGTCACATTAGGCTCAAGTCAAGAAAGCCTTTGACAAGAGAGCCATAGCATGGGACTTCAAGGAAGGAGACCTAGTCCTCAAGTGGGATTCAAATAAGGCCAAGCTAGAAAACCATGGCAAATTTGATAGCGTGTGGAGTGGTCCTTATTTGATCCACAGATGCAAACAACATAATTTTTTTTAACTAGCCTAACTAGATGGAGAGGTACTACCCATCCCAGTCAATGGGATTCATCTAAAGCCTTGCTATTATATGAGTTTGCATCCATTGTATATATTATACATTTTTTATAGTTTTTCATGTTTTATCTTAAGTGCCTTGTGCACATATTTTCAGTTGTGTGTTTCCTTTCCCTAAGTGCCTTGGGCACAATGGTTGTTTTGTTCTTGTTGTCCTTGTTTTTTCAAGAGGAGGTTTCCAGATAGGGTCAGCCTCATCAAAGAAAGCAGTGACTTCATGTCCAACGGATTAGGTGAGGCAAATGAGCTAGTTTCTCAACATAGCAAGCATGCTTCCCTATGAATCACCAGAAATGTTGGCCAATTGTTGGTCCACATACCAAAATTATGCCTGGTTTGAAGAGATGGACACGATCAAGAAGTGGAGGACCAAAAGAAGTGCAAAGGTCCATTTATTTTGGGACTTTTTTTTTTCACTAAGTATTTTCTTTTGGATTTTTGTTCAGGCAAGTGTTGGAATTTCTTCAAACATTTTGTCTGAAAGAAAAGTTCCAAAGGGCAAGTTACTTCTTTTGACTAAGTGTCAGGAATTGTTTCGAACATTTTGTCCGAAACAATTCTTCCGATGGGTACTTACAAAATTTCCAAAGGGTTATTCAAGGCAAAGTGAACCAAATAGAAAAACCGAAGGGTAATTTTTCCTTTCGAAAAAGGCATCAACAATTCTTTCGAGGGCACTTAAATTTTTTCCAAAGGGTTATTCAAGACAAAGTGATCAAAGCAAAATTATCCAATGGGGCATTTTTGAGAGTTCTGAAAGGTACTTTCCCTTTAGAAAGGACACTTAACAAAACATGAAGAAATAAGTTTGGAAGATTTATCCAAAGGAATAAAATCCATTTTTAAAATGCTAAAAAAATTCCTTCGAAAGCCAAAATGTCCAAAGAAATGGCTGAAAACAAAAGTCTAAAGGAATTAATGACGGCCCCGCAAACGTCAAGTTTGAACCCCTCCAAGTAACCATTGCCTTTGGTCAAGTTTTTAAAAAGTTTTATCAAGATTTCCACGAGATTGGCACTTGTCAAGATCTAACAAGGAGATCAATGGATGAGAAAAGGCCAAGTTTTTAAAAGGATCCTAGTGGGATTTCGATAGCCAATCAATATAAAAGGATGAGGATTTCTCCTTTCAAATCTAATGACGTGATCTATAGCTCGTATTCATAACGTGTAAAGTGGTCAAACTAAGAATAGATGCGTCCAAGTGGAGCAACAAACATGCAAAGTGAAGAAGCACACCAAGTTTTAAATACAAAAGATCAAATCAATTACACTTGGTGGGAACCTGTAGCTACCCGTGACATGGATCTCTCAGCTCCAATCAAGGGAGACTTGAATGCACGAGGGGATCGAGGAGATTTTTAGTGATCTTGGATGGCTCATCTCATGGTCAAAGCAGTTGCAAGGACATAGTGATGGTTGTAACCATTTATGACCCCTCTCTCCATTTTCTCATGTAAGCCTCCTCTTCTCTCATTCCTTTCTACTATATATAGAGGCTTTTGATCCTAAAAAGATATCCTCATTTTGACAAGGAGAAACCCTATCAAAAATTTATAATAAAGACCTTTTGAAGTAATAAAGATTAATTTTTACCTATCTCTTCCCTGAAAATTATGCTTAGCAAGCTTGTGCATGATGGCCTTGTGAAGAAGTGTTCTTCCATGTCCATTGTCCTTCTTTTTTGCCTATTTTTAGGTGTTTTCAAGTTAGTTGTAGGTTTGAACTTGATCTCTTTCCAACATTAATGGATGTTTGGTGTGAATTTTGAAATTCCTCTTTGCTTCATGTATTGTTTGGTGAGCCTAGTTTATGAAACACTTATGCAAATTAACTAGTTTGTGAGATTGTGTGAGCAAGACTTATCTTATGTTGAATTAGTGTTTATTTCATGCTTATGTGAGTGTCAATCAATTTGTGTATCACCCATTTAGCTCTCTTAGTTACCCTATACCCCCTCTCTACCTCTTTTCCAAGCAGAAACATTAGTTTAGGTGATCTACCAAGAGGAAGCCGGCCTTCTCCGGAGGCTCAATCTCACTACAAGATACCCACAACCTGAGGTTGTTCCAATATTGTAGTTTGGAGTGAGAGTCTAAAAAACTCTCCCATAAGGGTGCAATTCTAGACTGCAACATGTCCTAGAAATCTAGATCAACAATATCTTTCTGATATCTTTTAGATGTTACACTTTGAAGTGAACATACGCACCACCTACTTTGAGGCTAAGCGCACACCACAAAGTGGGGAAAATGATAGTAACCTAAAATGGCCCCATGACCTTTATTTTATGTTGATTTATGTTGGTTTTGCATAGTTGTTTATGTATAGCTAATTTGGTACAAATCGGGAAAAATTGGTACTTTGGTCAACTTTTGAATCCTAAAATTCTCATTGTGTTTTCCTAGAGCATCTTTTGCCTGATCTTTTTGTACTTTGGTTCCCCCTATTTGGATCGTATTATATGGTCCTGGTGGTTGTTTTCCTCTCCCCCTTTAACCAAATGGTCATGTTTGCCCCTTTCTGCATTCCCCAATTCTAGTTGTTGGAAGTTTAGACATGTACATCGATATTTTCAAATTTGAATTCAAAATCAGGTATAAATAAACAAGTGTTGTACTTCATTTGATCAATGAATATACACCTAACATTGAACATAATGTTGATACATGAAAGGCATATTTTTGTTACTCATGATTCCCAATAATTTCATTGTTCTACTACACGAGACCTCATTATTAGACTGTTAGTTAGTAGACATTAGCCACCCAAACTCTAATGTAGGTCCCTAATTTATTTTCTTTGACAATCTAGGTAAGAGATTTAGCCATTGTAGGTACACAAGAGTCACAATGCATAAATTAAGGGCAAGGAAACGTTGAGAACTAGGCGAGCGAACCCATAAACATATATTTTTGTTGTGGACATGTTGCTAAGAACATAAATTTGCACTCTAGACATCTACCACGAACGAATTGTACAGTTGTAACCTTTTCCAATCAAATACACATTTCTCACTGACAATTGTCATAACTTCATTACACATTTCTAAATTCTAATTTTTTATAAAAGTCTCTTCCAATATTCTACATCAAAATATGTCATTTATAACCATCTATATTTAATATATTATTCTATTTATTAATTGGATATTATTATTGTATTATACATTTAATATGAATGTTTAATTAAATATTATTTATTTATTATAATTCTAATAAATAAAAGATAAATTACAATAAAATTATATTACACGTAATTAAACACTAATAGATGTTTTCTAATAAATTTATTCCCTCCTTAAATTGTTTAAGGAGATCAAAAATATAATATGATTAAAAAATAATATGAAATATAAAATTAATTATAATAGATAATGATATTAATCTCTACAAATTAGAAGTATTTAAATTGATAGCCACAATGAATAGTCAACTTCTCATGGACATCACAAAATTGGACTAATATTAAATTGTTTAAAAATCATAAAATCGATAGACATGGAGTTCTATCTTTGACATTTTCCTTTAAATATTCTCAGCCACCCAAAGCTACACATCACTGTGCTAAGACACGTTTCAAAAGTGGATTTCATTTTAATTCCACGTTTTGTAAAAGTGTTTATCAAAAATTTTAAATTTTAAAAAAAATAAATTATAGTTATGGTTAATATATGAAAAAGGTCCCATAAAACTTAGTCTTTATTTTAGTATTGAGTGACTTTATATGTAAATTTATACATTTAATGCAATAAATTGATTAAAAAAAATATATAGTACAATATCATCACCAAAAAAATATATCAAATATTTTTTTATTAAATTGTAAAGAATTGATATAATTAAATTAAATTTGTAAATATGTCAGTGTATCAACATACAAATTGGAAGTAGAGCTTAAATTTAATAAACAATTTTAACTGTCGCGATTTTTTTAATGATAGTGATTTATTAAACATCACCTTTTAAATTTTAAAATAATTAATAATAAAATAAAGAAATATTAAATATAATATATATTTATTATCATTTCTTAGAGTTTTTTTTTTACAGTTTGTCCAAACATATCATCTAATATGGTTTAAAGATGAGCCTCTTATTTTTTAACAAATATATAATCTTAAAAAAATTATTTTGGGTGACTTTGAGGAGAGCCAAATGGTTTTAGAGTTTAGAGGGGGGTAGATTTGATGTCTTGATATTGGTAAGCGGTTCTTTTTTGACTATTTTTATAGGGGGAACCTTTGAAGATCCGTGGAATACATTTGATGTCAATCATATGTACAAATGTCTAATGTCATTAACACAAATCTTCAAAATTGAATTTAATGTTACATAATCACAAAAAATGACAAAGATTCATAGTACAAAAAACGTATCTTATAAATAATTATGATAAATATTAAACATTATTTCACAACCAAAAAGTAAATATAAATATAAATAGGATGTAAAAATGTCAATCGTATTCTTCCTTTATCATATATCATCATATAATTGAAACAAAAAGTGTTCCACCACAAAATACACCTATGCATGATAATGTTCTAATAATATTTTTTAATTCAATAAAAAAAAAATTAAGACAATAATATATATAATAAATTATATTAATTATTTTTAAAAACAATCAATTCTCTATCAACTAAATAGTGTCTTTCATTACTTATTCACTTTAAAATGGCCATAATGAATAGGCAAAGTGATTTCACGTGTAAAATTTTATGCCATAAATACCTTTTAGAGAGGCTTTATGTCATTCGTTAGACTTCTTACGGGTAACTTTATCTTTAGATACAATAATAAATAAATAAATATTTTTTAATATTTAAATGTTAAATTTTAAAATTAATAAGATATTTTGTTTAAATTTTGAAGAGGAAAAATTATTTATTTGAAAAATTCTTTTAGAATGCTTTCAGATGGGACTAACAATATTATTATTTTGAAATTTTATGGATCATTGATTTCAATTTACGTACAAACCTTTGGATGTTATGGTTCCTTTTCTAAATATACTGTGAATTAAATGAAATGGTTTTAATTATGTCCATCAGACGGAATTAAACCACCAATTACATTAAGTGCTACAACCAATCAAAGATTCTTAAGATCAGAGATATCTTTTAGAACGCTGCTCAACCTCTTATAAAACACTTTGAAAACTTTGAAATGTAAAACGCTTAAAAACTTCAAAAGCCAAAGAGTGGCTACCAACTGCAAACTTTTAACATTAATTTTATCACTATGATGTCAAAGGATCAATTCCCAGCGTTATCAACTTGGTTTCTCTGTACTCTTTACAGCATTGCATGTTTGTTACAAGCAGCTCAAGTAATAGCAGTCACAGATCCAACGGAAGGCAAGTTCAGGTATTTTATGTTTAGTAGCTTGAAATTTATTGACTGTTCCTGAAATTTCTGCGATCTTTTTTGTTGTTGAATTTAGCAGTTGCTGCAATAAGGTCACTTGCTGAGAAGTGGAATATAGACTCTTCTGAAGTATGGAACCTCACAGATCCATCCTCTGGCCCAGCTAGTTCCACTGGAGTTATTGGAAATTCTGGCATCCAGTGTGACTGCACCAACGGAACTATCTGTCACGTGACACGAATGTGATGCCTACACTAACCTTGTGGCTCACTGAACTCTATTTTTGGTAACAATTTGCAGTTCTCTGTGGCCAGCTAAGACTTGAACCTAGGACATTCCATTAGCATGTTGAGGCCCTCTAGTACAGAGCTTCTGGCCCCTTTGCGTTCTAGAGTGTGAATTGTTCTTCCAACTAAACAAGTGTTTTCCCTGTGCTCTTTCCATTAACATGTTGAGGTGTCATACTACCTAGCTACTGGCCCATTTGCAGTCTGAAGCATGAATTGTTCTTCCACCAAAATAATTGTTTTTGCTATTCTCTTTCTATTAACATGTTGAGGCATTACCCGGCCCTTTGTGGTCAGTAGTGTGAATTGTTCTTCCAACAAGACAAGTGTTTTTCCTGTTCTCTTTCCATTAACATATTGAGGCACTCTATTACTCAGCTACTGGCCCTTTTGTGGTCTGTGGTGTGAATTATTCTTCCAACAAAACTAGTGTTTTTCCTGTTCTCTTCCCATTAGCATGTTGAGGAACTCTGTTACCCTGTTACTGGCCCCTCTGTGGTCCATGGTGTGAATTATTCTTCTAACAAAACAAGTTTTTTCCTGTTCTCTTAAAGCAAGAGAGATCCTATGTATATATGTTTTATTGGTGAATCTTGGTTGAGGTTGTAGAACCTATTTTTCTTCTTACAGAATGGTCTCTGGGCTGGACAAAACAGGAGAAATTCCAGAAGAACTGGCAAATCTGACTCGCCTTTTTGTTCTGTAAGTTTGCTACTCGTAGGTATGTAAGTTTATGTTCCACTTGTCTGGCTGATGAAAACAATGATTTTCTCCATGTGGAAGGACTGGTTAGAAATTCTCTAACAGAAAAAAGAAGTTACATAAATGGATAATATTGTCGTAGAAAGATTGCCTTTTTTAAGGGATAAAACTTCGAAAAGTAATATTTAGATAAACTTTTGTTATTTTGTCCAATATTCTGATAGATGGATCTGTGAATTTTGTTGGTAGGAACCTGGGCCAGAACTATTTTACTGGTCCCATTCCTGCCTTCTTGGGAATTTCACGAACATGCAATTTATGTGAGACTCTTACTCTTCCTCTAATGTTCTGCTTGTGTTAGTTGAAGCATCAACATCAAAATCAAAATCAAAATCATGTTCATAAGTTAAAGTTATTTGATTCATGTCATATTGATCATCCCAATCAAATTAAAGTCTCTGGTAAAACTTTGAATTGCATCTCAATATATCTTTCCCCATGCAATGTTCCCAAACATTCATTTTCTCAGGGCCCTCGGAATAAATAACTTATCTGGTTCAATACCAAAGCAGCTTGGAAATCTCCATCAACTCATCTCATTGTAAGCTCTCTCTCTCTGTCTCTCTCTCTCTCCATATTGCATATTTACTTGAGGATAGTGCAAGCTGCTCTGTCATCTTTCAAAATAGAACACCAAGCAGGGAAAGGGAAACATTCGTTGAACTCATCTTTTAGTTTATAGTTTCCTTTTTTATTGATCCATAATAAGCCCGATTAGACTGATGCCTCATTCCTTAACACAAATCTCAGTTTTATGACTATATAATTTGATTATGTGCAAATTCTAGTACTATGCCTATGCTCATTCATTCATAGAGTGTCCATATTGCATGAATTACATGATGAAGTGAGAAATGAACATGTAAATGTGGACAAGAAACATGTACAGCACATACACGAGTAGACACAAGCTTTGCCATAAAGAAACCAAGTAAGGAAAAACTCTAACAAGCAGGCTTGTGCCTTCAATTCACTATCACTAATGAATGCAAGGTTACAAACAAGGCTATGACATACAACCAACAACTCATCTTCTCTGTTCTGCATCCCACTATCTCTATTCTTTGTTGCTCTCATTCCTTTATGCTCTGCAATACCAAACTCAAACCCCAGATGACTATTCAGGTCCCATCCCAGACTCTCTGCTAACCAAAGAATATTGAGAAACTGACACAGAAATCTCCAAATGATGTATCAACCAAAAAGATGGCATACCAATTGGTATATCTTCCAAGTTGGGTGGTTGGTTTAAGTTTCTGTCTTATTTAGAGTGGGTTCAGTCCAGAACAGACCCATTGCTAGTGTTCCATTGACGTGTTTGGTCCTGCACTAACCCGTTCATGCGATTGATTGTTTCTGGGATGGATCTGGTCATGACTGAATTCATCATGTGTTATATAGGACTGGGTGGGTCTGGCATGAACCCATTTCTGAGACTTTTCTTTTCAAAACAAAATGTTAATAAAGCTTTCTTGGGCCTCCCTACTCCTTTCTAGATATTTTGCAGCCCGTTTAAAAACATTCTAGACACCTGTACAATTCTGCTTCAGTATATAACAAGTCTAGGAGTGATCAAATAATAAATTACATAAGAATGGTGCTCTAAGTGTCATACAAGACCATGTTTTTAAAAACAATGGTGATGTGAGTTACATTACAAGGGGATCCAATTTGGATCACACCTCCTTAGTTAGGAGGATTTTGGTCTCCAAAATCTTAGTTTCCTACCGTTTGGCTTTGCTTGGTAAATGAGGCTTCTGTCCACCCTGCCAATACTCCCTCTCTCTTCTCCTTGTCTTCCTCACCTTCTGCTGCAGCACCACGTCTTCTTACAACTCTTCTCATGCACAAGGTGCCAATTCTTCAAGTATATAAGGTCTGCTTCTTCATCTAAAATAGAAGGCTCAAAACAGTGTAACCTTTCCACATTTATAACGATATACATCCTCATGAATGGAGGCAGATCTAATCTGAAAGCATTTTCACTCGCTCAGAAGGACCATACCTTAAGGGCTTAAGCTTTCTTGCTTGTCATTGGAGTCTTATCTTTGCTCAAGAAAATCATAACTTGTCCCCAACCTAGAACTTATGCTCAGTTCTATGCTAATCATGATTTGCCTTGCACATTTCTTGTGACACCTTGAGTTTGTTTTGCCCTCAGAAGTAGACATTCCTCATTTTCTTACTGGCATCAAGACTCTGAATTTCTAAATCTGCCCCTTCTTTTCCTCTTGGCTGCCCCATCACAGCATCAGAATTATTAGGTGGTAAATACCAAAAGTATGTTTTAAAAGGAGACATATTAGTTGATGCATGCACAACCCTGACGTAGGAATGCTGAGTATATGCCTAGTTCTCATCCCAAGTCTTAGGATGTTTCCTATTGTAACCTCCTAAGAGCTGCACCAGTGTCCTATTCATCACTTTGGTCTAATTTGTGGATAAAACATTGTATACCCCTTCAACCTGGTGTTCATCTTTTCCCAAAAAGTGGTTCAAAACTTTCCTAAAAATCTTGCATCTCTATTTGAAGCAATGGAGTTATGAAAACCAAAGTGCACCCAAACATCATTGAAAAATTAATTCAGATGTTTCATGCCCCTTGATGGTTTTCTTACATGGAATAAGAAATGTATAGTTTTGTTGTGCTGTGTAATGTCCCCTTTTTCCTAGTCATCACATTTTCGATGAGATTGGCCTATCATTGACCTTCATAGGCCAAGACAGGGTGATTAGAGGGTCACTCGGCAGTTACCTGGCCTTTCGAGGGGTTTTCTCTACCACATTCAGTTGTTTCCCATGGGCATATTGGCATTTCGACACCTAGAGAGAGTATCTTTATAACTTTATGTTATAAGGTTACTTTATGAATTATAACTTTATTTTATAATAAAGTTATTTTATTAAAAAAAAAAGAAATTAAAAATAAATAAAAGAAATAAAGTTATTTATTTCTAAAAGTTTCTAGCCCCCACCAAAAGTGGAGACATAAAAAGTATATAAGGAGGTGTTGGGCTCTTTTCTTATCATCCAAGTTTATGTTTTGATATTGATTTGTGGTTGAGGAGACCTAGGGTTTCTGCAAAATAGCCATTGAGGACGAAAACCCTCTTGGTTGTGTGACTTTGAGGTTGTGAAATATCAACCGAATTGTTACCAGTTGTGGGCTTCACTTTTGAGGCTCAACTTGTGCTTCTTTGAGATCATTTGCAGGTTGGAAGAATAAGGGTTTCATTGCAAAATCTGAAGATTTATTACAGCTATGGTATTTGGTTCGATCCTCTTGTTCTAGGTGCAATTTGAAGCAATGAAGACATCCATTTGAGGCTGCCTAGTGTGGAGAAGATTTGCTTGGCAATGGAGGTCAATTTTGGTAAGAGTGTGATGATTTATGGTTGACTGTAATTTTTGTTTCAAACTTCTCCATTGGTTCAATTCTCCTTGGTGTGGCACTTTTTAGCATCGTGGATGCCCTCTTGGGAAACGCCTTGGTATTGCAATGATGTTGAATGCATTTTGAAGGTCTATAGGGGCTAGAATGCTTAAGGAAAGGTGAATGTTACAGGCTGCCATTAATACTTCAGACTTACCTTTTTGTTCGAATCTTCTTGGATAGACATTACTTGGCATTGTGAGTATCACCACTGGGATTGCCTAGGATTGGCAATAAAATTAGAAGTGTTTCTCATGAGTATTGGGTTTCATATTGAATGATATTGCAAGTTTTTATGAAGACACCATTCTCAGATCAGACCATTAAAGTAGGTCAATTTTCACCCACATGGCATCATAAAATTCTGCCAACACTCCCAAAAAAGGCGGTCAACATTGGAGAACATTTTTTGATACTTTTGGAAGGTCATTTGTTGAAGGAATGCAAGTGTTTTCATGGTCTAAAACATTCAGGTCTGCAAACAAAGATAGGGGTCGAATTTGCTCTTAGAGGGGTCTAAAAATCATATAAAACACACCAAAGGGGGCGCCTCACCTTGGTAAACATTTCTGGGCACTTTATTGACACTTCGAGCATCATTTAAGCTCACTAATCAGGTCTAAATCAAACTATAAAACTCTGAAGACAACTCAAAAATTTACATCATTTGGAGGCATTCATCATTATGTGTTGAAGGGGACTCATCTACACCATTTGTAATTAGGTTCCTCTTATCTTATTGCTTGTATGTGATCATTTTGCCCTCTGTTGTAAGTCTGAAGCACATTTATATCAGACTGATTTGTACTCAGAAAATTGAATCAAAAAGGCATTGAGTTGGCTAAAATTTGCATTGTTTATTATTGATATATTGTCTACTTTGTTTGTTTATCAATCTATTGTTCAAGACTAGTAAAAATCTCTGCAAAACACATTGAAAATCAATTAGACCAGCAAACTGAATATACAGACCAGCAAGTGTTTGACAAAATTCCCAAGCATCAAACTCAGAAAAATTTGACAAATTTCAGTCACTATTGGTTGGGGATTTTACAATGGTATCAGAGCTAAGATCTTGCCATCCTAGTGGGTTCATTCTTGCATGCAGCCACACAAAGTTAAGCCTCACAGGTACTATAAACGCAAAAGAGCGAAATTGGAAAGAAATATATAGCAGGGTCCTATGGGTGATAAAGGACAAGGCAGCCCACCTAAGAATGAAGGTAGAAATAATACAGTTGTTGATGGCAAGAAAATGGATGTGCTAATTGACTTAGTAACACAGATGATAGCTAAGATGGATCAGCAGCAGAATACCAACACACAGAATCAGAATACAGGGGAACACAGTAGGGTGAATGGCAATGATACTAATCAGAGGAGAGATGACCAGCAGGATGAGACCTCTAGAGCTTCAACTTCTAGACCTCGTTTCCCTACCTTCACGCAAAGGGAGGAGATACATACACCGCCACAAATGGATACAACAGTCACTTATTGTGAGGAGTCTAGAGATGCATACCATGAGTATTGTACCTTGCCATTTGATTTGAGGGACCAATGGCCATTTGATGAATACATGAACTCCAAGAACCGAACGTATGCACTTCGTAATGATCCACGCAACTTTCCTAGGAGTGACTTTCAACATGCCCTTGGTAAGGTGAACATGCCAACCTATGACGACAAGTCTTTAGCCCGTTCATGGGTCCAAAAGTTGGACAACTATTTTTCATTGAGACCGATGCCAAAGGAGGCAATTAAGTTTGCCACATTGCATTTAGAGGGTTCAGCTCACGAGTGGTGGTATCATGGACTTGTGACACTTGGTCATCATCACATTCACTCCTATGCAGAGTTCACAGATCGATTGATAGAGAGATTTGATGTGAGAGATGTTGAGATTAGGTTCAGAGAGTTGGCACAGCTATGGCAACAGGGTTCATTGGAGTCTTACATTGAGGAGTTCTAGCGTATTTCAGTGATGGTACCTAATATCAGTGAGAGGAGGATAGTCGTCCTATTCATGGAGGGACTTATGGAGCCTTTGAAGGGTTGGTTGAAAGCATTTGACCCACCTACATTACAGGAGGCTATGCGGAAGGCACGTAGTATGGAGTTTGTTGCACCTAAGAGTAGACCTACACCTAGAGATAGAAACGTTCCTTCTTCTAGTAGAGAGAGTTCTCAACAGGTTAAGGACATAGAGAAAAAGGCAACAACACCAGCTATCAGTGAGGGTTTACGAGAGGAACTAAGGAGGAAGAAGTTATGTTTTTGGTGCCAGCAACCTTACAGTTGGGATCACGATTGTGCAGTTAGGCCTAAGGGCAAGGCTAATCACATCATGTGGGTGGAGGATTCTAATACTGAGCAGTAGGAGACTACAAGCAAGGATCAAGGAGATGGGGATCATATTGATGGTAGTTTGGCTCTGCTTGCATACTTTGCCAATTCAAACATTGAGACTACATTCAGATTTAGAGGTACAGTGAATGGACAATGATGTAATGCTATGTTGGATACAGGTACGACACATAATTTCATCAGCAATGGTTTTGCGGGTAGAGGTAGACTGGAGGCAGAGAGATTTGATGGATTCAGAGTTCGTGTTGCCGATGGATACACTTTATCATGCACTAGGAAAGTAAGCAATCTCACCTTGACACTGAACGATTATGAGCTACAGACAGATTTCTACATTGTCCAGATGGGAGACATGGATGTAGTTTTGGGCATGAAACGGCTCCAGGATTTAGGAGAGTTCACTCTCAATGTGCCTAGGAATGAAATGAAGTTTGAGGTCGATAAACGTAAGTATACATTGAGAGGCATTACAGATGGGAGTTTGCATGCTATTACTTATGATGAGAGATTGGATAGGAAGGAGACAGGGCTAGATTGGATTGGCAATCCATTGTTTGAGATGGGTGACACTTGGATACAAGAAAATCCACTTTTTGAGTTTGGTGTTGACCATCTTTCTGATTGCAGTTCAGAGTTGGGTGTTGACGATAGTTCTCCTAGTGCATTCGATTTGCAGGCAGGGCATGCGGCTGAGTTCCATGAGGATTTCATATTAAGGACTACTTATAGTTTTACATTTGATCCTCATGTTTAGGACTTGTTTGGGATGCAGTGCACAATGGCAGATGTGTTGGACGATTTGTATGCTAGTTTTCCATGTGCAGTGATGGGAGGCAAATGTCATTAGTTTTGTGAGTTGCTTCCCTTTGAGGCTTATATACTTGCCGCACCCGAAGTTGTTAGGTTGTGGAGCTAAAACTTTCACTGATGCAGACATGGAGGAGGTTGCAGAAGAGTTGCGGAGTGTCACAGACACCGGCGTCGGTCAGGCCAACCGACGACGGCAGGAAGCAGACAGAAGGCAATCGACGTCGGTCATGGATCGGCCGGCTTCGGCACCCCCAGGCAGACAGGGACCGACGTCGGTCACCTGTGGTTCGAGCTGTGAGTATATTACGGGCAGTTGGTTGACAAACCAAGTGTTTGCATGTTTAGAGCTAATTTTAGACTAAGAGCTACGGATTTAATTATTGTATTAGATGTCTAATTATTGTTTGGATGAGATCTATATAATAGACTCAT
This sequence comes from Torreya grandis, assembly GCA_037957365.1. NCBI lineage: Eukaryota > Viridiplantae > Streptophyta > Pinopsida > Cupressales > Taxaceae > Torreya > Torreya grandis. The sequence continues at coordinate 10,017,187 of JARHVA010000009.1, read as the reverse complement.
AGTTGTATTGTAAAAGTGTGCTAGAAAGCCATAGAGCTTTTAGAGAGAGCTAGTGTAGCTCCTCCTAGTTCCAAAGGGGTGCTGAGTGTGTATGATCAGGGAGAGTTGAAAGGTCTGCAAGGTCAAGGAGTTGATCCACCAGGGTACTGGTTGAAGAATCATAAAGACTTGGTGAGGCAAGGACAAGGGTTCTTCAGGGGTGTAGAGATATCTACATGGTGAGTAAGGTCTAGTGATTTACAGGTAGCAGCAGAGAGCAGGAGATCTACTTGGAGTACGGATGTGTACTTGGTGAACTGGCAGTGTGTTACTGACTGGTTGGAGAGGTGAACATCAATTCTGTATTGGAGTTGATTGTTGGGACCGAGGGAGAAAGGGAAGAAGGTCTTGAGGTGTGGCGAACCTTTGAGGTGGAGGAAGAAGTGGCATCTTCTTTATTGTATATTCTTCTGAGTGATTATTAATACAATTGTGTATTGTCTCTCATATTCCTGTGTTGTTTCATATTTCTAGTTACTTATTGATTCTGGTATAATTTCGCGTTTAGTTGCTAATACAAGAAGTAATCACATGTGTTCTAATTAGTAGAGCAAGATCCTGACTCAGTAGGGATCGGAGCATGTTTATTGTTCGTGGTTCCCCTGACAAGTGGTATCAGAGCCTTGGTTGTAGGCTCAAGCGTTGATACCATCAAGTGGTATCAGAGCTTTTGGTTGGGTTACTAACAGGTGGTTTCAGATCTGGTAGTGTTTGTTGATTACAGGTTACTCACAGGGGTTTCTGATTAAGTGGGAGTATAGCAATGGCAGAAGGAAGTAAGCTACGAATGGAGAAATTGAATAGCACGAATGGTCTGATTGATGGAAAGAAAGAGCAGGTAAATAAAGGACATTGTTGGTTGGTAGCAGATCAGCATGAAGAAACTGAAGATGCAGATGTTGCAGGTGTTGTTGTACAGGATGCTTTGGGAGGTTTCTTGGATGAAGTTGAATCTTGGATAACAGATTATGTTGCCTCTTTCCATGCAGCCCCAGGGAGAGGAGCTGGTGAGCCTTGCCAAAGAATTGGCAAAGGAGAAGTGAAGCTGAAATTGCAGATGGATGACACACAGTGGTTGAAGGAAGTCATGCAGGTACCAGTCTTGGAGATGAGTCTAATTTCTTCAGGAAATTTGGGTGATGGGAGATGTACTGTAACTCTCACAACGGATACACTTGAATTAGATGGTGGTAATAAAGTAGGTATCCTTTATCTATCTACTTATATTGCTGATTCACCTTTTGTTATAGAGATGTGGCTTCATAGACTTAGTCACATATTTAGAAGGAGAATGCAGGTTCTGAAGCGGAAGACAGATGCTTTTGACAAGCTAAAGAACTGAAAAGCCTTGGTGTTCATGGAGGAGATGACGGACAGAGATCAGGTGAGGGAACTGAATTATTCTGAGCAGAGCAGGGTTGATTTGATTAGGATTTTGATCCATGGAGAGCTCGCGGGTAAAAAGTTATCACTCACAGACGAACACAGGTACCGGCGTTGGTCAGACAGTAACCGACGTCGACAACAGGAAGACCGACGTCGGTCATGAAGGAACCGACGTCAGTAGAAAGGATACCGGTGTCGGCCAGGGAAACGACGTCGGCAGTCAGGGTCAGTGCAAGGAACCGACATCGATCGGGAGCAGACTGGGAGATGGCCGAGATCGGTCACTGGAACGGATATTGGGCGGACAGCAAGCTGTCAATAAGTCTCAAACGCTCATGTAGAGGTCAGAAAGGGTAAGTGAACCTCATATTCGTTGTTCACCTTCTTTATATTGCTTATTGATGGTCAAGAACCAGGAAGATGGAAGAAGCAATGCAGGTAGAATCCAAATACAGTGGGAGCTTGGCATGGATGAGGAGCGTGAGTCCTTGGAGAAGAACCAAACAGGTATTTGTTGGTAGAGTTGTCAGCTGGAAGAAAGAACTGAGAGACGAGATGGATTCCTATTTTAAAGAAGAGAGTGAACGGATACAAGAGACGAAAGGCCAAGGTATAAGGTCTTGAAGAAGCTGCAGGACAGTGGTACAGGGTTTGACAGGTGGATGACTAAGCATGGCTTCAGTCAATGTCAGTGTAACTATTGTGGTTTTATTCTTACCAGGTGGATGATGAGTCGTGACATTATCCAGTTACTGTATGTGGATGGTTTGCTAGCAGGTTTTGTACATACAGGGATTTGCTGAGCTAAAAAGTAAGGTTAGTTCAAAGGCGTGTCATGGAGAATTTGGAGCAGCAAAATTCTTTGGCATGAGAGACATGGAGATTTTATCTCTAGTGGGAGCTGATGTGAAGACGGTGTTGGCGAGGTTCATTACGTAGGATGCAGAATCAAAAAGCACACCAAGGCTGGACAGTTCAAGCTTAGCTTGAAACAGGGTTCGAAATCACATGAGGTCTATTGTAGACCTGAGTTTTCCCAATCAGTGGGGGTTGTCAGAAAGTATGGATCCAATTCGGAGGAGTACTGGAGGACAGTTCAGTGGGACTAGCAGCAGGGATTCTTGTTATGCAGGGTCAAGTTCTTCACTACATGGATATGTAGGTTCGGATGTGGCAGGTTACTTGAATGACAGGTATAGCATCACAGGTTGTGTGGTGGTTGGTCTTCAGGATTGATCTTGAAGAGGGATACAAGCCAGGAAATAGATTAGATGGGCTACAGATATAGGTACAGGTGTAGTTGTTTATCTCCAAGTGGGAGATTATTAGGTTGTGGAGCTAAAAGCTTCACTGATGCAGACATGGAGGAGGTTGCAGAAGAGTTGCGGAGTATCACAGACATCGGCGTCAGTTAGGCCAACCGACGACGGCAGGAAGCAGACAGAAGGAAACTGACGTCGGTCATGGATCGGCCAGCGTCGGCACCCCCAGACAGACAGGGACTGACGTCGGTCACCTGTGGTTCGAGCTGCGAGTATATTACGGGCAGTTGGCTGACGAACCAAGTGTTTGCATGTTTAGAGCTAATTTTAGACTGAGAGCTACGGATTTAATTATTGTATTAGATGTCTAATTATTGTTTGGATGAGATCTATATAATAGACTCATAGTTGTATTGTAAAAGTGTGCTAGAAAGCCATAGAGATTTTAGAGAGAGCTAGTGTAGCTCCTCCTAGTTCCAAAGGGGTGCTGAGTGTGTATGATCAGGGAGAGTTGAAAGGTCTGCAAGGTCAAGGAGTTGATCCACCGGGGTACTGGTTGAAGAATCATAAGGACTTGGTGAGGCAAGGACAAAGGTTCTTCAGGGGTGTAGAGATATCTACATGGTGAGTAAGGTCTAGTGATTTGCAGGTAGCAGCAGAGAGCAGGAGATCTACTTGGAGTACGGATGTGTACTTGGTGAACTGGCAGCATGTTACTGACTGGTTGGAGAGGTGAACATCAATTCTATATTGGAGTTGATTGTTGGGACCGAGGGAGAGAGGGAAGAAGGTCTTGAGGTGTGGCGAACCTTTGAGGTGGAAGAAGAAGTGGCATCTTCCTTATTGTATATTCTTCTGAGTGATTATTAATACAATTGTGTATTGTCTCTCATATTCCTGTGTTGTTTCATATTTCTAGTTACTTATTGATTCTGGTATAATTTTGCGTTTAGTTGCTAATACAAGAAGTAATCACATGAGTTCTAATTAGTAGAGCAAGATCCTGACTCAGTAGGGATCGGAGCATGTTTATTATTCGTGGTTCCCCTGACAAGTGGTATCAGAGCTTTTGGTTGGGTTACTAACAGGTGGTTTCAGATCTGGTAGTGTTTGTTGATTACAAGTTACTCACAGGGGTTTCTGATTGAGTGGGAGTATAGCAATGGCAGAAGGAAGTAAGCTACGAATGGAGAAACTGAATAGCACGAATGGTCTGATTGATAGAAAGAAAGAGCAGGTAATAAAAGACATTGTTGGTTGGTAGCAGATCAGCATGAAGGAACTGAAGATGTAGATGTTGCAGGTGTTGTTGCACAGGATGCTTTGGGAGGTTTTTTGGATGAAGTTGAATCTTGGATAACAGATTATGTTGCCTCTTTCCATGCAGCCCTAGGGAGAGGAGCTGGTGAGCCTTGCCAAAGAATTGGCAAAGGAGAAGTGAAGCTGAAATTGTAGATGGACGACACACAGTGGTTGAAGGAAGTCATGCAGGTACCAGTCTTGGAGATGAGTCTAATTTCTTCAGGAAATTTAGGTGATGGGAGATGTACTGTAACTCTCACAGCGGATACACTTGAATTAGATGGTGGTAAGAAAGTAGGTATCCTTTATCTATCTACTTATATTGTTGATTCACCTTCTGTTGCAGAGATGTGGCTTCATAGGCTTAGTCACATATGTAGAAGGAGAATGCAGGTTCTGAAGCGGAAGACATGTTTTTGACAAGCTAAAGAACTAGAAAGCCTTGGTGTTCATGGAGGAGATGACAGATAGAGATCAGGTGAGGGAACTGAATTATTCTGAACAGAGCAGGGTTGATTTGATTAGGATTTTGATCCATGGAGAGCTCGCGAGTAAAAATTTATCACTCACAGACGAACACAGGTATCGACGTCGGTCAGACAGTAACCAACATCGGCAACAGGAAGACCGACGTCGGTCATGAAGGAACCGATGTCGGCAGAAAGGATACCGGGTCGGCCAGGGAAATGACGTCGACAGTCAGGGTCAGTGCAGGGAACCGACATCGGTCGGAAGCAGACTGGGAGATGGCCGAGATCGGTCACTGGAACGGATATTGGGCGGACAGCAAGCTGTCAACAAGTCTCAAACGCTCATGTAGAGGTCAGAAAAGGTAAGTGAACCTCATATTCGTTGTTCACCTTCTTTATATTGCTTATTGATGGTCAAGAACCAGGAAGATGGAAGAAGCAATGCAGGTAGAATCCAGATATAGTGGGAGCTTGGCATGGATGAGGAGTGTGAGTCCTTGGAGAAGAACCAAACAGGTATTTGTTGGTAGAGTTGTCAGCTAGAAGAAAGCACTGAGAGACGAGATGGATTCCCGTTTTAAAGAAGAGAGTGGACGGATACAAGAGACGAAAGGCCAAGGTATAAGGTCTTGAAGAAGCTGCAAGACAGTGGTACAGGGTTTGACAGGTGGATGACTAAGCATGGCTTCAGTCAATGTCAGTGTAACTATTATGGTTTTATTCTTACCAGGTGGATGATGAGTTGCGACATTATCCAATTACTGTATGTGGATGGTTTGCTAGCAGGTTTTGTACATACAGGGATTTGCTGAGCTAAAAGGTAAGGTTAGTTCAGAGGCGTGTCATGGAGAATTTGGAGCAGCGAAATTCTTTGGCATGAGAGACATGGAGATTTTATCTCCAGTGGGAGCTGATGTGAAGACGGTGTTGGCGAGGTTCATTACGCAGGATGCAGAATCAGAAAGCACACCAAGGGCTGGACAGTTCAAGCTTAGCTTGAAACAGGGTTCGAAATCACATGAGGTCTATTGTAGACCTGAGTTTTCCCAATCAGTGGGGGTTGTCAAAAAGTATGGAGCCAATTCGGGGAAGGAGTACTGGAGGGCAGTTCAGTGGGACTAGCAGCAGGGATTCTTGTTATGCAGGGTCAAGTTCTTCACTACATGGATATGTAGGTTCAGATGTGACAGGTTACTTGAATGACAGGTATAGCATCACAGGTTGTGTGGTGGTTGGTCTTCAAGATTGATCTTGAAGAGGGATACAAGCCAAGAAACAGATTAGACGAGCTACAGATACAGGTAAAGGTGCAGCTATTTATCTCCAAGTGGGAGATTGTTAGGTTGTGGAGCTAAAAGCTTCACTGATGCAGACATGGAGGAGGTTGCAGAAGAGTTGCGAAGTGTCACAGACACCGGCGTCGGTCAGGCCAACCGACGACGGCAGGAAGCAGACAGAAGGCAACCGACGTCGGTCATGGATCGGCTGACGTCGGCACCCCCAGGCAGACAGGGACCGACGTCGGTCACCTGTGGTTCGAGCTGCGAGTATATTACGAGCAATTGGTTGACGAACCAAGTGTTTGCATGTTTAGAGCTAATTTTAGACTGAGAGCTACGGATTTAATTATTGTATTATATGTCTAATTATTGTTTGGATGAGATCTATATAATAGACTCATAGTTGTATTGTAAAAGTGTGCTAGAAAGCCACAGAGCTTTTAGAGAGAGCTAGTGTAGCTCCTCCTAGTTCCAAAGGGGTGCTGAGTGTGTATGATCAGGGAGAGTTGCAAGGTCTGCAAGGTCAAGGAGTTGATCCACTGGGGTACTGGTTGAAGAATCATAAGGACTTGGTGAGGCAAGGACAAGGGTTCTTCAGGGGTGTAGAGATATCTACATGGTGAGTAAGGTCTAGTGATTTGTAGGTAGCAGCAGAGAGCAGGAGATCTACTTGGAGTACGGATGTGTACTTGGTGAACTAGCAGTGTGTTACTGACTGGTTGGAGAGGTGAACATCAATTCTGTATTGGAGATGATTGTTGGGACCGAGGGAGAGAGGGAAGGTCTTGAGGTGTGGCGAACCTTTGAGGTGGAGGAAGAAGTGGCATCTTCCTTATTGTATATTCTTCTGAGTGATTATTAATACAATTGTGTATTGTCTCTCATATTCCTGTGTTGTTTCATATTTCTAGTTACTTATTGATTCTGGTATAATTTTGCGTTTAGTTGCTAATACAAGAAGTAATCACATGTGTTCTAATTAGTAGAGCAAGATCCTGACTCAGTAGGGATCAGAGCATGTTTATTGTTTGTGGTTCCCCTGACAACAGTGAGATTGGTTTATTTCAGTAGGTACATGTTGGCATTCAGGTGATGACACTTCAGGGGTTGTTTGGTGATGACGGGGATGTTAGGCAATTTTATCCATGGGATCCAGGCGGTATGATTATTGCAGTTATTTATAGCTTGGAATTGTAGGTTCAGAACGTTTTTCTTTTTTAGATGAATACTTGGGATACAACCAGGTGTTAGTAAAGAAAGAAGATCAGTACAAGACTGTCTTCGCCAATAAATAGGGCACATATGCTTATCATAAGATGCCTTTTAGCCTATCAAATGTTGGGGCCACTTTTCAAAGAGCAATGAACATGGCCTTTCAAGGATTGTTGAATCAAATGGTGTTGGTCTACTTGGATGACATCACAATTTTCTCCAAGGATGCCAACAAACACATGGAACAGCTGAGTTTGATCTTTGAGAGATGTAGAGAGTATGAGATCTCTTTGAATCCCAAAAAATATGTGTTTGTTGTTCATGAGGGCAAACTCTTGGGACACATTGTCTCAAAACAAGTATTAGCTATTGATCCTAATAAAATAAGTGTCATCTTGACCTTATCCTTACCCAAGCATTAGAAGGGACTTCAAAGTTTCCTTGAAAAAATAAATTTTGTGAGAAGGTTTATACCTAGTTTTGCAAACTTGGTCAAGCCCATCACTACTATGCTGAAGAAGAACCAAGTGTTCACTTGGTCAAATGAAGGTAAATCAACATTTGAGGCTATAAAGCAGGACATTGCCCAAGTACCCACACTCATGAATCCTGATTTCTCAAGAGATTTCATATTGTATGCCTTTTCCAATATTGATAATATATTAGCTACGTTGATGCAAAAGAATGGTGAAGAACTTGAGCAGCCAATAGCATTTTTCAGTCGGGGACTTGAGGGGTATGAGGTGAGGTATACTTTCATAAAAAATAAGTCTTTGCAGTGGTAAGAAGCATTAAAAAGTTCAGGCCAATGCTCTCTAATAACAAAATTTATCTTATGGTGTTTCATCCTAGAGCGAGAGACTTCCTTCTTAACAAAGACTTGAACGAAAAGAGAGATGGATGGATTACCAAGGTCATGGAGTATGACGTGGAGATCAAGGTCACTAAGCTAGTAAGAAGTAAAGGCTTGTGTGAGCATATGGTCGATGACCTTCATGAAGACAAAGAGGTTACCTTGGTAACACAAGATAACCCACAAATAGATGCACCTCCACCTCACACTAGTTGGCTCCAGGATATGACATGTTTCTTGATAACAAGTGAGTGCCCTCAGGGTATGGACAAGGCAAAAACAAGGTATTTTAGACTTCAATCGATACCTTATGCATTGGTTGATGGGGTTTTATTCAGAAATGACCCCAATGGAGTGCTCCTAAGGTTCTTTGATAATGACCAAATAACCAAGCTTTTGGAGCAATTCCATGATGGACCTCTAGGAGGTGATTTTGCACCTAAAACTACAACAACAAAGATAATGAGGGCTGGTTATTACTTGCCCAACCTCTTCAAAGATGTGTATGCATGGGTAAGAAAGTGTCAAAAGTGTGATTTCTTTATGGGTAAGAAAGATTAACAGCCCTTCCTCTCAACCTAATTCAATTAGAGCAACCATTCATGCAATGGGGGCTAGATTTCATAGGAATGATCAACCCTCCATCAAGTTCAAGACATAAATGGGTGCTTACTGCAATTGAATACTTCACCAAGTGGGTGGAAGCCATTGCATTGAAAGAAGCTAATGAAGGTGCATTCCTAGACTTCTATGACAACATTGTGACCAGGTATGGTGTTCCATCCACTATCATCTCTAATAATGCATTAGCATTCCTTGGTCTGAAAATGAGTGAATGGGCTCTCAAGATGGGCATCTACCTCAGCACCTCTTCCAACTATTATCCTTAAGAAAATGGACTGGCTAAGTCCACAAATAAAAATTTGCTAAGAATCATCAAGAGAACTATGGAAGAGAATTAGAGGACATGGCACACTAAACTAAAGACAACCTTGTGGGCTGACAGGGTGACTCCTAAAGCTACCATTGGCAATTTTCCATATGTCTTAGTATATGGAAGGGAGGCCAAGTTGTTTATTTATTGAGCTACCTGCATTAGAACTAGCCCATCAGCTGGAGTTGATGGAAGATGAGCCCATGCATGTGAGATTGGCAGAACTCATGGAACTTGAAGAAATGAGGGACCTTGCAATGAAAACACTAGAGTCACATCAAGCTCAGGTCAAGAAAGCCTTTGACAAGAGAGCCATAGCAAGGGACTTCAAGGAAGGAGACCTAGTCCTGAAGTGGGATTCAACGAGGCCGAGCTAGGCAACCATACCAAATTTGACAGCTTGTGGAGTGGTCCTTATTTGATCCATGGATACAAACAACATAACGCTTTTTAGCTGGCCCAACTAGATGGAGAGGTACTACCCATCCCAGTCAATGGGATTCATCTAAAGCCTTTATATTAGAAGATTTTGCATCCATTGTATATATTGTACATTGTGTATAGTTTTTCATGTTTTCTCTTAAGTGCCTTGTCCACATCTTTTCAGTTGTGTGTTTCCTTTCCCTAAGTGTCTTGGGCACAATGGTTATTTTGTTCTTGTTGTCCTTGTTGCTTTAAGAGGAGGTTTCTAGATAGGGTCAGCCTTGTCAAAGAAAGCAATGACTCTGTGCCCAATGGATTGGATGAGGCAAATGAGTTGGTTTCTCAACATAGCAGGCATGTTTCCCTGTAAGTCTCCAGAAATATTGGCTAATTTTAGGCGCACATACCAAAATTATGATTGGTTTAAAGAGATGGACACAATAAAGAAGAAGTGGAGGACCAGAAGAAGAAGAAGTGCAAAGGTTCATTTCTTTTAGGATTTTTTTTTCACTAAGTATTTTTTTTTGGAGTTTTATTTGGGCTAAGTGTTGGAATTTCTTTGGACATTTTGCCCGAAAGAAAAGTTTCGAAGGGCAAGTTACTTCTTTTGACTAAGTGTCAGGAATTGTTTCAAACATTTTTTTCGAAACAATTCTTCCGAAGGGCACTTACAAAATTTCCAAAGGGTTATTCAAGGCAAAGTGAACCAAACAAAAAAGTCGAAGGGTACTTTTTCCTTTCAAAAAAGGCATCAAAAATTCTTTCGAATGGCAATTACAAAATTTCCAAAGGGTTATTCAAGGCAAAGTGATCAAAGCAAAATCATCCGAAGGGGCATTTTTTAGAGTTTTGAAAGGTACTTTCCCTTCAGAAAAGACACTTAACAAAACTTGAAGAAATTTGCCTGAAGAAATAAGTTTAGAAGATTTGTCTGAAGGAATAAAGTCCATTTTCAAAATGCCAAAGGAATTTCTTCGAAAGCCAAAATGTCCAAAGAAATGGCCGAAAACAAAAGTCCAAAGGAATTAATGATGGGCCCACAAACGTCAAGTTTGAACCCCTCCAAGTAGTTGTTGCCTTTGGTCAAGTTTTTAAAAAGGTTCATCAAGATTGCCGCGAGATTGACACTTGTCAAGATCTAACAAGGAAATCAACAGACGAGAAAACGCAAAGTTTTTAAAAGGATCCTAGTGGGATTTCGACAGCCAATCAATAGAAAATGCCGAGAATTTCTCCTTTCAAATCCAATGACGTGATCTACAGCTCGCAGTCAGAACATGTAAAGTGGTCAAACTAAGAATAGATGCGTCCAGGTGGAGCAACGGACATGCAAAGTGAAGAAGCACACCAAGTTTTAAATGCAAAAGATCAAATCATTTACACTTGGTGGGAACATGCAGCTCCTTGTGACATGGCTCTCTCAGCTCCAATCAAGGGAGACTTGAATGCACGAGGGGCTCAAAAATATTTGCGGTGATCTTGGATGGCTCATCTCATGGTCAAAGCATTTGCAAGGACATAGTGATGATTGCGGCCATTTACGACCCCTCTCTTTGTTTTTGCATGCAAGCCTCCTCTTTTCTCATTTCTTTCTATTATATATAGAGGCTTTTGAGCCTAAAAAGATATCCTCATTTTGACAAGGAGAAACCCTATCAAAAATTTGTAAGAAAGACCTTTTGAAGCAATAAAAATTAATTTTTACCTATCTCTTGCCTAAAAATTATGCTTAGCAAGCTTGTGCATGATGGCCTTGTGAAGAAGTGTTCTTCCATGTCCATTGTCTTTTCTTACCTATTTGAAGGTGTTTTCAAGTTAGTTTCAAGTCTAAACTTGAGCTCTTTCTGCCATTAATAGACGCTTGGTGTGAATTTTTAAATTCCTCTTTGCTTCATGTATTGTTTGGTGAGCCTAGTTTATGAAACACTTATGCAAATTAACTAGTTTGTGAGTTGTGTGAGCAAGAACTATCTTATGCTGAATTAGTGTTTATTTCATGTTTATGTGAGTGTCAATCAATTTTGTGTATCACCCATTTAGCTCTCTTAGTTACCCTATACCCCCTCTCTACCTCTTTTCTAAGTAACAACATTAGTTTAGGTGATCTACCAAGAGGAAGCCAGCCTTCTCTGGAGGTTCAACCTCACTACAAGATACCCACAGCCTGTGGTTGTTTCTATATTGTAGCTGGGAGTGAGAGAGCCTAAAAAACTCTCCCACAAGGGTGCAATTCTAGACTACAACATGTCCTAGAAATCTAGATCAATAGTATCTTTCCGATATCTTTTAGATGTTACACTTTGAAGTGAACATACACACCACCTACTCTGAGGCTAAGTGCACACCACAAAGTGGGGCAAAAGATGGTAACCTAAAATGGCCCCATGACCTTTATTTTATGTTGATTTATGTTGGTTTTGCATAGTTGTTTATGTATAGCTAATTTGGTACAAATCAGGAAAAATTGGTACTTTGGTCAACTTTTGAATCCTAAAATTCTCATTGTGTTTTCCTAGAGCATCTTTTGCCTGATAATTTTGTACTTTAGTTCCCCCTATTTGGATCGTATTATATGGTCTTGGTGGTTGTTTTCCTCTCCCCCTTTAACCAAATGGTCATGTTTGTCCCTTTCTGCATTCCCCAATTCTAGTTGTTGGAAGTTTAGACACGTATATCGATATTTCCAAATTTGAATTCAAATTCAGCTATAAATAAACAAGTGTTGTACTTCATTTGATCAACGAATATACACTTAACATTGAACATAATGTCGATACATGAAAGGCATATTTTTGTTGCTCGTGATTCCCAATAATTTCATTGTTCTACTACACGAGACCTCATTATTAGATGGTTAGTTAGTAGACATTAGCCACCCAAACTCTAATGTAGGTCCCTAATTTATTTTCTTTGACAATCTAGGTAAGAAATTTAGCCATTGTAGGTACACAAGAGTCATAATGCATAAATTGAGGGCAAGGAAACGTTGAGGAGAAGTAGGCGAGCAAACCCATAAACATATATTATTGTTGTGGACATGTTGCTAAGAACATAAATTTGCACTCTAGACATCTACCACGAGCGAATTGTACAATTGTAACCTTTTCCAATCAAATACACATTTCTCACTGACAATTGTCATAACTTCATTACACATTTCTAAGTTCTAATTTTTTATAAAAGTCTCTTCCAATATTCTACATCAAAATATGTCATTTATAACCATCTATATTTAATATATTATTCTATTTATTAACTGGATATTATTATTGTAGTATGCATTTAATATGAATGTTTAATTAAATATTATTTATTTATTATAATTCTAATAAATAAAAGATAAATTACAATAAAATTGTATTACACGTAATTAAACACTAATAGATGTTTTCTAATAAATGTATTCCCTCCTTAAAGGAGATCAAAAATATAATATGATTAAAAAATAATATGAAATATAAAATTAATATCATAGATAATGATATTAATCTCTACAAATTAAAAGTATTTAAATTGATAGCCACAATGAATAGTCAACTTCTCATGGACATCACAAAATTGGACTAATATTAAATTGTTTAAAAATCATAAAATCGATAGACATGGAGTTCTATCTTTGACATTTTCCATTAAATATTGTCGGCCACTCAAAGCTACACATCACTGTGCTAAGACACGTTTCAAAAGTGGATTTCATTTTTATTCCAGGTTTTGTAAGTGTTTATCAAATTTAAAAAAAAAAAAAAAAAAGTAGCTATGGTTAATATATGAAAAATGTCCCATAAAACTTAGTCTTTATTTTTGTATTGAGCAAATTTACATGTGAATTTATAATCTAAATTTAATGTAATAAAATGATATAAAATATATATATATAGTACAATATCATCACACCAAAAAAAAAATTATCAAATATTTTTTTATTGAATTACAAAGAATTGATGTAATTAAATTAAATTTGTAAATATGTCATACAAATTGAAAGCAGAATTTAAATATGATAAACAATCTTAATTATTGTGATTTTTTAAATGACAGTGATTTATTAAACATTACCTTTTAAATGTTAGAATAATTGATAATAAAATAAAGAAATATTAAATATAATATATATTTATTATAATGTTCTAGAGTTGTTTTTTTTTTACAGTTTGCCCAAACATATCATCTTGCATCTAATATGGTTTAAAGATGAGCCTCTTATTTTGTAACAAATATATAAATCTTAAAAAAATTGTTTTAGGTGACTTTAAGGAGGAGAGCCAAATGGTTTTAGAGCTTAGAGGAGGAGTTAGATTTGATGTCAATCATATGTACAAATGTCTAATATCATTAACACAAATCTTCAAAATTGAATTTAATGTTACATAATCACAAAAAATGACAAAGATTCATAATACAAAAAACGTATCTTATAAATAATTATGATAATAAATTATTAAGCATTATTTCACGATCAAAAAATAAATATAAATATAAATAAAATGTAAAAATGTCAATGTATTCTTCCTTTATCACATATCATCATATAATTAAAACAAAAAGTGTTCCACCACAAAATACACCTATACATGATCATGTTCTAATAATATTTTTTAATTCAATAAAAAAAAATTTAAGACAATAATATATATAATAAATTATATTAATTATTTAAAAAAACAATCAATTCTCTATTAACTAAGTAGTGTCTTTCATTAATTATTCACTTTAAAATGGCCATAATGAATAGGCAAAGTGATTTTCACGTGTAAAATTTTATGCCATAAATACCTTTTAGAGAGGCTTTATGGCATTCGTTAGACTTCTTACGGGTAACTTTATCTTTAGATACAATAATAAATAAATAAATATTTTTTAATATTTAAATGTTAAATTTTAAAATTAATAAGATATTTTGTTTAAATTTTGAAGAGGAAAAATTATTTATTTGAAAAATTCCTTTAAAACGTTTTTAGGTGGGACTAACAATATTATTATTTGGAAATTTTATGGATTATTGATTTCAATTTACGTACAAACTTTTGGATGTTATGGTTCCTTTTCTAAATATATTCTGAATGAAATGAAATGGTTTTAATTATGTCCACGATAAACCACCAATTACATTGAGCGCTACAACCAATCAAGAATTCTTAAAATCGGATATATCTTTTAGAATGCTGCTCAACCTCTTATGAAACACTTTGAAAACTTCAAAATGTAAAACGCTTAGAAACTTCAAAAGCCAAAGAGTGGCTACCAATTGCAAACTTTTAACATTAATTTTATCACTATGATGTCAAAGGATCAATTTCCAGCGTTATCAACTTGGTTTCTTTGTACTCTTTACAGCATTTCATGTTTGTTACAAGCAGCTCAAGTAATAGCAGTCACAGATCCAACGGAAGGCAAGTTCAGTTATTTTATGTTTAGTAGCTTGAAATTTATTGACTATTCCTGAAATTTCTGCCATCTTTTTTGTTGTTAAATTTAATGTTAACCATTTTGGTCCTACAGGGCAAAAATCGGTCTCCTTTTTTCCTTGCTGCCCTGAGCCGTCAATCTTGAATGTATTCCCCCTCCTGCAATTGTGCCATTTCCCTTTGTAGTAGCCTTGCTCTGTAAAGAGCCAAGTGACTTGAGCTTTGTAGATGTTTCGAGTTGATCTGGAGGTTTATTTCGCTGTGGGCAGCTAGTTTTCACAAGCCTTTTGGCAAAGGAATGGGCCAACTTCAAAGAAATATAAGTCTTTTACAAAGCTCCGAGGATAAAGTGCCCTTGCGGAGGGCAGTCGGATTACAAACTGGACCGTTCCAGCAGGTTGCGGAGGGCAATTATGGACCCAAAAGTGCCCTTGCGGATGGCAGAGAGCACCTTCGAAAAAATGATAAGGCAGAAGGCCGAAAGGTAAGTTTCCCTTCGGAGAGAATCCTTGCAAAAGACAAAGGATTTCTTCAGACTTTTGGTCCGAAGAAAATTCATGTGGAGCCGAAGGATGAATTCTTTCGGACAAAGTACCCGAAGGAATTCCTTCGAACATTTTGTACGAATGAATTTGTCGAAGGAATTTCCCAAAGAAAAAGACCGAAAGAACAAAAGGCCGGGACTTTGAAGGGAGGATTTCCTTCGGAGATTTTGTCCAAATGAATTCAGAAGACAAGGAAGCCCGAAGGAGCCCGAAGCGTAAGTGCCCTTGCGGGGGACTCCCAGCAACCCAAAAGGGGACCTTTTCCAAGCTCCGAAGGGACACCTTCCCTTCGGAAAGGTTCAATTGCAAAAGGCCGAAGGAATACAAAGGGCCGAAGGAATTGCCAAAGGGGTGACGGGCCCAAGAACGTCAATTTCAACGTAGCGAACTAGCCGTTGGTAGTTCATACGTCTGGTGACGGGTGCACACACGTCAAATTCAAGGCAACAAACTAGTCATTTGCTTTCAAATGGCGATGGGCCTACGGACGTCTAATTTACGATGATGAAATAGCCGTTTGGTTTTTGAATAGTGACAGGTCAGCAGACGTCAATTTTGGCAGGATGCATCGGCCGTTGAGGAGAAGCCAAAGGACTAATGCGTTCACGACAAGTGGCTCGAAAGAGCTCGAATGGCGCAGGCCCGACGGAATTCAAAGGACCAAGTGACCTTATAGCAGCACTGCTAAATGTTGACGCTGTGGATTGCACCCTTGACAGAAAGCTGAGCTTATCTCTTCCACGCGGCACAATGGAGACTCCCCTCTTGCTGTGGGTCTGGCAAAACTGAGGGAAGAATCTCTAGATAAGGGCTAGCTCCCTTTGATGCATCTCTGAAGTCTTTTACTACTACTGCTAATAATGGGGAGGTGAAAAGGGAGAAGGATATCACTGAAATAAAACCTATCTAAATGGTGATGCACCAAAAAATGATTGATCTACTTAACTTTGACATACACTTTTCATCAAGAACAAGCTAATATACACTTCATTTGACATGAGAGAACTCTTCTGCATCAGTGTTTCAATCAGGGGTCCTCTAGAGATACAGGGAGGAAGAACTACCAGAGGTGTTCTAAGACACACTATGGCAGCCTGTTTACATGCGCCTATACTCTGCTGTGGACACTTCTTGTTGACCTGTTTACATGCGCCTATACTCTGTTGTGGACACTTCTTGTTGACCTGCAAAAGAAGAAACTCACAATACACTAGACATGCTGGAGTCATTCTGTGAAAGCATGAAAGAAAATGACTTAACACAAGAAAAAACCATAGACATATGCAAAAGTGCAAACTGAAATGGAGGTAAAAATGCTATGTCTTGATTCAAGGTAAAATCTTGCAGGGCTTCGCCATACAAGCTGAGAGATATCTTCCTCTCTTGGAGGTTACAATATATATAGCATGAAAAGAAAAACTTCTGGTGCCTTCCAGAACAAGCAGCCCATGTTGCGTTGAATGCCTTGGAAATAGAAAACTTGCACATGCTGGTGTCATCCTTCTAGAAACGGCCTGGGAGAACCATGTTGTAGATGTCGCAAGTCTTGACTTTACAGCTTAAACCGTCTTAAATGTTCTTGCAAAATCATGGGTCGCTTTGTCTCATCTGCAGCAATAACTACCTGTGCCAACGCTTTTTGTGTGCCACACTGTTTTCTATCTCTTTCCTGGCAACTCGGCTTTCGGGTTATCTTTCGTCTTTTCCTGGCTCTTCGGGCTCCTTTCTCGACGGGTCGCTGAGTTTACTTGCGGGTCTTATGCCCCTTTGAATTCCGTTGAGCCTGTGCCATTCGAGCTCTTTCGGGCCACTTGTCGTGAAGGCATTAGTCCTTTCGTTTCTCCTCAACCGCTGATGCATCCCATCAAAATTGACGTCTGCAGTCTTGTCACTATTTGAAAACCAAATGACTATTTCATCACCGTAAATTTGACGTCCGCAAGCCCATCGCCATTTGAAAGCCAACGGCGAGTTTGCTGCCTTGAATTTGACGTGTGTGCGCCCGTCACCAGACGTTTGAATAGCCAACGACTAGTTTGCTACATTGAAATTGACGTTCTCGAGCCCGTCACCCCTTTAGCAATTCCTTCGGCCCTTTGTATTCCTTTGGCCTTTTGCAATTGAACCTTCCCAAAGGGAAGGTGTCCCTTCGGAGCTTGGAAAAGGTCCCCTTTTGGGTTGCTAGGAGTCCCCCGCAAGGGCGCTTACCCTTCGGGCTCCTTCGGGCTTCCTTGTCTTCTGAATTCCTTCGGACAAAATGTCCGAAGGAATTCGTTCGGACATTTTGTCCGAAGGAAATCCTCCCTTCAAAGTCTCGGCCTTTTGTTCTTTCAGTCTTTTTCTTCGGGAAATTCCTTCGACAAATTTCTTCGGGCACTTTGTCCGAAGGAATTCATCCTTTGGCTCCACATGGATTTTCTTCGGACCAAAAGTCCGAAGAAATCATTTGTCTTTTGCAAGGATTCTCTCCGAAGGGAAACTTACATTTCGGCCTTCTGCCTTGTCATTTTTCCGAAGGTGCTCTCTGCCCTCCGCAAGGGCACTTTATCCTCGGAGCTTTGTAAAAGACTTATATCTCTTTGAAGTTGGCCCATTCCTTTGCCCAAAGGCTTGTGAAAACTAGCTGCCCACAGTGAAATAAACCTCCGGATCAACCCGAAACATCTACAAAGCTCAAGTCACTTGGCTCTTTACAGAACAGGTCTACTACAAAGGGAAATGGCACAATTGCAGTAGGGGGAATACATCCAAGATTGATGGCTCAGGACAGCAGGGAAAGAAGGAGACCAATTTTTGGCCTGTAGGACTAAAATGGCCAACACTTTCCATTAACATATTGAGGCACTCCATTACCCAGCTACTGGCCCCTTTGCTGTCTGTGGTGTGAATTATTCTTCCAACAAAACTAGTGTTTTTCCTGTTCTCTTCCCATTAGCATGTTGAGGAACGCTGTTACCCTGTTACTGGCCCCTCTGTGGTCCGTAGTGTGCATTATTCTTCTAACAAAACAAGTGTTTTTCCTGTTCTCTTAAAGCAAGAGAGATACTATGTAGATATCTTTTATCGGTGAATCTTGGTTGAGGTTGTAGAACCTATTTTTCTTCTTACAGAATGGTCTCTGGCTGGACAAAACAGAAGAAATTCCAGAAGAACTGGCAAATCTGACTCGCCTTTTTGTTCTGTAAGTTTGCTACTCGTAGGTTTGTTAGTTTATGTTCCACTTGTCTGGCTGATGAAAACATTGATTTTCTCCATGTGGAAGGACTGGTTAGAAATTCTCTATCAGAAAAAAGAAGTTACATAAACGGATAATATTGTCATAGAAAGATTGCCTTCTTTTGGGGATAAAACTTCAAAAAGTAATATTTAGATAAACTTTTTTAATTTTGTCCAATATCCTGATAGATGGATCTGTGAATTCTGTTGGTAGGAACCTGGGCCAGAACTATTTTACTGGTCCCATTCCTGCCTTCTTGGGGAATTTCACGAACATGCAATATATGTGAGACTCTTACTCTTCCTCTAATGTTCTGCTTGTGTTAGTTGAGGCATCAACATCAAAATCAAAATCATGTTCATAAGTTAAAGTTATTTGATTCATGTCATATTGATCATCCCAATCAAATTAAAGTCTCTGGTAAAACTTTGAATTGCATCTCAATATATCTTTCCCCATGCAATGTTCCCAAACATTCATTTTTACAGGGCCCTCGGAATAAATAACTTATCTGGTTCAATACCAAAGGAGCTTGGAAATCTCTATCAACTCATCTCATTGTAAGCTCTGTCTCTCTGTCTCTCTGTCTCTCTCTCTCCATATTGCGTATTTACTTGAGGATAGTGCAAGCTGCTCTGTAATCTTTCAAAATATAATACCAAGCAGGGAAAGGGAAACATTTGTTGAACTCATCTTTTAGTTTATAGTTTCCTTTTTTATTGATCCCTAATTAGCCCGATTAGACTGATGCCTTATTCCTTAACACAAATCTCAGTTTTATGACTATATAATTTGATTATGTGCAAATTCTAGTACTATGCCTATGCTCGTTCATTCATAGAGTGTCCATATCGCATGAATTACATGATGAAGTGAGAAATGAACATGTAAATGTGGACAAGAAACATGTACATCACATGCACGAGTAGACACAAGCTTTACCATAAAGAAACCAAGTAAGGAAAAACTCTAACAAGCAGGCTTGTGCCTTCAATTCACTATCACTAATGAATGCAAGGTTACAAACAAGGCTATGACATACAACCAACAACTCATCTTCTCTGTTCTGCATCCCACTATCTCTATTCTTTGTTGCTCTCATTCCTTTATGCTCTGCAAAACCAAACTCAAACCCTAGATGACTATTCAGCTCCCATCCCAGACTCTCTGCTAACCAAAGAATATTGAGAAACTGACACAGAAATCTCCAAATGATGTACCAATCAAAAAGATGGCATACCAATTGGTATATCTTCCAAGTTGGGTGGTTGGTTTAAGTTTCTGTCTTATTTAGAGTGGGTTCGGTCCAGAACAGACCCACTGCTAGTGTTCTATTGACGTGTTTGGTCCTGCACTAACCCGTTCATGCAATTGATTGTTTCTGGGATGGATCTGGTCATGACTGAATCCATCATGTGTTATATAGGACTGGGTGGGTCTGGCATGAACCTATTTCGGAGACTTTTCTTTTCAAAACAAAATGTTAATGAAGCTTTCTTGGGCCTCCCTACTCCTTTCTAGATATTTTGCAGCCCGTTTCAAAACGTTCTAGATACCTGTACAATTCTGCTTCAGTATATAACAAGTCTAGGAGTGATCAAATAATAAATTACATAAGAATGTTGCTCTAAGTGTCATACAAGACCATGTTTTTACAACAATGGTGATGTGAGTTACATTACAAGGGGATCCAATTTGGATCACACCTCCTTAGTTAGGAGGATTTTGGTCTCCAAAATCCTCCTAACTAAGGAGGTGTGATCCAAATTGGATCGCCTTGTACTTAGTTTCCTACCATTTGGCTTTGCTTAGGGTACCCCTCAACCTTCTCCTAAAGAGCACCATTTGGCTTTGCTTGGTAAATGAGGCTTCTGTCCACCCTGCCAATACTCCCTCTCTCTTCTCCTTGTCTTCCTCACCTTCTGCTGCAGCACCACGTCTTCTTACAACTCTTCTCATGCACAAGGTGCCAAGTCTTCAAGTATATAAGGTCTGCTTCTTCATCTAAAATAGAAGGCTCAAAACAGTGTAACCTTTCCACATTTATAACTATATACATCCTCATGAATGGAGGCAGATCTAATCTCAAAGCATTTTCACTCGCTCAGAAGGACCATACCTTAAGGGCTTAAGCTTTCTTGCTTGTCATTGGAGTCTTATCTTTGCTTGAGAAAACCATAACTTGTCCCCAACCTAGAACTTATGCTCAGTTCTATGCTAAACATGATTTGCCTATGCTCAGTTCTTTGCTAATCATGATTTGCCTTGTACATTTCTTGTGACTCCTTGAGTTTGTTTGCCCTCAGAAGTAGACATTCCTCATTTTCTTACTAGCATCAAGACTCTGAATTTCTATATCTGCCCCTTATTTTCCTCTTGGCTGCCCCATCACAGCATCAGAATGATTAGGTGGTAAATACCAAAAGTATGTTTTAAAAGGAGACTTACTAGTTGATGCATTCACAACCCTGATGCAGGAATGCTGAGTATATGCCTAGTTCTCATCCCAAGTCTTAGGATGTTTCCTATTGTAACCTCCTAAGAGCTGCACCAATGTCCTATTCATCAGTTTGGTCTAATTTGTGGATAAAGCATTGTATAGCTCTTCATCCTGGTGTTCATCTTTTCCCACAAAGTGGTTCAAAACTTTCCTAAAAATCTTGCATCTCTATTTGAAGCAATGGAGTTATGAAAACCAAAGTGCACCCAAACATCAGTGAAAAATTAATTCAGATGCTTCATGCCCCTTGATGGTTTTCTTACATGGATTAAGAAATGTACAGTTTTGTTGTGCTGGTCAAATAAATAATAATAATTCTTTGACATAGGCAACCCCCAAACAAAATCTATTGATATTTTTTGGCTTACTAGTGCTACATAACATACAACCCCCTATGTACTTAGAAGTATCAGTTGCATCTTAGGCCAATAGACGTACCTTTGTAGATTTGCTGATGTCTTGATCACTCCAAACTTTCCAAATACTTTGGATGTGTTAGCTTCTCTCATAAGCTTCACTCTTTTGTTTTTAGGTAGACACAATTCTACAGCTTTTAGAGCAGTTCCTCATTTAGGTGGTACTCCCATTTGGCATCAAAATCTGCCAATCTTGCACCTTGCAATCACTGATATATGCACCAAAATATGCATCAAGTGTGCATAGTGCTCTTTTTAGGCTTCATGTGTGAATGGCTAGCTGAGATATAGTGCCCAAAGTTGTCATCAAAGATGGTCTTTACAACATATCAGCCAACTAGTTAGTGACATATTTCTTATACTCAACGATCAAATGAAATTGTTGAAGGAAAGCCATCCATTTATAATGTCTCACTTACTGAAATTTTGTTTGTACTTGCAAATATTGGAGAGGCTGATGGTTATTATAAATTATTGTTTCCTTACACAACAAGTGCATACAAATCCTTATCATACGTAGGACAGTTTATGAATGCCCCATGAAGAAGTTCAGAATGATAACATCCGGTCTTCCTCCTTGCATTAGGACTGGCCACATGGTATAGATGCTTAAGGGCTGTTGCGCTAACATGGGTGCATTTCTGATTTTATGCTTCAGTTCATCAAAAGCAACTTACTGATTCTTACTACATGGAAAAATGACTTACCTCCTGCAGCTGTGGTATGCAAAGAAGCTGAAAATGAGGAGAATGATGCTATGTGTTAGATTTATGATCAGATTTGAAATAATTAGAAATTGCAACACAATGAATAATGAACACAACAAGATAAATCTGATTTATCTTTTTAGAAGTCTGCTCTGTCTTATAAATTATACTTGTGATTGAATAAATTTATCTTGAACAATGAGGAATCATTATATATGCAAGTGAGAGGAAAGAGACACATCTCTTCAATCTCCCTGTTGGCAAAGAGACACATCACTTCAATCTCCCTGTCAGCCTCCACCAAAAGTTCAAGACGTTGGGCTGGAAGTGGGAGCCCGAAGCTGCTCCTCCAACATCAACACTCCCTCTCAGCTAGGGAGGATACTTCCAGCTACATAAGACATATCACCTCATCGTGATGTCAACCACAATGGATGACATCCATCATGGCTTTCTTAGAGTGTGGAATCAAGGGATTTCACCTCAAACTTCTCTCACAGAGAAGAACTCGTTATCAAGGGATTTCACCTCAAATTTCTCTCACAGAGAAGAACTCATTATCAAGGGATTTCACCTCGAACTTCTCTCACAGAGAAGAACTCATTATCAAGGGATTACTGATACTGAGACTCTTTCTTAGTTAAGGCTATATTCTCCACTATACCAAGCTTATCTCGAAAGTACACAAATTTTAACTTGGAGAGAGGCTTGGTGAGAATGTCTGCCGTCTGCTCATCAGTGCTGATATACCTCAACTCAATAGCTTTCCTCAATACCATATCTCTGATATAATGGTATTTGATCTCAACATGCTTGGTTCTGTCATGAAACACTGGATTGACAAAAATCTTCACATAGCTCTGGTTATCACAATGAATGATTGTAGGCTCCATTGATTGTTCAAACAATCCTGCAAGGAGCTTACGAATCCATACTACTTCCCAAGCTACCATACAAGCTGCAATATACTATGCCTCTGCTGTACTCAATGCTACAGATGACTGTTTCCTGCTGCACCAGGAAATCATAGCAGATCCCAAACTGAAGCAACATCCAGAGGTGCTCTTCCAATCAGAGACACATCCTGCCCAATCAGAATCAGTATATCCATGCAGTTTCAAGTCTACACTAGAAGAATATCTCAAGCCATATCCAACTGTGCCATGCAAATATCTTAGGATATGCTTCACTGCAACTAGATGTATTTGTCTTGGTTCACACATAAACTGACTAAGTGCACTCACTGCATAGCAAATATTTGGTCTAGTATTAACTAGATACATCAATGAACCAATCATTTGTCTGTACATGCTAGGATCCACCAGATCTGAACTAGCTGCAGCCTCTTTTAATTTCAACAAATTTGACTCCATCGGTGTAGACATCGGTTTACAATTTATCATACCAAATCTCTTCAATATGTCAGAATACTTCCCTTGACTTAGAATGATCTCATCTGGTTTCTGCCATACTTCTAAACCAAGGAAGTAATGTAAGAGATCAAGATCCTTCATTTCAAATTTTGAAGCTAACTCCTTCTTACATTTGAAAATGAGGTGATCTTCTCCGGTAATAAGAAGATCATCAACATAGAGAACCAAGATTAATGCATTGCCATCAATTAGCTTGAAGTATAGGTTTGAATCAGCATCATTCTTGGAGAAATTCAACCTCATCAAGTATCGATCAATTCTTTCGTACCAAGCACGAAGAGCCTGCTTAAGGCCGTACAAAGCCTTCTTCAATTTGCAAACATGAGACTCCTTCCCATGAACCTCAAAACCATCAAGTTGCTCAATATATACCTATTCCTCGATTACACCATTTAGAAATGCTGTCTTCACATCCATTTGGTGTAATTTCCATCCTTTAAATGCTACAATAGCAATGATGGTTCTGACGGATGTATAATGAGCAACTGGAGCAAAGGTTTCCTCATAATCTACTCCCTCTTTCTGAGAGAATCCTCTAGCCACAAACCTAACCTTGTACTTTTCAATGCTTCCATCAGCGGCATGCTTGATCTTGAAGAGCCACTTAGAAGAAACAACCGATTTTCCATCAGGTCTAGGTACGATATCCCAAACATCATTCTTGAGGATGGATTGATACTCTTCAGC
This sequence comes from Torreya grandis, assembly GCA_037957365.1. NCBI lineage: Eukaryota > Viridiplantae > Streptophyta > Pinopsida > Cupressales > Taxaceae > Torreya > Torreya grandis. Next base: position 9,993,116 of record JARHVA010000009.1, on the reverse strand, counting down.
CATAGCATCTCTCCATACTTGTTGACTAGTAGCTTCCTTAACACTAGAAGGCTTAGACTCAATAATTTGACTCATTAATAACACCTAATTTGAGAACTTATGAGGTCTCTTGCTTTCTCTAAGAGATCTTCGGGGAGCTGTATATTTTCCTGCCTCTTGCATGTTTTCTTGAGTCCATCGAGGCCTTTTCCTTACTATAACAATGTCACTAGGTCCATCAGTTGGTTCCAAAGGCTTAACTAGAACATCTTCTTCTTTTGAATCAAAAACCTCCCTCTGAATTTTAGGAGTATGGTCAACTTCCATATCCTTAGGAGACTCTTGGTCTTCATTATCTATCTCCATATGAATGCTCTTAGATATTTTGAATGCAACATCCTCTTCAAATGTAACATCCCTACTGATTTCAATCAACTTCTGACCTGGAATGTAAATTCTATAGGCTTTTGAAGTTTCACTATAGCCTAAAAATATTCCCTTCTTGCCAGAAGGATTCAACTTAGTCATTTTATCTTTTGGTATGTGAAAATATACTGGACAACCAAAGATCCTCAATTTATTTACTTCCAGCTTCACCCCTATGAAAGCTTCTTCGGGAGTCATGTTCTCTAAAATGCGGTGAGGGCTTCTATTCTGAACATAAACCGCTGTCTTAGATGCTTCAGCCCAAAGGAAGATTTGTAGATCTTGGTCATGAATCATAACTTTGGCAGCTTCTACAAAAGATCTGTTCTTCCTTTCTGCAACACCATTCTGTTGAGGGTTGTAAGGAACACAGAACTCCCTCTTAATCCCCATTTCAATGCAAAAGTTATGGAATTCATCAGAGGTATACTCCCCTCCGTTGTCGGATCTCAGAGCTTTGATCCTCTTCCTAGATAAGTTCTCTACCTGAGCTTTAAACTCTTTGAACCTCTCAAGTACTTCTTTAGATTCTTTAGATTTCAAGAAATAAATCCAAGTCTTTCTAGAGTGGTCATCAATAAAAATAATGTAATACAAGAAACCACTCAAAGAAGCAACAGCCATTGGACCACATAAATCAAAATGAATGAGATCTAGAATACATTTAGATCTACTTTCTCTGCTATAAAATGGTCCTTTAGTATTCTTACCCATGGCACAACCTTTGCAAGTACCTTCATGCTCCTGGTTGAATTTTGGAAGACCCGTGACCATCTTCTCCATGATAGGTAGAGCTCGAAAGTGTAGGTGAGCTAATCTTCTATGCCAAAGATCACACAAGCTTGAAGAATCATGTACTAATGCCTGAAGTGGACAAGTGATTAGCCTATAGAGGCTCTCATGTCTAACTCCAATTATTCGAGAAGTTTTGAAGTTGGAATTCTTCATCCACACAAGAACTTTGCCTTCGGAGAAGGCAACTTGATAATCCTTGTCTTCCAAGGCTGAAATGGAAACTAGATTTCATTTGATGCCTGGAACATAGAGAACATCACTTAACCTTAGAGTAATGCCAGATTTTAAGTGGAGAGTAGAGATTCCAATCCCTTTCACTGAATAGCTAGCATCATCTCCAATGATAACTTGTTCACTAGAATTTCTCTCCATCAAGTTTGATAAATGCTTCTTAAAACTAGTGATGTGTCGAGATGCACCACTATCAATCAACCAAGTGTTGGTGTTGGTAGGTACATTGCTTGATAATGCTGAATAGAAAAAATATTCACATGTTTCCTTCTGAGGAGAGGCATCATCAACATCTGTAATGGTGGCTTGTTGTTTAGGCTTGGAGGGACAATGTTTGGCAATGTGACCATACTTGTCACACCTAAAGCATTGGATTTTGGAGAGGTCCCTCTTCTTCTTGAAAGTGGGAGCACCATCAGTTTCATTATCTCTGTTCCTCTTGAAGAATCCTTTCTTCTCATTCTTGCTTTTCTTCTTAAATGATTGAGAGGCAAGGACATGAATGTCTTCATTGGTAGATCTTTGACCAATTTCTCTAGCGACCAATCTAGACTCTTCTTGAATGCAATCTACCCTCAATCGATCAAACTTGGGAAGTTTCGATCTTACACTGATTCCTTGAATGTAGGATTCCCATGATGAAGGAAGACCATTGAGAGAAAGCATGGTCAAGTCTTTGTCATCAACTACATGACCAATTGTAGAGAGCTGATTTCTTAATTCTGAAATCTTCACAAAGTAAGCAATAACTGTTTCTCCTTTTGCCATTTTCACATGATGTAGTTTTTGCTTCAGTGCAAGAGCCTGACTGGTGTTGTTGATTTTATACATCTCCTCCAAGGTTTTAAACATGTCCCTTGCTGTCTTCAACTTGGAGACAATCAAAACAATATGATCTTTAATGGAGTCAACCAATATCTTCTTCACCTTGATGTCTTTCTTTTTCCACTGCAACTTCTCTTCTTCCTCCAATGGTTCGGGAGCTTTAGTTTCCACAAACTCAACCAAGCCATTTTCTTCCAAGGTGAGCATGAATCTAAACCTCCATGATGTGAAGTTGGATGATCCTTCGAGTCTATCCTCAATTTTAAGATTGTTCACCATCTTGACTAAAATAGGGATAGACAAGAGATATAAAGAACAATAGAGAGTATTGCTGTAATGACAAGTCTGATCACGATCTTCATCAAACCCACTCTGATACCATGTTAGATTTATGATCAGAATTGAAATAATTATAAATTGCAAGACAACGAATAATTAACACAACAAGATAAATCTGATTTACTCTTTAGAAGTCTGCTCTGTCTTATAAATTATACTTATGATTGAATATATCTATCTTGAACAATGAGGAATCAATTATATATACAAGTGAGAGGAAAGAGACACATCTCTTCAATCTCCCTATTGGCAAAGAGACACATCACTTCAATCTCCCTTCAAGACGTTGGGCTGGAAGTGGAAGCCCGAACCTGCTCCTCCAACATCAACACTATGAACTTCCTCAAGCATTGGAAACCACCTATGAAGCTTCTTGTTTCAATCATGCTAGAAGGCTTGGGCCAATTGATAATGATCTCAATTTTTCCATGTCAATCCTCAACTCTTCTCCTCCTAGGACATGCCATAGATACATCAATGACTCTCTTGTGAATTTGCATTTTTTTTTGAGTTTGGCCTCACCTTTGTAAGCATTGAGGATGTATCTTTCCCCTTCCTAGATTAGATGGTACTTTTTTGTTCTTCTCGTGAAGATTGTATCCCTCCCGTACAAATAAGTGTTGCTAAACACTACACCATAAACATCAAGAGGAACACCATTTACTACAAATTCATCAATGAAAACCTCATTAATCCCAAACAAAACCTTGTATTGTTTGGTGACATAAATCTCTACTCCTTGCTTCACCCATCTTAAAGAATATGGATGAGAGGGTGATCATGTGCCTATAATTCAAGCCGCACTACCAGCTCTTGGGAAATTAGATTTGCTTGAGAACACAAGTCAAATAACACATCTACCTTCATCCCTTTTACTTGGATTATGATGTGTAAAAGCTTGTTCAATTCATCCTTACATTGAGTGCTGCTACTCAAACAAACCTCCTTTATTGAAGTGCAATAAATCTTGTCATCCACATCTAAAATGTTCCCGATATCTTTGCCCTCTACCATGTTTGTCATGGTTTTCTTGGATTGACCTTTCTTTTGGTTGTTGGGATGCAATTTCTAGCATTGTGCATCATAATGGATATCTACATCTTAATGGTTGAAATGTTTATTAGAATCTTTGCAAATAAGAGTGGCAATTTTCTTACCTTTCCCTTTACTCTTGAGGCTGCAACTTGCTGATTTGCAGATTTGGTAAGTCCCTTCTTTGTATCCAGGGCTATGACACATGCTTCGTTAATGGTCTTAGGACTGGCCATGGGGACTTGTTTCCTTATGTTTCTTAAAAGACCTCCAAGGTCTTGAGGAAACACATGTTCAAATCTAGAGTGCGGTAGGGGTGTACACCTTGTTGAACAATATATTTACTTTTTTGAAAAAAGATTAATATTGTATTATATATTACATTAGCCTAAAATTTTGAACATGACAAAACATAATGGGGAGGAAGGTAGAATTCCATAGAAGAGACAAAGGACAAGAAAGATTACAAATGTTGTGACTGCAAAGTTTAGGTCGTTTTCAGTCCTAACAACAAAAGCAAAGCAAAAACTAACCAAGAAACAACACTCCAGAAAAACCTATGGACCAACTATAGACTAGACCAGCACATGCATAACCACTAAAGGGCAATAAAATAGTTTGATGATCATTTATTTGTTTTGGTCTGCCTTGTACATAATATACCACATGAATGAATTCAAAATTGTGGTTGAATACAAAAAGAGGTTCTAATCATCCCAAGGGGTTTCAGGACCCTTCACCATTATGAGGGCCACCCTTGTGCAGGGTAGCTTCCAACCAAGATGGCAAGGAGTGAATTTCTCAATATTGATGAAGAGGAACCCAATTGGCTTGAAAGTGCGGGCCTGTAGCTGCATGAGTGAAGCCCTGTCTTATGGGAGTTGGTTGATAGTAATGGCGGATAGCTCTCTCTTCCTCCATCTTTTGCCTTTACCTTGCTAGATCATTGAATAGAAGTTTTTCTATGGTGTCTATTAGCTTTTTTTATTGTTGTGGGACATTTGACAACAAAAGGATGCACTTGTCTATATTTACAGTGGTGTGATCTAGCTGAGGGCTTTGAATGCCTTACTTACCAATATTGTCACTTAAAACCTTGAAGATTTTGTCCATTGTGAGTAATGCCTTGCTTATCAGAATTTTGTATTGGCTATCATCTTCATAAGGGATGTTAGCATCAGAAGCATGCATTGAGGGTTAATGCAAATTGAGGGATGTGTTGAGTGGGTGTGGGTATATAGGAATGAGGGATGGGATTATGTGTGTGACTAACATTAAAAGAATAGAAAGTTCTGACAGTTTTGGATATGGTGTTAGTAGTCCCACTAAGAGAGGGTTGGACTTGGTACATACCTGCTCAAGAGTCTTGGTTGGCTTCTAGAGCCCCTTCAACACCACAATGATAGGTCTTTTCCCCTGAATTTTACCATGCCTAATTTTTAGAATAGCTTATGTGGTTTGCATCTTAGATAATGATTTTTTAAAAATAAATGATAGTAATGGAATAAGTATACTCTTACTTTATTTACTAATTGAATCTCTATCTTTAGATTGAAGAGCAAGCCTCTGACTCCTTTGTGCTTGCGTTTTGAAATGAAAATCTAGATTTTTCTCATAGAATGTCTTCCTTGCATTGAATTCCCTCCACAATGGGCTTGATATTGAATTCACCACAGTGAAAGTCACTGATTTGAAATTGAAGGGATACTTTAAGGAGTGGATAACATTGAAAGGGATTTATTGCCATTTACTAAAGAAGTATGGTGTTTGGGGGCAGAGGAGATAACCTGCATGTGGTATGGTTAGTGTAGTAGATCAAAGAGGAGTGTAATGAATTAGAACCAGCCTGATCCATTTTCGTCTTGAAATCCTAACTCATTCCCATCTCCCATTAGGCCCTTTTTGATATAGTTGTTCAAGGCCCTAGAATCATTCATTATAGAGGACCACTACAGAAAATGACAAAGATGTGCCTTAGATAAAAAAAATTTAATAGTCACTTCATGCATTTGGGGCAGTAGTATGTCAAATCAAAAATGGAAACAGATAGAAAGAATCTAGAAACACTTCATCATAAGCAGTCTCAAAGTCAAGAATTCGGTGCCGTATGAGATCCTACTCGCTGAAATGGGGTCCTTCCCCCTAGAGGCATCGGCGATGATACGGTTACTAAGCTACTTCAAGAAGATTCAAAACATGAAGAAGCACAGGTGGCCTAGACTAATTATGGAGGAAGAGTTAACTAGAAGAAAGAACACTTGGAAGAAGCAAAATGACAAATGGGTAAAGAGGTGGGATATTAGCATGCAAGAGTGCCCAAATACTAATGAAGAAATAAAAAAATATGTGAGAAAAAAATTCAAGTGCATCATGTGGACAAAACAAATGGGCTGTAAAAAGGAATACTACCTTAAAGAATTCAACCCCACAGGTGATTTTGAAGAAAAACCCTATATAGGAGCAGACATTAAATGGAAAGCGAAAATGTTGATTGCCCAACTTAGGATGAGCACTCATCATCTTAGGTGTGAAACGGGTAGATGGCTAACTCCTAAAGAGGATTGGGAGGAGAGAATATGCCTCTTTTGCAACAAAGGCGTGGTGGAGATGGAACGACACTTCCTCTTGGAGTGCGAGGCATACAAAGACATTCGATACAGTTATGGTGAAACTTTGAAAATCGCCAACCTAGATACCTTGTTTGAAACAACAAGGCTAGGTAATACAACAAACCTTGTGATCAAACTTCACAGCAGAAGGGAAGATCTCAAGAAGGAAGTTCAGGGAACTTAGCGAATGTTTTGTGGTTGAGGTCTCATTTTGAAGAAAATGTGTGCGACTGATGGGTCCCATAGGCTATTGCGATCTCGTGGACGTTATTAAAATCCTTCATTCATTCATTCATGCGAAAGATACTATTCCAAAAAAATCACGTATTGAATGAAAAATCAAACAAGACATTTTTACATTTGTATCATGTCTATGATGCCAGGATTATGTAGTTATGAAGAGTGAAATGTCCCCTTTTCAAAATATTTTGTGAATTTTAAAATTTATTGCAAACCCTAGATAAAAATCAGTGTTTTGATTTTTTCAACAACAAACCCTAGTTAAATTGAACTCTTAAAAAATAACACAAAATTATGATAAACCCAACACACCAATTTAGATTTTCAACAAACAAGTTTTGCCCTTCAAAAATATGAAATTGCCCTCAAACCTTAGGCATCCCAATCTAAAATATTTAATTAATTTTGTGGTTGATTTATCATGCAACAACACTTCATGGACCCACCATAAATTGCACCAAAATGACTAAATAAATATTCAAAATTTATTATGAATTGTTTAAATATATTTGAGGTCCAAATGTCCTCCAAAACCATCACAAGACTCAGAAACAAATACAGGGATGATATTGAAAATTTAGAATATTATTTGGGCACAAAATAGCCCACCAAACCCTACAAATTCATCTCCAACCCAATTCACCCTAGTTGGAATAATTTGGCAATAAATTCACAAACCCTAGGAGAGGGTTATTCCCTTGTAATGCAACACTTAACGGGGTCTTCAACACAAGTGGTCAAGTCACCACCCTCTAGAGCTCTCTATAAACCTAGAAATGACTTCCAATAACAAGCCATACATCCCCCAACACACAACCACACTTGCCAAAGCAAGTCGCCACCTTAAGAGAGGGTCAAATCACCAAATCACTAAATCTAAAATGCAATTATAGTATCTGAGAGTAGTGATGCCCTGAATAAAAGTGGAGGTTTTCATCCCCAAACCCTTTTTTTCCTTGAAGGTTTTCATTTTCAAGTCACCTAGCCAAGCGTTTCATGCTTTAGCCTCAAAATCAAATATCATCAATTCATGGTAACCTTTCAAAGATCATTGTACCACCTTTTATACCAAATCTTCCCACAAGTCCTCCCTAAAAAAGGGCATTCCACATGGAAGGAGAGTTAAAGTGAATTTCAAATATATTTTTCTTTTTCTTCATTAAGGGTTAAGTTAACCCTTTCTCATAAGTTACTTTTTAAATTATAATATAAACATATATATAAAAAAGTATCTTTTATAACTTAAAATTAGAACCAATGTTTCCCTTTTTCCCTTTCTTCCCTTGGCCTAGGGTGTTAGGTTGTGGAGCTAAAAGCTTCACTGATGCAGACATGGAGGAGGTCGCAGGAGAGTTGCAGAGTGTCACGGAGACTGGCGTTGGTCTGGCCAACCGACGTCGGCAGGATAAGACAGGAATGCAACCGACGTCGGTCATGGATCGGCCGGCGTCGGTGACCCCCAGGCGGACAGGGACCGACGTCGGTCGCCTGTGTGGTTCGACTGCGAGCTTATTACGGGCAGTTAGCTAACGAACCAAGTGTTTGCATGATTAGATCTATTTTTAGACTGAGAGCTGTGGATCTAATTATTGTAATTAGATGTCTAATCATTGTTTGGATGAGATCTATGTAATAGACTCATGGTTGTATTGGAAAGTTGTTCTAGTTTGAGTTGAGCAAAGTTTGCTCCTTCTGTGTGTGAGGTGAGCAAGGGTGTTCCTCCTAGTTCCACAACAGTACCTAGGTGGGTGCTGGTTTTGGAGAGTCAGCAAGATTCTTCAGGTGTGTAGGATCTTGGTCACAGGTGCATGGCCTATATAGGATATCTACATGGTAAGTAAGATTGTTGATTTGCAGGTGTATGTGTATGCAAGGTCAAGGTTCACAGGTGTGCAGAACCAAGTTGATTTTCAGGTGTGCAAGATCATATAGGACAACAACACAACAGGGAGCAGAATCAGGCAGGATCTACTTGGAGTACAGGTGTGTACTCGGATAGAGCAAAGAGGAAGGCAAGGGAGTTCCTTCCATAAGTATGGTCTGTTGAATTGCAGGTTGTTGCAGGTTCATGGGAGATCTACTTGAAGTACTTTGAGTACTTGTGGAGTGCGTGGAGCACTTGTGGTGTGCGTGGAGCACAGGAGGTGAACACCAACTCTGTGTTTGAGTTGTGTGTTGGGACCTGAGAGAGAGAGCTTTGAGGAGAGAATTACTGTTCACTTGAGGTGTGGCAAGCCTCTGAAGAGGTGGTGGAGAAGAAGTGGCATCTTCTTTATTGTATTCTTTTCTGTATAAGTATTAATACAAGTTGTGTATTGTCTCTCATATCTTGTGTTATTCTGAATTCTAGTTACTTGTGATTCTGGTTAAATTCCGCATATTAAGTTGCTTGGTTTGGTAATCAACTGTATGCTTCTTGGTGTTTCATATCCTATCATAGGGAAAGCATCAAAGAACTAGGCTAAAGGTCATGTATGTGCTTAGGCCAAAAAGGGGGCCTTGACTATCCTCCCCATCCAAAATTGCTTGTCCTCAAGCAATTGCAATATCCATGGGGTGTCCCAACACTCCTTATGATGTATTGGCTTCTTATAAATGTTTTTCAAAGAAGGAAAACCTCCATCCAAAACCTCCCCTTGTTGTACCTATGATTTGAGGGCTGCCCTCACGTGTCACAAGCACCATAACAATCTTCTATAGGCCTATCATGCACCCATATGAAACTACCATGCATGTACCTGTTGTTGTTAAGAAGCCACAAACCCTTATCACCTTCCCAAATAGCCTTTCAACCACATCTTCTTTCAAACAACTTGCTGCCCCAAACATATGTTGCCCAACGCAACTCAAAATAGCTGTTAATATGCCTCATCTCATGCCCCAAATTCATCAACATGGTCCTCTCATGAGTTGGAATTTTTTATGGTGAAGCTATGGACACTTGTTCCTTCATCCAAGAAGAAATTACCTCATCAACAAGGATGAATATGTAGATATGTGGGCTATGATTGTAATGTACAACCAAATGATTGCTCTAAAATGTCAACTTATTCATTACCAAGTTGACCTTCAATGAGCCCTTTATCTCCATATTCTTCAAGGAAGCCATTGTGAACTCAAACATTATGCAAAAATAGTAGGGCTATAGAAATGAATCAAATTGAAATGTATGACAAGCCTGCCCCTTATGAAAAATCCTTTTTTAAAGTGCATTAGGGTGGGTGTGCTCCCATGGCATTGTAATGTCCCCCTTTTTGGCTTAGCTTGCTTATGGACCCTTAGCTTAGTCTGTTCCCACAAAGCTAAGGGAAAGAAAGAGAAGGGAACGTTGAAGGGGCTATCTTATGAGCAAAAAGGTGAAACGTACTTAAGTATTGTAATTTTTAGTTGAGTTATACAAAAAAGTACTTTTGATCTAATCTTCACTTAAGTAAGGGACCTTTAAGGGTCATGAGAGCCTAAACCCTCAAAAAAAAAGTTTTAAAAGATAAAGTTTCTTATGAATTAAAAGACACATCCCCCCAGCTTGGGTGCCACCCTTAGGGGATGATTATAAAAATAAATTGAAGATTCATTTGGGAAGGCATGTTGAATATTGATATTTAATCATTGATCAAGTACGTCAAACTTGTTCATCACATCTTGAGGATGAAAACCTTTAAGAGTGTTAAGGGTTTGGAGATGTAAATCTCAATTCCTACTACTTGGGCAACTCTATACAAGTTATTTCCCTCTTCAATCTTCTCCTGATAGTGGCTAGAAATCCACTTATACATGTGTGAACCACTCCCATGGTGTTGAGGTGTAAGAGACACACGTTTTGAGGGCCAATACTCAGCATGGCAACAATAAAATTGATTGAAATTAAACTGAAAATAGAGAAAATAACATTTAATATGCTACTTACAATCCTTCTTTTGATCCTTGGATCATCATACTTCTTGTTTATACACATTTTCACGATGGTCCAAGCTTTGTTCTTTGTTGCACAACACAACTATTGTCAACCTGGAGTTGCACCCTAATCGAAGACGTGCTGAAATGGCTAATCCTCACTCCAATTGAAATAATGAGATATTTTCACGAGGGTGGGTGCCTCAATGATGAGAAAAGCCTACAGAGAAGGTTGGTTCTTGTAAGATATATCTATAAGGATCTCAACTTCTACGCTACAAATTTCCTGGGGAAAAGGGAAGGAAGAACTTGAAAGGAAATCCTAGCTAAAATGGTGATACACCTAATTTGTTTGATCCACTCAAATTGAGCTTCTAAGAACACTAATTCAGACAAGGAAGAGGCAGAACTTCAACTCCAATTGATCAATACACATAAGTATTTCATGAAAAGGTTTAATCTAATGATCTAAGCTTGAGGGAAATAAGAAAAATAGGCCTGATGAAAGACACTAAACAACCACTAATATCCACTATACACTCAGTAAAAAGATATTCAACCATAGAACGTGACCTGCATAAATGACCAGCTAGTAACTAGGCACGAATTTAGATTTGACAAGGAAGAAAGAAAATCTATCACTTAGGCAAATCTATAACAAAAGTACACTATACCAGCTGCTAGAAATTGAAAAAACACAGTTCTCTTCTTATTGATCTAAAAAATGTTACAACACAATCTTTGGCAGAATTTTTCTTGTCAAAAGAGAGATAATTAAATCTAAGGTTGAAAGCCATCTTATATAAAAATACAATAGCCAAGAGATGGCATTAAAAATAGGAGAGGAAGTTAACTCTTCATTAGCCCAAATCCAAATTGCATTGCATGAGTCTTCCATATTTGTTTTTTCTTGTCTTTTGTCTTGCATGAAGAATTCTTGGCTTTGAAGTGGACAGTGGCAAAGCTTGGGCTGCTAAACCTCTCTATCATGCAATAATGCTATGTCCACTTCCAAATTTGGCATTCTTCATGAGCTGTTGGAATGTTTGAAAGTATGAGATGACAATAGCATGCATGAAATCCAACATCAATGCCAATTTTAGAACTCTGACTTAATCCGTTGGAAGCCGAATTGGAACATTTGAAAGGTTGAGTTGACCTTGGAGATAAACTTGACTTCAACAACCAGTCAACTGAAGCCTTGACTAGTCAACCGTAATTAGCTTTTACTTGCATAAAATTCCATGTTGACTCCGTCTTTTGTTTGTGCATGGGTTTCTCTCATCCCAACTGTCTGTGATTTCTCTTAGCTAAATTTAGAATTTTGCTTCTTGACCTCTATCTATATTTATCTTTCCACATACTTTCCCTTCTTAATTATTCCTTTGGACTAATGTTCATTCTCTTTGGGTCTTTATTATCTTAGACCTCTCCCTTCTGTTTTATTTCTTTAGATAATCCATTGGGCTATTTGCTAAGTCATTTTCCCATGGATTATGTTTATTTTATTCAGACTTTGCTTTTGTCTCTCTCTGCCCTCAGACTTTCCTTCGGACATAAAGTCTGAAGGAATTGTCCATTCTTTCAAAATTGTGTGTTGTGCATCTTTTCTCGCGAAGTTTGTGGTCTTCGAACAAATTCCTGTGGGCTCGTATCTCCTCATTTTACCATGGACCTATTTCCTCAGTTTTGTTTATTTCCTCAAGATTTTGCTCAGTACATTCCTTCAGATCTCCTGTTTGCCAACTTTTCTAAAGGAATCCTTTGGACAAAAAATCTAAAGGAATTCTTTTGGGTTTTTTGTCATGATCCTTTCTCGAAGGGCAGGTGCCCTTCAGGGTGTTTGTAAAGCCCTTTAAAATTCATGAGATGGACCTTCCCGAAGGGTACCCTACCCTTTGATTTTTTTTTCAACGACCCTTCTGAAGGGTACCTTGCCCTTCAAGTTTTTAAACAACCCTTCAGACTTTTCAAACAACCCCTTCTAAATTGAATAAATTTTAAGAAAAGGGCACCTAGACTTTTTGGAGGACACTCGGGCTCTTTGGAGGGCACCTAGGTTTTTTGGAAATGTCCCTTTCAACCTTAAAGTAAACTTTCCCAAAGGGCAAGTGCCCTTCGGGATTTTTGAAATTGCCCTCCGAAAGCTTGAAAATGGCCCTTCAAATGCTTAACCCAGGTTTTTTGCAGGACACCTAGACTTTTTGTAAGGCACCTGGGCTTTTTGAAGGGCACCTGGATTTTTTGTAAATCCCTTGAAATCGAGGACAAAAGTATGAGGAAATTGCTTTCACGTTTAGTCCAAAATAAATATGAAAAGACAACACTTGAGGAAATAAAACACTTAGGAAAGAATCCAAAGACATAAACCTGTGCTCACGCCTATGATCTCTTGCTTTCATTTGTAAATGAACCTACAGGCCTGTAGGTTAACTTCAAGGATGGTTGTAGCTATTAATTCTTCATTGGCTCTTATACACCTTACAAAGTCATTCCTTCTACAGGCCTAGAGCTTTAAGACTGTATGTGACATTTTGAATAGGAGATAAGCTTTTTGAGCTTGTTGTAGGTGATCTGCCTTTGAATGGACTGTATACTTGTCAATATCCCAAAGAAGGTTCAAAAAATAGATTTGATCTTCATTCTTCCATATGATTGCTTGATCAATCCATTTGTAAACATGAACCACATGAAAAACCTCACTGTCACCTTGAACTTCATCTTCATGCCTGTATTCACCTCATAATCATAAACACTTGTCACTAAATTTTTATAAAGACCTTTCTATTATATAACCTTGTTGTAGGTGTCTTGATCATTTGCATGGTTGTAGGTGTATATTGAAGGACCCCAAGGCTCACTGAAGTTTGCAAAACCTCTTTTCTTTTCTTTATTCAGGACTTAAAATGGATTTACAAGACAAACTGGCACCATATGCAGAGTTCCGAATAGTAGGGGTGACAATTTGGCTTGTGGGGCAAAATTGGCAACAATAACATAATAATGAAATCATTTTTGTAGGGCTCACATAGATCCCAAAACCATGTTATAAAATTGTCATGCCCAATCCTTAAATTTACATGGGAGAATTCCCTTCTCTAATTAGAGTTCTTCATCTCTTTCTCATTATTGGCAATATCAATATCAACATTTGCCACTTTTGATTTTGTTGCTTCCATTGCATACTTGATTGTAGGAAAATCAACCTTAGCAACCATTGAGTTCAAGTGTTCCTCCTTTTTATTTGGCATCCCCCCCTTCAAGGGATCCCTTTGCCTTGTCCAACCTTGTTAGGACTTAGGCCTCCTTTTCAAGATTTAATAAAAAATATTTCTTCAAGCTTCCTCTTGAAATCTAAAATTAGGCAAAGAAAATGATCTATGATAAGAAATAATACAAAGATTTTATTTCATGACATACTTTTCCATTGTGGCTTCCTTATCCATATCCAAACTTTCATCTAGATCTTTTGGTTGCTCATGAAGTTGTTGAACAACTTCTCTGTGCTTTTGCCTTTGAAAGTTTTGATTTTTCTGCTACTTCCACCTTAGTGCCTACCATGTGCAACCCCATTGGTTACTTCATAACTTGTTGGAAACCCTCACTTGGCTGCCCTTGAATTTATGGTTCTTGTGGCTCAAGAAATTCAATCATTGGCTGCCCTTTACTTAGCTGAAATAACTCTTCTTGCTACTCTAAATTTTCAAGTTTGTGAGGCTCAGAAAATTCCACACTTGGCTGCCCCAAGATGCTTTATTTTTCTTCCCTTATGTCTTCTACTTATAGCCCTTATTGTTGTTCATTAGTTTCTTGGAACCCTCACTTGGCTTCCCTTGATTTTCTAGTTTTTATGGCTCAGAAAATTTAGTCGTTGGTTGTCCCAAAGACTCCCCTTTTTGAAGCTCATCACTTGCGTCAATAGGCTGCCTTTCAATTTCAGAATTTTGAATCCCCACATGTGCCTTGTTAAAAACCCCTAATGAGCCTTTTTCCAAGCTCCTCATATATACCAAAGACCTCATGCCTTTGTGTCTTCATTCCTATATGCCACCAATCATGGGCAGCTCCTTCCAAATGCTTTATAACAAAGGTTAAGGCTTCCTTCTCTCCCCTAGGGCACAAATCAAGGTATGTGTTTACCTTGTCTACCCATGCCTTCACCGGTATGTTTGGATCCCCATCATAAGTAAATAAAGATAATATAAAGATAAATATATTAATGTCCAAATAATGACCTCAAAAGTAGGTCAAAGGGACTGCAAATTATAGAAATGTGTCAGGAAAAAGTGGGAAACCAAAAAGGTCTCTGATAACAAGAAAAACAATGCTGAAAGAAATAGTATAAAACAAGCAAAGAGTGACCACACTCAGAGCCAAACCACTAAATCACCCAACCACACTTAGGTTCAAATAAGGGAGCAAAAGAAATGAGCAATCTCTAAGAATCTGTAAACATCAGGAGCATGAGGATGATCCCTAAGAAAGAATAATTAGGAGGGAACCCATCAAGAGTTTGATCCAACTCTCCTAGCATCCAAGGCAGACAAGAAAAATATATGAATAGAAGTTTGACTTGAAGAAGGGGAGGTATGATGCCTAGATAGTCCTCTAATCCTCTGCTTAGAAGGAAAAGTCCTTTGTGAAGGTCTGGTGGACTTAGTCTGCCTCCTGAAACTAGGTTTGAAGTGAATATGCTAATGAAAACTTGGGGAATTGTGAATGGTGTCTATGGGCCTCACTGATCTAGAAATAACAATCTTCCCCAAGTCAGCTTGCATGTTTTATGAGATGTTCTTTCCTTTCCTGGACCCCCCTTTACCTTGCTTCCATGATACAAACTTATTGAAGCTCATTAACCTCCTAAGTTGGAGTTTATGTGCCATGTATTCATCATAATATTCCATCAAATCCCAATGAATAAAGGGTTGTTTCTCCATTTTAAGGGGATGGTCCCCTTTCATGTCTTTTACTATTCACAAAAATTCATTTATTACTCCCTCCATCTACTCTTGTGCTCGAGACAACCTATCAAACCTAGCTCTATCCATGTCACTGTTTGACATGAAACCCTTGTTGTCCCATAGCTGGCCAAGAAATGACTATGATACTGTTGTCATGTCCCCCTTTTTGGCCTAAACACAGACATGACCTTTAGCTTAGTTCTTTGGTGCATTCTCTAGGCTAAGGGAAGAAAGGGAAAAAAGGGAAAAATTGGTTCTAATTTTAAGTTATAATATAAAAAGATATATGTTATAACTTAAAATTAGAACCAATGTTTCCCTTTTTCCCTTTCTTCCCTTAGCCTAGGAAAAACATCAAATAACTAGGCTAAAGGCCATGTCTGTGCTTAGGCTAAAAAGGGTGACATGACAAAGAGAGCTTCATACTAGAAGCATAACAATCAACATGGTGAGAGTAAATGTGCACTAGACTATTGAAGATGTGGTTAGAGCTGAAAGAGTAAACATGGTAAGTGTAAGTGCTGGCCATTTTTGGCCCACATATAAATATCTTGCATGGTTTGATGAGGCAGTGGATCAAAGGTGTAGAAATGGATCTAACATTTGCAAATAGAGAGGGTCCAAGCAAGGTTTTCTAAGGATCTAGTGGCAGTGTTCAAGGATAAGCCTGCAAGCTAAAAAAGCTAAGTGTAAAGTCTCTTTTTTAGTTAAGTGCAAATTATGGATGTACTAAAAACACTTTAGTTTGCAGTTATGTAGGATTTTAAATTCATGTATAGATCACACACAACAAAATATATTTAATTTAGACATTAATATCCAAAAGGGACCCATAATGGAAAATAACACTGAAGAAAAGTTCATGGTGGAAAAATACAAAATGGGAGTGCCTTGTGCATCTCCAATACACATACAAACATGAACACAAATAAATACACATTCTTTTCCATCTCTTCGAATGCACCAACACCTACATATTTCTATGTGTGTGCCCATACACTAAGGTATTAAGATTTGCATGTTTACCCTCAATATTTAGAGGTCTTACATGATTAGTACTACATCTTTATCTATAGTGTAGTAGTCTCTTCTCAATCTCTATATCCCTATGGATTAGATCCATTATTCACTATGAGATATATAGATGGGGACGGGGTCCCAGATACATAGATAGATAGGCAGTCACCTATAGATCTATATGGCCCTATAAGTCTATATGGAAACTCCCCCATCTATAGATGGAACTTTCCTATCCCATCCTATCCCCATATATAGATAGGGAGGTAGGGGTTTCCATAGATAGATAGGGCCTCCATATATAGATAGGGCCTTCCTATCCCATAGATAGATAGATAGATAGATAGATAGGGCTTGGGGCTGCCATAGATAGATAGGGCCTATTATAAATATATGCCATTGTTTAAAACCAACATCAATTTTAAAATTGTATGATTTAAGACATCAAGCTCTATGGCATACAATTTATTTCCATATTTTTGCCAATATGGAAGATCATTACTTGTTTCGAAGTTAAATGCCCTTCACCACATCACAACCACAACCATTCCTAGTGTCCCAAGTTGAACTCAAGTACAAAGTTTAAATAATATATAATGTAAATGAAAAATAATCACTTTATAATTGTTTGATATAGAAATCTCATCAAGTATTAAAGATTCAACAATATATAAGGCAAATGACAAAAAAAAATCTTCATAGAGGAGGACTCATTTGCCAAATGTACTAATTGATTTTGAAAATTGCCTAAATGTTTTGATTGAGGATAACTAAACCAACCAATTTGTAAAAAGTTTGAGGTAAGACAATCAATCAGTTAGGTGAGGTGAACCCATGTGCATAAACATCAACTAGTCACACTAGTCATAAATTTAAGCTCTCGCAGGTGTGTGAAAGCAATTGTATATTTTAACACTTTTGCATGTATGTTTAAATTCTAACAGTCAACACAAATATGCTCTTTTATTCCCTGGTACATGATAAGTTTAGACTCAGAAGAATAAGTGTAGTGCAATGTAATATTTTCAGTTTAAAGTGAGACACAATACCATGTAAAGTTGTTGTAACACCTTTGTTGGTCTCACCTTCAGGTGAAGTAAATATTTTTTTAGACTATTTTGTTACCCTTAGAGTGCCTGGAAAGTTTTTCACCTTATCATGGAGTTTCTTATTGTCATCACTATCATAAAGAATATGGGGCCACCATGGTCAAGCAGCTTGAATCTGATTTTGATCTTGAAGAAGAATACCGATTGCTCATCAATTGAGCAGGAGTAGCACCATATGAAGATGATAATGAATGAATGAAATATTTTAATAATGTCCAAGAGACCCATCAGTCTATGGGACCAAGAGCTGAAATAAAGTTGTTCTATGATACCATAGCCTCACACAAATGATATCCTAATAATAATGCAAGATTAATAATCCCTTCTCGATGTTAACTCTCCTAGGTTATGGATCTTCATTAGAAAACTTGTTCTATGTAACCTTTCCTCTTCAAACAACACACTTAAGTTGTCAGCCCTCAAGTTGTCTTTGTACTTGATATAGATGTTATTATAAGGTGCACATTCCATAATGAAGTCTCATTATGTCTCCACAACTCCCTTGTCACAAAATAAACATGTTCTCATTTCCCATTTTTTTTGGACACTGTCCACTTGTCGATTTCACACATAAGATGATGTTAGTTAGTCCTTAATTGTGCAATCAACATCTTTGCTTTTCATTTGATTTTTGCCCCTATGTATGTCTTTTCTTCTTGCTACCATGTGGGATCAAATTCTTTAATGTAGTATGCTTTCTTTTGTCTTGACCCCTATAATGAATAACAAAGGTGTTATTGAGAAGGCCCTAACACCTAGCCCAAACATTACCATTAAATCTTCTCACTCTTCTATCAAAGTTACTATGAAAGATTATTCTAAGTAAATATATCTATTATAATTCAATTCTTTCTAAACATTTTGAGTTTTTTTCTTAAATTTAAATTTTATTTTAAAAAAGGAAATGACTTTATCAATCATGTTTTAAAAATGCATGTCCAAAGTTTTTTTATATAAGATTTTTTAGTTAAAAAATCTATGAATAAATTACACCATTTGCATGTGTTGTAAGGGGGTATGTTGCACTTGGTATATTTGAGAGAATGTTTCCATTTCAAGATACCAAAGTAAAATTGCCTATCTTCCAAAATTTAGTCTTGCCAATAGTATTATATAGTTATTATATTTTAGGATCTGAATTTCATAGTACAAGTTGGGATCAGATTGATAGAGTTCTTATTTCAATGCCATCCAAAATATTTGCAAGTTAAAAGTCAAATCTATTTAAAATAATTTTTACTAAATTTGGCACCCATCCTCTTTATATTTTAATTATTTTCCATGTAGTGATATCACTTCTCAGTGTTAGATATATGATAAATACAACAATTGTGTATAATAGATTTCCATTCAAGGCTCTTCAATCATCTATGAAGTTATGTGATTAAGGGATCAAGAACACTTGGTATGATCAATGTATAATTTTTCTACAAGTAATTGGGATTGATATCAATCACCTACCTTATAATATCTTTGCTATCAATGCCCATGCATGTTTAAAAAAAATATTTATAAAGACATTAAAGATGAGAGTTACAAATCCTACATAAACAACTTAGACAGAACCATTGTCAACAAAAATGCATCACTGCATGGAGCACTATCTTCAAATAGAAGAGGGATGTTCTATTACTACCAAATACATTAGGGTCTCTTTTAGTTCAAGATTTCATTTGGGTTAATTGTAAGTATGCTCTCATCAGCTTTGCATGGAGTCAAAGCACTTTTTAGTGACATCATTACATATGTAAACTTTTCAATAATGAACCAAAATCAAATGAGAATTTTGTATTTAGGTGTCCAGTGTATTATCAGATCCATGGTGAGTCCCCAAAATAGGGACTCTATTTTTTTTTATGTTCTCCCCTATTCATAACATAAGTGTGAATTACACAAGTTGCACTTGTTGTAATTGAACCATAAGTTTTGTATTGCATTCTACCTAACTAAGTGTTTTTCAATAGCCACACATTGCTTACTAAGCTCTTACAATATGTGTCATTGATTACCTTTACTCATGACTAAGCCCATAGTCATAAAGGTTTTATTTCTACCATCTTGGATTGAGTTCTTAATGTTAGGCATCACCATTATTTTTTATTTTGAATTAGGAGATCCCTTCTCCTATTCATTTTCTTATTTCACTTCAATTACTTGCTTATGTATTTTCAAAGGATACTCAAGTATGGTTTAGTTTGTTTAATAAGGTGGGATAGGCCAAGCAAGCCAATCTCAATTGTTATAAAACTTATCTCAACTCTTTACACATTAAGTACATTCCTTGCATCAAATGGTCAACAAACTCAAATGGACCCGAGAAAGTAAATCAACTAAAACTCATTGGATACTTAGTTATGTTGGGCATAACCAATTGGATTTGTTAAACCTAACTAGAGGGGCACTTATCACACAACATTAATGCATGGGGTTCCAAAGCCTCTAGGCAATCAATATAATGCAATAACCATAACTAGGTCTCTTAATAATAATAGAATTAATCTAATTTAGTGTTACTAAATTTTACAACACAAATAAGAGGGATGGTTAAAACAACACTAAAAAAGGTAAGGAACCATGGTAAGCAAATGAAGGTCTACGTTATTGTTGACACAGAAGATTGCACCCTTGGAAGGAGGCCGAGCTCTTGCCTTCTTCACGCAACAATGGAAGCTCCGCTCTCGCCTGTGGGACTAGTGAAGCTAGAGGGGAGAGTCTCTAGATAAGGGGTAGCTCCCTTTGATGTATCATTTAGGCCTTGGTTTCTCCTACTGTTAACAAACAAAATGTAAAAAAAGGGGGGGTGAAAAGAGAGAGAGATGTTGAAAACAAAGCCTAAGCCTAAAAATAGAAAAGGTGATACAATAAAAATTGTGACCCACTCAGGCCCGAACATACACTTTTCACTGAGAACCAGCTCCCATACACTTCATCTGTCATGAGACAACCTTCTGCATCAGTGGGTCAGGGGTCCGTGGAGATACAGGGAGGAAATAACTACTAGAGGCATTCTGAGACACACTGCAACAGCCTATCCACTTCACCTATTCTCCTCTAGGGACACTTCTGACAGACCTGTAAAAGGGAACTCAAAAGATTGCACTAGACATGCTGAAATCATTCTACAAAAGCATTAAGAAAATGACTTAACATAGAATCAAATGCATAGACACATACTAAAGATGCAAAACTCAGAATGGAGGTAACAATGCTAAGTTTCAATTGAAGGTAAAATCTGGTAGAGCTCTGCCTTACAAGCCCGAGATATTTTTGGGGAGAGTTTTGCCTTAAGGCTGAGAGCGGATTCTTTCTCCAAAGAAAAGTTTACAATTTATAGAAAGAGGAAGAGAAACTAGGTGCTTCCTGGGAAAAATATTGGCACTCATTTCTGCAAGTGGCCCATGTGCATTCTGAATCTTGGGAAGAGGAAACCACTGTTACTGATATCATTCTTCAGAAAAGGCCTGCTAGAACCATGTTTTACAATCACCAAAATTGACTTTGGTGTTCAAGCATTAGTGAAAGAGCATGGATGTACCTATTTTCTACAAACAAACTGTAGTTTGTCCCCTCATCAATGCCAACTATAGAAAATAGGTCGCACTGCTCATCTGGCAATAACTCACCTTCCCTTTGCCACTTAGACACTTTATCTTTTTTGCTCCTTGTCATCTTCTTGCTCTTTCAGCCCTCAGGGTGATCTTCTGCAAGGGTTTTTTAGACTTTGAACTTCCCTCTACAAGGGCATTTGAACCTTGAACTACCCTTTGCAAGGGCCTTTGGACCCTCGGCTGTCCTCTGACTGTAGGGCAGACCCTTGAACCAACCCGTTGAACCAAAATTGGTTCAACAGTTTAACGGTTCAATCACTGCGCGTCGATGCCTATTGAACCAAGCCCTTTGAACTGATTCGATTGAACTGGAGTGATTAAACCAAGCATTGAACTTAAGCGTTGAACCAATTCGTTGAACTGGTTCAACGGTTCAACAAAGCGCGCTGATGAACTTGCTAATGGACCAAGTGCCTGAACCCGCCGATGAACTAAAACACGTTGAACTTAGCCTGGAAAATGAAGCGATAGACTTGAAGCAATGAACCAGGATTTGAAATGGAGTGATTGAACTGTCGATTGAACCAGGAATTGAACAAAGGATGATTTAATCAAGCAATTGAACCAGGCATTGAACCGGGTTCAATGGTTCAACGATGCCAAACTTCTTCATTTTCTTCAGACCAGAGCCTGAAGAAGCCTTGTAAAACTTGGAACTCTCTGAACTAATCCTTCATGCACCAAAGAACTAACCTGCAGAGTTCATAGAAATCCAAAACCTACAGAGTCCATAGAAATTCTGTAGATTCCATAGAAATGAACAAATTCATGCAAAATTAAAAAATGAAATGGCCTAGAATAGCAGGGACAGAAGGGGACCGATTTTTGGCCTGTTGGGAAAAAAATGGTCAACAAATTGGTGACTCCCAGGGGAAGCATGCCTGCTATGCTTAAAGACCATTTACCTTGCAGTCCATTGGGCATGGAGTCAGATGCAGCTTTGAAGAAAGTTAGCAACAGCCCCAAAAGATCTGAGAATCAAATATGAAGCTTCCTACCCCACACGCAAAGGGAAACACACTTAAGTCCCCTTCCTGGCAATAAGACTTATGGTGCCAGGCAAGTAGCTAAATGAAAAAGAGAGTTGGTGACCTGCTCTTCTTGCCTATCACTTGCATTGGCTGGTATCTGAGTGAATCAGATTCAAACATGCTCCCAACATATGTGTACTCTATTTGTCCTTGGAAGCTTGTTGAATGCTAGTCCCTCATACTGGTGCTCTTCACCAAGAAATTAATGGTTGTTGGCTCATCACCGTTAGCCCTTTGGCATGTATAGCTCCCTTGCAGTGCATCATGGTCTGACTTGTTTCCTTTTGCTTCATTGCAGACTCTGTCAGACTCATCCTCTGCTTCCTTTTGGCCTTCTTAAAGAAGGGTGACTATGGTGATGTCTGAAATGGACTCACAAAATGATTGCTCATCCCACAGAACATCACCTCTTTGTTCGAAGCTTTCTTCTTCAAGGCCTTCCTCCAAGAAGACAGACCTCTCCTTTTCCTCCTCAAAGATCAGGACCTCTAGATGTTCAAAGGTATCCTCCTGGTCTTCCTCCAACTCAGGCTCTTTAGCGTAGTTGTCCTCCTCATCCAAACAATAGGGAATTTCATCGAACAAAGGGGAACAGAGCTCACCATGCTTTTGTTCCTCCTCATATTGCTAGAACATCTGCATGTATGCATGACCTGAGTCTTCTCCATTGCTGATGATGCCTTCACAAAAATCCTCAATGATGATTTCTTCCTCATTATCGCTCATGATAGCCCCTTGAAAAACTACAGATTGGATCTTCTGCTCCTCACTCGCCTCTTGCAGAACATGTTCCTCCTTGAGAAGGGGTGAAGTAGAGAAAACATGTGGAAGAGGAGGCAGTCCTTGAGGTAGAATCGAATGATTCTCCTCCTTCCACTTGGTCATCACTTCATCTATATCAAGTGTGGCCTGATAGCTGTCTTGGAAGTGTGTAGATGGGGTGTGTTCAGACATAAAATGTGCCATTGGGTCTGAACCGTCCATCACACACTGGCTGAGGAATCTCTCTTTAGATTCCAACTCTGCAATTCTTCTGGCCAGATCATCTTGTAAAAGCCTTTCTTGGAGGTCACCAGCATCATCTTGAGTAGGAACAACCTCAGCTTCTTCAAGGTTTTGAGAAAAACCTTGCTTTTCCTCCTTCCTACCCCATGATTCTACTATTTTCCCCCAGTTCAAGATCTCAAAATTGGAATTTTGCTCCTGTGAACAGGCAGCAACTTGGTTTTCTCCAAGGTCCTGGGGCTCATCTACAAGGTTTGAAAGTTCTATCTCTCTTTCATAGAGCAGACTCATCCTAGCCTCTAAATATTCAATTTGCTTGGCTAGATTGTCCTGAAAGAGTCTTTCTTGGAGGTCACCAGCATCATCCTCTTCAAGGCTCTGGGCTGGTTCCTGGCATTCCTTCCTCCAACTTAGAACCTGCACATCACATTGAAAGACTTGGGGAGGTTGAGGAATGCTAGGAAGAGACTGTTCATGTACTAAAAGAGTCTCTAGAAGAGGGATGTGTTGGCTCGTGGTATTCCCCCCAATGGAAGATTCACAATATAAGGAATTGAGAAGATTGATCTCCATGGGGGGCTGCTTTGATGCCCTTTGATGTTGGAAAGCCAAGTGCACAGGATTGAGAGCAGATGCATTAGATGAGCTGGAGTGGGTGAGTGATATCTGATAGAAAGGATTTGGTGCAAAAGAGGGGGCTTTCTTCAGAATAGGAGGGGGCACACAAGGCTGACTGCCTTGAATAGATGGATTTTTGCATTTTGCTACCTCCTCCTCCATGGATTGCAAGGCCTGTGCTTGCCTAAACAAGCACTCCTCTTTATACATTAGCTCCTGCTGATATCCATACTGCTCCTCCAGTCTGTCAATCTCCATCATCTACTTCTCAAATTCCAGGGCCATTTCCCTTATTGTTGCAGGGCAACTAGGAGAGCTGCTTGAGGGGATTCTCTGAATATCTTGAGTTTGATCATGGTAATATGAAGGAATACAAGGCCCATGATTTTATGAAAAGGAATTATACATACAAAAAGTGATTTTTGATGGCACCAGGCTGCTTAACCAGCAGATTCAACTCAAATTCGCCATTGGTGTTTGATGCAAAGCCTCCAAAGGCTGGTTGGTTGAAGAACACACCAAAAATTCTTCAACTCTTTGGACACAACTTGTCCTAATTGGTCCCATCGGGCGTGCCCAAAACTTTTAACGCAGAAGATTGCACCCTTGGCAGGAGGCTGAGCTCCTGCCTTCTTCATGCAATAATGGAAACTCTGCTCTTGCCTGTGGGACTGATGAAGCTAGAGGGGAGAGTCTCTAGATAAGGGCGAGCTCCCTCTGATGTATCATTTAGGCCCTAGTTTCTCCTACTGCTAACAAACAAAATGTAAAAAAAGGGGGGATGAAAAGAGAGAGAGATGCTGAAAACAAAGCCTAAGCCTAAAAAAAGAAAAGGTGATACACCAAAAAACTATGACCCACTCAGGCCCTACACTTTTCACTGAGAACCAGCTCCCATACACTTCATCTGTCATGAGACAACCTTCTGCATCAGTGGGTCAGGGGTCCATGGAGAGATAGGGAGGAAATAACTACTAGAGGCATTCTAAGACACACTGCAACAACCTATCCACTTCACCTATTCTCCTCTAGGGACACTTCTGACAAACTTGTAAAAGGGAACTCAAAAGATTGCACCAGACATGCTGAAATCATTCTGCAAAAGCATTAAGAAAATGACTTAACACAAAATCAAATGCATAGACACATACTAAAGATGCAAAACTCAGAATGGAGGTAAAAATGCTAAGTTTTGATTGAAGGTAAAATATGGCAGAGCTCTACCTTACAAGCCCAAGAGATTTTTGGGCAGAGTTTTGCCTTAAGGTTGAGAGCGGATTCTTTCTCCAAAGAGAAGTTTACAATTTAGAGAAAGAGGAAGAGAAACTTGGCACTTCTTGGGAAAAATTTTGGTGCTCATTTTTGCAAGTGGCCCATGTGCGTTCTGAATCTTGGGAAGAGGAAACCACTGTTACTGATGTCATTCTTCAGAAAAGGCCTGCTGGAACCATGTTGTACAATCGCCAATTGACTTTGGCATTCAAGAATTAGTGAAAGAGCATGGCCGCACCTCTTTTTTGCAAACAGACTGTAGTTTGTCCCCTCATCAATGCCAATTGTAGAAAATAGGTCGCACCGCTCATCTAGCAATAACTCACCTTCCCTTTGGCACTTGGACGCTTTGTCTTTTTTGCTCCTTGTCATCTTCCTGCTCTTTCAGCCCTCGAGGTGATCTTCTAGAAGGTCACTACGTTCCTTGGGTTCTTTTTCATGATTTGCGCTTAGGCAGTTCAAAAACAACGGCTACTTCACTGTGTTAAATTTGACGACTTTCGAAACGTCACCCTCCTCGGCAAAAGTCATCGGGTCTTTTGTTTCAGGCTTTTCCCCATGGGTTTTTTGTTTTGGGCCTTTTCTCATGAACAAAAAGTCCATGGGAATTAGTCACTTTGACTTTTTTGCGGGCTCTTTTGCTTTGAACTGGCGGCCTCTCCTTTGAAGTGCTTGCCCTCCACAAGGGTTTTTTAGACTTTGAACTGCCCTCTGCAAGGGAATTTGAACCTTGAACTGCCCTCCGCAAGGGCCTTTGGACCCTCGACTGCCCTCTGGCTGTAGGGTAGACCCTTGAACCAAGCCGTTGAACCAACCCATTGAACCAAAATTGGTTCAACGGTTCAACAGTTCAATCACTGCATGCCGATACCCGTTGAACCAAGCCCTTTGAACTGATTCGATTGAACTGGAGTGATTGAACCAAGCATTGAACTTAAGCATTGAACCAAATGATTGAACCAATCCATTCAACTGATTTAATGGTTCAACGAAGCGTGCCGATGAACTTGCCAATGGACCAAGTGCCTGAACCTATCGATGAACTAAAACGCATTGAACTTAGCCTAGAAAATGAAGCGATATACTTGAAGCGATGAACTAGGCTTTAAAATGGAGCAATTGAACTGCTGATTGAACCAGGAATTGAACCAAGGCCAATTTAATCAATCGATTGAACCATGTGTTGAACCAAGGCATTGAACTGGGTTTAATGGTTCAACGATGCCAAACTTCTTCATTTTCTTCAGACCAAAGCTCGAAGAAGCCTTGTAAAACCCAGAACTCTTTGAACTGATCCTTCATGTGCCAAAGGACTAACTTGCAGAGTTCGTAGAAATCAAAAACCTACAGAGTCTATAGAAATTCTGTAGAGTCCATAGAAATGAACAGATTCATGCAAAATTAAAAAATGAAATGGCCTAGAACAATAGGGACAGAAGGGAACCAATTTTTGGCCTATTGGGCAAAAAATGGTCAATAGTTACCTAGGGTGGAAAATGGCAAGTTTGAATAACTCTATAGCCACTCTAAGTTTAAGTGTAGAGGAGATTTAAACAATGATTTATACATTCAAAACCATTGATTATGCAATATCTATCTACTAAATGTGTAATGTCCTCAAATGAGATAAATTACTCAAATCTAGAATATTATGCAAATCCTAGCCAAAGCAATATTTTTAAAATTTTATTAGCGAAATGTTAGGTGCCTAAAAATTACAAATTTCTAAAAATAAATTATGAAACATTGGCATAAAAATTACTAAATGCTATAATGATTTTTAGGGCATCAAATCACTCAATAGAATCAATCATAATGGCATCAATACGTAAGAAATTTACGATGAATATAATAATTTTTTTTAGTGATTTTTCCAACTTGAAAGTGATGGAAAATATCCTCAAAATTATTGATAGATGCATAAAAATTAATAGAAAATTATAGAATATTATTTGGGCACAAAATAGCCCTCCAAACCCTAAAAATTCAATGCCAAACTAATTCATCCTAGTTGGAATAATTTGATAACAAATTTTTAAACCCTAGGAGAGGGTTATTCCCTTTTAGCATAGATTTTAACAGGGTCTTCAACATAAGTGGCCAAGTTGGCACCCTCTAGAGCTCTCCAAAATCCTATAAATAACTTTCAATAGCAAGCTACACAATTCCAACACACAACCACGCTTTATAAAGCAAGTCATCACCTTAAGAAATGGTGCAAATCTGCAATCCACAAATTTGAAGTACAATTACAGCCCTTGAATAGAGCTTCCCTATATAGAATTATGGAGGTTTTTATCCCCAAACTCCTTTGTGCACTTGAAGAGTTTCATCCTCAAGTCACTTGTTCAAATGTGACAAACTTGATGCATAAAATTCAATATCCAAATAAGCATAACCACAAAAATAGATCCTTTGCTTGCAATAAATACCCTTCTAATGGGGTGAACCATGTGAGAGATTCCAATGCATGAATTAAAAATCATTGCTGACCTTTAATTCTTCTTTATCAATTTTGGATCCCACCCAAAGGGTGGTGTTCCTATTTGGAGCAACTCAAACACTGACAAAGTCACAATTCATTCTCCAATTATTAAATTAATTTGCCTTAATAAATAATAGTAATTCAAACTTTTTTTGGGGAAAATAATCAAATATTCAATTAATTAAATTGCTTTATATGCAAGAGTGATAAAAATCACTTTTTAAACAATTAATTAATTAAAAATAATATCCAATTTTGGAGTGGTAAAAACCACTTTTAAGGTACTTGAAATAATTAATCATAATAGTTCCATTATTCTAATAATCAATTAAAATTACCTTAAGATAACAAATGATTAAAATCACTATTCAAACAACTCTAATTAATTATTAAAATAATTTTTATAATTATCATCCCTTAGCCTACTAGGAAAATTAGGCTAAAGGTCTTCAACCTTTTTCATTTATTATGAAAAAGGGGACATTAGAGTCCTCCCTTCCCAAAATTGCTTGTCCTCAAGGAATTGAAGCACCCATTGTCAGGGAAACTCCCAGAACAATAAACATGCTCCTATCCCCCCTGAGTCAGGATCTTGCTCTACCAATTAGAACACATGTGATTACTTCTTGTATTAGCAACTAAACACGGAATTATACCAGAATCAATAAGTAACTAGAAATATGAAACAACACAGGAATTAAGAGACAATACACAATTGTATTATATACATAGAAGAATATACAATAAGGAAGATGCCACTTCTTCCTCCACCTCAAAGGTTCGCCACACCTCAAGACCTTCTTCCCTCTCTCTCTCGGTCCCAACAATCAACTCCAATATAGAATTGATGTTCACCTCTCCAACCAGTCAGTAACACGCTGCCAGTTCACCAAGTACACATCCGTACTCCAAGTACATCTCCTGCTCTTTGCTACCTGCAAATCACTAGACCTTACTCACCATGTAGATATCTCCACACCCCTGAAGAACCCTTGTCCTTGCCTCACCAAGTCCTTATGATTCTTCAACCAGTACTCCAGTGGATCAGCTCCTTGACCTTGCAGACCTTGCAACTCTCCCTGATCATACACACTCAGCACCCCTTTGGAACTAGGAGGAGCTACACTAGCTCTCTCTAAAAGCTCTATGGCTTTCTAGCACACCTTTACAATACATCCCATGAGTCCATATATAGATCTCATGTTTACAATAATTAGACTAACCTAATTACAATAATTAGACTCGCAACTCAAGACTACGACTAGCCTTCAACATGCAAACTAACAGTCTCAAAATAGACTCTCCCAGATTCGTCATGCAAACTGCCTGTTCTCGCACAGGCTGTCGACGTCAGCACCTCCAAGATCGATGTCGGCCGACTGGTAACCAATGTCAGTTGCTTCCTCTTGCTATCTGACCGACGTTGGCTGATTAGACCGACGCCATTGTTCCTGCAACTCTGCATCCTCCGTGACTTCTCCTATTTACATCCTGGTGAAGCTTTTAGCTCCACAACCTAACAATCTCCCACTTGGAGATAAAAAGCTGCACCTGTACCTGTACCTGTACACTGTCTAAATTATTCCCTGGCTTGTATCCCTCTTCAAAATCCATCCTGAAGACCAACCACCATGCAACTGTGATGATATACCTGTCATTCAAGTACCCTGCCATATCCGAACCTACACATCCATGTAGTGAACAACTTGAACCTGCAAAACAAGAATCCCTACTGCTAGTCCCACTGAGCTGCCCTCCAGTACTCCTTCCCCGAATTGGCTCCATACTTTTCGACAACCCCCACTGATTGGGAAAACTCAAGCCTACAATAGACCTCATGTGATTTCGAACCCTGTTTCAAGCTAAGCTTGAACTGTCCAGCCCTTGGTGTGCTTTCTGATACTGCATCCTGCGTAATGAACCTCGCCAACACCGTCTTCACATCAGCTCCCACTGGAGATAAAATCTCCATATCTCTTATGCCAAAGAATTTTGCTGCTCCAAATTCTTCATGACACGCCTCTGAACTAACCTTACCCTTAGCTCAGCAAATACTTGTATGTACAAACCTACTAGTAAATCACCCACATACAGTAACAAGATGATGTCATGACTCATCATCCACCTGGTAAGATAAACACAATAGTTACACTGACATTGACTGAAGCCATGCTTAGTCATCCACCTGTCAAACCCTGTACCACTGTCCTGCAGCTTCCTCAAGACCATATGCCTTGGCCTTCCGTCTCTTGTGTCCATCCACTCTCTTCTCTAAAACAGGAATCCATCTCTCTCAGTGCTTACTTCCAGCTGACAACTCTACCAACAAGTACCTATTTGGTTTTTCTCCAAGGATTCACACTCCTCATCCATGCCAAGCTCCCACTGTATCTGGATTCTACCTGCTTTGCTTCTTCCATCTTCCTGGTTCTTGACCATCAATAAGCAATATAAAGAAGGTGAATAACGAATATGAGGTTCACTTACCCTTTCTAACCTCCACATGAGCGTTTGAGACTTGTTGTCTGCCCAATATCCGTTCCAGTGACCGATCTCGGCCATCTCCCAGTCTGCTCCCGATCGATGTCGGTTCCCTGCACTGACCCTGACTGCCGACGTCGTTTCCCTAGCCGACGCCGGTATCCTTTCTGCCGATGTCGGTTCCCTCATGACCGACGTCGGTCTTCCTATTGCCGACGTTGGTTACTGTGAGACCGATGCCGGTACCTGTGTTCGTTTGTGAGTGATAACTTTCTACCCGCGAGCTCTCCATGGATCAAAATCCTAATCAAATCAACCCTTCTCTACTCAGAATAATTCAGTTCTCTAACCTGATCTCTGTCCGTCATCTCCTCCATGAACACCAAGGCTTTCCAGTTCTTTAGCTTGTCAAAAACATATGTCTTCCGCTTCAGAACCTGCATTCTCCTTCTACATATGTGACTAAGCCTATGAAGCCACATCTCTGCAACAAAAGGTGAATCAGAAATATAAGTAGATAGATAAAGGATACCTACTTTATTACCACCATCTAATTCAAGTGTATCCACTGTTAGAGTTACAGTATATCTCCCATCACCCAAATTTCTTGAAGAAATTAGACTCATCTTCAAGACCGGTACCTGCATGACTTCCATCAACCACTGTGTGTTGTTCATCTGCAATTTCAGCTTCACTTCCCCTTTGCCAATTCTTTGGCAAGGCTCACCAGCTCCTCTCCCTGGGGCTGCATGGAAAGAGGCAACATAATCTGTTATCCAAGATTCAACTTTATCCAAGAAACCTCCCAAAGCATCCTGTGCAACAACATCTGCATCTTCAGTTCCTTCATGCTGATCTTCTACCAACCAACAATATCTTTTTCTCTGCTCTTTCTTTCCATCAATCAGACCATTCGTGCTATTCAGTTTCTCCATTCGTAGCTTACTATCTTCTACCATTGCTATACTCCCACTCAATCAAAAACCCCTGTGAGCAACCTGTAATCAACAAACACTACCAGATCTGAAACCACCTATTAGTAACCCAACCAAAAGCTCTGATACCACTTGTCAGGGAAACTCCCAGAACAATAAACATGCTCCTATCCCCCCTGAGTCAGGATCTTGCTCTACCAATTGGAACACATGTGATTACTTCTTGTATTAGCAACTAAACACAGAATTATACCAGAATCAATAAGTAACTAGAAATATGAAACAACACAGGAATTAAGAGACAATACACAATTGTATTATATACATAGAAGAATATACAATAAGGAAGATGCCACTTCTTCCTCCACCTCAAAGGTTCGCCACACCTCAAGACCTTCTTCCCTCTCTCTCTCGGTCCCAACAATCAACTCCAATATAGAATTGATGTTCACATCTCCAACCAGTCAGTAACACGCTGCCAGTTCACCAAGTACACATCCATACTCCAAGTAGATCCCCTGCTCTCTGCTACCTGCAAATCACTAGACCTTACTCACCATGTAGATATATCTACACCCCTGAAGAACCCTTGTTCTTGCCTCACCAAGTCCTTATGATTCTTCAACCAGTACTCCAGTGGATCAGCTCCTTGACCTTGCAGACCTTGCAACTCTCCCTGATCATACACACTCAGCACCCCTTTGGAACTAGGAAGAGCTACACTAGCTCTCTCTAAAAGCTCTATGGCTTTCTAGCACACCTTTACAATACAGCCCATGAGTCCATATATAGATCTCATGTTTACAATAATTAGACTAACCTAATTACAATAATTAGACTCGCAACTCAAGACTACGACTAGCCTTCAACATGCAAACTAACAGTCTCAAAATAGACTCTCCCAGATTCGTCATGCAAACTGCCTGTTCTCGCACAGGCTGCCGACGTCGGCACCTCCAAGACCGATGTCGGTAACCGACGTCGGTTGCTTCCTCTTGCTATCTGACCGACGTCGGCTGATCAGACCGACGCCATTATTCCTGCAACTGATTCTACAACTCTGCATCCTTCATGACTTCTCCTGTTTGCATCTTGGTGAAGCTTTTAGCTCCACAACCTAACACCCATAGGGCTGTCCCCACCACAAATTTTATGCACAATTCGAACCTTGGTCCATCCCACAGGAAATAACCCTCTTGAAGAAGCCTTTTACTACTGTTCATGCGGATTATTTGTTGTTTATGCAAGCTGAATTTAAAAAAACAACAGTACCATATCATTTGTCCTCTTGCCATAGAGCCCATATATCTCAAAACTTCTCATAAAATGATGAAAGCAATGAAAATTTTAGAATAAGCATTACCAAAGTGGCTAGAAAAATGTATTACAACCATGTGATCTTCAATTATTTGGGCCTCACTTATCCTTATGCCATCACCTACACAAGAAGAAAACACATTAGTAAAAAATAAAGCTCCCCATGGTGTTTCGTGGCATCTCCTATGGGTTGGAAATCCTTCCTACAAGATTATTCTCCACTCCTTAGTCCTCATGCCCCTAGATCCTCCAATTTTGGAATGGGGTGCTTTGCAAGGTAATCTACGTATGATGGTTAGAGGGCTGCAATTGTAACTTTCAACCTTGCAATTGCTTTGGGAAATTCCCTTCCTCGCTTTCCTCTAGCCACTTTGTAATTTCCCCTTTTCATATAATTTTAATAATTAATAAAATTATCTAAATAATGATATTAATCATTTTAAAATACAAGATAATTTAATTAATTATTAAATAAAACTATCTTGGATAATTATTCAAATTATTGAAAAAGTGGTTTTTACCATTTGGAAAATTAAGGTAATTTTAATGATTATTCTAAGGGGTTTTATAATTAATAAATTGCTTGAAAAGTGGTTTTTATCACTTTAATTATTAAAACAATTTAATTAATTATTTAAGCAAGGACCTAATATAAAATAATTATTTAATTTACTAAAAAATAATTTTAATTACTAATTTATTAAGGCAAGTTATTTAATTAATTCAAAAAGGCCTAAAATGAAATTAAAATGAATGTTGGCTTGTGAGATAAAGCAAAAAAAAAGAAAAGATATCCTAAAAGTTGGCAAGAGAGGGTTATGAGGTATTTTACCTCCCCAATGTGGTTCACCCCATTTGAAAGGGACAAATACAAGGTGAAAATCACAATTGAAAATATGTTGAATTTGATATTATTTCTTCATGCTTGAAGAAGATATTGGGATACATGCCCAATAGGTGTTTGCAGATTTGGCATTGATTATTTTACAAAAGGTGTCTTTTGATGCCACCTTTGCTAAAGGTGGATTTGTTACTTGCCCTAGAGTGGGACGATTTACTTTGAGAGATTATAGAAAGGGTTTGGTGGACTATTTGAGGTCCAACTTAATCATAATAAATCTGATTATTACCCTTGTTGGCCATTTATCCTATTCTTAAAAAATAACTTTCAACCCCTAAGATATGCCATCAAACGACCCTAATCATAACTATCCCTTGTATATTGAAGTGTCCATTGAAAAGCAAAAGATCCCATGGGTGCTTGTAGATGAAGGATCAACTGTCAATATTTGTAACATAAATCTAATCAAGAATTTGGGATATTTTGAGTCTACACTTGGGCCTAATCTGATTATAATCAAAGCTTACGATGATAATAAATGGTAGTCAATTGGAAATATACACCTCCCTATCGTGGTGGGTCCTATTATGCATTAGACACTTGTCCATGTAGCTGATTTTAACCTTCTTTATATAATATCCTCTTAGGTCAACCTTGGATCCATGAAATGTGGGTTCCCCCCTCTACTCTCTATCAATGATTAAATTTCTCACATTCTAGAATGGAAGTCACTATTCATGGTGATTCACAATACTTACTTGATTGCTAAAAGATTGAAATATTTGATTACAACCTATATTGTCCTACCACTAAAACTATCCCATATGATCCTAAATCCAATAAGTATATCCATCTAGATGACTTACCATCCACTTCCACTGCACCTGATTCCACTCATATCAAAATTATTTCCAAAGGTTGTGGAGAGTATGAATACCAAATGTTCATTGTGTTGTCCCCCAAAAATATCACTCATTTTTGGGACAACATTTGAACTATTTTGGTCCTACAGACCAAAATTGTCTCTTCCCTTTTCGAAATTTGTCCTGGGCATTCATATTCCTCATTTTTCAAGCTTCTCAGAAATCTAAGGACTCTGCAGGCTTTAATCTACGGACTCTACAGGGTTGAATCTACGGACTCTGCAAAAAGAGAAATCTACAGACTCGATAGGAAGAGAAATCTATAGACTCTGCAGGAAGAGAAAATCTATGAACTCTGCAGGCCAAGTTAAACAGGCTTCACAGGTTGATTTCTACGGACTCTGCAGGAAAGAAGCAAGCTTTCAACACTTAGGCGACCTCAAAGTTGGTTCAATGACCAGGTTCAACCAAAAGAGTTCATCGAAAAGCTTCTAAGCAAGGATTGAACCGTTGAACCTTGAACTATTTTGGTTTAATAGGGTCAATAGGTTCAACATCAGCAGCAAGAGTTCAATCGCTTCCAGGTTCAAAGGCTTCTACAGTCAAGTTCAAAGTCTTCTACAAGTAGGTTCAATCAAAAGAACAAGTTTTCGAGGCTTAAACCATTGAACTGTTGAACCATTGAACCACTTTGGTTCAAAAGTTTAACAGGTTCAAGGTTCAACAGGTTCAACGTGTTTGGTTCAATGAGGATCAAAAGGACTTAGCCAAATCAAAAGGAATGAACCATTAAACCATTGAACCAAATTTGGTTTAATGTTTCGGTTCACTCAGTTGGTTCAAAGCTTGGTTCATCGACTCGATTCATCACCTTGGTTCAATGGTTGGCTCAAAGCTTGGTTCAAAGGAGCGGTTCAAAGCTTTAGTTCACTCAGTTGGTTCATCAAATGGTTCAAAGCTTGGTTCAAAGGAGCAGTTCAAAGCTTGGTTTAATGCTTCGGTTCACTCAGTCGGTTCATCAAATGGTTCAAAGGTTGGTTCAAAGGAGTGGTTCAAAAAAAAAATTCAAGAGAGCCTCCTAAGGACAAGTGCCCTTGCAGAGGGCACTTGGTTGACAAAAGCACCCTTCGAAAGGGTCCTTTTCAAGAAGGCCACAAAGGTAAATTCTTTCAGATTTTTGTTTAAGGCAATCGAAAAAGACTAAGGCATAATTCCTTTAGACTTTTTGTCCAAAGGAATTCATTCAGACAAAAATTCTGAGGGATTTTGGGAAACAAGCTATGGGAGGAAAGCTTGAAGGAATTTCCAAAGACAAAAGGCAAAGTGATCGGAACAATTCCATGAACTTTTTGTCCACGAGAAAATATCCACAGACTTTTTGTCTACGGGAAAAGTTCTAAAGGACTCTAAAGAAAAGGCTATCGAAGGACCCCAAAAGGCAAGTGCCCTTGCGAGGGACTCTCGGCTACCAACTTAAAGGACACTCCCCCAAAGTTGAAGGGTCACCTTCCCTTCGGGAGGATGCAAAACAAAGGACTTAGCGACCCACCAGAATAAAGAAGCCTGAAGGCCATCTGAAGACTGCCCGAAGGGCAGATACACTTGCAGTGGGCTCTTCCCAACCCAAAGTGGATCATTTATTAAGGCTTAAAAGGTAGGTCCCCTCTGAGAAAGCTCAAATGACAAAACTAAAGGAATTGTCGAGGAAAGTGACGTGCTCGCAGATGTCAAAGTTGTAACGATGAAATAGCTGTTGATCCTTGTAAGTTTAAATCTACAGACCCAAATGCAATCAAAGTAAGGCCAAGATTAGCAGGAAGCGACTAAGGAATAGATCATCAAATTGAATCAAGGACCTGATTCAATTAACTGAAAAAAGAGGAATGATGAAGAAGGATCAGATTTCTAGGTAGACATTGAAAGAGACAAACTTTCAATAGCGTGACTTGTTTCTCTGCATTGAGAAAAGCAAATGGGTAGATGCCCCTAGATTCTAGCCTGTCTTCTTAACAAATTTCAATGCAACATGATGTGTTACTATTCTTGAGTCCTTCTTGAAGAGGGTATATAAGGGACTCTCTTTTATTGTAAAGGGATATCTCTCTCTGACAATCAAAAACAAAACTTTGCCCAAATTGGAAGGCATTACTGAGACTTTGAGCTCAGATTGTTGATCATATTTTGTTATTGGAATAAGAAAGCAAGTGACTTTTCAGACTTTGTGATGTGATATATTTGTTGTTGGGAAAACTATTCTTATGTATTTTTCCTTAATATATTTTTTGTTCCTTTAGTTCAACAAGTAGAATTAGTGAAAGTAGTCAGGAAGGTGTCCTGAAGTCAACTATGGAGAGACTTTGTGCCCTCATAATTGCCTTTAGTGTGTTTTATTTTTTTTTCTGTGTAAAGGACCTTGGGATGACTTTGTGTCCTCATTGTCCTTCGTATCTC
Source organism: Torreya grandis (assembly GCA_037957365.1). NCBI lineage: Eukaryota > Viridiplantae > Streptophyta > Pinopsida > Cupressales > Taxaceae > Torreya > Torreya grandis. Next base: position 9,956,752 of record JARHVA010000009.1, on the reverse strand, counting down.
ACTCTTGGGCAATTCAGGTGGAGACTTTGTGCTACATCTCAATTTGTTGGTTACTACGTCCTTGGTTGCATTTTGCAATTACTACAAGGAATATTCTTGTGGTTTGTTGAATAGTACTTCTAAAAGATGAGGACTGCTTTCTATCATTTCCCTTGAGATTTTTCCTTTGATTTGCACACATCATCTCTGAAAAAAGAGAGATGGATGGCTTATCCTACCCTTGAGTATTATTTTTTGTTTATATATATATATATATATAACATATTTATAGGGAACGTCCCCTTGATGACAGGAGAGATTAGTCCCCTTTTGATGTGGTAAACCCACACATTTGGACGACCAATCTTTCTACTTTGGCTGATCAGACCTATTTTGTTTATCAGTACGCTTATCGACAAAATATTCAACCAACAATTTTTGGCAACTCTGCTAGGGATATAACCCATTATCATTATAACCCTTATCCAATACAGACTCTGGTGAATCTATTATTTGTCTTAACCATTATCCATTTATAGCCTTACCATCTTCCTCCACCTTCATTACTTGTCTTATAGTTTGAAGCCTCAAGCCTCATGTTGAAGCTGAGCTAGTCCTTTTCCATTTTTGTTTTGTAATCTGGCCACTTCATCCAGATTTGTTATCTCTATTTTTCTTAATTAAATCATGGCAGTTCGAGGCCCCTGGGGTAACTCTTTTGGCCCATTCAACTTGACTCCACCTCTGCATGAACTCCCACATAGTTCAAGAAAGAATTTTCCCAAATTTTTTGGTGATGGGATAGTTCACCCTGATGAACACATTGCATCCTTTAGCATAGCCTGTGGTGTTATAGGGGTGGAATTTGAAGACGTGGTAGTCAATTTTTTGTGGAAACACTATAAGGTGCTATTGCAGACTGGTTCTACCATCTTCAAGCTGGATCAGTGACTGACTGGGATACACTCAAAGCCAAGTTCAAAGCAAGGTTCAAGCCTGTAGAAGATGCACATGCCTTGCTAGCCTAGCTCACTCAGATGAAGAAAGAGCCTCATGAGCCTACGAGGGATTTTATTTCTAGGTTCGACAAGCTGAGGCACATGATTCCCATGGTCGCTCAGCCGACACCTCAGAACCTCAAATGCTTCTTCATCAACTCACAACTGTTTGAAGTGAGTTTTTTGCTGAGACGAGCTGGTCACATAGACCTTGCTACTGCTCAGGACTTGGCTACTAAGGTAGAAGATGACCTTATCTTGGAAAAAAATATAAGGAGAGACCCAAATAGAGGCAAACCCTCTTCATCTTTTAAATACTCACCCATAGTCACCACTGACCCAATGGTACAAAAGCTGGCAAATGAATTACTAGCCTTGAAAAGGCAAATGGCACAAGGTATGTCTTCTACTCCTCTATATAAAGATATACCAAAGAGGACATTCCCTAATAAGCCATATCAAGGCAACACTGGCAGAAGTCAAGGGTAACAAAATTGTCTTCCTCCCCCACAAAGGAACCTTTCCCTTGAAGCACCTCCAACCAACTTAGTAGTTGGATATCTGGAAATAGAACATGTTTCCTATTCCCAACCTGATTTCAAGCAATAAAATGGCACTGATCTCTTCAGGGAGGATCTAGAAGAATCAGCTGGCGACTCCCACATTGGTTTCTTGAATTTCTAAGATGAACCTAGAAGTGAAGGTGAAGCAGTCAAAGGATCATATGCAGTATTCACCAGGTATAAGAATCAATCATCATAGTAGGCTGACAAAGAGAAGATAGAGGAGTGACCCCAACCAACAATTTCAATTGCTGAGCAGAGAACCCCTCTTCCTTTCCAGTCAAAGGACCTGGTGATTTCCAAAGAAGTAAGTACATCGAACATCTCTGCACTTTCTACTTCAAATTCATAGATCAGTCCTCCCCCTCCCAGAAACCAAAATGATGAACTCCCATCCTCTCTTCCAAGTCCATCTTAGTCATTTGCCATGATTGATCATGTCAAGAAATCCAAAATTTAGATGACTGAGTTTGAATCCCTGCAAGCCAATTTTGAGCAATTAAACATTGGTGGAGAACCAAGTGTGGACCTGTTTGAGGCAAAAATTATGGTTACCCAAATGTCAGCCGCTGCAGCTCAAATTCTGTTTGAGTCTTCAGGCAGGGGTAATTACTTCTTGACCACAGAGGATGCTCATGTCTCAACTAATTAAAGTCCCGTAGCTGGCAATCCAAGATTTCATCCAAACAAGGCATCAAAAAAATTAGTAGGGCACAGTACAAATCAAGAAGGATCTCCCATCTTTGATGAAGATAAATCTAATAGAAGATCAGTTTCTGATGATGCTTGGATCTTGGAATCTGATGGCAACATTTCTTCCACAACTGGATACAGATCTCTGTTGCTCAGATTGAAGACTGATCAAGATGAAGAGATCAAACTCCTCCACATCAAAGGAGATGCTAAGCTGATAATTTGTCAGGAGTTTGATGTGGACAATCCAATCATGTGCTGGACTGAACTAGAAGAACAACCAATTACGGTAATGGACCATGCTCCTATGAATCAAAATCAAGCAAATGAACCCTTCACTAAGAAAGCAAAGAGTTATGGCTTTCAAATTGAAGACCATGTCCTACCATTGAGCAAGAAGAAGAAAAGGCCAAGAGGAAGACACATAAAATTGGTTTCCTAGTGGAGATTTCCATTTGCCTGTCATCATTTCTGGGGGCAAAATGGTTTCTTACTAGTTTATCAGGATGGCACACTCTTTTCACTGCCTCTTAGGAAGCAGCATCTGAAACACTTCAACTCGTGAAGTATCAGATTATTGCATCTATACATATGTATATTTATATAGTTTTTAATTTTGTTTAATTTTGTTTGTTTTCATTTTTGATGTCTTCCACTTTTGGGTAACATGACTCCGTATCCCAATAGTAAACATGAAGACACTGGAGATTCTAGATTCTACTCCATTCAATTCTTTTTACAATTGATAGAAGTTTCCTAACTAGAGCCAGCTGTTGTCCCCCAAAAATATCACTCATTTTTGGGACAACATTTGAACTATTTTGGTCCTACAGACTAAAATTGTCTCTTCCCTTTTCAAAATTTGTCCTAGGCATTCAAATTCCTCATTTTTCAAGCTTCTTAGAAATCTAAAGACTTTGCAGGCTTGAATCTATGGACTCTGTAGACTTGAATCTACAGACTCTGCATGAAGAGAAATCTATGGACTCTGCAGGAAGAGAAATCTATGAACTCTGCAGGAAGAGAAAATCTATGGACTCTGTCGGCCAAGTTCAATGGGCTTCATAGGTTGATTTCTACAGACTCTGCAAGAAAGAAGAAAGCTTTCAACACTTAGGCGACCTCAAAGTTTGTTCAATGACCAGGTTCAACCAAAAGAGTTCATCGGCAAGCTTCTAAGCAAGGATTGAACCGTTGAACCTTGAACCATTTTGGTTCAACGGGCTCAACAGGTTCAAAGGTTCAACATCAACAGCAAGAGTTCAATTGCTTCCAGGTTCAAAGGCTTCTATAGTCAAGTTCAAAGTCTTCTACAAGTAGGTTCAATCAAAATAAAAAGTTTATGAGGCTTGAACCATTGAACCACTTTGGTTCAAAGGTTCAACGAGTTCAAGGTTCAACAGGTTCAACGTGTTTGGTTCAATGAGGATCAAAAGGACTTATCCAAATTAAAAGGAATGAACCATTGAATCGTTGAACCAAAGTTGGTTTAATGCTTTGGTTCACTTAGTTGGTTCAAAGCTTGGTTCATTGCCTTGGTTCATCGCCTTGGTTCATCGGCTCAGTTCATCACCTTGGTTCATTAACTTGGTTCATCGCCTTGGTTCAATGATTGGTTCAAAGCTTGGTTCAATGCTTCAGTTCACTCAGTCGGTTTATCAAATGGTTTAAAGCTTGGTTCAAAGGAGCGGTTCAAAGCTTGGTTCAATGCTTCAGTTCACTCAGTCGGTTCATCAAATGGTTCAAAGGTTGGTTCAAAGGAGTGGTTCAAATCAAAAATTCAAGAGAGCCTCCTAAAGGACAAGTGCCCTTGTGGAGGGCACTTGGTTGACAAAAGCACCCTTCAAAAGGGTCATTTTCAAGGAGGCCACAAAGGTAAATTCTTTCAGATTTTTGTTTAAGACAATCGAAAAAGACTAAGGCATAATTCCTTCAGACTTTTTGTCTGAAGGAATTCATTTGAATAAAAAGTCTGAAGGAATTCAGGAAAGAAGTTGTGGGAGGAAAGCCCAAAAGAATTTACAAAGACAAAAGGCAAAGTGATCGAAACAATTCTGCAGACTTTTTGTCTGCAGGAAAATATCTGCAGACTTTTTGTCTGCAGGAAAATATTTGCAGACTTTTTGTCCATGGGAAATGTCCGCGGAAAAAGTTTCAAAGGACTCCAAAGAAAATGCCGCTGAAGGACCCCAAAGGGCAAGTGCCCTTGCGGGGGACTCTCGACTGCCAACTTAATGGACACTCCCCCAAAGCCGAAGGGTCACCTTCCCTTCAGGAGGATGCAAAACAAAGGACTTAGTGACCCACCAGAATAAAGAAGCCTGAAGGCCATCCGAAGACGGCCCAAAGGGCAGATACCCTTGCGGAGGGCTCTTCTCGACCCAAAGTGGATCATTTCTTAAGGCTCGAAAGGTAGGTCCCCTCTGAGAAAGCTTAAATGACAAAACTTAAGGAATTGCCGAAGAAAGTGACATGCCCACGGACGTCAAAGTTACGATGATGAAATAACCATTGTTCCTTGTAAGTTTAAATATACGGACTTGAATGCAATCAAAGTAAGGCCAAGATCAGCAGGAATCGACTAAGGAACAAATCATCAAATTGAATCAAGGACCTGATTCAATTAACTAAAAAAAGAGGAACGATGAAGAAGGATCAAATTGCCAAGTGGACATTGAAAGAGACAAACTTTCAATAGCGTGACTTGTTTCTCTACATTGAGAAAAGAAAATGGGTAGATGCCCCTAAATTCTAGCCTGTCTTCTTAACAAATTTCAATGCAACATGTTGTGTTACTGTTCTCGAGTCCTTCTTGAAGAGGCTATATAAGGGACTCTCTTTTATTGTAAAGGGATATCTCTCTTTGACAATCAGAAATGAAACTTTGCCCAAATTGGAAGGCATTACTGAGACTTTGAGCTCATATTGTTGATCATATTTTGTTATTGGAATAAGAAAGCAAGTGACTTTTCAGACTTTGTGCTGTGATATCTTTGTTGTTGGGGAAACTATTCTTATGTCTTTTTCCTTAATATATTTTCTATTCCTTTAATTCAACAAGTAGAATTAGTGAAAGTAGTTAGGAAGGTGTCCTAAAGTCAACTATGGAGAGACTTTGTGCCCCCATAATTGCCTTTAGTGTGTTTTCTTTTTGTTTCTATGTAAAGGACCTTGGGATGACTTTGTGCCCTCATTGTCCTTCGTATCTCACTCTTGGGCAATTTAGGCGGAGACTTTGTGCTACATCTCAATTTGCTGGTTACTACGTCTTTGGTTACATTTTGTAAATACTACCAGGAATATTCTTGTGGTTTGCTGAATAGTACTTCTGAAAGAAGAGGAGTGCTTTCTATCATTTCCCTTGAGATTTTTCCTTTGATTTGCACACATTATCTTTGGAAAAAGAGAGATGGACGGTTTATCCTACCCTTGAGTATTATTTTATGTTTATATATATATATATATATATATATATATATATATATATATATATATATATATATATATATAACATATCTATAGGGAACCTCCCCTTAATGAGAGGAGAGATTAGTCCCCTTTTGATGTGGTAAACCCACACATTTGGACGATCAATCTTCCTACTTTGGCTAATCAGGCCTATTTTGTTTATCAGTACGCTAATCGACAAAATATTCAACCAACACATTATTGGTAATCTCTCCCTATTACCCTGAAGCTACAAGACCTCCATCGAAAAGGAATTAAAGTCGTATGCTTATCGGCTAGAGGACTTGGCTAATACCAATCTCTTTGTGGATGTCTCCATATGTACAATCAATTTAGATATTAGTTAACATAAATATGTATGTCTTGATCTATTTCAACATGATAATGTCATAGCAAGCACTATGGGCCTTCAGGAGGATTTATTATTTGTTGATTATCAAAGTGGATTTGATCTAGATTTTGATACCTATTCTACGATGACCCTTAGTGATCCATTTATGAACTTGAGGATGTTTTCTTTGTCATTCACACTAGGTTTCCTAGTAACTTCTATGGAGATCATGGTGTAAAATACCCAATCATTGATCTCACAAATACCTCCCCTTCATCTTCAAGTGATCCTTTTCTTCCCATCAACAATCATTTCATCACACTCCTTAATAGGAATAAGTATAACCATACATCATTGCATTCCTCTCAAATCAATATGCCATTTGACAAATTGTAAGGATCTAAGAAGATATTTAGATAATCAAACATATATTCAAAGTCAACTCTAATCTAGTGATAAATCATAGTCATGATAGTTCAACTAGTCAGCCAAATCAAAGTCTTTTACAAAAAAACCAAGTCAAAACTCAAATTCCTCTTGTGATGCTCAATTTCAGAGCTGGGGGGCAGTGAAAGCCAAAAACTACCAAATAAACAAGTCATCATCACAAGCAATAAAAATATGGTTGATCATCCTTCAAATTTTATGGACCAAAGAAAATAAAAGTTAAAAAACCTTGGATCCCTTAAAATCTCTTGTCATGTCGCACAAATATGAACAACACATCCAACATCTCCAATTATGTGTGTGATTGCTAATCCCACCCCCAAATCACCCATCATACCTTCCTCATCTAAATATAAAATCCACTTATCCACATGCACATTCATCTTTCATATAAATTATGATGATATTTGGTTAAGATGTTCGAAGGGACCACAATCAAGAGTCAAAGACGGTCATGATGGTTCTCTAAAATCAATGTTGCTTGTAGATCAACACTGTCAGCATCAGACATATCTCACACTTACAAACATGAATAAATGACATCAATAGTTCCCATACTTGTACTTTATTGTACATAGTCTTATTTCCAAAAAAAAACTATCCAATGGTGAAACCAATTCTTTATTGCCTTGGATAAACACAGTGATGAAAAATAGTTTCTGATGTCACTCATGATATGCCTTCATTTGCAAGCATCTCATGGAGGAACCTCATATACCTGGGTGCATTCCATCCCATTCTTCTTATTTTGTCCTCACCATCATACCATCCCTCCCATTTTTGACCTTGATCCTAGATTATGGATACAATGGTAGTTTGGGGAAACATTTGGTATGACAACAACACTATGGAAAAAAGAGTTCGACATATCAAACATGGGTAAGAATACAATAACCTTGGGGAGTTATCTAGATCTTCCCTTCCATTCCCATCCTTATCACTTATCATTCATCATTACATCACCTAGTCACCTATCAAGTCTTGTTGTCTTGGCTACTAAGTCTAGATTTCCTTTTGCTAAGATTCATGCTTTTGTATATGTTCCCTCAACACACACATAATATACATAATCTTGGCCTCCCTTTGTCATAATGTCATACATTATCTTGGCCCACGTCCCTCATCCCCCTATCCTAGGCCAAGTATTCAGTAATTCATGACATCTATTTTTTACATCTTCCCTTATAGCTTGTCTAGCCTAGGGCAAACATGTAATAGGGTGAAAAACTAAATGAATATTTACTCATCCCCCATCCCCAAGATCATCGACATGATAAAGGATAAATCATACCAGCCTTCATCATTGTGCATGTACATATGTCTTTTCTCATTAGTTTATTGTTTTCATTATGTATGTGGCATTATATGTGTGTGTTTGCTTCTTCTTTGTAAATACTTAATGTTGTCTTGATTGTCTTATCTTTTTTTATGTTACTTGTCCTATGTTTTTGTGTGGTAGTACAAAGCAACAATTTCATCTTGCTCTATCAAATACCAATGGTGCATTACTCTTCGTTCTACTTGTACACATGGTTTCTTTTATGTTTGTGTTTTCTTGTTCCAGTCTATTATGCACTTTGGAAAAATGTCATCATTGTCATATACACATATCATGGTGCATACTACCTAGTGATAGATCAAAAAGGATTGTTTGGACTATGATGATAAAAAATTGGTTGCAACAATAATGAATAAATGGATATTTGAAGGCAATAGACATCTATATCCTCTAATCATTCATATACATCCCAAATCATGAAATCAAACATCTAAGTCAAATCATATATCTAAAAACTAACATCTTTAACAATCCAGCAGTGTCATCCTCTAGTCTATCCTATCCTCTCTCATCATTTTTCCCATTTTGGGAGACATACATCCCCTTGAGGTCTTTAAATACCATGTAACACTTGGCCACATGAAGTGTCTGAGGTTAGCTCGATCGTACTAACCAATTCCTCCCCTTTGTCTCTTAGTCACTCAATCTCATCATTACTTCATTTTATTTTTTACTTGACAAACACCTTAAGTTATACCTATCAGATATTTAATCAATCTTGGCAAATCATTATCTTATTTTGACTATAGCTCTCCCTGACATGCATCCTTACCTAGGGTACATTAAAAGCTTATAGCCAATCATTCAATTTAAGTTTGCATCCTCCCCTAACATCCATCCTTGCCTAGTATACGTTTAAAGATCACATCATTTTAACATCATTCTATTTTGGCTTGTTCCCATTTTGGACATGTCTAAAGCCATGACATTGTCATTTTTTCTCCCTCACATATATCATTTCCTGGGGCATCGCTGATCTATAGCTCATTTCTTGCATCAATATCATACTCAATCCATAGTCTTTATAGGCATCCCTATTGAGCACATGCTTATACTGAGAGGTGGGTGAATCAATATAATGTAATCTTTTACTTTTTCAAATTGATATCACAATAATATCAATCACACAACATCAACAATTAATAACACAATATTTATGTGGAAACCTTTTCAAGAGAAAACCATGGAGAAAAGGACTGCTTGGATCTACTGTCCAAATCCAGCCACAAATAATTTTTTTTTGACAAAATTTGTAGGCACCAACCTACTAGAGACACTAATCATCATCACTAAACAATTTGTAGACACCAACCTATTAGAGACACCAATCCCCAATGCTAAGCACCAACTTAGTAAGAGACACCAATCTCTTCTTTCTAAGACATCGACCTCTATTGAAACAATCTTCCACCTTACTATTGTTGTCTCATCAATGAATGATGGCAAATTCAATCTCCTCTTCTTCTTCTCCACAAAAATCTGCTTATGCTTGAATGATAGAAATAATTAATTCATTCTTCAAATCTACATGTGTTTGTATGATATATCTTTTTATTATCTACACACTTTCTTCCTTCTCTTCTTTATTAATCTTCACATATCTCACAATTCAACTTCCATTTCTTTCTCAACCTTCTATCCACCTTATATAACCTTCAAAGGCTTTTCCCAATGGAAGTGTCCCAATCAAAAGACACCCTTTCATCAAAAGGTGCATTTTTAATTTTATTTTATATAATTAACCCAAGTGGGATGATTTTTCCAAGGCTTCCATATATCAATTGGGTTGGCCCTTATTTGATAACCATTGTTCCATGTGTTTGGTGGGGTGATTAAGCCATAAACAAAATCATAAAAACCTTCCTTTAGCGCTCAACAAAACTCCTCTACGTTGATCGACCTTCATTAATTAATGTTGCAATTAATTAAATACAATTTTTATTGTTGATCTTTGTTTACTATTGTTGGTCCCTTTCATACTTGGGTGCCCAAACCAAGGCAATTTATCCTTCCATCCTTGGTATTGATTTTCAAAAATACCATTCTTTGTTTGAGAAATTTTTTTTAGACAATTCTACTACTTTCTGACATTTTTGTTACTTTCTGACAATTTCATTATTTTCTGACATTTTCATTTTTTTTTGAAATTTTTTTTACCTTTTTGTTTGACATAAATGACAATATTTAAACAATCTCAACCCCTCTTTCGTCTATCCACACATCACGTGCCTCTTTTCCTCTTTCGAATGGCCATCTATCTCGTTCCTCCCTGGATGTCCCATCGTGGGGGCATCATATGTCATAGTTTAGTAAACTTGATCTACAATCATCTTTCTTATTTGAAATACCATTACTCTTCTTTTAGTCACAAGGCCCTTTCTAAAAGGGAAAAAATGTACATCTAAATTTGCTTGCTCCTTCATCTCTACTAATTTTGTCTATTAATCATGTCTTAATCTATTATTCATCCTAATATTATTCTCCTCTAGTCATTAACCTAGTGTTTATTACAAGTTCCATACCACATATTAAACCTTACCATCCTTTCATCCTATTTAATTATTCTATTATCATCCTATTTATCACTAATCTCACTTAAGTCATTATATTGGAATTTTAAATTCCAATATTACTTAACTCTCACCTACTCTCACTTTTTCTTATAAATCACTTTCTCATCTCCACCTAATCACCAACTAATCTTCATTAGTCATTTCTAAATTATTTCTAGAGATCTCCACCTTTTCTAAAATGATCCACATTTTCTAAATAATTCTCCACTGAATTTTATATTGTTTGAAAATTCCTTATCCTCTCATATAAAAGCATGCATACCCCATGTACAAAATAACTAAAGAATGAATGAATAATTTACATACACTCTTGCTATCAAATTATCTCCATCCATCTCCATTACTATCAAAATTATGAGTCTAATCAATCCAACATCCTCATCAAGCATTACACTTGTCATTTTGCACACATCACTCTAATTTGGAGGTAAATTAGTTATAGGAATGAGGTATATTTACTTTATTTCAATTTTTATTTAAATCTAATATATCTTCCTTTCCAAATTGGAGGTATGTATTGACTTGAAATGGCTACATGTGATTATCTCCATTGATTGATTGCATTTTATCTCTATTCCAATTCCTTACATATATAGGGACTAATTTTTGCAGTTAAATATCCATTAAATTCATGTCAAACTAATCATTCATTTTATGATATGGTTTTAGGTTTGAACTATCTTTTTCAAGGGAGTTTATTTCATACATTATTTAAGCCATGTTAGGTATTCAGTGTGGATAAAGAATTCCACTACACTGCTCTCAATACTATTATATTTAATATATTTCTTCTAGATTTTACTTCATTGGTTTTATTCCTGTAAGCAAGCACTTAAAATTAAGCAAATGATCAATCTATGAGAAATATATCTAAGGTTCTTCAAATGGTTAGTTTACTTAAACCTTGAAGATAAAGAAAATTAAAACAATTTACTATTTTTTTAGAAGTGGCTAGACTAAATTTAATATTGTGATACGTTCAAGTAGAACTAACAAGACATTTTCCCTCAATTTCATTTCCATCATCCTTACATAAATAAAGCTTATTTAGAATCATTTCTATATTTGCTTGATCTATACACAACTAATTATAATTAAAAATAATAATCATTTCTATATTCTTAGAAAAAGAAATAAAGCTATGAGACTCACTTACACCACCCATTTTATCTCTCTCACATTCAAACCCTGTATTAAATATATTTCAAGTTCTTAAAAATAAAAAAAAATTGTATAAATGTCAAGTAGTTTTGCTTGCATTGAATTATAAAGAGTAGAAAATAAAAGTATACAATGCACCTACGCTAGTTTTTCATTTGCATTGAATTTTCTAATAGACATGACTCAAAAGTCCAAATGATGAAAAGAGGGGGAAAAAATCACCTGTCAATGGCTGCCTCTTGTAAGTCATTCTGATAAATTAGCACTTCAGAGGTGAAGAAGAAGAAAGGCATTAAAATCATGAATGTGAAGCAGCTAAAGAAATGAATTTATAAGTTACCTCAAATTTCAAAAAATGTGAATTATGTGAAAATGATACAATGACAGGTAGACATGATTTTATATTATATGAAAGAATGTGGGTCTAAATAAACATGCTGAAATTATTTGTTTGACGTTGTGACTATAAAAGAAGCATAATTGATTTTGAGATTATGAAATCACAATCTTTAACCATTGCCTTAATTTCTAAGAAGAACATTTAATTTAAAAATAAGGGAAACCTATGAGGAAGCTCTAGTCCTATCCAAAGTCTTATACTATAGCTCACCAAAAAAAAAAGCAAGTGAAAATTGAGCTTGCAAAATGACAAATTTATGATCAAAGAGAAATATCAAGACTACATTCTATATAATTCAGTGACTCCCTATAATACTTAAACATTCAATAAAAATAATAATTTATGGTTAGCCACCACTCCTACACAAACCCTATCAGTCCTAGATTCAACTCTGGCCATTAACCCTTTGCAACCTCAAATATTTTTTCATTCATCCTATTAATACTTTCTTTAGCTTTATACATGTCAAAAAAAAATTTCTTGGGTAAAATAATTAAAATTTATGGTTGTCATCAGTGTTATCTAGCCATTATTTAAATTAAAACTGACACAAATTCTAATGTTACAATTATTCCTTCATAATTCATTTTTTCCCTTCAAATTTTTATTGGAAATGTGATACAACACTATTCGCTTTGTAAGAGAGAGAAAATCACAAAAATCTAGGGCAACAAATAGACAATATGAGATTGAAACAAAATAGGGAAGAGAATGAAGGAATACACACTAATCTTGCATATATTTATATATCTGAAGAACATACAGCTACTGCTATTAAAAATAGCATACAAAAAACATCAAAACTTTCCTTAACTGCTTCTTAATTGCTACAGACTGTTGTATTTTTCCCTTTTTCAAGTTGCTGCTCTCTCCTTCTTCCTTTGCTACGGACTACTCTATTTTACCCATTTTCAAGCTACTGCTCTTCTTCAGGGTGCTACTGCATGCATTTCTCTTATGATGCTCTATCTCCTCTCTTTGCACATTCCCTTTTTCCTTTTTGTCTTTTTTGACATTCTTACCTACTTCATAGATTTTCCCCCTAAATAAAACAAACAAGATTCAAATTCAAATTTGAAATTTTTTGCATTTAATGACAACAAATGTCATGGTCTGTAGGTGGCTATAGGAAGTCAAAATAATAATATTTTAACACTCCCCTTTATTTTTGACCTTCCTAACATGCTCAATTAGACTCTTCTCACTCTCTAAAGCCTCCTTATAACTTCTTTTTAACTTACCAAATGCTTTTACATCATTTTTATGTATTTTTGGAGGTTCATAACTGAAGTCCATAGCTCTGTTGATGGAGTCTATAGTTTTTCTGATGGAGTCCATAGATTTGTTGTAGGAGTCCATAGTTCTATTGATGGAGTCCAGAGATTTTTTGTAAGAGTCCATAGTTTTGCTGATGGAGTCCATAGTTCTACTGATGGAGTCTGTAGATGTGTTTTAGGAGTCCAAAACTTTATTGTTTGAGTCAATATCTCTATTTTAAGACTCTATAGCTATCATAACACTATGTAGGCCTAATGTTGCTACATTTATGACCACTAATCTTCCCCTTAGGTGCATGAAAGTTTCCTTAAGCAATGGTTTAGTAAAAATATTAGCTAGCTACTGATCATACTGACAAAAACTAAGATCTATGACACGATTCTCAACTAACTCATGAATAAAGTGATGATTACAATGTGTTTACTCCTACCATAAAACATAGGGTTCTTTGATAATACTATTGATGATACATTATCATAATAGACCATAGAAGTTCCTTGTTACTCTTCATGCAAATCAAAAACTATCCTTCTCAATCATATAGCTTGACATGCTACTATATACTTCACTTCAGCTGTAGAAAGTGACACTATCGATTATTTATTTGAAGCCTAAGATATGGGTCCTGATCCAAGATAAAATACATACTCAAATGTTCTCTTTCAGTCATCAAGGCTACCTATCCAATCACTGTTCATGTAACTAACAAGATAAAACTCATCTATTGTTTTATACAAAATACCATAATCTCTTGTTTTATTCATGTACCTCAATATCCTCTTACCTACTTGTCAATGTGTCTCCTTTGGCATCTCCATGAATCTTGATATAAGTCTAACTTCATACATGATATCTGACCTTGTTGCATTCAAGTACATTAAGATTCTCACTAAACTCTTATAACATGTGGGGTCTACATTGTTACTGCAATCATTTTTGCATAACTTAAGGCTTGTCTCGATTGGAGTGAATATAAGCTTGTTGTCTAGCATCTTGAACCTTTCCAAAACCCCTTTTGCATACTTAAATTGGCATATGATTATGGCTTCATTCATTTTATTGACTTCTATGCCATTAAAGTACTTCAAGAAGCCCAAATCAATCATTTCAAACTCATTTTTCATGGCTATTTTTAATTCTTCAATGGACTGATTTGCATTATTGGTGAATATAAGATTATCCACATACAATACAATAATCAACATACCTTCCTTGCATGATTCGATGTATAATATGGGCTCACTTTCACTCTTTCTCAACAAGTATGAGTTAATATGACTGTACCATGCTCTTGGGGCTTGCTTGAGCCCATACAATGCCTTTTTTAGTCTATACAATTTATTCTCATGCTTGAGAATCTCATATTTAGGTGGTTGTCCCACGTAGACCTCTTCTTATAACACTCCATTCAAGAATGCTGACTTCACATCCATTTGATGCACCTTCCACTTGTATTGGGCAATAATGGCTATGATTGTCCTTACAATTTCTAGCCTTACTATAGGTGCAAACATTTCATTATAATCACATCTGGGCCTTTGCTTGTATCCCTTCACCACTAGCCTTGTCTTATACCTCTCTATCTTACCTATGAGAGTAGTTTTTCTCTTATATACCCACTTAACTCCTATGACCTCTTTTCCTTTTGGCAGGTCAACTAACTCCCATGTGTCATTTCTCTCTATGGCATGCATCTCATAATCCATAGCCTCACACCACTTATTGTCCTTGACTGCTTCTTCAAAGTAGATTGGATCAGCTGATAGAAAGATTTCATAATTCATTGTTTCATCCTCATTTTGATCATACCTTGAATACTCATAGATTTTTTGCAAGCTTCTTGTCCTTGCTTGGTGTTGATTTGAGTTGGAGGAGGATGATGTAGACTCTTGAACATCTCCTTGACCTCCATGATGGCTGCTACCATTAGATGAATTATCCCTATGTGAAATAGGGGTCCATGTTGGTGAATTGGTGGCTGTACCACTTGCTATTTGAGATTCAATGAAGGGTCCACCAGCCCTTGTTTCACCATGTTCTTCTCCTTGTCTCTCTTCCCAAGCTTCATGCTCAATGAATTGAACATCCCAGTTGCTTATGAGATCTTTGGTGATGGGATTGTACAACCAATATTCCTTTGATTGGTTACTATACCCTATGAAAATACACTTCTCACCTTTGTCATCCCATTTCATTCTTCTTTGCTTGGGCATGTGTGCATATGCTACACAACTAAACACTCTAAGGTGTTCCACACTTGGCTTCTGATTGCTCCATGTTTCTTGAGGGATTACATCCCTTACACTCTTCATTGGACAAAATAGGTGTTGCTATAGCCTCAACCCAAAAATCATTAGGCAAACCTTTTGCCTTTAGCATGCTCCTTGCCATCTTTTAGATGGTCCTATTCTTCCTCTCAATCACACCATTTTGTTGTGGTGTATACTTGGCTGTAAATTGCTTCTTTATGCCATGATCCTTGCAAAAATTCATGAATTCATTGGAGATATACTCTCCCCCTCTTCCATCCTCAAAATATTGATCTAGTGGCCACTTTGCTTCTCCACCATGGCCTTGAAATGCTTGAAAAGTCTCAAATGATTCCATTTGTTCCTCATGAATTACATCCATATATTTTGGCTATAATCATATATTAATGTCATGAAATATGCATTCTTGGATAGGGAGGGGGTCTTCATTAGACCACACAAATCTAAATGGATCAGCCATGACAGGAACCTTATCATTGTTTTCCATCTTCACCTCTAATTTTATTGTCTCATTTATGTGACTAAACATCTCTTTGTTCCCACTAATGTGGTTGTTGTAACCACTATCCAAATACCATGTCTCCTTGCCACTTTATTCGATAATGTTGCATGTTATAAACAAGCTTCCTCCTTTCTCATTCCTATTTGGTTTAGCCTCTTGTGTATGAGTGAAATTAGAATTCTACCTATTCATATCATACTCTTTATTTTTACACTCACTAGGATGATGTCCATAACTCTTGCAATAATAACATTAGATGCTAGACTTATCATGCCTTTGTATAGATCCACCTATAGAAGTGTTGTTGCTCCTTCCTCTTCCTCTTCCATGTGGTTTTTGATGGCCATGTCTTCCACCTTCTTGACTACTGCAAGTTCTTCCTTTTACTCTATTGTTTGATCCTTTACCCCTTCCTTTCATGTTGACATTGGTCTTGAATGATTGCTCGTTAGAGGAGGTGGCTAAACTATTCAATCTTTGTTCACGGGTTTGCAAAGAACCCATTAGCTCATCAACTGTCATTTGCCTCAAATCCTTTGACTCTTTTACAGCAACCACTATAGGATCAAATGTAATTGGAAGGCTCCTCAACACCTTCTCAATGATCCTAGGGTCTTCAAGGGTATCACAACATGTCTTCATTTGATTTACTATATTCATAGTTCTTGTGAAGAAGTCATTTATTGACTCATTTTCTTCATTTTTAGGGTCTCAAAGTCTCTTCTTAAGAGTTAAAACTTGACAAGCTTCACCTTGTCACTTCCTTGATATGCATTTTGCAATATAGCCCATGCTTGCTTGGAATGAATAGCTATTGATATCTTAGGAAAGATTGAGTCAACCAAAACTATTTTTATGTAGTTGAGTGCTTTGGCATCTTTCCTCATATTCTCCTTCAACACATCCTTTTGTATTTGGGTCAAATCATTGAAGGTAGCCATGTCTACAACCTCATTGTACCCAACTTCAACCAACTCCCATAGCTCTTGAGAGTTAAATATAGTTTTCATCTTGATGCTCCACACATCATAATTTTTCCCATCAAACATGGGGGGATGTTGCCAAGACCCTGAACTTCCTTTTGCCATGTCTAAATACACTCACAACTTGGTTGTTTTTTACTAATGGCTCTGATACCAGTTGTTGGAAATGTGCTACAACACTAATGGCTATGTAAGAGAGAAAAAATCACAAAAATCTACAAGCCCAGTTGGGTAGTAAATAGACAATACAAGATTGAAACAAAATAGGGGAGAAAATGAAGGAATACACACTAAACTTTCATATATTTATATATCTCAAAAACATATAGTTGTTAAAAATAACATACAAAAAACATCAAAACTTTCCTTTACTACTTCTCCTTCTTCCCTTCTACAGACTGCTCTATTTCCCCCTTTTTCATGCTACTGCTCTCTCTTTCTTCCTTTGATACAGACTGCTCTATTTTACCCTTTTTCAAGTTACCTCTCTTTTTCAGGATGTTGCTATGTGCATTTCTCTTTTGCTGCTTTGTCTCCTCTCTCCTGCACATTCCATTTTTCCTTTTTGTCTTTTCTGACATTCTTACCTACTATGTAGATCTTCCTCCCAAACAAACCAAACAAGATCCAAATTAAAATTTGAAAAAAAAATCATTTAATGACAACAACTATCATAGTCCGTAGGTGGCTGTAGGAAGTCAAAATAAAAATATTTTAATAATTTCTATGATTTTCCTATAACAATCTACATAGAAATCTGATGCCAAAATATTTGATAGAATCAATGGTAAGTAATCAAATACCATCACAACTTTATTTATTTTCACTAAATGTTTTCTTTTTCATCTCCATTAAACTACATAAGTGCATTTTATGACATGAAAAATTAGGTCAAACATTTAGTGTAATAGATACTCAGAGAGTTTAGAAGGGAGCGATAGGTTTGAAGTTTCAAACTCTTTGTACATTGTGAATTATTGACTTAAAATAGTATTTAAGTAGGCCAATTGATATGTTTACAAGGAAACATTATTGAAATTTTGGTAGTCAAGTAATAAAATCTATAAACACATATTCTTGGTTTATATACGCTCTTAAGCATTGAGAATGAAATTGAGAGTTATAAAATAAATTTATTGATTTGATTCATCATAGATAGATAGGAAGACGAGTTTAAATAAGTTGGTTTTATTGAAATGCTACTAAATGGTGTTTGGGGACATAGAGGTGTAGGAATTGTTTGATAGGGTATGGATGAGGCTCTTGTAGGGAGCATATTTGTGTACATACAATGGTCACGTTTTGCTAAAATGAAAATAAATTGGCTTATGGTTAACCATCACACATGATCAACTTCGATTACCATCCTTCACATGCTTTGGCTCCAAGATTTCCTTTCATTTATTTTTTTCCCTGAAAAAACTACGTAACTTCATATTAATTAAAATTAGAAATTACATTCTGTAGATGTAAAATCATTCTAAAGGAAAAAGTGGACAAATAAGAAAAGTGGATACTCCAACATGAGTATCCACCACAAAGGGGAGATCCTAATGAGCAAAAACAAAAGAAACACAAGAAAAGTTGGGTGCGAGACAACAAAGGCCCAATAGACAAGAAGGTCCCAATTTAAAAGACCAAGGGCAAATTAGAAATGAAACATAAGGCAAAAAATAAGAATATAAGCTAGTGGGATATATATCCAAAAGTATCTTCTGTCCTATCTTTCTTGTCTTTCTTTTTTTTAATCCCTTGCCACATCCCTCATAGTGTCTCCCTTAATACTAACAACAATTCAGTATATCTAGAGGATTATCTAGCATCGGTTATTTTGAGTACAAGTAAATCACTATCTCTTGATCTAAGTCTGAGTTTTCAAATTCATGAACTCTATTCACTCCCCCATATGTAGTCCCTTTCATAAAAATCTTCAAAGTGGACTTTTGATCTTCTTCTCTATCCATGACATCAAGCTTGGATTCCTTCACTAGAGTTTCCAAACCTTCAGATTTATGCTTTTCTAGCTCTATTGAATGTTGATTTACCTCAGCATTAACTTCAAATTCTACCCCTTCCTCTTGTTCCAAATAACTCCAATTCCTAGAGTTTGACTTCATCTCTTTATTTTTGAAAGTGGGGACACGAGCTTGGGTACAATTAGCCTAAAGATGTCCTGGAAGTTTACAAATATGACACCACAATGTTGTATTCTCATAATCTAACTTCTAAAAATGTTGAGATTCACCACATTTTAGAATCATTTGATCTGATATACCTTTGCTAAGATCTATCTCCGCACAAATACGAGCATATGTACATAAACACACTAAAGTTATCTCGGCATCACATTTGATATATGTGCCCAATATATTACCTATCTCTTTGAGAGAAAAGTAGAAATGTAAGGGCAAGTTAGGAAGCCAAACCCAACATCTCCTTCATTGCCCTGACACATGCCAAAAAGTCATTTCACTAGCATCGACATTAGTTATTGGAATGTACATATTAGATAAAAATGAAAATATAAGGGATGTTTCAATTTATTTATTTATTGTGTTATAGTTTTTGTATGTGTTGATGATGTTACTAATTTTGGATTTAGGTTTAACATCTCAAAACATCCCACCAATCAAAATATAAATAAATAATTTGTTTTAAATAAATTTTGTTAAGAAATATGCAAATTAATTATTGAAAATTTTTAAATATTTCAATGTACGGAAAATAATATAGTAATTAAATTATATTTATAAAAAATACTAGAGGAATGAAGTACTTAGCCTATTTCTAATATGTGTAGGCTTGTGACAAGGTATAGTCATTAACAAAATTATAGAATGGCCTTGTGAACGCTTGAGTCTAAAACAAAGTGTTTGTGTTAGCCTGGAGAAATATACACTTTATAGATACATGTGCAGTGTGACACTATCTACTAAGGTAAGGAACTGTCTTATGCATTTTCACTAATTAGTGATAGTTTTGACTAATGTGCATTTGTCTGCTAAGGGATCT
Organism: Torreya grandis; assembly: GCA_037957365.1. Classification (NCBI taxonomy): domain Eukaryota; kingdom Viridiplantae; phylum Streptophyta; class Pinopsida; order Cupressales; family Taxaceae; genus Torreya; species Torreya grandis. The sequence goes on along the minus strand of JARHVA010000009.1, from coordinate 9,936,755 downwards.
TGTGTATGTCAATGTCTTACATTATGCATGAATGGCTCTATTATCATTAACCTTGCTTCAAACCCTAGTTGTGCATTATAGGACCAATAAAAATAGGGACACTGGGTGAAATGGAAGTGTTGATTTGACATCATCCACCCCTTACTTCTAAGCATTGCCTATGTATCCAATACTTCAAAGAGGGAAGTCAAATTGAAAGTAGTTCTCCCACCTAGTTGAGCGTGTGAAGTCTTGTGTCATACGACCATGCAGTGCAATACTATGTATATAATTCAATAATTGAAAAATTATGATTTGACCTTGCAAAGGTATTTAAAATTATCTCAAGGCTTTCTCCTTTAAGGGGTTCAACATTTGGATGCTTTATGATAGTTTATCTCAATGTACAGAGTGATTTCCAATTATAGATAGATAAATGTTATCTGTCAATAGGATTAGGCTTGATATGTTTATATAGTTAACTTTTTGGGTTGTTTCCTAAGAATCAACATGTTAAATGTACAAATTGATCCATATAAATAATTTGACTTTGGGAAAATAGCCATTAAAGGGCATACAAATAGGTCTAGCCTAAGTGGACATGTTAACAAAGGTGGCACTATCTAAGGAAGTGTGAATTTGTCCATAAAATAGGAATAGTGATATGAGATCAAAAGATAGTCTGAGAATGATGTTAAGATATTTAGGTAGAGACTAAGGGAATTCTATGTAACAGTAGCATAACTTTGGTATGATCGAGCCCATATATGGATAAATGGCAAAAGAAGAATGTCAACAAGAGTGATGTATGTGTTCATAAGTCAAATATATTAAAGATTAGTCAAATGTAACATTGTCAAGTTTATAATATTAAATATAAGTGTCTACACTTTATGTATTTTTTTATGATGCGAGGGACCATAGTCGATAAAGAAGCCATGAATATTTGGGATTATTACATTGTCTACTATGGAAAATAGCCATGGTTGAATATAGTTGAAATAAAAACAAAGATTGGAGGCGTGTATGGCTCAAATAGTCAACAAATGTTGTCATCACACAAACAATGGCAATGAATGTGTTGTTATAAATTTAATTATCCATCAAAACAAAATGTAAAAAATATATTGCTAGTTAAAACCATGTAATAAATTTTGATCAATGTTTTGGAACACACTATGTGAACCATCATCAAGATGAGAGAATAGATGAATAGAGTGCAAACTTAGATTTATTTTTAAATGTGATATTATAAGTGCTAAGATGATGGATAGTTGGAAAAATCTATTAAAAATGAATAAAATAATGGTTGATTTATTAATTTTAATTAATGATAGTAAAGAGTGAAAAGATATTTCCTACAAAAAAGATAGTTGTGAAAAATCTCATTCTAAAAATGGGAAAGGGTTAAAAATAGATATAAATTTACTAATAATCTAGACAGGATAATCGACAGTTAAAATTTTTATTTATATATTAACAACCTAAATAAATTAAATATAATGTTGATGGGAGAAGATAAAATATTAATATTAAAATATAATTATACAAAGTGAGAAAGGAAAGACCTAGGTACCTAGTGAAAGATGTTTAATCTATTTTTACTTGAGATGAATTAAATTAATAGATTTAAACTATTAAAACTTGAATCCTAGTATATACATATCTAATAATGAAATACAATATGCTACAAAATTTTACATAATCTAGAATTTGTTCAAAAAAAGTAAACAAGCCTATAAATATGCAAACCTCCCTAAAACAAAATTCATGTTTATTGTGTAGGCTGACTATGACTGATAATTGCTTGACAAGACTTGTCTACTGCCTCATGGCTGAATGCAAGAATTTAAATAATGATTGGACAAGTCCATGGAAGGAGGATAAAGTTTCAGTGCATCTTTGTCTACTGACTACAGCTGCATCTTAGTTGACTATGCGTTTGACTTTTTATGCGACTATCTACGAGGGTTGACTGATAAATTTTGTGCTCCATGTCACATAAGACTTAAAAAATTTAGAATCCTAGATATTGCACAATAAAAAAAGATATATAAAATAAAAAGAGGGGAAATGGGTAAGGGGACTAACTGAGCTATTCTAAGAAAATCTTGCATAATCCAAATGTTGCCTACATATCCCAAATGAGCCTTAAGCTAATAGATCTGTGGTTGTGAAACTATATGATTTTAGTTATAATATTGATTGAAATACTTGAAAATGGATGGCTTGACCTGTAATAAAATATATTTAGACTTAGCTTATGACTATTAGAATGATGCATAATTAAATTTGGAAGAAATGGTGCTCTTTTACTCAATGTGCAGTAGAATTGCTAAGTGATTTCTAAATATGTTTGGAAAAGTCTTGATGTGCTTATATAGAAGAATATTTAAAATATTTTCACTAACTAACTTTACAAAATGCATGGGAGAGCTATTGGGAAATGACTTGATTTGAAAAAGTAACCATTGGAGTATAGAGGACAAGGTCGCAGTGTCGCCCTGTCTAACCTATCATAGACTTATCCTAGAAAGAAAAAGACTATTGAGAAAGTTATGGAAAGAGCCTATAGGTTGAATAGAAATGAATAAGGTTGAAATAAGGATGTTTTTATGATATTTTATATGTTTTAACTTGAAAATAGAGGCTATATGATATATTGTGAGTTACTGAAATGGTGAGCAAAAAAAGTAAGGTAAGAATGTTAAGATTAAAGATTGTCAAGCACTTAATTATTAATTTTATGTGTCTAAATTTGCCCCTATTTTATTTTAGTGATGTAAAAAATTTAAATTATTAGAGTAAAGTAGATGCGAACCTGAGTGTGGAGACACAATTTGTATTTCGATGTGAAGATTGATCATGCAAGATGCCTTAATGTAAAACCTATAAAAATGCCACTAAAAGTATTATTCATATCTAAAAATTAAAAACATGAAACTTGAGATTTGAATTTTTAAAAGAGAGCAAGAAAATTATACACCTGAAGGAATATGCAATCTAAGTTCCCTATAACGTGAAAGTGGAGAAATGTTTGCCCCCTTATCAAATCATTTGGAGAAATATTAAATATGTGGCAAATTGAGAGTGATCAACTCTCAATTTAAAAAAAATTGAATGCTCTTGAGTTTTAAATATTGTATGTTCCAACTCTCATTTGACTATATAGAGTACTCTATAAATTATTTGAAGGGGTGGAACCACAAACTATGGCTCATTACATATAAAAAGTGCATCCATATATGTTGAGTGTCACTAGACTCTAACGTGGGCCACTTGCAACATGAAAATGAATTGCATCATAGTAGATGGATCTAGATTATATTTAAAACTTTTCAACTTTAAAATTTTAGAACTTTTGCACATGAAAATTTTTAAAAATTTTCACATAGTAACTTGAACATGAATAAATGTCTTGCCCCTTGTATTGTACTGAATTGATATTAAATGTCATTTGAATTTTGCAACTATTGAAACCTGATTGTTTGAAAATTTTCACTTTTTAACTATATAAATGAGTGGATATGCATATGGAATGACCCCATAATATGAAAATTTTGAATCATACTATAATTTTGAAAGCTGTGTAGTACAATAAATCTAAAATTCGTTCACAAGGACTTGAATTCTTAAGACAAGCACATTGTGATGACCCCTTTTGAGATGAGGAATGTAGTTTACAAGTCACTTAACTCAAAAAAAGAGTTATGTAATATGTGAAATATCTAATCATCTATAAGAATTTGAAAATTTGAATGTATTGTATCATAATATTTGAATATAATGTTGTCTTTGTATATGAAACATGTGTGAGATTAATATATCATTGAAGCACAAAAATAACTTGTGCATGATATGTATCAAGGCACCAAAGTAAGAATAGAGAGTAGGAGTAATGCATGATATAAATCATGGTACCATAGTAACAATCAATGAACACAAGCAATGCCATATAATGTCACTTAATTTTTGTTTAATGTCATATACATCAGGTCAAAAGGCCACATATAAGGGACATGTGAATGCTGCATAAATAAGTAAGACCAAGGGTCACATGTAAATGGGATAATGATGTTGTATAAGCAAAGATTTGAACATACAAAACTAATCAACACACACAATAAATAAGCAAGTCTATTTTATCATGCAATAAAGTAAGAAATAAACATAAACCAAATGAATATATTTTATATCCACCATATAGATCCATGTCATTGTTAGCAAATAGCATTTTCATGTAACACATATAAGGTATAAGTGATTAGCAAAATATTTTTATGATATGTAGTTCAATATGGTAGAAAATTTGTAGATAATACAACCTGTTAAATTGTTCATGAAGAATGAAGAGATGTCCCCAACGTAGAAAAGTTGTTGGGTAATACTAAAACCTCAACATCAAAAACCATGTAAAAGTATGTCCTGTATCACACTCAAGTACTTCATGAAAATCAATGTGTATTTGAAAAGATGAAATATGATTTTTTTTTAACATACAATAAATAACAAGTAACACTAAGTGAGTTGGAAATAATTAAAATTATTCATAGTTCTTGATCCAAAACTCAGAAGTTTTGATTGACAGATATTTTAAGAACATAAAAATAACACAGTAACAATGAATTCTCTGAGAAGAGATATTTTATTACTCAAAATTGCAATACCACTATATGCTTATCTCTGGGAAGAGATGTATGATTTTACTTTTGGGTTACATCTTCATTTATACACATTTTGAAAGCAGGAGGAGGATGTGGAAGGCCACCAATCTTGAGGGAATAAAAATAGTCTCTCTGTAGGCGATTCTTCCATATAAAAGTTATTTATTCTGAGTAGAATGTAATAACTGTTTATTCTGAGTTGAGTTAAATTATTCTTAGTTCTTGATCCAAAACTCAGAAGTTTTGATTGACAGATATTTTAAGAACATAAAAATAACATAGTAACAATGAATTCTCTAAGAAGAGATATTTTATTACTCAAAATTGCAATACCACTATATGCTTATCTCTGGGAAGAGATGTATGATTTTAATTTTGGGTTACATCTTCATTTATACACATTTTGAAAGCAGGAGGAGGATGTGGAAGGCCACCAATCTCGAGGGAATAAAAATAGTCTCTCTGTATGCGATTCTTCCATCTAAAATTTATTTATTCTGAGTAGAATGTAATAACTGTTTATTCTGAGTTGAATGCAAATGCATCCAGCAGGAATTGAACCCACAAATTTTCAAATTCCATGATTTAAAACAATATAGAATTCAAGGAATTACTATTTTTATAAACTTACTATTTTTAGACTGCACTACTAAAATTAAAATTTAGGGCACTTTCATTGAGTTTTCTAGGGTCAAAATCCATTGAGAAAATATAAATTCTATCTCACAGTGTTATCCTCATTCTTAACTTTCCAATGGTCCAAACGGCGAGTCAATTGGAGCTATGGTGCAAAAGTTATGGCTCCCAAAAGTTCCATCATCAATTGGGGTAGAACCGTCACCTGAATTGTCCCCTGAATTATTGCCCAGATCAGTTCTTGCTTTTAATTTTTTTTAAATACTTTGATTTTTTGGATTTTTGATATCCCTATTTTTTTTAAAAAATTTGGCATATTTGATTTTTTTTTAATTTTTAAAATATTGGAATAAAATATATATTACGGTATAATAACAATGTAAATGCTTGATGTTCATAGGATTTTTGATAGGTTTGCCATTGAGTGTGGCTAGTTAGTAAGCTCTTATACCTAGTCTTTCAATGATTACGAATGGTTTGATTTTTTTTTTTCTTACTAATATTGGTATTCTTTTGCTTTTATTTGACTACTAAATTATCAATTTTAAATTTACGACCACAATTTTTTTTTCCATAAGCTCACTTGATACGTGCATGATAAAATTTTAAAAGGTTATAGAGCTTATATGCATTTATTATCAAGCATTTCTAATTCATGTAAATTTTTTTCTTGATACTCATTATCTTTGATAATGTATTTTGAGGAGACCTATAAGGACGATATTTCTATCTCAAGAGGAAGTATAACTTATGTTCTATAAATAAGAGAGTAAGTGTAGCCTTTATTGGTGTGTGTATGCTTGTGTGATATGCCCAAAGAGCGTAGATGTTTTTATTATGACAATCTATTTCGTGCTTTGCAACAATCTTGATTAAGATCTTATTAATTGTTTTAATAGTTGCTTTTACTTTATCATTTCCTTATGGGTAGTATAATGTGGAAAAAGTTTGAAGAATTTTGAATTCAACACAAAATATTTTGATTGTTTTATTCTTTAAAGATGATCCATTATTTACTATGATTGCATAAGGTAGGATGAATCATGTGATCATGTGTTAGAAATAAATTAAAAATATTCTCACATGTTGTAGATTGAAGGGATATTGCTTCTAACCATTTTGTAAAATATTCAGTAGCTGTAATAATAAACTTATGTTTGTCTAAATATTCTAGATTATTTTACCAATTAAATCAAAGCCAAAAAGAGAGAAAGTCCATGGAGATACAATAGTTGGTAGCGTATATAATGGAGTCCAATTGAACTTTATATGTCTTTGACATTTGAAACATAATTTAGCATATTCATGACATTCTTGTTCCATTGTTGGCCAATATTATCCTTAACGTAAGAACTTGGAAGACATGGTTTTATCACTAAAGTAACCTCCATATTTTCTATCATGAACTTCAAGTATAAAATTTTGAGCTTCGATCTAATTCAAAAGAGCATCTACAAAGTGGTCCACCAATGAATACATAATGCTTGGCTTGGCATCGTAACTACTTTTTATCCTCTTGTGTAGCATTTTTTGAAATTGTATATATATGTATATCAGTGTAACATGTAGGATTATGTATTGATAATATTTATATCAACTGAAGGATTGTATAATTATTGGTTATAAAATATTACATGATCATCATTGATATCAATTGGGATTAAAATGCTTTTGATGGAGAAAGTAGAGAAGTGTAGTATGAGATGTTGGACCATGTCTTTATAAGGGATTAACTTGTCTTCTTTAATTTGATAAAAAAAATTCAACTTGATTTATGACAAGATGTGAATCACCATATACACATAAAGATTCGATGTGCAACTCTTGTACAATTAATATGTCTAGTATTAGAGCTTCATATTCCACTATGTTATTTGTGCATGAAAAACCCTAGTGAAAATCAAAAGATATGTTCACCTTATGGAGTAACAAACACAATCCCATCCCCAACACCTATAGCACATTTAAATCTATCAAGATTCATGGTCCACATATTATTTTCAATATTATAAGAAGTAAACTTATTTGAAAATTTGGTAGTTTAATAGGTAAATAATTATGCAACAGGGCAATAACTAATTGATATATGAGATCTCACCCTTCATATTTTTGTGGCAAGATTTATAAATTGAACTCAAAAAGAATCATTACCCACTTTGATATATTGAAAGATGGGTTTTTGACATGAGATACTTGATTGGTCAATTTTAGTGATGACATGAATTTCATTATGAAGCAAATAATGTTGTAGTTTTTATGTGACAAAAACAAGAGCCAAGAATAACTTTTTAATAGAAGTATATTTTTTTCTCATAATTGAGCAGTGTGTGACTAATGTATTAAATGACATGTTCACAATGGTCATCATAGTATTGTATGAGTAAAGTACCCAAAACATGATTGATGGTAGAAATTTATAATAAGAGAGGTTGATCTAGCATGGGAGGCATAAGAATAGGTGGGTTTAGAAAATATTCTTTAATTTCATCAAAACTTTTTGAAAATAGTCATCCCATTCAAATTTGGTATCTTTATTAAGTAACTTTGTAAAATATTGTGTTTTATCTGCTAATTCAACCATGAAATGTCAAATATCTTGAATTTGACCTTGTAAGCATTGAAGTTGCTTTAAATTAGTTGGTGGTGACATATTGAGTATAGATTTTACTTTCTTAGGGTCAACTTCAATGTTTTTTTAAATTAATAAATGAGGGTTATGGGGTCCCTCACCCCTTTGTCTTTAATTTTTTTAAAATATTTACAACTAGTTATAAAATTCAATGATAGAAATATAAAGATGAAACATTTTCAAAATAACTATCCAACACAAAGTTCAACTCCTTAACTAGGCAACAAAAATTTATGAGATAATTCAACCAAAAGAAGCCACGTTGCTTGAAAGGATGAATAAGAATACCACAACCTCAGAATAACCAATCAAAATGTTATAAAAAATCTGCTTTAAACATAAGTATAAACTATAAAACATGCCAATAAAGTTAGCACACAGTGCAAATAAACAACCATCTTCCAAACCAAGAAATTTTTCACAACCATTTCCCACCAACATTATCATTAATAAAAAGAACAAAAACATGGAAATAAAAATGTAATGCCTAGTTTGATGTAGCTAGCCTATAGTATAAGAAAACAACATATATAAATACTTATCACCATCATTCCTAAATACCAATTCTAAATAAAAAACTTCTCAACCGTAGAACCAAAATGTAGCCTTAACCCAAAATAAGATACAAAACAACATAAATAAATAACAAGAAAATATTCAACCTTAATCCTTTTTGCATCCAAATTATCTCAAACCAGGATAACAAATAAGATGAAATTCAACTTCAAACCAGGAACAACCATAGATATCCTGAAGCAACATTAAATTTTCAAAAATAATCTTAAAATCCACAAGTAAAGCATTTTTTCCTTAAGAAGGGATCAGGTTAAAAATCTTGATTTTATTCAAGATTAAAAATTCTTTAAATTTCATCCTTTATAATAATCTCCATTGTTCCTTTATAATCCAAAATAAGGTACCATAAAAATGGGACTTGAAATTTCAAACCAATTCATGCTAGACCTAACTTCCTTACCACCCATAAATATTTATTAACTCTTCTTCTTGCCTTTAAATTGATGCATTTAAAGAGAATATATCCCCACCTAAGACAACAAGATCTATAAGCTTTTGATCCCATATTTTCACACATAATCACTCTTGAATCAACTAAATCCTTTCTAATAACCAAAATTTTGGATTTAGTCTAATCAGTCTTAAGGAGCTTACCATAATCAAAGATAATATCTTTTACTTTAGGAAATTTAGCTCTAAGCTAGAGAGGACAAGGATTTTCCATATTCTTGTATCTATCCCAATAAAGACTAAACTTAATTTCATTATGTAGATAGAATAAAAATTATCTTAGCAAGACATCTCCAACAAAAGGATTTGAATTCCACTTGAGCTCATTAGGAAGAATAAATCTATGAACATAGGCTTCATGTAATAAATTATTTTCATTCTCGGTAGAAGAAAATAAAACCTTGAAAAACTTCATCGATCTTGAAACATCAATACTTAGAAAAGAAACCAATTTTATAATTTGAAACTTAATCTATATTTCCTTTAGAAAAAGGGCACAAATCCTTAGAGGAGGTCTATAAGATGATAATTCTATAATCAATTCATCAATAGTTGATAACTATTGTTTCAACTCTGAAATGAAAGTCTTTTTCCTTCGATTCCTTAGCCAAACATGATATTTTATAATCAAAATCTTCCCACATCTTTTCCCCTTTAGAAGTAACAACTTGTAGCTGTCTATGAAGACCCCCCACAATAATGACACCTTCTTGATAAAGATAATTATTTTTTCAGTCAAAACCTCCTTTAAAATAAATTTAAATGAATCTAGTTTGAGTTTCTTTATCAACAAGAAATGGACAATATTGAGCATGCATACCCTTGAAATTTTTAGCTACAAAAGTCAAAAGATTTAGATCTTTATTAGAATAATTTGTCAAAGATTGAATTATTTTTCTATGAATTAAAATTCCATGTTCACTATCCTTAACCAATTCAAGAGCATGAAACAAATCTTATTTATCCTTAACAACCTCCTCATACAAGTTCCCTCCCTTTAAAATTTCAACCTGTGATACCTCCTCTAAAAAATGGAACCCTGAATTGAAGAATCTCAAATATTAATAAAAATAGTTGGAAGGAAATTTTTCTAAATTCCATTTTGAATCAAACCGATTCCTTAACAAAAGTCTAAATGAATATAAAAAATCCCCTTCCAAAGGTTTGTAAAGTTTAGAATCAAAGGAAGGAGGAGGTAAAATTAACCTCCGCTTCTCCCCCCCCCAGATTTCTTAGTACTAGATGAAACCTTTGTAGAATTAGCATAGAAATCATCCCAATAACACAGAGGATCCAAAGAGTTAAATTAAATCTAACTAAATAAGTTTTATAAGACCTTGATGGGATAAAGCCTTATCAACTCCCCTTTGAACCTCCAATGTGATCTCTAACAGTTTGAAAAGGAAAAAATGAAGGTTGTTGAACTTCTTATGTTGAATATGAAACATTAGCTTGAAATGATATGAAAATAAAAGAGATAACCACCCTAAAAAAGTAATATATTTATGAATAAAGAGAGAAACCTCGATAAAAAAACTAGGAAGAGAGAAGTGAACAATACCCTTACCAGTATTCTCAAGATTTTTCCCCGATTTCAAAAAATCCTCTTTGCATTTGGAACCTTATTGCTTTACCATATACTATTTATCTGCTACCATGTATAAACCAATTATCCTTGACAAAGACTCTTTAGAAACAATAATAGATGAACCTCTGAAAGAAACAATCCCATCCTTCCATCCCTTAACAAATTCCATAGCAACTAAATCATCATGTCTATAAAACATTGGTAAGAATTGTAGCCAACTCACTTATAAAAAGGCATGAGACCATTTGGAATTAGATAAAATTAGATTATGGTTTTCAAGTTCAAATTGATGCACAAAACCTATCATTTCAAAATTGTAACAAAATTTCTTCCATTTCAAAATAACGTAAACCAAATAGAAAGAACTAAAATGACACAAAGTAGTCATAGAAGGAAAGTACAAGAAAAAAGAATGATAAAAATACACTTCAATCTAAGTGAGAGAACCATAATGAAAAAAAAAAAAGTGTCGAGTAAGCCGTCAAAAAATAAATATGAAGATATAGTTCTAACTCATCAAAATAAAATTGAGATCCCTCATGGCAAGCAAAAATCTCAAAAACCATAAAGGATGATAAATCTTCAAAATTTTCACAAGAAAAAAAAACTCCTACCTCACCCTAGGTTCCCCAAGCCCAAGGTTGAAAATTTCTCACAAAGGAATGCAGTTAATAAAGAAATGAGAGTGCACCCCCATGAACACCAACATGCTTTAAAGTAGGTATAATATAAAAATGAGATTTCAAATTATCTCTAAAAGTCCAAGACCTAAAATAAAAACCAGAAAAAGGTTTACAAAGAACCTTAGATTTACCTTCCATAAAAGCATTATCTCCCAAAGAATCATTTCCCAAAAAAACCCCCTTTTAGATCCATAACGACTTCCTTATTCACACTTTCCAAAGAAAGAGATTCCTCAAAAAGTGATTGCCTTTCTTTATTTCTCCAAGCTTTTGTACAACCCATGCGAAGAACATAAGATTCAAATGAAAAATAAGATTTTCCATAGACTATTTTTTGAATATAAACATTCACTTTTACTTCCAAAGAAAAGGAATCAATTGGAGAAGAATAAGTTAGCACCTTTAGTCTAACATACCTCCTTATAAAACATCTAAAATATGTAAGGTCCAAACAACAAAATCCACCCAAAGTATTGCCAATAAACTTTAAAGACTTCTTATTCCAAAAATCTTGTGGAAGATCATAAAGTTGAGTCCAAACCTTCTTTCGAGGATCCTTTATTTTTAATTCAAACTTTTCCTCCCAAATTTGAACCTCGATTTTATAATATCTTAAATACCAACCTTTAGATCTAACCACCAAATTCAAAGAAGATTTATTAATGAAAGAAATTTAAAAATAATAATTGGAAGGAAAATGAAGATATTTCATAATAACCCCAACCCAATGCTTTTTTAATCATTTGTTAAACTTACGTCCCTTCCAAACCTTAGCCTTAACAAAACCAATTATAGAAATCTTAGACATACCTTTAAGGATAGAACCCATTTCAATAATTAGACATTTTCTTGTACCGTAGATTTAAATTTCTAAATAATCTGACTCAAAAAAGGAGAAATGGTTGGAATAAAAGGTTGATTAAGTCGTTTACATTTGACAATCCCAATTAGTTTATGAATATGTCCATGAGAGATCCATTCATCAAACTTTTTCAACTCCTTTGTAATTAAAGGATTGTCAAACATTGAAAATTTTGAAACTTTAAGATCAATCTTCAACGCCTTATCAGCAATAGTTTTCCAAACCATGGGGAATTTCAATTTCAAAATGTGATTATGATCTTCTAATAAAGAGACTTAAAGTCTTGGATAAACCTTCCAACACACATCTTATCACATTTATCCCAATTCCATAAAAACTATTTCTCCTTTAAAGAAGAATCAAAACTAAAACTCCCACTTGGCTTCTCTACCAACTGAAGATTAAACTTCAAAGAAAATGGTCCACTGTCAACCTTCTATAGCCAATCCAAACTTGACTTTTGAAACCAAACATCATCACCAAGCCAGATTTGTTCGTTAGTATATGAAACAATAGACTTATTTTTTGATGGATTCACAATAAATTGAAACCAAGATCCAACTTCATATACAAAAAAAATCTTAACACTATTATTTGAATTTAATCCTTCCCAATCATCTAAAGAAACATTTTCATCCTCAACATTCCCTCTGATATATTTTAACTAAAGCAAAAGAGGATGGAATCTATCTTCATCTTTCTCCCAAGGAATGAAATTTTATCCATCCTTTTATCAAAAAAGGTTATTTCAATGCCTTTTTGAGAAATGATAATACCCAATAATTTTCCTGAAGATACTCAAAAAATATGATATTTTAGATAAAAACACACATTATATTTCTTCATTCTTTCAAATATTTGTCATAAATTGATATCATGGTGTTATTGATGTTTTGATTTAGCTAATAAATAATCAACATAATATTCATCTATTTTATGTATGTAATCATGAAAAATACATGTCATGACTCATTGATAGGTTGCTCCTGCATTCTTTAATCCAAAAGGTATGACTATACAATTAAATATCTCCCATGGTGTGATGATGTATTTTCCCGATCTATAGGATTAATCTTGATTTGGTTGTATCCCAAATATCCATCCATGAATGATAACATCTCATATCCTACAGTGGAATCCACAATCATATCTATGTCTGGTAAAGGAAAATCATATTCTAGATAAACTTTATTTAAATTGTGGTAATATATTCAACATCAAATATCTCTATTAGGTGTTGTCATTGCTACAATATTAGAAACATGTTTAGGGTAATAAAAAATGTAAATGAATTTGGCATATAAAATCCTTTCACATTCACTTTTGACTAACAAAGCAACTTTTAGATGCATTTTTATTATTTTTTACTTCACTGGTTTGGCATCTAGATATAACACAATATTGTGCACCGCTACTGTTGGGTCAATTCCATACATGTATTTATATGACCATGAAAATAATTTAAGATAATCATGTAAATCTTGTCGAAGATATTTTACCTTATCAATTTTTAACATGGTGATCAAGAGTACTAGTTGTGGATCATTTTTGTGCCAAAATAAAACTCAACGATTTCCTCATTAAGCAATGTTGATTGATCTTCCACATATGGAGTGGTAGGAATAGTATTGGGACCATCTAAGTACATTTTTAGGATATAATCCTTAATTTCACCAAAGTATGCATGTGCATTTGTTTTATGAGGAAATATTTTATTATGATGGAAGGAAGTAAAGTCTTCATATGCATGTAGGTATTCCAAAAGAGACAACATCATTTGAAAATTCATCCAATGTCAATTTTTTTAACGAGATTGTGTTATCAACGAGTTCAAGTTCCATTAATGACAATTGAGAAGCATGATTGATTTGACTATCATGCTCAAAGTACATATGTGTGGCAAGTATAAACTTGGGATGTTGATGAACTTGAGTAAGTCCATGAGAAGTGGACTTAACATGATATTTAATGTTTGTTTGCTCTTTATTGGAAAAAGTAGTAATAGGATAAAAAATACCTTGAGCATGTTTTCCCAACCCTCATCCAATAGTATAATTATAGTTTTTTAAGCATTTAAATCCAAAACTATATTGATTGACGTTGATTGATTGGTCATATGAATGTGGTATAAATTAGGGTAAATTAATAGGTAAAGTAAATGGTGATAATTCAATGGAAAAAAGGTTGCATATATGGAAAATAAGTATATACAAGATGAACCATTCCACAATATTTTAAAGGATCTTGGTCTAAAGGACACACACACACACACACACACACACACACACACACACACACACACACACACACACACACACACACACACACACATCCTTGATAACTAAACTCAAGACATGCATGTAATGTAGAAAGAATGGCATTCATGTCATGAATCCAAGGTCGACATATTAAAATATTGTAGTTAAGATCATTAGGCATAACTTGACAAACAGTAGTAAGAGTGCATGGGCTCAAAGCAGTATTTAATATAATTTGTCTAAGTACTTGGCATGGAATGTTGTCGAATCCACAAATGTTCATATTTGAATGACTTGGATCTTTTGTTGTTATGCCTATTTAATTTAGGAAAGAGAGGTTATAAATTCTCAATCCCAATCCATTTTTAAAAAGTACTCTTTTGACCACCTTATTTTGTACAAAGACTTGAATATACATGTAATACCCCCTGTGTCAAACCTATGTATCTAGTCATCTTGATCCATTTATCATATGTGGTGACCCTTTAGACGTGTATAAAATTTGACGTGTGATATTTGATATTATCTTGATTATATTATTATTTCATATTATATGTTTTGGTATATTTTATGATCCCAATGGATATGTAAGGGGCTACATAAGAATATCGCTATGTACCTTAGTAGCTAGTTCAGTAAACTTCAATTAGATGCATGATTACTTAGTGTAATTGCCTTGAGTGGATATATGTTTTATTTGGATTTTGATGTTGAATAACATGATGATTCATTTCGACTTATAATTGATTATATTGGACTAACCAAATATCATGATTCAATATTGTGACATTCATATATATATAGAGTATATATATAATAAGTTCCCTTCATTTTTGACATTCCCTTCTTGAATCTTCATTTTCAAATCTTCTTCAACCTGTAAAAAAAATGAGTATATATATAAATATAATAAGTTCCCTTCATTTTTGACATTCCCTTCTTGAAACTTCATTTTCAAATCTTCTTCAACCTGAAAAAAAAAAGGGAAATGGGTTTGAGAAATAACTTAAATTTAGGGCTTTCTATGTAAGTGGGAAAACACATTTTGATTTTGAAATTTAAATTTAAATTTAATTAAATTTACTTTTATTGGGTTACATAGAATTAATGAATTAATTTTAATTTATCTTTATAAATTAATTATTTTGTTTGGGCTCGTAAAAGTTAATAATTGAATATTCAAGTAAAAGTTGATTATTTTATTTAATTATTTCTAGGTAATTAATTAAATAAATTGATTATTTTATTTAATTCTTAGTGGTAAATAATATTTAATTTTTAACAGTACATAATAATCTGTAAATGAAGTTTGGTAATTTTATTACTCGTAAGTAATTTAAGTGGAGCAAATAGGTTTTAGTTTTTATGTTAAATTTTAAATTAATTATTAACTGACTAGTTTATTAAAGTTATTTTTTGGATTTATTTGCTTGGAATTATTTATCAGATGGATAAAATCCCTTAATTTTATAAGATGTCTTTTAATTATTTGGTTGGAAATAACAATTATTAAAGGTTACTTAAATATTTTATTAAAACACACACTTTAATAATAATAATAATTTTTTAAAGTATTGTAAATAATATTAAAGTATTTGGAAATAATGATTGTTAATTGCTTAGCGTATCATTTATGAAATTGGGTTTTCAATGTATAATTAATTTATCTGTTTGGTTAGTGAAACCTTAATAGTAAAGTGGAACCAGTTTGACATAATGACATATGGACTTAGCCTAGTTGTGCGATTAATATAGCCTTAGTAGTTTTAATTAAAAAAATGTTAGTGTTTTCAATAGTTTTATCTAGATAAAATTTTAGGTGTGATATTTTGGTATCAGAGCCCGGGTTCAACAATGGGAGATCTGTGGATTACTCATGGTAATTACTGATAAAATTGTGAAACTTATTGTCACCTTGCTTAGACTTATTCTACGCAAGAACTTGAATGATTTTTACTCTTACTTTATTTATTACCCGTTTACACTCAGATAGAACTGAGATCTTATTTTGAGATATGTGACCATATTATTGGTGTTTGGGTGAAGTTTATTTGAATTTTGAATTGAGAACTTCGTAGGCATGTCTATAACATTAAATGAAATTTTGTATTATATCTAGTGTGTAATATATTTAATTATATAGGATTGTATATTAATGATGATATGACTATGAATTTACTATATATTTATTTTTGAGATATCTTTATCATAAAACACTTTCTTAATACCTTAGTATATATAACCCTACTCTAGAGGTAGAGTAGAAGTTTTGTTTTCAATAAACCTTAGCTGCATGGTTTGAATACTTTCCATAGAGATATTTTACTATTATTTACTATGATATGAATATATAAAATGTTGTAAGTTTTTTTATTAATGTGTACCTTGATTTGGTTGACAACATTCAAAATAATTGTTGACCTTGATTAAGAATTAAAAGAGCACATGTTTAGATTAGACTTATTATCTTTATCGTGAATGTTGAGGTTAGAGTGGGAAAATTACATTTCATTGACATGATTTTATGAATATTTAATGGTAACATTCTATACATATGGATACTTGTAATAAGAATGTATTCTCTATTAAATTATCTATCCTAAAATTGTGACATTGCTAGCATGTTATAAAGACTAATTTCATTTTAATATGAGGAAGTAATAAATAACTTTCATGAGTGTAATGGTTATTTGTATAAGTAATCTTATGAGATTTATAAGATTTTTATTACATGTTCACAACTTATATGAGTCATGAGGTGTTGGTTTATTTATTGAAATGATTCATTATCATTTCTATCTAAGCTTCGACGTGCATACAAATTAGTCAATTATGATCTTTTAGATAACTTTGCTCTATTAAGATAAAGGTAGTAACAATAGTTCCATTTTTTATTTATAAAATTGATGGAATTTTACTAAATGGATAGCTTAATTTTATCTCTTATAAGTATTAAAAAATCAATGTTTTAATAATATATTATGTATTTATTCTTATTGCATAGTTGGTAACCTTTCATTTTTATTTTGTTTTTTATGAAACTATGTTTTGAACCTTTCGAAAATAGTAATGATGTGTATGAATGTTATTCCAAGTGGACCTTATAACTTGTAGAGCCATCTTAGTCTTTGAAAATAGATTGAGTAAACCTATGTTAACTTATGTTGACAATTTTTATAACACTCAATAATAAATCCTAAATTTATTTATCTTATTTGAGACCGAGAATGGTTCCTTTCTTAGTGGAAATATTACAACTGGACTTAATTCACATCCCAACCTTAAAACAAAATTGTCTATCTTAATTTACATATCATTCCTAGATATTCACTCACCATGGCATTTTGAGATAAATATTCCCTTTTAAAAATATTTAAAATTATGATAAATAGAACTTACACTTTGATGCTTGTTTAACAAAGAAATCATACACTTGGAATTTTTTTTTGAAAAAAAAGAGATATTTTGAACCAAGAACAAATTCTAAAATTCTAAATGAAAATAAAAAAACTCTCAATTGGTCAGAATACCTTGATACTCCTTTGTTAGAGACACTTATGTGAGGGATAGGAGGATCATCATATTCAGTTCCATGCAGTTATGATTGGTGATGGCTGGTAGATATATTGGACCATGATGGTGCTTCTTTTGACATTGACAGTGTTGGATTCTATGACAGTTAGGATATGGGGGATGTTAGGATTGTTGATGTGGATATTTAGATACCTTACCCTCTATGTGATACCAATAAATTGTAAAATTATGTTATGATTATAAATCGATGAAAACAATTTTCTCAAACCAAACATGTGTAACCTTAACTTTTGTAGTTGTTATGCACAAATGTAATTATAATATATTGTGTGAACTCCTTCATCATTGTATATATGACAAAACCTAAAAATAATGGATTCTCTCTATGTAAACAACCATATTATGTGATCATATAGTGTGTCTATCATGACCCCAATATGTTATTGTGTTGATTAAGCCCAAATTATTCTCCTATGAATGTGAATATGTTGTGAAGAACCTTACGTGTAACTTTCATTGATGAAAATGTGGTGTAAAATAACTTTGTTCATGTAAACATATATTGTGTAAGTAGAAATTGTTACCTTTTAGTAATGTTTTGTGTTGTGTAACCTTGAATCATTGCTCTAATATTTGGGTACTGATGCAAGTATGGGTTTCAAGGGTGGAGTAGAACTATGTTTATATTAGTCTAGATCAGGTCATGGGATAGGAAGTAGAGCTTATCATAAGATGAAAACCCATTTTTCTCCTTTGCACGAGGTAGCCACCTGATTATTTTAGATGTGTACACCATGAGTGTCTTAGGCACCATGGACTCTTCACACATAATGGTTACTATATAAATGATGTGTTCCTTCACCCACCCCTTAGTAGCTATCAAAAGAACAACCTTTGTGACTTATCCTTGATGCAACCTTATGAACCTTTGGGAGACATATGGAGAGACTAATATTTTACTCTTACCTCTGGGAGGTAATTGAGGCTTATATTATTGCTTCTCCTCTCAGATGGATTTCTTAGCCATATAGTGTCGTAATATGTACTTTTGTGAGATTGTTATGCCTTATTTTGTTTTAAGTTGCTTATTATTTTATGCTATTTTTTTTTGAATTCATCACTTTTATTCTCTTGAATCTAAATTTTCTTTTACATAGATATTCAAATGGTTTTGAATTACTTTGATTGAAATTTTATTTTTTTTATGAACATTTAAGTCTCATATTATTACATAATTTTGATAATTGTAGATATTTGGTTTTCTTGAGATATCTATTTTTTTGGCTATTTGGTATTTGATTTGTTATTGGCTTAAGTTGGTGAGATTTTACTTTTATGTTTTAATGCTAATTTTGTGAGTGTCATGATATGAACTTTGTACACCTATTGTGTGTATGGGGGAGAAGTAGTAGTTTGGAATATAGCTAGAGGGTGTGATGAGCTAGCTTGTGAGGTCAAGTCTTGAACCATCTTCTTGCCCACCAGAAGTAGTGGTTTTATACAGGGTTTAGCTAAAGCACTTGTTATCCTGCTTTTGAGAGGCCTAAAGAGGTTGTATGATTTTATACATGATTTGGCCATAACTTATGTTTCATTATTTATTAGGAGGCCTAAAGAGGTTGTATGATCTTATACATGATTTGGCCTAGCTTATGCTTCATTATTTATTGGGAGGTCTAAGAAGATATTTATCGATCATAGTGATTACTTGGTTATTTTAACATTATTATTACTCTATTCTGATGGTAGTTGATATTATTGTCCAGCATTATTATTACTCTATTCT
Organism: Torreya grandis; assembly: GCA_037957365.1. Classification (NCBI taxonomy): domain Eukaryota; kingdom Viridiplantae; phylum Streptophyta; class Pinopsida; order Cupressales; family Taxaceae; genus Torreya; species Torreya grandis. The sequence continues at coordinate 9,917,110 of JARHVA010000009.1, read as the reverse complement.
GATGGTAATGTTTTATATGATTTTTCCATGATTTGTCACTTATTCATCATCTTATATATTCACCATGGGATGACACAACTTAGTTTATATGACCTTACACAAAATTGATACTTATACACAAACTCCTTTAGATATTTTGATAACATCACTCTTGACATTTGTTGATTTGTGACAAATAGTGGTTATTAGTATTGGACAGTATTGCTTGATGATGCCTAGTATTGTTTATGATAAATTGGCCATGGGACGATAGTGATTTCAAATACCTTGGATCTTAGTTGGTTGAGACAGATTCAGATAGCAATATGACAATTGGACACTATGGGTATGCCTTAAGGAGATTAATGCTAATTATTAACTTAGAAGTTTCTTAATTACAAGAAATTAATTCCACTATAATAAAATATGTTGATAATTATAAGACTTAAATAAGATAAACTATTTAGAATAACTAAACAAGCATAAAGACACCAAAATTTGTTGATGAGCCTCTAGAAATTGAAAAGATATGTGATAAAAATTGTTGTAACTATGATGACCTATGTTTGGTATGTCATATGAAGTGTGTGGTTCTTTAACCCCTTATGTCGATTCGGTGCATCGAGGATGATGCTTCCATAAGAGGGGGAGAATGTAATACCCCTTGTGTCAAACCTATGTATCTAGTCATCTTGATCCATTTATCATATGTGGTGACCCTTTAGATGTGTATAAAATTTGATGTGTGATATTTGATATCATGTTTATTATATTATTATTTCATATATATGTTTTGGTATGATCTCAATGGATATGTAAGGGACTATATAAGAGTATCATTATGTACCTTAGTAGCTAGTTTAGTAAACTTCAATTAGATGCATGATTACTTAGTGTAATTGCCTTGAGTGGATATATGTTTTATTTGGATTTTAATGTTGAATAATATGATGATTCATTTTGAATTATAATTGATTATATTGAACTAACCAAAGATTATGATTTGATATTTTGACATTCTTATATTAATAATTGTGTGTGTGTGTGTGTGTATCATTTAAATATCAAATATTTTCTCGGATGTATTTGATTTTGTATTGAGTAAGCAAATTATAGGGAACCAAAGGTAGGATTACGAGGGACTCAGGCATGCCTTAACGAACCACATGTACCACTGAAATCACCTCAACCTTTAACCTTATACCAATCATTTTATTTTAAATTGTCAATCAAATTATTATTGTGTCTTTTATTCCTACTTTTATTATCTTTCATTAGGACGTTTTATCTTAAACCTCCTTATTAATTAAATTACCTTAAACTTATGATAACCTCTATGAGGTTAATTAACCTTGACTAGGGGTTGGGTTGACCTACAAACCCAACGCATGTGTCTAATCCCAAAATTTGCCTTACACTCACTTTTTACATGAGTTTTGGACAAGTAAAGCTTGTCTCATAAGTATCTTTTAGGCCCATACCCATACCCATTGGGTAGGAGGGTTTTCCAAGATCTTTTGACCACCTTTTGTTCATGAAAAGGACTTTATTTATGACCTATATTTTTATCCCCACAAGCAAGCTTGTACTTAGTACAAGTGAGATGTATTTTGTATATTTTGTGCAAGGAATACCTATGTAGGTGTGTAAGTGCATTTATGAGATGGTAAGAGATTTTATTGAAAGTTGGTCACATCCTTGGGATGAAGATGGACAAGTGTCTCTTCTCTATTGGCTCTTGATTTTTTTGTCATCTCTATTTTAAGAACTTTGTTTTGGTCTTTGGGGAGGGGATTTTGGATTGAGGAGAGCTTGTAGCTTGGTGAAGATAAAAAAAACTTGGAGAAGATTGTCAAGTAGAGCTTGGGTTGAGCTAGGTCTTTTACTTGTGTTTTTCTTATGTTTGAATGCTTTCTCTCCCTTCTATTGTTTTCTTGAAAAAATATTCCTTATAAAAAATGTATTAGAGTTTTGAATGGATTGGATGCCCTTGATTTAAGATTTTGTTCTTAAATTTTTTTCTCTTGTATTGCTGCCATGTTCTTCTTTTCTTATTGTTCCTTCTTCTTGTTGTACAAATATTGGTAGTGGACTTGGGAGACATCCTTATGCTAGAAGCTATAGGGAGGAAGATTAATGCTTGACAAGCACTTTTGCATTTGGCATGGAAGCCCTTGTGCACATTGATGAACTTATATGACAAGAAATTAAAAGCCTCTTCTTTTTCTCTAATGAAATCTTAGTGTCTTCCATGTGACTTATATTATCTTGCTTTGTTTCTCTTGATTTCTTGGTGTGGATTTTGACACTCTTTTTGTGATCTTTAAAATCCCTTATACCTATGCATATAGAGTTGATGGCATGCCTCTTTCCATTGGGCTTGGGGGAGACTATGCATGGACCTCATTCAGTGAGAATTTTATTTAATGATGCCTATAGGATGGGTGGTCAAGCACCTTCCTTTGATCTATTTTAGAGCTTTTGAAAATAGATTGAGAATATTCAACTTTTGTGTAGAATTTCACTTGGAACTTGGAACTTGATATATTAACATCTTGCTTACTTCGTTGGTTCTTTTAACTTGTAAATATTCGTTATATGGTTGTAAGGGCTCTTGCTTGATATTTTATGAATATGCTAGTGACTTCATGTTCCTTGATAGACTCCCATAATTTTTGTAGGAGAAGACAATGTTTGTGCCTATGTGGATTTGTAACCCATCTCTTTTACATCTTGGTGTATGTGTTTCTTTTGAATCCATTGCATTAATTTCTACTTAAAATGTTCATGTGATTAGTAGAATGATAATGAAGTCATGCCGTATGTTATTCAAAATAATATATGGATAATCTTGAGAATGATAGGTAGAATGGAAGCCATATTCAAAGCATTCATATGTATTGCATCTTTTTAACAATTAGGCTAAAATAGAATGAGGAGATTAAGTAGATAAACTTCCTCTATTTCTCGCTCATATTTATGTTTTGATAGAGGTGCGATTCATTGCATTATTATACTTAAATGAAAATACTTCATATACATCTCTCTCTCATAGTTATATGTGAAAATTATAATTTAGTTGTGGAATGCTTCTTGTTTTATATTAGATTATTTGAAAAATAAATATAAATATTATTAAGTTCAAGAGTACATACATTTATAGTTATGTTAAATATAGAATATCATTTATAAAATAAATTTAATTAATATTCATTTTAGGTGTACACATATATGATTGGTTTACCAATCATGTTTTTGTATTTAAATATTAACTAATTATAATAAGAAAATGAATCATTAATTATTGTAGTTATTTAGATTCTATATATATACATATAATATTAACAAGTGAAATAGAAAGAAATGAGTACAATTTTATACCATTGTATATTTATATAAAGAAATTCATGAAATAATAGACTATTTCATATATGAAAATAAATGAATAAATATTAGCATTCATATTTTAATATTTAAATAAAACACTTGTCTCAAATTTATTTATACAAAATAATAATTTATACATTAAAATATTATTCACTCTATTTTATTAAATAATTATGAAAATGAAGAGAATTAAAATATATGTATATATACAAACATAATGATATATATAAATTCATATTTATATATTAATATATATGTATGAATTATATAAAATACATTTTATATAAGATTTAAAAAAAAATTATTTAAGATTTTAAAAAAAAACAAAGAAAAGAATAAAAATATATTTATTTTAATAGGTGATATATATATATATATATATATAGAGAGAGAGAGAGAGAGAGGTGATATTCTCTTTTTGAATTTTCATTCTTAAATTTTCTTCAACCTGCAAAACAAAAATGGGTTTGAGAAATAACTTTTATTTGGGTCATAAGGAAATTTAGTGTTTTTTAAAAGAATACTTAAATCCTAAAGTTTAGATTAGTTCAATCATATGGTTCTCATTTATTTCTTCATTTACAAGTGGAATCATTTGTAAGTGAGAAAAAGTATTTTGATTTTCAAATTCAAATTTAAAGTTAATTACATTTATTTTTGGTGGGTTACATGAAATTAAAGAATTAGATTTAATTTATCTTTATAAATTAATTCTTGGCTTAGTAAAAGTGAATAATTGATTGTGAAATGTATTTTATTTAATTGTTTCCGCGTAAATAATTAAATAAATTGATTGTTTTATTTAATTTTTAGTGGTAAATAATATTTAATTATTAATCGTAAATAATAATCTGTAAATGAAGTATTTGTAGGTAAGTGGAGCAAATACGTTTTGTTTTTTATGTTAAATTTTAAATTAATTATTAACCAATTAGTTTATTAAATTTATTTTTGGATTTATTTGCTTGAAATTATTTATCGATGAATAAATCGTCTTTAATTTTTATAAGGTGTCTTTTAATTATTTAATTGGAAATGGCAATTATTAAAGATTATTTAAACATTTTATTAAAACATATTTAACAACACTTTAATAATTATTATTAATATTTTTTAAAGTATTGTAAATAATATTGAAGTATTTAGAAATAATAATTATTAATTACTTAGCGTATCATTTATGAAACCCAGTTTTCAATGTATAATTAATTTATCTATTGAGTTTGACGTAGTAGCATATGGACTTAACATAGATGTGCGATTAATATAGTCTTAGTAGTTTTAATTAAAAATAATAATAATATTTTTGTTTGGGAGGGTTTTATCTAAACAAAATTTTGGGCGTTACAATACAAGGGTAAATATTCATCAATAATAGACTTTGGAGAAATATCTTCTTTTTCAAAATAATTACTTTTTTGTCCATCAAATAATAATAGAAACTAAAAAAAGTGTTTCAACATTGTTAATTAAAAGTGTATTATTTAATGCCTCATATAGCATATCTTTGTTTATTGACGTTATTTGCAAGAGCTCTAATAATGAAATTTTGGCATTAGTGTTCTTTAATCAATAGAGGATGTCAAATGCCTTAGATTCAAGGATTTCTCTTAATGGAGTGAGAGAAGGAACAAGATGGTCTTTACCTCCTCGAGTATTAACAACATGAGCATTTTGAGGCTTATTAAAAGATTTCATGCATGTTCTTTGGTGTTTATGAGTTATGAGAAGTAATTCAAATTGAATGTTATAACAATATGAAGTTAAATATAATGGAGATTTTTTTAAGGTAAGTTTCTGAATATTATTGAATCTTAACCATGCATAAATGAAATGAATAGCATCTTGGAAAGTAAGAGAAGATTTCACAACAAATTGCATAATTGAATGTAATATGTGAAATAAGCATTTATTCATTCATCTCATTATGGATATAATGTAATATGAATCAAGCAATGCTAATGACTATGAATATAATACACGCAAAAAGAAAGGTATAATAATGACCTAGGCAAGGGTTTGAATTATTGAATGGGCTCTCAAATATACTTGTTTTATTTGTTGATTAGTGTCAGTCCAATATTTCAGAGAACTAACTATAGATGCAAAATCATGTGCATAGTTCAATAACCCCACTTTCAAGGCTATGAAGAGATTAACTTCCCTAAATAATACACCCCTCTCAAGTGCACCACAAATCAAATGTCTATAAGTGGTTTCCAATAGTATAAAAATGGGATCCTAGGCATTTCCCATATACCAAGAGGTACGTGAAAACTAAAGTCTATATTTAGTGTTATACAATGAATATAAGTATTGGGGTAAACCCTTAATGCCACAATGTCTATAAATAGAACACTGTGTAACCCTTCACCACATTCACTAAGTAGTTTTAAAATTAATAAAACATAATTATAAAACAAACACAAGCAAATAAAAAATAAAGGAAAAAATATATATATATATATATATATATATATATATATATATATATATATGAGGTCGAAACAAAGAGATTTTATGTTGAATTTATTCAAGGTGACAAGACAAACTTCTTCAACGTCAGATTAAATCTAAGATCAAAGAAGTTGTATCTTTTATTGTTAGATTTTATATCTAAAATTAAATGTTGTTTTATTTCAGTGTCAAGAATTTGTAAAAATATGTATGAAATTTAGAAAAAATAAGCAAATAATAAACAATGTTTTAAAAATAACAGGATCACTAGAATGTTTAATCTATTTTTAGTTGAGATAAATAAAAAATTAATAGATTTAAGTTATTGAAATTTGAATATCGGTATATACATATCTGATATTGAAATAAAATATACTAAATAATTATACAAAATTTGAAATTTGATAAAAATAGTAAATGGGCCTACAAAAATGCAAACCTCCCTAAAAACAAATTTATACGGACCGTGCAAGTTGACTGTGCTTGAAAATTGTACGATAAAACTTATGTAAGTTATGTCATGACAGAATGAAAGAATTTAAACTATGTTTGGATTAGTCCATAGAAGGAGGATAGGGGTGCAGTGCAACGTTGTCTACTAACTGCAGCGATGTTCTGGTTGACTATGAGCTTGATTTTTTGATATGATTTAGTGTAACTATCTACAAGGATTGAGTGATAAATTAGGTGCTCTATGTTACCATGCAGAAGAGTTACAAATAAAAAAACCCTAAATTCTACACAATAAACAAGATCGAGATCCAATGCAAAGGGGGAAAATGGGTAAGGGAAATAGCCAAACTATCCTTAGAAAACCCTGTATAATTTGAGTGTTGTCTACATAACCCAAATGGACCTCAAGTCGATGTAGTTCTCCCTCCTAGGATGATTGTGTGATTTGTGATTGTGAACTATATGATTTTAGATAAAATATTGATTGAAATGTTTGACAATAAATGCCCTTGAAGTGGAATAAAATAGAGTTAGACTTGACCTATGATTATTATAATGTTGTAAAATTTAATTTGAAATAAATAGTGATCTTTTGTTCAGTGCAAAGTAAAAAATTTAAGTGGTAGATAGATGTGTTTGGATAAACCTTGATGTGATTATATAGGGTAATATTTAGAATATTTTCACTCGTCGAATTTACAAAATACACAGGAGAGTCATTGTCAAATGTCTCGATTTGAAAAAATGAACATTAAATTGTAGGGGACAAGGCTGTAGTGTGGCCCTATCTGACCTAGTGCAGACTTGTCACAAAAGGATAGAGACCACTAAGAAAGGTCTAGTAAGAACCTATGGGTTCAATAAGAATTAATAAGGTTGAAATAGGGATGTCTGTATAATATTTTCTATGTTCGTAAGACAATAGAAACTCTCTGATAGATTGTGAATTAACAAAATAGCGAACATACCAAGTAAGGTAAGGATGTCAAAAGTAAACTTTATCAAGCACCTAATGATTAATTTTATGTGTCTACAAAATTCTAACCTTAAAAAGGTTATGAAAGTATGAAGAATGAAAAATCAAATAGGAAAGAGTAAGATCTCAAACATGTTAAAAGCCCAAATAAAAACCACCCAATGAAAAAATAACGAGCCTAAAATGAGGTTATCCTGAAACAAGGGGTCATTTTTTCATTAAGTTAATAAACAGTCTCCAAGATTTGTTTAAATATAAATCATGATATTTGTTGATGTTGTTATCACATTTGTAAATTTTTATTGTTTCCCTTCCACATTGTTTGAAGGAGTGGTATCTATGGCCAAAACCTTAATATTCTTAGTACAAATATGATGACGTATTTTGACAAAATGTTTTTTTCAAAGTTGATTGAACCACTAGATTCTTTATTAATGTCAATGACATGTTCATTCACCCTCATGTTGATGGAGCAACCAGTCTCCCCAATATATGGCATCCTGTAAAAACAATCAATTTTGTACACTTCAATTCTTAAAGTTGGTTCTAATTATGTTTGGATGACTTAATTAACCTTTTAAATTTTATATGAGGAAAAAAGGTCATATGAATTTTCTTACTTCTAAAAAAACTTTACAATTTTATTAGAAATTGCCTCAACATATGGGAGGAAAGTTGTAGGTACATTAAAGTTGTCATTCCTTATTCTAGTTGGATAATAAAATGTGACAATGCTCAAATCCATGATCCCATTATATTTCTTGAGAAAATATGGATGGAGGTCTCTATTGAACGTGTAGGATCTCACTTCTACATTGTCATGATTTCATTTCAATGAAGTGAGTGATACAATTGAACTCAAAAAAAAATCTCTTCCAAGGTGTGTATGCATATATCGGTTTTGAAATTGCTCACATGACTTAAGAGACCGAATTGAAAAAATATGGAGGATGATTTCAAGATATTATTGACCATGTAATCTGCCCACCTGATGCTCTGACAATCTCCCAAGTCAATCTCTTGTGGCCTCTGCATTGCCCTTGTATATTAAGGAGGAGCAAAAAACATTACAATCCCAATTTAGCATTAATTTAACTTGGTCTTGAACCAAAGGAAAAAGGTGAAACATCAATTTATCTCAATCGTGAACCAGAGGATGAAAGTGAAAATGTGAAAGAAGCATCGATTTAGCTTGGCCCTGAATCAGAGGATGAAGGTGAAAATGTGAATAAAAGTCGAAGCATTGCAAACTAAAGCGTTGTGAAAGTGAATAAGCATTGAAACCTAAAACGTAGTGAAAATGTGAAGAAGCATCAATTTAACAATAATCATGACAAAGGTGAAAATGTGAAAGAAGCATTGATTTACTGACAATTATTATGTAGAGATCAGAGGAAGAATGTGAAAATGGGAAGAAGTGTCGATTTAACGACAATCATGATAAAGGTGAAAATGTGAAGAAGTATTGAAATCTATAGCTTGGTGAAAATGTGAAGAAATGTTAATTTAACGACAATCATTACATAGAGATCAGAGGATGAATGTGAATATGTGAAGAAGTATTGAAACCTATAGCTCTGAAAATATGAAGATAAAGGTGAAAATGTGAAGAAATATTGAAATCTACAGCTTAAATATTAATTTAATGACAATCATTACATGGAGATCAGAGGATGAATGTGAAAATGTGCAGAAACGTTGAAACCTATAACTCTGAAAATATGAAGATGAAGGTGAAAACGTGAATAAGTATTGAAATCTACAGCTTGCTAAAAATGTGAAGAAATGTTAATTTAACGACAACCATTACATGAAGATCAAAAGATGAATGTGAAAATGTAAAAAAGCATTAAAACTTATAGCTCTGAAAATATGAAGAAACGTCAATTTAAAGACAGTCATTACATAGAAAGACATAACCTACAGTAAAAATAAATTATAATAAATAAACAAAAACACATGATAGTGTCGTGGTGAAATATGAAGAAGCAAAAACCTAAAACTTAGTGAAAATGTGAAGAAGTATCGATTTAACAACAATCATTATGCCAAGAGGTGTAACCTACAGTAAACGATAAATTAGAAAAAATGGACAATGACACATGGCAATACGGTGGTGAAATGTGAAAAAGCATCGAAACTATGGTTCGCTGAAAATATGAAGAAGCAATGGGTGTCATCAGAGCCGTTGGGCAATGAGCACTAATTGTTTGTAATTTATAATTAAATTTTTTTTGCCACAGCAAAGAGAACAACAAGGAGATGCAAGCCATCCATTCTTATTTAGTGTGAATCAACTAACTTTTTCACATATTTCGATTAGGGCTTACAATATTCATGCTTCATGTTTGACTCATTGCAGGCAGAATTGGCTGAGCATTCACTTGCAAAAGAAATGGCAAAGAATTTTTTCATTGGCGAGGTTAGCTTTCAGTAATTGATTGGAGATTTTGAGATGCCCTTTTAAACTATGATAAATAATGGTGATTCAATTCCAGTCATTGATTTGATGAGGATTAGTGTGTACCTGAGTTTGTTGATCAGTCATGAATCGTCGATTATTATTGATTCGGGGGATGCAATCTTGGTCGATGATCTATGTAGACCAATCAGATTATGAAAATGGAAGTATATTATTAGCCCATAAATAATATTGAAATTTTTAAATCACTTAAATAAACCAAATATGAAATTTTGAATTCTTTAAAAACTGTGCACAGGTGTGTATATGTAGCCAAAGGTGGAAGAGAGATTTTTTTCTCATATCTTTTGATCCAGTGCTCCATTTTTCATGCAGTTTGATTAAATTGAAATATTTTTTAAAGAGATATACAATAGTGTAGATCTGGGGAGAATTGATCCAGAATAAATAAAAGTGTTCATGTATGAGTTTTGACATTTACATATGTTCTACAAAGAAAATATTGATGCACAGGGGATTTGAATGGTTGAAAATGATCTTATGTTCCCATGATGATAATTACCATTATTAGATAAAATCATTTAGTGTATGTTATAATATTCACATATGATGATATTTTAATATGAAAAGGACTATTCTCATAAGTATGACTCCATAACCAATTATTGGGCCTGGGGTTCTTCATCATGATGTTTTTACACACGTCAGAGAATCTTTATGAAATATGTCATTTTTTATTCTTCAGTAGATTAAGTTCTTGTTGTGTACATCTTTCACCATGATCATATCCTTTTAGGAATGTTTTAATATGCTACCATTTATTGGAATGTTCTTCACTTGATCAAATATTCCATTTATCTCATTTATCTCATTCAAGCAAATTCTATGCAGCTACTCTTATATATTAATGAAAATTGCCTTTCATTTTGATATTTATATGTGCTATCATTTATTGTAATATTTTTTACTTGATCAAATATTCTTTTTTATCATTATTTATTGTAATGTTTTTCACTTGATCAAATATTCCTTTTTATCATCCAAGCAAACTCTATGCTACTACTCCCATATATTGATGAAAATTGCCTTCATTTTGGCATTTTTTTTCCAAATCAAGAATGTTTATTTCTCTTATTTAATTTTAGGTATTATTTCTAGCTTTCATACTTTATGAGGAATTTTTGAGAGACTATGGAGTTTATAAGAACACATAATTTTCAAATATTGATGTTTTGGGTTTTTGTTTTGAAACTTCATGACATAAATGCTAAATTACCATGTTGAAAGAATGACGTGTATAAATCTTAACAATAAGATTGAAAAAATCCTTGTAGTTAAACTTTCAATACTACTTTTATTTTTACTTGTATTCTAATGTATGTGAGATTCCTTTGCAATGTTGAAAATTATCTAGAAAGGAAGAGTTCAATGTATGCCATAGTTGTTTCTTATCGCAATGTGTGCACATTTGTATAGAATCATGTAAATTTAACATTCATTTCTCCTTAAGAATTATTCCAATAATGTTAGGATATGGTAATTCATGTGCTTTACCAATGGATGAAGGCATCGGTCTTGGTCATTAGATCAAATTTTAGTAAATGTATTTCCCTTTTGTTTGTGAGCATTATGGTTTCCACTAAGTAATATCATATAGGGATTATATGTTGTTCGTGAGCCCTATATTTCTTAGTTAAATTTTATATGAATTCTTCATGTTTAATAAATGCATGTTATCCAAACACATTGATATATTAGAAATATTGTGTGTCATTCAAGTGATGTTTTAACGACATTGAATTAATCACTCACTTGGATAGATATGAAGTTATTCACTTAATGGGTAGTTATAACTCTCATTTAAAGATATTATGCAAAAAATTGCACGGAATTTTTTATGGTTTAAAATTGGGTAGTTTTGTAATGTAGGTGCAGTTTTATGTATTATAAATCCATCCAAATCACAGTGTTGTCCCACTATGTGTATTATTTTGGGCATCTTTGTAATTATAGTTTAATAAGAGTAAAGTTTCAAGTGAGTTTCCTATGAGATTTAAGATACCTATGTAGTTTTGAAACTATTTTATTCACATGGTCCAATGTGTGATTTAAGTCTTTAATCGAGCAAATGAGAACACAAATATGTAAGTTCATCTTTATTCATCTATTTTGAAATCTGAATTTGAATTTTGTGTTTGAGAAAGTGTCTATGGTGAAAGTGACAAATGATAATGCACATGGATATAGTGTATTTTGTTCATTTTCCTATATTTAATGCATATACAAAGTTGTTTAGTATAAATGCATTGAATATTTGTATAATGAAGCCCCCTTGGTGTTGTAGAGCTATAAATGAGGAGACTAAACCCCCTCTTGCAATTTGTATCTTGTCTATCAATCCCGTTAGAAGAAATAGTAAGTGTGAAGATCATTGTAAATAATTCATTCCATCCCATTATTATTTAAAAGTATATGGTATAAATTTGAGCACCAACATTTCCTTTATAATATATGGAATATGAAATGAATGACCAAAGAGAGCATTCACCTTATTTAAAACAAAACAAAACCACATATTTAATTTGAATCAATATTATAATGAAATTGTTCCTATATAATAAAGTATACAAGATGGTTGATGATGTCTATGATGTTAGTGTAAATTCCCTCTACCACCCATGACCACTCTTGCAAACATTTTGAACCAACCAAATTTCCATAAGCTTAAGAAGCTTGAGAAGAAAATGTTGATGAATCAATTTTCCCTACACCAATGATTCTTAGGATATTGTGCACTATATAAGAAGATGTCAATAATCACAGATTTTTCTTTGGGATAATGTAGAAGGTGGGTTTACATTCTTTCCCCCTTTGATTCTTGTTCTCCATAACTGGTACCAAAGGAAGCACATATTGAATTATAACCAGTTAAATAAAAATTGGTTGACAGAGATCTTCACAATTGCAATATGCTCTCCAATCCCAAGCCAAATTTATTGTTCTCCTATACCTCATATAAATATAAGAGATTCATTCTTGCTTGTGTAGAATGATAGATTAATGCATATTTAATAAAAATATTTATGAAGATCAATTAAGAGTGTTAGCAAAATCACTAGAAGATTTTCAGATATGACTGCACAATAATGCATTGCAAGGTCTAGTCACTTCCATCTATATATTCATGGGTATGGATTTTTCAGCAAGGTTATTGCTAAATAATCTCAAATAGGCTGCACAACCTAATTTGGAAAATTTTGTAATTTTCATGTGCACTTCTAAAGTGGGCTGAGACTAATTGATATTTTCCATCACAATTTATAGTCACTATACATGTATGAGTCATATAATCATGAACTAAATTTTACATACTAGATGTCTAGCATTTCCATCAGTATACAGGTTTTGTTAGCAAGGCCATTGCTGCAAAAATCTCAAATTGGCTACACAACTTGATTTTGAAAATATTTTACTTTGAATGTGCACTTATAAAGTGGATTGGGGATGAATGTCCTTGTCTATCATAAGTTACAGTCTCTATTTATACATGATTCAAATAATGGGGAATTAAATTATATATATTGGATGTTTAGTCATTTTCATTAGTATATTGAGTATGTCAACAAGGTCATTGTTTCAAGAATATCAATTACAACTGCACAACCCAATTTAGAAAATATTGTATTTTATAGGTGCACTTCTAAAGTGGACAAATACTGGTTGGTATTTTCCATCATAATTTATACGCTCTTTATATTCAAGAGTTAGATAATGATAAAAAATAATAATATGTACCAGATGTCTTGTCACTTTTATTAATATACTTTTCTTTGTAGGTGTATTTTTAAAGTGGACAAGGACTAATCTATCTTATCCATCACAATTGATAGACTCTCTATATGTAAGAGTTAAATAATTATTCTATTAGGTATATTAGCACAATTAGTGTTGCAAAAATATTAATTAGGCTATAGAACCCTATTTGGAAATTATTTTACTTTGCAAGGGCACTATAATACACTTTTACAAGTCTTAACGAAAACATTTTGTATTTAAACCACTCCAAAGTTAGAAACTTTACCACATATTTCATCTTCTTCAATTGATGGTTATCTTGTACATTGTATATGATATTTTTAGAATCATGACCCCGAGAAAAATAATAAAATTATAAATTGAGGACAACAAAAATAAAGAATAAGAAAATGCTAAGAAAGAAAAATTGTGACAAATCAAGAAAGATGTCAAAAATCTAATAAGTTTTGATGAATATGATAATGATGAATTACTAGAGGAGAAGGTGTAGACACTAAATCTATATTATATAGCATCTAAGTCTTGTATATTTGGAAATTACTAATCATTGTTGTAACTTTAGTTCTAAGACCTTCCTATTACAAAAAGGCTCACATCCACTATCTCGTGTGCTTATTGCTTATCTCTTAGTCTGACCATATGTTATTCTGATGACCAAGCCTTATGTAATGCTCAAAAGGCTATAAATGATTGATTATTATTATCCTATACAATATTTGGACATGTACTTGTTTTGCAGCTTCCTGGGCACTTGCATCTTAGCAAGACACATACATTGATGATAGTGTCTTATGCCAAACTAAGTGTTTAGTGCCCTAAAGTCATCAAATTTGTAAATAAAATGTATCCTAAAGATCATCCTATTTACTTTAATGTGAGATATTTCCAAAAGAGATTGGTATTTATACAAGATCAACCCTCATTCATTCCTCACCTAGCACATATCTAACAACTCACAAGGAAACTTACCAAAATCACTCAATCAAGCAATCAAGTAAGTAAAACTTCCCTATTCTTTCTTATTTCAATATCAGTAATAGAGACAACCCATCTACAGATCTGAATTACTAAAAAAGCACTCCATGATCCATATTTCTTAAGTTACAATCTAGATCACTCTAGGCACTTGCTTATCAAACATTGCATGTCAATACACACACAAGACAACACATATGGGAAAACTACATAAGTCTGAGTCCCTCATCAAAGTATTGTCTATGTAGGCAATGCTTGTTGATATATGGGTTTTTGGGGTAACTCAACATTGTGTGCTCACTAAGCCATTTCCCCCATAATCTCTCCAATGGTGAAGAGTTAGGGTTTGATCATTTGACAATGAGTGATATCATGTGCGAATGATCCAAACACATCAAAAGAAAGGCAATAAAAAACCTAGAGGGATTATAGTGGTCACACTACTAAGATCCAATCAATATTTTTTACTAGACACCTATGTCAAAGTCATATAATAGTATTGACACAACCATTCAGATCTAACAGAAGTACTTGAGGCCACAAAGTGCAAATTTCTAGAATCTAACAATTGATCTAAAAACTAGATCTAGTCCACTTTTAGCTTATTTCAACCTAGATTTGCATGTACACAGTAAACCAAGTATTCTTATTTTTAATTTATTTAAATATAAATCAATAGTTGTACTATCCATTTTTATCATATCTTGATATTATAAATTCAAAACATTGTTTATATGAGTTTGCAAATTAACTGACCTAATATATATTTATTTATCACCATTGTGCTTATTCATTTCTATATTAGTAACCCTATACCATATTGACCCATCTCAATTTAGGTTTAAACATTTGATGAACCTATCTCTTTATGAAAACCCTAGCTTACCCTAGGGTATTCACCCTTATAAGGTTCTTCATTATTGTATTTTTCATATTTGTTCTATCATTTGTATGCAACCTAAGTGTAGCCCTAGATTAGCTAGTGTTTCTGTTGAACACCTAGAGCTCCTTCATTATCCACCCAAGATGGCCCAAACCAATGAAAAGACCAATCCTATACCTAATGAATATGTTACTAATGAAGTTGAATTGCATACTATAGAATTTATCATAGAAATTGATTCAGATCATGAAAATGAAGCATCTAATGAAAATGAGCAAATAGACCAAGATCAAGTATAAGCTCTTGCTATGTTTCAACATTATATTTGACAAAACCCTGAAGATATTGATGATATCCTAAGAGCTATATTAGAAAATATAAAATTGAAAAGTGTAGATGAACAAACAATTCCATCTATTGATCATGTTATTAGAGCTATGGACCATCCCCATATACCAAAAAAACTCCACTTAAACACATCACCACTTCATACTTTTAATGGGGATACGTGATATGTATTCACACCTTTGTTACTTGAAACTAATATTACTACATCTCACGTGGGAAACATTAATACTTCAACCCAATTACCAATTTCAATGCCTATATCCACTCAAACTATGGGTACACCTCCTTTGGTAACTTCCAAATTTCCAACCTTGAAGACCAAGAGGTGCAGGCTCTTGTCCAAACTATAAACGTTTTGTAAACTAAGGTTAAAAATATTGAACAAAATTTTATGAAATCACCTTATGCTATTGATTCACAAGAGGTGTTGCATAACCCTCTTGCACTAGAGATATCCTTGCACCCCTTGCCAATTGATTTTTTTGCATCTAAGTTCACATTTTATGATGGAAATAGTGATCCTAGACATCATATTCAATATTTCTATGTAGCATGCCTTGATTATGCCTCTAATGATAAATTTTTGACTTAAATATTTCCAAGGAGCCTCAAGGACTATGCTCTAAGGCGGTGCTATGATTTACAAATCCAATCAGTAAATGCATGCAAACCTCTTGTAGATCATTTTTTGGCACACTTCTATATAATATTATTGAAAAAATTTCCTATACCCAAATTACAAAAAATCAAACAAGGAACCAATGAACCTATCAATGAATATGTCTTAAGGTGCAAGAAAAGTTTGGCTAAAATGACCAATCCAATGGCAAATAAAGAGCTTCAAGACATCTTCAAGCAAATTTTGCTTTCCCCATTACATGAGTCCATTGTTTTCAAAAATTTAAAATATTTTGATGACTTATTCCATATAGTTCATGATCATGAATTGAAACTTATCTCATTGATTAAACTTAAGTATGTAGCAAACACACTAACTTCATCAAATACAAAGTTTATTATCAAACCACATTATAAGTTAAAGCCCATAGAGCCTAAAATGGAAACAACTACCATGGTTAATTTGGTGTCACAACAACCTAATCAACTTGTCTTATCAAATGCACTAATGATATAATTTACATGCTTACCTGAGTCTCTAGATTTGTTACTTCTGAAGCTTGTGAAGTGTCACCTCATATCTCTCCCTCATCCTATAGAGGTTGATATGAGTCAACCTCTACTCAAAGGATATGATGCCAATACTTATTGTGACTATCATCAAGGCCCAGGGCATTCTACAAACTGGTGTTTAACCTTGAAGCATAAGATTTAGGATGTTATTAATTATCAAAATATTACATTTGATGATCCTCCAAAGGAATCAGGTTCACAACCTAGTGATCACCAGAATTAGAAGATATTTAACAATCATTTTCAAGATGATTCTAAGAAAGAACTAGGAGTGTAATTGGCATATAATGCACATCCTCCTCCATCACATTCTAGGCACCCATTTGATGGGATTATTGGTACTTATACATGGAAAAAAACTCTCATGATTCAGACACCTTTTATTACTTTTGATAACAATGAGATTGTGGATGATGACTTAGATCTCATTCATTATTCATTCAGGCATACTTTGATCACCAGCGTATACATAGTCTTATGATTGATAATGGTGCTATCAATAATGTTTTCACCATGACATTACTTACATACCTAGGTTATACACATAATGATTTACATCATTTGACTAAATCAGTTAGAGTATTTGATGGGACCTCACAACATGTTCTTAGTAAGACTAACTTACCTTTATATGTTGGCCTAATACATGTGGTCACTACCTTTTATGTTATCCCTTACATAAGTATTCTTAATAAATTATTGGGATGACCTTGGATACATACACTACATATAATACCTCTATAATTCATGGGTGTGTTAAATACATTCATGCCAATAGGGTAATTATAGTTTCTAGAATTTCATATGAACTTTCACCTAAACAAAATAAGTTTATACCAAGGAAGATAATTATAAACATATTAGGGTTAATCCTCCACAAAAGGGTAAGAAACAAGAAATCCCCTTTTCTAGGTGTCTAATACTTGAGATACCCTTGCATCAAAGACACACAATAAATTCCATAGAATCCCTATCTACTATGTACCATATTCAGATATATAAAACACCTAAACATGTTTCTATTACTGTTATTTCAAACAAACCATATAGCACTCAATGATGGGTTCCACTAACCCCCATTGATTTTATCATTTCCTCACAACCATAGAGTGTTTTTATACATACACAAAGCATTATAAATCTTACAGTGTCAAATATTACACATATGGATGCTCATTGGTAGTACCCCCAGTTTATTACACCATGTTCTTATTGGGGAGATACCTATTAGCATCCTTTGGATAAGATCATAGGATAATATTTTCTTTTAAAATATTCCCAAAATACCAAAAAATATAAAAAAATTGAAAAACCCAAAAATATTTTTAGATTTTACATTTTCTATTAGATCTTTGGCATCTATGTTGTTAGTTTCATATTGGTAGATAACATATCATCTATTTATATATACACATGTGTTTCACACATTTTTTGAGAATGATATAGGCATACCCATGCACATGATCCATGCAATTTTGGATGTTGGGCCTTCCCTCTGCTTATGTCATTTGGACATTGGAGGCATCCACTTCTTTGATCATGATACATTTAGGTTATTGTTGATAATTTTGACCCTATAGGTCAAATTGTCCCTTTTATCATTCAAAAATTTTACACAAACATGCCTTTTTGAAGCAGTGGTAGAAATTAGTATTTTCAAATTTTAAGAAGGGCTCCTTCCTTTCAAAAAAAAGGTCCATTTCACTTTTTCAAAGGTTTATTTTTGGAAAACAGGGACACTTTTAATTTTGCCGAGAGGACACTTGTAAAACGGCCAAGAACTTCATTTTGAGAAAACCTGAAGGGTACTTTCCCTTTGAGAAAGTCCATTGTCAAAGTCCAAAGGGACACACAAAAATTTTGAAGGGACATTTTTGAAAACTTGAAGGGGTACTTAAAAATGCCAAGGACCGTATCAAGCAATATGAGGACATGAATTCCTTCGACCAATTTGTCCAAAGTAATAGTCCATTGTAGAAACTCTGAAAGAAAATTCCTAAGGTCAAAAATATTGAAATAATTCCTTCAGACAATTTATCTAAAGGAAATGAACGAGAGGAAAGGTTCTGAAAGAAAAAAATAGGAAATAATTCCTTCAGACAATTTGTCAAAAGGAAATGAAAGAAGAAGAACATTGAAGAAAATTCTAAAGGAATACATGAAAAAACAAAGCCAGAGTATGAAGGAAATATCCGTAGACAAATAGAAGGAATATATGCATAGAAGCGAAGAGCCCGAAAGCGAAAGGATGAGAATGATAATAAACTAATAAATAATTCAATCTAAGTTTCTATGCCATGTATATGCTATTCTCTTGGAGTTTCTATGCACCTCTCACTCATCAAGGCCCTTTTCCATGTAGCAAAGGCTATGTATAGTTGATTGGTCAAAGCTTCAATTGACTGTTTGTTGAAGTCATGCTTATCTCATAGTCATCTCATACATTCAAAGGTCCAACTTAGCTTCAAGTTCAATCAAGAGGCATATTTATTTGAAGATTTTGGTGTGGCTTTCCATGCAAGAGTTTGACTTGTCAAAATTGGGTCCACCTCATCCCTTCCATGCCGACATGGAATTTCATGTATGCTATAGTTCTGGAGTTGACTAGTCTTGCACTTTGTTTAGTTGACAAGTCATGCATGTGCTCTTGCTTATCTTGTTGAAGGATTTCCACATTTTCAGCAATTCAAGTGGAGCTCTAAATTTAGTTTTGGAATTGATTTCATGTAAAGGAAATTGTTCTCTTATTTTAGGCAGTTCAGGTGGAGTTTATATTCGGAGATTGGCGTAGCATCATGCATGATGAAGGTTTTGACTCAAACTTGAGCTCACCATTATTTTCAAATGCCAAAGACATTTTCATGCAAGATAGAAGATAAAAAGTATTTATTAGAAGGCTATGTTATATTTGGATAACACAAGTTGGACTTGGTTTATCTCCTCTTCTATTTTTAGTGCCAATCCCTTGGTTGTTATATACTTTTTCTATATAAGTTGGATTTTCAGTCGTGAAATGTATCCTCTTTTTGGCAAGACCAGACTCTACCAAAATTTATTTTATGTATCCTTTTTAGATTAATAAAAAGATAGTTTTTAGACTCTAAGGTGTTGGTATAGTATATTTATGTTAGTGATTTGCATATTTGATAAAATTTTATTCCTTGTCAAGTCTTGATTCTTACCTAGTTACTAGTTAATCAGATTATGCAAGTCATGTTCTATGTTTAATATATTTTGGCTGAAATTATAGTGGATATAAGTAGATGGTTAGTTCCTTGAATCAGACCTATTCTATCACTTTCCTTGAGCACTGATCACAAGATAGAACCTTTTCATGAAATATTGATGCATAGGGGTCATTTGAAGTTAAAAATTCAATGTTTTTTATTGTTTGATCAGTGTTTTTAGAAGCTCAAATTGAGTGGATCAATCAAAATTTAGTTGTATCACCATCATTAGATAGGATTTTTCTTCAATTTTCTTTTTCTTTTTTCCCTTTCCCTTTTCCTAGAAGTTTGTAGCGTAGAGTAGAGATCCTAATTGATACACCAAAGGGAGCTAGCCCTTAGAATCTAGAGATTCAATCTGTTGATTATGCCACCCACAACCTAGGATTATTTTCATGTTTTAGTAGACTATCAAGGCCTGAAACTACATTCACAAGGGTGTGAGTTTGATTGATAATATTTTTTGGCATGCCTGATGGGACATCAAATAAATTCTTTACATATCTGAAGAATTTTTGTAGTAGAATAAGGTATTCATTATCATCAACATCTAGTTATAGAGCTCATAGCATCATTCAGGAAATTCATTCATGCCAAAGGTTACCACAAGGTTAGCAAGTAAAGGTATTCCTTTTGAATTTATATCATATAAGAGATCAAGATTTAGGAGGGAAAAAACATATCCTCAAAAACATATTTGTCTCCTGGTTATCCTACTGTTATAACCACTACAAACTCCACTATCCAAATGGCCATCAGAAACCAGGCATTTGTTTTATTCAATAGAGGTATCCCATTGAATCTAGCCTAGTTTGATGATATTTTGTGTCTGCCCTCAAGAGCATCTCATTCTTCTCATGAGCAAATCAAACAACCCTTATTAAGCACATCCAAGATGTAGCTAATCTTTGTTCAGTCCACAATATTGTTGAAGATAATGTTGCTATTAGATTTATTGCTACTTCCTTCAAAGGAAAAGCATTACAGTGGTATAGAAACCCTCTACTAAACTCTATTTTTACTTGGGATGAAATGGGTGCAGCCTTGGTCAAGAATTTTGAGGATAAATCTGATCACCTATCTATAGTTAAGCAATTAACTGCCATAAATAGAGCTCCTCATGAGTTCATGTCCGATTTTAACCTCAAATTACAAAAGACATAGACCATAATAATTGTGTTGATTAGGCCATCCCCTGAATATATATTTTTGTATTATTTGAAATCCCTTAACTCTGACATTAGTGTGATGATATAGTCAATGGGTGGTACTACCTTGCCAGATGCTTATGAGGTTGCAATAAGGGCAGAGAATAGTTTGATACAGGCTAGTAAGATTTCTCCAAGGTTTCTAATGCCTATATTTCAAAAATTCAATTCTATACCAGCCCCTCAAATTTCTCAAGTTCCATCCTTAGCTCTTATTCCAACACCTCAAACTCAAATTGCATCCCCTAGTAATCAAGCTAGTGAGATAGAAGAGTTGAAAAGCTTGTTACAATCCTTTGGGAATGAAATAATGCAGTTCAAGAGACAAAAATTTTAGACTAATAAGCCCTATCAGCAACAAAATTAGACCACCTATCAGCCCTTCAAAGATCAAATGCATCCTTATCAAGGTTTCAAAGAGAATAGACCACCTTATCAAACACAAGGAACCATAATTTTAGCTAATCCATATGTTTCCATTGATCCTAATGCTCCTTCCATTTCAAAGGCCATTATTCCCACTCCACCTCAAAATAACTTGATGCAAGATTTAGGTTGGCAGTCCTCAAATCTTAATGATACTCAAAACCAAGCGTTGGTATCACAAAACATCACTATGACACAAATGACACAAGAAGAGTTTTATTTTCAAGGAGGTCAGTACCAAGATACAAATTTAGCATCACAAAGAGAGACTGAACAAGTTTAAGGGTATCTTGATGTCATTAATATAAATTGGCAAGTGGATGATCATGTTACTTTTATTAAGGATGTTGAAACTAACAATTCAAGTGGTCAAGTTGCAGCTGTAACTAGAGCTAACAGAAGAGCCATTGATGAGTTGCAGGAGGTGACAAAGTATTCAAGTACTCAAAATGTTATTTTTAAGATTAGAAAGGAAAATTTTTTACCTCTACAACTTAGAAAAATCAAAATATAGAGGTTAGTAAAATTCATGAACTACCTCTAGTTTGTGAATAGCCAGTGCTTCAAAAAGTGCAACCAAATGTTAGTGGATCTCATTTTAGTATAGTGGATCAGATGAATAATTCTAATATCATAATTATCATGTGGGATTCCTTTTACATTTCATGAAAAAAATATATGTTCATCCAAGAGCTTTCAACTTGTAGATTGTCTTCAAAACTGGTTGAGAAAGAAGGTGTTGTCTTAACTAATTCAGATCGGCCAACTAAGCAACAAGTAAAGAAAGTAAAAAAGATGGAAAAGGTGGATAGAACTCAGGTAAAAACAATTAAAAATCCTATTTTATACCTTTCTTTGATAGTATGTGGTACTTTGGTTCATAACTGTATGGTGGATAGTAGAGCTAGTAGTATAGTCATGCATAAACAGACTGCAGACAAGTTTGGACTTGTTTATGAGCCAAACACTAAAGGAGTATTACAATTGGATGAGTCACCAATGAATATGGTAAGCATCATTATATATTTTAAATTGACATTACATGCTTGTCCTAATGTTACTATTCAACAGGATGTTGTTGTGGTAGACTTGCCTCCTTACTTTGATATGTGCCTTTCAAGGGACTTCACCAAAAAGATTGGGGGATATTTATTAGCTGATTAGACTTATTTGATGATTATAACTAGGCATGCTACCAAGGCAAAAATTCATTTTAAACCTATTATACGTTTTCATATGGAGCCTTATATGCCAAGTGTTGTGAACACTAACTATATCATCTCAGATGATGTACTAGAAACTAGTGGAGTAGAAGATGGATCACCTTTAGATGGAGTTATAGATTTATTTATTGGTGATTGAGATTCTACCTTGAATGATCATAATCTTTATAATCTCATTGAAGTATAAATACTTGGTGTGTATTACCTTCATGAGAATGATGCACCAATTCCAGCCATGGTCAAAGATGATGAGTCTAGTGAAGGTTTGTGGCAATTATACTTTGATGGATCAAGGAATAAACATAGTACCAGAACTAGAATTATGTTGGTTTCTATATCAAAGAAAAGTTATTTATCTTTTATTAAATTTTATTTTGGTTGTTCAAATAATTTTGTTGAGTATGAGGCACTAGTTCATGGTTTGCAGTAGGCTAGGAAAATGAAAGTCAACACCTTGTAGGTTTTTGGTGATAGTGACTTATAGTTCACCAAGTAATAGGTTTAAATGTATGCAAAAAAAAATTTCTTAAGTCTTACAGGCATAGAATATGGGACTTATGTGAATATTTCCAAGCTTTTAACATTCAGGAAATACCAAGAGGTGAGAATAAACATGCAGATAGGTTGGCTACCATTGGATCATAATTTAATATTCCAACTGATATAAAAAGTAAGAAAATTTAGTCACATATAAAGGTGGTTTTAATGCCTTATGTTCCAGATAATCATGAGAATTGGCAAGTGTTCTAAGATGACAATCAAATTATGAGATTCTTGCAAGAAGAGGCTAAGTTTTCTTCAATAAACCAATCAAAGTATTTGCATTATTATGGTGATCAAGTTGTGTAACTAAAAATAAATAATCTACCCAAGGGATTGGTCACACTTGAGAACATTTTTAGTGGTGATGATGAGTTAAGGAAGGAGAAGTCATCCTTGTCAATAAAAGAAGAGCAATATGCCAATGTAGAGATTTCAGTTTGTAAGATTTTGAAGTTGGGTAAGGTATTCACTCCTTCACAAAAAGAATATTTCATTGAGTTATGCACAAATTTTGTTGATGTATTTGCATGGCAATATAGTGATCTCAAGGGATTTGACCCGAGTTTAGCTCAACACACTATTGAGTTCGAGGTTGAAACTAAACTAGTGAGACAAAGACAAAGGCCCATTAATCCTAAGCTTGAGCCTTTGATGAGAGTTGAGCTTCATAAGCTCATAGAGTCAGCTATTATATTTACAATCAAGCACTCAAATTGGGTGGTAAATCTTGTTCTGGTACGGAAGAATAATGGTGAGATTATATTGTGTGTCGACTTCCATGATTTGAATAGGGCTTCACTTAAAGATCATTATCCATTTTCATCAATGGAACAAATTTTATAGCTGGTTGTAGGTTCAAAAAGGTTTTATTTTTTGGGTGGATATAGTGGCTATAATTAGATTTTGGTCAAAGAAGAGGACCAATTTAAGACAACCTTCATAACCAAGTGGGGGACGTTTGCATATAGAAATATGCCATTTAGTTTATCTAATGTTGGAGAAACCTTTTAGAGAGCCATGGATATGGCATTCCAAGGCCTTATTAACAAGTTTGTACTTGTTTATTTGGATGATATAATAGTATTCTCAAACAGTGTGGAGGATCATATGGTTCATCTCAAGAAAGTGTTTGAAAGGTGTAGGCAATTTTGGGTATCTCTAAATCCCAAAAAGTTTGTCTTCTCAATTCATGAAGGTAAAATTTTTGGACATGTTGTTTCAAAGCATGGCTTAAGAATAGATTCTGAAAGGGTAGACTCCATTTTTTCACTCTCCTTGCCTAAGCACAAAAAATCTATATAAAGCTTCTTTGGAAAAATCAACTTCATAAGGAGATATATTTCAGATTTTGTCATTTTTGCTAAACCACTTACAACCATACTAAAGAGGAATCAGAGCTTCATATAGTCCAAAGGATTAAAAGTTTTTGAAGATATTAAAAATGCCATAGCTAGTGCTCCTACACTTATAAATCTAAATTTCACAAAGGATTTCAATTTATATACATATGCTAACATGAAAATCATTTCAGGCATTCTTATGCAAAAAAATCATGAGGCTTTGGAGCAGCCAATAGATTTCTTTAGTCAAGGCTTGGAAGAGTATGAAACAAGGTACTCTTTTGTTGAGAAACATGTACTTTCAGTTATAAGTTCTCTTAAAAAGTTTAGATACTTTTTGTCTAACAATAAGATACACCTAATGTTTTCTCATCCAAGCATCAAGGAGTTCCTTTTAAACAAAGATATAAAGGAGAAGAGAGCTGGTTGGATAACCAAGGTAATGGATTATGATGTGGAAATTAAGGTCACAAAGCTGATTAGAGCCAAAGGACTTTGTGAGCATCTAGCTCAAGACTTGTAAGAGACTAATGAGGTTGTTTTGGTGTCAAATGATGAAGAGTTTGCAGTTGGTCATAACTCACCTTCCAACTAGTTTCATTACTTGGTAAGCTATCTCCAAGATGGTATTTATCTCTCTCATCTTAATGATTCAGAAAGAAGATATTTTAGGTTGTAGTCAATTCCATTTTTGTTTATTGATGGTGTTTTGTTCAATAAAGATATCAATGGCATGTTTCTAAGATGTATACAACCAAGCCAAACTTAGAGATTGATTGAATAATTCCATGATGGACATGATGGAGGATATTTTTTTGTAAGAACTGCAACTCTTAAGATCATGAGAGGTGGGTACTATTGGCCTAGTATATTTGGTGATTGCCATGCATGGGTTAGAAAGTGAAAATAGTGTGCTATGTTTGTAGCAAAAGTGAAACTCACAGCACTACCTCTTCAACCAATTGTGGTGGATCAGCCCTTTGTCCAATGGGTATTAGACTTTATTGGTCTCATAAATCCTCCTTCAAGTTCAGGACATAAATGGATTCTAACTATTATAAATTACTTCACACGTTGGACAGAAGCAGTGGCATTGAAAGAAGTAAATGAAACCAATGTTTTAGATTTCTATGAAGGTTTTCTTACTAAATTTAGAGTTCCTTCAACTATTATTTCTGATAGTGCAATGGCTTTTATGGAAACTAAAATCAGCCAATGGGTTATCCAACATGGAATTTATCTTAGCACTTCATCAAACTATTATCCACAAGGTAATGGCCTTGTTGAATTTATGAATAAGAACCTATTGAAGATCATAATAAGCACTATTGAAGATAATAAAAGGTCATGGAATCTCAATTTGAAGTCATCTCTATGGGCTGATAGGATCACCTACAAAAGATCAATAGCCAACTCTCCATACAAGCTGGTATATGGTAAGGAAGCAAGGTTACCTATTTCTCTTGAGTTTCTTACTTTATAAATAATGCATCAACTTGAATTGTTTGAGAATGAGCCTATGGATATTAGGTATACTAAGATTTTGAGTTGGAAGAGGTAAGAAATCAGTCCATGCTAGCCATGGAAATTCATCAAGCACAAATGAAGATATCTTTTGATAAAGGAGCTTCTTCATGAAGTTTCAAAGAAGGAGATTTAGTCCTCAAGTGGGATGGAGATCGAGCTAAATCAAGAAGGCACACAAATTTTAATTCCCTTTGGAGTGGCCCATACACAATCTCTAGTTACAAATCCAATAATGCCTCCCAACTTGTAAAGATGGATGGCGAGGAGCTTCCAATATTAGTCAATGGGATACATCTGAAACATTACTACTGAAAATCTTGGCTCCTTGTACATAGTTAATTTGTTTGTTTTCCTCCAAGTGTTGTTCAAGCACATTAGTTTAGTTCTATTTTTATCCCAAATAAGTGCTTTGTTTGCATATTTGATTTTTTAGCTAGTTTTATTGTTTTGTGTGTTTTCCTTCTATTTTGGACGATGAAGGTTGTCTCATACCGAGTCAAAAGGTTGTACTTGCAGTCATGGACTAGATTTTCCATTGTTTTATGAGTTTAAATTTCATGTATATGGTCTGGTTCTCAAGCATAATAGGCATGCTTCCCAATTGAGTCACCAAAATATTGACAATTTTGACCTTATAGGTCAAATTGTCCCCTCTATCATTCAAAAAATTTGCATAAACATGCCTTTTTGAAGCAGTGGCAGAAATTGGTCTTTGCAATTTTTCTGAAGGGCTCCTTTAAAAAAAAAGGTCCATTTCATTTTTTTGAAGGGTTGTTTTTGGCAAACAAGGACAGTTTTAATTTTGCTGAGAGGACACTTGTAAAAAAGCCGAGAGGTTCATTTTCAGAAAACTCGAAGGGCACCCCTTTGGGAAAGTCCATTTTTAAAGTCCAAAAGGATGCACAGAAAGTCCAAAGGGACATTTTTGAAAACCCCAAGGGGTATTTCAAAATGCCAAGGACCATATCAAGCAATTTGAGGACATGAATTCTTTTGGACAATTTGTTCAAAGGAATAGTCCATTACAAAAACTCTGAAACAAAATTCCTAAGGTCAAAAAGTCCAAAACAATTCCTTCAGATAATTTGTCCAAAGGAAATGAACGAGAGGAAAGGTTTTGAAAGAAATAAATAGGAAATAATTCCTTCAAACAATTTGTCTGAAGGAAATGAAAGAAGAACATTGAAGAAAAGTCCAAATGAATACATGTAGAAACAAATCCAAAGGCCGAAGGAAATAGTCATAGAGAAACAAAAGGAATATATGCATAGAAGTGAAGATCCCAAAAGTAGAAGGATGAGAATGATAATAAGCTAACAAGGAATTCAATCTAAGTTTTTACGCCATGTATATGCTATTCTCTTGAAGTTTACATGCACCTCTCACTCATCAAGGTCCTTTTCCATGCAGGTAAAGGCTATCTATAGTTGATTGGTCAAAGCTTCAATTAGTTGTTTGTTGAAGTCATGCTTATCTCCTAGTCATCTCATACATTCAAAGGTCCAACTCAACTTCAAGTTCAATCAAGAGGCATATTTCTTTGAATATTGTGATGTGGATTTCCATGAAAGAGTTTTACTTGTCAAACTTGGGTCCACCTCTTCCTTTTTCTATGCCAACATGGAATTTCATGCATGCTTCAGTTCTAGAGTTGACTAGTCTTGCACTTTATTTAGTTGACAAGTCATGCATGTGCTCTTATTTATATTGTTGAAGGATTTCAACATTTATGGCAGTTTAAGTGGAGCTCTAAATTTAGTTTTGGCATTGATTTCATGCAAAGGAAATTGTTCTCTTATTTCAGGCAGTTCAAGTGGAGTTTATATTTGGAGATTGGCATAGCATCATGCATGATGAAGGTTTTGACTCAAACTTGAGCTCACCATTCTTTTCAAATGTCAAAGAGATTTTCATACAAGATAGAAGACAAAAAGTTATTTATTAGAAGGCTACGTTATCTTTGGATAGCACAAGTTGGACTTGGTTGATCTTCTCTTCTATTTTCAGTACCAATCCCTTCACTGTTATATACTTTTTCTATATAAGTTGGATTTTTAGCCTTAAAATGTATCCTCTTTTTGGCAAGACCAGACTCTGCCAAACTTTGTGTTGTGTAACCTTTCAAATTAATAGAAGGATAGTTTTTAGACTTTAAGGTGTTGGTATAGTGTATTTATGTCAGTAATTTGCATATGTAATAGAATTTTTTTTGTCAAGTCCTAATTCTTACCTAATTACTAGTTGATCAGATTATGCAGGTCATGTTCTATGTTTAATATCTTTTAGCTAAAGTTACAGTGGATATAAGTGGCTAGTTAGTGCCTTGAATCAGGTTTATTCCATCATTTCTCTTGAGCTTTGATGACAAGATATAACCTTTTCATAAAATACTGATGCATAGGGGTCATTTGGAGTTAAAAATTTAGTGTTTTTTATTGTTTGATCAGTGTTCTTAGAATCTTAAATTGAGTGGATCAATCAAAATTTAGGTGTATCATCATCATTAGATAGGATTTTCCTTCAATTTTTGTTTTTTTTTCCTTTCCCTTTTCTGGATAGTTTGTAGCATAGGGGAGAGATCCTAATTGATACGCCAAATGGAAATAGCCCTTAGAATCTAGAGATTCAATCCATTGATTAGGCCACCCACAACCTAGGATTATTTCCATGTTTTAGCAGAATATGAAGGCCTAAAACTACCTTCACAAGGGTGCGATTCTAATTGACAATAGTTATATCATTCTATGATCATTTTCAATTATCAAGTTTTAGCATATATACTTACACGTGAATTTATCCATGCTTATATCTTTTAGAACGTACTTGATATGTTATGTACTTAAATTTGTTTATAATACATATATCCAAGATCTAATATAATGTGTTTATATTAGTTGCTTATGTTCCATGATTTCCATTTATGTACTTCCTTGAGTGTCTTGTATTGTATTGTACTACTTGTTCGAGCATTTGCATATACTCCATTGATTGTGGCCCCTATGCCTATGTTTTCCCATTGTGACATTTTCATATCATAGTTTGATGTATGTTGAAATTTAATTATGTCATTTCTTGCTTTATGTACATCTGAATAAGTCATGTCCCTTTGATTGTGCACTTTTGAATATGCCCCTTGTTTAATGTCTCCTTGGACCATTATAGGTTTGATTTTATTTTGAGTGCTCTTGTGTGTGTGATTGATTGTTTATTGAGCTTGTATTATTACTATCTATATATTACCATGATTCATATCATGCATCTTAGGACTTGATGTGATCACATACTATATATCTCATTGCTATATCTAACTAGGCATGCTACCCCTATATGTTATTTGATCCATATATTGTAGTTACCTTATCCTTTTGAGGTAAGGTGATTACTATTTTACACTTCTCCTCACCTCAAAAAGTGGGGAATATCAATGGGGGCATATCATAGAGGCATGAATTTTACACTTTCATAGTTTCATATTTTAGTGGGGGCATGCCAAAAAGGCATGGCTTCCACACTTATTTAGTTCTCAATAATTTAATATTACAATGTGGACATGTTATGGAAAAATGTTTTCCACACCTATATTAGTTCTCAATTTTAGATTTTAGTGGGGGCATGTCATGGGAACATCTTCCACACTTGATTTTTAAAAAAATTGGACAAATTGCATAGTTATATGATTCAAATACACACTTATGGTAATATTATATACATTGGTACCATTGTTATACTCAAGTTTCAACTTGAGACATATATGAGGTGCATGTGCCATCCAAAGAGCACCTTAAATTACAAAATCAAATCAACTTTCATATTTCAAATTCTTCTATGGACTTTAACCTACACTAGAACATAATTTTATGGATTAATCAAATCTATTATAGTAATTGGTTCACTTTTGGCAAGGTTGAGGTGATTACATCACTCAATCTTACCAAGTTTACAAGATGGAGTGAGAAATCATCCACGCACACCAAATATATAGTGTGAGTTGACTTGGATCACTTATGGTCACCAAGTTATAATTATGATTAGGTTGCATGGTTGAACTAGTCTCAATTGCCAAGTGGCAACTCTCCTTGTCTCAAAGGTTGGGGGAAAGTTACCCTCCAATATTTATATATATTTTAACTTATAAGTTTTACATTTATCCTAATCTCAGCTCCAAAGATTCACAATAAATAATATCTTTACTTTCAAACTTTTCAAATTCTTTCAATTCTAGATTATATGCATTGATTATATATTGTAACATGATTTTGTTTGTAGGTCAGTCACCAACTGATCACTCAAGTAGGGCTCACATAAAGATAAGGTGTGTTATACACACCTAGGTACACATTTCTTTTTCCTTTAAACTAGATATTTTATTACGATATTAAAGGGGTGGGGGTGAGGGCGGGGCAGGGGGAATGTAGACACTAAATCTAAAATATATAGCACCTTAGTATTCTATAATTGGCAAGTACTTCTCATTATTGTACCCTTAAATTCTAAGACCTTCATGATGTCGAAAGGCTCACATCCACTATCTCTTGTGCCTATTGCTCATTTCTTATTCTAACCATATGTTTTTCTGATGACCATGACTTTTGTACTACTCAAAATGTTATAAAAGTTTACTTATTATCATCTTCTACAAGTTTTGTACCTGTACCTATTTTCTAGCTTTATAGACACTTGCATCTTAGTCTAATGCCTACATTGATGCTAGTGTCTTATGATAAATTGAGTGTCTAATGCCCTAAAGTCATCAAATTTTCAAATGAAATGTATCCTAAAGATCGACCTAAGTACTTTAATGTGAGATATTTCCAAAAGAGATTGATATATGTACAAGATCAACCCTCATTCATTCCTCACTTATAATGGACCTAACAACTCACAAGGCAACTTACCAAAAGCACTCAATAAAGCATTCAAGTGAGCAAAGCTTCTCTATTATTTATTATTTTAATATCATTCAAGGGACAACTTATCTAAGGTATGAAGTACAAAATGATCACCCCATGAGCCATATTTTACAATTTACAAGATAAGTTACTCTATGTACTTTCTTATCACACATTTCCTCTTGATACCCACACAAGCCAACATGTAGGAGATAAATACATAAGTTTGAGGTCCTCTTCAGAGTATTGTCTATGTAGGAAACACCCATTGATAGAGGGGTCCTTGAGGTAGATCAATGTCATGTGCCCACTAACCTATTTTTCTCATAGACACTCCAAGGGTTGAAGAGATAGGATTTGATCATTTGACAAGGAGTGTTAGCATATACACATAATATGAACACATTAGAAAAAAGGCAATAGAAAATCTAGAAGGCTCCAGGTAGTCACACTCAGATATAATCAATATTTCATACTAGATACATGTGTTCAATTTAGGTAGTAACATAGATACAACCAATCATATTTGATAGAAGCATTCGAGGTCACAAAGTGTAAATTTCCAAAATTTGACGGTTGTTCATTAATCTAGATCTAATACACTTCCAGCCTATTGCAGCCCAAATTTGCATGTAAATAATTAACCAGCTAAGTATTCTTATTTATTATTTATTCTAATATCAACTAATAGTTGTACTTTCTATTTTTATCATATCTCAGTATTATAAATGCATAACATTGTTTATCTATGTTTTTAAATCAATTAGCTTCTTATAGATATGTTTTTCACCCTTGTGCTTATCCATGTCTATATTATTAACCCTATACTATATCGACCCATCTCAATTTAGGGTTAAATTGAATGATAAATAAAATTAAGAGATGAAGAATGAAAAAGAAGAGACTATAGACAATCAATTTTAATCATTAAGTGCTTGATCATGTTTAATCTTGACATCCTTACCTTATTTGGCCTATTTGTCATTCTATTAACTCACAATATCTACAAGAGTATACACTATTCTAAAAATTATCCTGAAAAGATTCATAACATCATTCAAATATCCCTATTTTTCTTACAAATACTTGTTAGGGCAATTTTAACAATCTTTTTCCTTCTAGGATAGGATCGTGCTAGGTTGGATATGGTCACATTTCAGCCTTGTCCACTACTCTAGCCTTGTCCCCCACACACCAATGGTAAATTTTTTAATTTGAGACATTAAGTTTTACTCCTTCAATGCTTTTATAAATGTCAATTAGTGAAAACTTTTAAAATATTTCATTATATAAGCACATCAAGTCTTCTCCAAACACATCTAGCAATCACTTGAAAATTCTACTGCACATTAAGAAAAAAAACACTATTTCATCCAATTCTAATTATGAAGCATTCTCATAATCATAGGCCAAGTCAAAATATCTTATATTTTAGCTCAAGGGCACTCATTGTTAAAATATCAACTCAATCTATCTAGTTACATTCATACATTAAAATCAAGATTCACACACTCACTTTAAGAGGGAGCACTACATTGACTAAGGCCATTTTAAGATATATGTACAACACTCAAATTATGTGGATTTTTTTAGGATAACTCAATTATTCCCCTTGCTTAATTCCATCTTTGTATTTTATCTTATTGTGTTTATTATAGAAGATCTAGGGTTTGTATTTTATAGGTATTTCACATGTAAAATCGACACACGTGGGAAATAAAAAACCCTCATAAATAGGCTCACACACCCAGATAAAAAAATTAGTTACACAGTCAAACAAGATGTGGTCGTAATTAATAGACAAGGATGTAGTGTGCCCTTATCCTCTTAGTGTGTCTTTGTTATAATGCAATTTGAATTCTTGATTTCAAACATGACATAATTTACAAGTCTTCTTAGATTTCTTTTAGTAACATTCATCTTGCACAATCATCAATAAATCATATCGAAGCTAGGTTTGCATATAATTTTGTAGATTACTATTTTTAGCTCATTTCCAATTCTATAAATTCTATATTTTACATTTAGATTTGTATATTTTTATCGATCTAAATTAGTTTTCAATAGTTTATTTGTTCCTATCATTTCATTATTAAATCAAAAAGAACACATTAAACATTTTGGTAAACCTAATCTTTTTAGAACATTGCTTGTTATTTGCTTGATTTTTATCTTGAGAATTTATATAAATTTCTATAAATTTTTTACACTAAAATAAAACAACCTTCAACCTTGGATATAAATCTAAAACCACGAATCAATCTTCTTTGACCTTGGATTAATCTAACACTAAATAAATTGCCTTGTCACCTAAAATATATATCTAACACATAAGCTCTTTATTTTGACTTTGAGTTGAAATTTGTTGATATCTATACACAAAAATATTTCACTTTGATTTTCTCTTTATTTTTTATTTACTTGTAATTGTTTCTAGAAATTATGTTCCAAAATTTTTCAAACTTCTTAGTGACTATCCTTACAGGCTATGTAGTGATATGTTTTACTGACATTGTGGTGTGAGGGGTACTACCCTAATACTCATAGCTTATGTACAACACTAAACACTGAGTTTAGTTTCCACATACCTCATGGTATATCAAAAATGCCTAGAATCCTTTTTTTGTACCATAGGAATCCTATTTTAGCCATTTGATTTATGGTGCATCTGAGAGGAATGTATCATATAAGGAATTTACTCTTGTCGAACCCTTAGAATGGGGTCAGTGGGCTACAAGCATGATTTTCTCTCTCTAATTAGTGTTTAAAATTTTGAGATAAAACTAATCAATGAATGAGCAAGTATATTTGAGATCCCACACAATCATTCAAATCCTTGTGTAGATCACCCTCAAATCTTACATTATTCTTGTATTATATTCATAATCATTAGATATATTGATTTATATTGTATTGTATGCATCTGAGACATAGTGATAGATTAAGTGGTTTTCCTATTTCATATATGAAACTTGCTTTAGTTTCTTCTGTAATGGAAAATAATGATGTTTTCTCTCAAACTACTAATGCTACTATTAAAATTCCTTGATCCCCTATAAATTCACATTGATAATTATAATGGAAGTATTTAATAGGACTATGAAATACATAATGAATAAGAAACTCATATTGATCCATAAGAACTTAATGGAGTGAATCAAAATCAAGTGAAAGAACTATTTAAATTTTATCAAGGTCTTTAAGAGAATCCCCATGAGGTGAATAAGGTCATTATTCTACTTATAGCATCAAAATTTGAGCACCAAGCTAAATTGGCCACATCTCCACCAAAAAAAATGCCTTTTTGGGTTGTCAAACCTCCTAATTCTAATGTGATCACTTCTTATATTGCATATTTTGGTATTTATACTCCTCTAGTTACTCCTATAACATCATCCCTTGGTTGGAGAACATCACTTGGTTTCCATCAAGTATCCATGCCTATGCCTACTAATGTTACTTACACTCGTCCAGTTACCTCTACAAATGATACTCTTGAGCATGCACTTCTTGCATTACAAGCCAAGCTATTTCAACTTGAGATAATCATTTCTCACGATAGCCCTTCCTTGGACTCATTTTAATTGTTACATAACCATTTATCACCCGAAACTAAATATTATCCATTATTAGTTGGATTTGTGGATTCTAAGCTTCCTTTATATGAAGGCAAAAGTGATCTTGAACATCTTTTGTGTGCATTCCATGTAGCTTATCAAGACTATGTAGATAATAAAAAAATGTTGACAAAGATATTTCCAAAAAGCCTCAAAGATTATGCTCTTATATTATTTTATTATCTTCCTCTTCAATCAATAAAGGCTTTTAACCCTTTGGAAAATCAGATTTTAAAGACTTTTCTATCAACATCGGTGAAAAGCTATAATATGCTCAAATTGCAAAGATCAAACAAGGATTTAATGAAATAATAATTGAATATGTTCTAAGATACAATACTATGCTATAAAAAATGTTAAATCAAATGGATGATAAGGAACTCCAATATATCTTCACTCAAAGTTTGTTATCCTCACTTTAAGAGTCAATTATTTTTTATAAGTTCAAATATTTCAATGAACTATGCCACATAATCAAAGAACGTGAAGTCAAATTGATTACTTTGAACAAGCTTAAGTAAACTTCATATGATCCTACTTAAAATTTAAAGTTTCAAAGCAATCCAAATTATAATAACAAACCAAATTAAAGCATGAATGAAGCTAAGATTACAATAAATGATATCTCACAACCAACATAAAAGCTTCAATTACAAGCTCTACCAAAGAGGCAATTTTGAAGGTTATCATCACCTCTTCCTGTATTGTTACAAAATCTACTTGAATGTAATCTCATCACTCTTCCTCCACCAATGAAAGTGGACATGTCTAGTCTAAAATATAAAAACATTGATGGAAATGCATAGTGTGACTAACATATATGTATTGGGTATTCTACAAATAGATGTTTCAAGCCCAAACCTAAGATTGAAGATCTCATTGATGAGAATATTTTTGACAGTGGCACACCTAGTGAAGAGGATAAACCACAAATAAATGATAATTTGAAGCTTAAAATGTACAAGGATCCTATTGACTTTTTGATTCACCCCTAATCAACACGAGGCTTGCTAAGGCCCTGTTGACCATTTTTGGCCCAACATGCCAAAAAATCGATCCCCCCTTTTTTGTATGCTATTTTGAACTAGTACTTTTGATTTTGCACGAATCTTGCAATTTCTATGAACTCTTTAGATTTTCTACAGACTTTGCAGGTCCATTTCTATA
This sequence comes from Torreya grandis, assembly GCA_037957365.1. Taxonomy (NCBI): domain Eukaryota; kingdom Viridiplantae; phylum Streptophyta; class Pinopsida; order Cupressales; family Taxaceae; genus Torreya; species Torreya grandis. The sequence goes on along the minus strand of JARHVA010000009.1, from coordinate 9,881,056 downwards.
GACTCTGCAGAGCTTGGATTTCTACGGACTTAGCAGTAAAGCTTCTTTAGACTCTTGTATAGAAATTCACAAGGAAGGTTAGCATTTTTAAACCATTGAACTAGTTCAATGCCTTTGTTCAACACCTAAGTTCATCGGCTCGGTTCAAAGGCTTGGTTCAATTCAGTTGGTTCAATGCTTCGACAAAGTTCAACGCTTGGTTCAATCAGCAAAGTTCATCACTTTGGTTCAAAGCTAAGTTCAACGCTTGGTTCATCGGCAAAGTTTAATGCTTTGGAAAAGTTCATTGGCAGGTTCAATCAAATGGTTCATCGCTCGGTTCAAAGCCTTGGTTCAACAACCGCTTGAACCATTGAACCGGTTCAATGGATTGGCTCAAAGGAGCGGTTCAACCAAAAAGTTCAAGCCTCCTGAAGGACAAGTGCCCTTGCAGAGGGTAGTTCTGAGTTCAAGAACCCTTCCGGAGGGTAGGGGCACTTCAAAGAGGCCACAAAGAAAGCCGTTGGAAATTCAAACATAGTGACGGGCCCGTGAATGTCAATTTTACACCAGGAAAAGCCAGAGCACAGAAAGCACCAAGTGGCAACCATGGAAGGCTTTGACATGCTTTTTTAGGAGCAGTGGAAAGTGCCACATGTCCCCTACAAGTCTCAGTGGAAACTGACAAGTGTCAACACCCACAGTCTCTCTCTTTTGTCCTGTGAGAACTGTCGTAGGCCCTAGAATAATTTCTAAAGAGAACGGAAGCCGACACATGTCCTCTTTTGTAGGACCTTCAAAGGGTGCCTAAAGCTTCCATGAGTCAAGCAAATGTTGCCACCTATCTTGCCCATTTCACAGTGGAACACGCCATGTGTCACTTATTTTAAAATTAGTGGAAAGTGGCCAGGGCAAGTAGGAAGAGCCCAAGGAACGCAACGACTCGCCAAGAAGATAGCCTGAGGGCTGAAGGAGCTAGAAAGCGATAAAACTAGGGAAAGCCAGAGTGTGGAAAGTGCCAATTGACAACCACAGAAGCTTTGACATGTTTTCTCTAATAAAAAAAAGTAGAATGCGCCACGTATTCCCTGTAAGGCTCGGTGGAAGCCAACAAGTGTTGGCCTCCGCGGTCCCTCTCTTTTGTCCCATGAGAACTGTGGTGGGCCCCAGATGAATCGATAAAGAGAGTGGAAGCTGACATATGTCCTCTTATACAGGACCTTCAAAGGGTGTGTAAATATTCCATGAGTCAAGCAGATGCTGTCATGTGTCCTGCCCATTTCATAGTGAAATATGCCATGCATCCCCTACAAATCTCGGTAGAAGCTGACAAGTGTCAACCTCTGCGGTCTCTCTCTTTTATCCCGTGAGAACTGTGGTGGGCCCTAGATGAATTGCTAAAGAGAGTGAAATCTGACACATGTCCTCTTTTGTAGGACTTTCAAAGGGTGCTTAAAGCTTCCATGAGTCAAGCGGATGTTGCCACTTGTCCTGCCCATTTCAAGCGGAATGTGCCACGTGTCACTTATTTGAAAATCAGTAGAAAGTGGCCAAGGCAAGCAGAAAAGAGCCCAAGGAATGTAGTGACCCACCAGAAGATCACCCCTGAGGGTTGAAGGAGTAGAAGGAGATGAATCAAGGAAGAAGACAAGGTACGAAAGGAGACAAAGTAGTCCAAGTGGCAAAGAGGAGGCGAGTTATTGCCAGATGGTCACCAAATGGAATGAACAGTGAGTGGCATGGCTTGCTTTCTCCATTTGGCATTTATGAGGGACAAAATGCAGTCTGTTTATAGGAAAAGAGCAGTTTATTCACAAAAAGAGGCATGGCCATGTTTTCACATTAATGTGGAATGCCAAAGTCAAAGCAGGAACTGACAATCAAATGACTCCCTCTTCCCAAGGCTCAGAGCGCACATGGCTAGCTTGAAAAAAGTGTGCCAAGCTCTCTTCCCCTTTCTCTATATATTGTAAAAATTCTCATTTGAGAAGGATGGACTCTCTTAGCCTTAAGGCAAAACTCTACCCAAAAATCTCTCGGGCTTGTAAGGTAGAGCACTGCCAGATTTTACCTTGAATCAAGACTTAGCATTTTTACCTCTATCTAGACTTGCACTTTAAATTATATGTCTATTTTCCTCTTTTTTGTTAAGTCATTGTCTTTCATGCTTTTCACAGATCGATTACAACATGTCCAGTGGATTGTGAAGTCTCCTTTATGTAGGTCTGCCAGAAGTGTCTACAAAAATAACATAGGCGCATGTGATTAGGCTATCAAAGTATGTCTCAGAACACCTTTGCTATTTCCTTCCTCCTTGTATCTCTATGAACCCCTGACTCACTGTTGCAGAAGAGCTTCCCCCTTCAGATGAAGTGTATGGGCATTTCTTCCTGGTGAAAAGTGTATGTTTGGGTTGAGTGGGTCAACATTTTTTGGTGTATCACCTTTTCATTTTTAGGCTTAGGTTCTATTTTCAGCATCTCTCTCTCCCTTTTCATCCCCCCACTTTTTCATTTTATTTGTTAGCAGTAGGAGAAACCAAGTCCTAAAAGATACATCAGAGGGAGCTAAAAGAGACTCTCCCCTCCAACTTTGTTGGTCCCATAGGTGAGAGGGGAGTTTCCATTATTGCGTGTGGAAGGGCAAGAGCTAGGTGTCTTACCCCGGGTGCAATCCACTGTGTCAATAGTTTTTGGCATGCCTAGTGGGACCAACTAGGACAAGTTGTGTCCACAAAGTTGAATAATTTTTAGTGTGTTCTTCAACCAGCCAGCCTTTGGAGGCTGTTGCATCAACACCAATGGCGACTCCTGAGTTGAATCAGCTGGTTAAGTAGCCTGGTGCCATCAAGAAAATCTCTTTTTTTTGTATGTATAATTCCTTCGCACAAAATCATGGACCTTGTTTTCCTTCGTATGACTTTAATCAGACTCAAAATTTTCATGCAATCACCTCAAGCAGCCCTCCTAGTTGCCCTTCAATAATAAGGGAAGTGGCACTGGAATTTGAGAAGCAGGTAATGGAGATCAATAGACTGGATGAGCAGTATGGATATCAACAGGAGCTGATGTACAAAGAGGCATGCTTGTTTAGGCAAGCTCAGGCCTTACAGTCCATGGAGGAGGAGGTAGCAAAATGGAGGAATCCATTCATTCAAGGCAGTCAGCCTTGCACGCCCCCTCCTATCCTATAAATCCCCCTCTTATGCACCAAATCCTTTCTACCAGATGGCACTTGCTCATTTTGGCTCATCTGATGCATCAATCAACCCTACTCTTTACCCCATGTGCCTAGCCTTCAAGCATCAAAGGGAATTGGAACAACCTCCCATGGAGATGAACCTTCTAAACTCCTTAGATCATGAATCTTCTTTTGGGGGGAACTTCTTGAACCAACACATCTCTCTTGAAATTGCTCTTACCCATCTCTATGATGATTCCTATGAGCTCCAAGAAAGACTCTTTCAAGATAATCTAGCCAAGAAAATTGAGGATTTAGAGGCTAAGATGAGACTGCTTCATGAAAGAGAGATGGAACTTTCAGACCTTGTGGAGGAGCCCTAGAACCTTGGAGAAAACAAAGTTGTTGCCTATTCACAAGAGCAAAATTCCGATTCTGAGATCTTGGACTGGAAGAAAATAGTAGAATCATGGGGCAGGAAGGAGGAGAAGAAGGGTTTTGCTCAAAAACTTGAAGAAGATGAGGCTGCTCCTGCTCATGATGATGTTGGTGACCTCCAAGAAAGGCTCTTCCAAGAAGATATGGCCAGAATAATTTCAGAGCTGGAATCCAGAGAGAGATTCCTCAGCCAATGTGTGATGGACGATTCAGACCCAACGGCACATTCCATGTCTGAACACACCCCACCTACACACCTCCAAGAGAGCTATCAGGCCACACCTAATATTGATGAAGTACTATCCAGATGGAAGGAGGAGAATCATTCGATTATAGCTCAAGGACTGCCTCCTCTTCCACATGGTTTTCCCACTTCACCCCTTCTCAAGGAGGAACCTGTTCTATAGGAGGCGAGTGAGGAGCAAAAGATCCAATCTACAGTTTCCTAGGAGGCTATCACGAGTGACAATGAAGAAGAAATCATCATCAATGCTCCTTCAGAGGACATCATCGATAATGGAGAAGAATCAGGTCACGCATACATGCAAATGTTTCAGCAATACGAGGAGGAACATAAGCATGGTGAGCTCTCTCCCCCCCTTGTTCGATGAACTTCCTTATTGCTTTGATGAGGAGGATGACTATGTTGAAGAGCCTGAGTTGGAGGAGGATCAAAAGAATGTCTTTGAACATCTAGAAGTCCTAATCTTTGAGGAGGAAAAGGAGAGGTCTGTCTTCCTTGAGGAAATCTTTGAAGAAGAAAGTTTTAAATAGAGAGGTGATGTTCTGTGGGATGAGCAGTCAATTTGTGATTCCATTTCAGACATCACCAGAGTCACCCTTCTTCAAGAAAGCCAAGAGGAAGCAGAGGATGAGTTTGACAGGATCTTAAACAAAGCAGAAGGAAACGGGTCAAACCATGATGCACTACAAAGGGACCATGCACAACAAAGGGCTTATGATGATGAGCCAACAGCCAGAGATTCCTTGGTGATATGCACCAGCATGAAGGACTAGCATTCAACAAGCTTCCAAGAACAAATAGAGTACGTATATATCGAAATCATGTTTGATTTTGATCCACGCAGATGCAGGCCAATCAAGGTGACAGGCAAGAGGAGCAGGTCACCAAATCTCCTTTTCATTCAGCTACTTGTCTAGTACCATAAGTCTTCTTGCCAAGAAGGGGACTTAAGAAATTTTCCCTTTGATCCAGGAGGGAGGCAAATATTCTTGGTTAGCTGTATATAGTAGTTTACTTTCAGTTTCCTTTCCTGCTTTCCCTAAGTGCAGTTTGCACAATTAGTGTTTTTAGTCTTGTGTGTGATTTCCTTGTGTCTGGGGTAAAAAGCTTCATGTTTGATTCTTGGATCTTTTGGGGCTGTTTCTAACCTTTGTTCAAGCTACATCTAACTCCGTGCCCAATGGACTAAAAGGCAACTGGTCTCTAAGCATAACAGGCATGCTTCCCCTGGGAGTCACTAATTTGTTGACCATTTTTGGCCCAACAAGCCAACAAATTGGTCCCCCCCTTTTTTTATGTTGTTCTGAGCCAGTAATTTTAATTTTCCATGAGTCTTGCAATTTCTATGAACTCTGTAGATTTTCTACGGACTCTGCAGGTCCATTTCTACAGACTCTGTAGAGCTTGGATTTTTACGGACTCAGCAGTAAAGCTTCTTCAGACTCTTGTCTAGAAATTCACAAGGAAGGTTAGCATTTTTGAACCATTGAACTGGTTCAATGCCTTGGTTCAACAGCTAAGTTCATTGGCTCAATTCAAAGGCTTGGTTTAATTTAGTTGGTTCAACACTTCGACAAAGTTCAACGCTTGGTTCAATCGGCAAAGTTCATTGCTTTGGTTCAAAGCTAAGTTCATCAGCAAAGTTCAATGCTTGGTTCAATCGGCAAAGTTCATTGCTTTGGTTCAAAGCTAAGTTCATCGGTAAAGTTCAATGCTTGGTTCATCAATAAATTTCAATGCTTGGTTCATCGGCAAAGTTCAACACTTCAGCAAAGTTCATCAACAGGTTCAATCAAATGGTTCATCGCTTGGTTCAAAGCCTTGGTTCAACAACCACTTGAACCATTGAACCGGTTTAATGGATTGGTTCAACGGTTGGTTCAAAGGAGTGGTTCAACCAAAAATTTCAATCCTCTCGAAGGACAAGTGCCCTTGTGGAGGGTAGTTCTGGGTTCAAGAACCCTTGCGGAGGGTAGGGGGCACTTTAAAGAGGCCACAAAGAAAGCTGTTGGAAATTCAAACACAGTGATGGGCCCACGAACGTCAATTTTACACCAAGAAAAGCCAGAGTGCAAAAATCACCAAGTGGCAATCATGGAAGGCTTTGAGATGCTTTTCTAGGAGCAGCAGAACATGCCACGTGTCCCCTGTAAGTCTCAACAAAAGCTGACAAGTGTCAACACCCGTAGTCTCTCTCTTTTGTCCTGCGAGAACTATGGTGGGCCCTGGACAAATTGCTAAAGAGAGCGGAAGCTGAAACATGTCCTCTTCCACAGGACCTTCAAAGGGTGCCTAAAGCTTCCATGAGTCAAGTGGATGCTGCCACGTGTCATACCCATTTCACAGTAGAATGCGCCATGTGTCACTTATTTGAAAATCAGTAAAAAGTGGCTAGGGCAAGCAGGAAGAACCCAAGGAACACAGTGACTCACCAAGAAGATAGCCCAAGGGCTGAAGGAGCTAAAAAGTGACAAAACTAGGGAAATCTAGAGTGCAAAAAGCACCAATTGACAACCGCAAAAGATTTCACATGTTTTTTCTAAATAAAAAATTAGAATGCACCACGTATTCCCTGTAAGGCTCGGTAGAAGCTGACAAGTGTCAGCCTCCGTAGTCTCTCTCTTTTGTCTCGTGAGAAATATTGTGGGCCCTAGATGAATTGATAAAGAGAGTGGAAGTTGACACATGTCCTCTTCTGTAGGACCTTCAAAGGGTGCCTAAAGCTTCCATGAGTCAAGTGGATGTTGCCACGTGTCCTGCCCATTTCATAGCAGAACATGCCATGCATCCCTTACAAAGCTCGATGGAAGCTGACAAGTGTTAGCCTCCGCGGTCTCTCTCTTTTGTCCCGTGAGAACTGTGGTGGGCCCCAAATGAATTGCTAAAGAGAGCAAAAGCTGACACATGTCCTCTTCCGCAAGACCTTCAAAGGGTGCCTAAAGCTTCCATGAGTCAAGCAAATGTTGCCACGTGTCCTGCCTGTTTCAAGCGAAATGTGCCACGTGTCACTTATTTGAAAATCAATGAAAAGTGGCCAAGGCAAGCAGAAAAGAGCCCAAGGAATACAGTGACCTGCCAGAAGATCGCCCCTGAGGGCTGAAGGAGCTGAAGGAGATGAAGCAAGGAAGAAGACAAGGTGCGAAAGGAGACAAAGTAGTCCAAGTGGCAAAGAGGAGGTGAGTTATTTCTAGATGGTCACAAAATGGTGCGAATAGTGAGCAGTATGGCTTTCTTTCTCCATTTAGCATTTATGATGGGACAAACTACAGACTGTTTGCAATAAAAGAGTAGTTTATTTGTAGAAAGAGGCATGGCCATGTTTTCACATTAATGTGGAACGCCAAAGTCAAAGTAGGAACTAACAATCAAATGACTCCCTCTTCCCAAGGCTCAGAGTGCACATGGGCTAGCTTGAAAAAATAGCGCCAAGTTCTCTTCCCCTTTCTCTATATATTGTAAAACTTCTCATTTGAGAAGGATGGACTCTCTTATCCTTAAGGCAAAACTCTGCCCAAAAATCTCTCAGGCTTGTAAGGCAGGGCGCTGCCATATTTTACCTTGAATCAGGACTTAGCATTTTTACCTCTATCTGGACTTGCACTTTAAAGTATATGTCTATTTTCTTATTTTGTGTTAAGTCATTGTCTTTCATGCTTTTCAGAGATAAATTACAGCATGTCCAGTGCATTATGAAATCTCCTTTCTATAGGTCTGCCAAAAGTGTCTACAGAAAGAATATAGGCGCATGTGAATAGGTTGTCAAAGTGTGTCTCAGAACACCTTTGCTAGTTCCTTCCTCCTTGTATCTCTACGGACCCCTGACTCACTGTTGCAGAAGAGCTTCCCCATTCAGATAAAGTGTATGGGCATTTCTTCCTGGTGAAAAGTGTATGTTCGGGCTGAGTGGGTCAACATTTTTTGGTGTATCACCTTTTCATTTTTAGGCTTAGGTTCTATTTTCAGCATCTCTCTCTCCCTTTTCATCCCCCCCTTTTTCATTTTATTTGTTAGCAGTAGGAGAAACCAGGGCCTAAAATATACATCAGAGGGAGATAGCCCTTATCTAGAGACTCTCCCCTCCAGCTTCACCAGTCCCACAAGCAAGAGGGGAGTTTCCATTGTTGCGTGTGGAAGGGCGGGAGCTAGGCATCCTGCCCTAGGTGCAATCCACTACGTCAACAGGCCCTATAAAAGATCTGCGCACCTAACAGGACCCAATCATTCTAAGTAAACTAAGCACAAATTCTTCCCATCTATGCTCAAGATTAAAGATGAAGGTCAATGTTTTCATAATGAACTAGTGATGACTTTCTCCTGCATAAAGTTTTCAATACGTGCTCGTACATAGTATTTTATGGAACACAAGTCTAAGAGCGTGCAAATTCAAGGATGTAGGTCTTTGGGTTTTAGAATGGTTAAGTGAAGTTCAAAAATAGGAATCAATATGAATTATGAATAATGCACTTAGGATTTTCAATCCTCATGCATGCCCTTATTAAAAATCTTCCTTGCGCTTAGTCTATGCAATTCCATGCCCACATGTAGGATCATACATCTACACCCATGAACTATGTAGTATACAACTCTCCTTCTACCATTGCCATGTGGAAGTTTGATGCTCATTAAATATAAGGAAACCCATAGTTCTCCCAGGGAAAGTACCATCTATCCACATGATGATCTGGTACTCATCTAAAGCAGGTCCCCTTCGATTGAATTTCAAGCAGTGTCATTGGTTGATGAAGGAAAAGGGGGACCCACTAAATAGTCATAGTAAAGAAATGGCACCCACATGTCATGTCTATGTTTCTCCTTACCAATAAGCCAAAAGACTCTTTAGAGAGCCCATTAAGATGATGCATGTCCCCCCATAGAGTTGTACCTGAGACCAATCATGAAGCACCATATGTTAGATATCAACACAATATGAAGAAGGTCATTAGAGGTGGTTCAGAAGAGCTCAAGGCATTATTAGAGATATTAAATGCAGAAGTGGATACTTGACATTGGGACTTGAGGACATGTCACCCTCTAACTCTATTAGGGAAATCTTCCATTCCTTATGCACACATGTATCCAAAGATGATCATGCCATCACCCCTAGATCTGATCATCAAACAGACTTTAAAAGGCATGGTCATAGTACCACAAAACAATTTAATAACACATCCACCACCCCAAGTGGTGAATTATTATAAAACTAGCTTAATTCACTATAAATTCCTAGTTTTTTCACTATAAAAGGGTCAACATTTTCTTCAGTAGCCTCACGCTACCAAAAATTTTCCCTTCATGAGCACTTGTATTGGCTAAAACTTGTAAATTAATGAGAATTAAGTTCACCTCATTTTATTATTCTGATGATTTGTGTGTTATTTTTGTTTGTTGATTTTTTTTGTGGGTAATGTTCACCCCTATCATTGCCATTCATCCCCATCACCTCCTCATTGAACTCAAAACTCAATTTCAAGTCATGTTCTATGCACACTTGGGTCTATGTTGATGTTATCTATGGACAATTTGTCATTCCTCTCAGTGTCGTGTTGTGTTCCCATGCCTTTATGTGAAACACTTATGCATTTGGAGTGACTTGGTGGAAACTGTGTGATATTGTCTTGTTCTCAAAGGTTAGCACTATGTTTATGGTAGTAGGAGTGCTCACTCTATTCTTGGTGCATTTCCTTTTACTTTCATCATCTCTTACCTTCTCCCTCCCTTTTCCTCTCAAAGATCCTTGGTTTATATTATCGGTAGTTTACCTTTATGCTCTTTAGGCTTGTGCATTGGTATTAAACTAGGTGTGCTTAAAATAAACTGAATTCAACCTACTCTGGAGGCTCATCCCAAGGAGTGAAAGGGTCCCGTTGATGTTGTGGATTGCACCTTTGAGAGAATGCTAGGCTTCTCTCTTCCACGCGGCACAATGGAAACTCCTCTCTTACCTGTGGGTCTGGAAAAACTGAGGGGAGAGTCTCTAGATAAGGGCTAGCTCCCTCTGATGCATCTCTAAGTTATTCCAGTAATATTGCTAATACATATATATATATATATAATGGGGGGGTTGAAAAGAGAGAAAGATTACTAAAAAATAGAACCTAACCTAAGCTGGTGATGCACCAAACAAATTTGATCTACTCATATTCACACTTTGAACAATAAGAACACATACACACACTTTATCTAATGAAAGGGCCAGACTGAAGGAAGCTTAACAGGGAGGCTTTAATGGAAACACATAGAAAATGAACTTACCACAGGCACTGTAGGAAAAGCACACTGTCTGGTAACCTTATTTTGCCTCTACACTCCAGATATAGCTCTTCTTGTTACCTACAAGAATGGCGCTTTGTCTATACTAGGCGTGTTGGTATCAAGCTTGTGAGAGCATCAAGAAAGAAGTGACTGAACACAAGGTCAACTCTCAGACATATATCCAACCAAAATAGAGGTAAAAATGTGTATTATATTGATTCCAGGTGAAAATTGGTATGGCTTCTCCTTACAACAATGAGAGATAGCCATCTCAAATGAGAAGTTACAAATATATAGCCTTTTGGAAAAGACTTTGGCACTTTCTGGGAAATAAATGACCCATGTTGCATTGAAAGCCTTGGGAAGAGGAAGTTGATGTTGCTGATATCATCCTTCTAGAAATGGCCTGCTAGAACCATGCTGTGTAGTCACCAGTCTTGACTTTAGTGCTTAAAATGTATTAAATGCTAGTACATAATCATGAGTCACCCGATTGTTTTAATGACAAGGCCACCCATTTTGTCTGTAAATAAGACTGCTTTTTAAAGAGATTCACACGGTTGTCTACTCATTAATTTAAAATGAGGAAAAATAGGCCAGATCATTCACTATTTGTGTTCCTTGATGACCACTTGGTGGAGACTGTTTCAACCACTAGAATAACTCCTTGTGCCGACACCTTCTTTTTCCACCTGGGTTGTTTTGTCCATATCTGTGCTTAGCTGGGTGTATCTTTTGGAACATTCTAGATGTTGTCATATGTGTGCATGGCCATATTCTAGATTCTCTACTTTTTTTTGTCTTTCCTTGCTATTTTTATCCCTTCTTGGCTTTGTCTTTTCCTGGCCTTGTGAGCACTCGGGGCTATCTTCTCGGCGGGTCGTTGAGTTCACTTGTGACCTGTCCTTAAGCTTTTTAAAAATCAATAGCTATTTCACCACTTTAAATTTTATGTCTGTGCACCCATCACTAGGTGTTTGAACCTCCAATGGCTAGTTTTTTATGCTCAATTTTGACGTCTTCAGGCCCGTCATCCCCTTTGGCAATTTCTTCAGTTTTCTTTCCTTTGGCCTTTTTTCCTTTGTTCAGGCCTTTGTCTTTTAACTCTCCCAAAAGGAAGGTGTCCCTTCAAGGCTTGGATAAAGGTCCCTTCATTTTTTTTGAGAGTCCCCCGCAAGGGTACTTGCCCTTCGGGGTCCTTCGGGCTCCTTGGTCCTCAAATCCTTCGTTCCTTCATACATTTTGTCAAAAGGAAATCTTCAGGTTTTTTTCTGCTTGTTTTCTGTTGGATTTCCCTTCGATTGGGGTTTATTTTTTGGGTGAATTCCTTAGGAATTTTTTTTTAAGGATTTGCCTTTTGAATTTCTTTGGACAAAATGTCTGAAGGAATTCCTTTAGGCATTTTGCCCGAAGAAATTCAACTTGTCTTCGCCTTTTTCGAAGGAAAACTCTGTCCCTTTGGCCCTTTCTTCCAAGTGCTTTCCTACCCTCCAAAAGGGCTAAATCAAACCCAAAGTTACCTTTCGGAGCTTTATAATGGTCCACTTAGCTCATCACCTGCCCTCCATGAGGGTTGTTTGGTCTCCAAAATTGCCTTTCAGAAAAGTTGCAAAGGCCCTTTTTGTTACCTGAGTGCCCCTCGCAAGGGCTGTTACCCTTTGGGATTTTGAAAATGATCCTTTGGTGAATACCTTCAGACAAAATTTTTGAAGGAATTCCTTCAGACATAAAGTCTGAAAGAATTCATCCCTTTAATTTTCTTGGATTTCTTTTGCCTTAGTCCCTTTTCTGAAGGAAAATTCTAACCCTTTCAAGCATTTTCTGCCCTCTGAACTTGGTCTATTTTGCCAATAAAAGTCCTCCAAAATAGTTTATTTGTTCTGTTAAACCTGATAACACATCATGGAGCTCCTTAAACGTTTGAGACATGGAACTTACACTCAACTTTGGGAACTCTCATGAAGCTAGCACCTTTTGCAAACACATGTATAATCGCTCCTTCCAACCCTACCTATTCTTGCAAACACTTGAAGTTAAGCCTTTTGAATGCCAAGATAAAAATGAGTTGTAGAAGTATACTTATACATTATCCTTCATTTTTGAGCTATCTAAATAGAAGGAGAAGAAAAGGGAGATCGATTTTGGTCTACAGGACCAAAAATGGTCAATAGGTCCCATGCCTTGGGGACATTCTCATCATTGTAATAAGATAACTGATGCTCATGTGCATAGTTTCATGATAATATTTCTATGTCCAACACCTTAGACCCTTGTGCCCCATGCAAAGCCTTCGCACTTAGCACCCCACCACCAAACATCCCTGTACCATGGAGCATCCATGGTGCATGTTTTAAATGATAACAACATTTGGCATGCCTGATGGGACCATTTGAAGAAAAGATAAGGAATTGGTGCTATGTTTAGCTAATAAGTGAAGCAAACACTTAGTGAGAGCACTTGGAAACTCCAAACATCTATGGTCCACAAAGATTAGTGCCTTACCTACATGCCAAGAATAATAAGATCATCTACAAAAGGCATCAATTTCCATTTTAATGAGCTTCCAGTGCCCTCAAGAAGGAGAGTAAAAATATCCTTATCCCCTATTAGAAGATGTAACACAAGATAGTCACCTCCTATAGTATAGTCTAAGCCTCTATTCAAAAGGTTTTACGTAAGAATGTGAGGTTTGTTCCCCATTCTATTCATAATGCTACCAAGGAATCAGGGGTTTGTGCCTTTTAATGGAAGTAGTTCATTAGTCCTACCATAATATGATGATATTCTAGTGTTTTCTCTTAAAATCTTGTCCTATTTCATAGGTGAAAATTCAACCTCCCCTATGGAGCATATCCAAGACATTATGAACATATGTTCAGTGTACCATGTCCCCCAAGACAAAATCACAATCAGGTTACTAGCTTCTTCCTTTAAGGGAAAATATCTTCAATGATACTGTAGCTTGTAACTGAACTCTATTCACAACTAGGATGAGTTTGATGAAGAGTTATGCATGCAGTTTAAATATCAAAATGATCACTTATCCCTGATAGAAAAACTCATGACTATAAATTGAGTGTTACATGAAATGATGGTCGACTTCAACTTCAAATTCTAGAGAGTCTGGGATAGAATCCCACCCTTATGTAAGCCTTTTCCAAACACTACATTATTGTATTTCCTAAAATATCTTAACAGAGATATACTGGTGATGATTTAGTCCATAGGAGACATGGTCCTCCCTAATGCCTATGAACTGGTAGTCTATGCAGAAAATTGTTTGATTCAAGCAAGCAAGATTGTGCCTAGACCCCCCATGCCTATATTCACATAACCTCTCCCTAATAAAGAAGATGCATAACCTATGATAGCACCTATCCCTAATACATTAAGCCCACTTACTCTACCTATACTACACCTCCAAAGCCCTTATTCTGGTGTAGAATAATCTAGTGTAAGATTATGAATGGTGCTTCACATGCAATCAGCCACATAATCAAACTACATGCATGAACAAGATATTGAACCAAGTGCTCATGTTGAAAAGCATGCCTCAATTACAAAGTCAAACAAGAATTGTATCCTTGCAAGAAGAAGGGATCTAATCACCATTTCAATCACAAGGTAGGTCTATTTTCATTAATTGTCAACAAAAAGACTTTAATTATGTGAATCAAAGTGGTGCACCCAATGGAAGAAGCACTCTAGTTGCTTTCAACACAAGATTCAAAAGGAGAGTTATTTAAGAAGCTACACTAGCCTCAGTACCCTTACCATCAATCCCCCAATTCAATCATGCAGGTGTGCTAGCCAAGGCATCTGCATAGCCATTGCTCCCAGAAAAGGCTACACTAAAGAAAGGACCATCTCAAATTGGTGCATCAATGTTAATAGACGTTGTTGCCCTTAAGCCATAACCAAAAGGATATTAGGTTCTATTTAATATAGTATAAGAGATGAAGAATATGAGCCTCAACATCATAATGTGGGATGCGCTTACTATTCCATCTCAATAGAACTTACTCTAAGACACGTTAAAAGGCTTCCAAGAGTATCAAGCCCCCAAATTCAAACCTACCACTTTTATGAGCTTATGCCAACCAAAAGAATAAATGTAGGTGCATAACATCAATAATATGTCACCTCTATTATATGTTTCCTTAATCATTAGATTTCACTTGGTACATAATTGCATGATCGACTCTAATGCAACCGACTCAGTAATCCCAGAGAAGATCACATATATGCTTGGAATTCCATATGCCCCTATTTCAAAAGGAGTAATCTAAATTGTTGACATAATGGTCAAAGTTGTAGGTATAATCAAGGATTTGAATCTTAAACTACATCCATGCCCAATCCTTTTTGTCACCCAAGACATCATAGTCATTGACTTACCTCCCTACTTTGCCATCTGCCTCTCTTGACATTTCATGGCAAGGATGGGCAGGTATTTGTCCTCAAATTAGTTACATATGATGTTAAGAAATAGATACAGGACCAAGGTGACTATTAGGGTAGAACCTATCTTTAAGAGCCACATCAAGCCATACACTCCGATCCCAATTGAACAAAATTGTGTGATGTTTGACCAAGAGGAGAACCCGATTCTCCATGAGGCCATGATGTCACTTGAAGAGATCCTAGATAATTTTTTGGATGAATGGGTGCATGATCATTTTGAGTGAAATCCATATGACAATGTTGAGATGAGGCAAAGCACATATTACATCATGGAAGAAAATGCCACACTGTTTGATCTTATGAAGGCACGTGAAGACTTTGGAGGTATGTGCTAGTTATACTTTGATGGCTCCCAGAGTAGGAATGACATAGGAGTTGGTGTCATGTTGGTATCCCCCCAAAAGAAAAAATACTTCCATGCATTCAGATTAAAGTTCATTTACATGAACAATGTTGTCGAGTATGAGGCACTAATTCAAGGCCTCTAGCTCACTTAGAAGAAAGAAATCAAGGCACTACAAGTATTAGGTGATAGTGAGATAGTTGTCAACCAATTTAGAACATAGAACATGACTAAGAGTGGCTTGATAAAAGCTTATAAACATAGAGTGTGTGATATGATAGAAGGTTTTGACGCTTTCAACATAATTTCCATACCAAGAGCACAGAACATCAATGTAGATAGGCTTGCGACTATAAGTGCATAGCATGACATCCCATGCAACCTAATGAAAGAGTCTAAATAGCTCATCAAGCTTGTGGTCACGCTGATGGTTCTTGACAATATGGAGAATTCAAAAGTGTTCAAAAATGATGAGAAAATCATCAAATTCTTATAGGATGAGGTAGAGTTTTATGCCATGAACCAGGCATAATTGTGAGCCCAATATAAAGATCAAGTCATCCAATTGAAAGGGAACAAACTACAAAAGGGTTTGGTCACCCTAGAAATTATCTTTCACTCTAATGACCAATTTAAAGGAGAATGATGCAACATGATAGCCAAGGAATAAATCTCTATGCTTGTAGTCATTTTAGAGGGTAAAAACTCTTAAATATAGTAAGATTTGTTCCACTCCAGAAAATAAAAACTTCATTCAACTCAGTAGGAGATATGATGATATCTTTGTATGGAGCTATAAGGATCTAAGAGGATTTGCCCCAGGCTTAGCATAACATACAATTGAGCTAGATCCTGGTGTGCAACCCATGCACCAAAATTAGAGGCTCATTAATCTAAAGTTGGAACCATTAATGTGCAAGGAGCTATCTAAGCTCATTGATGCTAGTATAATACTTCCAATCAAACATTCCTCATGGGTCACCAACTTAGTCTTAGTGCATAAGAAAAATGGGGAGATTCATCTTTGCATGGACTTTAAGGACCTAAAGAAGGATTCCCTCAAAGACCACTATCCTCTCTTATCAATGCAGTAGATCTTGAAAATGATCATAGGAGTGGAGAGATTCTCATTGTTAGATGGTTACTCAATCTATAACTAGATCCTTGTGCAAGAGTACAATCATTACAAGACTGTGTTCACCACTAAGTGGGGAACCTTTACATACCAATGCATGTCATTCAATTTGACAAATGTAGGTGCAACCTGTTGTCCCCCAAAAATATCGCTCATTTTTGGGATAACATTTGAACTATTTTGGTCCTACATACCAAAATCCTCTCTTCCCATTTCAAAAATTATTCTAAGCATTTAGGTTCTTCATTTTTCAAATATTTCTCAAAAATCTACGGACTCTGTAGGCTTGAATCTACGAACTCTGCAGGCTTGAATCTGTGGACTCTGCAGGCCAAGTTCTACGAGCTTCACAGGTTGATTTCTATAGACTCTGCAGGAAAGAAGAAAGTTCTCAAAATAACAATTTTCTAGCACTTAGTCATTTTCAAGATTGGTTCAACGCCAAGGTTCAACCAAAGCATCCATCGACAAGATTATAAGCAAGAATTGAACCATTGAACCTTGAACCATTTTGGTTCAACAGGTTCAATGGGTTCAAAGGTTCAACATCATCAACAGGAGTTAAGCGCATTTATCAAAGGTTCAAAGTTCAACTGCCTCAAAGTTCCATGGCTTCAAAACACTTAGCAAAAAATGACGTGTTGAACCATTGAACCGTTGAACCTTGAACCACGTTGGTTCAACGGTTCAACAGGTTCAACAACCTATTGGTTCAATGCGCTTGGTTCAAAGAGATCAAAAGATAGCCAAATAATGAAGAATGAATAGGTTGAACCATTGAACCAAAGATGGTTCAATTGGCAGGTTCAAGGGGCTGCCCCATGGCCGAAGGAACAAATGCTCTTGCGGAGGGCCATGAATCAAGTCAAGTGCCCTTGCAGAGGGTCGCGAGCCAAAATGAACAAAGTGAACTCTTTCAAAAAAATGAACAAGGCAAAAGGCAAAGTAGATTCCTTCAAACAAATTGTCCGAAGGAATTCACCTGAGAAGAAAGCCTGACCGAAAGGAAGGAAAGGAACAACTAAGAAAAGGATGAGCGGACGCTGACAAGTGGAAACCGCGGAAGGCTCCACTATATTTTTCTAAGAGCAGTAGACCATGCCACATGCCCCTAGCAGAAATCGACAGAGGCTAACAAGTGTCATCATCTACAAGAGCCTGACTGAGCACCAAAAGTTTCTACGATGTCGCAAAGGCCCGAGAAGGTGGATGCTGCCAAGTGTCAATAACGGAAGACACCACATGTCTCTGGTTAAAAGAGCAGAAGATGCCATGTGTCTCTAGTTAAAAGAGTGGAAGGTGCCATGTGTCAAATGATGGAGCACCCTTGAGTGCAAAGGCATACATAAAGCCAAGGAAAGGTTTCCTTTGGATAAATTGTCTAAAGGAATTCCTTCAGACATTTCGTTTGAAGGAAACATAGGGACCTACAGCCTGCAAAAGAATTGAAGCCCGAAGGCCACTTGAAAGATCCCGAAGGTCAAACACCCTTACAAAGGGACACTCGACATTCAGAAATAGACCTTTTTCAAGACCCCAAAGGGAAAGTTCCCTTTGGGAAAGGTTTGAGCCTCAAAGTGCAGCGAAAGCTGCCAAGTGTCACATGCTGAGACACAGTTTCAGACGAAGCTTCAAAGTGCAGAACTTACCATGTGTCCCATCCCAGTGTAGCAAAAGCTGTCACATATCTGCATCCATGCCTCCAACAACTAACAAAGTCTCAAAGCTTATTTCGATAAGCCTATTTCAAAGCTACGGATGTTGCCATGTGTCCTCACCCGCATCATAGTGAAAGCGACCATGGCAAGCGAGAAAGACATGAGAGAGTTGCTAGGAAGAATGACGGGCTCGCAAACGTCAAATTTATTGCAATGAAGTGTTTATTGATTTTAGAAGACTTAAAGTGCAGACCTGAATGCATTCAAAAGACCCTAAGGCCAGGACTAAGATAAGGAAGAGACAAAGAGGGAAACTCAGTAGGAGTTAATTTCAGTAGGTGAAGTAGTCCTCAGGTAGATATTAGGGGCCTGTAAACATTAAAAACATAGTCTATTTATCCCCTTTGAGATAAATCCAAAATAGACAGTTGTGTAGCTAAGAAGGTGATGGAATGAGAGATTCAGGCTTGGGAGGAGGCACTAGAGATGAATCGACATGCCACAGTTAAGACAGCGCCCTGCTCCAGCATGGCCCTTCCTGACAAGACCAAGAATGCTTCCAAGGCATTGAATATGTCGAATGGGTCGCTCCATGGGATGAAGTGCCAAGCCTCCCTCAGGCCTCTATATAATGTAATCTTTTGTACCATTTGAAGAGAGATATTCCCAAATACAGAAGTAAAACTCTATCCAAATTGAAAGGCAAATACTGAGACTTTGAGCTCAGATTGTATTTCATATTATTTTATCTGAATGAGAAAGCAAGTGATTCTAAGACTTTGTGTTGTATAGCTTGTACCATTTTAGGAGATTGTTCTTATGTCTATCTTTTGAATGTGTTCTTTTTTATTTAATTTAAAAATCAGAGCTAGTGGAAATGATAAGGAAGGTGTCCCAAAACCAGTTACTTTCAGACTTTGTGCTGACATAATTGTTTTTAGTGTGTGTTTTTCTTTTCTATTTCTATGTAAAGGACCTTGGGACGACTTTGTGCCCCCATTATTCTTTGTACCTCACTCTAGGGTAGTCAAGGTGGAGACTTTGAGCTACATCTTAGATTGCTAGTTACTTTGGACCCGGTTACTAGTCACTTGTTACCAGAAAGAGTCCTGTTGTTTGTAAGAACAAGCACTTCTGAAAGAAGAGAAGTGCCTTCTATCGCTTCACTAGGATTTCTACTATCTAGGAAGGGATCTGGCTCTTGGATGAATGTTAATTCTGAAAGAAGAGAAGTGTCTTCACCAATCACCCAAGATTTCTCCTATGTTTGTTAGCATCATCTCTGAAAAAAGAGAGATGGATGCTTCATTCCACCCCTGTGTCTTACTTTCTACTTACATATATAGTATATAGCCTCTGCATATTTAATAGGGAACCTCCCCTTGATGAGAGGAGAGATTTGTCCCCTTTGGATGTGTTAAACTTGCAACATTAGATGACCAATCTCCTTATGCTATGGTGATAGGAACTATTTTGGTCACTAGTTAGCTGGCCGACAAAATATTCACCCAACAGTTTTGGCAACTCCATTGGGGACACAATAATTTTGTGCAATTTGGAACCTCAAGTTTCAGATTGATACATCACATGTGTCTTACCCATTATCATTATAACCTTATCCATTCATTCTACTTTGGAAGAACGAAATGCTCCAGTGTTTTTCCATTGTTAATTTTTCTTCCCCAGCCTCACGCAACAGTTTTTGGCAATTTCGATGGGGATGAACGTACAGTTTGAAGCCTCAAGTTTTAGATTGAATCAGTTCCTTCCCTTATCCATTATATAGACTCTAGCGACTCTGTTCTGTGTCTTACCCATTATCATTATAGCCTTACCATTTTCTTCCATCTCTATTATTTTATTTGGTCTACAAAACTAGAGCTGTTGGAAAAGAGTGCGCAGTATGAAGCCTCAAGCTAAAGCAGGGTCAGTTCTTTTCCATTTTTGTTCTTCAATCTGGCCACTCTACCTAGATTTGTTATCCCTATTTTTTATAATTAAATCATGGAAATTCGAGGCCCTTGGGGTAACTCTTTTAGTCCACTCAACTTGACTCCACCTCTGCATGAACTTCCATGCAGCTCAAGAAAGAACTTCCCCAAATTCTTTGGAGATGGGAGAGTTCACCCTAATGAACACATTACAGCCTTCAGCATAGCCTGTGGTTTGATAGAGGTGGAATTTGAAGACGTGGCAGTCAGGATTTTTGTGGAGACCCTACAAGGTGCTGTTGCAGAGTGGTTCTACCATCTGCAAGCTAGATCAATGACTGACTGAGATACACTCAAAGCCAAGTTTGAAGCAAGTTTAAGCCTGTAGAGGATGTGCATGCTTTATTGGCCCAGCTCACTCAAATGAAGAAGGAACCTCATGAGCCTATGAGGGATTTTATTTCCAAGTTTGACAAGTTGAGGAATAGGATTCTTGTAATTGCTCAGCCAACACCTGAAAACCTCAAATGCTTCTTCATCAATTCACAGCTACCTAAAGTGAGTTTTCTACTGAGACAAGCTGGCCACATAGACCTTGCTACTACTCAGGACTTGGCTACTGAGTTAGAAGATGACCTTATCTTTGCAGAAAAGATAAGGAGAGAACCAAACAGAGGTAAATCCTCTTCATCTTCTGAGTATCCATCTACAGGCACCACGGATCAGATGGTGCAAAATTTGGTAAATAAACTGCTAGCCTTGAAAAGGTAGATGGCCCAAAGTATGTCTACTCCTCCTAATTGGGATATGCCAAGGAGGGAATTTTAGAATTAGCCATATCAAGGCAATGCTGCTAGGAATCAAGGGCAGCCAAATCATCTTCCTCCCCAATAGAGGAACCTTTCCCTTGAAGCACCTCCAACCAACTCAGCAGTTGGATATCTGGAAATAGAACATGATTTCTATTTCCAACCTGAGTTTGAGCAAGAAAATGATGTTGATCTCTTCACCAAGGATCAAGAAGAATCAGCTGGTGAATCCCACATTGGTTTCCTGAATTACCAAGATGAACCCAAAAGTGAAGGTGAAGCAGTCGAAGGATCATACGCAGTATTCACCCATTCCAAAAATCAGTCAACCCAACTAGATGATAAGGAGAAAGTAGAGGAGTGACCTCAACCAGCAATTTCATTTGCTAAGTAGGGAACTGCTCTACCTTTCCAGCCAAAGGACACATTGATTGCTAGAAAAGTAAGTACCCCAAACATTTTTGCACCTTCAACTTCAAATTCACAGGCTAGTCCTCCCCCTCCCAAAAACCAAAAGGATGAACTCCCATCCTCTCTTCCTAGTCCATTTCAGTCATCTGACATAATTGATCATGTCAATAAATCTAAAATTCAAATGACTAAATTTGAATTCCTACAAGCCAATCTTGAGCAGTTGGAAATTGGTGGAGAACTAAGTATGGACCTATCTGAGGCAAAATTTGTGGTCACCCAAACGTCGGCCCCTACAACACAAATTCTATTTGAGCCATCAAGTAGGGGTAATTACTTCTTGACCACAGAGGATGCTCATGTCTCAGCTGATGAAATTCCTGTAGCTGGCAATCTAGGATTTGATCCAAACAAGACATCAAAAGAATTGGTAGGGCACAGTACAAATCAAGAAGGATCTTCCATCTCCAATGAAGAGCAATCTGATAGAAGATCAGCTTCTAATGATGCTTGGATCTTGGAATCTGATGGTAGAAATTCTTCCACTAATGTTGGAGTTGGGACTGTGTTGATATCTCCTCAAGGAGATATTTTTCCTTCATGTAAGTTGCAGTTTAGTAACACCAATAACACAGCTGGATGCGAATCTCGGTTGCTCAGATTGAAGACTGCTCAAGATGAAGTTATCAAACTCCTTCACACCAAAGGAGATGTTAAGTTGATGGTTTGTCAGGGGTCTAAGGGAGACAATCAAAGCATGTGTTCGACTGGACCAGCAGAACATCAAGCTATGTTGGTGGACCATACTTCTGTACTCCAAAGTCAGCAAAAGGAACTCTTCGCCAAGAGAGCAAGGAGTTATGGTTTTCATTTTGAAGACCACGTCTTACCATGGGGCAAGAAGAAGAAAGAGCTAAGAGGAAGACATAAAAAATTGGTTTCTTGGTGGAGAGTTTCATTAACCTGTCAGCATTTCTGGGGACAAAATGGTTTCTTGCTATTTTATCAGGATGGCACACCATTTTCACTATCTCACAGTGGGTGGCATCTGAAGCACTTCAAATCTTGAGGCATTAGATAAGATCATCTGTACATATGTGTATTTGTATAGTCTTTAGTTCCATTTTGTGCTTTTCATTTTCATTTTTGGCACCTTTCTTTTTTGGGTAGCATGACTCCATAGCCCAATGGCATACTTCAAGGCACCAGAGATTCTGGTTTCTACTCCCCTCAACTGTTCCAAGTTTTCAACTGAAGGAAGTTCCCCAACTGGAGCTAGTTGTTGTCCCCCAAAAATATCGCTCATTTTTGGGACAACATTTGAACTATTTTGGTCCTACAGACCAAAATCCTCTCTTCCCATTTCAAAAATTATTCTGAGCATTCAGGTTCTTCATTTTTCAAAGCTTTCTCAGAAATTTACAAACTCTGCAGGCTTGAATCTATGGACTCTACAGGATTGAATCTATGGACTCTGCAGGCCAAGTTCTATGGGATTCGCAGGTTGATTTCTATGGACTCTATAGGAAAGAAACAAGCTCTCAAAAGAACAAGTTTCCAGCACTTAGTCATTTTCAGGATTGGTTCAACGCCAAGGTTCAACCAAAGCGTCCATCAACAAGTTTCTAAGCAAGAATCAAACCATTGAACCATTGAACCTTGAACCATTTTGGTTCAACGGGTTTAATGGGTTCAAAGGTTCAATGTCATCAGCAGAAGTTAAGTGCATTTGTCAAAGGTTCAAAGTTCAACTGCCTCAAAGTTACATGGCTTCAAAACACTTAGCAAAAAATGACGCGTTAAACCATTGAACCATTGAACCTTGAACCACGTTGGTTCAACGGTTCAATGGGTTCAACGACCTATTGGTTCAACACACTTGGTTCAAAGAGATCAAAAGATAGCCAAATAATGAAGAATGAACAGGTTGAACTGTTGAACCAAAGATAGTTCAATCAGCAGGTTCAAGGGGCTACCCCACAGCTGAAGGAACAAATGCCCCTGCGGAGGGCCGTGAATCAAGTCAAGTGCCCTTACAGAGGGCCACAAGCCAAAACAAACAAAGTGAACTCTTTCAAAAAAATGAACAAGGGAAAAGACAAAGTAGAGTCCTTCAGACAAATTGTCTGAAGGAATTCACCCAAGAAGAAAGCCTGACCGAAAGGAAGGAAAGGAGCGGCTAAGAAAAGGATGATCAAAAGCTAACAAGTGGCGATTGTAGAAGGCTCCACTATGTTTTTCTAAGAGCAGTGGACCATGCCACGTGCCCCTGGCAGAGATCGGTGAAGGCCGACAAGTGTCATCGTCCATGAGATCCTGACTGAGCCCAAAACATTTATACGATGTCACGAAGGCTCGAGAAGGCGGATGCTACCAAGTGTCAACAGTGAAAGACGCCACGTGTCTCTAGTTAAAAGAGCAAAATATGCCACGTGTCTCTGGTTAAAAGAGTGAAAGGTGCCACATGTCAAAGGATGGAGCACCCTCAAGTGCAAAGGCACACATAAAGCCAAGGAAAGGTTTCCTTCAAACAAATTGTTTGAAGGAATTCCTTCAGACATTTCATCTGAAGGAAACATAGGGACCTACAACCCTCTGAAGAATTAAAGCCTGAAGGCCACTTGGAAGATCTTGAAGGGCAGACACCTTTTCGGAGGGACACTCGACATTCGAAAATGGACCTTTTTCAAGACCCCAAAGGGCAAGTTCCCTTCAGGAAAGGTTTGAGCCTCAAAGTGTAGCAGAAGTTGCCAAGTGTCACATGCCAAGACACAATTTTAGATGAAGCTTCAAAGCATAGAACTCACCACGTGTGCCATCCCAGTGCAGCAAAAGCTGTCACGTGTCTGCATCCGTGCCTCTAATCGCTAACAAACTTTTAAAGCTTATTCTGCTAAGCCTATTTCAAAGCTACAGATGCCGCCACATGTCCTCCCCTGTGTCACAGTGAAAAGTGACCATGGCAAGTGAGAAAGACACGAGAGAGTTGCTAGGAAGAATGACAGGCCCGTAAACATCAAATTTGTCACAATGAAGTGTTTGTTGATTTTAGCAGACTTCAATCACGGACCTGAATGCGTTCAAAATACCCTAAGGCTAGGACCAAGAGAAGGAAGAGACAAAGAGGTAAACTCAGCAGGAGTTAATTTTAGTAGGTGAAGCAGTTCGCCAGGTAGATATTATGGGCCTGCAAACATTGAAAGCACTGTCTATTTGTCCCCTTTGAGATAAAGATAGAATATATAGTTGTGTGGCTAAGTAGGTGATGGAATGAGAGATTCAGGCTCGAGAGGAGGCACTAGATATGAATCAACATGCCATAGTTAAGGCAGCCGCCCTGCTCCAGCATGACCCTTCTTGACAAGACCAAGAACGCATCCAAGGCATTGAATGTGTCGAATGGGTCACTCCAAGGGAAAAAGTGCCAAGCCTCCCTCAGGCCTCTATATAATGTAATCTTTTGTACCATTTTAAGAGAGATATTCCCAAATACAGAAGCAAAACTTTGCCTAAATTG
Organism: Torreya grandis; assembly: GCA_037957365.1. Taxonomy (NCBI): domain Eukaryota; kingdom Viridiplantae; phylum Streptophyta; class Pinopsida; order Cupressales; family Taxaceae; genus Torreya; species Torreya grandis. Next base: position 9,856,695 of record JARHVA010000009.1, on the reverse strand, counting down.
AAAGGCAAATACTGAGACTTTGAGCTCATATTGTATTTCATATTATTTTATCTGAATGAGAAAGCAAGTGATTCGTAGACTTTGTGCTATATATCTTGTACCATTTTAGGAGATTGTTATTATGTCTATCTTCTGAATGTGTTCTTGTTTATTTAATTTAACAATCAGAGCTAGTGGAAGTGATAAGGAAGGTGTCTTGAAACTAGTTACCTTCAAACTTTGTGCTGACATAATTGTTTTAAGTGTGTGTTTTTCTTTTCTATTTATGTGTAAAGGACCTTGGGACGACTTTGTGCCCCCATTGTTCTTCATACCTCATTCTAGGGTAGTCAAGGTGGATACTTTGAGCTACATCTTAGATTGTTGGTTACTTTGGACCCGATTACCAGTCACTTGTTACCAGAAAGAGTCCTGTTGTTTGCAAGAACAAGCACTTCTGAAAGAAGAGAGGTGCCTTCTGTCGCTTCACCAGGATTTCAACTATCCAAGAAGGGATTTGGCTCTTGGCCGAATGTTACTTCTGAAAGAAGAGAAGTGCCTTCACTAATCACCCAAGATTTCTCCTTTGTTTGTTAGCATCATCTATGAAAAAAGAGAAATGGATGGTTCATTCCACCCCTATGTCTTACTTTCTGCTTACATATATAGTATATAGCCTCCACGTATTTAATAGGGAACCTCCCCTTGATGAGAGGAGAGATTTGTCCCCTTTGGACGTGGTAAACCTGCAACATTGGATGACCAATCTCCCTATGTTGTGGTGATAGGAACTATTTTGGTCACCAGTTAGCTGGCCGACAAAATATTCACCCAACACAACCTTCCAAAGAGCCATGGATTTAAGGAGCTAATCAATAAAATCATCTTGGTTTACCTTAATGACACAACTATTTTCTCCAAACACATTGAGGATCATTTGGATCACCTGGAACAAATATTTTAGAAGTGTCATGAGTTTATAATATCTCTGAACCCCAATAACTACATATTTATAATTCATGAGGGAACCTTATTTGGGCACATTATTTCAAAAAAGGGAATCATGATTGATTCAGAGTGAGTTAAGGCTATCTCATCCCTCCCTCTCCTGAGCCACAAGAAAAGTATCCAAATCTTCCTGGGGAGAATCAACTTTGTGAGAAAGTTTGTGCCTGGTTTTTCTATCCTGGTCAAGCCCCTCACAATGATGTTAAGTAAAAATGTTACATTCAATTGGATACGTGAGGGAAAGGAAAGTTTTGAAGCCATTAATCATGTAATCGTGCAAGCACCCACTTTGATCAAACTGGATTATAGTAAGGATTTTATCCTTTATACATTTAGTGTAGTTGATGCCATCTCAACCATCCTGATGCAACAAAACAAAGAGTAACTAGAGCAGTTAATTGCCTTCTTCAGCCAGACGCTGAAGGATTATGAGCTATGTTATAGATTTGTTGAAAATCACATCCTCGTAGTTGTAAGAGCGCTAAATAAATTTAGTCATATGCTCTCCAAAAATAAAATTCAACTCATGGTGGTGCACATAAGCATTAAGGAGTTCCTAGTTAGCAATGACATTAGTGAGAAATGAGTCAGTTGGGTCACCAAGGTGATGAAATATGACATAGAGATCTAGGTCACCAATCTGGTGTGAGGAAAAGGACTCTATGATTAATTTGTTGAAGTATCAAAACCTGAAGATGGTGAAATCCTAGTATCACATGAGGAAGAATGCACAAATGCAGAGGTCATGATCGACTAGGTGTAGGATATGAAAACCTTCCTTCAGCATAACTTATACCCTCCTAACCTCAACAAAGTTAAGCACATGCATTTCAGATTGCATTTCATTCCATATGTGCTCATCGAGGATGCACTTCTTTGAAAAAATCTCAATGGAGTCCTTCTAAGGTGCATGGAACTAGAGTAAGTAACCAAAATTCTTCAAGAGTTCCATGATAGCCCTGTGGGAGGCTATTATTCACCTAAGACCACTATTGTGAAGATCATGCAGGCTGGATATTATTGGCCAACTTTATTCAAAGATGCACACATGTATGTGCAAAATTACAATAAATTAACCTTCTTCATAGGCAAATAAAGGCTCATAGCCTTACCACTGTGCCCAATTCAAGCCGACCAACCCTTTGCACAATGGGGCCTAGATTTCATAGGCATGATAACCCTCCATCAAGTGATGGCCACAAATGGATTCTCAAAACAACCAACTATTTCATGAGATGGACAAAAGTGGTTGTGCCTAATGAGGCTAATGATACATCCATCCTTAACTTCTATGAAGGCATTGTAAAGAAATTTGGTGTTATAGCCACCATTTTTTCTGATAATGCATTGGCTTTCCTTGGAACTAAGATCAGTGAGTGGGCCATCAAGAAAAACATCTACTTGAGCACCTCATCAAACTATTACCCTCAAGGTAATGGTCTAGTTGAGTCCACTAATAAGAACCCTATTCACATCATAAAAAGGACTCTGGAGGATAACCAATGAGCTTGACATACTAAGCTCGAAACTACTCTTTGGGCTGATTGGATCGTGCTTAAGAGATTGTTTGGAAACTCACCCTTCATGCTAGTCTATAGAAGGGAAGCTAAGTTACCAACATCCCTAGATTTTCCTTCCTTAGAACTCACACATCAGTTGAAACTATTCAAGAGCGATCCCTTTGAAGTAAGAATGGCAGAGATCATAAAGCTCGAAGAATCTAGAGCACAAGTTGTATGTGCCATGGAACTCCCATAGGTACAAACCAAAAGGGTCTTTGATAAAAGGGCCAACGAGAGAAGTTTCTATGTGGGAGTCTTCGTACTCAAATAGGATGTGTACAGAGTGAAAGCCGATAGGCACACAAAGTTTGATGTAATATGGAGTGGTCCATATACCATCACCAGTTGTAAGCCATCCAATGCCTTCCGACTTACCATAATGAATGAATAAGAGTTACCTATCCCTGTCAATGGGATTCATCACAAGCACTATCTCCATTAAGTCTTATATAGTTTGTAAATAATTAGAGTAGAAACTTTTTCTTTACCATAAAAGTGTGCTTTACGCACCCTTATTTTAGATTAGTTTTAATTCCTCTAAGCACTTGTGTACAGTGTTTTATTAGCTTTGGTCTTTTCCTCTAAGTGCATCTGGTATAGTTCTTATTTTGTCAAGTGAATATAAATTCTTTTCAAACCCAAAAGTTCCAAAGAATCTATGCCCAATGGATTATTCAAAGGCTACTATATTCTTGCTTAGCAGGCAAGCAGCCTGCAAAGGTCACCAAAAGTGTTGACCTTTTGAGTCACCCCTAGTCGATGCAAGGCTTTTCAAGGCCCTACAAGATATCTATGCACCTACAAAGACCCAATCATTCTAAGTAAAGTAATTTTGGATGATTTTTGTCTATGCCCGAGCTCAAAGATGAAGGCAAAGGTCTATGTAGTGAAGTAGTGATGACTCATGCTTGTATAAAGCTTTCAATACATGCTCGTGTACAAGATTTTATAGAACAAAAGTCTAAGATCATGCAAATTCAAGGATGTAGGTCTCCAAGTTTTGGAATGGTTAAGTGAAGGTAAAATACAAGAAATAATATGAATTGTGAATAATGTGCTCAAGATCTTCAATCCTTGTGTGAGCCCTTATAAAAAATATTCCTCATGCTTAGTCTATGAAATTCCATACTTGCACATAGGATCATACATATGTGCTCATGAACTGCACAATATACAGCTCTCCTTCTGCCATTGCCACATGGAACTTTGATGCTCATTCAGCATAAGGAAGCCTATAGTTCTCCCAAGAAAAATGCCAGCTCTCCACATGGTGATCTGGCACTCATCTAAAGTGTGTCCCCTTCAATAGAATTTCAAGCAACACCATTGGTCAGTGAATAAGGGAAAGGGGGACCCACCAAAAAATTATAATAAATGAATGGTACCCATGTGTCATGTCCACATTGTTCCTACCCAACAAGCTAAAAGGCTCTTTTGAGAGCCCATCGAGATGATGCATGTCCCCCCATAGAGCTATACCCAAGACCAATCATGAAGCACCATGTGTCAGGTAGCCCCATGATATGAAGAAGGTTGTTGGAGGTGGTTAAGAAGAGATTGAGGTGCTATCAAATTGATTAAATGTAGAAGTAGTTACTTGACATCAAGACTTGAGTACACACCATCCTCTAACTCTATTAGGGAAATCTTCCATTCCCTATGCACACATGTATCTAGAGATGATCTTATCATCACCCCCAGATCCAATCTCCAAATAGACTTTAAGAGGCATGGTCACAGCGTCTCAAAAGAATTTAATGCTACATCTACCACCCCATGTGGTGCATTTATTGTAAAATTGGCTTAATCCACTATAAAATCTTGGTTCTTTCATTGTAAAAGGGTTGACATTTTCTTTAGTAGCCTTACATTGTCAAAAATTTCCCTCCATGAGCACTTGTATTGGATAAATTTTATAAATTAATGAGAATTAAGTTCACCTCCTTTCATTCTTCTAATGATCTATGTGTTATTTGTATTTTTTGAATTTTGTCTGTGGGTAATGTCCACCTCTCTCATCATCATTCATCCCCATCACCTCCTCATTGAACGTGGAACTCACTTGTAGTTCATGTTTTGTGTGCACTCGAGTCTGTGTTGATGTTATCTGTGGACTGTTTGTCATCCCTCTTAGTGTTGCATTATGTTCCCATGCCTCTATGCAAAACACTTATGCATTTGGAGTGACTTGGTGGAAACTTTGTGATATTATCTTATTCTCAAAGGTTTGCACTATGTTTATGGTAGTAGGAGTGTTTGTTCTATTCTAGGTGCATCACCTTTTACTTTCAGCATCTCTTACCTTCTCCCTCCCTTTTCCTCTCAAAGATCCTAGGTTTAGATTAGCGGTAGTTTACCTTTTATCTCCTTAGGCCTATACATTGTTCTTAAAGTAGGTGAAATTAGAATAGAAGAAATCTCACCTCCTCTAGAGGCTCATCCCAAGGAGTTTAAGGGTCCCACACCTTGGGGATGTTCTCATCATTATGATAAGACAACTGATGTTCATGCACACAGTTTTTCAATAATACTTCTGTGCCGAGTGCCTTAGACCCTTATTCCCCGCATAAGGCCTTTGCACTCAATGCCCTACTATCAAGCTTACTCATCTCATGGAGCATCCATGGGTGCACATTTCAAATGAAAATATATCCTTTTCCAAATCATGAAGCAAATAACAAGAATAATTTTGAAGTACATTGTGCACGTAATGTTCATCCTCATCCTTTTACATATGGGCATCCACTTTATATCATCATTGGTAGAGTTACAAGCATCACAAATTATGATCACATTTAATGATAGTGAAGTTTTTGATGATGATTTAGATAGACATGCACTCTTTATCCGAGTATCCATTGAAAAATAGTCCATACATAGTGTTATGATATACAATAGACGAAGCAAAAATGTATGCACCATAACACTCTTATACTCTCTTACTTATACAAAGCAATATTTTTTAGATACTTACAGAGGTGTCAAAGCATTTGTTGGTCATACACTGGATATACTCTTGGGCATATAGTACTACATTTACAAGTGGGGCCTCTAATAATACCCACTCCTTTCCTAGTTATACCAAGTACATGGGTCTTTGATATGTCATTTGGATTCCCTTGTATACAAAATATTAGAGAAATAATTTATATGGTGCATAAATGTCTCAAATATATTCATGATAATCAAGTGATCAAAATTAAAGGAATCTAATATAAATATCCTTTGGAATCAATGTTATTTACTTCTTCTATAGAACAGTTTCCTAGCACATAAATTGAGCGACATGGTAATAAAATAGTCAATAAAGCTACTCAAGATCATGATTTACATATTCCAAAGCATATTATAGAATCAATTTCTTTGTATATTAGTGAGCATGATCACATAACAAAATTAGCTTCTCCATCCATTTATGAGCATGATACACTTGCATATGAGCATAATCAGTTAGTTTCAAAGATCATGGCATATTCTCATAAATAGAAAGTGGTACTTAAAAGAGGTCTTCATCTCCTAAGGCACCACAAGTTATTCAGAGACATACACCACAGTTACGAATAGTTACATTTATTTCTATTACACGTATAGATACATGTTCACATGGACATATGAACAGTGATTTAGAGGGTTATATTAAAACATATGATTCTTATTCAGATTCAAAGGCATCTACAGGTGGCATATCCTCTTCACACGAGGTGACTCCATATAATGTATTTGGGTATAAATATGTTCATCCTATTGATTGGGTCCTATTCAAAACACTTTAAGTTATCAAGCCAAAAAGTGCATGGAGTTATTTCTCCATGTAATAATGGCTGCTCAAAAACCCACCTATCTCGAATAGGCTCTATTTGGTAAAAGTCCTCAATGAATATAATGTCAATGTTTGCAAATGGTTTTGTAGGTGTATGTATAATTTATCAAAATCTTTTATCAATATTGCAAAGAATACGACTTCCTAGTAAATATATTTCATTGACAAGCAACACACAATTGTTGATAGTGTTTGTTTAAGGTATCCAAAGTATTTGAATCTAATGGCATCATCCGTTTAGATGTATATGGAAGTTGAAAAACAAAATGTGCAGTTAGACCATTTGTATTGTATGTTGTTTTTCTAGTATATGCAATGATTAGTAATTTTATTTTCAAAGGATCAATTTCAAGTTACTTATTGTAGATTCATGTTAAAGTTTCATAAATCACTATTGTAGTGAATGTTTTTCCCATGCCAGCTCCTCCTATTAATAATAAATGGATTGGGATATTTGGCCCTAGTGTTTTTTTATTGTAATGTCTTTGACAATGGCTTGTTTCTCTTTATTCATTTTTTCTCAAGTTTAAGTTTTCTTCTCTACTTACTAATAATGTTGCTTGGTTGTCTAAAACATTTTTTATTATTGATTGTTGAGTAATTTATGATTTTCTATGCAATGAAAATCATAGCCTATGTCATATGCATCATTATTACTATGGATCTAGTTGTTTTATTGATCATTGTCAATAGCAAATAGCATGGCAAAAGGAATGTCAAGATTTTTTGTAGTGGTGTCAATATTTCCCTATTTTGTTATGGACTATGCAATAAACATGGTTTTAACTCTGGTTATTTGTATCTTATGAGAAAGGTATGTGTTAGTCCATGTGTTGATTTTTTTTCAATGTCTCTTCATTGTCATGATGTAGAATAAACAACATAATTTTTTATCTATAATTGTTTTTAGGATATATGTGGATGTTGTATCTAACATGTTGAATGATGTATGATTTTTTTCATTTTTTGATATTTGTAGACTTTCCTAGGTAATATGCCACATATTAGGCCAAGCATATACGTTCTAAATGCATTGGCCTTGCAATATTTTTTTCTATAGGAGAGGCAAACAGTATGTCTTCTAAAGTGTCTGGTTCTTGTGTTAATAGTTTTGGACTCTTCAAAATGTAAGTTTTCTTAACCTGTGGTGATGTGTTTATGAAAATTATTTCCCTTGAACTATGATGTAAATTCAATGAAATCATAATGTGAAAATCTTAACGACTTAAAATTTGTCAGTGCTAGAGAAGGGCATTTACCAATTTTCTTATGGCATCAGTTTATTATCATTGTTATAAGTAGATTCAACACACACTTTTCAAAATGAATTTATCAATGTACGATCAAACTTTATCATATAAGAGTAGCAATATGTTGCAGCAACATATGCATCAAGAATGAATTGTGCATATGTGTTATCATACCACAATGGTGAGACTTATTTTTCAAATACATTTATCTAGGTATCTGATGGATGTTATTTTAGCATTATAATGGGTCACAAAATATAAGATCATAACTAAAGTATGTATTCTATTTCAAATAAATATACTTCTTTCAAAAACATTTGGAATGTTACATCATTGTTATATTTGTTTTTCTCAAGTTGAGAAAAAATCTTGTAGCATTTTCTTTATGGAGCTCATTGTTTTCGCTCAATGGCTCTAATATATAGATAGGGAGCAACCGTAAATACCTATCTATATATATGAGATTAGTACTATATAGGGTATAGGGTAGCTGTCAGATAGATAGGGAGCAACTGTAACATATAAGCTTAATTCAGAGTATAGCCTATAGATCTATCTGGGGCCGTCGTGCCCCTATCTCTATCCAATCCCCACACCCTATATATGTGTGTGTGCATGTGTGTGTGTGTGTGTCTCACCCTATCTTGATAAGCCCTATATATCTATCCAGAAGTGGTTGATGGTGAAGTGTGAATTATGATTGTATGAATGATCCATCAAAGCTATGCCCTACTACCAGTATGACACTCTGTGATTACATGAATGTAGATCATATAAGTACTCAAATAAATAATGGAGACATAAATGAATCACTCACTTTGTAGATTGATCGCATCATGATCAAATTCACTCCATCAAGTTATGCCTTACTATCAAGAATTAAACCTACACCTGCTGAATCGTCATCTATTTCATTCATCGAATAGATAGTATCGCTTACACCTTGACCTTCAGATATCTATAGTCTATATATAGGGTGAGTGTAGTGTGTATAGAGATAGAATCTATATTCAATTTAGATATGGGGTGGGGGCATTGTCATTAGGATTTTAGAGTTTATATATAAAGGGGTATTCACCATAGTGAATACCCCATCCCCATATAGAGTCATTCATGTAACCTAACCCCCTAGATATAGTTGGTGACCCAACCCCCCCTCTATAACATATTATAGATATAGATAGGGCCCCTATCTATCTATCTATCTATATGGGTACTATTGATGACTCAACTATAGATAGTTCACTAGGGCTCAAGGCTGTTCTCCAAGCTCTATCGAGTATGGACCAAATGGTCTAGATTAATACGATATATGATATATGGTATAGGTGAAACCTAACTAAACTAAATACTATTGAGGAAGTGAGAGATTGTCTCCTCTATGGTTAGGTTGGTCATTAAGCACTGATAATCTCTTTGAAGCTTCGGTTATATTGATTCAGTTCATCTAGAACAAATTCTAGGTGGATCATGAGGGATCAAATCCCATTCTTGAGAAGGTAGCTACAAGTTATGGCCCTATCCTATCTATACTCCCTAGAAGCCCATTCCATTCTAAGCCAACTAACATGTAACTCATCTCCAGCCCATGTCTAATGTATATAGTCGACGTTGAAATCAATGTCAGTGTCAACATCGACTGAGTGCCACATCCATTATATATGCGATACCATATATCGATAATATTGCATCTGTCCCAATATATCCAATATACGTATATGTGTGTGTGTGTGTGTGTGTGTGTGTGTGTGTGTGTGTGTGTGTGTGTGTGTGTGTGTGTGTGTGTGTGTGTGTGTGTGTGTGTGTGTGTGTGTGTGTGTGTGTGTGTGTATATGTAGTTACATGATAGTTGATGATCCCTTAGTGCGGAACAGAAGAGTGGGATGAGTGTGAGAATGCATAAAGGCCCTGTCCTGAAGGTAGAGTAAAGATATCTAGAATGGATGGGATAAGATGAGGTGGTTCTCATCAGTCACCTCAAGACCAAGCTGAATTCATGTTTCCGTCACTGTGTTACACTAGCAACATGTTAATATCTTATCTTAGGGGCAGGGTATTTTTACACAAATAGTCATTGACCAACCAGTCCTTGACTCGATAGTCATGAAATGGACTTCTAAATGCTAAATGGAATGATTCACCATTCCAAAAATCACCTCATATTCTCATTGACCCATCACTCATGGATCACCACTCAAAACGGGAAAGGAATACACTAGCACAAAATGAGAAGAGAATAATAGCAATTCAGATGGGATTGAATCTCGAACCCTCAAAGAAGATTGAATCCATATGTTTAACGTATTGATCCACCATCGAAATGCTTACCATTTGTTAGTAAGATGCATTAGGAACCAGGAATAGTATAACTAGGAACCAGGAAGAATACAACCAAGAACTAGGAATAGTAGAATATAGGACCACCAAATGAGGTTATTTATCGATAGGCATTGAATGAACCTACTTTACTCTGTCATCCTAATCATACAAAATAGGTTAAATTAAAGTCACTCGATCATAAGTAATGGGTTGTATGATATATATAACATGACTAATGCCTTATATATCCCAATCCCCCTTTATATATATATGGTATGGAAAGTTAGATAGAGTTTAGTTTTAGTTCTAGTTCTCTCGACCGCCTATAGGCCCAATTTATATAGATAGGTTGGGATCCCAATCCCCTCATTCCCTAGAGATATCATGGTTTTTTTCATTGGAGGCAATGGAAAATTGAATCTGTAATGAGAATTTATATACTTTTGGCATGTTCTCGTATGATGATGTGTTTTCATTCTAGCCAAATTACCATCAAGCAATGTTGAATCACAAGATATGTACTTGTCTACAATTTTTTTGATTTCAGTATTGGAATAATTTCCATATATAGGTGTATCGCATACCTAGAGCATAGAATACAAATGCTCATTTCCTCTATTTTGAAATTCTATCACAAAAAAATAATCCAAAATTTTTCCAAATAATTGCTCATTTTCTAACATCAAATTTTTGAATGCATTTAAAATAATGACTATAGAGAATGAGGTTTTTCCTTATCATTCTGGCAGTGTTATCCTCCTCTATTAACTCCTTGTACTTATTATTGGTTTCAAAAGATAGTTTTTATAATGCATGGCACAAGACTCCCAACAATGCCTAGCGGTTGTTAATGTAGCAAATAATGTTGGTGGGCCCAATTGCCTAATCATTGAAAAAATATTTTTTCTTGAATTTTCAAAATAGTCAGGTGATGTTCAAATGTTTTCAAAATATCTATAGGCTATTGGTGATTTTAAGAATCTTTTCTATGTTGGCTTTGTTACGAACATCTTTCACATAGAGTTTTTTACCATTTAATTCACCCTTATGTATGTAAAACATAAGACAATACCTGACGTATAATAATTTTAATAGCTTTGAAGAAGATGTTAGTTATGTGAGTTGTAATGTCCTTTTATTTTTGAAAATTCTCCCATTTTTCTATTTTTTGGTATGATTTTTTTTGTGTCATGTCATTGAGATGACTAAAGTCATAGTACAAAGTTGGAAAGCTCATTTCCTCATAGAATTTGTCTTCAAATATACCCAATGGTTTGACTCCTTCATACAGGGTGATTTCAATTATCATATCTTGTAAATCATGTATTAATTGTGTGTCAACAAAGGAATGCACCAAGGATTTAGTAATTGGTTCTAATTCATTTTCATCTGTGTCAGATTCATCGTCTTCAATAGGCACTACACCAGTTGGTGTTTTTTCTTTTTTTCTTGCAAAACCAATTCTCTAATCTTTATTAATAGTATTTTTTTCTTTCTTGTATAATGGGGCGTGACAAAGCTTTGACAATGCATTCATGACACACATAGGTCTTACATTTACTGTTAGATATGCATTTTTATATTCCATTTTGTATTTTATTTTGATTGCAATTATTTCAGACTCATTGAATTGTATAGGAAATGTTTTTTGCATCCGATCAAAGTCAATTGAAACATTTATAATCGTTCTTGTGAGGCCATATTATAAGTGTTTATATCCAAATTCATGTATTTATGCAAGAGACATTCTCAAAGCAACCAAACTCTCCTTTAAAAATGTTAATTTTTGCACAATAGAATTTTTTTTGTTTCTTCTAAAATTGAAAGAAGCAATAAATATCAGTATGTTGTCATTGTCAAGAGATCTTTTGTATTGTTTGCACATTATTTGGCCAAATGTAAGTGTTTTTAACATTGTATCAAGAAAAATACAGTGAAATGCTTTTACAATGGCATTGTCGACTAAAACAATATATTTTTTAAAGTGTAGTTGTTCACAAAGCACACAAGCATAAATCAACGTGTCTTTGATCAATCTTAGATAGTTGTTTATTTTTTTATAACTTATTGGTCATGTTGTGTGCATGTAGAGTATCAATTTTTCTGGTAATGTATCATTGATTTCACTGAGTAGAATGATTTTTAGTATTTGTTTGTATGATTAATTTTTCCATCTTTAACATCATATGTTTTTGGTGTATAGTTTTTGTTTTTTCCACTACGTATGTCTTGTTTACTTTAAAGAATGCAACGAAATATGATGGTTGTTTCTAGGTCGAGACATATGTGTGATAGAAGAGTCATCTACATGTTTTTTAACCATAGAAGAATTTGATTTTAATTCAAAACATTTAAAAGCACCAACATTTGGTAAGCTTTTATAAACACTTGAAGGTGTTTCAGATCTAGTATGACTTCTGTAAATTGTTTGTAATGGCTTGTAGTGAATATGACATGTATTTATCTTAAAGTAGATTATGTTATACATTTTTTGTGGGTAATAATAATTGAAATATATTTTTGAAATGTTTGAAATTTTTGTTGACCAAATTTGAATCTTGCTTTGCAGAATATTTCAAATCCATGAACAATAAAACTCATAACCTTCAATTACCCTTTGTTCATATGGCATTCCAATTGTTGCAATATATATATTCTCCAATCAGAAATGGTTCCAGTCTTTAGTTTTGCTAGTTTTTGTTTACAAGCATCCAAAGAAGTCATTACATTGTTATTTGTTGCAACAATGCCATTGCAAAAATATTGTACCATAAATCAGTGGAGAGCATGACCATTAAATTCATGTTCAATTAAGACACTAATAGCATAGAATAAGCTTTCACCATAGTTTGAGTCAAATGTATTTATTATATATACTCCATGTGCTTGTACTTCCTTAAAAATTGCATCCGAATACCAGGAAAGATTGTTGCAAGTATTTGATAGCTTTGTATTAGAAATTGAGTTGCGGATGAATATTTTTGCAAAATAATGGTTCAAAATCACCACAGGTCGGGTATATGTCATGAAACAATATTGAATACAATGGAATGCAACTTTATTTATTGAAATGAAGATATGTTTTTTTGTTTGTTAGAGACGAGACACAAACTGGTATGATCAACCATTTGCATAGCCACTGGATAAAAAATATGTTACCCCAAAAACCAATCTCACCTTGATCTATAAGTTCATTTGAAAAAAAAATCATTCTACAGATATATGTGCTTCTATCATGTATTTGATTCAAATCATATTACATATCTGGATGTAGTTGGTAAGCATATGAGTTTATTACTTCTACATCACCATTGTTCAAGGAATTCATAAAGTAGTTAATGATCCCAATTCTTAGCATTTTTGATGTGTAACAGAAATGCAATAAGACTTGAAATGTGTCAAAAAAGCAATCACCAATGGTATAATTGAATGATGTTATTCTAAAAAGATGTTCATACTTTAAAGCATCATCAATTGTTGCAAACTTTTATGTTTTTTGTTGCTTGTATGTATCCACATAAATCATTTTTTTGAATGATCTATTGTGATGGTATTTGTTTGTCTTTTCATTTTGTTTTCTTTTGTTTTATTTTTTTTATTTTGCTTTTTTTAATTTTATTTTTGTTACAATATAATGCAACCTAAATGATCAAGAACTAGAATCTTAAAATCCTCAAAAAATTAATTTTCTGGCACACTTCTTTAGTATAGGAAAAAAAATCTTCTGACAAGATACTCTATTTTTTGAAAAAGAATAAACTTTGTTTAATGACGACTACAAAAACAACTAAGTTTTATTACATGATTCTCACATGTTTCTGTAGAGCTTATTCAAAGCATCAACTCACAACCATCATGAAAAAACTAACTATTTCAATTATGAATTCTATATATATAATATATATGAAAAATCACATAAAACAATAATAACAATACTACAAAATAAAGTGAAATTGATTACTACTAATCGATTTAGCTATTTGCATGGCATCAATCACAACCCCTCTTATTAAAAACTAAAAAAAAACTATTATTAAGTGCGGGTTTTTTTATAACAAAGAGCAATCTATGGTTTACAAAATACATACAAGAGATCCATAAATCATACTAGAAAAAAAATTATATACTTAACTTTGTTTTTTATAACAAGCACTTTCAAAGCAAGGGGCTAAAACACTTTTTTCAAAGCGTCATTTTCATGTCGAAGTGTCTTATGAAACATTTATGAAGGGTATCTCTTGAGGAAGTGGACCTTTCTAAAATTCTCGAAGACTTTTTCTTTCAAAGAGGTGGCCAAAGCAAATAAATCCAAAGGGTCATTCTCAAAAAGTCTGAAGTTTGATTCCTTTGAAAAAAAAAGGGTCCACAAACTTGTTCAAGCAAATTGACCAAAAGAAAAAAGCCTGAAAGATAAAGGCCCACAAGAAAGTGTCCAAAGGAAACATGATGTTTATGCCAATGTCAAAGATCAAGCTCATAAAATAGCCATTGGCATTCAAAAGCCATTAAAGGGGTCTTTGGCCAAATGCAGAGATGACAAGTGGTAGCATTTCAGGAGCTAGATCCGATGGCGCATAATCAATCTTACATTGAAGATCAATGGTTAGTGGAGGTCAAAGGGGTCAGTGAATCTCAAGGGTGAAAGTGTGCATGACAAGTGTCAAAGACACATTCAACTATTAGGAGATTGATGACTTAAGGGAATCCATGCACAAGCAGATTGGCAAACATACAAAAATCCAAGGCGGGTATCAATTTTAATAGAAAATATATAGGTCCAAAATAATAATAATGAGCACGCCAAGTTTTAAATACAAGAGATCAAATTGTGTATACTTGGTGGGAACATGTAGCTATTCATGACATGGCTTTCTCAGCTCCAAAAAGGGAGACTTAAATGTGCAAAAGGCTCAAGGAGATTTACAATGATCTTAGATGGTTCATTTCATGGTCAACCAGGTGCACACTCTAAATGCAAAAAGAGTTCAAGGACATAGTGGTGGTTGCAGCCATTTGTGACCTCTCTCTCTATTTTTTCATGTAAGCCCCCTCTTCTCTCATCCCTTTCTACTATAGATAGAGGCCTTTGAGCCTTAAAAGAGATACTGGTGATAGAGTTACTCTATCAAAATTTCCTTGTAATACTCTCTTGAAGTAATGAGATGAATTTTTGATTTTGATTTGAAGTCAAGTATACATTATTGGAGTTTAACTTACAGACGTGCATCCCTTTTCATCATCTATAGATTATCTACATATCTTTCTTTAATTCTTTTGGTTCCTTACAGGTTGTGTGAAGTGCTATACATTGGTTCCTTTCTTGAAGTGTCACAATTTATAGTGTCTCATACAGACCTATCTCTTTCTATCCTTCAAATTTTAGGGTTTCCTTCAACCTCCACACAAAATATTTATGCTTGTGGTCTTGAGATAGAATCAGATTAGTCTATGTCTTGGTTAAATTCATTAGTAGTCATTAAGGCTTCCAGACTGAAAGTGGATCATTTCATCTTTGGTGCATCACCATCCTTAGCTTAGGTTTCCCTTTTATGTTATCTTTCTCTCCCTTTTCCTTGGTCAATAGTAGGTTTTAGTGTGTGGGAACAAGCTGAAGTGAAGCATCTGAGGAACTAGCCTCATTAAAAATCTTAGAGGTTTAACCTCACTATAGGATACCCATAGCCTTAGGTTGTCCCAATGCTTGTAACTAGGAGTGGAAGAGCCTGAGAAACTCTCCCATAAAGGGTGAAATTCTATGCTACAACACCAACCTTAAACAACTCTGAAGTTTGTAAGGGAAGCTTCAGTACATTCATCATTTCTTTTCCTAGCTTTTAGATCGGTGCCAACCTTTCCACCACCTTCTGAAGAAGGATGTCTCTTTCAAGTGGAATAGCGATTGTCAAAAAGCCTTTGATTCACTCAAAAGAGTACCTTTTGTCACCACTTATCCTTACCCCTCCCAAGGACAACCAACCTTTCTACCTATATATCTTTTCCACCAACCATTCCCTAGGGGCAATGCTAGCTCACCAAGATGAACAACATAAAGAGCAAGTCATGTACTACATTATTCACATGTTGGTAGAGTATGAGACCCAGTATACTCATACTAAGAAACTTTGCTTAGCTTTATTCTTCATGGCCACCAAGATTCACCACTACCTTCTTAACCATAAAACCTATGTCATAACCCACACTAACCCGCTAATGTACATGCACTCTAAGCCATACCAAAACCAATGTATCGAGAAGTGGCTAATGCTCTTAGTAGAGTTTGACCTTGAGTTATTTCAGTAAAATTAAATTCACTCAACCATAAGCAATGGGTCATATGATATACGTAACATGACTAATGCCTTATATATCCCTATCCCCCCTTTCTATATATATGGTATGGAAAGTTAGATAGAGTTTAGTTCTAGTTCTAGTTCTCTCGACCGCCTACAGGCCCTATTTATATAGATAGGTTGGGATCCCAAGCCCCTCATTCCCCATAGATATCATGGTTTTTTGCATTGGAGGCAATGGAAAATTTAATCTGCAATGATAATTTATATACTTTTGGCATGTTCTCGTATGATGATGTGTTTTCGTTCTAGCCAAATTACCATCAAGCAATGTTGAATCACAGGATATGTACTTCTCTACAATTTTTTTGATTTCAATATTAGAACAATTTCTGTATATAGGTGCATCACATACCTAGAGCATAAAATACAAATGCTCATTTCCTCTATTTTGAAATTCTACCACAAAAAAATAATCCAAATAATTGCTCATTTTCTAACATCAATTTTTTGAATGCATTTAAAATAATAACTACAGAGAATCAGGTTTCTCCTTATCATGGTGGCAATGTTATCCTCCTCTATTATCTCCTTGTACTTATTATTAGTTTCATAAGATAGTTTTTTTAATACATGGCACAAGACTCCCAAAAATGCCTAACGGTTGTTAATGTAGCAAATAATGTTGGCGGGCCCAATTGCCTAATCATTGAAAAAATATTTTTTCTTGAATTTTCAAAATAGTTAGGTGATGTTCAAATGTTTTTGAAATCTCTATAGGCTATTGGTGATTTATGGATTTTTTTCTATGTTGGCTTTGTTCTAAACATTTTTCACATAGATTTTTATTTACCATTTAATTCACCCTTATGTATGCATATCAAAACACAAGACGATACCTGATGTATAATAATTGTAATAGCTCTGAAGAAGATGTTAGTTATGTGAGTTGTAATGTCATTTTCTTTGTGAAAATTCTCCCATTTTGCTATTTTTTGGTATGATTTTTTTTGTGTCATGTCATTGAGATGACCAAAGTCATAGTACAAAGTTGGAAAGCTCATTTCCTCATAGAATTTGTCTTCAAATATACCCAATGGTTTGAATCCTTTAGACGGGGTGATTTCAATGATCATATCTTGTAAATCATGTATTAATTGTGTCAGCAAAGGAATGTACCAAAGATTCAGTAATTGGTTCTAATTCATTTTCATCTGTGTCAAATTCATCATCTTCAATCAGTACTACACCAGCTGGTGTTTTTTCTTTTTTTCTTGCAAAGCCAATTCTCTATTCTTTCTTGTATAATGGGGCCTAACAAAATGACACACATAGGTCTTACATTTCCTATTAGATATGCATTTTTATATTCCATTTTGCATTTTATTTTGATTTCAATTATTTGAGACTCATTGAATTGTATAGGAAATGTTTTTTGGATCCGGTCAAAGTCAATTGAAACATTTATAATCATTCTTGTGAGGCCATATTATAAGTGTTTATATCCAACTTCATGTATTTATGCAAGCTACATTGTCAAAGCAACCAATCTCTCCTCTAAAAATGTTAACTTTTGCACAATAAATTTTTTTTTGTTTCCTCTAAAATTGAAAGGAGCAACAAATATCAGTACTTTGTCATTTTCAAGAGATCTTTTGTATTGTTTGCACATTATTTGGCCAAATGTAAGTGTTTTTAACATTGTATCAGGAAAAATATAGTGAAATGCTTTTACAATGGCATTGTCGACTAAAACAATACATTTCTTAAAGTGTAGCTGTTCACAAAGCACACAAGCATAAATCGGTGTGTCTTTGATCGATCTTAGACAGTTGTTTATTTTTTTATAACTTATTGGTCATGTTGTGTGCATCTAGAGTATCGATTTTTTTGGTAACATATCATTAATTTCACTGAGCGCAATGATTTGTAGTATTTTTTTGTACGATTACTTTTTCCACCTTTAACATCATATGTTTTTGGTGTATAGTTTTTGTTTTTTCCACTACGTATGTTTTGTTTGTTTTAAAGAATGTAACAAAATACGATGGTTGTTTCTAGGTCGAGACATATGTGTGATAGAAGAGTCATCTACATGTTTTTTAACCATAGAAGAATTTGATTTTAATTCAAAACATTTAAAAGCACCAACATTTGGTAAGCTTTTATAAACACCTGAAGGTGTTTCAGATCTAGTATGACTTCTATAAATTGTTTGCAATGGCTCATAGTGAATATGACATGTATTTATCTTAAAGTAGATTATGTTATACATTTTTCGTGGGTAATAATAATTGCAATATATTTTTGAAATGCTTTGAGTTTTTGTTGACCAAATTTGAATCTTGCTTTGCAGAATATTTCAAATCCATGAACAATAAAACTCATAACCTTAAATTACCCTTTGTTCATATGGCATTCCAATTGTTGCAATATATATATTCTCCAATCAGTAATGGTTCCAGTCTTTAGTTTGGCTAGTTTTTGTTTACAAGCATCCAAAAAAGTCATTACATTGTTATTTGTTGCAACAATGCCATTGCAAAAATATTGTACCATATATCAGTGGAGAGCATGACCATTAAATTCATGTTCAATTAAGACACTAATAGCATCAAATAAGCTTTCACCATAGTTTGAGTCAAATGTATTTATTATATATACTCCATGTGCTTGTACTTCCTTAAAAATAGCATCCCAATACAAGGAAAGATTGTTGCAAGTATTTGATAGCTTTGTATTAGAAATTGAGTTGCAGATGATTTTTTTTTGCAAAATAATGGTTTGAAATGGCCACGGATCGGGTATATGTCATGAAACAATATTGAATACAATGGAATGCAACTTTATTTATTGAAATGAAGATATATATTTTTATTTGTTAGAGACCAGACACAAACTGGTATCGTCAACCATTTGCATAGTCATTGGATACAAAATATGTCACCCTGAAAACCAATCTCACCTTGATCTATAAGTTCATTTGCAGAAACTTTCATTCTTCAAATATATGTGCTTCTGTCATATATTTGATGCAAATCATATTACATATCTAGATGTAGTTGGTAAGCATATGAGTTTATTACTTCTGCATCACCATTGTTCAAGGAATTCATAAAGTAGTTAATGACCTTAGTTCTTAGCATTTTTGATGTGTAACAGAAATGCAATAAGACTTGAAATGTGTCAAAAAAGAAATCACCAATGGTATAATTGAACGATGTTATTCTAAAAAGATGTTCATGCTTAAGCATCATCAATTGTTGCAAACTTTTATGTTTTTTGTTGCTTGTATGTATCCACATCAATCATTTTTTTGAATGATCTATTGTGATGGTGTTTGTTTGTCTTTTCATTTTGTTTTCTTTTGTTTTATTTTTTTTATTTTGCTTTTTTTAATTTTATTTTTGTTACAATATGATGCCTAAATGATCAAGAACTAGAATCTTAAAATCCCAAAAAAATCAATTTTCAGGTACTCTTCTTTAGCATAGGAAAAAAATCTTCCGACAAGATTCTTATATTGTTTTTTGAAAAAGAATAAAACTTTATTTAATGACGACTACATTTACCTTATCGATGATCAAAACAACTAAGCTTTATTACATGATTCTCACATGTTTCTACAGAGCTTGTTCAAAACATCAACTCACAACCATCATGAAAAAACTAACTATTTCAATTATGAATTCTATATATATGAAAAATCGCATAAAACAATCATAACAATACTACAAAATCAAGTGAAATTGATTACTACTAATCCATTTAGCTATTTGCATGGCATCAATCACAACCCTTCTTATTAAAAACTATAAAAAAATCTATTATTAAGTGCAGGTTTTTTCATAACAAAGAGCAATCTACAGTTTACAAAATACATACAAGAGATCCATAAATCATACCAGAAAAAAAAATTATATACTTAACTTTATTTTTTCAATTATGAATTCTATCCTTAAAAAAAATAATCTGGTTGGTGTTATGTTTTGCAATGCAGAAAAATTAATCATAGGAATACTATAAAATCAAGCGAAATTGATTACCACTAACCCATTTAACTATCTTAAATCCTATTTTAAAATCCCATAAACATTATTCATTTTAGGTACTTAAATCCTATTTTAAAATCCCATATTTTCAGACAATCAAAACTCTCGCAAGCAATGCAATTATAGATGGACAATACTAATTACTAATTTTTTTTTTCCTCAAAGGTGAAAAACTTGGCACTAATTTATGTTACGAATTAAATATTATTTTCAAAGGAAGAAATAATCCTTCGCATCATATGCAAAATAAATAATAATTCAACTATTAATTAAATGTACTTATGTATATATTATAGCTTGTTTCAATTTTAAAAGGTGCATGTTTTTTAAGTACGTGTCACATGTTCGTTTAGAGATGATGATGTAAAACAAGGTGCTATGTTAATTCATGTCGCATAGTAACAAGTTATGTGGGGAGGAGATGTCACATTTCATAATAAACTTGAATAATGATGTATCGATGCAAAAATTCAAGCCCATAAAAAACAGGAAAGTGGCAAGAGATTCCAAAACCAAATAATTATTGTGAAGGGTGTGACTTCTTGATCTAGAGAAGAGTCGTTTTGTAAGTAATAGGATAACTACCACGAAAACCATAGACAGTCAATTTGTTTTAGCTTAATGGTTACCATTTAAACATGAATTGAAAAGTAGACCAAATATGTGAATGAGCGAGCGTCGTTGTATGATAGTTTTTTTTTTTTAATATTATAATAAATAGATTCTGCCAATAATACACAACCTATTATACTATGTAACATATACTACATACTATATATTACATCACTATAATAATTAAATTAAAAAAACCAATTTATATTATTATTGTAATTTTATCATTAATAAATATGTACATAATATAATCTAAACATATATATTATGCAAATTAACAACAAGTCATATCATTATAGTATATTAAAAAAATTAACATATTATAATAATTATTTTGTAAATAAATACACTATTTAGTAATCTATAATATAATCTAGATAAAAATTAGCTAATATAATAAGTAATATATCATTAGTAAGATAAATCTATTATCATTTTTTCAAATATAATTAATGGCAATTATGTAAACCGTGATTTATTGCTGCTAAAAATGAAAAACCACGTGGCTAATATATCAAGAGGTGTCTATAAACCATGTAGTGATCTGTTTGCACCTCCAAGCAAAAATCCCATGAAATCTCTCAGATAATGAATGAAATAAAATCAGTACTTTTAACAAAAGTATTCAGGCTCAGTTTTGTAAATTAGCAAGGGATAGGCAGGGGTTGTGCAATTGTATTTCTCCTTCTTTTATTGTTGTAGGCAACACATAACTAGATTTTTGTTTCAGTTTACTTTGTTGTTGAATAGCTTGGATTTTTTTTATAAGTATGTGCTATAGAAATTCCTAAATTTTCCCTTTTTTTGGTATATGCCAATGCATCAAATAGTACTGCTAAGGCGTTAGGTCAAGTATTTATGAATTCTCTGTTTATGTAAAATCTTTTTGTGATAAGGACAATGATTATGACATTTAACCCCTCAAAGAGTTCTGCAGCTCTCCTACATGGCCAATGGATCAACAAGGGTGTTTAAACCATCTGGAGTTCTCTTTTCACTGCTAAGCAAATTTTGGAAGCATATACACCATGAAATATACTGACATGCACTTTATTTTAGGATCATATGACCGGAAGCAAAATTGTTTTGGTTTAGTTTGTTCTTGAATAACCTGAATACAATACAATAATTGATCTGTTAGCAGTTGTGGAAATTCCAATATCTATAGCATATCTTACAAGTATATACTATATAAATTTATTAAAAAAATCATCTTTTTTGGGCTCTGCAGATGCATATTAACTAGTATTGTTAAGGCATCAAGGCAACACTTTGTGAATACTTTGTTTATCTAATATCTATTTGTGATAAGGGCAGTTATTATGTCACTTAACCTCTAAATTTGTTTTGTAGTTTTGTAATAAGGACAATGATTATATCTTACTAATAGATTGCATATATTGTATTTAGACATTTGCCTCTAGGCCTATAACAAATACGAGGATTTTGAAGCCCTGCATACCAAACATGGTAGCCACGAAGGCAGTGCAACTTCAGTTATTACCATTCACCGACATTACCATGGTAAACAACAAATCACCGTTGATGCCAAACCCTAGCTAAAAACTCAAGAAACAAACCTGGGTCATCACCGACCAGGTTGTATTGTAAAGTCGATATTGTTATAAAGAATTTTTATTTTGTTTTTTTTTTACACTTGAACTAGACCCATATCAAGATACCAAATTTTTTATTTTTTTCTCTATTTTTTCTATTACATTGCCTATATGTTAGCTAGCCTGTTGATTCAAACTAAGCTTTTTGGGTACTAAACCCAATTATGGCCATTACAACATGAATATTGTCACTATGCTTTAGGCTACTACTTTTTCCAAAGCCAATATCAAGCAAGTTTTGGTGCTAAGTATATTTAATTGAATACATGCTTATCTGTTGATACCATAGAGACATGATACATGAAGCAACTGCAAACATAATAGCATATAGTCATGATACATGAAGCAACTATAAATATAACAACATATAGCCATGATACATAAAGCAACTGCAAATATAACATCATATAGTCGTGATACATGATACGTGAAGGAACTAAAAACATACCTTTTCAACTTTGAAGTCTAGACATGCACGAATCTGCATAAGCATTGGAAATTGACACAGACACAGTTTCTTGCAAATTAACAGCGATACAACTTCAGAAATCACAACAATCAAAATAGAATAATAAATACAAGAACATCTGGTTATTAAATAGCAACCACTGCCATCATATCACTAAGCACTCTTATGCTGTAAGAAAAATGTTTTTTTAATTTATTCTTTATGTTTCAATTTATTTGATATATGGTAGACAGGGAACTTATTTTTGCAAAGTCCCTAAGTTTTGTTTCTTACTGTTAAAAAATTTGCATTTTTTAATACAAAAAATCTGCATTTCTCCATGAAACATAGAGAATAATAAATACAAGAACATCTGGTAATTAAATACCAACCACCGCCATCATATCACTAAGCATTGTTACTCTATAAGAAAAATATTTATTTATTAATTCTCTATGTTTCAATTTATTTCGATGTATGGTAGACGAGAAACTTATTTTTGCAGATTTTTAAGATTTGTTTGTTGCTGTAAAAAAAATTACAATTTTTAATACAAAAAATTTGCATTTCTCCAAGTTAATGGTCACATCGTATGATTTTATCCAATCAAAAGTTATTAAATTATTTTATTTCTTATTTTTTTAACAGATATATTTTCAACTCTAATTTTAAAAATAAAATATATAAGAAATTGTTAACTTCTATTGGACACGTTGTCCAAGAAAAAAATTAGTTCAACCGATTAGAATAGATACCTACTATGCAAGTACTAATAAGTTTTTTTTGGTACTCTATATGAATTCTATGTTCAAATATAGATTGAACTCTATAAAATAAACTACTCTATAAATTAGTTTATTTTTTCAATATGCATTGATTTTTTTACAACCAACATTTTCAATTATTTGTAAGTTTATAAGTGTAAATTAAATATTTTTTTAAAAGAATTTCATTTTTATATTTATTTTTATTTATATATACAATTATTTTCCAATAATTTTAAAATATACACAATTTTTTATGAAGATTTAATTAGTTAGAAATCCTACTTTTGACTTTTTCAATTCGTCTTTAATCATCAATACATTTTTTTATATTAATTTTTTATCTCTTTTTAAAATTCTCTTTCATTTTCTTTTCTTCGAGTGATATATGATCATTGGCAACATTTGATTAGAGACTTTACTTCTATAATGCTCTGGTTTTCTTCAAGATTAAATCAGAAGCGACCTGATGACATAATTATAGATATAGAAAAATTTGCGAAGCATGAAGAGAAATGATTTATTTTTTAATATTTTCTTGAATATATATCCTTTTTTTTAAATTAAATAGTACACCTTCATTAATAAAACAAGATATAATACATTACTAATTATACAAAAAAGATAAATAGAAAAATCACACCTCAAAAATACAACATTTCATACGACCTTTTTTAAAATATAAATCTTTTTTAATTTTTAATCTCATTTAAATTTGTTCAATTTTAGCATTTCCTAAACACTAATATCATTATCATTATTAAACCATCAATTCCAACTTCCATGCTATTCCTCTTAAATATAATTCACTTTATATCCATTTCTATTTATTTTTTTCGCTTCATTTTAATCCCCTCCCAATTTCTCCCCTTCCCCTATTTAAAACCCTCCAAATACTCTTTTATATAGTTTTGTTTAGGACCCAGTAGGCACTCTTATTTGTACTTTTCAATTTTATATTTTAATTGAATAAAAAATCTTGAGATTTTTTCAAAAATAATAATAATTTATTTTCGACATTGGGTATTAATAATTGGCAAAATGAAAGGGACAATGATACGTCCATCTTAGAAAGGGTCTGTGGAAAAGTATTTTTTTGAGCCAACAAATGCACGTGAAAGACAGACAGCGTACGTAAGGAGAGAAATATTTTAATAATGTAAACGTGATTTTATTATTAGAATGTTTTATGATATTATATTTTATATATATAAATAGTTGGTTGGTATTTACACTTTAAATTTTTTATTAGAAGAAAAATCATGTCGTTTGTTGATGTTGTATTTTTTATTATGAATTTTGATTTAAAAAATGATGTTTTATCTATTCTCGTTTCTTCAAAAAATGCAATTAACTTGTCTACTTTCAAATTGTCATTGTAAATAGAAAATTGAAACTTAAAGTACTAACGATTCAAACATTGGTTAAATGACCTCCTTTCATTAATTATAGAAAGTTCTCTTTTAAGAGTATGGTTCATCGTAACATTAAATTAAGATGTTAAAATTTGAGAAGAAAATTTTCTATCAAAATCATTCGATGCACCAACTAAATTTTTTTAAAGGGTATCATGCTTTTGTATATAATAAAAATAGATTCTCGATAAATTATTTATGAACTTTACTCATAGATTTATAATCACTTTACAATTACTTCCCAATTAAATGAAATGGAAGATATAAGTGAACATGGTTTAATAGTTAAAATGGGTTTTGATTACATGATGTTTCATAATTGTCAATTACTATATAATAGTTGTCAAAGTACTATTTAACACTTGTCTTACTTTTACTCATAATAAAGATTATGATATGTAACATTCACAACAAATAGTGTATCAAAGTACATCATATTTACACCATGTAAAGTATTGGACATTATTTTTTTAAATGAATTTTAGATTTTATTTTTTAAATGAATTCAAAATTTGAATTTCCTTCCAATTCAATATGCAAAAAATATGTAAGGTAAAAACTTGTTAAAATTGTAAATAAATTAATTTTAATGTTCATGTTGATGTGGGTTTTATGTACACCTCAGTAATCTTAAAAGGTAGCCTCTAACATTTTAGGATCAGTAAAAAGATTTCACTCCAAGGCACGAGTTGCAGGGTATTTAGTTTTATAAATACCCTGGTGGTAAAATGGCGGTGAGCAAAATAGATTGTTTACCTCGGAGAAGCTCAATATGGGTGGACCTAAGTCTACTTGAGTTGGGTGGAAAGATGACGGTTCTAACTAAGGTGAGAAGGACTTCCAAAAGAAACTCAAAAAAGAAAGACTAATGTTGGACAAGAAATCAGAAGACCAATGTCTGTTGCAGCTACTATAACATACCAACAATCAAACACAATTAGGAGTCAAAGGGAAATAAAACACAATAAACTTAAACATACATAACTAAAGGTTATTGTGTTTGTTATATTACTATTGTATATCTATAAAAGGTTATTATAATTAGCATACAAAAGACATTCAACTTAACTATAGCTTAAAATGAATGATTGTATTAGAAAGATAACTCGTACACAATCAAATAACTAAGATACTAAAATGACAACACGTCTTACACAATTCACAGAAGTGGAGAAGAATCAAGATTTGCATATCAAAACCAAATTAGTAGAACTTCCCAAAATTTTCTATTAATCTTAACATCCAATATTCTTCTCCCTTTGGGACTATGAGGGTACAAGTATAAATAGGCTTAGGATGGGGAAGACCTCCTCTCTCAAACATGGTCTAAATTTACAAGCCCAAAAATAAAATAGTGTGTCCAAAATCATGCAAATCATGCATGTACAATGATAACATTCAAAATAGACTCTTCAACCAACAATACAACATATATGCAAGGTGAATAAGTTAGGAACTATTAATGTTCTAACTTAATTGGAACATGTAAACACATAACTATATTTATCAAGGCACTGATGTGGCACCATTCACTGAAGAAATCAGTAGAGTAATTGTTGATGTAACCAAAGTAACTACTAGAACTCCCTGAGGGATCAAAATTGGGCTCGTTGGAGTTTGCAAGACCACAAATCTTGAAAATTGGGAACTCGGTGTTGACATGGCAACATTGACAGCTAGTTGAGTACTGAGGTATGATCCTAAAGCTCAATCTTTTGCTTTGAGTTCTTCAAAAAAAACATGGGGTTCTTCTAACTCTTTATTAATAATACCAACATTGAGTAAAGAGTGTTTGAAGATCTTGATAGTTTCAACCATCAACCTTGAATTTTCTACTCATAAACTCTTAAATTCAACTCCCAAGATATTTGCCTTTGTTACCTTATATTTTACAAAACTTATTAGTTGTAGAATTTCATCATTGGTCTTGTACAATGTACCTTTCACCTCCTTGAAGTTGTTTGCTACTTCTTTAAGGAGAGTCTCAAAATTTGGCCTATTAACCAATTCACCTATAGGAGTGATCACATTTGTGACCCTCATGTCATTTAAAATCTCTAAGGCTTGATTCTCGTGATTTACAAAATGTGTTGACAGAACCTTCATTTAATTGTACTATGTAAGAGCAGCATCCCTTTTGGCAATAACAAATGTAAAGCCCAGGTTGCATCTTGACTTGTCATTAGATTCAACTGATTAAAGCAAGTACTTCTGGAACAATGGATCAAAAAATTCAATCTCTTTTCTAATTATTTAAATTTACGCCACAACTTGAGCACCTTATTCCTCTTGGATTAACTTTCTCCACTGGAGAGCCGGATACTACTCAAAATGTCATACAACCTGGTGGCTACACTTTGTACACTTTCAACAATTATTGGACGAGTTTGTATAGTCTGCCTTTGGAATAATCTTTGTTATGCCTCCTCATTATTTCTATGCATTTCCTTCATGGCTTCACTAGTTGTGTCCACAAAAGTAAAGAAATGTTCATTATATTCAGTAGGATCATTCAAATTTCTTTTGGGTTTCTTTGATAATAGAAACAAATTTTCCCTCTGTTAGAACTCTATTTCTACCTTTGTGCTCAAATTCACCACCTTCCTCTTCTTCACCCTTTGTATGCTTCCACTTTTCTTGTTGAACTAGGTAGAGACTCTAGGAAACTATGTGACAACTATATTTTGTCTCTCACTGCTTATATTTTGCATGTCCTTTACCCATTGGGGAACAATAAGTTCCCCTACTTCTTCATTCAGAATTGGGTCTTAAGAAATGGAAGGAGTCATAGGAGGAGGTGTTATTACCAGTGGTGCCAACAATGTACTTATTTAAATTGGGAACTCATGGCATTTTGGGGTTGCAAGTGGAAACAATAACTAGATTTTCAAAATGGACTACCTTCATAGGAGTCTTTATTTACTTGGAGGAAAAAATAATATATGAATCAATAGAAGTAGGACCAAGAATTCTTGGAACAGCTGGAAGTAAATTTACAGATGGAATATCTACACTAACAACACATAAAATAAGGGAAGAAACTACCTCATTGATGTTTTGTTTATGTTCTTGTGTGAGGATTTGCTAATCCAAAGTGTCAACTATGGTTTCTTCCATTTGTGGGCCTCCCAAACTCATGGTTTTAGATTTCTCCAATTTTTCCTCTTCATCATTTGGGGGTGCCTCTGGTAAGTGACAATAGGGGGAGTGGAAGGTCGAGGAGATGGTAAAAAAGCTAAGGGAATATTAGTGGTAGGCATCATTGTAGGTGGTGGTGAATGAATGGTGATCAGAGTTGACATGGGATGGAGTGTTTGGGGAGAGGTCTCCTCACTGACAGTTGTGGATGTTGGTGAACTTACCTAAGGAGACTGAGGAAAATTAGGGATAGTTGGAATAGATAAAAAAGAAAACTATAGAATCTTAGGGAGACTAACATGGGTAGATATTGTAAGAGGCGACAAAGGTGTCATGACAAAAGTGTTCTTCCTGTGTCCACCAAAGGAGGTGTAGATTTTTCATTTTTGTAGTTGTTCCCAAAGCCTAAGAAGTATCAGCTGAAGATGTACATGGTAATTGAGGACTCTTGGAATTTTCCTTTTTATTTGAGGGTCAGACTCCCTCTGGCCACTTGAATCTCCCTCTTGAAAATTTGTTTGTTCCCCTATAGAAGAGGGAAGTTTATCTTTCTCCTCTGAATCTTGTGACTGAGCTAGATGCCACTAATGGCTCCATGCCCTTTGTTCCTTTTCTTATATGAACGCATGATCATATTGAAGGGCCTCAAACCATATCATAGACATTGGATTATTCTTCATCCTTATCCACACCTCATTGTCATTTGATGTATTCATAAAAATGACATCATGATCATATTCCTAGTGAGTGTATGAATTATTCACCTTCTTCTTCTCTCTAAGTTGTTGGAGATATGTTTTGATCTTCCTCCTTGGTTCCCATTCCCTGAATGGGGCCACTTTTATATTGTATTAGGTGTTGGCCTTCCCCACTTGGTTAAAATGTAGTATGATCACATACTATAGTTGTCCAATGCTTAAAGGGGTTTTAAGGTAATAAGCCAAGTGTTTCTGGCCTAACTCTTCATCAATGCTATTATATATTTGGTATGTTATTTCTTTCTCTACAATTTTATCTAGGACATGGTGTGATAGTAACAATGGATATGTTTATGTACCTTCTATCTTGATGATTGTGGCATTAGGGTAATACCAATAATCTCCCATTTTGCTAAGGCTTCTTATTGGGGTTTCAAACAACCTAGGCATCAGAGTGTCATGAATTTTTTGAAACACCTGAGGATATATCTCATCACATGTCTTTTGAATTTTATTTTTAAATTTGCATATAAACATGAAAGAGTAATCTTCATAGATTCTATTTCTCAGGTATTCAATTGAGCCTTGCCATAATTGATCATGGGTCTTATGAATTATACCTAATACTGCATCCAATAAGACATCATATATAAATTTATCAGGGTAGAACATTTATGTCTTTAGTTTGACACTTATGATCTCTCCTAGGGCAACTATCTTGTCAGAAGTTAAGAGAATGTCTAGAAATGAGACCTGCTCGACCTATACATATGTTGTACTTACAAAATCATATAATCAACTTAGGAGCCACATAATCATCCTAATTCTTGGTCTAAATTTGACTATACAATTGAATGAAATACCTCCCTTTTGATTCAATGTCTAGCCTTTAAACAACCACTATTTTACCTTTTCATCAACAATGTTGTGCTCGAGCTAGACAATAGCTGAGACTTGGTTATATGTAGTCTTAGAGATCAAGATTTTGAGATATCTCTTAAATGCCCTACTACAAATAAATCCAGTTACGCTTTTACTTTTCCTAATATGCAATCAATCCCCATAAAATATTCCATTAAGAAATAAATTTCTAAGTAGGTCTATGCAAGGCATTACCTCTATTTTTTTGTTGCCTAGTAGAGACAATGTGCTTTAATGGGTATTAGGTCATCAATATATTGATTTTCATCTAGAGATATTTGATCCTATGTAGAGTAAGGATCCACAGATTCCACTACCTCTTAGATCATTGAGTAGTGATGGAATTTAAAGTTGAGGGCACTCTACTAAAAAACAATGTCCATGTATTCATGTATCCTAGTGAATGAATATGTGGAAAGATCTTGAGGATGCACCTGCTTTGAAGAGGAGGACATTTTGTCAAAACAAATGTTGTAATTTCTTTTGTAAATCAGCTAGTTCATTCTTTCAAACTTTCTAGGAAAATTACAATTTTTCGGATGCTTGAGGTTGTAGATACCGAAAATCACACCACGATTTTGAGTGTCAAAATAACCCCTAGACTACCTGTTGACCATTTTTGGCCCACATACTAAAGCTCTTGCATTTTTTGAAGGGCACTTCTAAAGGGAAAATGGTTCTTTTCAAAGTTTCAAAAGATATCGTTTCTCAGGGAAAAGGGGACCCTTTTCAATTTTTTTGAAGGATTATTTCAAAGAGGCCAAAGGCATTTTCAAATTCCAACGGTCCATTCAAAGGAATCTGAAAGGTATTTTTCCTTTGTAATAGACCTTTTCAACTTTTCCCAAAGGTACTTTTCCTTCGCAAAGGGCCAAAACATTTTTTTTGAAAGATCATTTTCACAAAGTTGGAGGGGTCTTTTCAAATTTCTGAAGGGGTCTTCTTTCTGAAAGGTCCAAATAGATAAGCTCAAGGGTGTTTTTCAATTCTTATGAAGGGCACTTTTCAATTCTTTTGAAGGGCTTTTTCAAAATTTTGAAGGATATAAAAAGGGGTTATTTTCAAGAAAGTCAAAGGGTACCTCCCTTTTGGAAAGGGGTATTTTCATAAAGTTTGAAGACATGAATTCTTTCAGACAAATTATTCGTGGGAAGGGTCTAACCAAATTGTCTAAAGAAAATAACTGAAATAAGTTGTCCGAAGGTATTGATGACGGGCCCAAAAATGTCAAAATATGAACCCCTACAAGTAGCTATTGTCATTTAAAAAGATCAAAAGAGGAGAGGCTCTCATCCTTCAACATGACCATCATCTCTGACAAACAACTACTCAATTCAAAGGTAGCATGACTCAGTCCAGATTCAAAGTTATGAGGATTTTGTCCTTATATGTGTAAGACAAGTGAAGGATGGCATGAAAGTGAAAGATGAAGATCAAGTGATTAGAAAAGGTAGCTCGAGCATTAAAGACATTCCTAGACTTTTCCTTTTTAGTAGATCATGACATCATCATCCTCAACAAGTTCTTGTCTTCTAGTGTGTTTCTAATCCAATGAGAGGGCTTGAATACTATTGGAGCTAATGGTGGTTAATTCTTTGAAGAAGGATTAGTTCTAATTAACCCAAATGTGGGTGAGAATTCATGGAGGGTGGTTAGATCTCATTTATTGAATTCTATTTGTTTGACAAGGAAAAACCCTATAAAAATTTGTAATAAATATTTTTTTTAGCAATAAAGATCAAATTTTACCTATCTCTTGCCTAAAAATTGTGTTTAGCAAGCTTGTGCGTGATGGCCTTATGAAGAAGTGTTCTTCCATGTCCATTGTCCTTCTTTCTTACTTATTTTTAGGTGTTTTCAAGTTAGTTTCAAGTCTAAACTTGAGATCTTTCCACCACTAATGGACACTTGGTGTGGATTTTGAAATTCTTCTTTACTTCATGTATGGTTTAGTGAGCCTAGTTTATGAAACACTTATGCAAATGAACTAGTTGTGAGGTTGTGTGAGCAAGAATTATCTTATGCTAAATTATTATTTATTTCATGCTTATGTGGATCACTCTCTATTTAGTGCATCACCTCCCTTAGCTCAGATTTCCTTTTTATGTTATCCCCCTATCCCTTTTCCTTAGTTACCAATAGATTTTAGCGTGGGAAATAAGAGCTGAAGTGAAACGTCTGAGAAACTAGCCTCATAAAAAGCTTAGAGGTTCAACCTCACTATAGGATACCCATAGCCTAAGGTTGTCCCAACACTTGTAGTTAGGAGTGAGAGAGCCTAAGAAACTCTCCCACAAGGGTGAAATTCTATGCTACAACAGTTTTTGGCATGCCCGATGGGATGACTTTTGAAGAATAATGGTCAAGTTCAATGCTAGTTTGATCAATTTACTGCAGTTGTAGATTTCATCTTTCAATATCTGGTGACTGCAAAGAACACTTAGTAATTTGATGCTAGAATAGTAGTTATCTTTCATGCCAAAGGTGACTACAAGATCAACTTCTAGAGGTATTCCTTTTGAATTTGTTGAATTACCTTTAAACTTAGCAAGAAGGTTAAGGTTCACCCATACGTAGGAAACTATTTTCCTAAACTAGTTGTGAGGTATACCTACACAAGAAGATCCTTGTTAGCCCCTCTTGCTACCATGATTCCCTAAAGAGATTTTGTAGGTTTCAATAGCCAAAGTACTTTGAATATGCCATAATATGATCCTATGCCATTAACAGCCCTCAAAATCATCCCATATTTCACAGGAAACCAAACCATAACTCCTACTAAACACATCACAAATATAGCCAATTTTTGCAATATCTATAATGTCACAATAGAAAATGTAGCTATCAGGCTATTAGTTGTATCCTTTAATGGAAAGACTTTAGATTGGTACATAGTTTAGATCCTAACTCTATTCAATCATGGGATCAGCTGGGAACAACCTTATGTAAGAGATTTACAGACAAGAGTGATCATTTGTCACTAGCAGAACAATTGACCACAATCAAGAGAGCTCCTCATGAAGTTACGCAAGACTTCAACACAAAATTCCAAAAAGTTTGAGACAAAATTCCAGACATTGTTAGACCATCCCTTAACTTTGCATTTGTATACTATTTTAAGGCTCTATACAGTGACATAGCAGTAATGATCTGATCCATGGGAGGAGATATATTACCAGATGCTTACGAGGTGGCTATCAAAGCTAAAAATTATCTAGTTCAAGCTGGTAAGCTTACTCCTAAGTCCCCAATAATTTGTTTCCTTGAGATTAGACCGCCTCCTACATTTGTTTCACCACTTGATGTTATTCTTTCAACTCCAAAAATTGTTGTTATACCTTCACCTAACCAAGAAAAGGCCTATATTAGCAGATCGAGTGATTCTCAAGAACAAAAAAAACTACCTGAAACTTAAAAGCATGATCCAATCCTTGACAAATGATGTATTAAATGTAAAAAGGAAAAATTAGTTCAATAAACCTTATCAAGCTCCATATCAGCCTCAACAATAATATTATCAAGTGAATAGGCCACCTTATAAATAAAAGTTCCAAGGACAAGGTCAAGGACACGGGCAGCCTAACTATGCTAGACAAAATAACTATATTCCAAATGATATAGGCTCTTCCAATTCTTTGGTTCTTTTTCAAAATAATATGGATCAAGAGGTTAAAGGGACAATGCCTTGGAATTAGTCTTTTGGGCAATCCATTGTCCCAACTAATGGTTCTAACCAAGCATTCAATGACCAATGGCAGCTAGTTGTTGCTTATGGATACAATCAAGCTCTTATAGATCAAAACATATGTTGACATGGTGGATTTCACCCTATGAAGGGAGGCTCAACTCTCTTCATCCATGTGACACAATGGAGACATACATCTTGCTGTGGGTAGCAAACGTGAGGGATGAATCTCTAGATTAGGAGCTAGCTCCCCTTGATGCACCTTGAGGCCTAGGATCTCCTACTACTAACAATGGGGGGGATGAAAAGGGAGAGAACATACTAAAAATGGGACCTAAGCTAAGAGGTGATGCACCAAAACAATTAGTCTGCTTAGCTTTGACATACACTTTGAACCATGGACAGCAAGCATACACTTCATTCAGGTGAGAAAAACTTCCTTGCATTAGTGTTTCAGTAGGGGGTCCTATGAAGATATAGAGAGGAAGAAACTACCATAAGAGGTGTTCTGAGACACACTGTTACATAGCCTATTCAATTTATTATACTTCTTCAAACACTTCTTGTGACTTGTAAGAGAAGAAAATCACTATGCATTAGATATTTTGGAATAAACTTATGAAAGCATGAAAAGAAAATGACTTAACACAAGATAAAACTACATACATATACAAAAGTGCAAGCTCAAATGGAGGTAAAATGTTCTTTCTGATTCAAGGTAAATTCCTGCATGGCTTTGCCATACAAATTAAGAGATATTTTCTCAAATGAGAAGTTACAAATATATAGAGAACTGGAAACAAGGTAGCTCACAAATCAAGGAATGGAAACCCATGCTGAGTTAAACACTTTTATAGAGACCAAAAGACCATGTTGCTACCATATTCTTCAAACTGTGCATGGGAGAGCCATGTTGTAGATGTTCAAGTCACCACCCTTACTATCTTGGGCTTACAAAAGCATGGGATACTCCTTCTAGCAACTAACATAGCCATCCTCAAGTTGTTGTGGCTAGACCATGCTCTCTTCAAGCCGGGGGAAACTGGTTGTGCATTAATGGTGAAGCATGAAAACATGGGATGCTCTCCTCTATAGTTCAAAAACCAATCTATTTTATTCATTTTTGGTAGATATATTTCACCAAATGTATTAATTATCCTTGCTAAGTTGTTTATGCCACTTATCTTGGTCTGAGTGGTCATTGATTCTGCGTTTTGACCTTGTCAGCTATTGGAACTATTTTGTGCTTTGCCTTTTTTTGCTCTTTAATTTGCCCATGTTTTGTCTCTTCCTTGCCTTCTCCTTTGCCTTGGCTCCTTCTTAGCTTGTCTTTGACTTATCGGGCCTTCTTTGTGTCAAGATTTTTGCCATGCTTTCTTTCAAACATTTTATTTGAAGGAATTCTTTCTTTTGATTTCTTCTTTTCCTCAAGGGCATGTGCCTTTTAGGCCTTTTGTCTTCATTTTTCACTTTCTCAAGGTGCCCTCCATAAGGGCACTTTGTGCCTTAAAATCCCCTTCAAAACTTTTGATTTGGTCCTGTCACCGACCAAGGTACCCTCCGCAAGGGCACATACGCTTTAGAATTTTTACAAACATCCTTCAAGCCATCAAAATTCCCTCCAAAGGAAATATGTTGACTTTTGAAAACTATTTAGACTAGTTTGAGTTCTTCAATCGCTTC
Organism: Torreya grandis; assembly: GCA_037957365.1. Taxonomy (NCBI): domain Eukaryota; kingdom Viridiplantae; phylum Streptophyta; class Pinopsida; order Cupressales; family Taxaceae; genus Torreya; species Torreya grandis. The sequence goes on along the minus strand of JARHVA010000009.1, from coordinate 9,821,435 downwards.
TACTTATAAAAGTAGATAAGTAATACACCTGCATAAACTTTATTTCTACTAGATAGACCATTTCAAACTTCCTAGGAACTTCTATTTCGGGTTTTACATCAACTTCAGTTGATAAGGCAAATAAGTAAAGACACTTAGAAAACCCAATTTACACCACCAAGACCAAATCAGGTTTATCAAGTGACTTGACTTATGAAAATTTCACAAGTAAAGTCATTTGGGAAACCTAAAATACACTACTATAGGTGAAGTAATTGCTATTAACAAACCTAAAATATACTTGGCAAAGTAGAATGAGGGAAACACCTAGCTTTTTCATGAGAAAGGTCTGACAGAGAACATTTTGGACAAGGTAGCAGAGGGATGATCTAGCTAAAACATGGATTGGATGACTTTTTCAAAGAAAAAGGAGGGGGTGCCCAATTTTGGCTTGTAGGACCAAAAATTGGTCAACACAATTGGTGACTCATATGGGAAGCATACCTGCTATGCTTGGGAAGACTAGTAGCCATGAAGTCCATTGGGAATGGAGTTAGGATGCAATAACTTTGTAAGGACCTATGAACCAATAAATATTTTACCCCAAACAAAAAGGAAAAAATACACACAAAGGCTAAAAATACTACACACATGCATAACAACACTTAGGGAAAATGAGGAAAACTATGTACATGACAAAAGAAACCTAGTAACAATGCTTAAGGTATATCCCATTGACTGGGATATGTAGCTCTTCACCATCTAACTTGGAGAGTTGGAAAGCATTATGTTACTTGCATTGGGTGATGACATATGGGCCACTCCACAAAGTGTCAAACTTTGTGTGCCATCTAGGCTTGGCTCGGTCCTCATCCCACTTCAAGATAATGTCACCTTCTGAGAAGCTCCTTGGCGTAGACCTTTTGTCAAAATGCTTCTTTATTTGTTCTTGATGGCTGGTCATGGCACCCATGGCTTGGTCTCTCACTTCTTGAAGCTCCATTAGCTCACAATACCTGATTTCCATGCTGTCACTCTCTATCAATTGTAGTTGATGGGAAAGAACCAAGGCTGGTAACTCAAGTGAGATAGGATGTCTGGCTTCCCTTCCATACACAAGTATGCATGGTGAATTCCAAATTTCCCTCTTTGAAGTGATCATATCTACCCAAAGAGATGCCTTCAACTTGGCATGCCAAGTCCTTTGATTTTCCTCCATTATCCTCTTTATGATCCTAATCAAATTATTATTTGTGGACTCGACCAATTGATTTCCTTGTGGATAGTAGTTGGAAGAAATACTAAGATGGATTCCATACTTCAATTCCCACTCACTTGTCTTTATTCCCAAGAAAGCCAATGCATTTTTTGAAATGATTGTGGTTGGGACCCCAAATCTTGTCACTATGCCTTCATAAAAGTCTAGGACTATACTCTCATTGGCCTCTTTCAAAGCTATGGCTTCTACCCACCTTGTGAAATAATCTATGGTAGTCAAAACCCACTTGTGGCTAGAACTAGAAGGAGGATTGATCAACCCTATGAAGTCCAACCCCCATTGCATTAATGGTTATTCCACCTGAATAAGATGAAGAAGCATGGTAGCTAGCTAGTGCTTCCCATCAAAGAAGGCACTTTTTTGACATTTCCTCACCCAAACATGAGTGTCTTTAAACAATTTGGGCCAAAAGTAACCAACCCTCATAATCTTTGTAGCTATGGCCTTGGGAGCAAAGTGGCCACCAACTGGTCTATCATGGAACTCGAATAGTACCTTATCAACTTGGTCTAAATCAATGCATCTCAATATCACCCCTAACAAGTCTTTTTTGAATAGCACTCCATCAACTAGAACACAAGGAAGAAATTAAAGTCTAAAATACCTCCTCTTGGTCCTATCAAGACCTTGTGCACACTCACCAATTTGAAAGAAATAAACCATGTCTTGTGTCCAGATCTTCATGACTGTAGGTACAGTTGCTATAGGTCCATCATGGAGTACCAAAATGTTCTCCTTTGGATCTTTCATGTTTGTAGTGAGGTTTTCACATAGCCTCCTTCCTCTTACCAACTTGGTGGTCTTGATCTATATGTCATACTCGATTACTTTGGTGATCCAACCTACCCTTTTCTCATTCAAGTCTCGGTTCAACAAGAAGTCTTTTACACTAGGATGTGACACCATGATGTGAATTTTGATGCTAGATAGCATATGTCTGAACTTCTTTAGATAACATATGCCCAATTAAAAAGTCTTGAAGGGTATGTACATTTAGGTTGGTTCACTTTATGGTTTTCAAATTAAGTCAAAAGTTCCAAGGGATGGTTTAAAAAAGCTCGGGTGCCATTCAAAAATCTCGGTTGCCCTTCAAAAAGCCTGAGTTCCCTACAATTATTTCGAAGGACACTTTTGAAGGTAGGCCTGCCCTTGCAGAGGGCACTTGGTTAGTGAAGTGGACCTATTCAATTCTTTCAAAGGGCACTCCTAGAAGACATATCCCTTGTAAAGGACATCTGGGCGTCATGTAGGGACATTTACAATTTCCTTGAAGGGTATGTGCCCTTTGGGAGACACTTCAAGTACAAATAAGACCTTGGAAAAAAAATTGAAAGACAAAATTCATTTTTTGAAGGACACTTGCCCTTGTGGAGGGTACTTGGTCGGTGGTAGGACCCTTTCAAAAGCTTTGAAGGGCATTTTTAGGAAAGCAAAAGCCCTTGTAGAGGGCACCTCCATAAAGCGAAGGACAAAAGCAAATGTTCCCAAAGGGAACTTTCCCTTTAGGGAAAAGATAGCTAAAGGAGATGAATTCCTTCAAACTTTTTATCTAAAGGAATTCCTTTAGACAAAAAGTTTGAAGGAATTCATCTTCTTTAGCTATCTTTTCAATTCTTTCAAAGGGCACTCCTAGAAGACATATCCCTTGCAGAAGACATCTGGGCGTCGTGTAGGGACATTTACAATTTCCTTGAAGGGTATGTACCCTTTTGGGAGACACTTTAAGTAAAAATAAGACCTTTTCAATTCTTTCAAAGGGCACTCCTGGAAGACATATCCCTTGCAGAGGATATCTGGGCGTCGTGTAAGGACATTTACAATTTCCTTGAAGGGTATGTGCCCTTTTGGGAGACACTTCAAGTACAAATAAGACCTTGGAAAAAAAATTGAAAGACAAAATTCATTTTTTTAAGGACACCTGCCCTTGTGGAGGGTACTTGGTTAGTGGTAGGACCCTTTCAAAAGCTTTGAAGGGCATTTTTAGGGAAGCAAAAGCCCTTGTAGAGGGCACCTCCATAAAGCAAAGGACAAAAGCAAATGTTCCCGAAGGGAACTATCCATTCAAGAAAAATATAGCTAAAAGAGATGAATTCCTTCAAACTTTTTATCTAAAGGAATTCCTTCAGACAAAAAGTCCAAAGAAATTTAGGAGGATAAAAACCTGAAGAAAATAAAAAGAACAAAGGCAAAGAAGGAAATCCTTCAAAATAATTGTCAAATAGTAAATCCACAGGAATATGAAGTCAACAAAAGTTCAAAGAAAATCAAAGGGCAAGACATAAGAGCCTAAAAGAATAAATTCAAGAAAATTGGCAAGGAAACGAATTCCTTCAAACTTTTTGTCTGAAGGAATAAGGATAGTTTCAAAAAACCTGATAGAAAAGACAAGGGCGTAAGAAAAGGCCAAAAAAGAGAAAAGGAAATGCCAAGCCCAGGAAAGAGAAGAAACAGAGAGTCCTTCGAATAATTTTTTTGAAGGATGAAAACTAAAATAAAGATCAAATCTCGAATTAAAGTAGAACACATGAAAAGCTAGAGAAAAGATGAAGTGAATTGAGCATGATCAATAGCATGAACAAAGACGTAAGCACAAACAGGTCTAAGATAGAACTAAATAAGAAGTAAGACAAATGCAAAAATAGAGGCATGAGCAAAGATTAAAGTAGAACTGAACATGAACATAAGCATGAACAATAAATAAAACAAACGCAGAATAAAGACAAAGGTAGGATAAATAAAGATGATGCATAGATTAATGTGAGTGACTCCAACAAAGTGAACATGTTTAAGAAAACAAGCACACTTTAGTTCTCAAAATAGAGTTGTCTTGCATGATGAACAGGTAAAGCATTGAATATTTAAAACAGACAAAAATTCCATGCACATAATTTTGTTTGCTCAAAATGTTTCAAAAATTCAAACATAATTCTTAATCTGACATTTGCATTGATTTCATGCAAAGAGGAGACTTTCAAACATTCCAGTCGTTCGAGTGAATTTGACTACTCTTATTTTGAAGTTGACTAGTTTTCAAGTCAAAAGATCTATTTTTAGGTGTCATGCATCCAAATCTGATCTTTTTCTTCTTTTCTAATGCCAAGGATTCTTCATGCAAGACAACCAGGTATAAGCCAAAAAAAAATTCAAATTTGGAACACTCATGCAACACAATTTGGACTTGGGCTAATGAAGAGTTATCTTCTTCTCCTTTTTTCAACGTTAATCTCTTGGCTTGTAAAGTTCTATATTAATGGCTTTTTAACCTTGTAAAATCCATCCCTCTCTTGGTAAGACTAAATTCTACCATTGGTGAGTTGTGTAACCTCTTCAATCAATAGAAGGACTATACTTTCAGATTTCCAGAGCTGGCATAGTGTACATTCATTTAGCAATTTGCATACGTGGTAGATTTCTCTCCCTTCCCAAATTCTAATTCGTACCTAGTTGCTAGCTCATCATGTTATGCAGGTCATGTTCAATGTTTTATATGTATTTTGCTAAAGTTGTAAGTGGATGTTAGGTGGCTATAAAGTGTCTTGTATCAGACCTCTCTCCATCATTTTCCATCACATTATTGTCATTGGATCGAACCTTCTCATGCAATACTTATGCATAGTGATCAATTGAAATCAAATGTCTTCCTTTTCCCTTGTTTGATTCAATGTTCAAGGTTTCAAGTAGAGTGGATCAACATTTTGGTGTATCACCATCATTAGGTAGGATTTCCCTTTCAAGTTTCTTTCTCCCTTTTCCATGGTAGATTCGCAACATAGAGTAGAGATCTGCATTAATACATCTTACAGGAACTAGCCTTCTCTGGATGTTCTTCTCACCATTTAGACACCCACCCTCATGAGAAGATCCCATTGTTTCAACTAGAGGAAGGATTAGCCATTTCAGCAAGTCTTCATTTCAGGGTGCAACTCTAGGTTGACAATAGTTTTTGGCACACTCAATGGGACCTGTTTGGAGCTAGTCTTAATGAAATCATAGTTGCAATAGCATTCTTCAAGAAGTATTTGGTGATTCCAAGCTTGGGTGGTTACTTTTAATAATCCAGTCACACTTTCCATGTAAGTATTGCATTATCATGAATGAGTTTGATGGTTGTATATGAAGAGAATTCTTATGCTATGTTTCCTTATCAGCCCAATGATGGATCATACCAACCTTATCATGATGCCTATGAGCCTTTTTATGAACCTAATTAGCCTTATCAAGAGTATTATCAAAGCTATGTTGAGCCATATCAGTCATATGAGCAGCCTTGGCTCCAAGAAAGAATGGATGAGATTGAGCTCAAAATACTATCATATGTGAGGAAAGTTTGTTCAAACTCTCAGTATGAAGAAGTGAATGGTCTATTCCAAAATGTGTCCAATGATCTAGAAGAGATAAATGAGCTATATATTTTCATATTAGGGAAGATGGAAGCTTGGGATAGGTATAAAAATGAGCTGAGTCACTTGTCTACAAAGGGTTCTTGCACTCCTTATTCTCATGAGGTTCTTAACCATGCCCAGTGTGTGCCGAGGGAGCTTCCTTAGTTGGAGTCAGGATCCTATTCAAGAGCCTATTCAAGTGATTATCCATGATACTAAACCTTCCTATAGTCCCCTTTCCTCACCAATCATCCCTCAAGCTCAAGTTGTCCAGGAAGACAATTAGGTTTTAGACTTTGATAAGGTAATGGCCAAGTGGAAGGAACAAAATACAGAGGTCTTTAAGAGTTTCTCTTTCCCTCCTCTCTAAAACTCCCTAGATAATTCCATTACCCTCAAAATTCCAAAATTTGATCATGATCAACCTTCCATGCTTCATTTTTTTATCAAACAACTGAATTTTATCACCCTCCCACCATCTCCCTTCTTTAGGTGGAGCATATTCTTTGGAGGATTGAGAAAGAGGTTGCACCTACAGGTCAAGTTCTTGCACAGTGTGGAGGATGATTTAGATGTGTTTAAAGAAGAATTTCGTATTGATACTTCACTTAAGGTTGTAGTTGAGCATCCAATTATATTTAAGAATGAGAAGGTTGATCTTGATGTAAAGGAAATCCAAGAGGAGTTGGTGCAGATTGAAGTCATAAATGAGTTACAGGTATCTCCTGTTGAGAAGGATCCAAATAGCTTTCAAGCTGATTTAGTTCAAATAGATCAAAAAGAGGAACAAAAAGATGATTGGCAGTTGTACCTTGAATCTCTACAAGAGATTGAAGAGCTTTGTATGTATATGTTGGCTATTAAAGATCATTTTTATGAGAAATATGATCAAGGATCACCTATTCAAGATCATAATACAGATTGGGTTGCCTATTCAAAGCTCCTTAAAGAGCTGGATGAACTTGCAGCAATCGATAAAAAGGGTGTCACCACTCAAGAACAATGCATAGATGAGATATCACTTAACAAGGTGGTAGATGACAAGCAGTGCAAAAAATATCAGGAAGTACTTGATGAGTTTATCTTTGTTGGTGACTAGTTTGTTGTTGATGACTCATTTGAGAAGATGCTAATACAGTTGGTGGAAAATAAAATTGCCTTATCAAAGGTTATGATTGATAAGCATCCTGCATTGCTACTTACCATCTCTTGGAGTGACTGAGTTTAAGAATTTCCCTTTTGATATAGGTGGATCATGCTTTGTCATGGTTAGTTAGGTTATTTTTTAGTTTGTTTTCCTCCAAGTGATGTTCCAGCACATTAGTTTCATTCAGTTATGTTCCAATAAGTGCTTGTTTGCATATTTGTTTCTTAGTTAGTTTTCCTACTTTTGTGTGTTTCTCTTCTTATTTTAAAGAAGAAAGGCTACTTCAACGATGATCAAAGGAGATTCTCAATTAGAAACCAAGTTTATCATTGGTTTGGAAGTTTAAATAGTATCTATATGGTCTGATTTCTCTAGAAAGCAGGCATGTTTCCCAATAGAGTCACCAAAAATGTTGATAATTTTTCCCCCCATAGGGCAAATTGTCACCCCTACTATTCAGAACTTTGCTATGGTGCCAAGTTTGTCTTGTGAATTAGTTTTGGGGTCCTTAAATGACCATTTATAGCCACCCAAATGGCCATCTATAGCCAAGTGAATTTTAGTCATTCAGAGGTTTCCAAGGAGCTTGCTTGATTACAGCCAAATGTGCAAATACAATAGAGACATACAAGCTATAAGTTTAGTTATTTTGTCTTCCCAAGGAATTTTCTTGGGCTATAAGAGGTAGACTATTTCTTCAGACATTTTATATGAGAGATATATCTCTCAAAGGACTATGTAAAAGTCCAAAAAAATGACAAAGTGGAAGTCATTTAAAGGTTATTTTCTTCAAAAAAATTGTCTAAAAGAAAAGGGGAAAAGCACAGTTGAGAAGACCTGAAGGGCACCTACCCTTCAGGAAGGTCCAATTTAAAAGTCTCAAAGAGTAAGTACCCTTTGGGTTGGTTCACTTTATGGTTTTCAAGTCAAGTCAAAATTTCCAAGGTATGGTTTCAAAAAGCCTGGGTGCCATTTAAAAAGCTTGGGTGCCCTACAATTCTTCTGAATGACACTTTTGAAGGTAGGCATGCCCTTATGGAGGGCACTTGGTTGGTGAAGTAGACCTTTTCAATTCTTTTGAAGGGCACTCTTGGAAGGCATATCCCTTATAAATGACATTTACAATTTCCCTAAAGGGTATGTTCCTTTGAGGAAGATACTTCAAGCACGAAGAAGACCTTGGCAAAAATTTTGAAAGACAAAATTCATTTTTTTGAAGGACACCTACCCTTACGGAGGGCACTTGGTTAGTGGAAACACCCTTTCAAAAGTTTTGAAGGGCATTTTTAGGGAAGCAGAAGCCCTTGCAGAGGGCACCTCCATAAAGCAAAGGATAAAAAAGCAAATGTTCTCGAAGGGCACTTACCTTTCAAGGAAAAGATAGCCAAAGGAGACGAATTCCTTCAGCCTTTTTGTCTAAAGGAATTCCTTCGGATAAAAAGTTTGAATAAATTCAAGAGGATAAAAACCCAAAGAAAATAAAAAGAACAAAGGCAAAGAAGGAAATCCTTTGGAATAATTGTCAAACAGGAAATCTATGGGAATATGAAGTCAACAAAAGTTCAAAGAAAGTCAAAGGGCAAGACATAAGATCCTAAAAGAATAAATTTAGGAAAATTCGAAAGGAAATGAATTCCTTTGAAATTTTTGTCTGAAGGAAAAAGTACGAAGGAATAAGGACAGTTTCAAAAAACTTGATAGAAAAGACAAGGGCATAAGAAAAGGCCAAAAAACAGAAAAGGAAATGCCACGCCCGAGAAAGAGAAGAGACAGAGAGTCCTTAAGAAAATTTGTCTAAAGGAGAAAAAACTAAAATAAATCATGAATTAGAGTAGAACATGTGAAAATATAGAGAAAACATGAAGTGAACTGATCATGATCAATAGCATGAACAGAGATGTAAGCACAAACAAGACTGAGCTAGAACTAAACAAGAAGTAAGACAAACATAGAAATAGAGGCATGAGATAAGATTAAAGCAGAAATGAATATAGACATAAGCATGAACAATAAATAAAACAAACACAAAATAAAGATAAAGGTAGGATAAACAAAGATCATGCATAGACTAACGTGAATGACTCCATCGAAGTGAATGCATTTAAGAAAGTAAGCACACTTCAGCTCTAAAAATAGAGTTGTCTTGCATGATGAACATGCAAAGCATTAAATGTTTCAAACAACCAAAAATTCCATGCATACACTCTCATTTTCTCAAAACATTATGGCGGTTCAAATGCAATTCTTAATTTGGCATTGCATTCATTTCATGCAAAGAGGAGACTTTCAAACATTTCACCAGTTCGAGTGAATTTGACTATTCTTCTTTTGAAGTTGACTAGTTTTCAAGTCAAGACATCTATTCGTAGGTGTCATACATCCAAATATTATCTTTTTCTTCTTCTTTTTCAATGCCAAGGATTCTTCATGCAAGATAGCCTTTTAAGCCAAAAAAAAACATATTTGGAACACTCATGCAACGTAATTTAGACTTGGGCTAATGAAGAGTTAACTTCTTTTTTTAATGCCAATCTCTTGGCTTGTTGTAAATTTCTATATTAATGGCTTTTCAGCCTTGTAAAATCTATCCCTCTCTTGGTAAGACTAGACTCTACCATTGGTGAGTTGTGTAACCTCTTAAATCAATAGAAGGACTGTACGTTTAGATTTCAAGTGCTAACATAGTGTACATTCACTCAACAATTTACATAGGTGGTAGGTTTCTCTCCCTTCCCAAATTTTGATTCGTACCTAGTTTCTAACTCATCATGTTATGCAGGTCATGTTCAATGTTTTATATGTCTTTTGTTGAAGATGAAAGTGGATGTTAGGCGGTTGCAAAGTGTCTTGTATCAGACCTCTCTCCATCATTTTCCTTCACATTTTTTTAATTGGATCAAAACATCTCATGAAATACTTATGCATAGTGATCAATTGAAATTAAAGGTCTTCCTTTTCCCTTGTTTGATTCAGTGTTCAAGGTATCACCATCATTAGGTACGATTTCCATTTCATGTTTCTTTCTCCCTTTTCCATGGTATATTCGTATTGTTGGTCCCCAAAAATGGCACTCATTTTTGGAACAACATTTGAACTATTTTGGTCCTACAGACCAAAATCCTCTCTTCCCATTTCAAAAAATCATTATGAGCATTTAGGTTCTTCATTTTTCAAAGCTTTCTCATAAATCTACGGACTCTGCAGGCTTGAGTCTACGGACTCTGCAGGCCAAGTTTTACAGGATTCACAGGTTGATTTCTACGAACTCTACAGGAAAGAAGTAAGCTCTCAACACTTAGGCAATTTCAAAGTTGGTTCAATGACAAGGTTAACCGAAATTTCCATCGAAAAGCTTCAAAGAATAAAGGCTTGAACCGTTGAACCTTGAACCATTTTGTTTCAACAGTTCAACGGGTTCAACAACCAATTGGTTCAACGCGTTTGGTGCAAAAGATTAAAAAGACTTAGCCAAAGATCAAATAATGAACCAATTGAACCATTGAACCAAGGTTGGCTCAATCGTTTGGTTCAATCGGTAGGTTCAAGGGGCTGCCCCCAAAGCCAAAGGAACAAGTGCCCTTGCGTAGGGCAGTAAGCCAAAGCAAACAAAAGTTAGAAACCCCTCGGGAAAATGGCTAAGTAAAAGAGGCTGAAATAATTATTTTGGGAATATTTTTATCAAAAAAATGTTAAGGCAAAATTCCTTCAGACTTTTTGTTCGAAGGAATTCTTTTGGGCTTTTTGTCCGAAGGAAAATCCGGACGAAAAAAGCCTGAAAGCCAAAAGCCTGCCAAAGATGCAAGAACCTGCCAGGGAAGTTAAAGCCTGAAGGTTGCATGAAAATTCCAAAAGGGTAGATAACCTTGCGAGGGACACTTGGCATAAAAAAAATGACCTTTTCCAAGGACCCGAAGGGACACCTTCCCTTCAGGACGTTCCAAAGGCTGAACAAAGACGCAAAAGGGAATCCTCAAAGACTTAGACATAAGGAGCTTCAAAGAATGAACCGATTGAACCATTGAACCGTTGAACCAAATGGTTCAACGAGTCCACAAGTTCAAAGGTTAAACCAAGTGAGATAAAGATCAAAGATCTTAGGAAGAACAAGCGATGAGCAAAACTAATGAACCGATTGAACTTTGAACCAAAAGAGTTCAAAGTTTAATGGTTCACAGGTTCAAGTAGTTCAAAGGCAGCCTCCAGCAAATAAAGAAGCAACATGGATGATTCCAAAGGCAAGTTCAATGAAAGTGATAGTTTAACCAGAGAGAAAAGAAGCACTTAAGCAAGGAAGCGATGGGACCAAAAGAGATAGAGTGAACCGATGAAGCTTTGAACCAATGAACTTTCAAATGGTTCACAGGTTCAAAGTTCAACACCATTCAAGCAGCTAGCGACCATTGATGGCCCCGCAGATGTCAAATTTAAAGTAAGGGAATATCCATTGAAATTCAAATAAAGTGTGAAACTTGAAGGAAGAACCAAGCGATTGGCTGAAAAGATAGCCTGAGAGCTTAAATTCTAGGAAAAGACAAAGCTAGAAGAGACAAAGCTGGAAAAGACAAAATGGACAGCTACACAAATGTCAGAGGGGACAAACCAGATAGTATAGACCCAAGAAAAGGCACATTAGATGAATATACAGGCCATAGTTAAGGCAACGCATTGTTTCAGGCATGGTCCCTCTAGACAGAACTGAAGGTGCATTAAAGGCATTAACTGCAGCATGGGCCGTTATATAAAACAAAGTGCCAAGTCTTTCTTGGCTGCTATATATTATAATATTTTTTATTGTTTTAAGGAGATCTTCCCCTTACCAGAAGTGAAACTATGCCCAAATTGAAAGGCATTACTAAGACTTTGAGCTCATATTGTAGTTCATATTTATTTGATTGAATGAGAAAGCAAGTTACTTGTAGACTTTGTGCTATTATAGCTTGTGCTACTTTAGGAGATTGTTCTTATGTCTGTCTTTTGAAATCATTATTGTTTATTTGATTTAACAATTAAAACTAGTGGAGGTGATAAGGAAGGTGTCATGAATCCAACTACTTTTAGACTTTGTGCTCTCATAGTTGTCTTCAGTGTGTGTGTTTTTTTTTGTTTCTGTGTAAAAGACCTTGGGATGACTTTGTGCCCCCATTGTTCTTCGTATTTCACTCTTGGGCAGTCGAGGTGGAGACTTTGCACTACATCTCAGGCTTTTGGTTATTCTACACCTTTGGTTACTTATCCTACCAGAAAGAGTCCTACTATTTGCAAGAATAAGCACTTCTGAAAGAAGAGAAGTCCCTTCTATCGCTTCACCAAGATTTCTAATCCCCAGGAAGGGATCTGGCTCTTGGCTAAAATTTAATTCTAAAAGAAGAGAAGTACCTTCACCAATCACCCAAGGTTTCTCCTTTGTTTGTTAGCATCATCTCTGAAAAAAGAGAGATGGATGGTTTATCCCACCCCTGTGTCTTACTTTCTGCATATATTTATAGTATATAGCCTCCGCATATTTAATAAGGAACCTCCCCTTAATGAGAGAGAGATTTGTCCCCTATTGATGTAGTAAACCTGCACACCAAGATGACCCATCTCCCTATGTTGTGGTGATAGGAACTATTTTGGTCACCAGTTAGCTGACCGACAAAATATTCGCCCAACAATTTTTGGTGACTCCACTGGGGACATAGTAATTTTGTGCAATTTGTAACCTCAAGTTTTAGATTGAAACATCACCTGTGTCTTACCCATTATTATTATAAACCTTATTTATTATAGACTCTGGTGAATCCATTCCATGTCTTACCCATTATCATTATAGCCTTATCATCTTCCTCCATCTCCATTATTTTATCTGGTCTGCAAAACCAGAGCTGCTAGAAAAGAGTGCGCAGTCTGAAGCCTCAAGCTGAAAGAGGGCTAGTTCTTTTCCATTTTGTTCTATAATCTGGCCACTCCACCCAGATTTGTTATCCCTATTTGTCATAATTCAATCATGGCAGATCCAAGCCCCTAGGGTAACTCTTTTGGCCCACTCAACTTGACTCCACCTCTGCATGAACTTCCACGCAGTTCAAGAAAGAATTTCTCCAAATTATTTGGTGATGGGAAGGTTCATCTTGATGAACACATTGCATCTTTCAACATAGCCTACAATGTAATAGGGGTGGAATTTGAAGACATAGCAGTCAGATTATTCATGGAGACACTACAAGGCGTTGTTGCAGACTGGTTCTATAATCTACAAGCTAGATCAGTGACTGACTGGAATACACTCAAAAACAAATTTGAAGCCAGGTTCAAGCCTGCAGAAGATGCACATGCCTTGCTGGCCCAGCTCACATAGATGAAGAAGGAGCCCCATGAACCTATGAGGGATTTTATTGCCAAGTTCAATAAGCTAAGACGCAGGATTCCCATGGTCGCCCAACTGACACCTCAGAATCTCAAATGCTTCTTCATCAACTCACAGCTACCTAAAGTGAGTTTTTTGTTGAGACGGGCTAGACAAATAGATTGGAAAGATAAGGAGAGATCTTAATAGAGGCATCTTCTAAATACTCACCCACAGCCACCACTAACCCAATGGTACAAAAGCTGCCAAATGAATTACTAGCCTTAAAAAGGCAAATGGCACAAGGTATGTCTTCTGCTCCTCTATATAAATATATACCAAGGAGGACATTCCCCAATCAGCCATATCAAGGCAATGCTACCAAAAGTCAAGGGAAACCAAATCATCTTCCTCCCCACAGAGGAACCTTGCCCTTGAAGCACCTCCAACCAACTCAGCAGTTGGATATCTGGAAATAAAACATGTTTCCTATTTCCAACTTGAGTTCGAGCAAGAAAATGGCACTGATCTCTTCAGGGAGGATCTAGAAGAATCAGTTGGTGACTCCCACATTGGTTTCCTGAATTACCCAGATGAACCCAGAAGTGAAGGTGAAGCAGTCGAAGAATCATAGGCAGTATTCACCCAGTCTGAGAATCAGTCAGCCCAGCAAGCTGATAAAGAAAGAATAGAGGAACAAACTCAGCCTTCAATCCTAATTGCTAAGTAGGGAACCACTCTACCTTTCCATTCAAAGGACCCAGTGATTGCCAACAAGGTTAGTACATCAAACATCTCTGCACCTTCTACTTCAACTTCGTAGATCAGTCCTCCCCCTCCCAAAAACCAAAAGAATGAACTCCCATCCTCTCTTCCAAGACTATCTCAGTCATTTGACATGATTAATCATGTCAAGAAATCTAAAATTCAAATGACTGAGTTTGAATCCTTGCAAGACAATCCTGAGAAGTTAAACATTGGTGAGAAGTTAGGTGTGGACCTATCTAAGGCAAAGATTGTGGTCACCCAAATGTCAGCCCTTGCTGCTCAAATTTTATTTGAGCCTTCAAGCAGGGGTAATTACTCCTTGACCACAGAGGATGCTCATGTCTCAGTCGATCAAAGTCTTGTGGCTGGCAATCCAGGATTTGATTCAAATTAGGCATCAAAAGAATTGGTAGGGCATAGTACAAATAAAGAAGGATCTTCCATCTCCCATGAAGAGAAATCTGATAGAAGATCAACTTTTGATGATGCTTGGATCCTAAAATCTGATGGTAGATATTCTTCCACAGCTGGATGCAGATCTCTATTGCTTAGATTGAAAATTGCTCGGGGTGAAGAAATCAAACTCCTTCACACCAAAGGAGATGTTGAGCTGATGGTTCGTCAGGGGTTTAATGCTGACAATCAAAGCATGTGCTAGACTAAACCAATAGAATAACAAGCTATGGTGGTGGACCATACTGTTGTATTTCAAAGTCATCAAAAGGAACTCTTTGTAGAGGGAACAAGGAGTTACAATTTTCAGAGAGAAGACCACCTCCCACCATGGGGCAAGAAGAAGAAAGAGCCAAGAGGAAGATGCAAAAAAATGATTTCCTGGTGGAGAGTTCCATTTGCTCATCACCATTTCTGGGGACAAAATGGTTTCTTGTTGGTTTATCAGGATGACATCCCCTTTTCTTTGTCCCATGATGAGCAGCATCTGAAGTACTTCAATTTTTGAAGTACAAGATAAGTTCACCTGTACATATGTATATTTGTATAGTCTTTAGTTCTATTTTGTTCTTTTTGTTTTCATTTTTGGAGCCTTTATTTTTGGGTAGCATGACTCTGTATCCCAATGGCACACTTCAAGGCACTGGAGATTCTGGTTTCTACTCCCCTCAGCTATGTTTCAAGTTTTCATCTGAAGGAAGTTCCCCAACTGGAGCTAGCTGTTGGTCCCCAAAAATGTCACTCATTTTTAGAACAACATTTGAACTATTTTGGTCCTACAGACCAAAATCCTCTCTTTCCATTTCAAAAAATCATTTTGAGCATTCAGGTTCTTAATTTTTCAAAGCTTTCTCAAAATTCTACGGACTCTGCAAGCTTGAGTCTATGGACTCTGCAGGCCAAGTTCTATGGGCTTCACAGGTTGATTTCTACGAACTCTGTAGGAAAGAAGTAAGATCTCAACACTTAGGTGATTTCAAAGTTGGTTCAACGACAAGGTTCAACCGAAATTTCCATCGAAAAGCTTCAAAGAACAAAGGCTTGAATCGTTGAACCTTGAACCATTTTGGTTCAACGGGTTCAACAACCAATTGGTTCAATGCGTTTAGTGCAAAAGATTAAAAATACTTAGCCAAA
This sequence comes from Torreya grandis, assembly GCA_037957365.1. Classification (NCBI taxonomy): domain Eukaryota; kingdom Viridiplantae; phylum Streptophyta; class Pinopsida; order Cupressales; family Taxaceae; genus Torreya; species Torreya grandis. The sequence continues at coordinate 9,805,965 of JARHVA010000009.1, read as the reverse complement.
GATCAAAGAATGAATCGATTGAACCATTGAACCAAGGTTGGTTCAATCGGTAGGTTCAAGGGGCTGCCCCCAAAGCCAAAATAACAAGTGCCCTTGTGGAGGGCAGTAAGCCAAAGCAGACAAAAGTTAGAAACCCATCGGGAAAATGGCTAAGTAAAAGAGGCCGAAAGAATTCTTTTGGGAAGATTTTTCTCAAAAAAAATTTAAGACAAAATTCCTTCAGACTTTTTGTTTGAAGGAATTCTTTCGGGCTTTTTGTCCGAAGGAAAATCCTAACGAAAAAAGCCCGAAAGCCAAAATCCCACCGAAGATGCAAGAACTCGCCAGGGAAGTTAAAGCCTGAAGGTCGCATGAAAATTCTTGAAGGGTAGATACCCTTACGGGGGACACTTGGCGTCAGAAAAAGGACCTTTTCCAAGGAACCAAAGGGACACCTTCCCTTCGGGACGTTCCAAAGGCTAAACAAAGACACAGAAGGGAATACTCAAAGACTTAGACACAAGGAGCTTCAAAGAATGAACTAATTGAACCATTGAACTGTTGAACCAAATGGTTCAATGAGTTCGCAGGTTCAAAGGTTCAACCAAGTACGATAAAGATCAAAGAGCTTAGGAAGAACAAGCGACGGGTAGAACCAAAGAACTAATGAACCGATTAAACTTTGAACCAAAAGAGTTCAAAGTTCAATGGTTCACAGGTTCAAGCAGTTCAAAGGTGGCCTCAAGAAAAGAAAGAAGCAACATGGATGATTCCAAAGGCAAGTTCAATGAAAGTGATAGTTCAACTAGAGAGCAAAGAAGCGCTTAAGCAGGCAAGTGATGGGACCAAAAGAGACAGAGTGAACCGACGAAGCTTTGAGCCAATGAACTTTCAAATGGTTCACAGGTTCAAAGTTCAACACGGTTCAAGTAGCTAGCAACCATTGACGGCCCCACAGACGTCAAATTTAAAGTAAGGTAATATCTGTTGAAATTCAAATAAAGCACAGAACTTGAAGGAAGAACCAAGCAACTGGCTGAAAAGATAGCCTGCGAGCTTAAATTCTAAGAAAAGACAAAGCTAGAAGAGACAAAGCTGGTAAAGACAAAATGGACAGTTGTGCAAATGTCAGACGGGACATACCAGACAGTCCAGACCTAGGAAAAGACATATTAGATGAATAGACATGCCATATTTAAGGCAATGCACTATTCCAGGCATGGTCCCTCTAGACATAACTGAAGGCACATTGAAGGTGTTGACTACAGCATGGGCCGTTCTATGGAACAAAGCACCAAGTCTTTCTTGGCTGCTATATATTGTAATCTCTTTTATTGTTTTAAGGAGATCTTCCCCTTACCAAAAGTGAAACTCTGCCCAAATTGAAAGGCATTACTGAGACTTTGAGCTCAAATTGTAGTTCATATTTCTTTGATTGAATGAGAAAGCAAGTTACTTGCAGACATTGTGTTGTTATAGCTTGTGCTACTTTAGGAGATTGTTCTTATGTTTGTCTTCTGATAGCATTCTTGTTTATTTGATTTAACAAGTAGAACTAGTGGAGGTGATAAGGAAGGTGTCCTGAAGCCAACTACTTTCAGACTTTGTGTTGTCATAGTTGTCTTCTATGTGTATTTTTCTTTTTTTTTGTGTAAAAGACCTTGGCATGACTTTGTGCCCCCATTATTCTTCATATTTCACTCTTGGGTAGTCGAGGTGGAGACTTTGCGCTACATCTCAGGCTGTTGGTTATTTTGTACCTTTGGTTACTTATCCTACCAGAAAGAGTCATGCTGTTTGCAAGAACAAGCACTTCTGAAAGAAGAGAAGTGCTTTTTATCACTTCACCAAGATTTCTACTCTCTAGGAAGGGATCTAGATCTTGGCTAAAAGTTACTTCTGAAAGAAGAGAATTACCTTCACCAATCACCTAGGATTTCTCCTCTGTTTGTTAGCATCATCTTTGAAAAAGAGAGATGGATGGTTTATCCCACCCCTATGTCTTACTTTTTGCACATATTTATAGTATATAGCCTCCACATATTTAAAAGGGAACCTCCCCTTAATGAGAGGAGAGATTTGTCCCCTATTGATGTAGTAAACCTACACACTAGGATGACCCATCTCCCTATGCTGTGGTGATAGGAACTATTTTGGTCACCAGTTAGCTGGCCGACAAAATATTCACCCAACACATAGCATAGAGTAGAGATCCACATTGATACATCTTAAAGGAACCAACCTTCTCTAGAGGTTCTTCTCACCATTGAGGCACCCACCCTCATGAGAATATCCCTTTGTTTCAACTGAAGGGAGGATTAGTTAGTTAGCACGGTTTTATTTCAGGGTGTAACTCAAGGTTGACAATAGGTACACACCTTCCCAAGTGCAAGTAGCTTATCCTTGTAGATCTCTACCCTTTCATAATTTTCCTTCTTGGTTGATATTCTTGCGTTGTCTCTCTTGAGTTGGTCATCTTCATTGAAAATGCTCTCAAGAGATAACAAACCTTTAGGAAGCCTATTGGTCTTTAGTTGAACAATCTTCCCATCATACTGCTATTGTAGCTTGGACTAATTTTTGGAAGCAAACTCAGATTCTTCTTGAAAGAAAAGTGTTATTTACTGGACACTTTCAAACACCTACCAATTGTTGAAATTGTTTGATATGGAGGGCCTCACAATCACCTTTAAATGATGTTGATTCTTGCCTTATCTCATCCCCTTTGGGATGTCAAACTGATCACCAACTGTTGTTAATCTATCTACATGCTTGTTCTTCTCTTTTGGAATGGAAGTGATGTTAAAATTAATGAAGTTCTCTACAAGGTCCTACACTTTATGCTTGTAAGACTTGAGTAAGGAGTTATTGGTCAAGTTTTGACCTCTCACTTAGTTCACAATCAACTTACTGTCTCCAAACACTTGTAATTATTTTATTCCTCTTTTCATTGCCCATTCTAAGCTATGAACAAGGGCCTCATACTTTGCTACATTTCAGGTGCATGAGAACTAAAACTTGAAAGTTGAGAAGTATTTATCCTTTGAAGGTGAAACTAGCATTGCCCCACCACTAGCTCCCAACTTGCTTCTAGATCCATCAAAGAACAACCACCACAAACCACAGTCCTCTTGGTCTATCTACATCAATTTTAGCATGAAAGCATCTTTCTCATGCATGCAGTAGACTCAAATACTAGCTTCTTCAATGAATTTGTAAGGATCATGCTCAAAGTTGTCATTTCCCCATTCATCTAAAAGTAGGTCAGTAACTCCTACAAGGGAAGATGATGGAGATTGATCCACCTAGAGCTCTTCTTCATCAATGATTGCATAGTTCACATTCACCCTTTGGGTGAGTATAGCTCCAGGGGATCCTTGTGGATGGGCTCTGACATAATCTTCACTTTAGTTCCATATTTATCTTGAAAACCATGTAATATTAGTTGGTTGCCAAGTATCCACCTATCTTGGATTTGAAATCCCTTGACAAGCAAAGAGCGAAGTAAGGAGGAACATCTGCCACTATGAAATCATGGGGAATTGAGAAGGTTGGATAGGCATGGAGAGTCAAATTCAAGCCTCATTCCACCCCAAGGTCTTAGCTGGTGATCCATCCAACTATAGAACTCCTTTAGTCATTTGCTCATACTTGAGGCCTAGCTTATGAGCTATGCATTTGGGCGGGCATAACTAAGGTGCTTGCTCCACTATAAATGATGTAATTATAGACTAATAAATCACCAATAATTAGGGATAAATAGAATGGAGGGACCTTATCATCTTTATTTATTGGACCAGCCATGGGAGGAGCCCCATCTACTACCAACATATTATCATTTCTTGTCAGGATAGCTTGCTCACCTAGCCTATATAATTCCTTTTGGAGTATAAATTTGTGTACTAGTAGTGCTAAAGAATCCCACAATGAGATGTTCATGTACAACTTCTTCATTTGGTCCACTATATTGATTAAAGGATTTCCCCCTTTAGATTTCTCCTTGGGAATATTCCTAACCTGTGGTGCAACTTGAGGAGCTAAAGCTATAACCATTGGCTTGTAATTGGGAAACTTTTGATTTGCTTATGGTCTGGGGGCTACTTCAAGTACACTTCTTACTTGACTGGGTTAAGGAGATGATATAGGTGCTTGAATGTCTACTTGATCTTCATCAATGGTTCTCCTTTTAGATCTCGTGTTGGATGCAACACCAACCTTCTGATTAATTGTGCACTCCACATAGTTGACTGCATAGAACTCTCCTTCCAACTGTTTCATAAGAGTGAAATTAGATTGAGCCTACCTGTTGTCTATCCCAAGTTGTGTTGAAATATTAAAATTTGAGAATTGGGTTGCCTAATCACCTTGTGCAGTCATGCTTTGATTTGGTAGCTCACTAGCATAAGCAACCTATTCTTGGCCATGCTCCAAGGGTGGATGGTTGGGTTGGTCCTGCACCAAATTATTTTGAGTGAGGATAAGAGCTTTGGAAGATGAAGGGGCATTTGGATTATAAATTTGATAAGGCTTGACATATGTAATTTAACATTGCCCTTGATTATAATTCTGGAAGGGAGGCCTATTTTCTTGCCCAAACTGCTGGTAGCCTTGATTTGGCCTATAACTCTGAGCTTGTTGTCTCTTGAGGGTAACTAACTCATTGCTAAGACTCTGCAGTAGGCTCTTAACTTCATGGATGCCATTTTTAGGGGTAGCAGCTAACTTCTCTTAATTAGGTAGAGGAGCTAGAGTGGGCAAATTAGGATGGACTGAGGGATGTAAATCAAGAAAGAGTGGCATAGGAGGTCTAGGAGCTATCTTTCCTACTTGAACAAGGCAATTTTCAATAGCTATGGCTATCTCATAAGCAATAGGGAGAGTGTTTCCACCCATGGACTGTATCATGACAATAATGTCACTATTTAGGGCCTTCAAGTAGTAAAGGAAATCATATCTTGGGGTTGGCCTCACAAGAATTGGGATCCTATCCCGAGTCTTTTGGAACCTAGTGTTAAAATCTTTTTTAAACTCATGTGGGGCTCTCTTCATGGTGGTTAACTACTCAACTAGAGACAAATGGTCACTTTTTACCCAATCATATTGGTCAAGAGGGTCCCTAACTCATTCCATGAGCTAAATGAATTCATAAGCAAGGTCCCATACCAGTCTAGAACTTTCCCTTTGAAGGACAAGGCTTGAAATCTAACAACTACATTTTCTTCAGTGATATTATGGATGTTATAGAGGTTTGTTATGTTTCTAATATGCTCGAGAGCAGTGATTGGGCCCTCTCCACTAAAAAGAGGTACACTTTTGAGAGTTGTCCCTAGAATTGGGTCATACCGTTGAAGGTTCAAGGGTCTTTTACCATTGAAGGCCACAAAAGGGAAAGCCGTAAGGGCTGCCATGGTTGTGAAAGGATTCAAAATGGGTCTCCTTGAGTAGGTATATTTTATGGTTGGCTTAGGAAAATGGCTTGTTATGTAAGGGTGGGTATTTTCAAACCTCAACCTTTTTTTTGAGTTCAAAGGTAACTCAACAAATTCAAAAGGGACACCCCTAGAAGAAGATCTTGTAGTGATCTTTGGCATGGGATGCCAAGCTGGTCATTTATCAGAGACTTGGTTCCTGAATGGAGTCACCAAGTGTTGAATATATCTCCTTTTGGAAATTTTTAACAATATCAAGACCATCACCAATCCTAAAACTTTCAAGACACAAAAATAGTCCCACTAGGCATGCTAAAAACTATTAACACAATGGATTTCACCCTCTGAAGGGAGGCTCATCTCTCTTCATCCATGCGACACAATGGAGACATCCCTCTTGTTGTGGGTGGAAAATGTCACGGATGAATCTCTAGATTAGGGGCTAGCTCCCCTTGATCCACCCTGAGGCCCTAGATATCCTACTTCTAACAATGGGAGGGATGAAAAGGGAGAGAAAATACTGAAAATTAGACCTAGGCTAAGAGGTGATGCACCAAAATAATTGATCTAATCAGTTTTGGCATACACTTTGAACCATGGATAGAAAGCATATACTTCATTCAAGTGAGAAAAATTCCTTGCATTAGTATTTCAGTAGGGGGTCCTATGAAGATACAGGGAGGAAGAAACTAGCACAAGAGGTGTTATGTGACACACTGTTGTGTAGCTTATTCACTTGCCTATACTTCTTGAGACACTTTTTGTGACCTGCAAGAAAAGAAAATCACTATGCACTATATATGCTAGAACAAATTTACAAAAGCATGAAAATAAAATGACTTAACACAAGATAAAACCATATACATATACACAAGTGCAAGCTCAAATGGAGGTAAAATGCTCTTTTTGATTCAAGGTAAATTCCTGCGGGGTTTTGCCATATAAGTTGAGAGATATTTTCTCAAATGAGAAGTTACAAATATATAGAGAACTAGAAACAAAGTATCTAAAAAATCAAGGAATGGAAACCCATGTTGAGTTAAACACTTATGTAAAGACCATGCTGCTATCGCATTCTTCAAATTACGTATGGGAGAGCCATGTTGTAGATGTCCAAGTCACCACCCTTGCTATCATGGACCTAGAAAAGCATGGTATACTCCTTCTAACAATTAACAAATCCATCTCCAAGTTATAGTGGTTAGACCATGCTCTCTTCAATGTTGAGCGCAATTGGCTATGCATTAATGGTGAAGTGTGAAAACACAGACTGCTTTCCTCTATAGTTTGAAAACCAAACTATTTTATTGGTTTTTGGTAGATATATTTCACCAAATGTATTAATTCTCCTTGTTGAGTTGTCTATGCCACTTGTCATAGTTTGAGTGGTCATTGATTCTTCCGTTTGACCTTGTTGGCTGTTGGAATTGTTCTACGCTTTGTCTTTTTTTGCTTTTTACTTTGCCCATGTTTTATCTCTTTTTTTCCTTTTCCTTTGCCTTGGCTTCTTCTTGGCTTGTCTTTGACTTATCGGGCCTTCTTTGTTTCAAGATTTTTGATGTGATTTCCTTTGGACAAAATTTTGAAAGGAAAGGAATTATTTCTTTTGATTTCTTCTTTTCCTGAAGGTCATGTGCCCTTCAGGCCTTTTGTCTTTGTTCTTCACTTTCTCAAGGTGCCCTCTGCAAGGGCACTTTGTGCCTCAAAATTCCCCTTTAGAACTTTTGATTTGGTCCTACCACCAACCAAGGTCCCCTCCATAAGGGCACATACCCTTCAGACTTTTTGCAAACATTGTTCAAGCTGTCAAAATGCCCTCTAAAGGAAATTCATTACCTTTTACAAAATGCTTAGACTATTTTGAGTTCTTCAATCACTTCTACTTATAAAATTAGACAAGTAATGCACCTGCATAAACCTAATTTGCACTAGATAGACCATTTCAAACTTCCCATGAGCTTCTACTTTAGGTTTTACATCAACTTCATCTGATAAGGCAAATAAGTAAAGACACTTGGAAAACCTGATTTACACCACCAAGACCAAATCGGGTTTATCAAGTGACTTGAATTATGAAAATTTCAAATGTAAAGTCATTTGGGAAACCTAAAATGCACTACTGTAGGTGAAGTAATTACTCTTGACAAAAATGAAATACACTTGGAAAAGCAGAATGAGGGAAACACCTAGCTTTTTCATGAGAAAGGTCTGGTAGAGAACATTTTGCACAAGGCAGTAGAGGGATGATCTACACAAAACATGGAATGGATGACTTTTGTAAAGAAAAATGAGGGGGTGCCTAATTTTCACTTTCAAGACCAAAAATTGGTCAACAACATGGAGATCCCCATCATGACAAATCTAGAGCAGTCTCTACAAGAACAAGGATCGAATCAGGTACCAAACTAGCCGGATGCTACAATGGTCATCAATGAGTAAGAAGAGTGTTATGCATCCAATCAACAGACCAAATCCAATCAAACTCACATCCTAGTGGCAAAAAATACAAGATTCAAAATAAAGAATATGGGTGATAAATAAGGAGCATTCAAGGAACCTCTTGTTACCACTCCTTCATTGTCTAAGCCTAATGAACCTGTTGTCACTCCAAAGGTCTCGACACCTCCACAAAGCTCATAGATTTAACAAATAGTAGTAGTGGCTCCCAAAGCACAAGCAAAGGTTAGTAATAGACTAATCAACATTATTGAACAAATAAATAAATCCAACATGAGCATACCAATATGGGACATGCTTTCCATGCTCAGTCAAGTGGATATCCTTCATGAAGGTTTATCCAAGATATGTGTTACAATAGCTACAAGTAAATAACCAAGCAAATAAGCTGAGGTCCTCACTAATGTAGCCAAGGGTCCTTTGGGAGAAGGATCAAGTAATGTGGTCAAACCTCCTCCATTCTACATTTCATTAATCATTGGTGATTCCTTGGTACATAATTTCTTGGTAGATAATGGAGCTAGCACTTCAATAATGCCAATGTCTATAGCTGATCAACTGAACCTCAAATATGAGTCGTATACCAAGGGAGTTCTGTATCTTGATGATTCTTCCACAAATCCATCTGGTATCATCAAGGATTTGAATATGACCCTACATTCTTGTCCTAATGTTTCAATGGTTCAGGATGTGTTGATCCTTGATGTAACTCCTCATTTTGCACTATGCCTCTCTAGAGAATTCACAACAAAAATTGAGGGTTATCTAGTAGTAGATTGGTCCTACATGGCATTTAGAACAAGGTATGGGACTAAGGTACCAATCAAGGCTGAGCCCATTGAACCCCATCATCCAGATAGCATAAACCTCAATTATACTATCTTTAATGAGGATGAATTTACAATTGGTCATGAACTGAATACTTATCCTGAGGAGATTCTAGACTTGTTATTGGATGAGCTATAGGGGGATAATTAATTTCTCAACCCTTTGGAAGGTTTTGAAGAAAGAGACATGGGTGTCTATCTACTACATGAATAAAATCAACTCATGCCTTCCCTCATTAGACCTAAAGAAGACCTCAATGACATGTGGAAGTTGTTTTTTGATGGTTCAAGGAGAAAAAATGGAGTAGGTGTAGGGGCAATGCTAGTTTCCCCTTCAGATGATAAGTATTTCTCTTCTTATAGGTTCCATTTTAGTTTATCTTCCAAAGTAGTAGAATATGAAGGCCTAATCCATAAACTCCAATGGGCCAGTAAGAGGGGAATCAAGTGATTACAACCAAATGGAGATAGTGAGCTTATAGTGAACTAAGTCAGGGGCTTGAACATTATGAAGAATCCTTTGATGAGGCCCTAAAAAAATAGAGTGTGGGGCCTGATTAAAGATTTTGAATCCTTTAAAATTCAAGCTGTGCCAAGAAACAAGAACTAGCATGCTGATAGGTTGGAAACTGTGGGAGTCCAGTTTGGTATTCCAAGTAAGCTAAAAGAGGCTAAGGTTCAGCCACATGTCAAGGTGGTGGTGAGGCCACCAGTACTAGATAATGAATCCCACTAGCAGGTCTTTGAAAATGATAAAAAAATTGCTTGTTTCTTACAGTAGGAAATAGAGTTCTCCTTCACCAACCAAGGTAAATTTCAACACCAGTATGAAGATCAAATTGTTCAAATAAAATCTAACAAGCTTCTTGAAGGGCTGGTCACCCTTGAAATTATTTTTCATGAGGGATACCATATGATAAAAGACAAGGTAGTGATGTCAACTGATGAGGAGAACTATGAAAGAGTCCTTATTTTCAAGGACAAGCTCCTCAAGTTTGGGAAGGTAAGCAATAAGGTAGAAAGTCATGCTTTCATTAAAATCTGTAAGGAATATTCAAACATGTTTTCTTGGGAATATAGTGACCTTAAAGGTTTTGATCCAAAGTTGGCCCATCATACCATAGAGTTGGATGTTAATGTTAAGCCTGTGAGGCAAAAGCAAAGGCCTATCAACCCCAAAATAGAAGAGCTTGTGATGAAATAGCTAACCAAGTTGATTAAATCCAATATTAATACTTTACCATCAGACACTAATCATGGGTAGCCAATTTGGTGCCTGTAGGCAAGAAGAGTGGGAAAGTTAGGCTATGTGTTGACTTTAGAGATTTAAACAGGGTCTCCTTGAAAGACCATTAACCTCTACCATCCATAGAGAAGCTTCTTCAAATAGTTTCAAGTTTAGAATGTTTTTCTCTTTTGGATGGGTACTTAGGATACAACCAATTGTTGGTAAGGGAAGAAGATCAATACAAGACTACCTTCACCACCAAATGGGTCATGTATGTGTACCAAAAGATACCTTTTGGCTTATCAAATATTGGGGCCACTTTTCAAAGAGTAATGGACATGGCTTCCCAAGGGCTATTGAATCAAATGGCACTGGTATACTTGGATGACATCATAGTTTTCTCCAAGGATGCCAACAAACACATCGACCACCTAAGATTGATCTTTGAGAGATGTAGAGAGTATGGGATCTCTTTGAATCCCAAGAAGTGTGTGTTTGTTGTTCATGTGGGAAAACTCTTGGGACACATTTCTCAAAACAAAGATTAGCTTTTGATCCTAATAGAATAAGTTCCATCTTGGCCTTATCCTTACCCAAGCATAAGAAGGGAATCCAAAGTTTCCTTGGGAAAATAAAGTTTGTGAGAAGGTTTATACCTAGTTTTGAAAACTTGGTCAAGCCCATCACTGCTAAGCTGAAGAATAACCAAGTGTTCACTTGGTCAAATAAAGGTAACTCAACATTTGAGGCTATCAAGAAAGCCATTGCCCAAGCACCCATACTCATGAATCCTGATTTCTCAAAAGATTTAATATTGTATGATTTTGCCAATATTGATAATATATCATCTATGTTGATGCAAAATAATGGTGAAGAACTTGAGCAACCAATAGCATTTTTTAATCAGTAGCTTGAGGGGTATGAGGTGAGGTATACTTTTGTATAAAATATGGTCCTTGAAGCAATAAGAATCCTTAAAAAATTTAGGCTAATGATCTCTAATAGTAAAATCTATCTTATGGTGTCTCATCCTCGAGTGAGAGACTTCCTTCTTAACAAAGACTTGAATGAAAAGAGAGCTGGTTGGATTACCAAGGTCATGGAGTATGACATGGAGATCAAGGTCACAAAGCTATTAAGAGGTAAAGGCTTGTGTGAGCATATGTTTTATGGTCTTTATGAAGACAAAGAGGTCATCTTGGTAACACAAGATAACCCACAAATAGATGCACCTCCACCTCATACTAGTTGGCTCCAAGATATGACATGTTTTTTGATAACAGGTGAGTGCCCTCAGGGTATGGATAGGGAAAAAAGAAGGTATTTTACACTTTAATCCATACCTTATGCATTGGTTGATGGGGTTTTATTCAGAAAGGACCTCAATAGAGTGCTCTTAAGGTGCATAGAAAATGACCAAGTGAGCAAGCTTTTGGAGCAATTCCATGATGGACTTGTAGGAGGTTATTTTTCACCTAGAACCATAGTAGCAAAGAGAATGAGGGCTGGTTATTACTGGCTCAACCTCTTCAAAGATGCATATGCATGGGTAAGAAAGTGTCAAAAGTGAGATTTCTTGGTGGGTAAGCAAAGATTAGCAGCACTCCCTCTCAACCCAATTCAAGTAGAGCAACCCTTCATGCAATGGGGGCTAGAATTCATAGGAATGATCAATCTTACATCAAGTACAGGACATAAATGGGTGCTTACTACAACCAACTACTTCACCAAGTGGGTGAAAGCCATTGTGTTGAAAGAAGCTAATGAAGGTGTAGTCTTAGACTTCTATGACAATATTGTGACCAGGTTCGGTGTTCTATCCACTATCATCTCTGATAATGCATTGGCATTCCTTGGTCTAAAAACAAGTGAATGGGCTCTCAAGATGGGCATCTACCTTAGCACCTCTTCCAATTATTATCCTCAAGGAAATGGACTAGCTGAGTACACAAATAAGAATTTGCTAAGAATCATTAGGAGAACTATGGAAGAGAATTAGAGGGCATGGCACACCAAACTAAAGATAGATTTATGGGCTAACGGGGTGACTCCTAAAGCTACCATTGTAAATTCTCCATATGTCTTAGTATATGAAAGGGAGGCCAGGTTGCCCATTTCTCTGGAGTTGTCTGCATTAGAACTAACCCATCCACTAGAGTTAATGGAAGATGAGTGAATGAATGTGAGACTGGTAGAACTCATGGAGCTTGAAGAAACAAGAAACCTTGCAATGAAATCACTAGAATCACATCAAGCTCAAGTCAAGAAATCCTTTGACAAGAGATCCATAGCAAGGGACTTTAAGGAAGAAGACTTAGTCCTCAAGTGGGATTTAAATAAGGCCAAGCCAGGTAACCATACCAAATGTGATAGCTTGTGGAGTGGTCCTTATTTTATTCACAAATGCAAATGACATAATGCTTTTCAATTAGTCTAGCTAGATGGAGAGGTACTACCCATCCCAATCCATGGGATTCATCTAAAGCCTTATTATTAGAAAAGTTTATAGCCATTGTATATATTGTGCATTCTATATAATTTTTCTTGTTTTCTCCTAAGTTCCTTGTGCACATATTTTTAGTTGTGTGTTTCCCTTCCCTAAGTACCTTGGGCACAGTGTTTGTTTTGTTCTTGTTGTCCTTGTTGCTTCAAGATGAAGTTGAAAAAAGGGTTAGCCTTGTATCCAATTTTAGACTAGCTCAATTGTAGAGGCTAATGACTCATGCCCAATGGACTAGGAAAGACAAGTGGTCTAGGTTCTCAAGCATAACAGGCATGTTTCCCTGTGACTCACCAGAAATGTTGGCCATTTTTGGCCTACAGACTAAAGCTCTTGAATTTTTTTGAAGGGCACTTCCAAAGGGAAAATGGTTCTTTTCAAAGTTTTGAAATATACCTTTTCTTAGGGAAAAGGGGACCCTTTTTAATTTTTTCAAAGGACTATTTCAAAGAGGCTGAAAGCATTTTCAAATTCCAATGATCCATTTAAAGTAATTCAAAAGGTATTTTTCATTTGCAATGGACCTTTTCAACTTTTCAAAAAGGTACTTTTCCTTCACAAAGGGCCAAAACATTTTTTTTGAAAGATCATTTTCATAAAGTTGGTGCGGTCTTTTCAAATTTATGAAGGGGTCTTCTTTCTAAAAGGTCCAAATAGATAAGCCAAAGGGTGATTTTCAATTCTTTCGAAGGGTGTTTTTCATTTCTTTCAAAGGGCTTTTTCAAAATTCCAAAGGATAAAAAATGGGGTTACTTTCAAGAAATTCAAAGGGTACCTCCCTTTCAACAAGGGGTATTTTCATAAATTTTGAAGACATGAATTCCTTCAGACAAATTATCTACAAGAATGGTCTAAGCAAATTTTCCAAAGAAAATAGCCGAAATGAGTTGTCTGAAAGAATTGATGATGGGGCCACAAATGTTAAAATCTAAACCCCTAAAAATAGTTGTTGGCATTTAAGAAGATCAAAAGAAGCTATGTAATCTATAGACTTATATCGACATAAATGGATATAAGAAAACTAATGTCCTTAGATTGGTTTTCCATCTATAGAAAATATTTGGCCCAGGTTTCAAAGTAGGAGATAATGTATACAATTAACGGAGAGGGTCTCATCTTTTGACATGGTCATCATCTCTGAAAAATAGTCGCTCAATTCAAAAGCAACATGACTTAGTCCAAATTCAAAGTTATGGGGATTTTGTCCTTATACATGTAAGACAAGTGAAAGATGAAGATTAGGTGATTAAAAAGAGTAGCTCAATAATTAAATATGTTTTTGGACTTTTCCTTTTTAGTAGATCATGACATCGTCATCCTCAACAAGTTCTTAGCTTCTAGTGTGTTTCTCAACCAATGAGAGGGATTGAATACTATTGGAGCTAATGGTGGTTAATTTTTTGAAGAATGATTAGTTCCAATTAACACGAATGTGGGTGAGAATTCATGGAGGGTGGTTGGATCTCATTTATTGAATTATGTTTGCTTGCCTCTTCTCTTTTTCTTCTTCCCTTTTTTCATATATCTCTTTTGGCTCCCCATAAAAAATATATCCTCATTTGACAAAGAGAAACCCTATCAAAATTTGTAATAAATACCTTTTGAAGAAATAAAGATCAATTTTTACCTATCTCTTGCCTAAAAACTATGTTTAGCAAGCTTGTGCATGATGGCCTTGTGAAGAAGTGTTCTTCCATGTCCATTGTCTTTCTTTCTTGCCTATTTTTAGGTGTATTCAAGTTAGTTATACGTCTACAATTAAGGTCTTTCTACCATTAAGGGATGCTTGGTGTGGATTTTAAAATTCCTCTTTGCTTCATTTATGGTTTTGTGAGCCTAGTTTATGAAACACTTATGCAAATTAACTGGTTTGGTCAGTTGTGTAAGCAAGAATTATCTTATGCTAAATTAGTATTTATTTCATGCTTATGTGGATCAATCTCTATTTGGTGCATCACCTCCCTTAGCTCAGATTTCCTTTTTATGTTATCCCCCTATCCCTTTTCCTTAGTTAGAAGTAGATTTTAGCATAGGAAATAAGAGCTAAAGTGAAACATTTGAAGAACTAACCTCATAAAAAGCCTAGAGGTTCAACCTCACTATAGGATACCCATAACCTGAGGTTGTCCCAATGCTTGTAACTAGGAGTGAGAGAGGCTAAGAAACTCTCCCACGAGGGTGCAATTCTATGCTACAACACTACCTTAGGTCCTCCTTTGGACCATTTAACCCTTTGACCCTCGATGAACCTAACCTACAGTTAGTTCAACTCAACTGGGTCAACCTAACATTTTAACCCTTTTTATTCTTTGGCACTCGACAATCGATGGTCAGGTTGATTGCCAATGATCACCCTAACCGTTGATGGTTAGGTTGCATCACCCCAACTAAAATCATGCAAACTACCCAACATGCTTTTCTAAAAATGGCCCGTCTAATTCTAGTTACGAGTCATTGCATGGATGAGTTAATTTTGGAAAGCATAATTTACATGTTGTTGTAACTCTCTCACCTTGCCAATAAGAGACAAGAGCAAAGAGATGAAAATAGATCTGTAAACATCTAAAAATATCTATGAATCTATAATTATTATTAAGAGCTTGTGCATGGAGGAGTTTATTTCTTGCAGGTCAATCGCCATTAGCAATCTAGTAATCATATCAAGGAGTCAATTTGTTGTCATCTCTCCACCAAGCCTTTAGGTACCATTACTCTATTGGAATCGAGATAGATTCCTATTATAGCTTGGAATTTCACCCCTGTGGGAGTGGTTTTTAGGCTCTCCCACTTCTGGATATAAGCATGGGAACAACCTCAGGATGTGGGTTTCTTATAGTGAGGTTGAGCCTCTAGGATTTTTAAAGAGGCTAGTTCATATTTTGTGGATCACTTAAACTACCGCTAAAATGAAACTTTCACAAGAAAAGGGATAGAAAAAGGGAAAAGGGATCTTAATAAGGATAATAGATGATGCACCAAATTTAAATGGGCACTCATCTACACTCAAACCCACACTAGATCAGTCATGAGGTGACTTAGGCTTACATGATCCTAGGATCAAGCTAACACATGATGGAAGAGGTTCAGGGAGAACACTAGACCTAACCTACAAAACTTGAAAAGACTTAAAAGAGGCAAGTAATAGGCTAATGGATTAGGAATACGTGCATTCACAAATCCACCAAGAAACAAACATACTAAATCACTAATTTAAGACATGAGATGGGAAAAGAAATCAAGTCTCATCACATTCAAGAGGTAGTTCTTACAATATCTTGGTAGGGTTGAGCCTAACTAAGGGAACACTCTTTTTCAAACATCTCAATGGGCATCCATCTCCCAACGAGATGAAAAAAAGTGTATAAAACTGGGAACCCTTTCAAATGAAAAATCACTAGATATATATAGAGAAGGAAGAGAGAGAGAGAGGTCATGTGGGAGGAGAGAATAAAGCATTAGTTACTACAAATGTCTTCCTTTACCATGAAATGCACCATTTCATATCACTCCAAGCTTCTCGAGCCACTCCTACATTCAATTTTCCCTTTGTGAGGACCATGCCTCCATGTTTGCAATGTCATGATTAACCTATTCTTGGATGGCCATCTTTATGACTTTAGTTCTTCAATGTCAGAGTGTGATGACCATGATGTTGCATTAATTTCTCATCTACTCATGAAGATGAAAATTGATTATTAAGGAAAACCAATCCAAGACATTGGCTTTCCTATAGTCGATCTATAGAATATATAGCCTCCCTTTAGAAAACTACCTCTACCTTCTTGGACACATCTATGCCATTCATCCACTCTATAGCTTGCCACTTGTCCTTTACTAATTGGCCTTTCTATTTCATCTTGTGACAAGTAGTGGCTTTGTCATCTATTACTTCCATGACTTCTCATGTTATTGGATGGCTTAAGTCAAGCTCCTAAAAAATCTTGATTTACTCCATATGGAGTAACTCAGGTTTTTGAATCTTCTTTACTTATGAATCCTCCCAAGTAAATTACTTGGAGAAGCTTGATTTACTCTTTACAGAGTAACTCAAGTTTCCCAAGCTAATTGACTGTGGACTTTCTCATGTTTAGGTCTTCAGACTTCTCCTAGTTGAAGTCTTCAGACTTCTCTCTTGTGGATTACTTTGGCTTTATTTTCCAAAAACAAATTGTCTGTGAGATTCTTTTCCTGGGGCAAAATCTCTAAAGGAATTCCTTTGGATAAATTATCTGAATGAATTCCTTTGGACTTTTTGTTAAAAGGATTTGTCCTTTTTCTTTTGCTTCAGAAAAAACTTTTTTGAAGGAATTCTTTGCCTTTTTGTCTTTCTTTTTTAGCTTTTTGGACTTCTTCTAGATGAAGACTTGCTCCTTAGAAAACCCAAAAAGCAGCCTCAAAGACCAAAATGGACTTTTGGCACCTCCTTACTTCGGATTTTGCTTAATTGATTACTTATAAAAGGGAGAAGTTGAGCTGCCCCATAAATCCAAAGTTGTCACTGCTGGAAAACCCAAAGTCTTCCCAAATACTTTTTATTCTCTCATTTTGAAATTCCCTCCTCCCATGCTTAGGAAAAATTTGATATGGGGGACAAAAAATAGCCAACAATTTCACCAACAGATCAACCACCTCAATCATCCACTCAATCAACTTCTGGTAAGATAAGTACTTGATTCTCAATATTCATTTACTTTATTTAAATTTTGAAACTAACCTAGGCCTTACCCACCTCTTAGAATCCATCTTTTGGATCTCACTAATTCGTAATTTATCAACCCAAATCTAAACACAGTAACTATCGATGGTTGTCTCAACCACTGATGGTTTGCATAACTGTTGATAGTCACCTCGACCATCAATAGTCACCTTAACCACTAATGGTCATCCCAACTGCTAATGATCACTGTGGCATCAAAAAAGCTAGCAAGTTGATTTCACCTCTCTACACCTAATCAAACATAACTTTCTGTGTTCCTACCTATTCACAGACCCCTTTCTAATTTTTTGAATCATACCCCAACCCTCTAGCACTAGTATTTATTAGTTTATTTCTAATTGAATCATTTATAGCATATTTCTTAGCAAGGTTTCTTGTCTTCAATTTCATTACCTTTTGATTCACTGATGCAAGTACCTTTCTTTTTTGTTTATAAACTTAATTGTTTAAAATGTGTGGATTGACAGACCTAAGGAAGCTCTTGCTTCTAGGGTCTAGATATCACGAGGCAATCCACCTAACTATCTATCTAACAAACAAGTTTTCTTTAGTGATTTCTTATCTATAGGGCATCCTCCCAAGACAAAGAGGAGCTCTTCACAATCTTTTGATTCAATGTGTGCATAATCAATCAAGTTTTTCAACCATATCTATACTTAGTTTCTTCTCTTTCCTTTTTCAATAATAAGCAATAAATTTATTGAAACATTTTGGCACACCTGATGGGACCCTTGTGTCCTTACTTGGGTTCTTGTTTTCTTGCATTCTCTCCTTATTTTTTCTTATTAACGAAATCAAAAGTTTCTTTTGGGCTTAAAATTAAGTGCATACATCAACTGCTTGAAATTTTAGTTCACATAACTTAAAGGCAAAGTAATCTAACGTAGCTTCACTCTTGTTACATGCACTAAACCAAACCACTTTTACCAATTGAACATCAAACAAACTTGAGACAAGGCCCAACTAGAATTTCATCACCTATTAATAACCTTACCCTTTCCTAGCTATCTTACTTTGGATTTCACCACCAAGGGGAGAACCAACTCAGCTCTCTAATTGAGTATAAACTCTATAAATCAATATATATTGGCTAAGCACCTGACACCCTTATCGTTGCAGTGTGTGAAGTGGAGGGGTAGGCCCCAATACTAAGCCACATGTTGATTTCAATATAGATCTCTTTTGAGTGCCTAAACATAACTTGAAACTAACCTTACACTTCCTTTCTAGTACTTGCTCTACAAACCAACTTTTGTCACATAACTTCTTAAGGTATAAGCCAAAAGTGATATTAATTAAAACTCTATGGCTTAACATCTCTCTTAGAGTGTGATTTTATTTCTTTGATCATTTTCGTGTCTTCTCTTTGTTTTAGGAGAGGTTGTTTGTGTTTTCTATCTCCCCTATCTCATATGGTTCTCACTCGCCAACAACAAGAGACCTTACAAAGCAAAACCCATTATCGATCCAACTTAACTCTTCTACCTTTTCATCTATGGACTACATTTCTGAACTAACAAAATCTCCTCACCCTTTTGGAAGTCTTATCTTTCTTCGAGAGGTCACTCAAGGAGATGTAGATTTTGTCACTTTCGTAGACAACAATCTTTTAGCCTTACAACATTATCGCTACAACCACATCTTATTGTATCTCAGCTTTGGCTACATCTGTAGATCTACCTTATGGCATGCCTCTCCACATCATTAGGATCACCTCCATTACCATGGTCATAACCCAACCATTGACTACCCAAGCTTCCTTATCAACCAACAACCCCTTTGAGACCACCATTGAAAACCAACCAATTCAAACTACCGTGACCCTTATACCTTCTACTCTTAACAACCACTCTTCCACCATAGGAGTGCCTACCTCTAACACTACCAGCTTTCCTTTAGTTACCTTTAACCCATCAACCACCACTCTAATTCAAAGCCTTATGGTGTCCATACCCTCTACCTTGCCACCAATCAATACAAGGGTCACCACCCTTCCATCGGTCACCAACCCAATTACCACTACTATCCAACAAGCACCCCTTGGACCAACCTTTGGCTACATCCCTAATCTACAAGGGTATGAATCCACTACCCAAACCCCTACCTATACTTACCCTTATGTTTCTTCCACCCAACCATTGACATCCACTTACCCATATGTGGTAGCCTCCCAACCTTCTACCCATTATTCCTATGTCTCTCAACCACCTCGACAATATGCATCTTATAACCCTTTAGGTGCACAACCCAAAGCAAACTTAATGAAGATGCTTATGGACAAGATGACCACCTTAGAGTCATCCATTTCGAGTACTCACAATACCATGTCCTATAACTAAATTTGTAATGGGCCTATCCATCCATTTGTACCTATCAAGCCATATCCTCCCCAATGGGAACTTCCCATGTTCTCTAAATTTTAATTTCAAAGTGAGGATCCCCAATAGCACCTTAGGGAATTCAAGCATGCTTGTTATCTCATCACATATGATGATGCCCTTTTCCTCCACACCTTCCCCATGTCTCTAGTCGATCTAACATTGGATTGGTATAGTTCCTTACCCAAGCATTCCATCTTCTCCTTTACCCAACTGGCCCAAACCTTCTTAGACAACTTTTCTATCAATACCTCCAAGAAAATTTATATCATCAACCTCTATTCTATCCATTAGTTTGAGGATGAATCCATTGCTGATTTTGTGGCTCATTGGAGGAGCCTTATTAACCAAATTTTCTTTGCCTTACCTCAACCTAAACTCATAGATCTCTTTTCTTGGGCATGTACCAAACATATCTCCTCTACCCTACATGTCCAAAACTTATGAAACTTCGATGAAGATTTTACCATGGTACATAAGTTAGAATACCCAGTGATTGATGAAGGAAAGCTTAAGCTCAAAAATAATAACTCAACCTATAAAACTAATGAGGCTTCTTCCTCCAAGTCAAGGAACCAACACCAATAACAAATAAATCATGAATGCAGTTCTCCTTAAATCTGCTCCTTCACCTTTCACCAACCAATCCAATTCCTCTAGTTTCACAAATAAAAACTTGAAGAACCAAACCCAGAGCAACCAAAAGCAACTCAGTCCACTTGGAGAATCCTATGCTTCCATCTTGGAGAAGTTATTGAAAGCCAATATCATTCAACTTTATCCTATCAAGCCACCTCAACAATTTGACTCCTCTCATCCTGCACCTAGTTGATGCAACAAGAATTATTTGTGTGCCTTCCACCAAGTGATAGGAAATGATGTTTGTAGGTGCAACACCTTCAATAGCCTTGTCCAATCCCTCATTGACAAGAGGGAGCTTACATTAAACAACCACAATGCACCATCAAACTAAGCCCTTGATATATTCAGACAACCCTTCCCAAACCATGCTCCTTCTAAGAAGGAGAGCAATAACATCAAGTGCTCTCTCGATATCCATATAGTTAACATGGTTCTTGACATGATTATTTCTAAAGATCCTATTGATCAACCCATTTATCTCTCACCCTCTTTGGTTACCAAGGTAGTGGAATTACCTTCCCTTCTTTTGAATACCCAAGCTGAGGAAAGACCATCTTCTTCTCTTACACTTGCTGAGGTAGTGGAGCCACCAACCTCCCTTTTAGTTAATAAATAGGAATGACTAACCATCACCGCCTCACCTTCACCTTTAATTACCCAACAAACCAATTCCCCTTTGAAGGTCATTCTGAAGGAGGAAACCCCTATGTTTACTCCTCCCATAGAAGAGAAATCCATCTAATCCTCTCATCCTTTGATTATGGAAGAGGATGAGGTTACCATCCCTATGTCTCCACCCAGGGACCTATCTTTTAGGTCTAGCATACAGGGAATTAAGCCAATGTACAAGCCATTCTCTAGGCTAGTGCAAAAATTGGACTTTATCTCTAACCCTAACATGGATCAAGCCACCTTTTGGTACCAATTAGGCCTCCCTTATATTACCCACTAGAGCCTCCAACCCTTTCTTGGTCAGACCAACTCACCACTTTCATTGACCAACCTCTTATCATATCTACCCAACCAACCAAACCCTCTAACCAACCAACTAAAATCTCCACTAAATCAGCCAACCTTTAACCACTTAATCCAACCAAGACCCATGTAACCAAACCTTCTCATATCATCCTAACTAGATCTGCTAAGTGCCTTGGTATCCTCCCTACACCAAGCCTAAGTCACCCATCTGTGAAAGTGGACCTAATCCCCTCAAGCCCACCAACCAAATACCAAACCAAAGTAACCATAGAGGTAAAACCACATAAAGGCCATAAGTTCTAAATTTTGTTGCCCTTAACCCTTCCCTCCATTTTGGAGCCTCATCCTTCTACCTTGAGTAGAAAGTCAATTTCCTCTACCAAAACCTCACCACCTCTTTTGGTTACGCCTTCGTAGTTGATTTTTTATGCACCTCTTTTCACCATGATAACAATACCTAAGCTACCTACCTTACGATCTTCCACCTCTATCTCATCAACCTCCTCACCTAAACTGAGGCCATCAACCAATCATACCACCCTACTTAAGGCACCTACCACCAGACTTGCTTCTAGACAACCTTCCACCTCAACAACCAAATCCAAGACCACTACACCTTTACCACCTTTAATCGAGTCCTACTAAACCATTCTCCGTAGATTATTATAGAATTCTTGTTTATCCTTACCCCCTATCAGGGCTTTTGACCCTTTATCTTCAAAACTTGCTTGCTACAATGATCATCAAGTTTGTGCTTATCATAAGACACCAAGCCACAATACATAGAATTGAAAAGCTCTCCAAACCATCATCCACTAACTTTATGATGAAGATGATTTGTTAATGGATGAACTTCCTATGGAATCCATACCAATCCAAACATCAATCATACCTACCCAACATTCACCTACTCCACCACTCTCACCTAAGAATGGAAACAAATTTGACCAGTCTACTACCTCAACCTCTCCTTCTATACATACGATCAACATGGTCACTAGATCACAACAAAAGGATAAGGGGAAATAAAAGGTGTCTATTCCTTGGACATATCCATCTTCAACCTCCCAACAAACCTACACCCAACCATCCCCATCTTCGACCAAACCCAAAGTGTCTATCTTAGGTGCCTCCCAATCTAACCCCTCAGAATCTATTAGGAGCAAACAACTTCATTAGACCCTAATGAAGATGAGATTGTATGAGTTAATATCTACATCTTCCCACCACTACCAAGCACTAATAGAATCTCTACAATCCATTGAGGTCTAAACTAAGGACCCCCAACCTTTATCCACCTTTGTCAATGCCTTTCAAATTTCCAACCTTGTTACCTTCAAGGATTCAAAAATAACTTCCATCCACCCCAAGGACCTAGATCCTCCTCTCTTTATCACTGCCTACATCAACCAAACCCATATCAAATGGGTCATGATTGATGGGGGAGCTAGCATAAACATCATCTCCTCTCATGCCTATAACCAACGCAACTTGTTGGATAATGTTATGTCTAAATCCTAGACCATCCTTTGTTCCTTCGATGATACCATGGCAACTACCTTGAGAATTGTCATCCTTCATATATGTGTGGGACCCCGCACACTCCCCAAACTATTCTACATTATAGAGGGTGAATTTTAATACATCTTATTGGGATGACCCTGGATTCACTCTATGGGTTGCATTCCCTCTACCCTCCACAATTGCATTAAGTTTGAGCATGAAGGCCAGGTCATCACCACCCAAGCAATCCCAAGTCCTTTCTCAACATGCAACATGACCTACCACCCTAATGATGTCCTCATACCCCCATTCAGCACACCTTCAATAGTTAAACCCCAATAGTTAACCACCAAAGCAGATATCATATCCCCTTCTACCGATGTGGCATTGACTAGCTCCTATATACCTTCACACCAAATTCCTACCATAGATCCTTTAGAATCAATGTTACATCAAATTTCATTGGGGGAGTATCACCTTTTAGTTTTTGATGCTTTCCCTACTCCTCCTGATTATGGGAAACTTACCAACTAGCTAGGATATGACCCTAATGTCAGAACCATCATTCCCTTTGGGCCTTCACGTTGTCAAACCTGCTTTGTCTATGGGGGACTTGACAAACCCCTCAGTATTTTTTCTACCTCTTCTTCACCTAGGCCATTTACCGTTGATTTCTCTTACCTAGACAAACTGAGCTTCGCCAAGATATACCTCCATCGGTGTGCCTAGAAAGAATTTGGTCTTGGGTGATATGAAAATGGCCCACATGAGAAGGCCTCCATTGAGACTAGGAAACCTCATGAGAAACATGGCCTTGGTTTCATCCTACCCAACAAAAAGCAACCCAAAACATCTATCAACACCATTGTTGAGGAAAATACCCCTTCCTCACTGACCTCTCCCCTACGCACGTGTGAGAATGTAAACATCATCTGACTTGGATTTTTTTTGTCAACATGGTTAGTTTAGGACCCCTAACTTATCATAAGGACGGGGCGATCGTAACCATCCCTTTGATCCATCCTGAGATGATAGGAGAAGACTCTCCTAATTTAACACTATCTAGTGTCATGATGATGGTTCTATTCTCACCTACCTTAGTGCCCCAAATTACTCAATCCATAAATCCCTTCCTCTCAAGACCTAAACTATGTTAAAAAAATCCACCATAGATATCAACTTGGGTACTCAGGATAACCCCTGCATTATCAAATTAGGCCAATCATTGACTGTCGAGGAACTTTGAAACTTCCCCTCTTTCCTCCAAGATCGTAGCATAGCATTCACTTGGTCTTATAATGATAGGCTCATAATTGATCCCACTATTGCTACCCATAACATAGTCACTCATCATGATGCCAAACTTATCAAACAAAAGCTCTGACACATGCATCCTCACATAGCCCTTCTCATCAAAGAAGAGCTTCAACATATCCTATCTATCAACTTCATTTAACCTATTGACTAGCACCAATGGGTCTCAAATGTTATGCCTATCACCAAAGCCATAGGGGCACTATGATTTTGTGTGGACTTTCATGACCTCAACCTCACTTTCCCCAAGGATGACTTTCCTCTACCTACCATTGACTAGCTTCTTGATCTTACAACCAGCCATGAGATGTTATCTCTCATGGATGGATTCTTGGGCTAAAATCAGATCTTAATTACTCTTGAAGATCAACACAAAACCACCTTTACCACCCCTTAGGGGAACTTATATTATATATTCATGCCTTTCAAGTAAAAAATGTTGGTGTAACCTACTAGCGTACTATGATCTACATTTTTCATGGCCTTATCTATAAGATCATAGAGGACTATGTGGATGACTTTTTTGACAAATCCAAACTCTGAAAGGATCATTTGGCCATTATTAAGATCATCTTCAAGCAACTTATCCATTATCATGTCCATCTCAACCCAAAGAAGTGCATATTTTGGGTCTTGTTAGGAAACCTTCTGGGTTTTATTGTCTCCCTTCATGGAATAAAAATCAATCCCACCAAAATCAAATAAATCTTAGACATGTTCCCTCAAACCAACTGTTGGCAATTTTTGTCCCACATATAAAGCTCTTGCATGGTTTGATGAAGCAGTGGATCAAAGGCATAGAAATGGATCCAACATTTGTAAATAGAGAGGATCCAAGCAAGGTTTTCTAAGGATCCAGCAACAGTGTTCAAGGGTAAGCCTGCAAGCCAGAAGCTAAGTGTAAAATATTTTATTGAGCTAAGTCTTTACTTGTTCATTATTTTGGGACCTTTTTGGATATGTGTTGAATTCTTTTAGACAAGTTATCTAAGACAAAGTTTTTGAAAGGATATTTCTTTTAGACAAAATTTCTGAAGAAAAAGACAAAGACCTTTTCTTTCGAGAAAATTATCTAGGAAAATTTTCTTGAAGGGTAACTCTTCAATAAAGTGGCCCTTTTTAGAATTCTTGAAGGAATTATTCTACAACAAAGTGTCTTATACAACATTTTTGAAGGGTGTCTCTTGAGGAAGTGGACCTTTCCAAAAGTCTTGAAGACCTTTTCTTTCGAAGAAGTGGTCAAAGTAAATAAATCCAAAGGGTTGTTCTCAAAAAGTTTGAAGGTTGATTCCCTGGAAAAAGAAAAGGGTCCATGAAATTATTCAAGCAAATTGTCTAAAATAAAAAAACCCAAAATAAAAAGGCCCATAGGAAAGTTTCTGAAGGAAATATGATGTTCATGTCAGTGCCAAAGATCAAGCTCATAAAATAGCCATTGGCATTCAAAAGCCATCAAAGGGGTCTCTAGACAAACGTAGAGATGACACATGGTAGAATTTTGGGATCTAAATCCAATGGTGCATAATCAATCTTCAATTGAATATCAACGATGAGTGGAGATCAAAGGGGTCAATGAATCTCAAGGGCAAAAGTGTGCATGACAAGTGTCAAAGACACATTCAACTGGCTAGAGATCGATGACTCACAAGCATCCATACTCAAGCAGATCGATGGACATGCAAAAATTAAAGGGGGCTATCAATTTTAATAGAAAATATATAAGTCCAAAACAATAGTAAGGAGCATGCCAGGTTTTAAATACAAGAGATCAAATTGTGTACACTTGGCAGGAACATGCAGCTACCCATGACATGGCTCTTTCAACTCCAAAAAGGGAGATTTAAATGCATGAAGGGCTATAGGAGATTTATGATGATCTTGGATAGTTCATTTCATGGTCAAGTAGTTGCATGCTCTGAAGGCAAAAAGAGTTCAAGGACATAGTGGTGGTTAAAACCATTTACGACTTCTCTCTCCATTTTCTCATGCAAGCCCCCTCTTCTCTCATCCCCTTCTACTATATATAGAGGCCTTTGAGCCTTAAAAGAGATCCCTTGATTGGTGATAGAATTACTATGTTAAAATTTCCTTTTAACACTCTCTTGAAGTAATACAAGACAACTTTCTAATTTTTGTTGAAGTCTAGTATGCATTATTGGAGTTTAACTTGCTGAATGTATGTTTTTCTCTCATCACTTATGATTTCTCTATGCACCTCACTTTAGTTTTCTTGGTTTCTTATAGGTCATGTGACGTGTTAGCCTTTGGTGATTTTTTGAAGCGTTACAATTTATAGTGTCTCTCCTATAGACCTATTCCTTCCTGCCCTTCAAAGTGCATCCTCCCCTTTGACCTCCACATAACTACTCATGCTTGTGGCTTTTAAATAGGATTAGCTAGTCTATGTCTTGTTTAATTTCAATAGTATTCATTAAGTTTCCAAGTCTTAATGTGGATCACTCTCTATTTGGTGCATCACCTCCCTTAGCTTAGGTTTCCCTTTCATGTTATCTTTTTCTCCTTTTTCTTTGGTCAACAATAGGTTTTAGTGTGTAGGAAAAAGCTAAAGTGAAGAATCTAAGGAGATAGCCTCATTAAAAAGCCTAGAGGTTCAACTTCACTACAAGATAGCCACAGTCTGAGGTTGTTCTAATATTGTAGCTAGGAGTGGGAGAGCCTAAAAAACTCTCCCATAAGGGTACAATTCTGGCCTACAATAGTTTCTAGCACACTCAGTGGGACCAAGGTGAGGAGGATCATTGGTGTGTCTCTCCTCTATCATCTTTTGGAAGTAAGTAATTAGCACTAATGGCAACTCCAAATCAAAGCTTCTAGTTATGAGTAGACCATGTTTGTCTCTTTGTATATTTTAATCACATCTTGCATCTCACTTGACATATGAGACTAATATGAATAGCTATGGTGAATATTCATATAACACCTATCTACCCTATCAAGAACCCTATCACGTGCCATCCATATCAGCACTTAGGCAGACTCTAATAAGCTTTGACATGCATGCTCTAGGATTGTGCTCACAGAGATGTTATGGTCAAGATATCCCTATTCACCAGATCTATTATGTGAGAGTATCATTAGGAAAAATAAAAGCAAAATGGGCACCTATTGAGAGAGCAAATTAGAACAATCTCACTGGTGACATGATGGATATAGGTAGTTACATTCAAAGCATTGAAGATAAGCTGAAATGACTTGAGGAACAATAGGGGTAACCTCACCAACTTTTTGTGCCCACATATACACCATCTCGACCTTCTTATATGCCATCCATTCCTCCTAAAGTGACCATTTAAAGTGCTCTTTTGATTGTTCTAAGTCCTTCATATGTTCCTTAGAACTTTCATTCTTGAAAATATATTCAAAGGAGATATAAAAAATATGAAGAGCTTGTTGTAGGATAGCCTACTACTGAGATCCAAGGATCCTTTCTTCCCCAAGAACCCTTATGAAATCCTTCAAGGTTCCTAGCTAGCACCAAGTGGTAAAGTTATGGAGTGGGCAAAATAAGGTAGATCTGGAATTAAGAGTCTAAGAAAAAGAAGGATATGAACCCCTACAAACTTCCATCATCCCTCTTCAAGAGCCCTCTTCTATTCCTAACCACCTTAAGGAGGAGCTATTTCAAGAGAACATAGCAAAACAAATCAGAGAGTTAGAAGTGAAGACAAGGAAAGAAGAGGAAAAATAGAATCAAAAGATCAAATGAGATCCTCTATCTTTCCCATTTTGGAAATCCATTCAGAGTAGTGGGCAGAAGAACAAAAAGGTGGTGATTCTTGAAGTTAGACAAGAGACCATGCAGCCTCCACTCCTTTCCCCTCAAAAGCCCACAGGCTTTCCTTCATGGAGAGCCATTTATGAGGCAAAGAATCAGGAAGAGGAGGAATCTATTAAACCACTCTTTGAGAAAGAGCCTCTCCTCTGTGAGGAAAACCAAGAAGATGCATCCAAAGAGGCTAAGAAAGAGGATGTCATGAGTGACTACAAGGAAGAAATCACCAGAGTTCCCCCTCTTGGGAAGCAAAAAATCAACTCAGCCTTCTTGAATGAAGGAGAACATATTAAAGACTCTATTGCAATTGTGCATGAAATAGACCACACTATTAAGGATGTAAAGTTATCACTTTATTTTGAGAATGAGGGGGTCAGGGATATCATTTCCTTGGATGAACTACCACATTATAAAAAGGATGAGGAAATGAATGAAATAGTTGATCAAACTGATTAAACTTGTGAAGCATGTAGAGGTCACCAATCAGTCGAAAGACTCATTTAAGGACTTGTTTGAGATCTTGAGAGCCAACTATGATCTTCTCCAAGGCAACTATGGTCTGGTTGCAACCAAAGAGAGCAACCTTGTCAAGAAGATCAAAGGGGATAGAGTGGATAGTATTTCAACTCTGCCACCTCAAGAGTTCATTGTAGATGTAAACTTGTTTTAGGTCTTCAAAATGGGCTATCAGCTCCTTGATGAACTTAAAAAACATGAAATAAAGAACAAGCCTAGTCCTACTAAAGACACCATAGAAATCAAAGAGGTATGACTTGTTAAGCCACCATTGGAGGTTGTAGTTAAGGAGGCATATGAAGAATTTGAGACTATCTAGATTCACATAACTAACCTAGTTAGAGCTACCTGGTTCTCATTGGGCATAATGATGAAGAAGCTGACAGTTGTAATAAACAAGAAGCAGGCATCAAGACCAAGGGTCAAGAAGTTTCATGCCTTATTAAATCCCTTATCTCATGATGTAAGAAAAGTATCAAACTTCCCTTTTGATCTAGGAGGAAAGGCAACACATAGTTTTAGGGTGTATATATTAGATTAGTTTTATTTAAGTTCCTCTAAGTGGTGTTTCAGGCACATTTGTATATTGTCTTTGTTTTGTTCTAGGCTAGTTTCCTTTCAATAAGTGCTTTGGGCACTTTGTTCTGATTTATTCTTTTGGACCTTTGTTTTTATTTCAAGAGAGGTTAGATCAGGATTGGTACTAGGTAAATGTGTTAAACACAAATGGATACTTTGCATCCAATGGATTAGACTCTGACCAATTGGTCTAGGTTCTCTTGCATCGACATGCATGCAACCCCTTTGAGCCGCTAAAGATGTTCGCCATTTTTGGCCCACATATAAAGCTCTTACATGGTTTGATGAAGTAGTGGATCAAAGGCATAGAAATAGATCCAACATTTACAAATAGATAATATCCAAGCAAGTTTTTCTAAGGATCCAACAATAGTGTTTAAGGGTAAGCCTGCAAGCTAGAAGCTAAGTGCAAGATCTTTTATTTAGCTAAGTCATTACGTGTTCATTCTTTTGGGACCTTTTTAGCTAAGTGTTGAATATTTTCAGACAAGTTTTTTGAGACAAAGTTTTTAAAGGGATATTTCTTTCGAACAAAATGTCTGAAGTAAAATACAAAGACCTTTTCTTTCAGGAAAATTGTCTGGGACAATTTTTTTGAAGGGTAACTCTTCAATAAAGTGGCCCTTTTCAAAATTCCCAAAAGAATTCTTCTACAAAAAAGTGTCTTATGTAGTATTTTTGAAGGGTATCTCTTGAGGAAGTGGACCTTTCCAAAAGTCCCTAAGACCTTTTCTTTCAAATAAGTGGCCAAATAAAATAAATCCGAAGGGTCATTCTTGAAAATTCCAAAGTTTGATTCCTTCAAAAAAAAGGTCTGCAAAATTATTCAAGAAAATTTTCTATAAAAAAATCCTAAAAGAAAAAGGCCCGCAGGAAAGTGTCCAAAGGAAAAAAGAAATTTGCGCCAGTGTCGAAGATCAATCTCTTAAAATAGATTTTGGCATTCAAAAGCCGTCAAAGGGGTCTCTAGACAAATGTAGAGATGATGCATGGCAATATTTTGAGAGCTAGATCTGATGGTGCATAATCAATCTATATTGAAGATCAATGATGAGTGGAGGTCAAAGGGGTTAGTGAATCTCAAGGGTGAAAGTGTGCATGACAAGTGTCAAAGACACATTCAATTGGCAGGAGATCGATGAATCACGGGCATCCATGCACAAGTAGATCGATATACATGAAAAAAAATAAGGGGGGTATCAATTTTAATAGAAAATATATAATTCCAAAACAATAGTAATGAGCACGCCAAGTTTTAAATGTAAGAGATCAAATCGTGTACACTTGGTGGCAACATGCAGCTACCCACGACATGGCTCTCTCAGCTCCAAAAATGGAGACTTAAATGTGCAAAGGGCTTGAGGAAATTTATGATGATCTTGGATGGTTCATTTCATGGTCAAGTAGTTGCACACTCTAAAGGCAAAAAGAGTTCAAGGACATAGTGGTGGTTACAGTGATTTATGACCTCTCTCTCTATTTTCTCATGTAAGCCCCCTCTTCTCTCATCCCTTTCTACTATATATAGAGCCCTTTGAGCCTTAAAAGAGATCTTTTGAATGGTGATAGAGTTACTCTGTCAAAATTTCCTTGTAACACTCTCTTGAAGCAAAACAAGACAATTCTCTAATTTTCATTGAATTCAAGTGTGCATTATTGGAGTTTAACTTGCAAAAGTATGTTTTTATCTCATCACCTATGATTTGTCTACACACCTTGCTTTAGTTTTCTTAGTTTCTTGAAGGTCATATGATGTGTTAGCCTTTGGTGCCTTTCTAAAGCATTACAAGTTATAGTGTATCTCTTTCAGACCTATTCCTTCTTGCCCTTCAAAGTGCATCCTCCCCTTTAACCTCTACACAACTACTCCTGCTTGCGACTTTTAAATATGATCAACTAGACTATGTCTTGTTTAAGTTTAGTAGTATTCATTAAGGTTCTCAATCTAAATGTGGATCACTCTCTACTTGGTGCATCACCTCCCTTAGATTACATTTCCCTTTTATGTTATCTTTTTCTCTCTTTTCCTTGGTCAACAATAGGTTTTAGTATGTGGGAACAAACTGAAGTGAAGTATCTAAGGAGCTAGCCTCATTAAAAATCCTAGAGGTTCAACCTCACTAAAAGATACCCATAGCCTAAGGTTGTTTCAATATTATAGCTATGAGTAGGAGAGCCTAAAAAAACTCTCCCATAAGGGTGAAATTCTGGCCTACAACAGGCACTTTCAAAGCAAGGGGCTAAAACACTTTTTTCGAAGAGTCATTTCCATGCCAAAGTGTCTTATGAAACATTTTTGAAGGGTATCTCTTGAGGAAATGGACCTTTCTAAAAGTCTTGAAGACATTTTATTTTGAAGAATTGGCCAAAGACAATAAATCCAAAGGGTCATTCTCAAAAATTTTGAAGTTTGATTCCTTTAAAAAAAAAGGTCCACAAAATTGTTCAAGCAGATTGATTGAAAGAAAAAAGCCTGAAAGAAAAAGGCCCACAAGAAAGTGTCCAAAGGAAACATGACATTCATGCCAGTGTCAAAGATCAAGCTCATAAAATAGCCATTGGCATTTAAAATCCATCAAAGGGGTCTCTAGCCAAATGCAGAGATGACGAGTGGCAACATTTTGAGAGCTAGATCCAATGGCACATAATCAATCTTACATTGAAGATCAACGGTGAGTGGAGTCAAAGGGGTCAGTAAATATCAAGGGTGAAAGTGTGCATGAAAAGTGTCAAAGACACATTCAACTAGTAGGAGATCGATGACTCATGGGCATCCATGCACAAGCAGATCGATAGACATGCAAAAATCAAAGGGGGTATCAATTTTAATAGAAAACATATAAGTCCAAAACAATAGTAAGGAGCACACCAAGTGTTTAATATAAGAGATCAAATTGTTTACACTTGGTGGGAACATGCAGCTATCCATGACATGGCTCTCTCAGTTCCAAAAAGGGAGACTTAAATGCACAAAGGGCTTGAGGAGATTTACGGTGATCTTGGATGGTTCATTTCATAGTCAAGCAATTGTATGCTCTAAAGGCAAAAAGAGTTCAAGGACATAGTGGTGGTTACAGCCATTTTTGACCTCTCTCTCTATTTTCTCACTGAAACCCTCTCTTCTCTCATCCCTTTCTACTATATATAGATGCCTTTGAGCCTTAAAAGAGATCCCTCAACTGGTGATAGAGTTACTCTATCAAAATTTCCTTGTAATACTCTCTTGATGCAATGAGATGAATTTTATGATTTTGATTTGAAGTCGAGCATACATTATTGGAGTTTAACTTAAAAATGTATGTCACTTTTCATCATCAATAGATTCTCTACATATCTTGCTTTAATTGTTTTGGTTCCTTGCAAGTTGTGTGAAGTGCTAGACATTGGTTCCTTGAAGTGTCACAAGTTATAGTGTCTCATAAAAACCTATCTCTTTCTATCCTTCAAATTGTAGGGTTTCCTTTAACCTCCATAAAAAATATGTATGCTTGTGGTCTTGAGATAGGATCAGATTAGTCTGTGTCTTGGTTAAATTCATTAGTAGTCATTAAGGTTTCCAAGCTAAAAGTGGATCATTTCATCTTTGGTGCATCACCATCTTTATCTTAGGTTTCCCTTTCATGTTATCTTTCTCTCCCTTTTCCTTGGTCAATAGTAGGTTTTAGTGTGTGGGAACAATCTGAAGTGAAGCATCTGAGGATCTAGCCTCATTAAAAATCCTAGAGGTTCAACCTCACTTAGGATACCCACAGCCTGAGGTTGTCCCAATGCTTGTAGCTAAGAGTGAGAGATCCTGAGAAACTCTCTCACAAAGGGTGAAATTATACACTACAACACCAACCTTAAACAACTCCAAAGCTTGCAAGGGAAGCTTCAGTGCATTCATCATTTCATTTCCTAGCTTCTGGATCGGTGTCAACCTTTCCACCACCTTCTAAAGAAGGATGTCTCTTTCAAGTGGAATAGCAAATATCAAAAGTCCTTTGATTCACTCAGAAGAGTACCTTTTGTCACCACTTATCCTTACCCATCCCAAGGATGACCAACCTTTCTACCTATATATCTCTACCACCGACCATTCCCTAGGGGCAATGTTGGCTCACCGAGATGAACAACATAGAGATCAAGTCGTCTACTACATTAGTCATATGTTGGTAGAGTATGAGACTCAGTATACTCATACTAAGAAACTTTGCTTAGCTTTAGTCTTCATGGACACCAAGCTTTGCCACTACCTTCTTAACCATAAAACCTATGTCATAACCCACACTGACCCACTAAAGTACATGCACTCCAAACCATGCCAAAACCAAGGTATGGCCAAGTGGCTAATGCTCTTAGTAGAGTTTGACCTTGAGTTCCTTCAATAAAAGTAAATTAAATGGCAAGTCATTTCTAACTAATTGGTTGAGGCACCTTTTGTAGGCAACAAATCTCCTCCTCTTGAGGTTCCTGATGAGTCCATCGTAACCCTCTCTCAAGCGGATTTCACCTATCAATTCACCATGTTCTTTGATGGATCAAAATGTCAATGTGGTGGGGGATCAAGTATCATCCTTATCCCCTTTGATGGTGAACCTCTCCCTTTGACGTTCAAGCTTGATTTTGAATGTACCAACAACAAGGTTGAGTATGAAGCCCTAGTGATCGGCCTTCACACTACCTTAGCCCCAGGAGTCAAAATGATCAATATTTGTGGTGACTCCTAACTTGTGGTCATTAAAGTTAACAGTTCTTACCAGTGTAAGAATGATGTTTTACAATAGTACAAATAACTAGTTGATGAACTCTTAGCATCATTTGAACACTATCGCATCAAGTCAACCCCATAATCTACCAATAATTTCATCGACACCATGGCTTCCCTTGCCTCACGAATACCATCTGCACCTTTAAAATCTAAGATATTTTTCATTATTCATAGGATTATCCAATATTCTTATGTCAAACTAGATTCCCCCACCATTTTCAATTTGGAGGAGACCCAACTTGACCTTTGGTATCAACAAACCTTTGACTACCTTAACCTTGGCATAGTTCCTTTTGAACTCTCTAAGAATGCTTAAAGATCATTTATTTAGAGTACCTCACACTATACCATTATGGGAGGAATTCTTTATAAATGTGTCTTCGATGGCCTTCTCTTTCATTGCCTACACAATCATGAAGCCTCTCACGCTATCAAGGAAATGCATGATGGTATCTGTGGGGCCACCATAGTGGCCTCAATGTAGCTAAGTGCATCCTCTATCTTGGCTATTATTGGGCTAACCTTAACCAAGACTACTATGATTATGTGAAAAAGCATGTTAAATTTCAATAACACACTAATTTGCATCATGCACCTAGCTATAGCCTTCTTGTTTCCATCAATTTTTGGCCCTTTGCACAATGGGGCCAAGACCTCATCAGTGAAATTAATACTCATTCCTTGTAGCGACACCATTCAATCATTACCATGACTGAGAGTTTTACCAAATGGGTAGAGGTTATTCCTCTAGTCTTGACTAAGGTGAAAAAGATTATCAACTTTATCAACCATCATATCATCTACCACTTTGGTGTTCCTCATAAGATTATCATCGACAATGATAAGTCCTTTAAAAATAAGCAAGTTTAGGGTCTATATGATAATTCAACATTAAGTTAAGTTTCTCCTCACCCTATCACCCTCAAGCAAATGGACAAGCGGAAGCCTATAACAAAACTCTTAATAACATGCTAACTAAAATGGTCAATGAATCAAGTTGGGATTGGAATTTGCACATCCCCTTCACCTTGTGGGCATATCATACTAGAATTTGAAACCCTATGGGTGCTACCTCATTTTCTCTTGTATTTTGAGTAGAGGTTGTCTTGCCTCTTGAAGTCCAAATCTGATCTCTTCACATATCTTTGCAAAATCTTGTTTTTGAGAGTGATTATCACCAACATCATTTAGCCCAGCTTGAGCTACTCGATGAGCGTTACCTAGCATCCCTCACCCACCTTCATGTATACCAATAACATATCAAACATGCCTATAAAAAACACCTTAAAGTATGAGAATTCAACATCAAAGATATCATCCTAAAGGAAAATCAACATGTCACCAATATGGAAAAAAGTAAGTGGGGCAAGTTTTCTTTCAATTGGCTTGGACCTTATATCATAACACATAACTTTGGATTAGGATCTTACTGGTTGTCTTCTCTTGAAGGCCATCTAGAGCTTGAGCCCCTCAATGCTTAAGAAGGATCAAGTCCACCTTTTGTCTAACTTAAGCTCATCCCTTGCTATCTACCCACGTTTATCTCCCTCTTTTAAGGGACAA
Organism: Torreya grandis; assembly: GCA_037957365.1. Lineage (NCBI taxonomy): Eukaryota > Viridiplantae > Streptophyta > Pinopsida > Cupressales > Taxaceae > Torreya > Torreya grandis. The sequence goes on along the minus strand of JARHVA010000009.1, from coordinate 9,770,812 downwards.
TCAATTAAAAATAAATCATGTGATTATCTATCATTGAATTATCCTTATCTTCAAAAATAGGTATCATGGCTCTACCCATGGCATGGTTCTCATGGTACTTTTCACACCTTCATAAGATGGATCCCCATGATCATTGTCACCTAAACCTCTTTACACCTAACCAACCTTATTATGCTCTTAGTTTTGTTACCATGAAGGTGAAACACTAATCCAGCTTAAACAAGTCTATGTCAAGCAAAATAAAATCCAAGTAACAAAATTCCTATCACTAGCAATCATAGGTCATTCTTAGAATTTACAAACTACTCCCTTAAAGGACAGTTGTTGAAAATTTATTGAAAATTTCCAAAGCATAAGGTGGACTGCTCCCTCAAAAAGACAACTATCAAAAAGCATTATGCAAAGAACATAAACTTAGACCACTCCCTCGAAGGATGGCTAAGTAAGCATTTGTCAAAATCATAGTAATTTTTTAGAAGCTTCTTGAATCGATCAACTTCTTACATACAAAAATTAGTAGAAGACCCATTATCACAATCAAAACAAAATAATCTTGAAAGCTGCAATTAGCTCTCAAATAACAAGATAAGGTAGAAGCCGTAATCAACTTTTGCAAGTAGACTCTCGCATCGATCAATTTACATAATTTGGCATAGGCTTGTTTACCCTAGTTTTTTAAACACCTACAATAGAGGCATTTCAGTCTTGCAACAGGGTTCCATTTTCACCCATCTCCCCTTTTCCACTATATGCAAGGGATTTATGAGCTTACTTAACATTACATGGTCAAGACACCCTTTTATCCAACTGAGGAACACTAATGCGAAACATTCAAAGGGTTTATGTTCATTAATTCAATGCAGCTTTGGTTTTTCTTATAGTCCTTGTCAACAAAGAAGTACCATGCTCTCTACTGATCCCATCATGACTAGTTGATATTTTCATTATGACGTTCGCCCCTTGATTATATTTTCTATTCTCCCACCTACTATTCATTAAACTATCTCATGTGTTTTATCATAAGCAATAACAACAAAGAACCATAAGCATAACCATAACCATCCACATTACCATGCCATACATGATAATCAAATCCATAAATAATAAAATCATACAAATGTAAATCATACACCAAATGCAAATCATACACCATGAGCATAGGCAATAAAAAAAGATCACATATATAGCTACAATAACATTAGAGCACGAGCATCAATATCCCTAATCATAAACCACATCATGAAACATAAACCAAATCTATCTAATCATCAACATCATCATATTCATCATGTGTACCCATAAATAATACATAAGGTAATGTATAAAGTCTTTTTCTCATATACATCTCACATCATCGACATGCAGGCTAGTATAAAAAACATATACATCAGATAAACAGGCCCTTAGGGCACCACTACCCCATACTCCTCTACCTACACTAGCATCAAGTATTAGTCCCCTTGATCCACCTACCTGACCCATTATAGAGGCCCACTATCTTGGAGTAGCTATAGCTGGACCACCTGCTAAGTTGGCCCTGTGCTCTCCATATCTCAACTCCTGTAGACATCGTAACATCACTATCACCTCATAGTACCTCAACTCCTCAACCATAGATAAGTACTATGTCATCAAAATCATAACAAGTGGTCCTTCTACTGGTGTTGCCACTACTCCTACCCAACAACATCTCTATTAATACTCCCAACAATAGTTATGAAAAGTGACCATTACTTGAATCTAGCAATGCAAAAAAGGACATCACAATCATCATCATGGTCATCAAACATTAGTCCCCTGGAGCCCTCTGGTATAAGGGCCTATACTTAAAGCCACCAGAATGAAACTTGGCATGTACTCGATCCTCTCCATACAACAACTCCATATAATAATCTCACCCCTTGCTCTCAATATATTGGCTCTCCCTGAATGGGTAGTCAAGTAATCTTACGTACATCCTCTAGTAGGATGTTGATCTCTCCCATCGGTAATAAAAATGTGTTCATGGTTAGGTCCTATTATAGCATGGAATTGCACCCTTGTGGGATAGTTTTTTAAGCTCTCTCACTCCCAGCTACAAAATTGGATCAATTTTAGGTTGTGGGTATCCTGTAGTGAGGTTGAACCTCTAAGATTTTTAATGAGGCTAGCTCCTCAGATGCTTCACTCTAGTTATTCCCACAAACTAAAACCTATTGTTGACCAAGGAAAAGGGAGAGAAAGGTAACATAAAAAGGGAAAATTGAACTAAGAAAGTTGATGCACCAAATAAAGAGTGACCCACATAAGCATGAAATAAACACTAATTTAGCATAAGGTAATTCGGCTTACATAACCTCACAACTGGTTAATTTTCATCAGTGTTTCATAAACTAGCTCACTAAGGCATATATGGAGCATAGAGGAATTTCAAAACTCATACCAAGCATCCATTAATGGTGGAAAGAGCTCAATTTTAAACCTACAACTAACCTAAAAATAGGTAAGAAGAAAGGACAAGGGACATGGAAGAACACTTCTTCACAAGGCTATCATGCACAAGCTTGATAAACATGATTTTTAGACAAGAGATAGGTAAAAATAATCTTTATTGCTTCAAAAGGTCTTTCTTACAAATTTTGATAGGGTTCTTCCTTATCAAAATGATGATATCTTCTTTTGAAAAGAATTGAAACATATATAGAAAAGGGGAAGACCCAAAGAGAAGAGGCGAGCAAACAGAAATCAATAAATGAGACCCAACCACCATCCATGAATTCTCACCCATACTTGGGTTAATTAGAACTAATCTTTATCTAATGAAATAACTGCCATTAGCTCCAAAAGTCTTCCAGCCTTCTCATTGGTCAAGAAATGCACTGAAGATAAAACTCGCTTAGGATGATGATGTCATGGTCCACTAAGAAGGAAAAGTCTAGTAACGTCTTAAATGCCCGAGCTATTTTTCTAATTGCTTGATCTTTATCTTTCATCTCCACACCATCCTCCACTTGTATGCTTACATATGAGAACACAATTATTACACCCATAACACTGATTGAGCCATGTTGCTTCTACATTTGTTGGTTGTTGGTCAGAGATGGTGGCCATATTGAAGGATGAAGATTCCCCATTAACTTTACCTACCAACTCTTGCCTTGAAACTCAAACCAGATCTTCCTTATAAATGGAAAACCAATATAAGGACATTGGTTTCCTTGAATTAATCTTATTTATGTTGGTGTGAGTCCATAGGTTGTGCAGCTCCTTCTAGTGTTTTAAATGCTAATGGATACTTGCAAGGGATAAAACTTGACATTTGCAGGCCCATCATCAATTTCTTCAGACTTTCATCTAGAGCATTTTTTCTCAAGCTTTTTCAAGGTACCCTTTGGGTTTGAAAATGAACCTTCCCGAAGGGAAATAGCCCTTTAGGTTTCTTGAAAAAGACTTTCCTAAAGGGCAAGAGACCCTTCAAGCTTTGTTAATAGCACCTCCCAAAGGGTAACATACCCTTCAGAATTTTTACTTGAAACCTTCAAAAATATTGCAATGGTCATCTGGAAAAGTGAACAAACCCTTAAGTAATGGACTTGGGCCTTTCTACTTTCCTTTGTCTATTTCCCCTAGACTATTTTCCTATGTATTTCATTTCCAATATGGAGTCAAGAATTTATTTGGCATTAATTCAGTCAATTTCCCACTGACAAATTGTCTACGAGAATTATTTTAGACCTTATTATTTGGACTTTTTATTGCCTCTCAGACTTTTCTTCTTGGTACACTTACCCTTCGGCTTTATTTTCAAGTGACTCTCTCTAAGGGCACATACCCTTTAGGATTCTGTAAAAATCCCTTGAAATCTTGAAGTGAACCTTCTAGAAGGGCATATACCCTTTGGGATTCTCCTAAAAAGTGCCTTTGGTATTGTGAGTGCCCTTTGGAGGAAGGTAATGACCCTTGGAGAAGACTTGTCCCTTGGAAAACCTAAAGATTATTGTTCAAGACCAAATCGGTCTTGTCCTGGCTTCCCTTTGGAGGAAGGTAATGACCCTTGGAAAATACTTCTCCCTTGGAAAACCTGAAGACTATTGTTCAAGACCAAATCGGTCTTGTCCTAGCTTCTTACTTTGAGGTTCGGAAAGCTGATTCCTTATAAATCAAATTAAATCTTTCAACTTTAAAAACCTAAAGTTGTGAACTTAAGAGAACCCAAAGTCATTCACCCTAGAGAATCTGATCTGCACCGTCTATGAGTAATTTAGCTTTGTAAACCTAGATTAATTTTACTTATAAAATTTTTAAAAGTCAAGCATCGCTAGAAACCCAATTTGCATTGTTCCCTTAGAAACTCAAAGTTTGAATACTTTGTCATTTCCTGCTTGAAAGTCCACCTTCTCACACTTGGGTAAGAATTGGTATGTGGGCCAAAAATGGCCAACATTTATGGCAACTCACAGGGAAGCATGCCTGCTATGCTTGAGAACCCATACCACTTACCTCATCTAACCCATTGGGCATGGATTCACTAATTTCTTTGACAAGGCTAGCCCTATTCAGAAATTCCCCTTAAAGCAACAAGAACAACCAAAATAAAACAAACTATGCCCAAGGCACTTAGGGAAGGGAAACACACAACTGAAAAGGATGTGCATAGGGCACTTAGAGAAAACCATGAAAATCTATTAAATATATACAATGGATGCAAACTCTACTAATAACATGGCTTTAGATGAATTCCATTGACTGGGATGGGTAATACCTCTCCATCTAGTTGGGCCAGTTGGAAAGCATTATGTTGTTTGTATCTGTGGATCAAATAAGGACCACTCCACAAGCTATCAAATTTGGTATGATTTCCTAGCTTCACCTTATTTGAATCTCATTTGAGGACTAGATCCCCTTCTTTGAAGTCCCTTGTTATGGCTATCTTATCAAAAGCTTTTTTGACTTAGGCTTGATGTGACTCTAGTGTCTTCATTGTAAGGTCTCTTGTTTCTTTAAGCTCCATGAGTTCTACCAACCTCACATTCATGGGCTCATCTTCCAGCATCTCCAACTGATGGGCAAGCTCCAATGTAGGCAACTCAAGAGGAATAGTCAACTTGGCCTCCCTTCCATATACTAAAATATATGGAGAATTCCCAATGGCAGCTTTAGGAGTCACCCAGTCAGCTCACAAGGCTATCTTTAGTTTAGTGTGCCATGTCCTTTGGTTCTCTTCCATGGGTCTCCTAATAATTCTTAGCAAATTTTTATTTATGGGATTAGCTAGTCCATTTCCTTGAGGATAATAGTTGGAATAGGTCTTGAGGTAGATGCCCATCTTGAGATCCCATTCACTCATTTTTAGACTAAGAAATACTAGTGCATTATCAGAAATGATAGTAGATGGAACACCAAACCTGGTCACACTGTTGTCATAGAATTCTAAGACTACACTTTCAATAGCTTCTTTCAACATAGTGGCTTCCACCCACCTGGTGAACTAGTCATTTGTAGTAAGCACCCACGTATGCCATATACTTGATGGAGATTTGATCATTCCTATGAAATCTAGCCCCCAATGCATGAAGAGTTGCTCTACCTGAATTAGGTTGAGAAGGAGGGCTGCCAATATTTGTTTACCCATAAAGAGAGCACACTTCTTACACTTTCTCACCCATGCATCAACATCTTTGAAGAGGTTGGGCCAATAACAACTTGCCCTCATTATCTTTGTTGTTATGGTCCTTGGAGCAAAATGGCCTCCCACAGGTCCATCATGGAAATGCTCCTAAAGCTTGGTTACATGGTTACCATCTATGCATCTTAGGAGCACTCCATTGAGGTCCTTTATGAATATAAACTCACCAACTAATGCATAAGGTATGGACTAAAGTTTGAAATACCTTCTCTTTGCTCTATCCATACCTTATGGGCACTCACCTATCATCAAAAAATGTGTTATATCCTGGAGCCAACTAGTGTGAGGTAGGAGTGGATCCATCTGTGAGTTATCTTTTATTACCAAAATAACCTCTTTATTTTTATTGAGGTCATCAACTGTGTGCTCGCACAAACCTTTGCCTCTCACTATCTTAGTGACTTTGATCTCTACATCATGCTCCATGACCTTGGTAATCTAGCCAACCCTCTTTTCATTCAAGTCTTTGTTAAGAAGGAAATATCTCACTCTAGGATGAGACACCATGATATAAATTTTTTTATTGGAGAGCCTATTTACTTGATAAGGTTGTTATTGAGGCTGATATAGAACTTGGTATGGCTTGTTATAAGCTTTCTACCTCTTGATATTGACCACATCATTCCCCAAGGATTAAAACATGTTCTTCAGTTATAAGTAGTTCTTTTGCTTTTGGGAGTCAATAGATCCACTAGTGGAGGCCTTCTCTTGCTTTGGTGAAGGCATATCATCAATAGTTAGAATTGGAAGGATAACATCAAGTAGGGGGACAACTGTAAGAGGTGGTATGATCTCAGGGAAAGGGGGCATTGGGGGTCTAGGATTAATTTTTCCATCATGGACTAGACAATTTTTAGCTTTGATAGCCACCTCATAAGCACCTGGTAAAATGTCCTCTCTCATGGATTGGATCATTACATTTATCTCACTATTTAGAGATTTTAAATAATATAAGGCAAAGTTTGGGGATGGTCTAATAATGGCTGGAATTCTGTCCCAAGCCTTTTGAAATCTTGTATTGAAGTCTTGCATGACTTCATGGGGGGCTCTTTTGATTGTGGTAAGCTGCTCTGCTAGTGACAAATGGTCACTCTTATCTGCAAACCTCTTGCATAAATTTATTCCTAGTTGATCCAATGACTGAATTGAGTTAGGAGATAGGCCTCTATACCAATCTAAATCCTTTCCCTTAAAGGATATAACCAATAGCCTAATATTTATGTTTTCTACTATGACATTATGGATGTTTTAGAAATTGGCTATGTATGTTATGTGTTCAGTAGGAGTTACAGCTTGCTCTCATGTGTAATACAAGATGATTTTGAGGGATGCTACTGGTATAGGGTTATATTGTGGTAAATTCAAAGGACTTTGGCCACTAAAACCCACGAAAGCTCTTTGGGGAATCATGGTAGCAAGAGGGGCTAACAAGGATCTTGTCACGTAGGTATGCCTTATGACTGGTTTAGGAAAGTAGTTTCTTACGTAAGGTTGAGTATGGACGAACCTTAACCTTCTTGTTGAGTTTAAAGGTAATTCAACAAATTCAAAAGGAATATCTATAAAAGTCAATCTTGTAGTCATATTTGGCATGAAAGATGGTTATTGTTTTGCCACCAGATTGTTAAATGTTCATTGGAGTCATCAGATACTAAAAGATGAAAGCTACAACCACTGTAAAACAATCAAACTAGCATCGAACTTGACCAATATTTCTTGAAAAGGTCCCTTTTGAGCATGTCAAAAACTATTGTAGCATGGAATTACACCCTTGTGGGAGATTTTTTTAGGATCTCTCACTCCCAGCTACAAAATTAGAGTAACCTCAAGTTGTGGGTATGTTGTAGTGAGGTTGAACCTCTAGGATTTTTAATGAGGTTAGCTCCTCAAATGCTTTACTTTCGTTGTTCCCACACACTAAAACCTATTGTTGACCAAGGAAAAGGGAGAGAAAGGTAACATAAAAAGGGGAAAATAAACTAAGAAAGGTGTTGCAACAAATAGAGAGTGACCCACATAAGCATGAAATAAACACTAATTCAGCATAAGATAATTCTGCTTACACAACCTCACAATTGGTTAATTTGCATAAGTGTTTCATAAACTAGGCTCACTAAGGCATATATGGAGTAGAGAAGAATTTAAAAATTCACACCAAGCATCCATTAATGGTGGAAAGAGCTCAAGTTTAGACCTGAAACTAACCTAAAAATACTTGAAATAGGTAAGAAGAAATAACAAGGGACATGGAAGAATACTTATTCACAAGGCCATCATGCACAAGCTTGCTAAACACAATTTTATTGCTTCAAAAGGTCTTTCTTAAAAAATTTGACAGGGTTCTTTCTTATCAAAATGAGGATATCTTCTTTTGAAAAGATTCAAGACATATATAGAAAAGGAGAAGATGTTAAGAGAAGAGGCAAGCAAACAAAAATCAATAAATGAGACCCAACCAACCTCCACGTATTATCACCCACACTTGGGTTAATTAGAACTAATCCTTCTCCAATGAAATAACTGCTATTAGCTCCAAAAATATTTCAGCCCTCTCATTGGTCGAGAAATGAACTAGAAGACAAAACTCACTGAGGATAATGATGTCATGATCCATTAAGAAGGAAAAGTCCAAGAATGTCTTAAATGCCTGAGCTATCTTTTCTAATTGCTTGATCTTGATCTTTCATCTCCATGCCATCCTCCACTTCTTTGCTTACGTATGAGGACAAAATTATTACACCCATAAACCTGACTAAGCCATGTTGCTTCTACATTTGTCAACTATTGGTCAGAGATGGTGGCCATATCAAAGGATGAGGATTCCCCATTAACTTCACCTAGCAGCTTTTGCCTTGAAACCTAGACCAGATCTTCCCTATAGATGAAAAACTAATCTAAAGACATTGGTTTTCCCAAATTAATATTATTTATGTCAGTGTGAGTCCATAGGTTACATAGCTCCTTTTGGTCTTTTAAATCCTAACAACTACTTGCAAGGGTTGAAACTTGACGTTTGTGGGCCCATCTTCAATTTCTTTAGACTTTCATTTTGGGCATTTTTTCTCAAGATTTTAAAAGGTACCCTTCGGGTTTGAAAATGAACCTTCTCAAAGGGAAATATCCCTTTGGGTTTCTTGAAAAGGACTTTCCTGAAGGGCAAGAGACCCTTCAAGATTTATTAATGGCACCTCCTGAAGGGTAACATACCCTTCAAAATTTTTGCTTGAAACCTTCAGAAATATTGCAATAGTCCTCTAGAAAAGTGAACAAGCCCTCAAGTAATGGACCCGAGCCTTTCTACTTTCCTTAGTCTATTTTCCCCCAAACTATTTTCCTGTGTATTTCCTTTCCAATATAGAGTCAGGTGTTTATTCAGCATTTGTTCAATCAATTTCCCATGAACAAATTATCCACAAGAATTATTTTAGACCTTATTATTTAGAATTTTTATTGCCTCTTAAACTTTTCTTCTTGGTAAACTTACCCTTCAACTTTCTTGTAAAGCGACTCTCCTAAAGGGAACATACCCGTCGAGATTCTTGTAAACATCCCTTGAAATCTTGAAGTGAACCTTCTCAAAGGGCAGATACCCTTCAGGATTCTCCTGAAAAGTGCCTTTGGTATTGTGAGTTCCCTTCTAAGGAAGGTAATGACCCTTGGAGAAGAGTTGTCCCTTGGAGAACCTAAATAATCTTGTTCAAGACCAAATTGGGCTTGTCCTAGATTTTTACTTTGGGGTTTAGAATGATGATTACTTATAAATCAATTTAAGTCTTTCAACTTTGAAAACCTGAAGTCATGCACTTAAGAGAACTCAAAGTCATTCACCCTGGAGAATGCAATCTGCAATATCCATGATTAATTTGGGTTCATAAACCTAGATTACTTCTACGTATAAAAAATTTAGAATTCAAGCACCATTGGAAACCCAATTTTCACTGTGCCCTTAGAAATCCAAAGTCTGAATATTTTGTTATTTCCTACTTGAAAGTCCACCTTCTCACACTTGGGGGCAAAAATTGGTATGTGGGACAAAAATGGCTAACAGGTCCCATCTCTCAATAAGAGCCATAATCATAGTTGCATTCCATGATAGATGTTGATAATGAACCATGGCACCAACCTCCTCCATGTGCATCTATTCAGCCATAGTCATCCCATCTTGAACCTTAATGAAAGTCCTCAGGACTCAATCCCTCATCTAGATCTAGTCCTGTGCTTGTAAAATAATCATTTTAGCATGCACACTTAGTTTTTTAAATCGAGCTCAATACCAACCTACACCCACCTTATTTAACTTATTCCAAGCTAATAGATTAAGCAAATCTATAACATTACCTCTAGCATTTAATCAAACATCTACCCTTACCCACAAAATTCTCACCACTCTACCTAACAAACTATTTCATAACATCCAACTCACTTAATAATTTCCCTACTTTAACCTATCAAATAACACCTAATGTTATCCAATAAATCATTCCTACTTGACACTTTTTTTCCCAAGCTACCAACCTATCACTTAACACTCCACCTACCTTAAACCTACACTTGACATTTCAATTTATAAACACCAACTTTTAAAAACATTTTAAACTAACCTTCACTAAAATACTCAACCATTGATGGGTAGATGGTTTAGTTAACCCTTTTTCCTCGAGGTTCGACCACTAACGATAAAAATGACTATCGATGATCAGGTTGAACTGTTAATGATCACTGTGTGTGACCATCGATGGTGAAACCCTAATCCTTCCCCACCTCCAAACAATACCAAAAACAATAAAAATAAAGAACTAAACTATTAAAAACTAACTTATGACCCACCCCAACCCAAATCCTCCCCCAATTTCAATATTCATTTGTTAAATTTCCTTAATTTACAAAAAAAAAAAAACCTAGGTCAAAACCCCCAAAAAATCTATCACACCCAATTTCCAAAACAATAACTAACATACCCAAATTTGATTTTAACAAATAACCAAAATCAACTAATCTACAATCTTAATGCACCCCCCACCTCATTTCTTGATCATTGTCAAGGTTGAATCCTATGTCCTATAGCTTGATTGCATCCCCATCTGCCTTGCATGACTGGTCCTAGCTAGATCAACTCAACCAATCCACAATTGACACCTCGACAACACACCCAGTCAAACAATCTCCTAGCTAAATGCCAAAGTACAAAATCACTAACACACGAAAATCTTAGAGTCAAATTATCAAAAGTGAAAATGAAATTTCATTTACACTTTTTATATTTTGGCTCTTTAGGGTTCCCCTTAACCATTGATGGTTAGGGTGACCATCGATGATCGACCTTGGGAACGCCTGATTGTCGACGGTCAGGGTCTCACACTTTCTTGTTTTAGGCACTTATACCTATATACCAAATTTTGGAGATCAACCCAATCTCCCCCATACCAAATTTGAACTTTTTAGAGATTACCCTTCTCTAACCAACCATTAGATCATGTCCACATCAACATTGGCCATTTTTGACCTGAACTATCACATGTTTTGTAATGACCTTGTGTGGTCTTTTTGACCAGACTGACCATTTTTTTCCATGTTGACCATTTGAAATTGCACCACCTTGTGCACACCTAGACCATTTGTGTTTTTCAAGGGAGTACTTTCTACTTTAGATACCTATGAAAACATCGACCTTGTCTAAAAGACTTGATAGATTAACTCGATCAGTTATGACCAACGATATGGCCTAGTTACCCCATCACTAGCTCTTTTAGAATTAACCTTATTTTTACCAACATTGGAAGCCTTAGTTTATGTGTGATCTTGGCTATCACACTTAGTCACATTTTATGTGCATGTTTCCATCTTAAATGCCCAACCATCTTTTGTCACCACCTAGTGCCTTACCATGTACCACTTATCAAACCCTAACTCAATTTTGGTTCCACTAAATCGATTCTTAATTTGAGGGAGAACACCTCCTCCCATACTTGGAGTAACTAGACCTTCGACCAACACTCCATTTTTATTTTGCATCTTGTTAATTCAAAGTTGTATATCAAAAGGAGGAAAAATGTAGACATCAACCCCTTAGACTACCTTAGGTCCCCCTTTAGACCATTTAACCCTTCAACCCTTGACAACCTAACCCATAGTCAGTTTAACTTACCTAGTTCAACCTAACCTTTTAACCCTTTTTTTCTCTACCACTCGACCATCAACGATCAGGCTAACCACTAACGATCAGGCTGATCATCAATGATCACCCTGACTGTCAATGGTAAGGTTACACCACCCTAACTAAAATGATGTATACTACCCACCTTGCTTTTCTAAAAATAGCTCATCTAATTTCAGTTATGAGCCATTGTATGAATGAGTTAATTTTGGAAAGCCCAACTCATGTGTTGTTTCAACTCTTTCACATTGCCTATAAGAGAGAGGAGAAAAGAGGTGAAAATTAATCTAAAAATATCTAAAAACATTTGCAAATATGTAATTATTATTAAGATCTTGTGCATCTATGAGTTTCTTTCTTACAAGTCAATAACCATTAGCAGTCTAATAATCATATCAGAGACTCAATTTATCATTGCCTCTCCACCAAGCCTTTAGATACCATTACTCTATCAGAATCAAGCTAGATTCCACCAACAGATCAACCACCTCAATCATCCACTCAATCAAATTTTGGTAAGACAAGTACTTGATTCCCAATATTCATTTACTTTATTTCCATTTCAAAACCAACCCAAGCCTTACCCACCTCTTGGAATCCATCTTTTAGATCTCGCCAATTATTAATTTATCAACCCAAATCCAGACACAGTAACCATTGATGGTTGTCTCAACCACTAATGGTTATCTTGACTGCCAATGATCACCTTAACCATTGATGATCATCCCAACCACTGACGGTCACAATGACATCAAGAAAGCTAGCAAACTAATTTCACCTATTTACACCCAATCAAACTTGACTCTCTATGTTCCTTCCTATTCACAGACCCCTTTATAATTTTTTGAAGCATACCCCAACCCTCTAGCACTAGTATTAATAATTTTATTGCTAATTTAATCATTTCTAGCATATTTCTTAACAAGCTTTCTTGTATTCAGTTTTAGTACCTTTTGATTCACTGATGCAAGTACCTTTCTTTTCTATTTATAAACTTAATTGTTTAAAATGTGTGGATTGACAACCCTTAAGGAAGCTATTGCTTCTGGGATCTATCTATCACTAGGCAATCCACCCAACTATTTCTCTAACAAACAAGTTTGCTTTAATCATTTATTATCTACATGTCATCTTCCCAATCCAAAGAGGAGCTCTTCATAATCTTTTGATTCAATGTGCATACAATCAATCAGGTTTTTCAAGCATACCCATACTTAGTTTCATCTCTTTCCTTTTTTAGTAATAAGCAATAAATTTATTGAAATAGAGGTCTCAAAATCATGATTCTTGATCTAGAGAGTATGATGAAATGACTATCTTTCAAGTAGATTTTGCATATACCACTCTAAATTTTGAGTCTCAAATACATTATGTGTCATCAATACAAATACTAGTATTTTTATTTAGTTCATGTTTCAATTCAAATGTGCTAATTAGATTTGGCGGGTTCACTTACTTGCCAAAAGTCAACAATTCATTAACTTTACATGTCTAGTCATCTTATTTGAGATAACTATCACTTCCTCATTGACTGGCCCTTTTGCTTTATTGTCAACTTTTTTCATGTGTACTTTGGTCGTGCCTCTCTCAAATTACACTTATCCAATCCTTGTCTGGCCGAACCTTTAGATTTCTAATTCTACTTTGTATGCTCCAGGCTTGGAGACTCGAGGCCATAGGACCATTGAACCCTTGACTTTGTTTTTATATTTATGAAGTTGTAATTGAATGAAAAGGTGTCAAGTGTCACCTTTTTTGAGCTCAAAAGGTTAGAGCCATTAAATTGTGTTAATCCTTTTAGGGTTCTAGTTGATAAAAATATGCCAAGTGTCAAATGTTCAGAACTACAAAAGCTCAAAACCATTAGATCTTGAGAGCTCAGACCTATTAGTTGATTGAAAATTTTGTAATGTCTTCATGTTTTTAGTTTTATGAATACACACCATGTGGCATGTTTTCAGAGCTAGGAGATAAATCACAGAATTTTCTTGGAAATTTTAAGGCTTTGTGTAACACCGCTTGTCAACACCTAAGAGCTTGGGACTTGTTTAGAAACTTTTAATAAATTTGAAGGCTTTAGGTGATGAAAATATGCCACGTGTTAGAATCTCATGTAATAAAGGTGATGCCTGATCATGGGTGATTAACAAGTCTTTTCCAATAGTATTTTGATCGTGTAGAACATGTAGGAAAACTAGGATGAAAAAATATGTTAGTTCCATTAGTCTATAAATAAAATCATTAATTTTGAAAAGAACTTATGAAAATCTAAGGTTTGAAATAACTCAAAATGATCATTCAAGCTTTGATTTTCATGATTAAATTTTTTTTTAAATTAGAATCATGGAAAAAACTTTAGACTTTACATGAATAAAATCATATTATGGACTTTTAAGGTTTATAGGGCCCAAAAAAGAGGTTTTCAATAATGATGGGTCCTATTTGAAATTTTAAAATAGGGTGTGTGTGTGTGTTAGGGCACAATAAATGATGACCCGTAGGGGAAATAGTCTTGAGTATTTTGAGAACTCAAAATTTTAGTAATTTATTACAACCAAATTTAGCCCTATCTAGATCAAAATAAACAAACCAGACCTTGGATTAAACTCTTACTTCCTTATGCAACATACTAAACCTTTCATTCATTGGACTTGAGGGTGTGATTCTATGAAATTAATTCCTTCTTGTCATGATGGTTTTTACCAAGTCTTGCATAGACACTGTAGGTTTCATTTTGACCTTTTGATTTTGTAACCAAATACTAAGGGAAACATGGGCACTCCTCTACTACCAATCAGGCATCCATAGCCCCAACAAAGATACCTCTGATTCTACTCAAAGTATTTTTCTACTGTCAACTAGGCATCTATAACCCTAGTAGAGATTTCTTGAATTACCCATCTTCTATAATTTTGTTTGAAAACATAGATAAAAGAGGGGTTGGGAACCACCATTGGCTAGGTGTATGTATAAGAAAACTTATTCTTAGTCAATACATCCCTTTCAGTGTGTTTCTAATTCTATGTTTATTGTCTCTCATCCAAATTTTAACATGTAATCAGCCTTTGGGAATGAAAAATATTTATAAAATTTTCATGATTTTATCAAAGTAAATCCCAAAAGTCTAGTATTCTCATTAAATCTAAGTAAAACTCAACTCAGTCATGATACTACCTTTATCCCATACCATCTAGTACAATTAGAATAGATCCTTGCGATGACTAATTATGTTTCCTGGTATGTTATCCCCTTATTTTTAGCATACCCATTTTTTTAGTTCTAACATATGAAATTGATGAGCCTATTCTACAATTTTAAAAAACTAACCTAGAAAACATAACAACTAATCTATTGAAAGTAAAACGTAGAAAGCAAGAAATCTAACCTAGAAAGCAAGAAATCTAATCTACTGAAAGTAAAATGTAGAAAACATGAAATCTAATCTACTCCTAGTCTAAATCCCCACTTACAATTTACTCATATGCATCTCTAGTTAGAGTAGGGAAGTAGTGCTTAAAAAACTGTCCATTGACTGGAAAGGCAAGGTCATTACCTTGAATTTATTTCAATCAGATGGCATCATTATCAAAGATTTCTTAAATCTAATATGGTCCAATCCATAAAGGATTGAACTTATCATGTTGTCTTTTATGTTCACTTTTTTTATCCCATAGGAGCACTAAGTCTAAAATTTTGAATGCCTTGATCTTGGATATCTTGTCAAACCATCACTCGACAATATCTTGATGTTTACCAAAGTTGTGCAGTGCTTCGATTCTTTTGTCCTCCATCTAGACTATGTCTAATAGTCTGGAGTGTACTCTTTCATCTTCTCCCATGTACTCCTACATGAACTAATACATTGGTATCTTGAGAGTGTAATAGGGAATACTAATTGCTGTCCATACACTAGTAAAAAAGGTGAAATCTTGAGGACTTACTTGTGGCAAGTTCTGTCTACCCATAAAGCATATTTCAATAAGAGATGTCATTCTCTTGGTTTGTCTTGTGTTGATTTATTAATAACATCCATAAAATTCTTATTGGTAGACTCATCTACTCTATTTCCTTGTGGGTAGTAGTTTGAAGAGAACATGATTGTGATTTGATTGTCATAGGTCCATTCTATAACTTCAAAATATTGAAAAGTTGGGTCATAGTCACAAACTATAGAACTAGGAGTGTCAAACATGGTCAATATATTTTATTCTAGAAAGTTGATGACATCAATTACTTTGAAATTATTTTTTTCTACAACTTTTTTCCACTTGGTGCAGTAGTAAGTAGCTATCAGGACAAACTTGTGTCCTAATAAAGAGTTTTGGGTTTATAACCCCGATAAAACTAAGACCCCACTAGGCAAAGGGATGTCCTTTAATGATTGGATGTAAAGTCATGACAACATTCACTTCTTTTTTCCCAAATACTTGGCATTCATGGTAGGTTTTGATGTGGCTATGAGCATCCTTGAAGATTGTAGGCCAGTAGTATCCCATATTTAGAATCTTGTGAGCTGTTATGTTTTTTGAAGGATGCCCACTACCAATATTATGATATAGTTTGTTCAAGATATCTACAGCCTCTTCTTTTGAAATCTATATCAGATAGATTCTCTCATAGTTCATTATGTACAAGACTCATTTCTTGATCATATTTTGAGCCAATTTGAGCCTAAGTGTTTGCCTTTGCTCTTTGTTTAGTTCAAGGGGACACATCCCTGTGAGTAAATAATGGATTATCTGGGCATACCATTCACCACTAATTACTTGATTCTCTTTAATTTTCTTAATACGGATACATGGATCAGTCGTTGTTATTAGTTGGATGATCCCTTAACCTCTAACCATCTTTGCTGCTATGATGTCTAAATCAAACTCTTTAAGTTTGGCCTTCCATTTGCATCTTCTTTCACCTAACTCATTATGACCAAGCATGATATTGATGGCTAGATTTAGAACAATGACGTATGTCTTATTTCTTAGAATATAATACCTAAATTTTTTGATAGCTTTAATCAAGACATATATTTGCTTATCTATCATGGAGTATTTTAACTCAACATATTTCAAATTGGTACTCATGAAGGCAGTGATATGTTCATTATATTCTACCTCTTTTGTAAGCACAACAACTACAATATGATTCAAAGCAAAGGAATAGAGATATAAATCCTCACTAAAGTCTGAACTAATGAAAACTAGAGCTTGATCAATGAGAGTCTTGATGTCTTGGAAAGCTTTTTGAGATTTTGTTGTCCATTATATCTTATCATATTTTTTTAGCATGACATTTAATGGTTTGATAATCTCTACAAATATAGAAATGAATTTTTTCACAAAGTTTATCTTTCCAAAGCACTTTAGCTCTTTTTTACTATTGGGAGGTGTCAACATAGAAATAGCTGAAACTCGATTGGGATCAATAGAAATCCTTTCTTTAGTGATGATATGGTCAATAAATTTCCCTTCAATAAATCCAAATATGTTCTTCTTTAGATTAAGTGACACTCCATACCTCTCGAATTGGTCAAACACTTTTTGTAAGTGATCTGCATGATCGACTCTATCTTTTGAATACACTATCAAGTCATCCATGTATATGATAATGTGTTTACCAATAATTCCTTAGAAATAAAAATCTATGACTCTCTGAAAGGTCACTCTTGCATTAATTAGGCTAAATGGCATCATTTTATATGCATAAGTTCCCCACTTGATAGTAAAGGTTTTTTTCATCTTGTCTTGTGCTTCTACCAGCACTTAGTTGTAACTTGAGAATTTACCCAAGAAGGACATCATTTTTGACTCACTTGCCATCTAAATTACCTCATCCAATGAAGGCAATGGATAATTGTCTTTCTCTAGTGATTTGTTTATGTTCCTGAAGTACACATAGAGTCTGATATCTCTGCTTTTCTTCCTAACTGGTACTAAATTATCTACCTAGGTCAAATGCCTAATTGGGAAGATAATCCTAGCATCAAGTAGTTCATGTACTTCTATCTGAATTAGAGGTTCCAAGATTGGATTCACTAGCCTTTGTCTCTACCTAAAAGGCTTATGATCTGAGTTTAAAGGAATAATATGTATGATGACTTTGGGGTCAAAGATTTTTAGATCTTTGTATGTCTAAGTGATCACATCTTTTTACTCTATTAGCAAATTCTTCAATCTTTGTTTCTCAATTTTAGTGTAACTTAGTCCAATGTTCAAAAACTAATGATGTTGGTCAGTTCTTAGATTATCTTTGGTAAAATTTGGCTCAGTTGATCTAGGTTGCTTCTACTTATAGGCCTAATGATCTACATCAAAGGTTCATTTTAAGGAAACCATACCAAAAGCGATGAAATTATACTTTAGTTGTAAGATGTTGTCCTCTCTTATATCTTTAATTTGCATGGGCTCAACATCCTTCTCATCTATTACATGAGATTCAAAGGCTCTAGAATTATTCATGAACTAGATGATATGTTGATCATCCTCAAACACTTGGAAATGGTCCATGATGTCCAAAATAGAGGCAGTTAGAACCAATTCCACAAAGAATTTATGCATATTTAATTCTTGGAGAGGTGCAAGATTGGTAGCGGAGGCTGCTAAAGAATATATTATCTAGTTCAAATCCCTTGGAATGGTCCTAATGTTGAATGCCTCAAAAGATTTGATAAGGTCCCATGATCGGTGTTTGTACTTCTTTAAATAAGTGAGCTTGCACTTATACTTGTCTCTAATCTAGTTAACAACCATCTCTGAATCACCAGAGATTTGTAATTGCCTAAAATTGTACTTTAGTGTAAACTAAAGGCTGAGGATTAGAGTTTCATAGTCAACTCTATTGTTGGTGCATGAGAATTATAATTTATAAGTAGCTAAATACTAGTTTTTATCTAGATTATTCAAGGCCACACCAATTCCCAAACCTTGTTTCAATCTAACTCTGTCAAAGTCAAGACTCCATAGTTGAGAAGGACCTTCAAATTATTGTTCATGTAATGCATGCTCTCATCTAGTAGTAAATTTGTACACACCTACCTGTGAAGATACAAAGTCCACCTTTTCATTCATGGAATTATACTCTATGATCATATGTTTCATATTGGGTTCATCATCTACTTTGTGTATTCCTTTCTAGGGCAGCCACATATATGAGAAGGCGATAGCCATGTATCCATTGAGTATCTTGAACCAATCATGACTTAGCAACAGACCATAAGCCTCTAGAAAATCAATGACCAAGATACAGATGGTCTATCAAACACGTGGTTTAGATGCCATTTGAATATATACATTTGTTAATTCTACGACACATGGGACTGAAGACTTGTCCAATTGAAGGACCATTCTCTTTGACTTGTTAGGAGTCAAACCTAATTTATGGCATGCAAATATTGACATCACATTGGTGGAGGCCCCTGAGTCAACCAAACAATTATGCACATTCTTTCTAAACATTCTGACGATCAACATAAAAAGTGGTACTTATGGATTGTCTTTGTAAACCATTACATTTTCATGTGTATCTCTTGATTTTTGAGTAGAGGGCCTTCCAGTTAGGGCTTTGAGTAGTATCTCTCTTTACTTAATGATCTGGAATAATGTTGACGCTAGAGATTGCACCTGGTGGCATGAAAACAGGTTCCTGTCTTCTCCCCGCAACATGGAAACTCCTCTCTCGCCTATGGGACGGTGAAGCAGGAGAGGAGAGTCTCTAGGTATGGGCTAGTTCCCTCTGATGTATCTTGTTTGTTTTAGTGAGTGCTAAATATATATATATATATATATATATATATATAGCTATATATAAACTTGGGGGGGATGAAAAGGGAAGAAAGTGCAAGAAAACAAATAGCCTACTCTAAGGAGGTGATACACCAAATAAAAGTGACCTTCTTGCACCTACTCTCAGAATCGAACAAGAAATACAGACATACACTCAGACTCAGCAGGGAAACCAGGCTACAAGAAAATGGTAGGGAGGTTCTTATGAAAGCACAGGAACAGAGACTCACCAAGATGCTGTGGAATACAGACTATAAATGACTTCCTCTATGTTCTATATCTCCAAAATGGAACTCTCCTCCTGTCACCTGTAGACAATGGCACCTTATGGATAATTGGCGTGTTGATGCTGGAACTATGAGAGCATTAAAGACAATGACTGGACATAATGTAAACACTCAGACACACACAGGAAAACTCTAACCAAGAAGAGGTAAAAATAGTCTTTATAGATTCAGGTAGAAATTTTAGTAGGGTTGTGCCTTACCAAAATTGCAAAAATATGTTTACAAAATGACAAGTATCAAATATATAAGCAAAGTCCAAGAGGCTCATTTAGTGCACTCTTTTTACAAATAGCTGTTCATGAAAAGAAATAGGCCGCTCAAAATATTAATGAGCCATGTGCTCTGCCTGCTTTGAAATTTGCATTTTTAAATGGCAAAACACGGTTTTGTTTACCCATTAAATGAAAAATGAAGAAACCAATTACAATACTTAGCTGATGCATCCTCTTGTGGTCAATTCGAAGGAACTGTTCCACCTACTAGAGTCACCTCTTCAAATTGGTGTTGCTTGGACTTATTGTTTGCTTATTCTGTGTGCATCCTCTTGTCTTTTGTCGAATTCATCTCCATTTAACTCGTTCGGCCCCCCAGGAATGAACTGTCAGCAGGTTGCTACATTTTGGACTCCTTGGCAATATTTCCTTGGTTGGAAACAAAAATTGACTTATTCTACTGAAATTGAAGCTCAACTGGCTGTCGAGCTTTGAAAACCAATAGATATTCCATTCTCTTGAAATTGATGGCTTTTGGAGCGTCATCGCTTGAGATCTAATGGCTAAACCATTCTAAAAAATTTGACATCCATTGGGACGTCATCGGGTCCTGCTAAAATGTCATCGAGTCCATTGCCACGTCAGTCGAGTCCATGTGGCATCCTCTGCGGCCTTCCCTTTTCCTTTGTTATTGGCGGGTTGCGTGGGACTATTTGGACGGCTGCCGGGCCATGATGTTAAGCCTTTAAATGCACCCAACCCTTTGAAAAGAGATTTTGACTTGGACCAATTGCCTTGAAATGGAGAATGTTGAACCTAAACAACCTGCAATATAACTGGCATGAACAACAAGGAAGGAAGGGGACCAAAATTTTACTTGCAGGCAAAATTGGGTCAACAAATTGGCAACTCCTAGGGGAAGCATGCCTGCTATGCTTAGAGACTAGTTGCCTTGCAATCCATTGGGCATGGAGTCTAATGATAAATTTGAAAACCAACAAGAGCTCTATCAAAACTTAAGACTAGCCACCCAGATCTACCTCCATGAAAAGACAACACACACAAGACTAAGAAAACTACTACTGTGCAACAACACTTAGGGAAAAACAAGAAAGAAAACAAGGGAAAATATGTATAGGGGAACCCAAAAAGATCAGTGGCAATGCTTCAGATGTATCCCATTAACTGGGATACATAGTTCTTCACCATCCAACCTTGAAAGTTGGAACGCATTGTGCTGCTTGCACTGAGTAATCACATAAGGACCACTCCATAGGGCATCAAATTTTTCATGTTTCTCAGGCTTAGCTCGATATTTGTCCCAATTCAGGACAATGTCTCCTTTAGAAAAATCTCTTGACAAAGATTTCTTGTCGAAGTGCCTTTTCACTTGCTGTTGGTGACTTATTAGAGAAGCCATAGCCCGATCCCTCGCCTCTTGGAGCTCCATTAGCTCACACAATCTGACTTCCATGCTGTACCTTCTTCTAATTGTAGCTGATGGGCGAGATCCAATGCTAGCAATTCAAGTGAGATGGGAAGCTTAGCTTCCCTTCCATACATGAGTGTATATGGAGAATTTCTAATTTCTCTCTTTGGAGTAACTCGGTCTGCCCATAGGGCTGTCTTTAGCTTGGTATGCCAGGTTCTCTGATTTTCTTCCACAGTCCTCTTTATAATTCTGATTAGATTTTTATTGGTGGACTTAGCCAGCCCATTCCCCTATGGATAATAATTTGATGAAGTGCTGAGGTATATCCCATACTTCAGTGCCCATTCATTGGTTTTGATTCCCAAAAAAGCCAAGGCGTTATCTGAGATTATGGTGGCTGAGACTCCAAATCTTGTTACTAGATCTTCATAGAACTCCAAGACTGCACTCTCATTTGCCTCCTTCAAAGCGACTGCCTCTACCCACTTGGTGAAATAATCCATGGCAGTCAATACCCACTTATGCCCAACACTAGAGGGAGGATTAATCATCCCTATAAAATCTAGGCCCCATTACATAAATAGTTGCTCAACTTGAATGGGCTATAGAGGCATGGTAGCTAATCACTATTTTCCATCAAAAAGTGCACACTTTTGGCACTTTCTCACCTAGGCATGGGTCTCCTTGAAAAGAGTAGGCCAAAAATAGCCAGCTCTCATTATCTTTGCTGCTGTAGCTTTAAGGGCGAAATGGCCACTAGCTGGCCCATCATGAAACTCAGCCAGTATCCTATCAGCCTGATTGGGGTCAATGCATCTTAGAAGAACCCTAGAGAGATCCTTTCTAAACAATACTTCACCAACCAGGACATAAGGGAGGGACTGGAGCTTAAAATACCTTCTTCTGGCTTTATCAAGACCTGTGGACACTCACCTGTGAGAAGGAAATGCTTCATGTCTAGCGTCCAATCCTTTATGACAGTCGGTTCCTCTGCTATGGCTGCATCCTAGATTAACAAGCTGTCTCTCCTTTCCTATTTTAAGTTTGCAGCCAACTGTTCACATAGGCCTCTTCCCCTCACCAGCTTGGTGATCTTGATGTCTATGTCGTATTCCATCACTTTGGTAATCCACCCTACCCTCTTTTCATTCAAATCTCGATTGGTCAAGAAATCCTTAACACCAAGATGTGGGACCATAAGGTGGATTCTGCTATTAGACAACATATACCTAAATTTCTTCAGGCTCCTCACCACTACCAGGACTTGCTTTTCTACATACGTGTACCTGACTTCAAAATCCTCTAATCCTTGGCTGAAGAAGGTGAGTGGCTGTTCGAGGTCTTTGCCATCTACTTGGGTAAGCATAGCAGATATCACTTCTTCATTGCTAAATGTATAGAGGTTGAAGTCTCTACTAAAGTTAGGGCTGATCAGAGCAGGTGCCTGGGTTAAAGCCTGCTTGACGGCTTCAAAGCTGTCCCTTCTTTGTGCTATCCACTTAAATTCTTCTCCTTTCTTCAACATAGAGGTCAGGGGTTTAACTATCTCAACAAAATTCAGAATGAACCTCTGAATAAAATTTATCCTGCCAAAGAAACTTTGCAAGCATTTCTTGTGCTTTGGTAGGGGCATTTCCAGAATGGAGCAAACTCTCTCAGCGTCAATAGATAAACCCTCCTTGGACACAATGTGACCAAGGAGCTTCCCTTCATGAACAATAAACACGCACTTCTTTGGATTAAGAGAGATGCCAAATTCCTTGCACCTCTCAAAAATCTACCTGAGGTGTTCTATGTGCTGGCTCGCTTCTTTGGAGAATACCGTTATATCATCGAGATATACCAGTACATTGTTATTTATCAAGCCATCAAAAGCCATGTCCATGGCTCATTGGAATGTAGCACCATCATTGGACAGCCTGAATGACATCTTCTTATAGGCAAACGTGCCCCATTTGGTGGTGAAGGTTGTTTTATACTGATCACAGCTTTACACCAGAATATGATTATAACTTGAATAACCATTTAGGAGAGAGAAATGCTCGCTACCAGTCACTTTTTGAAGAATCCGCTCCATGCTTGGAAGGGGATAATGATCTTTTAAAGAGACCTTATAAAGGTCTCTAAAGTCGACACACAACCTGATCTCCCCATTTTTCTTTCTAACAGGAACGAGGTTGGCTAGCCATGAGGAATGTTTGATTGGAAATATAATTTTAGACTCAATCAATTTGGCCAATTCCTTTTGCATGAGGGGTTCAATTATAGGATTGACAGGCCTTTGCTTTTGTGTGACTAGTTTGGCACCTTCCTCTAACTCAATGGTGTGCTAAGCAAGTCTTGGGTCGAAACCCTTCAAGTCACTATAATCCCATGCAAACACATCAGTGAACTCTTGACACAACAGAATGAAAGCTTGCTTTTCTTGAAACATGCAGACCTTGCCAAGTGCCAGCAGCTTGTCCTCGAAGATTTCAACTTTTTCATAATTCTCCTCTTTGGTCGTGATGCATGCTTTGTCATTTCTCAGTTGGTCATCTCCATTGAAAATGCTTTCAAGTGTGACCAGACCTTTAGGGAGTTTATTGTTCTTCAACTAGACGATCTGATCTCCATATTGCTGTTACAACTTTGCCTGGTTGTGTATTGCGAACTCAGCTTCTTCCCAAAGGAAAATAGCTATCTACTAGTCACTGTCGAAAACTTGCCAATCTGCAATGTTATCTGGGATAGAGGGTCAAAATACCACCTTCAAGTGATGTAAACCACGATCTCAACCTATCTCTCTTGAAATATCAAACTGAGCACCAATTGCTGCCAGCTTGTCTGCGTGTTTGTTCTGCTCTCTGGGAATTGAGGCAATGTTGAAGGCAAGGAAATCTTCCATCAGGTCCCAGACCCTATGTTTGTATGACTTGAGCAAGGAGTTCTTGGTTAGATTCAGGTCTCTTACTTGATTCACAATTAGTTCACTATCCCCCAAGACCTGTAACTCCTTGATCCCTCTTTTCCTTGCAAATTCCAGCCCATGGATCAAAGACTCATATTCTGCAACATTGTTGGTGCAAGAGAACTGGAAACGGAAAGCTGAAAAGTAACTTTCCTTGGAAGGGGAAAATAGCATTGCTCCACCACCAATGCCTAGCTTACTTCTAGATCCGTCAAAATATAGTTGCCATAGGCCAAGGTCTGCTTGTTCTACCTTCATCAAATTTGGCATGAAGGCACCCTCTTCGTGCATGCAATAGACTCCAAGGTCTGTCTCCTCTATAAACTTGTATGGATCATGTTCGAAGTTATCATTTCCCCACTCATCCAAGAGTAGGTCTGTGACTCCTTCAAGAGCAGAGGATGGAGCTTGGTTTGTCTGGGACTCTTCTAGGTCGATGATTGTGTAATTGACATTCATTGCCTTGGGAGTTTATGATTCTAGATGGTCATTGTAGAGTGGCTCAAACTCAATTTTTACTTTGGTCCCATACCTGGTTATGAAAACTAGATGTGACCAATTTGCTGCTAGATAGCCACCTATTTTGGATGTGAAGTCCCTGAACAGGCACATTGCAAAAAATAGAGGAACGTCTGCTACTACAATATCATGGGGAATTGAGAAGGTTGGGCAAGCATGCAATGTCAAGTCTAAACCTTTCAAAATCCCAAATATTTTTGTAGGTGTCCCATCTAGCTGCAAGACTCCCTTTTTCATTTCTTCATACTTCAGTCCCATCTTATCAACAATGCACTTGGGCATCACTGAGGTGCTGGCTCCGCTGTCAATTATGCAGTTATGCACCAAGAAGTCCCCAATGATCAAGGATACATAGAAAGGGGGAGTCTTCTCTTCTTTCTTTACCTACTCTGGAGGGGCAGGCTATCCATTTGTCATCAAGACATTATCCATGTTTGCTGGAACAACTTGCTGATCCAGCTTATGCAATTCTTTCTTCAGTATGTCTTTCTATCCCAGAAGAGACAATGAGTCCTATAAAGAGATGTTCACATGCAACTTCTTCATCTAGTCCACTATGTTGACTTGGGGACTACTTCCCTTCACATTTTCTTTTGGGCTGATCCCAATTGAAGCTATAGGCTGAGGCGCTAAAGGTGCAAACGGCTGCTTGGAAATTGGGGCCCTTTGAAATGAGTGTGATGGAGGAGGTGCAGCTACTGCTTGAGTGGTAGCTTGCACCTCTTCCACTGCTCTCCTCTTAAATATTGTATTGGCTACAACACAATCAGCCTGATTGCCTGTGGTGCCCCCATGGTTGATTGCACAAAACTCACCCTCTTGGTAATTCATAAAAGTAGAATCTGGTTGAGCCTGATTGCTACTTATGCTGGGTTGAGCTAGAGCCTCTAAAAATTGGGAAAAAGTAGCAGCCTGATTCTCTGTATTCTAAAAATAATTCACCATCTCATTTGTATACACAGCCTGTTCTTGACCATACCCCATGGTTGAACAGCTAGGCTACTCTTGTACAAGATTATTTTAAACAGGCACTATGGCCTTAGATGATGAAGAGGGACCAGTGTTGTACTTTTGAAAAGGCTTGGTTGTAGTGAGCTGCCCCTAACCCTGATTATAATTCTAGAAAGGGGGTCTAGGGGCTTGACCATAATTCTGGTACCCTTGGTTTGGCCTATTGCCTTGAGCCTGCTACTGCCTTTTAATGGCAACGAGTTCATTGGTCACGGCCTACAACATACTCTTAACCTCCTAAAATTCATTTGACGGGGTGGAAACTAGTTTTTTGATGGTAGGTAGAGGGGCCAGTGTGGGAGCAGGGGCCTAAATTGGAGGTGGCACTTCTGGGAAAATTGGCATGTGGGGTCTAGGGGCTATTTTCCTAGCCTATATTAAATAGTTCTCTGCTACTATGGCAATTTCATAAGCAGCAGGCAATATATGCCCTCCCATAGATTGTATCATGACTGCAATGTCGTTGTTTAATGCTTTTAAGTAGTATAAAAAAGCATAGCTGGGAGTCGGCCTTACCAGGATGGGAATCCTCTGCCAGGTCTTCTGAAACCATGTGTTAAAGTCTTGTATATATTCATGTGGAGCCTTTTGAATGGTCGTTATCTGCTCGGCAAGCAAGAGGTCATCGCTTTTTTCTCCAAAATGGTCTGTTAACTGCATACTGAGCTCATTCCAGGAATGAATTGAATTCACAGACAAGGTCTCGTACTAGTCAAGAGCCTTGCCCTTAAGAGATAGAGCCAACAATCTGACTGTGACATTCTCCTCTGTGATATTATGAATATTGCAAAGGTTAGAAACATTCCTGATGTGCTCAATGACTATAATGGGTCCCAATCCATCGAAAGAAGGTACATTCTTTAGAGCTGCCCATGGAATTGGGTCATACTGTGGGAGGTTTAAGGGGCTCTTTCCACGAAAGGCTGCAAATGGCAAGGCCATAGCTGGGATGGGGCATAACTAAGGCTCTGCTGTAATTTTATCTCTTTTAACAGGTCTAGGAGGATGACTTGTTGGATAAGGATGAGTCTTCCTAAACCTTAATCTTTTAGCAGAATTAAAAGGTAGTTCAACGAATTCAAAAGGAATCCTTTTTGAAGCAGACCTAGTGGTGACTTTAGGCATAGAAAATTTAAGACACTGGTCTTAACATGGAAAATGAAGTTCTTACCATTGGAGTCGCCAGATGCTAAAAAACTTGGAATTACTGTGACAGGACCAACATCAATCTTGATATCTCACCGCATTATCAAACTGGGTCCCACCGAGCATGCCAAAACTGTTGACACTGGAGATTGCACCTGGTGGCAGGAAAATAGGTTCCTGCCTTCTCCCCGCAACATGGAAACTCCTCTCTCACCTATGGGATGGTGGAGTAGGAGAGGAGAGTCTCTAGGGATGGGCTAGTTCCCTCTGATGTATCTTGTTTGTTTCAGCGAGTGCTAAATACAGGTATATATATATATATATATATATATATATATATATATATATATATATATATATATAGCTATATATAAACTTGGGGGGGATGAAAAGGGAAGAAAGTGAAAGAAAACAAATAGCCTACTCTAAGGAGGTGATACACCAAATAAAAGTGACCTTCTCACACCTACTCTCAGAATCGAACAAGAACTACAAACATACACTAAGACTCAGTAGGGAAACCAAGCTACAAGAAAATGGCAGGGAGGTTCTTATGAAAGCACATGAACAGAGACTCACCAAGATGCTATGGAATACATACTGTAAATGACTTCCTCTATTTTGTATCTCCAAAATGGAACTCTCCTCTTGTCACCTGTAGATAATGGTGCCTTATGGATAACTAGCATGTTGATGCTGGAACTGTGAGAGCATTAAAGACAATGACTGGACACAATGCAAACACTCAAAAACACACAAAAAAATCTGACCAAGAAGAGGTAAAAATAGTCTTTATAGATTCAAGTAGAAATTTTAGCAGGGCTGCGCCTTACCAAAATTGCAAAAAGATGTTTACAAAATGACAAGTATCAAATATATAAGCAAAGTCCAAGAGGCTCATTTGGCACTCTTTTTACAAATAGATGTTCATAAAAAGAAACAAGCCACTCAAAATATTAATGAGCTATGTGCTCTGCCTGCTTTGAAATTCACATTTTTAAATGGCAAAATGCAGTTTGTCCACCCATTAAATGAAAAATGAAGAAACCGGTTACAATTCTCAGCTGTTGCATCCTCTTGTGGTCAATTTGAAGGAACTGTTCCACCTACTAGAGTCGCCTCTTCAAATTGGTGCTACTTGGACTTAACTGTTTACTTATTCCGTGTGCATCCTCTTGTCTTTTGTCGAATTTGTCTCTATCTGGCTCGCTCGGCCTCCCAGGAATGAACTGTCGACAGGTTGCTGCGTTTTGGACTCCTCGACAATACTTAGTTCTTCTTTCACTTTGAAAGCAAATAGCTATCTCTTTGAATGCCAACGGCTATTTGGCTCCTTTAAATTTGATAGTCTCACAGCCGTCATCAGGTCCACATGGCAGTCGAGTCCATGTTGGCTGCTTTGTAGCCTTTCCCTTTTCTTTTGTCATTGGCGGGTTGCGTGGACTACTTGGACGGCTGCCAGGTCATGATGTTAAGCCTTTAAACATGCCCAAACCTTTGAAAAGAGATTTTGACTTGGACCAATTGCCTTGAAATGGAGAATGCTGAACCTGAACAACCTGCAATATAACTGACATGAAAAACAAGGGAGGAAGGGGACCAAAATTTTACCTGCAAGCAAAATTGGGTCCTCTATCTCATTCTCATCTTCCTCTAAGAATGGAGAATCATAGGTCTTAAAGACCATTATCATGCTTGGATGTCATAAACCAATAAAGGAAGATGGATCCATCTAATTTATAGAACCTTATTGCCTATCCCTCTCCTATTGAAAGGTCTCGAAGATAGTGTAAAACTAAATGTAATCTAGTTCACCATGTTGCATAGTGCTATGTACTCGACATCGATTTGGAAGGGAGGATCCCATAATATTGATCTCTACCATCCTATTGGATGGTACTTTTTTCTCTTTATTATTCATAGACCTATTGAAAGGTCTATTATACTACTGGAATCTAAAGTTATGATTAGTGTTTCACCCACCAGTGTTCCCCATTAATTTTTTCATGCTTAGAAACTCATTGTTCAGTTTATGCACCATCCACTGAATTGATTCCAATTTTATTTTTATGGTATCATAATTAGTACCCTATGTAGTAGCTGTATTAACTGAGACAAAGGGTTGATTTTGGGTTTCCTGCTTGGATGCAGGCACAACATTGCTCAGAAAGTTGAGATGTTGATTGGGTGGAACATGGGTTAAAGATAATTGATTATACACCTGGGTCTGGTTTTGGGCCACATTGTTATGATTTGCATTTGGAATTACACTAAAACCTATAAAAATAATCCCAAGATCAAGTGGGGCTAAGGATTGCATCTGAAGATTTAGTTGTTTATCAATATGATAGCTCTAGCATAAGCCAAAATTAGCATGTCAATAACAACAAATCTACATAACAAATCAATAGTCATGGGATCTAGAGATTTTTTTTACATCTTGAGAGTCAATGCCTCAGCTAGTTTTTAGGAAATCTCAAGTCTATTGTATATATTTTAAAACCTAGCATTGAAGGCTTAGATTAGATCATTAGGATCTCACCTCATACTAGCAAAATACTGGTAAACGATGCTTGTAATAGTGACTTGGCCAAATTGTGCCAAGAAGGTGTCTTGGCACTTAGTCCAAGATATAATTGATCCTTCTTGGCTATTCAGAAACAATCATATGCCACATCTTGTAATGTGAATGGAAATAGTTTACAAGTCACATTTTCATGGATTACATTCAATATCACTAGAGTAGTTTTGAAGGCCTTAATATGTTCTTCTGTTGTTGTAGCATACCAACAATCAAACACAGTTAGGAGTCAAGTCAAATAGAAATAAAATATAGTAAACTTAAATATACATAACTAATAGTTATCATGTTTGTTAGATTACTATTGCATATATACAAAGAGGGATTATAATTAGCATGCAAAAGGCATTCAAATAAACTATAACTTAAAATTAGAAAGATAACTCATACATAATCAAAGAACTAAAATACTAGAATGGCAACACGTCTTATACAATCCACAGAATTAGATAAGAATCAAAATTTGCACATGAAAACCAAATTAGTAAAACTTCTCAATATTTCTTATTAATTACATTCTATTACAATAAAAACTCAAAATATTAATACATAATAAAATAACAACAATTTAAATCTGAATCCTTAAATTCAATAAACTTATTAAAATTCAAAAAATACTCTCCTTTACTCAAATAAACAAATTACTTAATATATAATAAAAAAATGAAAAATCATCAATTTTAAATTACCCACTTGCACAATTAAATTAAAAAACATAAATTTTCCCTCACCATAACTTGAAATATATATGGCTTGCCCATAAAACCCTTCCTTACCTACTTGGTATGCCCATCTTTTAACTTAGCTTCCTCTTTATTCAAAGCTTTTATAAAAGCTAGCTCATAAAGCTTTTATAAAAGCTAGCTCATAAAGCTTTTTAAATATTTCCTAGCTTTTCTTTTAAATATACTCTCTTTTAAAATAGGCTCTCTTTTTCTAAAAATTGAGCATTAAATAAATCCACATTTAATACACTTTCCCTTTTAAAATAGGCTCCTTTTTAAAAAAGTGACTAGAATCACTTTATTAAACTAGGCTGTATCTCTAAAAACATGAAAAGAGCTTAATAAATGAAACCAGAAAAATAATGGAACGTGGCATGAAAATTATAACATAAAATATTTATTTAATATATTTATGGTAATTTAAAGTTTTTAATAATTTTATTGTTTTATTATATAGTGTTTTATTGTTATAAGATTAGTTAGCAGATACTAATTACTTAAATCTTAATGTAAATTTTCAATAATTTTTTCTTAACAATTTAAGTTAGTGATTTGATTATTACATATACACACGAGTTGTAATATATAAATTAAGGATATGGAAATAAAACCAAATAAATAAATCAAGATAGTCATATTATTATTGCAAACATTTTGAAATAAATAAAAGTTTAAGCTCTAAACACAAGTTAAAAGTAAAGTGTACAGTCCTATGAACTTCCTTCGATCATATCCAAAATTTTTCATAGATTAATTGGATATTTCTAATTTTAATTTTTTACGACAGTGTTTTACAATGTTCTACATTAATATATGCATCTTCTATATTTATATATTTATTGTATTTTTGAACTTCATTTATTAAGTAGACATTATTATTATATTTTACATATATTTTAGATGCTTGATTAAATATAATGCATTTATTTATATTACATTTCTATGAACATCTTTTGTTTTATACCGCTCTAAGGTTATATATTATGTTGAATCATAATTGCTTTATACTCCTAGAGGTTTCATTTTATAGAATGTTTATATATAAAACTTCTTAGTTAGATCTTAAATCCTAGAGCATTCCAATTGCTGGAAATGCTTTATATTTATGTGATCTGTACACTTTCATGTTTAATTTCAATTTATATCATTAAAATTGTAAAATTTAAGATTCTATTTATATTTTTTATAAGATTAATTATGCTCCATTTATTTGTTATTTCGATAAAAAAATCCATAGCCTAGAAAGTTTGACACATACTTACAAGAAGAATAGTAAATTAACATTTTGTCAATACGACTTTTTTATAATTGAACTCTTCAATAAAATATTTGATATTTTTAAAATTTATGTTATTCCACAATTTTAATGATAATCTTAATAATTTAATTTTTTTCTAGTATTTTTTACTAAGTTTGTTTTGGACCCTCTAAAGCACTCATATTTGTACTTTTCAACTTATACTATTAGTACGTTTCATGAGAGTATTTTGTCCACTTTAAAAAGGGACAATTAATAAATCCAAAGTGTTATGTGGAAAAGTATTTTTCGGACCCCACGTTTGCAAGTGCAAGATCGTCGCCTATAAAGTTTTACGTAGACTTTACAACAAGAATATTCAAAGTAGTATTTTATGCAAAAATAGATTTTTTACTGGTTTGTATAAGATTGAATAATGAAAAAATATTTTATTTCATAATTATAACATAAAATAATAATTGTTGAACGTTTATCTTATCATAATTAATCATATTATTATATGTAAGCTTCATAACTATTAATACATTAATAAAGAAGATATTTATATTATGTATATGTATTGGACAACATCTTTTTTTAATGCTTTCCAAACCACTTTTCAATCAATTTAAATTTTTAAAAAGTGATAATTGTATAAATTTGAGAAACTTTCTCTACTAAGGTTTGAATGTTGGTCTTGTGTTGTGTTACCCCGTTTCACCATTTTCATACCACCTCCACGGGTTTCCAAGACTAAGCTTGTATTTGTTTCACTTTATTCTTCGCCCTTTGAGCAGATTATTTTTATTTAAATGGTCCTCAACCAATCTAATGAAACCATTGTTGCTGACACTGGGAAGGGTGGTGCTAAAATGAGCTCTAAAGTTCATCCCAAAAGTTTACAATGAGGTACTTTTACTGATAATCCTCCTCATCCTGATGTTTGTTTACAAGTAGACATTGTTGATAACGTGTATAAATGGTATGAAAATAATTATCTTATTACTTACTATGTTACTCGTATTCCCTTAAAGGACTCCCCCAATACATGGGTTCAACACCATAGGGAACCTTTGACTTTTCAACTTATTGGCATCAATAACCTTACTAAAGGTTTGTTTCTATTCTCCTTTGAGGAGTCCTCTCAAATCCAAACTCTCCTTTCTAAGTCAAGCTACTAGTTAATAAGGAATACTCTCTTGATTTTGTCCCCTTGCACATGCAATTTCAATGAGTCAAAACAAACTTCCCTTAAGTTGCATGTCTAGGTTGAGCTTCTAGGTTTTTGCTACCTCTATGGGCATTCCTTGACAAGATTTTCAAACCCATAGGGTGGGTGCTTTTCCACGAGCTTGATAAATTCTACTTTGCACAGCCTAATAAGTGTGTTTGTGTCGAGGTTCATTTGACAAAGAACTTGCAATAGTCCATTGATATTCAAGTAAGGATGGAATGCTTCTCGCATAAGGTCACCTGCTTCAATAACCTGAACACATGCTTTAGATGTTAGGCGTTTGACCATAGGATTTATGATTGTCCCCTTATGGTTCACTCAAATCCATCTGCCAAGTAGGCACCACTTAAAAATAAAATGGTGGCTCAAAAGATTGATGGTTGGACTGCGGTGGTTAACAAAAAAAACAACTGGTGAAAACAAAAATCCCACCAAGAGGAAAATAAGGATAAAGTTACACCCCCTCATGTTAGTCTACCTTAGTTTCACAATGATCTTGTTGCCTCTCAGAGCCAAGCTTCTCAAGTTAATCATTTACTAATAAGTTCTTCTCATGTTGGGACACCCTCTACAAGCAATCCTAACCCATGGAAATCACGTAATCCACCTCACGATAGTGGAAACTCTCTTCAAGCAGTAAATGGGGCTAAACATCTCCATTTCTCTTGAAGATTTCATTTTGCCAAAACATCAATCATTATTGGGAAGCCATTTTGTAACACTTGCTTCGAAAGAAGATATAGAGGACGGACATGGAGAATTAATCAAGGAGGATTCCTCCAAATGAATTCACTCCCTTATAATGTTTGACGCCTCATAGAGTGCTCAAGAAAATTCTCTATGCGAACCACTTGTCAACAATTGGGTTTTCTAGACTTCATTTATTTAAACAAGAATTTAAGATTTTAGGATTTGTTTTTTTAACTCTTCTTTTAGGAGTATATGGTCTGATACATCTCACTTTCCCGCTTCACATGAAGATGGATGTGGTGGAACCAATATTTTTGTTTCACCAAAACTTACTGATTTAATTGTTGCCTCGGGTGAAGATCTGTCACATCAAGTTATTTGGGTATTACTTGACATTGATTGTCATTTCTTAGGGTTTCTCAATATTTACTACCTGAATGATGGCCCTAATAAAACAACATTATGTACATGGCTTGCCAATAATTTTTCCCTTTCCACCTAGTTGATTTATGGAAAATTCAATATGATTGAAATCCCCAATGACAAATCTTGTGCCCTTTCAATGAATTGGTGTGTGGGAGAATGTGAAGCATGGCATAATTTTAGACATTGATGGGGCTCGATGGACCCACTCCTCTAGTGGCACACATTAAACTAATTTGTCATGTTATACTTGGTCTAATTTTTAGGTTGGCTCTGATAGGGTCCTCAAATGGTTGGACCATATCATGCTTTATGAGCATCACATGTTCTCCTTCTTAGTTTGTGAAAGAAAACCTGTCATAGTCCACGTGAAAATTATCCTTTTTTATCACAATCCTGTCACTTATAGAGTGGAGTGGGGTGACAACCATCTTAAAGCCTCATGCAATCAATTCTTTTTTAACACATCTTTTTTCAACCACAAGGGAATTATCTAGCTCATTGCTAGAGTGTGTAATTTGGCAATGTGTCTACCATACATTGCTAGCTAGATTGAAAGGTGGAATAAAAATGATTGATCACACCACCACCTTCCTCCACCACTATGGCAAGAAGATTGTGAAAATCAAGAAGCAAGTCGACAACATTATCATCAAGGAATACCAAAATGTTTCATCGATGCTTGAATAAAACCATTTTTACTCATCCCTGCAAGCCATGATTGTTTCTCTCAAACACAAGATCAAAATTGTTGATGGTTATGTGGCCAGAGGGACACAAATTAGAGCATGTTTTCAATGGCTTAAGATAGGGGACTATGACTTGAAGGATTTCTTCATGTCTGTCAAAGCTAAACAAGTAAAGGAACAAATCAAATCCATCAAGCTTGTGCATAAGTGACTTACCAATATACCAAAATTCTCCTCGGATTTTGTGGACCATTAAAAATTGATGTTCCAAGAAAAATAATATTTGGTAGAAAGAGCATAGGGTTTACATGAATGTTTGGATGCAATGCCTCAAAAATTAAGCCTTTCAGACAAAAACATTGTGATTCTCCTTTTTCTCTTGATGATTTGTCTGAGGCAGTGTAATGCATGGCCAATGATAAAGCACCAAGGACTGTTGACTTTCCTAGTGAATTCTATAAAACTACTTCACAGTTTTTTGGACGCAACTTGTTGTAAGTTTACAAAGAATCCTTGAAAAATAACCCATTAGGAGATATCATCAACAACGACAATATTAAATTCATCACCAAGTTTGGTGACCCAAAGCTTATTCCCAATTGGTGCCCTATTGCCCTTTTGAATGTTTCTTATAAATTCATTACCAAGGCCCTAGCAAATCATCTCTACCATATTCTACGTACAATGATCAGAGATGAGCAAATGACATTCATAAAAAATATATATATACTTAATAATTTAATTTCAGTTTGGGAAGGAATGGAATGGGCTCAAGCCTCTTGCCAAAGGATCATCTTTCTCAGACTTGATCTTCAAAAATATTATGATTGGATAGAATGGCCCTTTATTCTCACTATGATTAAGGCTCTATGTTTTGGCCAATTATTTCTTTTGACAGTGTAAACTTTTTTTGATGCATCAGCCTGCTTCACCATCAATGGGCACAAGTCCGATAGCTTAGCTTTGTAATATTTACTCCATTCTACGAGATTCCCCTCTATCCCCTACTTTATATGTTTTGGTTGTTAAGGCGTTTGGTTATCTCCTTGCTCACACAATAAATCAAAGACTTATTAGGGGTATTATTCTTCGTGGTCGATCTTCTCAGCTCATCAATGAAAATTTTATGGATAATTCCTTCCTCACTATCGACAACAAGAACCTTCCTTCAAAGAAGCACTTTGATGCCTTGATATTTTTTGCAAAGCCTCACGGTCTAATTTGAAATAGACCAAAACATAGTGTTATAGACAAAACATGATGCCTTTCCCTGAATGGTTTTATCAGTATTCATGGAAGTGGATATAAAAAGGAGAGATATTTAAAGTTATTGGTATTCTTTTTACTTTTGATAGCTCTCCTTTAGATTTGTGGTAGTATGTTATTGATATATTGGAAGAAAAGGTTTCATATTAGATTTTAAAACCTCTCTCTTTAGCCGGTAAATTTCAAGGTTGTACCAAAATCCTTGCAGCCACTGATGTTCAGTACTCCTCTTGTTGGGCCCCCTCCAAAGCCTCAGATGAAAAAATAAAAAAAGTTCTTATAAACTTTCTTATTATTTTATTTATTTCACTTTATTCTTTGCCCTTTGAGCATATTATTTTTATTTAAATGGTCCTCAACCAATCCAATGTAACCATTATTGCCAACACTAGGAAGGATGGTGCCAAAACGAGCTCTAAAATTCAACCAAAGGTTTACAATGAGGTACATATTCTGATAATCCTCCTCATCCTAATGTTTGTTTACAAGTAGATGTTGTTGATAACGTGTATAAATGGTATGCAAATAATTATTTTATTGCTTACTATGTTGCTCGTATTCCCTTAGAGGACTCCCTCAATAGCTAGGTTCAAAGCCATAGGGAACCTTTGAGTTTTCAACTTAATGGTGTCAATAACCTTACTAAAGGTTTTTTTCTATTCTCCTTTGAGGAGCCATCTCAAATCCAAACTCTCCTTTCTATGTCGAGCTACTAGCTAATACAGAATACCCTCTTGATTAAGTCCCCTTGGATCTGCAATTTCAATGTGTCAGTGCAAACATCCCTTAAGGTGCATGTCTAGGTTGAGCTTTTAGGTCTTTTGCTACCTCTATGGGCATTCTTTGACAAGATTTTTAAACCGATAGGGTGGGTGCTTTTCCATGAGCTTGATAAGTTCTAATTTGCACACCCTGATAAGCATGTTTGTGTTGAGGTTCATTTGACAAGGAAATTGAAATAGTCCATTGATATTCAAGTAGGGATGGAATGCTTCTCGCATACGGTCACCTACTTCAATATCCCTAACACATTCTTTATATGTTAAGTCCCTGACCATAGGATTTATGATTGTCCCCTTATAATTCACTCAAATCCATCTGCCAAGCAAGA
The DNA here is from genome assembly GCA_037957365.1 of Torreya grandis. Taxonomy (NCBI): domain Eukaryota; kingdom Viridiplantae; phylum Streptophyta; class Pinopsida; order Cupressales; family Taxaceae; genus Torreya; species Torreya grandis. The sequence goes on along the minus strand of JARHVA010000009.1, from coordinate 9,733,702 downwards.
ACCACCTAAACATAAAAAGGTGACCCAAAAAAATGATTGTTAAACATAGTCACTAAAAAAAAAAAAACCGTCGAAAATAAGAATCCCAAAGTGACCTTTGCCCCTCCCTTACCCCGTCCCCCTCCTCTGTTATCAAACCCCACCAAGAAAAAATAAAAAATAAAGTTACACCCCCTCATGCTAGTTCTCCTTAATTTCAACTAACACTATTTGTACATTTCATGTGAGTCTTTTGTCCACTTTAAAAAGGGACAATTAATAAATCCAAAGGATTATGTGGAAAAGTATTTTTCGGACCCCACATTTGGAAGTGGAAGATCGTTGTCAAGAGTGGCGTAAGTAGCCTATAAAGTTTGACATAGACTTTACAACAGGAATATTCAAATTAGTATTTTATGCAAAAATTGATTTTTTACTCGTGTGTAAGAATGAATGAAAAAAAATATATATATATATATATATTTCATAATAACTAATCATGTCATTAGTTATAATAATATTTAATATTTGTCTAACTTGTTTTTTTGGGTTTTTTGGTTTGTTTTCTTTGTTCATTTGTCATGAGTAGATGCGTTCTATACGTAATTTACTATTTTATCTTTCTCTTTCCATTTTTAAATGTTCGATTCATAGCTCTGATTCAAAAGCATTTTTGGGGATTCATTTAAAATTCCTCATTGTTGTGTTCTTTTGGTGTGTTGTGTTGTTGTTTGGACAGTTTGAGCCGTTGATGAGGTTGTTGGCTATTACATCCCGTCGGTATTATTTGTACGATCGATTAATGCTCTTATAGTTTTTGTTTTTTTTGGCATTTGTGTTTGGGAGATTTGAGCCTCCCGTTTTATGCACAGGTTAGTCCTCATCCCAATCAAAGGTGTGTTTACCCTATCAAATAAAAAATATATTTGCCCAAGTTTTACCTCATCATAACCAATCTCGTATGTAAGATTCATAACTATTAATACACCAATGAAGAGGATATTTACACTATGTATAAGTATTGGACAACATATTTTTTTAATGCATCATTTTTCAAGACCAAATCGGGTTTGTCAAGCCCCTTTACTTATTTCGGGCTTTTGACTGCTCACAACTTATGAAGTAATCAAGTAGTGTTCCTTAGAGAACCCAAAATACACTATCTATGAGTAATTCGGGTTTGTAAACCCAAATTACTTCTGCTTATAAAACATTTACAAGCTAAGTACTGCTGGAAACCTGATTTGCATTGTGCCTTCTAGAAACCCAAATTTGTCACCGCTAGAAAACCCAAAGTCCTCCCAAAGACTTACCATTTTCTTCCCTGAAAGCTCCCTTTTTTCATACTTAGGCAAACTTTGATATGTGGGCCAAAAAATGGCCAATAGGAACCACCTAAACATAAAAAGGTGGCCCAAAATATATTTCAAATTATTTAATTAAAGAATTAAAAAATAACTAATTACTAATTGATTCAGAAAAAGACTAATAAAAATTAGTTAATTATATTTAAAAATAATAATTTTTTTAATTATTATGAGTAATTTTATACATTTTCTAATTTTAAAAAAATTACTAAGAAAAAATATTTTTTTATGAAAATAGTTTCATAAATTATTTTACCATAATAAAAAAAATATTAAATATTTCATTATTGAAACACTTCATTTACTCAATAAAGTATAACAAGCTACAAAATAAGCCCCCTTAAAATATGTACGGCACACTCCATACCAGCCGAAACTTTATAAGATTACTTTAATTATGCTCCATTTATTTGTTATTTCGATAAAAAATCTATAATCTAGAAAGTTTGACACATACTTACAAGAAGAATAGTAAATTAACATTTTGCCAGTACAACTTTTTTATAATTAAACTTTTTAATAAAATATTTGATATTTTTAAAATTTATATTATTCCACAATTTTAATGATAATCTTAATAATTTAATTATATAAGTAATTTTATAATCATTTTTTTATTTAGATTATATTTTAGAGTTCCCTAGTGTAAATTAAAGATCACTTACATAATTTTTTTAAAGGAATCTTATTTCTACATTTCTTTCTCGTTTTATTCATATTTATTCTACAATAAGTAAAAATAGAACAACCTCATGCTAGGGTTGTAAAAATAGAGAAATTTGTAAACATAAGAGGGGATGATTTATTTTAATTTTTGTTCTCATTTGATTTTTTTCGAGTTACATTTACATTTGATACTCTACTTCACATTGTTCTTTTTTAGTGGACCACAAGTCAATTTTAACATTTTTGTAGACGTTAATATCATTATCATTGTCATATCATCAATTCTTTTAGAATTCTTTGATTTTTCCATTTCCATTCTATTTCTCTTAAAAGTGGTTCTCTTTATGTCCATTTCTATTTTCATTTTTTTCTTATTACCATCCTCACCAATTTTTCCATCACTTTTTTTTTAATCCCACAAATTAATTTTAACATTTTCATAAACATTAATATCATTATCATTATTATATCATCATTTTTAAAAAAATCTTTAATTTTTGCATTCCCATTTTATTTCTAGTAAACATGGTTCACTATATATCCCTTTCCACTTTCATTTTTTCCCCTACCAAATTCTCCATTACCTTTTCACAATTCTCCCTTCCCCTTCATAAAATATTTTTTTCTAGTATTTTTTACTAAGTTTGTTTTGGACCCTCTAAAGCACTGATATTTGTACTTTTCAACTTATACTATTTGTACGTTGGCAATTAATAAATCCAAAAGGTTATGTGGAAAAGTATTTTTCGGACCCCACGTTTGCAAGTGGAATATTCTTGTTGTAAAGAGTGGCATACGTAGCCTATAAAGTTTGACGTAGACTTTACAACAAGAATATTCAAAGAAGTATTTTATGGAAAAAAAAATAGATTTTTAACTGGTTTGTATAAGAATGAATAATGAAAAAATATTTTATTTCATAATTATAACGCAAAAAAATAATTGTCCAAAGTTTACCTTATCATAATTAATTATATTATTATATGTAAGATTCATAATTATTAATATATTAATAAAGAAGATATTTATATTATGTATATGTATTGGACAACATTTTTTTTTAATGCTTTCCAAACCGTTTTTCAATCAATTTAAATTTTTAAAAAGTGATAATTGTATAAATTTGAGAAACTTTCTCTGCTAAGATTTGAATGTTGGTCTTGTGTTGTGTTACCCCGTTTCACCATTTTCATGCCACTTTCACGGGTTTCCAAGACTAAGCTTGTATTTATTTCACTTTATTCTTCGCCCTTTGAGCAGATTATTTTTATTTAAATGGTCCTCAACCAATCTAATGAAACCATTGTTGCTGACACTGGGAAGGGTGGTGCTAAAATGAGCTCTAAAGTTCATCCCAAAGGTTTACAATGAGGTACTTTTACTGATAATCCTCCTCATCCTAATGTTTGTATACAAGTAGACATTGTTGATAACGTGTATAAATGGTATGAAAATAATTATCTTATTACTTACTATGTTGCTCGTATTCCCTTAAAGGACTCCCCCAATACATGGGTTCAACACCATAGGGAACCTTTGAGTTTTCAACTTATTGGCGTCAATAACCTTACTAAAGGTTTGTTTCTATTCTCCTTTGAGGAGTCCTCTCAAATCCAAACTCTCCTTTCTAAGTCAAGCTACTAGTTAATAAGGAATACTCTCTTGATTATGTCTCCTTGCACATGCAATTTCAATGAGTCAGAACAAACTTCCCTTAAGTTGCATGTCTAGGTTGAGCTTCTAGGTCTTTTGCTACCTCTATGGGCATTCCTTGACAAGATTTTCAAACCCATAGGGTGGGTGCTTTTCCACGAGCTTGATAAATTCTACTTTGCACACCCTAATAAGTGTGTTTGTGTCGAGGTTCATTTGACAAAGAACTTGCAATAGTCCATTGATATTCAAGGATGGAATGCTTCTCGCATAAGGTCACCTACTTCAATAACCTGAACACATGCTTTAGATGTTAGGCGTTTGACCATAGGATTTATGATTGTCCCCCTATGGTTCACTCAAATCCATCTGCCAAGTAGGCACCACTTAAAAATAAAATGGTGGCTCAAAAGATTGATGGTTGGACTACGGTGGTTAACAAAAAAACAACTGGTGAAAACAAAAATCCCAAAGTGACCTTCACCCCGCCCCCCCTGTTATCAAACCCCACCAAGAGGAAAATAAGGATAAAGTTACACCCCCTCATGTTAGTCTACCTTAGTTTCACAATGATCTTGTTGCCTCTCAGAGCCAAGCTTCTCAAGTTAATCATTTACTATTAAGTTCTTCTCATGTTGGGACACGCTCTGCAAGCAATCCTACCCCATGGAAATCACGTAATCCACCTCAGGACAGTGGAAAATCTCTTCAAGCAGTAAATGGGGCTAAACATCTCCATTTCTCTTGAAGATTTCATTTTGCCAAAACATCAATCATTATTGGGAAGCCATTTTGTAACACTTGCTTTGAAAGAAGATATAGAGGATGGACATGGAGAATTATTCAAGGAGGATTCCTCCAAATGAATTCACTCTCTTAGAATGTTTGAGGCCTCATAGAGTGCTCAAGAAAATTCTCTATGCAAACCACTTGTCAACAATTGGGTTTTCTAGACTTCATTTATTTAAACAAGAAGTTAAGATTTTAGGATTTGTTTTTTTAACTCTTCTTTTAGGAGTATATGGTCTGATGCATCTCACTTTCCCACTTCACATGAAGATGGATGTGGTGGAACCAATATTTTTGTTTCACCAAAACTTACTGATTTAATTGTTGCCTCGAGTGAAGATCTGTCACATCAAGTTATTTGGGTATTACTTGACATTGATTGTCATTTCTTAGGGTTTCTCAATATTTACTTCCTGAATGATGGCCCTAATAAAACAACATTATGGACATGGCTTGCCAATAATTTTTCCCTTTCCACCTGGTTGATTTATGGCAAATTCAATATGATTGAAATCCCCAATGACAAATCTTGTGCCCTTTCGATGAAGTGGTGTGTCAGAGAAGGTGAAGCATGGCATAATTTTAGACATTGATGGGGCTCGATGGACCCACTCCTCTTGTGGCACACATTAAACTAATTTGTCATGTTATACTTGGTCTAATTTTTAGGTTGGCTCTGATAGGGTCCTCAAATGGTTGGACCATATCATGCTTTATGAGCATCACATGTTCTCCTTCTCAGTTTGTGAAGGAAAACCTGTCATAGTCCACGTGAAAATTATCCTTGTTTATCACAATCCTGTCACTTATAGAGTGGAGTGGGGTGACAACCATCTTAAAGCCTCATGCAATCAATTCTTTTTTAACACATCCTTTTTCAACCACAAGGGAATTATCTAGCTCATTGCTAGAGTGTGTAATTTGGCAATGTGTCTGCCATACACTGCTAGCTAGATTGAATGGTGGAATAAAAATGATTAACCACACCACCACCTTCCTCCACCACTATGGCAAGAAGATTGTGAAAATCAAGAAGCAAGTCGACAACATTATCATCAAGAAATACCAAAATGTTTCGTCGATCCTTGAGTAAAACCTTTTTTACTCATCCCTGCAAGTCATGATTGCTTCTCTCAAACACAAGATCAAAATTGTTGATGGTTATGTGGCCAGAGGGACACAAATTAGAGCATGTTTTCAATGGCTTAAGATAGGGGACTATGCCTTGAAGGATTTCTTCATGTCTGTCAAAGCTAAGTAAGTAAAGGGACAAATCAAATCCATCAAGCTTGTGCATAAGTGACTTACCAATATGCCAAAATTCTCCTCGAATTTCGTGGACCATTAAAAATTGATGTTCCAAGAAAAATAATATTTGGTGGAAAGAGCATAGGGTTTACGTGAATGTTTGGATGCAATGCCTCAAAAAGTAATCCTTTCAGACAAAAACATTGTGATTTTCCTTTTTCTCTTGATGATTTGTTTGAGGCAGTGTAATGCATGGCCAATGATAAAGCACAAAGGACTGTTGACTTTCCTAGTGAATTCTTTAAAGCTACTTCACAGTTTTTAGGGCCCAACTTGTTGTAAGTTTACAAAGAATCCTTGAAAAATAACCCATTAGGAGATATCATCAACAACGACAATATTAAATGCATCACCAAGTTTGGTGACCCAAAGCTTATTCCCAATTGGTGCCCTATTGCCCTTTTGAATGTTTCTTATAAATTCATTACCAAGGCCCTAGCAAATCAACTCTACCATATTCTACGTACAATGATCAAAGATGAGCGAATGACATTCTTCAAAAATATATATATACTTAATTATTTAATTTCAGTTTGAGAAGGAATGGAATGGGCTCAAGCCTCTTGCCAAAGGATCATTTTTCTCAGACTTGATCTTCAAAAATATTATGATTTGATAGAATGGCCCTTTATTCTCACTATGATTAAGGCTCTATGTTTTGGCCAATTCTTTCTTTTGACAGTGTAAACTTTTTTAGATGCATCAGCCTGCGTCACCATCAATGGGCACAAGTCCGATAGCTTAGCTTTGTAATATTTACTCCATTCTACGAGATTCCCCTCTATACCCTACTTTATATGTTTTGGTTGTTAAGGCGTTTGGTTATCTCCTTGCTCGCACAATAAATCAAAGACTTATTAGGGGTATTATTCTTCGTGGTCGATCTTCTCAGCGCATCAATGAAATTTTTATGGATAATTCCTTCCTCACTATCGACAACAAGAACCTTCCTTCAAAGAAGCACTTTGATGCCTTGATATTTTTTGCAAAGCCTCACGGTCTAATTTGAAATAGACCAAAACATAGTGTTATAGACAAAACATGATGCCTTTCCCTGAATGGTTTTATCAGTATTCATGGAAGTGGATATAAAAAGGAGAGATATTTAAAGTTATTGGTATTCTTTTTACTTTTGATAGCTCTCCTTTAGATTTGTGGTAGTATGTTATTGATATATTGGAAGAAAAGGTTTCATATTATATTTTAAAACCTCTCTCTTTAGCCGGTAAATTTCAGGGTTGTACCAAAATCTTTGCAACCACTCATGTTCAGTACTCCTCTTGTTGGGCCCCCTCCAAAGCCTCAGATGATAAAATAAAAAACGTTCTTATAAACTTTCTTATTATTTTATTTATTTCACTTTATTCTCTGCCCTTTGAGCATATTATTTTTATTTAAATGGTCCTCAACCAATCCAATGTAACCATTATTGCCAACACTAGGAAGGATGGTGCCAAAACGAGCTCTAAAATTCAACCCAAAGGTTTACAATGAGGTACATATTCTGATAATCCTCCTCATCCTAATGTTTGTTTACAAGTAGATGTTGTTGATAACGTGCATAAATGGTATGCAAATAATTATTTTATTGCTTATTATGTTGCTCGTATTCCCTTAGAGGACTCCCTCAATAGCTAGGTTCAAAGCCATAGGGAACCTTTGAGTTTTCAACTTAATGGTGTCAATAACCTTACTAAAGGTTTTTTTCTATTCTCCTTTGAGGAGCCATCTCAAATCCAAACTCTGCTTTCTAAGTCGAGCTACTAGCTAATAAGGAATACCCTCTTGATTATGTCCCCTTGGATCTGCAATTTCAATGTGTCAGTGCAAACCTCCCTTAAGGTGCATGTCTAGGTTGAGCTTCTAGATCTTTCGCTACCTCTATGGGCATTCCTTGACAAGATTTTTAAACCGATAGGGTGGGCGCTTTTCCATGAGCTTGATAAATTATAATTTGCACACCCTGATAAGCATGTTTGTGTCGAGGTTCATTTGATAAAGAAATTGAAATAGTCCATTGATATTCAAGTAGGGATGGAATGCTTCTCGCATACGGTCACCTACTTCAATATCCCTAATACATTCTTTAGATGTTAGGTCCCTAACCATAAGATTTATGATTGTCCCCTTATAATTCACTCAAAGCCATCTGCCAAGCAAGAACCGCCTAAACATAAAAAAGTGACCCAAAAAAATGATTGTTAGACATAGTCACTAAAAAAAAAAAACCGTCGAAAATAAGAATCCCAAAGTGACCTTTGCCCCTCCCTTACCCCGTCCCCCTCCCCTGTTATCAAACCCCACCAAGAAAAAATAAAAAAATAAAGTTACACCCCCTCATGCTAGTCCTCCTTAATTTCAGAGTGATCTTGTTACCTCTTAAAACCAAGTTTCTCAAATTAAACGTTTACTATTAAATTCTTCTGGTATTGGGATTACCCTTTGCAAGCGGTCCTACCCCATGGAAATCAGTGAAAAAGTCTTTTCGGGCAGGCAGTAAATGGGGCTACCTGTCTCCATTTCATGTGAGTCTATTGTCCACTTTAAAAAGGGGCAATTAATAAATCCAAAGTGTTATGTGGAAAAGTATTTTTCGGACCCCACATTTGGAAGTGGAAGATCGTTGCCAAGAGTGGCGTACGTAGACTTTACAACAAGAATATTCAAAGTAGTATTTTATGCAAAAATAGTTTTTTTACTCGTTTGTATAAGAATGAACCAAAAAAAAATTATTTTATTTCATAATTATAACATAAAATAATAATTGTCTAACGTTTACCTTATCATAATCAATTATATTATTATATGTAAGATTCATAATTATTAATACACCAATGAAGAGGATATTTACACTATGTATAAGTATTGGACAACATATTTTTTTAATGCTTTCCAAACCTCTTTTAAATCAAGTCAAAATTTCAAAAAGTGATAATTGTATAAATTTGAGAAACTTTCTCTATTAGGGTTTGAATGTTGGTCTTGTATTGTGTTACACTATTTCACCATTTTCATTCCACATCTATAGGTTTCCAAGATTAAGCTTGTATTTATTTCACTTTATTCTCTGCCCTTTGAGCAGATTATTTTTATTTAAATGGTCCTCAACCAATTTAATGCAACCATTATTGCCGACACTTGGAAGGATGGTGCTAAAATGAGCTCTAAAATTCATCCCAAAGGTTTACAATGAGGTACAAATTTTGATGATCCTCCTCATCCTAATGTTTGTTTACAAGTAAATGTTGTTGATAACATTTATAAATGGTATGAAAATAATTATCGTATTGCTTATTATGTTCCTAATATCCCCTTAGTGGACTCCCTTAATACCTAGGTTCAAAGCCATAGGGAACCTTTGAATTTTCAACTTACTGGTGTCAATAACCTTACTAAAGGTTTTTTTCTATTCTCCTTTGAAGAGCCCTCTCAAATCCAAACTCTCCTTTCTAAGTCGAGCTACTAGTTAGTAAGGAATACCCTCTTGATTATGTCCCCTTGGACCTGCAATTTCAATGTGTTAGGACAAACCTCCCTTAAGGTGCATGTCTAGGTTGAGCTTCTAGGCCTTTCGCTACCTCTATGGGCATTCCTTGATAATATTTTCAAACCCATAGGGTGGGTGCTTTTCCATGAGCTTTATAAATTCTACTTTGCACACCCTAATAAACGTGTTTGTGTCAATGTTCATCTGGAAAATAACTTGAAAGTGTTAATTGATATTCAAGTAGGGATGGAATGCTTCTCGCAAGGTCACCTACTTCAATATCCTGAACACATGCTTTTAGATGTTAGGCGCCTGACCATATGATTTATGATTGTCCCCTTATGGTTCACTCAAAGCCATCTGCCAAGTAGGCACTGTTATAGGTTGGAATTGCACCCTTTTGAGAGAGTTCTTCAAGCTCCCTCACTTCCAGCTATAAGCATGGGGACAACCTTAGGATGTGGGTATCCGATGGTGAGGTTGAACCTCTAGGTTTTTTATGAGGCTAGTTCCTCAGGTGCTTCACTTTAGCTCTTGATCTCACACTAAAATCTATTGTCTGCTAAGGAAAAGGGTTGGGAGGATGACTGAAAAGAAAATCTAAGCTAAGGGAGGTGATGCACCAAAATAATTGATCCACTTGATCTAAGAAAAGAGCCAACTAGTGATGAATCCAAACAAGACATAGGCTATTCTGGTTTTGTCTTAGGGCCATAGGCATGGAGCTTTTGCATGGAGGTTGGAGAGAAGCCTTACACTTTGAAGGACAAAAAAATAGGTCAAAGGGAGACACTATGCACTGGTAACACTTCAAAGGAGCTTGACACACAGACACTTCATGTAATCCTGCATATAACCGAGATGACTAAAAGCAAGGTGCCGGAAGAAATCACAGGTGATGAATAACAATCATACATTCTACAAAATGAAACTAAATGTGTACACCTATTTTAGTCAAAAACAAAAAAGTCTTCCTTGTATTGCTTCAAAAAAGTCTTTTACAAAGCAATTCTTGCAAAGTAATTCTATCACCAATCCGAGGATCATTTTCTTGGCTCCAAGACCTCTATATATATAGAAAAGGGGGAAGAGAGAAGGGAGAGAGAGAAGAAGTCATCGATGGCAGGAACTCTAACGTTACACTTTCTTGTTCTCCCTAAATGTGCCGCTCAAGATCACTCGACAATCCTCTCGAGCCCCTCCTGTCTTTTTGAATTTATTTGGCGCATTTGAAAAGTCATGTTGTGAGCAACTAGAATGTTTCTTCTTGGCATGACACATTTAAGCATCAAACAATGATTGCAAGCAGTAAACCATGGAAGATGAGAGCCTTCATAACTTCTAACTACCAGCTGCTCAGACTCTCTCGTGTTTATTAAACATCCTTGTGACACTTGTCCTTTATTGATTGGCCCTTTTTGTTCTAGTTAAGCCATATGGTAACCTTCCATTCATAGCATCATGATTCTCATGTTAATGGACCAAGCATAAGTTGAGCCCTTGAAGAATCCCGATTTACTCTATGCAAAGTAATTCAGGTTATTTGAACTACCCAACTTTGGACTTTTCCAAATCCTTCACTTATAAAGCCTTTTTAGTAGAGTACTCAAAGAAACCTGATTTACTCTATGCAGAGTAATTCATGTTCTTCAAGCCTACTTACTTCGGGTTTGTCCATCTTGAAGTCTTTTTATTGACACAGTGGATTGCACCTTGTGAAGGGAGACTCAGCTCTCTTCATCCATGTGACACAAGGGAGACATTCCTCTTGTTGTGGGTGGAAAACATGAGGGATGAATCTCTAGATTAGGTGCTAGCTCCCCTTGATGCACCTTGAGGCCCTAGATTTCCTACTACTAACTACTTGGGGGGATGAAAAGGGAGAGAAAAATACTGAAATCAGAACCTGAACTATGTGGTGATGCACCAAGTGGATGGTCTACTCAGCTTTGACATACATGTTAAATCAAGATAAGCTAGCCTACACTTCACTCAAAATGAGACCTTTCTTGCAACAATGTTTTAGCAGGGGGTCCTATGGAGAGATAAGAGAGAAAAAAATATCACAAAAGGTGTTCTAAGACACACTGTTGCGTAGCCTATTCAATTTTATATACTTTTTCAGACACTTCTTGTGATCTGCAAGAGAAGAAAACACAAACACTAGACACTGTTGGGGTTAGCACATGAAGGTAAAGAAAGAGACCACACTTTCACAAAACTAACACCCAAATGTATGCTCAGTGCAACACTCAAAATAAGGTAAAAGCTTTATCTTAGATTCAAAGTAAAATTTTGTAGGGCTTCGCCATACAATCTAAGGGATATCTTCTCAAATTAGAAGTTACAAATATATAGAGAGCTAGAAACAAGATGTTGATAAATCATTAAGAATGGAGACCCATGCTGGAGTTAAACACTTAGTCATGACAAATGACTATGCTACTGTCGTATTCTTCAAACTGCATATAGAAAAGCCATGCTATAGATGTCCAAGCCACCGCCCTTGCTGTCCTGGGCCTACAAAAGCATGGGATACTCCTAAAAACTAACAAAGCCATCCCCAAGTTGTTATGGCTGGACCATGCTCTTTTCAATGCTAGGTGCAACTGGCTATGTATTAATGGTGAAGCGTGAAAACATGAGTTGCTCTCCTCTATAGTTTGAAAACCAATGTATTTATTGGTTTTCGATAGATATTTTCCACCCAAATGTATTAACTCCTTTTGTTGAGTTGTTCATGCCACTTGTCTTGTTCTAATTGGTCCTTAATTTTGCCCTTTGTCGTTGTCAACAACTAGAACAATTTTGAGTTTTGTCTTTTCCTCTTTGTCTTTGCTCAAGCTAATTTTCCTTCGGGCTTGGCTTTTCTTTTCTCCCGAGTTCCTTTTCTTACTTGCTCGTTCATTTGTTCTTCAAGCTTTCAGGCTTTTGTTTCTAAATTCCTTCAAACAAAATGTCTGAAGGAATTCCTTCAGACATTTTATCCAAAAGAATTCGCCATTGATCTCTCTTTTGTTTTGGCCCTTTTTTCTCAAACTTTCCTTTGGATAAAATGTCTAAAGGAATTCTTTCGAACATTTTGTCTGAAGGAATTCTTTCTTTTGGCACTAGCTTTTCCTGAAGGGCAAGTTCCCTTCAAGATTTTGTCTTCGTCCCCTGCTTTCTTAAAGTGCCCTCCGCAAATGCTTCTCCCATCCAAAAATACACTTTGGGCTTATGAAAATGGTCCTTGTCTTTCTTAAAGTGTCCTTCGTAAGGGCCATTTGAGCTCTGAAGTACCCTTCAAAAAAATGGAAATGGTCCACTTTCTTGACCAAGTACCCTCCGCAAAGACACTTACCCTTCAAAACTTTTGAAATTGCCCTACACACAATCAAAGTGCCCTTCGAGGAAATTCCTTGCCTTTGCGAGCCGCTTAGACTAAATCGGGTCCTTCAATGTAAACAACTCATGAAGCTTTCAAGTAAAAGCACTTTGAAAACCCGATTCCTTCTTGATAAAACATTTCAAACTTCCCAGGAGCTTCTACTTTGGGTTTCACATCAACTTCAACTGATAAGGCAAATAAGTAAAGACACTTGGAAAACCCGATTTGGTTTGTCAAGACTAAATCAGGTTTTGCAAGTGACTTTACTTATAAACCTTTATAAGTAAAGACGCTTGCAAAGTCTGAATAACACTACAAGGACCAAATTGGGTTTATTAAGCAACTTAACTTATGAAAATTTCACAAGTAAAGTCATTTTGAAAACTCAATTTGGTCTGTGAAGACCAAATCGGGTTTTGCAAGTGACTTAGCTTATGAAAATTTCATAAGTTAAATTATTTGTAAAACCTAAAATGCACTACTGTAGGTGAAGTAACTACACTTGACAAACGCAAAATGCACTTGGCTAAGCAAAATGATAAAACACTTGGCTTTTTCATGGAATAGGTCTAATAGGGGGTATTTTGCACAAGGCAACTGAGGGATGACTTAGCCAAATCATGGATGTGAAAGACTCTTTACAAAGAAAAAGGAGGGGGTGCCTAATTTTTGCCTGTAGGACCAAAAATTGGTCAACACTTCTCACTTGTTGTTTCCCAAGCCTTAAGACTTCAGGCTTTTCAAACCCGATTACTTCTAATGGCTAGTCGCTTATCTTGATTTTGACGTCCATTGGCCCATAATTTCCTTTGGACTCTTGGTCTCGGCTTTATTTTTTGGCTTGTTTCTTTCGGGCAAATCTTTTAAAGGAATTTCTTAGGACAATTTGTCTGAAGGAATTCCTTCAGACTTTTTGTCCACGTCTGTCTTCAAAACTACCCTTTGGGATTTTCACAATGGACTTTCTCGAAGGGTAAGAGACCCTTTGGGCTTTCTGCATGTCCCTTCAGACTCCCATGAATGATCCTCCTGAAGGGAAAGATACCCTTCGGTAATTTTGAAATGGTCCCTTTGAAGGGTAACATACCCTTCAAGAAAATTGCAACTGTCCACTTACAGAAAAAAATCCTTTCAAAAAAATTGAAGTGTACCTTCAAAAAAGTTGACTGGTCCCTTTTTCCCTAAAAATCCCCTTCGAATTTTGAAAGTGCCCTTCGGATTTTTTTGAAAAAGACTCATCCCTTGAAGAACCTGAGAAGCACCATTTTTCAAGACCAAATCGGGTTTGTCAAGCCCCTTTACTTATTTTGGGCTTCTGACTGCTCACAACTTATGAAGTAATCAAGTAGTGTTCCTTGGAGAACCCAAAATACACTGTCTATGAGTTATTTAGGTTTGTAAACTTGAATTACTTCTACTTATAAAACATTTAGAAGCTAAGCATTGCTGGAAACCTAATTTGCACTATGCCTTCAGAAACTTGAAGTTGTCACTACTGGAAACTCCAAAGTCCTCCCAAAGACTTACCATTTTCTTGTCTGAAAGCTCCCTTTTTTAATACTTAGGCAAACTTTGATATGTGGGCCAAAAAATGGCCAACAAGCACCACCTAAACATAAAAAGGTGGCCCAAAAGAATGATGGTTGGACACAATGGCCAACAAAAAAATAATCACCAAAAATAAGAATCCCAAGGCAACCTTCACCCCCGCTCCCTTGTTATCAAAGCCCACCAAGAGGAAAATAAGGATAAAGTTACACCCCTTCATGTTCGTCCTCCTTAGTTTCATAGTGATCTTGTTGAATCTCAGAGCCAAGTTTCTCAAGTTAATCATTTACTATTAAGTTCTTCTCATGTTGGGACACCCTTTGCAAGCAATCCTACCCCATGGAAATCACATAATCCACCTCATAATAGTGGAAACTCTTTTCAAGTAGTAAATGGGGCTAAATATCTCCATTTCGCTTGAAGATTTCATTTTGCCAAAACATCAATCATTATTGGGAAGTCATTTTGCAACACTTGGCTCAAAAGAAGATATAGAGGATGGACATGGAGAATTATTCAAGGAGGATTCCTCCCAATGAATTCACTCTCTTAGAATGTTTGAGGCCTCATAGAGTGCTCAAGTAAATTCTCTGTGCGAGCCACTTGTCAACAATTGGGTGTTCTAGACTTCATTTGTTGAAACAAGAAGTTAATAGTTTAGGATTTATTTTCTAACTCTTCTCTTAGGAGTATATGGTCTGATGCATCTCACTTTCCACTTCACATGAAGATGGATGTGGTGGCACCAATATTTTTATTTCACCAAAACTTACTGCTATAAAAGTTTCCTCGTGTGAAGATTTGTCACATCGAGCTATTTCGGTATTACTTGACATTGATTGCCATTTCATAGGGTTTCTCAATATTTACCTTTCAAATGATGTCCCTACTATAACAACATTATCGACATGGATTGCTGACAATTTATCCCTTTCCACCTGGTTGATTTGTGGCAAATTTAATATGACTGAAATTCTTGATGATAAATCTTGTGCCCTTCTGATATAGTGGTGTGCGGGAGAATGTGAAGCATGATATTATTTTAAACATGGATTGGGATCAATGGACCAACTCCTCTAGTGGCACACATTAAACTAATATGTAATGGTATACTTGGTCCAATTTTTAGGTTGGCTCTGATAGGGTCCTCAAACGATTTGACCATGTCATGCTTTCTGAGCATCACATGTTCTCCTTCTCAGTTTGTGATGGAAAACCTGTCATAGTCCATCTAAAAATTATCCTTTATGATCACAATCCTATCACTTACAAAGTGAAGCGGGATGAAAACCATCTTAAGTCCCCATGCAATCAAATCTTTTTGAACACATCCTTTTTCAGCCACAAGGGAACTATCTAACTCATTGCTAGAGTGTGTAATTTGGTAACATGTCTATCATACAATGCTAGCTATATTGAATGGTGGAATGAAATGATTAACTATACCACCACCTTCCTCCACCACTAAGGCAAGAAGATTGTGAAAATTAAGAAGCAAGCCGACGACATTATCATCAAGGAATACCAAAATATTTCCTCAATTCTTGAGCAAAACCTTTTTGACTCACCCTTGCAAGCCGTGATTGCTTCTCTCAAACACAAGATCAAAATTGTTGATGGTTATGTGGCGATAGGGGCACAAATTAGAGCATGTTTTCATTGGATTAAGATAGGGAATTGTACCTTGAAGGATTTCTTCATGTCTCTCAAATCCAAACAAGTAAAGGAACAAATCAAATCCATCAAGATTGCACACAATTGACTTACCAATGTACCACAAATCTCCTCGGATTTCCTAAACCATTAAAAATTGATGTTTCAAGCAAAATTATATTTGGTGGAAAAAAAATAGGGTTTACATGAAAGTTTGGATGTAATGCCTCAAAAATTAAGCCTTTCAGACAAAAACATCATGATTCTTCTTTTTCTCTTGATGATTTATTTGAGGCAGTGTAATGTATGTCCAATGAGAAAACACCAGGGACTGTTGACTTTCCTAGCGAATTCTATTAATCTACTTTGTAGTTTTTAGGGCCCGACTTGTTGTAAGTTTACAAAGAAGCCTTGAAAATAACCCATTAGGAGATATCATCAACAATGGAAATATTAAATTCATCCCTAAGTTTGGTTACCCAAAGCTTATTACTAATTGGTGCCCTATCGCCCTTTTGAATGTTTCTTATAAAATAATTACCAAGGCCCTAGCGAATCACCTCTACCATATTCTACCTACAATAATCAGACATGAGCAAATGACATTCATAAAAAAAATATATACACTTAATAATTTAATTTCAGTTTGGGAAGGAATGGAATGGGCTCAAGCATCTTGCCATAGGATCATCTTTCTTAGACTTGGTCTTCAAAAAGATTATGATTGTATAGAATGGCCCTTTATTCTCATTATGCTTAAGGTTTTGTGTTTTGACCAATTCTTTCTTTTGATAGTGCAAACATTTTTTGATGCATAAACCCACTTCACCATAATGGGCACAAGTCTAACAGCTTACCTTTGTAATATTTTACTCCATTCTATAGGATTCCCCTCTAGCTCCTAATTTATATGTTTTGGCTGTCAATGTGTTTGGTTATCTCCTTGCTCACACAACAAATCAAAGATTTATTAGGGGTATTATTCTTCATGGTCAATCTTCTCAACTCATCAATGCAAATTTTGTAGATAATTCCTTCCTCACTATCGACAACAAGAAGCTTCCTTCAAAGAGGCACTTCGATGCCTTGATATTTTTTGCAAAGCCTCAGGGTCTAATTTGAAATAGACCATAACCTAGTGTTATATATAAAACATGATGCATTTCCTTGAATTATTTTATTGGTATTCATGGAAGTGGCTATAGAAAGGAGAGAGATTTAAATTTATTGGTATTCCTTTTGCTTTTGATAGCTCTCCTTTATATTTGTGGTAGTATGTTATTGATAGAGTGGAAGAAAAGGTTTCATATTAGATTTCAAAACCTCTCTCTTTAGCCGGTAAATTTTAGGTTTGTACCAAAATCCTTACAACTACTCATGTTCACTACTCCTCCTATTGGGCCCCCTCCAAAGCCTCGGATGATAAATTAACAAAAGTTCTTATAAAATTTCTTTGAGCTAATGTTAAGCAAATCATAAGGTTTCTTGGGACATCTGCTAATTTCCTAATGCCAAAGGAGGAATAGGCACCATTGATGTCTACATATAAAGTATTTCCCTTTGTGCTAAGTGGGTGATTAGGAAATTGAAGGTAATGAGGCTTGGAAAATATTAATAAGGCACCACATTTCTATAGATACCCCCTTTGGTAAAATGGTCTGAAAAACATTGGCTTAGACATTCTGTTAATTACCACTACCCCTGTCAGGATAGAATGTTCTTTTGTATCCAATAGCATATGGAAAGATTTTGAAGTTGTCATACCTTTTCTTAAATGGGTTGGATATGGATATCATAGTGGTATTTCCTTTAACAACCATAATATTTTGTGGTCCCCTGTAATGACCAATACTAGTCTTCCTTTAACAGAAATTCAAAGTATAAAAATTGTGTCTATTTAAAAAAGGAATTCATATTATTAAGGGTTTGATTTCTTATTAATATTGGAGCCCATGGCATCCACTAAAATACAAATACAAATTGCTTAATACAAACTTACCTTCCATTTTTCACATCAAAGAGTTGATGTTTGATATCATGATGCATAAGATGGGTTTACAACTTCCATGTGCATGGTGAAAGGACTGGAGGTGGAAATGTGACACTCAATTCAAAAATTATTTTCTTCGTCTGATTTATCAAATCATGATCCCATTCTCTTATGCTCTGGACTAGTTAAATAGGTGTTAGAATTTGAATTCTTCACCCATGATTTGGTTCACTTGACTTAACAAAATATGGAATTGCAAGCTTGAGCCCAAGCTCACACATTTTCTTTGGTGTCTAGTTTATCAAGGCCTTCCTCTTGAGGAGTGCCTCTTAAAAATTAGAATTGCTCAATCCACATGTCCAACCTACTCTAGACTTGAGTCCTTTAAACATCCTTTTGGAAGTGTCCAAGAACTCAATCTACTTAGCAACAGATTCACAATGTTTTCCAACCTTTCTAGACAAAGCCTTTCTCTTGGCACATGTGTTTTTTGGGTTAAATCTCAATGACCAACGTATATTGATTTTATATGTATATTATTTAGAGCTATAATTTTATTTCACATATGGAAATTTAGGAGTTCTATTATTTTTAATAATGAAGAACCATCTTCACGGTTTTCTATTAATGACAAAGTGATATTTATATCTTTGGCTCTTATGTAGATCCAAGTTAAAGTGGAGAAGGTAGCACTCAAGTTTCAACACTTGAAGGTTCTACTCAACCAACCACTTGGGGAGTGCTCCATGCGCTATGAGCCATTTCCCTCTGAACCAACCACCTCATGCCTCCCCTCCTCTGGCCTCTAGGTGTCAGCAAAGATGCTCTCACAACCACAACCACTTATCCACTCTTCCTTCTCAATGGCTGGCAGATGAGGGAGGGGGATGAGTGTGTTGGAGTCACTACCACCGCTACTAGGAAGTTTGTTAGTGGCTCATCATGGTGAAGCTCACCTATGAATGGGGGTGGTCCAGTTCATAGCTTCATTCAACTACCTTCTAGTTGGGGCATCACCATTTGAATGGCTCCCCTACAACCACTCAGGATGGTTGGGTGGCAATCGATCCTCCACCAGATCCTCTCTCTTGGAATGCCCAGCCTCCCAAGGATAATTTGCCTCCATCTCCTTCTGTGGCTATGGCTTCTACCTAAATATTTGTGTTTTTTATGTTTTTTGATGTAATCTTGTGAAATGTGAGTTGTCATGCATAATTGATGGTTTTTATTTTGAAGCATGTTCTCTCACTGGTGTGGAGTTTAGGTTTATATACCAACCAGTTGTTTTATTATTTTAACCATTCTTGTATTGTTAATATTATTTGATTAATAATAGATATAGTGACATGTTTCAATAGTAAAATTCTCCCCATTTCAACATACCAAAAAAAATATAAGTTAAAAATAATAAACTTTAAAATGAATTAATTTTAGCATTCTTACGTGGCATCGAGGTGGTAATGTGAATTTGCAAACTTAAAGTGCACCACTACTAGAATATCTCCTTTAAAACTAAAATCTTCCAAATAATTAAACAAAGATTAAATAATAATGGATCAATTCAACCTTAATATATTTAAAATTATTGTAGCCATAATATTGTTAACTTTTATATTATCAATCTTGACCTCACATCAAATCCCCAAAAACAACTACTAATCTATCCACCTTAATTATTTACATTTGTATAATTCTAAAATGTTTCCTTGGCCTTTATTTTATGTTAATTTATGTTTATTTTCATCCAAATCAAGTAATATTGGTATGTTGTTTGAATTCTAAAGCCTAAAATTTCTTTAGTGCAGACTTTGCATGATCTTTTTATACCTTTGGTTCCCCTATCTAGATCATAATACATGGTCCTAGTAGTTTTTTTTCCTCTCCCACTTTAACCAAATGGGAACATTCACTCCTTTTTCACTTTTCCTCTTTATAGTAATTGGAAGTCATCACATGCACCAATATTGCCAAGTTTGAATTTAAAATCACCTATAAATAGAAAAGTTGTGTACATCATTTGATAATTGAATATACACCTAACATTGAGCATATTGTTGATACATGAAATTCATATTTATGTTATTTCATGGTTCCCAAGGATTTCATCATTCTACTACACAATGTCTTACTGTTAAAGAACTAGTTATTGGATACTTACCATCCAAATCCTAATGCAATCCCCCAATAAAACTTCCTTGAAAGTCTAGGTCAAAGATTCAACTATTTCATGTACATAGAAGACACAACATGTGAATCAAAGATAGGGAAGTAAAAAGCAAAACCAGACAAGTGAACCTATAAATTCATATTTATGTATGAGAAAATGTTTAAGCTCTAGATGTTAAGAAAGAAGTGTATGGTATTTGAAACCTTCTTTGATCATATCCAAAATTTTGGGTGACAGTCATCATAGATTGGTTGTACATTTCTAGGTTTAAATTTTTGTTATAGATCTTTTACAATGTTCTATATATTAGCTAGGAAAATCCTACATGTTGTGTTTCTTGGAAAACCTAGAGATGGCTAGGTATGAATGGTTTTTCAGAATCTTTGGGAACCTAGTGACTGCTAGGTATGGATGACACATCACAAAGTTTGGTAACCTAGTGACCACGAGGTTTCAATGACATGAAGTATTCTTGAGAACCTAACAACCGTTGGGTATCAACAGCATGGAGTATTCTTGAGAACCTAGTGACCGCTAATTATCAACATCTTTGAATATTCTTTAGAACCTAGCAATCACTAGGTATCAATAAATTAGAGCATTCTCCAAAACCTAGAAACCGCTAGGTATCAGTGACTTGGCATACTCTTGGGAGCTTAGTGATTGATAGAAATCAATGACTTTGTGTATTCTCAAAAACTAGTGACCACTAATTATTAGCGACTTGGCATATTCTTGGTAGCCTAGTGACCACAAGCTATCAATGACTTGACATATTTGTGGGAGCCTAACAATTGCTAGCTTTCAATAAATTAGCATATGTTTTACCCTATTTTTGATTTAATAGTTTTTAATAGATATAAATATATAAATATTACTCAAATTTTAATATATGACATTGAAGCATAAATTTGAATATAGAACATATTTAGTTGAAATTGATTGATAAGTGGCATATGTTCAATATAGTAAGTAAAATCAATAATAAGATCCTTATATTTTCTAGTTTCTAGTTGACTGTAGTAGGTGTCTGATAGTAGAAAATAGGATGAAACATGTCTCTAACAGCTCACGTCTGAAAAAATAGTCTACATATATATTTGGACAAGTTCATACTCCCTAGACAGGTATAAAGTGCGATCTTGTCCATTGATTAGGGATTTATCCATTATGAAAGTGATGAAATTGTGATTTATCTACCACATGCGTTGTGTTTGTTGAGGAGGCTGAGATACTTAGATTTAATTAATGTCATGTATAAAACTTTGTTTTCCTTCTCCTTACCTTGGAAACCCTATGTGTACTTATGAGAGCTAGAAAGCTACAAAAATAAGGTGAAGGGTAAAGTGTTGAGCTGAGCCCAATCACCCCCATTTGTGATTGACAATTGCCTACGTATCCAGATACTCCATGGTGGGAATCAAGCCACACATAGTTCTCCCACTTAGTGTGATTATGAAATGGTGCATCTTCACTATATGTATGCAACTAGTAATTTGACTTTGATACTTGACAAAGTTAGCTCTTGACATGATTTAGAATACTTCAGACTTAATTTTAGATTGTTCCCAATTATTCATATTAAAATTGTGAAAAATATAGAAAATTTTATCAATGTGCATTAGTGTAATAGATAGATGCTAGATAGATATCTAGTCCCTTTGAAATGAGACCTTGGATTTTTTATATGGTGATCCTTTTGAATAATTTTCTTTAGCCAACTTACAAAATGTGCGAGATGTCCCATATGGATATTTCAAATTTTGGAAGCTAGTCGTTGAATGGTGTGGGGACGATGTCACACTAGGTGGACAGGGTTGCGGTAGTGGACCTCTCTATATAACACATATCCAAATTAGAAAAGAGGTACAATTGGAATGAGACCAAATTTGAGATGAGATTGATATAAATCAGTTTGAGTAATGATTTAAAAACTTATTTGTAGTAGTAATGACAAACAGAAGGGCTAATCCCATTTATAGATAAATGGCTAGAGGAATGGTAAATAGGAGTCATATATTTCAACATGAGTTAAGTAGTTCAAGACATGTCAATAATTAACATTGTCAAGCACCTCTGACCAAATATAGGTATCTACATTTTCCTTAGATTTATTCTAGTACTGAAATTTCTAGAGTAAAGTAGAAAGATATATTAGATTTTGTGTAACACACTTTGAATTTTGATAGCAAATACCAACTGTGTAGGGTACTCAACATAACAAACACTACAACAACATATGAAGTAGTCAATGTCTATATTTAAAAGTTGAAAATCCAAAGTCTGAATTTTGAAATTGAAAAGAGAGCAAGGAAAAAGTACACATGTACAGAGATGAAACCATGTTTCTTTGTAACTTGTAAAATATTATACTTCCCTATTGAAACATTGGAGAAATGTTCCCCCTTATCGAAGCACATAGAGAGATGGTTCCTCATGTTGAACCATTGGCAAATTAAGAGTGATAAAATCCCAATTTTGAATAACTAATCAAGCCCTTGAGTCAAAAAGATGCATGTTCTAACTCTCATGAATGGGGAGCAATGCCCAATGTAATAACCTAAAATAATGTGGAACCACAATGGGTTCGCTAGAAGTGATTCCAAGGCCATTGAGAGTCATCAAACTCAAACGTACATCACTCATTACAGAAGAAGTAACTACATAATGGGTTCACTATAAGTAATTCCAAGGTCATTGAGTGTCATTAAACTTGAACATACATTAAATGTAATAGAACAAATCACACCATTGTAGATAAATCTAGATTTTATTTTCATAATTGAAGAGAATGCATAATATTCATGCCCCCATCATGATCCTAGTGCCAATAGATTTGAAGTGAAATAACAACCATTTGCCATTGATCTGTAAACTATATTTTAGGCATATGCGCAAAACCAATATCATGCCTTTTGAATTTGAAAAATGTATGTGTATGAACCAACATCATGCGTTTTTGAATTTTAAAAGTACATATATGTACATGAACTAGCATCATAAAACTTGAATTTGAATCAAATTATATATAATGCCATGCATTTAAATGTGAAACTTGTAACTATGTGAGAAACTTATAATTCTTATTTCTATAATGATTTTGCATATATTGATGTATATGCATCCAATTGTGTATGAATTTGTATTCAAATCTTTATAAAAAAGTGCATATTCATATCATATGCCCACATAATTTGTATCAATGTGTCAATATATATCATGTATCTGATTTATGAATTACGTTGAAACATGTATTTTGTCATAAAATCTGATTTTTCTACTCATGGAGGTTTGAATCTTTAAGGCAAGTCCATTGTAATTCTCCCTTTTGGGATAAGGGATGTAGCCCACAAGTCACTCATCTCAAAAGAAGAATTAACTGTATCGTGTGATAAATATATAATCATGTCAACATTTAAAGAGTATGTTATCATAATATAGTATATGTCATGAATGCATGTAAGAAACATGTTACATGCGAGGCATACAAGTATCATATCTAAATAGATATAAAAATGAGGCACACAATAAATTAACCATCTCCAAATGAGATTGTGCATTAAAATTACATGATATAGATCATGACACGACTAATCAATTATAACAAGCACAACCCACAATGTCACACAATGTCAAATATAAGGCTAAGGGACAAATACAAGGATATGAACATGTTGGAATAAAAAAGGCTAAGGGCCACATGCAAAGGACATTAAGAATGTCACAAATAAGGGACATAAATATGTTGCACACATAGGTCCAAGTGACCACACACAATACTCATGCAATGTCTAGCTTATTATGTAAGAAAGTAACAAAATCAAAGAAGCATAGAATAAGTAAAAATCAATATACACCACCTATATGTATCAATGTTACATCATAGCAAAGTAACATATCCATGTAGCATAATGTAAGATATGAGAAACTAACATGACACTTCCAAGATATGTAGCTCAACATGGTAGATAGGTTATAGATAAATATAACCTGTGATAATGTAACATGGTACAAAATAAGATGCCCCCAACATAGGCATGGCCACTAAGTAGAAGGAAGTCCATCATCCAAGAATTCATGTATAATATGTATGTCATGCATCAAACTCATATATCTCATGAAATGCATGTGTATATAAAAAATGATATGTTATCTACAAAAATATGTGATAAATAACATATGTAAATAAATAAACTACCAACTCATGTCACATTCAAGTTGTGATTTTTTATGTTTGAGTATTTTGAATGTTTTTATATTTTTGAAATATTTGATTTTTTTATATTTTTTTGTATTTTTAATTTATCTAAATTTTTGATATTTTTTGATATATAAGGGCAATAGAAAAAGCTTTAAAACTATAAAAATGGGAGCAATCTGAACAATCCACAACATGTGTCAAGGCATAGTGTGCACTAGATATGATAACATGACAATGTGGGAGAAGGTAAAGCCATTAATATGCCTCTTATTGTATGTATGAATCAAGACAATGTGGCTCAATAGTGTATATGAAGATAAGGATCTGCATGCCCTCAGTGGACAAGAATCACAGTGTGCTCATGTAGTATGGAGAAGTAAGAGTATGAAATAATGTAATTTCAAATAGAAACCAAAGTATATGTAGATAGTCAAAATTGAAGAACGAGCAAATAACATGACGCAAAAGATGTGTATTTATAAATATTACAAGAAATGTGTCATAGATGTTTGGATCGGGATAGACAAGCAAAAGGCAAAGGCCAAATAAAACAAAGCCAAGGGCTAGAAGTAAGGTCTAAGTAAGCACATATGAACACATGTTTTCCAAGATAGGAAAATAAATTGGATGAGTAATCAAACAGACATGACAAAGATATATACAATAGAAAATATTGAAGCTAACTATTTATTTGAGCAACAAGATACTCCTATGGAGTTCTTGCATCACTTATGTAATCACATGTTGAATTCTATGTTAAGTTGCTAATTGAGATGGGATGTCGATATATAGGTTTTGTGTCATCGGGAGTATCATACCAATATTTTGCATTAACATAATCATAATCACAATCATAATCATCCTCTTGTCCTAAAAATGTGATATGCCACTCTTATTATCTTTTACATATGTATATGTAAAACCAACTACACCATATTGTGGTATTGAAATTTCTGATTTACGTTGCTTTGCTATATGTGTTTTATTATGTGCATCTATTGTGATTGTATTATCAAAGTTAGGAAAACTCTCAACCAAGATCTCATCTGCATTCCATGAACATAATGTATAAGCAAATCCATTAGACACAACATTTTGGATCATAGTCTCTATATATTTCTCATGTATATAATGTACAATCTGACCATCCTCTCACATACTGAGTGTTCTTATTAAATGTGCTATGAGTTTGTTTCAAAACAACCAAGTGGTTGTTGTGATCACCTCACAAATAGGAGAATCCACTATATTTGTGTACTCAACAAATAGTACATGCACAATTAGTTTTAACTTAACAATATATAAACAAACTCCTAATTTAAGCTTAACCCTTAGTTGTAGTGTGAACTAATACTAAATCAATATAGATAGATCATATCTAGATGAACTAGGTCTCGTGAACACAACTCCAACGCCCTCCCTTAAACAAAAAATTAGGAAGTGAGAAAAGAGAAAAGCTAGGAGATAAATCTTCAAATATGGGTCCCAACAACCGAGCCTGATAAGGCACTCATGTACAAACAACTAGGAAAAAAGAGTTATCAAGGATGAAATGTGTCACCGCAAGGTACTTGAGAAATCAGAAAAAACAACAACAAAAGTGGATAGAGAACTTATATTTCAAGGCATCCCAAGAAGGGTGTATATATCACAAATGTTGTATTTAACTCATTTTGAGATGTGAGCTCCACAAATTCATCCCATATCTCAAAAGGGTGTATATATCGCATAATACATTTCTCATGGCCATGATTTCCTTTGACAATATGATGGACCCAAGGGACCTTTTGTTGCATCTTAGAAACAAAGGGACACGTGACAACATATTTTGTGTTGTAGAATTGGAGGCCCATCACCATCTGACTATAGGATTCCAACTTCAATTCCCAATGTTCAGTTTTTAGTGATTCAGTGTTTCAAATTCACTTGGATGTGAAGGTCTATTGCTAGAAGACATATATGATTCCAACTTCACTCCATATTCTATCTTCTTGGATGATATGACAAACCCATGGGACTACTTGTGCATATCAGGGACAAAGGAGGTAGTTTGTTATAGTTATTTTCACATTCAATATTTTCCAACTTACCCTTATATGTGCAATAAAGTAGTTTTTTACAGGATTCCAAGATTTATCATTTATTGTCCTAGAGATCAAGATCATTAGTATCCTTTAGATGTTCTACTTTAAAGTGTACATCCACGCCACCTAATTCATGGCTAAGCACACACCACAAAGTGGGGCAAAATATTGTATCCTAAAATGGCCCCATGGTTTTTATTTTATGTTGTTTTATGTCAATTTTGCATAGTTATCTATGTATGGCTAATTGGGTCCAAATTGGGCAATATTGGTACTCTGGTGGACTTTTGAACCCTAAAACTTCCATCATGCGTTCCTAGAGCAACTTGTGCCTGATCCTTTTGTACCTTTGCCCCCCCTATTGAAGTTGTATTGTATGGTCTTGATAGTTGTTTTCCTCTCACCCTTTAACCAAATGGGCATGTTCACCCCCTTTATGCTTTTCCCAATTCTAGTTGTTGGAAGTTTAGACATGCATACCAATATTGTCAAATTTGGATTCAAAATCACCCATAAATAAACAAGTGTTGTACTTCATTTGATCTTCAAATATATACCTAGCACTGAGCATAATATTGACACAAGAAAGTCATATTTTTATTAATCAAGGTTCTCAACAATTTCATTGTTCTAAGTTGCACGAAGCTTCATCGTTAGAGGGCTAGTTAATAGACACTAGCTACCCAAACCCTAATGCATGGTCCCAATTTATTTTCTTTGACAATCTAAGTCATAGATTCAACGATTGTAGGTACATTAGAGTCACAGTGTACAAATTAAGGGTAAGGAAGCAATGAGTAAAACTAGGTGAGCGAACTTAGAAATTTATATTTCTGTTGCACACATATGCCAAAACAGTAAATTTATGCTCTAGACATTTGCCACGAGTGAAGTGTACGATCATTGTAATCTTCTCCAATTAAATACAAATATCTAGATACCAATTGTCATAACTTCATTACATGTTTATAGACTCCAAATTCTGCAACAAAATATTTTACATCAAAATATATCATTTCTATCCATCTAAATTTAATATTATTATTTAATTTCTTAATTAAACATTATTAATATAAATACTTAATTAAATGTAATTAATTTGTTAAAATTTTAATGGATAGAAAATAAATTACAATCAAATTATCCACCCAATCAAATTAATTTGCTCCCCCTTTTTAAAAATAAATATGGTATATGCAACCAATCGTAATAACAAAAATAATGATAGTAATGTTTAGGCAAAACTAAGATCGATCCATGAGACCGAAATTATTTGAATTGATAGCCGCAATGGATGTGGGAGAATTGTCAACTTGTTTTTCACTGAATCATCACCAAATTGGACCAATATTAAACTGTTTGCAAATCATGGAATCGATGGATACGGAGTTCTATCTTCGACATTTTCCATTAAATAATGTCAGCCACCCAAAGCTACAGATCACTGTTATAATACGTTTCAAAAGCGGATTTCATTTTAATTCAGTCAAGATGAATATATGTATGGATGAGTTTAGACAAGATCTGAAATTTTTCGTAACCATAAAAATTAAGAAAATGGTTATGGTTATGCTTTTTGACCTTTCTCATAACGTAAACCAGGGGAAGGGCCCTGACCAGTATATATGAAAATTAGGGTAAAACAAATGGCTATTTTTTTTTATAAAAGATTTAATCAAAGCTTAACAGTAACCACAAAAGAATGGCTATGGTTATTATACGAATAATATTATTATTTTGAAATTTTGTGGTTCATATATTATTTTCAGATATTTGTACGTTAAAAGATGGTATAATAACTGAGACTTACCATCACTGATTTCGATTGATCTACAACCCTTTGGATGTTATGGTTCCTTTTCCAGGTATCCCGAGAAACACTTGAAAGCTTCAAAAGCCAAGGAGTGGCTACCAACTGCAATATTATAACATTAATTTTATCATCATCATGCCAAAGGTTCAATTCCCAACATCATCAACTTGGTTTCTGTGTTCTCTTTACAGCATTGGATGTTTGTTACAAGCAGTTCAAGTAATGGCAGTCACAGATCCAACGGAAGGCAAGTTCAGTTATTTTATGTTTAGTAGCTTAAAATTTATTGACTGTTCCTGAACTTTCTGCCATCTTTTTTGTTGTTGAATTTTGCAGTTGCTGCAATAAGGTCACTTGCCGAGAAGTGGAATATAGAGTCTTCTGAAATATGGAACCTCACAGATCCATGCTCTGGCCTAGCTAATTCCACTGTAGATATTGGAAATCCTGGCATCAAGTGTGTCTGCACTACTGGAACTGTCTGCCACGTTACACAAATGTAATGCCTACACTAACCTTGTTGCTCACTGGACTTCATTTTTGATAACAATTTTAAATTCTCTATGGCCAGCTAAGACTTGAACCTAAGACATTCCACTAGCATGTTGAGGCCCTCTAGTACAGAGCTACTGGCCCCTTTGCGTTCTGGAGTGTGAATTGTTCTTACATCAAAACAAGTGTTTTTCCTGTGCTTTTCTCATTAAATGTTGAGGTGCCCTACTGGCCCATTTGCAGTCTGGAGTGTGAATTGTTCTTCCAACAAAACAAGTGTTTTTCATGTTCTCTTTCTATTAGCATGTTGAGGCCCGCTATTTCCAAGCTACTGGCCATTTGTGGTCCGGAGCGTGCATTGTTCTTCTAACAAGACAAGTGTTTTTCCCGTTCTCTTTCCACTAACATGTTGAGACACTCTATTACCCAGCGACTGGCCCCTTTGGGGTCCATAGTGTGAATTATTCTTCTAACAAAACAAGTATTTTTCCTGTTCTCTTTCCATTAACATGTTGAGGCACTCTATTACCCATTTACTGACCCCTTTGCGGTCCGTAGTGTGAATTATTCTTCTAACTAAACAAGTGTTTTTCCTATTCTTTTAAAGCAAGAGAGATCCTATGTAGATATCTTTTATCGGTGAATCTTGGTTGAGGTTGTAGATCATATTTTTCTTCTTGCAGGAAGGTCTATGCGCTGGACAAAACAGGAGAAATTCCAGAAGAACTGGCAAATCTGACTTACCTCTTTGATCTGTAAGTTTGCTAATTGGTTAGTAAGTTTATGTTCCAGTTGTCTGGCTGATGAAAACAATGACATTCACCATGTCAAAGGACTGGTTGAAAATTCTCTATCAGAAAAAAGAAGTTACATAAATGGATAATATTGTCGTTGAAAGATTGCCTTGTTTTTTTGATAAAACTTCAAAAAGTAATATTTAGATAAACTTATGTTATTCTGTCCAATATCGTGATAGATGGATCTGTGAATTTTGTTGGTAGGAACCTGAACCAGAACTATTTTAATGGTCCCATACCTGCCTTCTTGGGGACCCTCAGGAACATGCAATATTTGTGAGATTCATACTCTTCCTCTAATGTTGTGCTTAAAATAAAAAACATATTCATAAGTTAAAGTTCTTTGATTCATTCATGCCATATTGATCATCCCAATCAAATTTAGTTACTGGCAAAACTTTGAACTGCATCTCAAGATGTCTTTCCCCATGCAATGTTCACAAACATTCATTTTTTCAGGGCCTTTGGAATAAATAACCTATCTGGTTCTATACCAAAGGAGCTTGGAAATCTCCATAAGCTTATAGTACTGTAAGCGCTCTCTCTCTCTTTCTCTCTCTCTCTCTCTCCATATTGCATATTTACTTGAGGATAGTGCAAGCCGCTCCTTAATCTTTCAAAATAGAATACCAAGCAGGGAAAAGGAAACATTCGTTGAACTCATCTTTTAGTTCATAGTTTCCTGTTTTATTGATCCAGAATTAGCCCGGTTAGATTGATGTCTAATTCCTTAACACAAATCTCAGTTACTGTATAATTTGATTATGTGCAAATTCTAGTACCATGCGGACAAGAAACATGTACAGCACATACACAAGAGTAGACACAAGATTTACCATAAAGAAACTAAGTGTGCGGAAACTCTAGCATGCGGGCTTGTGCCTCCAATTCACTATCACTAATGAATGCAAGGTTACTAAGTCACAAGGCTATAACATGCAACCAACAACTCATCTTCTCTGTTCTGCATCCCACTATCTCTATTCTTTGTTGCTCTCATTACTCTATGCTCAGCAATACCAAACTCAAACCCTAGATAACTGTTCAGCTCCCATCCCAGATTTTCTACTAACCAAAGAATATTTAGAAACTGACAGAAATCTAATCAAGGCAGGGGAAAGATACATCCTCAATGCTCACCAAGGTGAGGCCAAACTCGTAAAAAGTCCAAATTCGCAAGTGAGTCGTGGATGTGTCTATGGTATGTCCTTGGAGGAGAAGAGTTGAGGATTGATGTGGCAAAAATTAAGGTCATTATCAATTGGCCAAGCCTTCTAGCATGACTGAAAAAAGAAGCTTCGTGTCAGTCTCTCTAATCAAAATTTAACTGGGTAGAAACTAACCAAAATCTAATCAATTTCTGTCAGTTTCTCTACTAACCAAAGAATACAAATTCATCTATGAAAATATCATTAATCCCAAACTCAGCCTTGTATTGTTTGATGACATAAATCTCTACTCCTTGCTTCACCCATCCCAAAGAATATGGATGAGAGGGTGATCACGTGCCTCTAATTCAAGCTGCAGTACCAACTCTTGGGAAGTCAGATTTGCTTGAGAACATGAATCGAATAGTGCATCTACCTTTGTCCCCTTTCCTCGGATTTTGATATGAAAAAGGTTGTTCAATTCATCCTTACATTGAGTGCTGCTACTCAAACATACCTCCTTTATTGAAGTGCAATAAATCTCGTCATCCACGTCTGAACTGTTCCCAATGTCTTTGCCCTCTACCATGATTGCCACAGTCTTCTTGGATTGACCTTTCTTTTGGTTGTTAGGATGCTATTTCCAGCATTGTGCATTGGAATGGATATCTATGTCTCAATGGTTTCAATGCTTCTTAAAATCTTTGCAAATAGGAGTGGCGGTTTTCTTACCTTTCCCATTACTCTTCCCCTTGTTTGAGGCTGCACCTTGCTGATTTGCAGATATGGTAAGTCCCTTCTTCGTATCTAGGGCTACGGCACATGCTTCATTAATGGTCTTAGGACTGGCCCGGGGACTTGTTTCCTTATGTTGCTGAAAAGACCTCCGAGGTCTTAAGGAGGCGCATGTTCAAATCAACAGTGGGGCAGGGATGTACACCTTGTTAGACACTATATTTACTTTTTTGAAAAAGGGTTAATATTGTATTGTATATTACATCATCCTCAAATTTTGAACAGGACAAAACAGAATGGGGAGGAAAGATAGAACTCCAGAGAAGAGAGAAAGAACAAGAAAGATTATGAATGCGTGAATACAAAGTTTAGGTCATTTTCAGTCCTGACAAAAAAGTGAAGCAAAAACTAACCAAGAAACGACACTCCAGAAAAACCTAAAGACCTAATATAGACTGGACCAGCACATGCATAATCACTAAAGGGCAATAAAACAGTTTGATGATCATTTATTTGTTTTGGTCTGCCTTGTACATAATATACCACATCAACGACTTGAAAATTGTGGTTGAATACAAAGAAAGGTTCTAATCATCCCAAGGGATGCAGGTCCCTTCACCATTATGAGGGCCACCCTTGTGCACGGTAGCTTCCAACCAAGATGGCAAGTGGTGATTTTCTTGAGGTTGATGAAGAGGAACCTGATTGGCTTGAAAGTGGCCCCCCCCCAGCTGCATGGCTGAAGGCCTGTCATATGGGAGTTCGTTGATAGTTATGGTGGATAGCTCTCTCTTCCTCAGTCCTTTGCCTTTATCTTGCTAGATCATTAAATAGAAGTTTTTCTATGGTGTCTATTCACTTGTTCTATCTTTATTGAAAATTTGACAACAAGAGGATGCATTTGTCCATATTTACAATGGTGAGATCTAGCTGAGGGCTTTGAATGCCTTACCTACCAAAATCGTTACTTAAAACATTGAGGATTTTGTACATTGTGAGTAATGCCTTGCTTATCAGAATTTTGTACTGGCTATTATCTTCATGAGGGAAGTTAAGATCAAAAGCATGCATTGAGGGTTGATGCAAATTGAGGGATGTGTTGAGTGGGTGTGGGTATAGAGGAATGCGGAATGGGATTATGAGGGTGACTAACATTGAAAGAATAGAAAGCACTAACAGGATTGGATATGGTATTAGTAGTCCCACCAAGAGAGGCTTGGACTTTGGCTTCTAGAGCCTCTTCATCATCTTTCACCACAATGATAGGTCTTTTCCCTTGAATTTTACCATGCCTACTTTTTAGAATAGCTTGTATGGTTTGCATCTTAGATATTGATTTTTTTTTTCAATAAATGATAGTGATGGAAGAAGCGAAACTCTTACTTTATTTACTAATAGAATCTCTATCTATAGATTGAAGAGCAAGCCTCTGACTCCTTCGTACTCACATTTTGTAAGGAAAATCTAGGTTATTTTTCATAGATGAGATGTCTTGCTTTGATTGAATTCCCTCCACAATGGGCTTTATATTGAATTCACCACAGTAAAAGTCACTGATTTGAGATTGAAGGGATGCTTTAAGGAATGGATGACATCGAAAGGGATTTATTGCCATGTACTAAAGAACCATGGTGTTTGGGGCAGAAGAAACAACCTGCGTCTGGTGTGGTTAGTTTAGTGCATCAAAGAGGAGTGTAATGAACTAGAACCAGTGCCTGACCCATTTCCATCTTGAAAACCTAACTCATTCCCATCTTCCATCAGACCCTTTTTGATATAGTCATCCAAGGCCTAGAATCATTCATTGCAGAGGATCGCTGCAGAAAATGACAAAGATGTGCCCTAGATAAACAGTTTTTAATAGCCACTTCATGCAAAAGACACTGTTCCAAAAAAGTCACGCATTGAATGAAAAATCAAACAAGACGTTTTCCCATTCGTATCATGTCTATGATGCCAAGGATTATGTAGTTAGGAAGAGAGCTTCGTACTTGGAGCGTGGCGATCAGCATGGTGAGCTTTTTGAGGAGCCTAGGCTGCACAATACAGTTGGTTTATTGATCAAGCTTTATAGTAGAAGATCTAATATCGAAAAGAACAGAAGAATGTCTTGATGTTTCGACTCTTGGTCCCTTAGACTGCTTGGTCTCGTGGACGTCATTAAAATCTTTCATTTCATTTCAATGTGCAGCAAACTATTGAAGACATGTGGATAGAGTTGAAAGAGTAAAACATGGCAAGTGTAAGACCACATTAAAAATTGTGTAGTAATGGTCAAGAGATAAGAAGGGGAGAAGATTTCATTAATACAAAGCCTTGCCGTCATATGAATGTTGTGGGTGAGGTAGAAAAGACAAACGTAGGCATGAGAATTAATATGAGCAAGTGAAAAGAAAGGGAGGGTGGAAGTGAATGCAAATGGCTGAGTGGGTGCGGAGTGGAAGGGAGTAAAAGACTTTAAGGGTGAGATGTGACATTTACTCTAGCGGAAGGAAGAACACATAATTCAAATGAATACTTGGGAAAAGAATGTGACAAGTGGGGTCCATTGGTAGATAGTAACTTAGAAAAATGCCACTGATGTATTAATATTTGAGGAAAAAAGATTAAAAAAGCTGGGGAAGATGTTAATCCAGTTCAATAAAAAGTGGAGTTATGTTTTAAAAGATGTTTCGGGTCCCACAAATCTTTGAGCGGTTGGACCAAACGGTGTAATCAATGGTTCTATAAACTGTTGAGTCTCATGGATGTAATTAAAACCATTTATTTCATTTCATTTCAATCATTTGGGAGAGAGATGTGGGTATGAATTCTCTAAAGCTACAGATGTATATTGCAAGGCAATGAGTCACCATCCCTATAGATGTGACAACATTAATCATCATAATGCTGGAGTGCAAGATTGGCTAGGCTATCAACAATGGTATTATGATGTTATCATTGATACTGCAAATGGGCCTCTTAAAGCAAGCAAAGAGTTAATAGGGTTTGGCGAACAAAATTCTCTAAACTCCAATGGTGCTTGGATGAAGCATTGATGCCTTGAATCTCATGAGGTCACTCATTGATTTTATTGATGATCAATAATGAGTCTCCGTCGGTAATAAGTCTGGAAAGGCCATTATCAATATCTCAACAAACTTATTTCCATGATTGCCAATTTGTTGAGACTAGCTTATGAATGGCACTCCTTCGCGTTCCTTATAACTCCTCAATACTGGATTGACCTAGATTGTTTTTGGATTTTCTGTTGAAATTCAATTTATAGAACCTAGGGCAGAGGTGGTGTTGGCCATTTTTTGGCCTACATACCGAAATTTTGCCTAAGTGTGAGAGGGTGGGCATTCAAGCAAGAATTCGGGTTTTTACATAGCAAAAGACTTCGGGTTTTTGGAAGGAGAAGTCTTCGGGTTTTACAAGAGACACAACTTATTTCACTTTATGAGTAATCAGCAGTTGAAACCCCTTAGCAGAAGTAATCCGGGTTGGAAAACCCGAATTACTCTTGACAGTGCAAATCGGGTTTTGAGAAGTGCTTTGCTTATGAAAATTTTATCAGCAGAAGTAATCCGGGTTGGAAAACCTGAATTACTCTGGGTAGTGCATTTTGGGTTTCTCATGGTGAATGACTTATCTCTTTTTATAAGTAACATGCAATGAAGAATCCAAAGTAGGTGCTAGTGAAGAGTCCGAAGTTGCAGACATTGAAGAACAAACAAATAGACTCGGACAAAAACCCAAAAAATTAAAAAATCCGAAGGGCAATGTACCCTTCGGAAAGGACATTTCCAAAAAGCCTAGATGCCTTCCAAAACGCCCGGGTGCCCTCCAAAAAACCCGAAGGGCTGTTCTTTGGAAAGCAAAGGAACAAATCTCGCGGACTTTTTGTCCGTGAGAAAGTTGAAACCAAAAAATCCGAGGGAATAATACAAAGCAAAGAAAATTCTGGAAGGGATATCCTTCGAACCAAAAAGTCCGAAGGAATTCCTTCGGACTCTTTGTCCGAAGGATTCCTTTAGAAAAGTTCTCAAAGGGAGAAATCCGCAGAAAATAGAATTCCGAAAGGTGAAGCCACGGGAAAGTGAAAACAAAAAGTCCGAGGAAAACATGAAATAGAAAAGAATTCCGACGGAAATCTAAGGAAATGATAAACGATAGGAGAAGTCAATGGGAAAGTCCAAAGGAATTCGAAGGAACAAAACCAAGTAGATGATAGTAGAATGAGCCAACAAAAATATGAAAGAAATGGATATCCTTCGGACAAATTGTTCAAAGGATTCCTTCAGAAAGCTTGGTCAAAGAAAGTAAAGTCCGAGGGCAGAGAGAGACAAAAGCGAAGTTCAAAAAGAATGAACATAATCCACAGAAAATGACTTAGCAAATAGCCCAATGGATTATCTAAAGAAATAAAACAAAAGGGAGAGGTCCGAGATAATAAAGACCCGAAGAGAATGAACATTAGGTCGAAGGAATAAGAAGGGAAAGTCTGTGGAAAGACAAATACAGACAGAGGTCAAGAAGCAGAATTCTAAATTTAGCTAAGAGAAATCACAAACAATTGGGCTGAGAGAAACCCATGCACAAGCAAAAGATGGCGTCAAGGTGGAATTCCATGCAAGCAAAAACTAATTACGGTTGTAGTCAAGGCTTAAGTTG
Source organism: Torreya grandis (assembly GCA_037957365.1). Lineage (NCBI taxonomy): Eukaryota > Viridiplantae > Streptophyta > Pinopsida > Cupressales > Taxaceae > Torreya > Torreya grandis. The sequence continues at coordinate 9,697,799 of JARHVA010000009.1, read as the reverse complement.
ACTGGTTGTTGAAGTCAAGTTTATCTCCAAGGTCAACTCAGCCTTTCAAATGTTCCAACTCGGCTTCCAACGGATCAAGTCAGAGTTCTAAAATTGGCATTGGCATTGGATTTCATGCATGCTATTATCATCTCATACTTTCAAATGTTCCAGCAGCTTATGAAGATTGCCAAATTTGGAAGTGGGCGTAGCATTATTGCATGATAGAGAGGTTTAGCAACCCAAAATTAGCCACTGTCAACTTCAACGCCAAGGATCCTTCATGCAAGACAAAAGAAAAGAAAAGACAAATTTGGAAGACTCATGCAATGCAATTTGGACTTGGGCTAATGAAGAGTTAACTTCCTCTCTTATTTTCAACACCATCTCTTGGCTATTGTATTTTTCTATAAGTTGGCTTTACAGCCTTGTAAAAAGAATCATCTCTCTTTTGGCAAGAAAGCTTCTGCCAAAGATTGTGTTGTAATCTTTTTCGGAAAAAATAAGAAGAGGATTGTGCTTTTTCAGTTTTCAGCAGTTGGTATAGTGTATTTTTGTCATTGATTTGCCTAAGTGATAGATTTTTTTTTTGAGTCAAATTTGGGTTCGTACCTAGTTACTAGCTGGTCATTTATGCAGGTCATGTTCTGTGTTTGAACGTCTTTTGTTAAGTTTATAGTGGATATTAGTGGCTATTTAGTGCCTTTCATTAGGCCTATTTTTTTATTTTCCTCAAGCTTATACCATTATATTAAACCTTTTCGTGAAATACTTATGTGTATTGATCAATTAGAGTTGAAGTTTTGCCTCTTCCTTACTTGAATCAGTGTTCTTAGAAGCTCGAGTTGAGTGGATCAAGAAAATCAGGTGTATCACCATTTTAGCTAGAATTTCTTTTCAAGTTTCTTTTCCATTTTTTCCAGGCAATTTGTAACGTAGAAGTTGAGATCTTCATAGATACATCTTACAGGAACCAACCTTCTCTAGAGGTTCTTCTCACCATTGAGGCACCCACCCTCGTGAGAAGATCCCATTGTTTCAACTGAAGCGAGGATTAGTCATTTTAGTACATCTTCGATCAGGGTGCAACTCCAGATTGACAACAGTTTTTGTCACGCCCGATGGGACCTATTGGAGCTGGTCTTGATGAAATTGTAGTTACGATAGTGTTCTTCAAGAAGCATTTGGTGATTCCAAGCTCAAGCAATTGCTTCTAATAGTTCAGGCACAGTTTTCATGTAAGTCTATTTTTATTGCATTATTATGAATGAATTTTGATGGCTGTGTATGAAGAGAATTCCTATGCTATGTTTCCTTATCATCCCAATGATGGATCATACCAGCCTTGTCATGACACCTATGAGCCTTTTTATGAGCCTAATCAGCCTTATCAAGAGTATTATCAAAGCTATGTTGAGCCTTATCAAGTTTCTCATGATTCTTATTATCAAGAGCATGAATCTTACCTTCCTTGTGAGCCATACCAGTCTCAGGACCAGATTTCATCTTTCCCATATGGCTATGATGCTGCATATGAGCAGCCTTGCCTTCAAGAAATAATGAATGAAATAGAGCTCAGAATACTAGCATATGCAAGAAAGGTTTGTTCTAACTCTCAGTATGAGGAAGTGAATGGTCTATTTCAAATGTGTCCAATGATCTAGAAGAGATAAATGGGTTGTGTATTCTTGTATTGGAAAAGATGGAGGCTTGGGAGAGGCAAAAAATCAAGATAAACCAATTGTCTACAAAGGGTTCTTGTGCTTCTTATTTTCATGAAGTTCTTAATCATGCCCAGTGTGTGACAAGGGAGCTTCTTAATTGTATTCAAGAGCCTATTCATAAGACTAAACCTTCCTATAGTCCCCTTTCCTCACCAATCATCCCTCAAGCTCAAGTTGTCCAAGAAGACAAGCAAGTTTCAGACTTTGATGAGGTAACGGCCAAGTGGAAGGAACATAATACAAAGGTCTTTAAGAGTTTCTCTTTCCCTCCTCTCCAAAACTCTCTAGATAATTCCATTGCCCTCAAGATTCCAAAATCTGATCATGATCAAACTCCCATGCTTCATTTTCCCTCTCAAACAAATGAATTTCATCACCCTCCCACCATCCCCCTTCCTCAGGAGGAGCCTGTTCTTTGGAGGATTGAGAAAGAGGTTGCATCTACAGATCAAGTTCTTGCAGAGTGTGTAGAGGATGCTTCAGGTGTGTTTGAGGAAGAATTTTCTATTGATACTTCACTTGAGGTTGTAGTTGAGCATCCAATTATAGTTGAGAGTGAGAAGACTGATCTTGATGTAGAGGAACTTCAAGAGGAGCTGGTACAAATTGAAGTCATACATGAGTTACAGGTATCTCCTATTGAGAAGGATCCAGATAGCTTTCAAGCTAATTCTATAGATCAAAATGAGGAACAAAAAGATGATTGGCAGTTGTACCTTGAATCTCTTCAGGAGATTGAAGAACTTTGTATGGATATGTTGTCTATTGAAGGACATGTTTACAAAAAATTTGATAAAAAATCACCTATTCAAGATCACAATACAGATTGGGTTGCTTACTCAGAGCTCCTTGAAGAGCTGGATGAACTTGCAGCAGTCGATAAGAAGGATGTGGTCACTCAAGAACCATGCATAAATGAGATATCACTTGACAAGGTGGTAGATGACAAGCAATGTGAAAAAGATCAGGATGTACTTGATGAGTTTGTCTTTGTTGTTGACTGATTTGCTGTTGATGACTCATTTGAGAAGATGCTAATATAGTTGGTGGACAAGGAAAATGCCTCATCAAAGGTTATGATTAATAAACACCCTGCTTTGCAACTTGTACCATCTCTTGGAAGGAGTGAGTTCAGGAATTTTCCATTTGATCCAGTTAGATCATGTTTTATCATGGTTAGCTAGGTTCCTTATTTGTTTTGCTTTCCTCCAAGTGTTGTTTAGGCATAGTAGTTTCGTTCAGTTTTGTTCCAATAAGTGCTTGTTTGCACATTTGTCTCTTAGTTTTTTTGCTTTCATGTGTTTCCCTTCTTATTTTGAAGGATAAAGGTTACTTCAGCCATGATCAAAGGAGATTTACAGTTAGAAATCAGGTTTATCTTTGTTTTGGGAGTTCAAATAGCATCTATATGGTCTGAGTTCTCAAGCATAGCAGGCATGCTTCCCTGCGAGTCGCCATAAATGTTGGCCATTTTTTAGCCTACATACCAAAATTTTGCCTAAGTGTGAGAGGGTGGGCATTCAAGCAAGACTTCAGGTTTTTACACAGCAGAGGACTTCAAGGTCATATTATCTCTTTCGACAATATTTATTAAGATGTTCTAGCTTCTTACAATATTGGCATTTCAATTGTGACTTGTTACTGCCTTTGAAAGTCTCATCACTTGACAAACTGCCAACATTGTACTATCTGTCTCTACCCTAGAATTGTAGAATTTGAATTTGTTTCTTTTGCATGATCTTGCCTCTGCTTTTTTTGCATGAGAAGTTTTGACAACTTCTTGAAATCAAGAGTTTGTGTTTCTACAATCAGATGCAGTGACTCTAAAAACGAGTCAAAAGACAAAGGTAAAACTATGCAATACCAATACAACCTTATCTTGTTCATGTACAGGGTTTTCAATGGCAGCTAGTTGATCACTAAGATCCTTGAGACGTAAGAGGTAATCTGAAATAGAACCTTATTTTTGCAGCTTAGTGGAAAACAACAAATTTTTAAAATACAAAGACCTTCCAGATTCTAATGCTTGATATTTAGTAGTCAAAATTTTTCACAATTCAGACACTATAGTAGCTCTAACACTAAGTTATCAACAACTGAAAATTTCAACAACACTAATGCCTCTCTATGTCTTTTATTAGTCTTTAGCATTATTTGGGGGTTTTTATTCTTTACCTAACACAATTTGGTCAATATTTCTATACTCACACATAGTAAGTATCATGTGACACCACAAACTGTAGTTTTAACTAGTTAACTACTATGAATCAGGGAGTAACAAATGTTGAATCCCATCTATTTCACTTACACAAATGACTATTTTGACCACTAAAAAACATGGAAACAATTAAATCCAAATATTTACATATTTTCAGACCAAAATTCTTTCATTACTTTGTTAGACTCCTTGATATGTACAATATGGCTAATTTTCAACCCTAAACTTCCAAGAAAATGATAAAAAAATAAATGTCCTTCAGGTAATTTTAAAATAAATATTGAAAATTTTAATAAAGTTTATAAACTTTAAAAAATAACAAATATAACTAAATATGCATATCAATGTTGCTCTAAATTTTTATAATTTTGAAAACTATATGGTAAAGTTTTGTAAATAAACATAAAGATTCTTATAGGAGTTGTACTTGTACAACTGTGTTATATTAAAGTTATTAATTAGCTATAATTTAGTCATTAACTAATGGTTGGTTATCAACCTTCCCAATTGTTGTAACTTTTACTCAATAAAAGAAGTATGCATGCTAACTTCCACGTGTGTCTTCCAATTTTCTCTTCATTCTTTCAGCATTCATATTTGCTAACATTGCTATCGGAGCCAATTGTTTAGGGAAGCTCTAGTCAGGTACGAATGGAGCAAACTGTTTGAGGAAGCCCAAGGAGAAGGGTATGAATAGAGAAAAAAAGAGGTGACATTTTTTAGTAACAACATTTTTTCATGCAAACTTGTTCGTAGAAGGGAAACATAGTTTTTGTGCAGACTAGACTAGAACTAAGAAAAACACTATTAACGACTTTAGAGAAAAGACCAAAAAAGAATCACAAGTCGTGATGGGTTGCAAAAGGGAAGATTGAGGCTTCATGGCACGAAAACGTGCAACACAATAAAATTGCAATGCCCAAAGGTCATGAAAAACAAAATAAACGATGTCAAAGTTATGATAGTCACAGAAGGAAACACGAACCAGACAATGTGCTACACATCTAGGGCATATAGTTTGAAGGAAAATAAGCACAACCTAGTCAAAAGTAACATGTGTAGGAAAAGTCATGTTTTTGTAGACACAAGTTGTGCTAGGGCACAATTCAATTGAAGACACAAATCATGTTAGGGCACAATTTAGTTGAAGACATTTGATTTTATAGTCCTGAGTTGCAGTGGAAAAAAATGAACGAGTCTTGAAATAGTTTTCTTACAAATCTACTGACACAAGAAGACACAAACTTACAGTCTAATTTTGTGATTTCAAATTGTAAGTAATTTTGAAGATCAGATTTTAAACTATTTAATTTTCATGTTACATTAATTTCCAGGTCACAACTACTTTTCCTATTGCATTGATTTTTGGGTCAGAACTGTACTTTTCATGTTATATTGATTTCCTAATCGAAGGTAAAAAATGTGTATAAAATAGCTGATATTCAACATTTGGTTTTGTTGGAAGCACATAAATTAACTAGCTAGAATTATAATGTTTGGAGTCAAAGATTTTTACAATTGTGGAATATCAAGATTGTGATGAAATCATCCTTGGCATTGAAGCAAACCATGCCACAATTTTTGCAGATTATGACAAACATCATTAGGAGGCCTTGTTGTTGTTTACATTTTCTATGTCAAATGACATGATTCCTAAGGTCCAGAATGCCACTGAGGCAATTGCGTTGTGGACCAGTTTGAAAAGCAAATATCGAACTTTGGAAAAACACCGAGTTCCGTACCTAAAGCATCCACTATTTTCCACAAAGATGTCTGAGGATGAGTCTCTATTAGGACATCTTCTTTGGATGAAAGATCTCCGGGACTAGTTAGGAATCATTAAGAAAAAGGTGGATGGTGATGACATGGTGGCTCTTGTTCTAAACAACTTGACACCCCCATATGAATATTTTGTAGAGGCTTTGCACTTGATGGTAGAAAGTTAGTCACTAACATTTGATCAAGTTAGTTCCTCTTTAATGCAAAATGAACAAAAAAGACATAAGCAAATGAGTCTAGTGTTGGACAAACAAAGAATGCACTTGCTGCTTAGTTAAAGACGAAGTGGAAATATATCCTTATTGATTCATTTTGTAAGTCCCAGGTGAAGTGTTTTTACCATCGTAAGGTTGGGCATCTCAATAAGAATTGTCAAAAGCGATGGTATGCACTTCCCCAACAATGCAGTAAGGCAAAAAATGTGGCAACAATTGAAGGACATGATTCTAAGGAAGAGTATGCCCTTGTGGCATTATACTTGAATGTTAGTGCTACTAGTTGTTGGTTCATTGATTCTAGCTTGACTCGACATTTCATATGTTGTAAGGATTAGTATGTCAAATTTATTGCGAGAACAATTTTTTTATTTTGTTTCATTAGCTGATGGTCAGTCATATGCAGTAGAGAGGATAGGAGATATTTGCATAGTATTGAATAATGCTAAAAAATTCAATGTAAAAAATGTTAAGTATGTTTCTAGCATGAATAAAAATTCATCTATTAGTCAGTTAATATAAAATCTCAACATTGTTGTATATTTCTCTGGAAAACAATGTATTATGTCTAATGTAAAACAAGACAGAGTAATTTCCTTGGGTGTTGGGAAAGGTGACTTGTATAGACTCGTTGATCCTACTACAATCAATGTAGATGCACATGTGGAAGGAAACTTCACCATATAGGTTGTGCTAGAGGATGAAATTTCTTATAAGCTTGTTGACTTTGCTCCAATCAACTTACATGCACTACTTATGGAGGAAATATCCAGTATAAAGGATGTGTAGAATAATGCTATACCTAAATCTTAGTCAAATGCATGGGTAGTTGTGTAGGAGGATGAAATGCTTTAGTTATAGGCATTGGCTTAGAGGACTAGAGAGAAGGTTGTTGCTTCTGCAAAGCGTGGTCATTTTGCCTTCCCTTTTGACCTTTGTATGGTATCTAAATCGCTGGTTGCACAACCCATTGGATGCAAATGGGTGGATAAAATTGGTAGTTTGGACAAGTACACAACTCATTTTGTTGCGAAAGACTTTTCTCAATTGGAGGGAATAGATGAGGAGATGGTTTATTCTCCTATTGCGGAGTTAGTTTTTACTTTCATATCTACTGCGGAGTTGGTTTTTACTCCCATTGCCACTACGGAGTTGGTTTTTACTCCTACTGCAAAAATGATCACATTTCGGTTGCTTCTCTCCATATCAACTCAATTTGGTTCCTTGAACGAAGATATGGACGAGGAGGTCTACATGGTGTTGGATTTTGGGTACATGGTCATGATCATTTGGTTTGTAGGTTAATTAAGTCTATGTACGGACTTAAGTAGGCTCCATGACCCTAATATATTTTGTTTGAGCCATAGTTGCCAGAAGATAGGTACAGGTACGGGGAGATGGGTACAAGTACTAGTACTGTTGACAATTTTGCCCCCCACAGGGCAAATTGTCACCCCTACTATTGGGAACTTTGCTATGGTGCCAAGTTTGTCTTGTGAATCACTTTTGGGGTCCTTAAATGAGCATTTACAGCCACCCAAGTGGCCATCTACAGCCAGGTGAATTTTAGTCATTCAGAGGTTTCCAAGGAGCTTGTTTGATTAGAGCCAAATGTGCAAATACAGCCAAGACATACAAGCTCTATGTTTATTTATTTTGTCTTCCCAAGGAATTTTTCAGGATATAAGAGGTGGACTATTTCTTTGGACATTTTGTCCGAGAGAAAGAGCTCTCAAAGGACTGTGTAAAAGTCCAAAAAAAAAAATGACAAAGTGGTAGTTGTTCAAAGCTTATTTTCTTCGGAATTTTTGTTCGAAAGAAAAGGGGAAAAGCACAGTTGAGAAGACTCGAAGGGCACCTGCCCTTCGAGAAGGTCCAATTCAGAAGTCTTGAAGGGTATGTACCCTTTGGGTTGGTTCGTTTTATGGTTTTCAAGTCAAGACTAAAGTTCCAAGGGACAGTTTCAAAAAGCCCGGGTGCCCTTCAAAAAGCCCGGGTGCCCTACAATTCTTCCAAAGGACACTTTTGAAGGCAGACATGCCCTTGCAGAGGGCACTTGGTTGGTAAAGTGGACCTTTTCAATTCTTTCGAAGGGCACTTCTGGAAGACATAGCCCTTGCGGAGGACATCTGGGCGTAGCGTAGAGACATTTACAATTTCCCCGAAGGGTATGTGCCTTTGCAGGGGACACTTCAAGCATGAAGAAGACCTTGGCAAAAATTTCGAAAGACAAAATTCATTTTTCCGAAGGACCCCTGCCCTTGCGGAGGGCACTTGGTCGGTGGCAGGACCCTTTCAAAAGTTTCGAAGGGCATTTTTAGGGAAGCAGAAGCCCTTGCAGAGGGCACCTCTATAAAGCGAAGGACAAAAGCAAAGTTCTCGAAGGGCACTGGCCCTTTGGGGAAAAGATAGCCAAAGGAGATGAATTCCTTCGGACAAAAAGTCCAAAGAAATTCTTGAGGATAAAAAGCCCGAGGAAAATAAAAAAACAAAGGCAAATAAGGAGATCTTTCGGAATAATTGTCAAACAGGAAATTCGCAGGAATTTGAAGTCAACAAAAGCCTGATAGAAAAGACAAGGGCGTAAGCAAAGGCCAAAAAAGAGAAAAGGAAATGCCAAGACCGGGAAAGAGAAGAGATAAAGAGTCCTTCAAACAATTTGTCCGAAGGACAAAAAACTAAAATAAAGCTCAAATCCTGAATTAAAGCAGAACATGGGAAAAACCAGAGAAAACATGAGGTGAACTAAGCATGATCAATAATGTTGGCTGAATATTTTGTCGATCAGTGTACTGATAAACAAAATAGGTCTGATCAGCCAAAGTGGGAAGATTAGACGTCCAAATGTGTAGTTTTACCACATCAGAAAGACACTGATCTCTCCTCTCATCAAGGGGAGGTTCCCTATAGGTATGCTATATATATATATATATAAACAGAAAATAATACTCATGGGTGGGACAAATCATCCATCTCTCTTCTTTCAGAGATGATGCGCACGGATCAAAGGAAAAACTCAGGGGAAATGACAGACAGTACTCCTCTTCTTTCAGAAATACTATTCAGCAAACCACAAGAATACTCCTGAAAATAAAAACAGAATGTAATTGAGGGCGTAGTAACCAGCAAATCGAGATATAGCACAAAGTCTCTATTTGAAATGCTCAAGAGTAATATACGAAGGACAATGAGGGCACAAAGTCTTCTCAAAGTCTTTTACACAATAATGAAAAGAAAACACACTGAAGGCGGCTATGGGGGCACAAAGTCTCTCCACAATTGATTCTTCAGGACACCTTCCTGACTAATTTTACTAATTCTGCTTGTTGAATTAATGGAACAGAAAATATATTAAGGAAAAAGACATAAGAACAGTTTCCTTAATAACAAAGAAATCACAGCACAAAGTCTGAAAAAGTCCCTTGCTTTCTTATTCCAGTAACAAAATATGATTAACAGACTGAGCACAAAGTCTCAATGATGCCTTTCAATTTGGGCAGAGTTTTGTTCTAAATGTCAAAAAAGAGATCTTTATTACAATAGAAGAAAGTCCCTTATATAGCCTCTTCAAAAAGGACTTGGGAACAATCAATACATCAATTTGCGTTGAAATGTGTTAAGGAGACACGTTGGAACTTAGGGGCGCTTTCTCCATTTGATTTTATTAATGCAAGGAAATAAGTCGCGCTTATTGAAAGTTTGTAACTTCCAATGTTCCACCTGGTGATCTGATATTATCTTCATCGTTCCTCCTTGTCCAGCTAATTGAATCGGGTCTTGGATTTAAATTACTGTTCTGTTCTTTCTCCGCTTTCTGCTGGTCTTGACCTTGAGATCTGTGATTGTATTTTGGTCTGTATGTTTAAAAGATCAACGGCTAATTCACTGTGTTGAATTTGACGTTTTCGAGCACATCATTCCTTTGTCTTCTTTCGGCTTTTCTGTTTGGCTCTTTTCCGAATTATACTTGCCTTTTCGGGCCTTAAGGAATGACCTGTTTTGAGTCGGGAAGAGCCTCCCGTAAGGGTATCTACCCTTCGGGCAGTCTTTGAATGGCCTTCGGGCTCCTTTGAACTTAGGCTATGAACCATTCCATTAAAACAAGACATTGAACCAATCAGTTGAACCAAGCATTGAACCGAACATTGAACTTGGTCGTTGAACCAAATTTTGGTTCAACGGTTCAAACAAAGCTTTGAACTGACTGACGAACCGCTTGATTGAACCTAAGAATGAATCAAAGCGCTGAAGCTGAGTGAATGAACCAAATGTTGAAACAAAGCATTGAACTGCTTGATTGAACCTGCCTTTGAACCATTTGACGTTGAACCAAAAGATGAACCAAACGTTGAACCTGTTGCCGATGCTTGCCGATGGAAATTTCTGTTTGAACCAAGGCGATGAACCAATTCTGAAAATGACCAATTGTTAGAAACTGATTCCTTTTGATTGAACACACCTGTAGAGTCGTGAAACCCGTTGAACTTGTAGAAATAACCCTGTTTATAGTCCGTAGATTTTTGAAAAGCTTGAAAAATGAGGAGTTTGAATGCCCAAGACAAAATTTGGAAAGGGAAGAGATTATTTTGGTCTGTAAGACCAAAATAATTCAAATGTTGTCCCAAAAATAGCTGATATTTTTGGGGAACAACAAATAGCATGAACAGAGGCAAACACAAACAAGACTGAGCCAGAACTGAACAAGAAGTAAGACAAACGCAGAAATAGAAGCATGAGCAAAGATGAAAGCAGAACTGAACATGGGCATAAGCATGAACAGTAAATAAAACCAACACAAAATAAAAACAAAGGTAGGATAAACAAAAATCATGCACAGACTAATGTGAGTGACTCCAATGAAGTGAACACGTTTAAGAAAGCAAGCATGCTTCAGTTCTGAAAATGGTGTTGTCTTGCATGACGAACAGGCAAAGCGTTGAACATTTCAAACAACCAAAAATTCCATGCACGCACTCTCATTTGTCTCAAAGCTCGAAACGTTCTGGCGGTTCAAACGTAATTCTTAATTTGGCATTTGCATTGATTTCATGCAAATGAAAGACTTTCAAACGTTCTAGCAGTTTGAGTGAATTTGACTACTCTTGTTTTAGAGTTGACTAGTTTTCAAGTCAAGACATCTATTCGTAGATTTTATGCATCCAAAGCTTGTTTTTTTTTTTTTTTTCAATGCCAAGGATTCTTCATGCAAGACAACTAGGTATAAGCTAAGGAAAGACAAATTGGGAACACTCATGCAACGCAATTTGGACTTGGACTAATGAAGAGTTAACTTCCTCTTTTTTTTTCAATGCCAATCTCTTGGCTTGTTGTAAATTTCTATATTAATGGCTTTTCAGCGTTGTAAAAATTATCCCTCTTGGAAAGATCAGACTCTGCCATTGGTGAGTTGTGTAACCTCTTCAATCAATAGAAAGATTGTACTTTCAAATTTCAAGTGCTGACATAGTGTACATTCATTCAACAATTTGCATACGTGGTAGATTTCTCTTCCTTTTCAAATTTTGATTTGTACCTAGTTGCTAGCACATCATGTTATGCAGGTCATGTTCAGTGTTTTATGTCTTTTGCTGAAGCTGTAAGTGGATGTTAGGTCGCTGCCAAGTGTCTTGTATCAGACCTCTCTCCATCGTTTTCCTTCACACTTTTGTCATTGGATTGAATCTTCTCATGAAATACTTATGCATAGTGATCAATTGAAATCAAAGGTCTTTCTTTTCTCTTGTTTGATTCAGTATTCAAAGTTCCAAGTAGAGTGGATCAACATTCTGGTGTATCACCGTCATTAGGTAGGATTCTCCTTCAAGTTTCTTTCTTCCTTTTCCATGGTAGTCTGCAGCGCAGAGTAGAGATCCTCATTGATACATCTTACAGAAACCAGCCTTCTTTGGAGGTTCTTCTCACCATTGAGGCATCCACCCTCGTGAGAAGATCCCATTGTTTCAACTGGAGAGAGGATTAGCCATTTCAGCACGTCTTCGTTTCAGGGTGCAACTCCAGGTTGACAACAGTTTTTGGCACGCCCGGTGGGACCATAAAAAAGTTTTTTGCATAGAGTTTTCACAACAACAAAGGATATTCATCTACATCCAGTTGCAGAGTTCATAGCATTATTCAGGCAATCCGTTCATGCCAAAAGTTACCACAAGATCAACAAATAAAGGTATTCCTTTTGAATTTGTAACTTATAAAAGAGCAAGGTCTAGGAGGGCAAATCCATATCCTCAAAGGGAATATTTACCTCCCCCTCATCCTATCATTCTAAACACTGCAATCCCCACCATCTAGATGGCCGTTAGAAATCAAGTGTTTGCTCCATTTAATAGAGGAAGTCCACTGAATCTAGCACAGTTAGACGACATTCCTGTATCTGCACTCAAAAATATTCCATTCTTCTCAGGAGAAAATCAAACTTCTATTGAGCATATCAAGGATGTGGCTAATCTTTGTTTAGTTCATAATGTTGTTGAGGATAATGTTGCTATTAGATTGCTTGCAGTGGTATAGAACCCTCTCACTTCGATCCGTTTCCATCTGAGATGAATTGGGTGCAGCCTTAGTCAAGTAGTTTGAAGACAACTTTGGTCACTTATCTATAGTTGAGCAATTAACTGCCATATAGAGAGCTCCTCATGAGTTCATGTCCGATTTTGATCTCAGATTCTAGAAGACATGGATAAAGATACCGGTTTTGATTAGGCCATCCCTTGAATATGCATTTCTGTATTTTTTGAAAGCTCTTAATTCTGACATTAGTGTGATGATATAGTCAATGGGTGGTACTATTTTGTCAGATGCTTATGAAGTTGCAAGAAGGGCAAAAAATAGTTTGAGACAAGCAGGAAAGCTTTCTTCAAGACCTTCAATGCCCATGTTTTCAGAAATAAGTTCTGTACCAGCCCCTCAAGTTCCTCAAATTTCATCTTTAGCTCCTATTCTAGCACCTCAAGTTCCTATTGCAGCCCCTACTAGTCAAGCTGGTGAGATAGGAGAGTTGAAAAATTTGCTACAATCTTTTGGAAATGAAATAGTACAGCTCAAAAGACAGCAATTTTAGTCAAATAGGCCCTATCAACAACAAAATCAGAATAACTATCAGTCTTTCAAAGATCAAAGGTCTCCTTATCAGTGTTTCAGATAAAATAGACCACCCTATCAAGCACAAGGAGCCATAACTCCAGCTAAGCCATATGCTGCTCTTAATCCGAATGTTTCTTCCACTTCAAAAGCCATTATTCCACCAACCCCACCTCAAAATAATTTGGTGCAAGATTTAAGTTGGCAGCCCTCAAATCTCAATGAACCTCAAAACCAAGCTTTGGTATCACAGAACATCACCATGCCACAGATGACACAAGAAGAGTTTTTTTTTCAAGGAGATCAATATCAAGATACAGGTTTGACATCATAAGGAGTGACTCATCAAGTTCAAGGGCAGCCTGATGCTATTAATATAAATTGGCAAGTTGATGATCATGTTGCTTTTACTCAGGATGTTAAATCTAACGATTTAAGTGGTCAAGTTGCAGCTATAACCTATTAGATAATTAAAAGAAGACCTATTGAAGAAGCCCAAGTGATAACAAATACTTCAAGTGCTCTTAGTATTGTTGCTCAAAGTACAAAAGAGCAGCTTGTTGCTCCCACAACCCAAAAAAATCAAAATCTAGAGGTTAGTAGAGTGCAGCAAATACCTCTAATTCATGAGCAGCAAGTACCAAAGAAAGCGCAATCAAAGGTTAGTGCATCTCGATTTAGTATTGTAAATCAAATGAAAAAGTATAACATCAGCATTAGCATGTGAGATTCTCTTTCAATTGCAGGGCAAAATGATAAACTCATTCAAGAACTTTCAGCTCTTGAATTGCCTCCAAAACCGGTTGAGAAAGGTGTTGACAAATTTGGATCAACCAAATAAGCAACAGGTGCAGCAAGGAGATAAGATGTCAAAGGTGGACAAAACTGAGGTAAAAATTTAAAAAACTCCCCCTTTTATCTTTCTTTGATAGTGGGTGATACTTTGGTTCATAATTGTATGGTGGATAGTGGAGCTAACAGTACAATAATGCCTAAACAGATTGCAGACAAGCTCGGCCTTGTTTATGAGCCAAACACTAAAGGGGTAGTGTAGTTGGATGGTTCACTAGCAAAAATGGTAGGCATTATCAAAAAATTTAAATTGACATTAGATGCTTGTCCTAACGTTACTATTCAGCAAGATGTTGTAGTGGGACTTGCCTCCTTATTTTGCTTGTGCCTTTTAAGGGACTTCACCTCAAAGATTGGGGGATATTTATCAGTTGATTGGACCTATTTGCTATTCATAATCATGTATGGTACCAAGGTAATAATTCATTCAGAGCTTATTGCACGTTTTCATATGGAGCCTTATACGTCAAGTGTTGTCAATGCAAATTGTATAATCTCAAATGAAATATTACAAACTAGTGATGTAGAAAAGGACTCACCTTTGGATGGAGTTCCAGATTTGTTTCTTGATGAGTGGGCTTCTACCTTGCATGAGCATGATCCCTACAAGTTGATTGAAGAAGGTCTTGGTGTGTATTGTCTTCATGAGAACGAGGCACCAATTCCAGCCATGGTCAAAGAAGACGAATCTAATGAAGGCTTGTGGCAATTGTACTTTGATGGATCAAGAAATAAACATGGAACCGGAGTTGGAATGATGTTAATTTATCCTACAGAACAAAGGTATTTCTCCTCTATTAAATTTCAGTTTGGTTGTTCAAACAACGTTGCTGAATATGAAGCACTAGTTCACGGTTTGCAGTGGGTTAGGAAGATGAAAGTAAATTGTTTGCAAGTGTTTGGAGATAGTGAACTTGTAATCCACTAAGTAAGAGGTTTGAATGTATGCAAGAATCTGTTGCTTAAATCTTACAGACACAGAGTTTGGGATTTACTTGAAGATTTTTAGGCTTTTAATATTCAAGCAATACTAAGAGATAGGAATAAACACGCTGATAGGTTGGTTGCTATTAGGGCACAATTTAACATTCCAATTGATGTAAAAAGTGACAATTTTCAGTCACATATAAAGGTAGTTTTAAGGCCTTATGTTCCGGATAACCAAGAGAATTGACAGGTGTTTGAAAATGACAATCAAATTGTGAGATTTTTGCAGGAAGAGGCTGAGTTTTCTTTAATAAATTAGTCGAAACACTTACAACAGTATGGTGATCAGATTGTACAACTGAAAACTAATAAGCTACCCAAGGGTTGGTCACTCTTGAAAATATTTTCAGTGAAGATGATGAGCTAAAGAAAGAGAAATCATCTTTGTCAACAAAGAAAAAGCACTATGCCAATGTAGAGATTGCAGCTGGTAAAATTTTGAAATTGGGCAAGGTATGCACTCCCTCACAAAAGAAAGGTTTCATTGATTTATGCACAAGTTTTGCTGATGTATTCGCATGGCAGTATAGTGATCTCAAAGGTTTTGATCCAAGTTTGGTTCAACACACTACTGAGTTAGAAGACAAAATTTAACTATTATATTTCCAATCAAGCACTCAACATGGGTGGCGAACCTCGTTCCAGTACGAAAAAAGAATGGTAAGATTCATTTGTGTTGATTTTCGTGATTTAAACAGGGCTTCGCTTAAAGACCACTATCCATGGCCATGAATAGAATAAATTTTACAATTTATTGCACGTTCAGAGAGGTTTTCCTTGTTGGATGGATATAGTGGTTACAATCAGATTTTGATCAAAGAAGAGGAACAATTCAAGACAGCGTTCATGACTAAGCGGGGGACATTTGCATACAAAAAGATGCTATTCGGTTTGTCTAATGCTGGAGCAACCTTTTACAGAGCCATGGATATGGCCTTTCAAGGCCTTCTTAACAGGTTTGTTCTTGTTTATTTGGATGGTAGAACAATGTTTTCAAAAGATGCAGAAGATCACATGGTTCATCTCGAGCAAGTTTTTGAAAGGTGTAGGCAATTTGAAATATCTATAAATCCCAAAAAGTGTGTATTTTCAGTTCATGAAGGTAAGCTTCTTGGACATGTTTCAAAACATGGTTTAAACATAGATTCTGAAAAGATTCAATCCATTTTTGCACTCTCTTTGCCTAAGAGCAAAAAGGCTTTGCAAAGTTTCATTGGAAAAATCAACTTTATAAGGAGATACATTTCAAATTTCGCTACTGTAGCTAAACCACTTACAGCGATGTTAAAGAAAAATCAAAACTTCAACTGGTCCAAGGAGGGAGTAACATGGTTTGAAGATGTTAAGAAAGCCATAGCAAGTGCTCCTACGCTTTTAAATCCATATTTTATGAAAATTTTTATTCTGTATACATATGCTAATGTGGACACCATTTCAAGTATTCTTATGCAGCAGAATCATAAAGATTTGGAACAGCCAATAGCTTTCTACAACCAAGGCTTGTAGGAGTATGAGACAAGGTATTCTTTTGTTGAAAAACATGTCCTTTTAGTTATAAGATCTCTGAAGAAATTTAGGCACTTGTTTAATAATAAAATACATCTAATCGTTGCTCATCCAAGCATCAAAGAATTTCTTCTGAACAAAGACATAAATGAAAAGAGCGCTGGTTGGATAACCAAGGTAATGGAATATGATATGGAAATTAAAGTTACAAAGCTGGTTAGAGGCAAAGGACTTTGTGAGCATCTAGCTCAGGACTTGCAAGAAACTAATGAAGTTGTTTTAGTGACAAATGATGAAGAAATTGCTGTTGTTCACACCTCACCTTCCAGGTGGTTTCGTGATTTGGTAAGCTATCTGCAAGATGGTTTTTACCCTTCTCACCTAAGTGCTTCAAAAAGAAAGAATTTCATATTGCAATCAATTCCATTCTTGCTAGTTGATGGTGTTTTGTTCAAAAAGGATATTAATGGAATGTTACTAAGGTGTGTGGAACCAAGCCAAACTCAAAGATTACTTGAAGAATTCCATGATGGAGATGGTGGACACTTTTTTGCAAGAACTACGGCACTTAAAATCATGAGAGGTGGGTATTATTGGCCTACTATATTTGGCGATTGCCATACATGGATTAGAAAGTGCAAACAATGTGCTATGTTTGTAGGAAAAGTTAAACTTGCAGCCCTACCCCTTCAGCCAATTACAGTGGATCAGTCTTTTGTCTAGTGGGGATTGGACTTTATTGGTCTCATTAATCCTCCTTCGAGTTTAGGGCATAAGTGGATTCTAACAGCTACGAATTACTTCACACGTTGGACGGAAGCAATTGCATTGAAAGAAGCAAACAAAAGTAACGTTCTTGATTTCTATGAAGGTTTGCTTACTAGGTTTGGAGTTCCTTCAACTATTATTTCTAACAATGAAATGGCTTTTGTGGGATCTAAGATCAGCCAGTAGGTGTCCAACACGGAGTTTATCTCAGCATTGCATCGAACTACTATCCACAAGGAAATGGTCTTGCTGAATTTACAAACAAAAACCTCTTAAGGATCATACGAAGGACTATTGAAGACAATCAGAGGTCATGGCATCTCAAGTTGATGTCAGCTCTATGGGTTGATAGGATTACCTACAAAAGGTCAATAGCCAACTCTCCATATGAGGTAGTATATGGTAAGGAAGCAAGGTTACTTATTTCTCTTGAGTTTTCAGCTTTAGAGCTAATGCATCAACTTGAGTTGTTGGAGAATGAGCCTATGGAAATCAGGTATGTAGAGCTTATGGAGTTGGAAGAGACAAGAAATCAATCCATGCTAGCCATGGAAAGTCATCAAGCATAGGTAAAAAGAACATTTGACAAAGGAGCTTCCTCATGAAGCTTCAATGAAGGAAATTTGGTCCTCAAGTGGGATGAGGATCGAGCCAAACCAGGAAGGCACACGAAGTTTGATTCCCTTTGGAGTGACCCATACATGATCTCCAGCTACAAATCCCACAATGCCTTCCAACTTGCCAAGATGGATGGCCAAGAGCTTCCAATCCCAGTCAATGGGATGCATCTGAAACATTAATATTGAAGAAAAGAAAATACCAAGGCCAAAAAAGAGAAAAGGAAATGCCAAGCTTGGGAAAGAGAAGAGACAGAGAGTCCTTCGAACAATTTGTCCGAAGGACAAAAAACTAAAATAAAGTCCGAATTCTGAATTAAAGTAGAACACAGGAAAAGCCAGAGAAAACACGAAGTGAACTAAGCATGATCAATAGCATGAACAGAGACATAAACACAAACAGGACTGCGTCAGAACTGAACAAGAAGTAAGACGAATGCAGAAATAGAAGCATGAACAAATTTAAAGCAGAACTGAACATGGGCATAAGCATGAACAGTAAATAAAACCAACGCAAAATAAAGACAAAGGCAAGATAAACAAAGATCATGCACAGACTAATGTGACTCCAACGAAGTGAATGCATTTAAGAAAGCAAGCATGCTTCAGTTCTAAAAATAGAGTTGTCTTGCATGACGAACAGGCAAAACATTGAACATTTCAAATAGCTAGAAATTCCATGCACACACTCTCATTTGTCTCAAAGCTTGAAACGTTTCGACTATTCAAATATAATTCTTGTTGACCAATTTTGGTCCTACAGGCCAAAAATCGGGCTCCCCCTTTTTTTCCTTGCTAGACCTGTTAGCCAGTCTTTGATGAATTCACCTTACTGCAATTTTGGGTTTTCCCTTTGTGATAGGGCCATTTCTATAAAGAACTAAGTGATTTGAGTCTTGCAAATATTTCGAGTTGATCTGGGGCTCATTTTGTTTCAAGCAAATTACCTCGGACAAGCCTTTTATCG
Source organism: Torreya grandis (assembly GCA_037957365.1). Lineage (NCBI taxonomy): Eukaryota > Viridiplantae > Streptophyta > Pinopsida > Cupressales > Taxaceae > Torreya > Torreya grandis. Next base: position 9,679,092 of record JARHVA010000009.1, on the reverse strand, counting down.
GCAAAAGGATGGGCCAGTTTCAAAGAAGTACAAGTCTTTTACAAACTCCGAAGGTCAAGTGCCCTTGCGGAGGGCAGAAGGTGCATTTGCAAAAGCTCAAGGCAGAAAGCCTGAAAGGGAAGTTTCCTTCAGAGAAAGTGACAAGTTAAACAATGAATTTCTTCGGACATTTTGTCCGAAGAAAATCCATGAAGAAACCAAGGGGCGAATTTCTTCGGACATTTTGTCTGAAGAAAATTACCAAAGGAAAGTCGAGACACTGAAGGCACGAATTCCTTCGGACATTTTGTTTGAAGAAATTCGGAAGGCCAAGAAACCCGAAGGGTAAATGCCTTTGCGGAGGACTCTTGGCCATCAAAAAGGACCTTTTCCTTTTTCCGAAGGGTCACTTTCCCTTCGGAAAAGTTCATTTACAAAAGCCAAGGAAATTGGTAAAGAATAATGATGGGCCCGAGAACGTCAACTTCAACATGGTGAACTAGCCGTTGAAGGTTCAAACGTTTGGTGACAGGCCCACAAACATCAAATTCAAGGTAGTAAAAGAGACGTTGATTTTCAAATGATGATGGGCCCGCGAGCATCAAATTCAAGATGTGGTAATCGTCAGAGAAAAGCTAAAGGACATTTCCTTTGGACAAAATGTCCGAAGGAATTCGAAGGCTAAGTGATCTGCCAAGAAAGGAGCTAAGAGGAGGCAAAGAATAGCCTGAGAGCTTGAATTGCCAGGAAAAGACGAAGTAGCAAAGAAAGAGAGCGGAACAGTAAATCCAGAACGCGGCTATGCACATATAAGACAATGCTTGGAACGTTCCAAAAGACACATCCAGCCAAGCGCAGGCACGAACCAGATCAGCCCAAGTAGCAAAAGAGGCATCGGCAGGAGAAGTAATTGCTTGCAGATGGAATAGTCTCCACCAAACAACCATCAAAGGGAGCGCGAGCATTCAATAGAGCGACCCATTTTTCTTTGATTAGCATTAATAAGTAGAGAGTTGCACAAGTTTTCAAGGGAGGCGGTCTTGTCGTTCGAAGAATAAAGCGACCCATGCTTTAGCAGGAACATTAAATGCAGTTTGAATAGCAAAGTCAATGTCTATGACATATACAACGTGGTTCTTCTAGGCGTATTTATGGAAAGATGATAGTAGCATGAGCGGATTCTTCTTACTAAGGTGTTTAATGCAGTATGGGCCACCGGTTCCTTGAAAAGATTAAGGGTCTTTCTCTAAATTCTATATATTGTAACCTCTCAGCTGGAAAAGAGATCTCTCACTTGTGTATGGCAAAGCCTTGACAATTTTACCTTTTAATCAAAAGAAGCGTGTTTTACCTCCATCTGATTTGTTATACTTCTGAATATGTTTGTGTATCGTCATTGTGTTTAGTCATTTTATCTTAATGCTTTCATAGGTTGATGCCAGCATATCTAGTATATCCAAGACCATCTTCTGCAGGTTAACAGGAAGTGCCCAATTTGGAGCATAGAGGCAGAGGAGCAACCATCTGACAGTGTGCTTCTAGAGCACCTATGGTAGGTTCTTCTTCACTGTATCTCCATTAAGCCCCCTTGTTAAAACATTCATGCAGTCTGGTCTTTTGTTCAAATGAAGTGTCTGTTTGCTCCTTTTGATGTGAAGTGTTGATAAAAGATGAGTAGATTGAATCATTTGGTGCATCACCATTTTAGTTAGATTCTGCTTTTGTAACATCCTTTTCTCTTTTCATCCCCCCCATTATTAGCAATAGCAGTTAAGGACTTCAAAGGTGCATCAAGGGGAGCTAGCCCTTAATCTAGAGATTCATTCCTCAAATTTGCCAAGCCCACAGCAAGAGGAATGTCTCCATTGTGCCGCGTGGAAGAAAGAAGTCGAGCCTTCTTTTAAAGGGTGCAATCCATAGCATCAACAATTCTTAATTTGGCATTTGCATTGATTTCATGCAAATGGAAGACTTTCAAACGTTCTAGTAGTTCAAGTGAATTTGACTACTCTTGTTTTAGAGTTGACTAGTTTTCAAGTCAAGACATCTATTTGTAGATTTCATGCATCCAAAGCTTGTTTTCTTCTTCTTTTTTCAACGTCAAGGATTCTTCATGCAAGACAGTCAGGTATAAGCCAAGGAAATACAAATTTGGAACACTCATGCAACGCAATTTGGACTTGTGCTAATGAAGAGTTAACTTCCTCTCCTTTTTCCAATGCCAATCTCTTGGCTTGTAAAAAATTCTATATTAATGGCTTTTCAGCCTTGTAAAAATCATCCCTCTTGGTAAGGCCAGACTCTGCCATTGGTGAGTTGTGTAATCTCTTCAATCAATATGATTGTCCTTTCAAATTTCAAGTGTTGGCATAGTGTACATTCATTCAACAATATGCATACATGGTAGATTTCTCTCCCTTCCCGAATTCTGATTCGTAACTAGTTGCTAGCTCATCATGTTATGCAGGGCATGTTTAGTGTTTTATGTCTTTTGTTGGAGCTATAAGTGGATGTTAGGTCGCTGCAAGTGTCTTGTATCATACCTCTCTCCATCGTTTTCCCTCATGTTATTGTCATTGGATCAAACCTTCTCATGAAATACTTATGCATAGTGATCAATTGAAATCAAAGGTCTTCCTTTTCCCTTGTTTGATTCAGTGTTCAAGGTTCCAAGTAGAGTAGATCAACATTCTGGTGTATCACCGTCATTAAGTAGGATGCAGAGTAGAGATCTTAATTGATACATCTTACAGGAACCAGCCTTCTTTGGAGGTTCTTCTCACCATTGAGGCACCCACCCTTGTGAGAAGATCCCATTGTTTAAACTGGAGAGAGGATTAGCCATTTCAGCGCGTTTTCATTTTAGGGAGCAACTCCAGGTTGACAACAAGTACGTCATTTTTTGAAAAATAAGAGATGAGGCTATGGGGAGACGACAATATATATTTATTATTTATATATTATTAAATTTAAAATTAAAAAAAAAAACCATTTAAAATATTAATAAATAATTAATAAAATTATAATTTTATAAAATAAAAACTTTTGATATTTATTAACTTATGAATATTTAAAACAATTAAAAAAAACAATGAACAATTAAAAAAACAACGAACATTAAAAAAATTTATCATGATGAATGAACATTGAAAAAAAGAACAAGGAATATTAAAAACCAAAAGAAGAATGGCAATGTCGTGAACGACACTGCAATTGATTTCTTTAAAAAAAAACTAAAAACATTTATGCTTTTACATGCTAAAAAAAAGGTGAAAGTTTGTCATGTTGTTCACTGCAAATGATCTTCAACTGCTGCAAACGACCTTCGACAGTTTTTTATAATGTTTTTTGCACATTTTTTTACTCTTTTTTTTGCGGGAGACGTGGGAATTGTTGACAATTTTTGCCCGCACAGGGCAAATTGTCACCCCTACACTTCGGAACTTTGCTATGGTGCCAAGTTTGTCTTATGAATCAGTTTTGGGGTCCTTAAATGAGCATTTACAGCCACCCAAGTGGCCATCTACAACTAGGGGAAGTTTAGTCATGCAGAGGTTTCCAAGGAGCTTGCTTGATACAACCAAACGTGCAAATATAGCCAAGATATTCAAGCTGTTAAGTTTATTTATTTTTCTTCCCAAGGAATTTTTTGGGTATAAGAGGTGGACTATTTCTTCGGACATTTTGTCCGAGAGAAAGAGCTTTCAAAGGACTGACAAAAAGTCCGAAAAAATGACTAAGTGGCAGTCGTTCAAGGCTATTTTTCTTCGGGTTTTTGGTCCGAAAGAAAGGAGAAGAGCACAGTTGAAAAGCCCGGGTGACCTACAAAAACCCTGAGTGACTTACAGAAAGCCCGGATGACTTACAAAAAGCTTAGGTGACTTACAAAAAACCCGGGTGCCTTACAAAAAGCCCGGGTGACCTACAAAAGGCTCGGGTGCCCTTCAATTCTTTCAAAAAGCCACTTTCGAAGGACATCTGCCCTTGCGGAGGGCACTTGGTCGGTGAAGTGGACCTTTGCAATTTTCCCGAAGGGCACTCTTGGAAGACATAAGCCCTTGCTGAGGACATCTGGACGTCGCGTAGGGACATTTACAATTTCCCTTAAGGGTACGTGCCCTTGCGGGGGACACTTCAAGCACGAAGAAGACCTTGGCAAAATTCCGAAGGACCCTTTCACAAGTTCTGAAGGACACTTGCCCTTGCAGAGGGCACTTGGTCGGTGGCAGGATCCTTTTAAAAGTTTCAAAGGGCATTATTGGAAGACAAAAGCCCTTGCGGAGGGCAGAGACATAAACAAAGGACAAAAGCAAAGTTAGCCAACGGAGACAAATTCCTTTGGACTATTTGGCCGAAGGAATTCCTTCGGACAAAAAGTCTTAAGAAATTCGGGATGTTTAAAAACCCGGGGAAAATAAGAAAAGCAAAGGCAAAGGACCCTTCGGAATAATTGTCAAATAGGAAATCCACGGGAATTTGAGGTCAGCAAAAGTCCGAAGAGAATCAAAGGGAAGATATAAGGAGCCTAAAGGAATAAATTTGGGGAAATTGGCAAGGAAACAAATTTATTCGAACAAAAAGTCCGAAGGAATAAGGACAGTCTCAAAAGCTCAATAAAAAAGACAAGGGCGTAAGCAAAGAGACAGAGAAAGAGAAAAGATAGAGAGTCCTTCAGACATTTTTCCCAAAGGAGGAAAACCAAAATAAATCCTGAATCTTGAATTAAATCAAAACACGGGAAAAGCTAGAGAAAACGCAAAGTGAATTGAGCATGATAAATAACATGAACAAAGACGTAAGCACAAACAGGACTGAGCCGGAACTAAACAAGAAGAAAGACAAATTCAGAAATAGATGCATGAGCAAAGATTAAAGCATAATTGAACATGGACATAAGCAGGAACAACGAATAAAACAAACGCAGAATAAAGACAAAGTCAGGGTAAACAAAGATCATGCACAGACTAACATGAAGTGACTCCAACAAAGTAAATGCATTTAAGAAAGCAAGCATGCTTCAGTTTTGAAAATAGAGTTGTCTAGCATGATCAACAGGCAAAGTGTTAAATATTTCAAACAGCAAGAAATTCCATGCACGCACTCTCGCTTGTCTCAAAAGCTCGAAATGTTCTAGCGGTTCAAACGTAATTCTTAATTTGACATTTGCATTGATTTCATGCAAAGGAAAGCTTTTAGATGTTCCAGCAGCTAAAGAGGAGTTCTATAGTTGGAGATTGGCGTAGCATCATGCAGCTTGGGCTCACCATCCATTTTCAATGCCAAAGAGCTTTCATGCAAGGCATAAGACAAAAATAGATTTTATTTGAAAGCTGAAATAACACAAGTTGGACTGAGTTGACCTCTTCTATTTTCAGCGCTAATCTCTTGGCTGTTGTATATTTTTTTATATAAGTTGGTTTTTCAGCCTTGAATTGTATCCCTCTCCTAGTAAGACCAGACTCTGCCATTGGTGAGTTGTGTAACCTCTTTAATCAATAGAATGACTGTATTTTCAGATTTCAAGTGCCGGCATAGTGTACATTCATTCAACAATTTGCATACGTGGTAGATTTCTGTCTCTTCCCAAATTTTGATTCGTACCTAGTTGCTAGCTTATCATGTTATGCAGGTCATGTTCAGTGTTTTATAGTGTTGACATTATGGATTGCACCCTTTGAAAGAAGGCTCGGCTTCTTTCTTTCACGTGGCACAATGGAGACATTCCTCTTGCTGTGGGCTTGGCAAATTTGAGGAATGAATCTCTAGATTAAGGGCTAGCTTCCCTTGATGCACCTTTGAGGTCCTTAACTGCTACTGCTAATAATGGGGGGGGTGAAAAGAGAAAAGGATGTATCAAAAGCAGAACCTAACTAAAATGGTGATACACCAAATGATTCGATCTACTCATCTTTTATCAACACTTTACATCAAAAGGAGCAAATAGACACTTCATTTGAACAAAAGACCAGACTGCATGAGTGTTTTAACAAGGGGGCTTAATGGAGATACAATGAAGAAGAACCTACCATAGGTGCTCTAGAAGCACACTGTCAGATGGTTGCTCCTCTGCCTCTATGCTCCAACCTGGGCACTTCCTGTTAATCTGCAGAAGATGGTCTTGGATATACTAGATATGCTGGCGTCGACCTATGAAAGCATTAAGATAAAATGACTAAACATAATGACGATACACATGCATATTCAGAAGTATAACAAATCAGATGGAGGTAAAACACGCTTCTTTTGATTAAAAGGTAAAATTGTCAAGGCTTTGCCATACACAAGTGAGATATCTTTTGTAGCTGAGAGGTTACAATATATAGAATTTAGAGAAAGACCTTTAGTCTTTTCAAGGAACCGGTGGCCCATACTGCATTAAACACCTTGGTAAGAAGAATCTGCGCATGCTGCTGTCATCTTTTCATAAATACGCCTGGAAGAACCACGCTGTATATGTCACAAACATTGATTTTGCTGCTCAAACTATGTTTAATGTTCCTGCTAAAGCATGGGTCGCTTTATTCTTTGAGTGACAAGGCCGCCTCCCTTGAAAACTCATGCAACTCTCTGCTTATTAATTCTAAACAAAGAAAGATGGGCTGCTCTATTGAATGCTCGCACTCCTTTTGATGGCTGATTGGTGGAGACTATTCCATCTGCAAGCAATTACTTCTCCTGCTGACGCCTCTTTTGCCACTTGGGATGATCTGGTTCATGCTTGCGCTTGGCTAGATGTGTCTTCTGGAACGTTCCAAGCATTGTCTTATGTGTGCGTAGCTACGTTTTGGATTTACTGTTCTGCTCTCTTTCCTTGCTACTTCTTGTCTTTTCCTGGCAATTCGAGCTTTCGGGCTATTCTTTGCCTCCTCTCAACGCCTTTCTTGGCGGGTCGCTCAGCCTTCGAATTCCTTCAGGCAAAACATCTAAAGGAATTCCTTTGGACATTTTGTCCAAAGGAAATGTCCTTTAGCTTTTCTCTGATGATTAACCCATCTTAAATTTGATGCTTGTGGGCCCGTCATCATTTGAAAATCAATGTCTCTTTTACTACCTTGAATTTGACGTTCGTGGGCCCGTCACCAGACGTTTGAACCTTCAACGGCTAGTTCACCATGTTGAAGTTGATGCTCTTGGGCCCGTCATTATCCCTTAACAAGTTTCTCAGCTTTTGCGAATGAACTTTTTCGAAGGGAAAGTGACCCTTCGGAAAAAGGAAAAGGTCCTTTTTGATGGCTAAGAGTCTTCCGCAAAGGCACTTACCCTTCGGGTTTCTTTGCCTTCTGAATTTCTTCAGACAAAATGTCCGAAGGAATTCCTTTGGACATTTTGTCCGAAGGAATTCGTGCCTTCAATGTCTCAGCTTTCCTTTGGTAATTTTCTTCGGACAAAATGTTCGAAGGAATTCCTTCGGACATTTTGTCCGAAGAAATTCGCCCCTTGGTTTCTTCATGGATTGTCTTCGGACAAAATGTTTGAAGAAATTCATTGTTTGACTTGTCACTTTCTCCGAAGGAAACTTCCCTTTCGGGCTTTCTGCCCTAATCTCTTGCAAATGTACCTTCTGCCCTCCGCAAAGGCACTTTGGGTCCAAAGTTATCCTTCGGAGCTTGCTTGAACGGTCCCATTTGTTACTTTCCTGCCCTCCACAAGGGCACTTGACCTTCGGAGTTTTGTAAAAGACTTGTACTTCTTTGAAATTGGCCCATCATTTTGCCGATAAAAGGCTTGTCCGAGGTAATTTGCTTGAAATGAAATGAGCCCTGGATCAACTCAAAATACTTGCAAGACTCAAATCACTTGGTTCTTTATAAAAATGGGCCTATCACAAAAGGAAAACCCAAAATTGCAGTAAGGTGAATTCATCAGATATTGGCTAATAGGTCTAGTAAGGAAAGAAAAAGGAGAGCCCGATTTTTGGCCTACAGGACCAAAATTAGTCAACATATTTGGCGATTCACAGGGGAAGCATGCATGCTATGCTTAAGAAAACTGGTGGCCTATAGGTCCATTGGGCATGGAGTCATGATACAGGTTGAAAGACTGGCAATAACTTTGAGAAACTTAAGAATCAACATAAAGATTTTACCCCAAAAGATAAAGAAAACACACACGACTAAAAAACTACAAACATGCACAAAAGCACTTAGGAAAAATGAGGAAAAAAAACAGAGAAAATATGTAGATAACAAGAGAAGGCTTAGTGACAATGTTTAAGATATATCTCATTAATTGGGATATGTAGTTCTCCACCATCCAACTTGGAGAGTTGGAATGCATTATGTTGCTTCCATTGAGTGATGACATATGGATCACTCCACAAGGCATCGAATTTCGTGTGCTTTCCAGGTTTAGCTCGATCTTCATCCCATTTCAAGATAATGTCGCCTTTTGAGAAGTCTTTTGATGAAGATTTCTTGTCAAAATACTTCTTTGTTGGTTGTTGACGGCTGGTCATGGAAACCATGGCTTGGTTTCGTGCCTCCTGAAGCTCCATTAATTCACAAAATCTGACTTCCATGCTAGCCCTTTCCTCCAATTGTAGCTGGTGGGCAAGATCAAAGGCTGGTAATTCAAGTGAAATAGGAAGTCTCTTCCCTTTCATACACAAGTGTGTATAGTGAATTATCAACTGCTCTTTTTGGAGTGACTCTATCTGCCCACAGGACTGTTTTCAGCTTGGCATGCGAAGTCCTTTGATTCTCTTACATTGTCCTAATGATTCTGATCAGATTCTTATTGGTGGACTTAGCCAACCCATTTCTTTGTGGGTAGTAGTTGGAAGAAGTACTAAGATAGATGCCGTATCCTAACGCCCACTCGTTTGTTTTGGTTCCCAAGAAAGCCAATGCGTTAGCCGAAATGATGGTAGCTGGGACTCCAAATCTTTTCACCAGGTCTTCATAGAAGTCTAGGACTGCATTTTCGTTGGCTTCCTTCAAAGCAACAGCTTCTACCCATCTCGTGAAATAATTTGTAGTAGTCAAGACCCACTTGTGGCCAGCACTAGGAGGGTTGATCATCTCTATGAAGTCTAGACCCCATTGCATGAACGACTGTTCCACTTGAATAGGTTCTAGAGGCATTGCAGCTAGTCGTTGTTTTCCATCAAAGGGAGCACATTTCTGGCACTTCCGTACCCAGGCATGAGTGTCTCTGAACAAAGTGGGCCAAAAGTAACCAGCCCTCATAATCCTTGCAGTTGTGGGCTTAGGAGCAAAGTGACCACTAGCTGGTCCGTCATAAAATTCGAATAGTACCTTGTTGACCTGATTTGAGCCTATGCATCTCAAGAGTACCCCTGAAAACTCTTTTCTAAACAGCTCCCCATGAACCAGAACATAAGGAAGAGACTGGAGCCTGAAATTTCTCCTCTAGTCCTATCAAGGCCCTGTGGGCATTCACCAGTTAGAAGGAAATGAACCATGTCTTGTGCCCAGTTCTTTATGACTGCAGGTTCTGCTGCAGCTTCATCATGGAGCAGCAAAATGCCCTCCTTATGTTGTTTAATGTTTGTAGCGAGGTGTTCGCACAACTCTCTTTCCCTTATCAGCTTGGTGGTTTTGATCTCCACATCGTATTCCATTACCTTGGTGATCCACCTTGCCCTCTTTTCATTTAAGTCACGGCTCAGCAAGAAATCCTTGACACTAGGATGTGGTACCATGATATGAATTTTGCTGTTTGACAACATATGTTTGAATTTTTTCAGGCTTCGTATAACTGCAAGCGCTTGCTTCTCAACATGTGTACCTAACTTTAAAACCTTCTAAACCTTGGCTAAAGAATGCGAGAGGTTGTTCAAGGTTTTCATCATTTGCTTGAGTGAGCATAGCAGAGATTACCTCTTCATTTCCAAAGGTATAAAAGTTGATTGATCAAGGTGGGAGCTTGGGCAATAGCTTGCTTAATCCCTTCAAAACTATCTTTTCTTCGTGCTATCAAAACATCTCATCTTTCTTTAGCATGGAAGTTAGCGGCTTGACTATTTCAACGAAATTAAGGATAATTTTCCTAATAAATTTTTTTCTGCCAAATAAGCTTTGCAGACCCTTCTTGTGTTAGGGTAAGGATAGCGTTAAGATGGCGTGTACTCTTTCTAGATCAATGGTCAAGCCCTTTTTTGAAACGATATGACCCAGTACTTTGCCTTCATGGATAGCGAACACACATTTCTTTGGGTTGAGAGAGATGCCAAACTCTCTACACCTCTCAAAGATTTGCCTCAGGGGTTTCAGATGTTGTCCTGCATCCTTGGAGATGACTATCACATCGTCAAGATAGACCAATACAATACTATTTATTAGACCCTGGAAAGCCATATCCATGGCTCGCTGGAAGGTAGCTCCAGCATTTTATTGTTCCCAAAATCTGTCACTCATTTTTGGGACAACAAACTATTTTGGTCCTGCAGGCCAAAATCCTCTCTTCTCTTCTAAAAAATTGTTCTGAGTATTCAAATTCTCCATTATTCAAGCTTTTTCAGATTTCTACAGACTCTGCAGGCTTGTTTCTACAGACTCATTTCTACGAACTCTGCAGGTTGGCTTCTTGGTTTCTATGGGTTCATTTCTACGGACTCCACAAGTTCGTTTCTATGGACTCTGCAGGAAAGAAATAAGTCCTCAACACTTAGGCAACTTTAAGATTGGTTCAACGCCTTGGTTCAACCAAAAATATTCATCGGCAAGCTTCAAAGGAAGGATTGAACCATTGAACCCCGCTTCCAAAAAGGTTCAACGTCGTCAGCAAGCTTAAAGAGTTAAGCGCTTTGTCAAAGGTTCAAAGTTCACCTGCTTCAATAAGTTCAATTCTTTCAAAAGACTTAGTGAAAAACAAAGGAATGAACCGTTGAACCATTGAACCGTTGAACCAAAGTTGGTTCAATCGGTCGGGTCAATCGATCGGTTCAAAGACAGCGCCAAGCAATGGAACAAAGAATGAACCGATTGAACCTTGAACCAAAAGAGTTCAAAGTTCAATGGTTCACAAGTTCAACGGTTCAAAGGAAGCTCTGAGCAAAGGAAAGAAGCAGAAGATTCAAGAGACAAGTTCGAAGAGATGGTTCAATCGATGAACCAAAGAACCGATTGAACCAAAGAACCGATTGAACCAAGGAGGCGACTGAACCAAGGAAGCGATTGAACCAAGGAGCCGATGTCCCCGCGGACGTCAAATTCAAGGTCATGAAAAAACCGTTGATTTTCAAATGTGGCGTGGAACCTAAAGAACAAATTAAGCGACCAGCTGAAGAGGAAGCTGAAAGAGCGTGCAGAAAGGAAAGGAGATAGCCCGAGAGCTCAGATCGTGAAGAAAATGACAAAATACAACAAGACATGGCAAGGAAAGAGGGAATGATGTAGAAAGACCAAAAATATTTGCGTAGAAGTTATTCCAGTAGGTGAAATAGTCCAGCAAGTAGACATCTGAGCACGCAAACAGTCAAAGGTGTGGCCTATTTTTCTTCCACGAAGTAAAGGCAAAGGGACAGCTGCGCGACATCAGAAAAAGGACCAGACAGTCCACACTAAGTGTTGACCTTTTTTGGTCCAACAGGCCAAAAATCGGTCCCCTTCTGCTGTTCTGGGCCAATTCATTTCTTGGTTTTGCACAAGTCCAGGAATTTCTACGAACTCTGCAGGTCCATTTCTACGGACTCTGCAGGTGCTTTTCTACCATTTTTTGCAGGGATGGATTTTCTACAGACTTAGTTTTCTACGAACTCTGCAGGCGAGTCTTTCGGCACATGAAAAACCGGTTCAAAGAGTGCAAGGTTTTGTAAAGCTCCTTCGGACTCTTGTCTAAAAATTCACAAGGAAGGTTAGCATTTTGAACCGTTGAACCGGTTCAATGCCTTGGTTCAATTCAGTTGGTTCAATGCTTCGGTTCATCAAGTGGTTTAGCGACTTGGTCTTTCAAAGAGTTAGCAGTTTTGAACCGTTGAACTGCTTCAATGCCTTGGTTCACTGCTTTGGTTCAACGACTTGGTTTAATCCGATGGTTCAATCACTCGGTTCACTCAGTCGGTTCATCAGTTGGTTCAACGCTTCGGCAAGGTTCAATACTTTGGTTCAGTTCAAACGGTTCAATGGCTTTTGGTTCAAACAAAGAGTTCAACGAGCTTGGTTCAACGGTCAGTTCAAAGCCTTGGTTCAACAATCGCTTTGAACTGTTGAACCGGTTCAATGGATTAGTTCAACGGTCGGTTCATCGGCTTGGTTCAATGCGTCGGTTCAAAGCCTTGGTTCAATCTTTAAGTTCAATGCAAAGCTCAACGCAAAGTTCATCGGCAAGATCAATCAAACGGTTCGATGCCTTGGTTCAACAAATGTTCGAACCGTTGAACCGGTTCAATCAATTGGTTCAACGGTTGGTTCAAAGGAATGGTTCAATCGAAAGTTCAAGCCCCCCCCCCCAAGGGACAAGTGCCCTTGCGGAGGGCAGGGAGCACTTCGAAGGCAGCCGAAGGATTTTAAAAAACAAAAATAAAGACTAAGGCATAGAACAAATTCTTTCGGACTTTTTGTCCGAAGGAATTCAAAAGACGGGAGAAAAGACTTGAGGCAAAAGCAATGGAAGAAATCCTTCGGACTTTTTGTTCGAAGGAATTCGGATGAAGGCCGCGAGCTCAAAAGGACCTGGGGAAATCAAAGCGGCCAATTTTCGCAGACTTTTTGTCTGCAGGAAAATTGTCCATGGAAAAAGTCCGCCGGGAAAAAGCCCGAAGGAGCAACCCGTCAAGGAGAGAGAAGACCGCCCAAAGGGTATGTGCCCTTGCCGAGGGCTCTCGCTGAGGAAAAGGACTTTATTCAAGAAGCCGAAGGGTCACTCCCCCTTCGGGAAAGATGCAAAACAAGAAGTCTGCAGAAAAGGCCGAAACAAGGAAGCCAAAGAAAGCCCAAGGGGTGACGGGCCCGAGGACGTCAAAGTCAAGCACGACAAACTAGCCGTTGGTTTTCAAACGGTGACGGGCCCACGAGCGTCAATTTTAAGGCAGTAAAATAGTTGTTTGTTTTTTAAATGCTTGAGCGCCAAAACCAGAAAAGAGCCCAAGGAGCAAGCGACCCGCCAAAAGATAGCCCCGAGGGCCGAAGGAGCCAGAAAGCGATAGAAACAAAAAGGGACAACCAACTAAGAAAAGAACTGAAGGAGCCAGAAGAGTCAAGGCAGGGGAAAGACAAAAGTGCCAAGTGTAGAAATAGACAAAATAGTCCAAGTGGCGAAGGGAGGCGTCGACTCAAGGAGTTATTCCAGCGGTTGGAACAGTGAACGGCACGGCCTATTTTTTCTCCATTTTACATTTATGAGCAGACAAACCGCATGGTGCTTTCAAGGAGTAGTCTCAGTTAATGGGGGAACGACGCGATCTATGATAAAAAACACTTGAAGTCAGAACCAGAACCGACACAGCATTTATATTTTAGCGGCTTCCTCTTCCCAACGCCCTTGGGGCGTGCATGGGCCATTTGTAAAAAGGGCGCCAAAATGCCCCTTTCTTCCTCTATATATATTGTAGATTTGTCATTTGGGAAAATGATCTTTCACATTTTATAAGGTGAAGCCCTGGCAAATTTTACCCTGAAATCAATAAAAACGTATTTTTACCTTTATTCTGGTTAGATATCTCTGTGTCTGAGTGTTAGTTTTGTGTCTAGTCATTGCTTCTTAATGCTTTCACAGGTTTAACACCAACACACTTGGTGTCTATAAGGTGCCATTCCTGCAGGTGACAAGAAAAATTGTACTTGGAAGCACAGAGACAGAAAGAATCTAATACGCAGTGTGTCTTTTCCACAGCACCTATGGGGAGTCTCTATTTTCTGTGTTCCATTAAAGCCTCCCTGTTAACTTCCTGCAGTCTGGTCCATTTACTAGCTGAAGTATACGTATGTGTTTGTATGTTTCAGAGTGTAAGTGTGAGTAGGTCGAATCATTTGGTGCATCACCTCCTTTAGAGTAGTTTTGTTTTCCTGCAATCTTTCTCCCTTTTCATCACCCCCATTATATATCTATATATATGTATTAGCACTTATTGGAACAACTCAGATGCATCAAAGGGAGCTAGCCTTTATCTAGAGACTCTCCCCTCCAGCGTCGCCAGTCTCACAAGTGAGAGGGGAGTTTTCATTTTGACGTGAGGAAGGCAGGAGCTCGGCCTCTTGCCCTGGGTGCAATCTTCTGCGTCAACACTAAAGAAGAGACATATTAGATGAATTAGCACGCCACAGTTAAGGCGAATGCACTGTTCCAAGCATGGTCACTCGACAGGATTGAAAATGCATTGAAGGCATTGACCACAACATGGGTCGTTTCATGGGAAGAAGCGCCAAGCCTTTCTTGGCTGCTATACATTGTAATTTCTGTCATTATGCAAAAGAGATCTTTTGATTACGGAAGCAAAATTCGGTCCAAATTGAAAGGCGAATATTGAGACTTTGAGCTCAGATTGTTGTTCATATTATTTTATCTGAATGGAAAAGCAATTTATTTGCAGAGTTTGTACTGTTATAGCTTGTGCTATTTTAAGAAATTGTTCTTATGTCTGTTTCCTAAGAGCATTCTTGTTTATTTGATCTAACAAGCAGAACTAGTGGAAGTAATCAGTAAGGTGTCCTGAAGCCAACTGTGGAGACTTTCTGCCCCCACAATTGCCTTTAGTGTGTTTCTCTATTTTCTATTCCCGTGTAAAGGATTTTGGGATGACTTTGTGCCTTCATTATCTTTTGTATTATGTTTCTGTATAAAGGACCTTGGGACGACTTTGTGCCCTCATTGTCCTTCGTATCTCACTCTTGGGCAGTCGAGGTGGAGACTTTGTGCTACATCTCAATCTGCTGGTTATTACACCCTTGGTTACCAATTACTTGTCACTACCTGAAAGAACTCCTGTTGTTTCCTGCAAGAACACTTCTGAAAGAAGAGAAGTGCTTTCAGTGTTTTCACTAAGATTTTATCCTCTGTTTGTTAACATCATCTTTGAAAAAAAAGAGATGGATGGTGTATCCTACCCCTGAGTGTTATTTTCGGCATATATATATATATATATATATAGTATATAGCTCCTTCATTTTTAACAGGGAACCTCCCCTTGATGAGAAGAGAGATTTGTCTCCTTTTGATGCAGTAAACCTGCACATTGGGCCGACCAATCTCTCTTGCTGTGGATGATCAGACATATTTTGCTCACTAGTTTCCTAGTTGACAAAATATTCACCTAACAACTTTTTGGCGACTCCGCTGGGGACATTACGTGCAATCTGAAGCCTCAAGTTTCAGATTGAAGCAGTCCCTGCCCTTATCCATTATATACTTTGGCAACTCCACGTTATACAAGAAGACAGAGAGTTCAAGGTGTTGTTGACCCTGTTTTTGAGTTGGTGCAGCAGAGCAATTTTGAGTTGTTTTTTCCACAACCTCACCTTCAACGAACTAGGAGTCTTCCTCCTACCAACTCCAGGTCACTAATACAAGGCAGAGCTTCTTTTTCCTATGCTAGCAGAGCTTTGCCCGTACATACACCACTCAGATTTGTTATCCCTCTTTTTCATAGTCTCATTATGGCAGTTCAAGGCCCCTAAGGTAACACATTTGGCCCACTTAATTTGACTCCACCTCTGCATGAACTTCCACGCAGCTCAAGAAAGAATTTCTCCAAATTTTTTGGTGATGGAAGAGTCCATCTTGATGAACACATTGCAGCCTTCAGCATACCCTGTGGCGTAATAGGCGTGGAATTTGAGGACGTTGCAGTCAGGGTCTTCGTGGAAACACTACAAAGTGCTGCTGCAGACTGGTTCTACCATCTGCAAGCCAGATCAGTGAGTGACTGGGACACACTTAAAGCTAAATTTGAACCTAGATTCAACCCTGAAGAAGATGCACATGCCTTGCTGGCCCAACTCACATAGATGAAAAAGGAACCTCATGAACCTATGAAGGATTTCATAGCAAAGTTTGACAAGCTCAGGTATCGGATTCCTATCATCGCCCAGCCAACACTTGAAAACCTCAAATGCTTCTTCATCAACTCACAGCTGCCTGAAGTGAGTTTTCTGCTGAGACGTGCTGGCCACATAGACCTTGAGGCTACTCAAGACTTGGCTACTGAAGTTGAAGATGACCTTATCTTGGTAGGGAAGATAAGGAGAGATCCTAATAGAGGTAAATCCTCTTCATCTTCTGAATACTCACCTACAGGCACTATGGATCAATTGGTGCAAACGCTGACAAATGAACTACTAGCCTTGAAAAAGCAAATGGCACAAGGTATGTCTGCTTCTCCTAATCGAGATATGCCAAGGAGGGCATTTCAGAATCAGGCATACCAAGGCAATGCTGCCAAGAATCAAGGGTAGCCAAATCGTCTTCCTCCCCCACAAAGGAACCTTGCCTTTGAAGCGCCTCCAACCAATTCAGCAGTTGGATATCTGGAAACAAAACATGATTTCTTTCCAACCTGAGTTTGATCAAGAAAATGATGCTAATCTCTTCACTGAGGAAGAAGAAGAATTCGCTGGCGACTCCAAAATTGGTTTCCTGAATTACCAAGATGAACCCAGAAGTGAAGGAAAAACAGATGAGGGATCATACGTTGTGTTCACCCGGTCCAAGAATCAGTCAGCCCAACAAGCTGATAAAGAGAAGACAGAAGAGCGACCTCAACTAGCAATTTTAATTGCTAAGTGTGGAACCACTCTCCCTTTTCAGCCAAAGGACCCGGTGGTTGCTAAAAAAATAAGTACCCCAAACATTTCTGCGCTTTTAACTTCAAATTCGCAGGCCAGTCCTCTCCCTTCCAAAAACCAAAAGGATGAATTCCCATCCTCTCTTCTTAGTCCGTTTCAGTCATTTGACATAAGTGACCATGTCAAGAAAACCAAAATTCAAATGACTGAATTTGAATTCTTACAAGCCATCCCTAAGCAGTTGGACAGGTTGGTGAAGTGTGTGAAGAATAAAGCCGTCTTTGCAGGACAAGAGATTAGAAAGGTAACTCATGATCCCTCAAGGAACATGCCCATCCCAAACAATCTTGTCAGTACTCCTCTTGTTGCCCTTGGAAAAATAGATCCTTTCTATGTTTTCTTATTGATAAACGGTCACAAGCTGAGCAACTGCATCATCGATTCTGGTGCTTCAGACAACGTCATGCCTGCCAAAGTGGCAGAATCTCTTGGTTTCACACTGACCAAAACATTTGGTAGATGCTTCTCCATGGAGAACAAGCAAGTGCCACTACTGGGACAAATCAAGGACGCCCAATTTGCATTTGCAGCATTCTCAGACAAGAGAATCAAGATGACAGTTTTGGTGGCTGACGTCTCAACATCCTATGGCATTTTGATTGGACAAAATTTTTGCAAGGATGTTGGTGGCGAACTAAGCATGGACCTGTCTGAGGCAAGGATCCCTGTCAAAGGCATCATGAAGACACTGCTCCCTGAAAAGGAGGCAAAATACGTGGTCACCCAAACGTTGGCTCCTGCAGCTCAAATTTTGTTTGAGTCTTCAGGCAGAGGTAATTACTTCTTGACCACAAAGGATGTTCATGTTTCTGCAGACGAAAGTCCTGTAGGTGAATCTGAAAATTGGCTTAGGCGGAACAGCAAAAGGATTGGTAAAGCGCAGTATAAGTGCAGAAGAAACCTCCCCTCCAAATGAAGAAGAATCTAAGGTGTTTGATGCTGACAATCAAATCATGCGCTTCACTGGATTAGGAGAGAAACAAGCTATGGTAGTGAACCATACTGCTGCGCGCCAAAGTCAGGGGGAGGAACTCTTTACCAAGAGAGCAAGGAGTTACGGCTTTCAGATTGGAGACCACGTCTTGCCATGGGGCAAGAAGAAGAAAGAACCAAGAGGAATGCACAAAAAATGTGATTCTTGGTGGAGAGTTCCATTCGCCCATCACCGATTCTAGGGAGAAAATGGTTTCTTGCTGATTTATCAAGACGAAACGCCATTTTTACTGCCTCACAATGGGCAATATTTGAAGCACTTCAATTCTTGAAGTATCAGATAAAATCATTTGTACATATGTATATTTGTATAGTCTTTAGTATTGTTTTGTTTGGTTCATTTTGTTTTGTTTTTGCGCCTTTCTTTTTTGGTAGCATGACTCCGTAGCCCAATGACATACTTGAAGGCACTGGAGATTTCGGTTTCTACTCCCCTTAGCGGTTTCAAAATTTCAACTGAAGGAAGTTCTCCAACTGGAGCCAGCTGTTGTTCCCAAAATTTGTCACTCATTTTTGGGACAACACATGAACTATTTTGGTCCTGCAAGCCAAAATCCTCTCTTTCCTTCTAAAAAATTGTTCTGAGTATTCAAATTTTCCATTATTCAAGCTTTTTCAGATTTCTACAGACTCTGCAGGCTTGTTTCTATGGACTCTGCAGGTTGGCTTCTTGATTTCTATGGGTTCATTTCTACGGACTCTGCAGGAAAAAAACAAGTCCTCAACACTTAGGCAACTTCAAGATTGGTTCAACGCCTTGGTTTAACCAACAATGTTCATTGGCAAGCTTCAAAGGAAGGATTGAACCATTGAACCATTGAACCCCGCTTCCAAAAAGGTTCAATGGTTTAACGGGTTCAAAGGTTCAACGTCGTCGGCAAGCTTAAAGAGTTAAGCGCTTTGTCAAAGGTTCAAAGTTCAACCGCTGCAATAAGTTCAATTCTTTCAAAAGACTTAGCAAAAAACAAAAGAATAAACCGTTGAACCAAAGTTGGTTCAATCTGTCGGTTCAATCGATCGCTTCAAAGACAGCGCCAAGCAATGAACAAAGAATGAACCAATGAACCTTGAACCAAAAGAGTTCAAAGTTCAATGGTTCACAAGTTCAACGGTTCAAAGGAAGCTCCGAGCAAAAGAAAGAAGCAGAAGATTCAAGAGACAAGTACGAAGAGATGGTTCAGCCGATGAACCAAAGAACTGATTGAACCAAAGAACCGATTGAACCAAGGAGCCGATTGAACCAAGGAGGCAACTGAACCAAGGAAGCGATTGAACGGAGCCGACGTCAAATTCAAGGTCATGAAAAAACCGTTGATTTTCAAATGTGGCGCAGAACCTAAAGAACAAATTAAGCGACCGGCTGAAGAGGAAGCCGAAAGAGCCTGTAGAAAGGAAAGGAGATAGCCCGAGAGCTCAGATCGTGAAGAAAATGACAAAATACAATAAGACGTGGCGAGAAAAGAGGGAACGATGCAGAAAGACCAGAAATATCTGTGTAGAAGTTATTCCGATAGGTGAAATAGTCCAGTAGGTGGACATCTGAGCGCATAAACATTCAAAGGCGTGGCCTATTTTTCTTCCACGAAGTAAAGGCAAAGGGATAGCTGCGCAGACATCAGAAAAAGGACCAGACAGTCCACACTAAGGAAGAGACATATTAGATGAATTAGCACGCCACAGTTAAGGCGAATGCACTGTTCCAAGCATGGTCACTCGACAGGATTGAAAATGCATTGAAGGCATTGACCGCAGCATGGGTCGTTTCATGGGAAGAAGTGCCAACCCTTTCTTGGCTGCTATACACTGTAATTTCTATCATTATGCAAAAGAGATCTTTTGATTATAGAAGCAAAATTTTGCCCAAATTGAAAGGCGAATACTGAGACTTTGAGCTCAGATTGTTGTTCCTATTATTTTATCTGAATGGGAAAACAAGTTATTTGCAGACTTTGTGCTGTTATAGCTTGTGCTATTTTAAGAAATTGTTCTTATGTCTGTTTCCTAGGAGCATTCTTGTTTATTTGATCTAACAAGTAGAACTAGTGGAAGTAATGAGGAAGGTGTCATAAAGCTAATTGTGGAGAGACTTTGTGCCCCCATAATTGCCTTTAGTGTGTTTGTCTATTTTCTATTCCTGTGTAAAGGATCTTGGGACAACTTTGTGCCCTCATTATCCTTCATATTCTGTTTCTGTGTAAAAGACTTTGGGATGACTTTGTGCCCTCATTGTCCTTCGTATTTCACTCTTGGGCAGTCAAGGTGGAGACTTTGTGCTACATCTCAGTCTGCTGGTTACTACGCCCTTGGTTACCGGTTACTTGTCACTACTTGAAAGAACTTCTGTTGTTTCCTGCAAGAACACTTCTGAAAAAAGAGAAGTGCCTTCAATGTTTTCACCAGGATTTTCTCCTCTGTTTGTTAACATCATTTCTGAAAAAAGAGATGGATGGTGTATCCTACCCCTGAGTGTTATTTTCTGCATATATTTATAGTATATAGCTCCCTCATTTTTAACAGGGAACCTCCTCTTGATGAGAGGAGAGATTTGTCCCCTTTTGATGCAGTAAACCTGCACACTGGGCCGACCAATCTCCCTTGCTGTGGATGATCAGACCTATTTTGCTCACCAGTTTGCTGGTTGACAAAATATTCACCCAACACATTTGACAATCTGAATGGCATCTTCCTGTAGGCAAAAACTTCCCACTTGGTGGTGAAGGTTGTCTTGTATTGATCGTAGTTTTGCACCAGAATTTGATTGTACCAAATACCCATCCAGGGGGGAGAAATGTTCACTGCCTGTCACCATCTGGAGGATCTACTCCATACTTGAGAGGGGATAGTGATCTCTTAACGAGACTCTATTGAGGTCTCTAAAATCAACACATAGTTTGATCTTCCCATTCTTCTTCCTAATAGGGACTAGATTGGCCAGCCAAGGAAAGTGTTTGATAGGAAAAATGATCTTGGACTCAATCAACTTGGTGAGTTCCTTCCGCATGAGAGTCTCAATCTTTGGATTGATGGGCCTTTGTTTTTGTATGATGGGTTTGGCACCTTCTTTCAGCTCAATGGTGTGTTGGGCCAAGCTTGGGTGAAAACCCTTCAGGTCGCTATACTCCCAAGCAAAGACATCGGCAAACTCTTGGCATAACAAAATAAAAAAATGCCTTTCATCGTTTGTACATACTTTCCCAAGTGCAAGCAGACTATCTTTGAATAGTTCGATTCTTTCATAATTTTCCTTCTTGGTTGTGATGCTTGCTTTGTCATTTGTGAGTTGGTTATCCTCATTGAAGATGCTTTCGAGAGTGACTAAACCTTTAGGAAGTTTGTTGTTCTTCAACTAAACAATCTGGCCGGCATACTACTGTTGCAGCTTGGATTGATTCTTAGAAGCGAACTTAACCTCCTCTTGTAAGAAGAGTGCTATCTGTTGGTCACTGTCAAACACCTGCCAATTGGTGACATTATCAGGTATGGAGAGTCTTATTATCACTTTTAAATGGTGTTGACTGCTATCTTGACTTATTCCCTTGGGAATGTCAAACTGAGCACCAACTGCTGCTAGTCTGTTTGCTTGCTTATTTTGCTCTCTTGGAATGAAAATAATGTTAAAAGCAAGAAAAATTTCTATTAGGTTCCACACCCTGTGCTTGTAAGACTTAAGCAAGAAATTCTTGGTTGAGTTTCGACCTCTCATCTGGTTTATAATTAACTCATTGTCTCCAAAAACCTGCAATTCTTTTATTCCTCTTTTTCTTGCCCACTCTAAACCATGATCGAGAGACTCATATTCTGCAATGTTGTAAGTGCAGGAGAATTGGAACCTGAAAGTTGAAAAGTATCTTTCCTTTGAGGGTGAAACTAGCATTGCTCCACTATCAGCTCCCAACTTGTTTCTTGATCCATCAAAGAAAAGTTGCCACAAACCATAGCTCTCTTGGTTTGCCTTCATCAAATTTGGCATGAAAGTGCCTTTTTCATGCATGCAATAAACTCCAAGGCCTACCTCTTCGATGAACTTGTATGGATCATGTTCAAAATTGTCATTTCCCCATTCATCTAAGAGCAGGGCAACAACTCCTTCAAGCGAAGGGGGTGGGGATTGATCTATTTGGAATTCTTTTTTGTCAATAATGGCGTAGCTGACGTTTGTTGCCTTGAGTGAGTATGGATCCAGATGATCTTTGTGGATGGGCTCCGACTCAATCTTCACTTTAGTTCTATATTTGGTCCTTAAAACCATGTAAGACCAATTTGTGGCTAAGTACCCACCTATCTTGGACGTGAAATCCCTGGATAAACAAAGAGCGAAGTAAGGGGGAACATCCGCCACTACCACGTTGTGGGGAACATAGAAGGTTGGACAGGCATGAAGCGTTAGATTCAAGCCTCTTACCACTCTTAATGTTTTGGCTGGTGATCCATCCAACTGCAAAACTCTCTTAGTCATTTCTTCATATTTGAGTCCTAGCTTGTCAGCGATGCATTTGGGCATTACTGAGGTACTTGCTCCACTGTCAATAATGCAATTGTGAACAAAGAAATCTCCAATGACCAAATATAGATAGAAAGGGGGAACCTTTTCATCCTTCTTTGCTTGACCTCCCATGGAAGGAGCCCCATTAATAATCAAAACATTATCAGTCTTTGCTGGGACAACTTGTTCACTCAACTCGTGAAATTCTTTTTGGAGTATATCCTTTTGTTCGGGCATTGCTAAGAAATCCCACAATGAGATATTCATGTGCAGCTTCTTCATTTGGTCCACCTCATTGATTGGAGGGTTGCCCCCTTTTGAATTTTCTTTGAGGGCATTTACAGCTTGAGGTGCAACCCGAGGAGTTGAGGTTACAACCAGTTGCCTGTAATTGCAAAACTTTTGGTTCACTTGTGATGAAAAAGATGCTGCAGATGCTTGAGTAGTTGCTTGAGCTTCCTCCATAGCTCTCTTTTTGGACCTGGTATTGGATGCAACACAATCATCCTGGTTATTTTTACTCCCCACATAATTAACTACATAGAATTCTCCTTCCAGGTGGTTCATAAGAGTGGAATCAGACTGAGCTTGCCTATTGTCCATCCCAGGTTGTGCTGACGCCTCAAAACTTGGGAATTGGGTTGTTTGATTGCCTTGCATGTTCATACATTGATTTGGCAACTCATTAGTGTTGACACTGTGGATTGCACCCTTGGAGAGAAGGCTCAACTTCTCTTTTCCACGTGGCACAATGGAGTGTGGGCTTGGCAAAACTGAGGAAAGAATCTCTAGATAAGGGTTAACTCCCTTTGATGCATCTTTGAGGTCTTTAACTACTACTGTTAATAATGGGGGGTGAAAAGGGAGAAGGATATGACAAAACAAAAACTATCTAAATGGTGATGCACCAAATGATTTTGATTTACTCAGCTATATCAACACTTCAGACCAAAGGGCGAAGAGACACTTCATCTGAACACAAGACCAGACCGCAGGGCACTTTAACAGGGGGGCTTTATGAAGATACAAGAAAAAAGAACTTACCACAGGCGTTGCAAAAAACACATTGTCAGATAACTGCTCTTCTGTCTCTATGCTCCATCTTGGACACTCCCTGTTAACCTGTAGAAATGGTCTTGGTTATACTAGATATGTTGGTGTCAACCTATGAAAGCATCAAGCTGAAATGACTAAACATAGATGTTGATACACAAACATATTTAGAAAGCATAACTAGTCAAATAGAGGTAAAATGCGTTATATTGATTCAAAGGTAAAATTTTGCAGGGCTTCGCCTTACACAAGTGAGAGATCCCTTTCTCAACTGAGAGGTTACAATATATATCATGAAGAGAGACTTTTGGCGCCTTTAAGAACAAGCGGCCCATGCTGCATTGAACACCTAGGAAAAAGGAATTTGCTCATGATGGTGTCATCCTTCTAGAAACGGCCTGAAAAAACCATGCTGTCGCTTGTCGCAGGTATTGACTTTGTAGCTTAAACCATCTTAAATGTTCTTGCAAAAGCATGGGTTGCTTTGTTGTTTGAATGACAAGGCCGCTTCTCAGTGAAGTTTATGCAACTGTCTGCTCATTAATGTAAAATGAATAAAAATGGGCCACTCTATTGAATGCTCGTGCTCCCCTTGATGACCACTTGGTGGAGACTATTTCATCTGCAGCAATAACTCCTTGTGCCGACGCTTCTTGTGCCACCTAGACTGTTCTATCCGCTCCTGCACTTCGCTTTTGTCTTTTCTTGGCTCTTCGGCCCTCGGGGCTATCTTTCCAGGCTAGTCGTTGAGTTTCTTTGCGACCTTGTGCCTTTGAATTCCTTCAAGTCCGCGCTATTGAGTTCTTTCGCGCACTTGCCCGAAGGAATTGTCTCTTTGGCTTCTCTTCAAGGCCGATGCATCCCAACAAAATTGATGTCTGTAGGCCTGTCACTATTCGAAAACCAATGGCTATTTCATCATCGTAAAATTGACGTC
This sequence comes from Torreya grandis, assembly GCA_037957365.1. NCBI lineage: Eukaryota > Viridiplantae > Streptophyta > Pinopsida > Cupressales > Taxaceae > Torreya > Torreya grandis. The sequence continues at coordinate 9,654,905 of JARHVA010000009.1, read as the reverse complement.
TGCAGGCCTATCATCATTTGAAAACCAATGGCTATTTTACTACCTTGAATTTGACGTTTGCACGCCTGTCACCGGACGTTTGAATCTCCAACTAGTTCACCATGTTAAAGTTGACGTGCTCGGGCCCGTCATCACTTTGGTAATTCCTTCGGCCTTTTGCAAAATGAACCCTCCCGAAGGCAAGGTGATCTTTCGAAAAAGAGGAGAGGGTCTCTTTTCGGCAGCTGAGAGTCCCCCGCTAGGGCACTTGCCCTTCGGACTCCTTTGTCTTCTCAATTCCTTTAGACAAAATGTCCGAAAGAATTCTTTCGGACATTTTGCCCAAAGGAAATCTTTCCTTCAAAGTCTCGGCCCTTTCTTTTGATAAATTCCTTCAGACAAAAGTCCGAAGGAATCCCTTTCTTTTGATAAATTCCTTCGGACAAAAGTCCGAAGGAATCCCTTGTCTTTTTCTTTGGATTTCCTTTAGACAAAAAGTCCGAAGGACTCCTTTGTCTATTGCCTTCTCTTTTCCAAAGGAAAATCCCCCTTCGGGCCCTCTGCCTTGCTCTCTTTTCCTAATGTGCTCTTTGCCCTCCGCAAAGGGCACCTTGGGTCCAAAATTTCCCTTTAGAGCCTGCTCGAACAGTTCCATTTGTAACCTGCCTGCCCTCCGCAAGGGCACTTGTCCTTCGGAGCCTTGTGAAAGACTTGTATTCCTTTGAAATTGGCCCATTCCCCTTTGCTGAAAGGCTTGTGCAAACTAACTGCCCAAAGCGAAATAAGCCTCCGGATCAACCCGAAACATCTACAAGACTCAAGTCACTTGGCTCTTTATAAAAACAGGGCTATTACAAAGGGAAAAGGCACAATTGCAGTAAGACGAGTACATCAAAGACTGACTACTCAGGACAGCAGGGAAGGAAGGGAGACCGATTTTTTTTAGCCTGCAGGACCAAAAATGGTCAACAATTAGTATAAACAACCTGTTCTTGACCATACCCCAAGGGTGGGCAATTAGGCTGTTCCTGTACCAAATTATTTTGAGTGAGAAAAAGAGCTTTGGACGATGAAGAGGCACTTGGATTATAACCTTGATAAGGTCTGACCTGGGTAATCTGACCCTGTCCTTGGTTGTAATTTTGGAAAGGAGGTCTATTTGTTTGTCCGAACTGCTGGTATCCTTCCATGAGCTAACTGAATTCATAGGCAAGGTCCCATACCAATCCAAAACTTTACCTTTAAAAGACAACATCAGTAACCTGATGGCTATGTTCTCTTCGGTGACATTATGAATGTTGCAGAGGTTGGTTATATTTTTGATAAGCTCAATAGCAGTAATTAGTCCCTCTCCATTAAAAGGAGGAACACTCTTAAGGGCTATCCCTGGGATTGGGTCATACTGCAGAAAGTTTAAAGCGCTCTGACCATTGAAGGCTACAAAAGGTAAAGCCATGGCGATGACAGGGTTCAACCTGGGTCTCCTTGTGTAGGTATATGTTATGGCAGGTCTGGAAAATTGATTTACTATGTAAGGATGAGTCTTTGCAAACTGTTGACCATTTTGGTCCTATAGGCCAAAATCGGTCTCCTTCTTCCCCTGCTGTTCTGAGCCAGTTCAAATTTGGTTTGCACAAGTCTTTCGGCAAAAAGATGGACCAATTCAAAGAATGCAAGGCTTTTACAAAGCTTCTTCAAACATTTTGTCGGAAGAAATTCACAAGGAAAAAGAACAAAACTTGAAGGCACGTTTCCTTAAAGATGGAAAATGTGGTTCAATGTCGGAGTTCAACGGCATGATCTTTCCAAGAACTTTGAGCTTTGAACTTTGAAACATTGTTGGTTCTTTCGGTTTGGTTCAAAGTGTTTGGTTCAATCGGTTTCGTTCAACGGGTCGTTTCAACGATACATCTAATTCACAAGGGAATTGAATGGACGTGACTCCTTGCAGAACACAAAGTGTTGAACCATTGAACCGTTGAACCATTGAACTCCAAAAAATGGTTCAAGTTCAATCAGAGGGTTCAATGACAGAGACCTGAACAAAGAAAAGTCCGAAAGAAAGCGAAGCCGAAGGAGTTGCTAAAGAGGTGAGGGGGCGTGAACGTCGACTTTGCGGCAATGAAATAACCATTGGTCTTTAAAACAATTGACAAGCCTGAAGAGCCAAGGATTGACAGAAGACAGCCCCAAGGGCCGAAAGGGCAAGGAAAAGACAAAAGCTGAGAAAAGACAAAAGTTGAAGAGTGAACTCAGCGACCTGCCGAGAAAGGAACTCGAGGAGCCAAGCACAGATATGGACAAAACAACCCAGGTGGCAAAAAGGGAAGCTTCGGCAGAGGAGTTATTCCAGCAGTTAAAACAGTCTCCGCCAAGTGGTCATCAAAGAGCGTGAACATTGAATGGCACGACCTGTTTTTCTCCATTTTGCATGGATGAGCAGACAAACCGCGTGAATGTTTTGAAGAAGCGGTCTTGTTTGCAGACAAAGGGGCACGGCCCATGCTTCCACAATAATGTTTAAACGTCTAAAGTCAAAATTGGAGGCGACACATCATTCTCTTTCAAGCGGCTTCCTCTTTTCAATGCTCTCAACGCAACATGGGTCATTTATTTTCCAAAAAGTGCCAAAGTCTTTTCCAAAAGGCTATATATTTGTAACAACTCATTTGAGAAAGGGAATCTCTCATTTTTGTATGACGCAGCCCTGCCAAATTTTCACCTTGAATCAATAGAAAGCATTTTTACCTCTATTTGGTTGGATATATCTCTGAGTGTGCTTGAGTATTAACCTTGTGTTCAGTCATTGTCCCATAATGCTTTCACCGGCTTGATACCAACATACCTGGTATAGACAAAGCGCCATTCCTGCAAGTAACAAGGAGAGCTGTATCTGAAGTGCAGAGATAGAAGGTTACCAAGCAGTGTGTTTTCCTACAGTACCTGTGGTAAGTTCATTCTCTATGTGTATCTTCATTAAACCTCCCTGTTAAGCTCTCTGCAGTCTGGTCCTTTTATCAGATAAAGTGTATGTATGTGCTCTTATGGTTTGAAGTGTGAGCAAATGAGTAGATCAAATTTTTTGGTGCATCACCGTTTAGTTTAGGCTCTGATTTCAGTAATCTTTCTCTTTTCAACCCCCCTTTTATATATATATATATATATTAGCAATAGTACTAGAATAACTCAGAGATGTATCAAAGAGAGCTAGCCCTTATCTAGAGATTCTCCCCTCAGTTTTGCCAGACCCACAGGCAAGAGAGGAGTCTCCATTGTGCCACGTGGAAGAGAGAAGCCCAGCCTTCTTTTAAGGGTGCAATCCATTGCGTCAACAGTTTTTGGCACGCCCGGTGGGACAAGTTTTTATTCCAAAGAGTTGAAGAATTTTGGTGTGTTTTTCAACCAACCAGCGTTTGGAGGCTTTTCATCAACACCAATGGCGACTCCGAGTTGAATCCGCTGGTTAAGCAGTCCTGGTGCCATCAAAAAATCACATTTTTGTATGTATAATTCCATTGCTCAGAATCATGGACCTTGTTTTTTTTCATATAACTTTGATCAAGCTCAGGTTGTTCATGGAATCACTTCAAGCAGCTCTCCTAGTTGCCCTTCAATAGTAAGAAGTAACACTAGAATTTGAGAAGCAAGTGATGGAGATAGATAGATTAGATGAGCAGTATAGATATTAGCAAGAGCTTCTGTACAAAGAGGAGTGTTTGTTCAGGCAAACTCAGGTCTTGCAATCCATGAAGGAGGAGGTAGAAAAATGGAAGAGTCCATTCATTCAAGGCAGTCAGCCTTGTGTGCCCCCTTCTATTCTAAAGAAAGCCCCCTCTTGTGCACCAAATCCTTTCTACCAAATAGCACTTGCTCACTCTAGTTCATCTGATGCAATAACCACTTCTGCTCTTAATCCCTTGCACCTAGCTTTCCAACATCAAAGGGCATTAGAGCAACCTCTCATGGAGACTAACCTTCTCAATTCTTTAGATTGTGGACCCTCCTTTGAAGAGAATACCATGAACCAACACATCTCTCTTCTAGAAACTCTTCCTGTACATCAGCAGTCTCTTCCTAGTTTTCCTCAACCTCCTCAAGTCTTTCAACATGATGTCAAGATTCCAAGTTGGAGGAGAGAATACCATGAACCAGCTCAGGGCCTTGGAAATGATGAAGCTTCTCCTGCTCATGGTAATCCTCATGATCTCCAAGAAAGGCTCTTCCAAGAGAATATAGCCAGGCAAATTGCAAAGTTGGAATCCAGAATGAGGTTCCTCAGCCAAGGTGTGATGGACGGTTTAGACCAAACAACAGATTCCATGTCTGAACACACCCCATCTACACTCCTTCAAGACAGCTATCAGGCCACCCTGATATAGATAAAGTGCTGGCCAAATGGAAAGAAGAGAATCATTCGATTCTAGCTCAAGGACTGCCTCCTCTTCCACATGAGTTTAACCATCAGCCTTCCACTTCATCCCTTCTCAAGGAGGAACCTGTTTTGCAGGAGGCAAGTGAAGAAGAGATGATCCAATTTGCAGCTGCCCAAGAGGCTATCATGAGCGACAATGAAGATGAAATCATCATGGATGCTCCTTTTGAAGACATCATCAACAACGGAGAGGACACAGGTCATGCATACATGCGGATGTTCCAGCAATATGAAGAGAAAAGTAAGCATGGTGAGCTCTCTTCTCCCTTGTTTGATGAACTTCCTTGTCGCTTTGATGAAAAAAATGACCATGCCAAGGAACCCGAGTTGGAGGAGAATCAGGAGGATGTCTTTGAACAGCGAGAGACTCTGGTCTTTGAGCAAGAAAAGGAGAGGCCTGTCTATCTTGAGGAAAGCTTTGAAGAAGAGAGCTTTGAACAAGAAGGTGATGTTCTGTGGGATGAGCACTTAGTCTGTGATCTCATTTCACACATCACAATAGTCACCCTTTTTCAAGAAAGCCATGATGAAGCAGAGGATCAGTTTGACGGGGTTTTCAACGAAGCAGAAGGGGACAAGTCAGTCCACTATGCATATCAAAGGGCTTATGATGATAAGCTAGCAGCCATTGATTTCTTGGTGAAACACACCAGCATGAAGAACCAACAGGGGGCAAGCTTCCAAGAACAAGAAGAATACATATATGTTGGAAGCATGTTTGACCCTGATTCATTTGGATACAAGCCAATCAAGGTGGCAGGCAAGAAGAGCAAGTCACCAAGTCTCCATTCCATTCAGCCACATGTCTGGCATCATAAGTTTTCTTGCCATGAAGGAGACTTAAAAAGTTTTCCCTTTGATCTAGGGGGGAGGCAAATATACTTGATTAGCTGTACATAGTAGTTTGTTTTCAGTTTTTCTTTCCCTGTTTTCCCTAAGTGTTGTTTGCACAGGTAGTGTTTTTTAGCCTTTGTTGTGTGTTTTTCTTTGTGTTTGGGGTAAAAGCTTCATGATTGATTCTTGGATCTCTCGAGATTGTTGCTAACTTTTTCAAGCTGCGTTCTGACTCCATGCCCAATGGACTTTGAGGCTACTGGTTTCTAAGCATAGCAGGCATGCTTCCCCTGGGAATCGCTAATTTGTTGACCATTTTGGTCCTACAGGCCAAAATCATTCTCCTTCCCTTGCTGTTCTAAGCCAGTTCAAATTTGATTTGCACAAGTCTTTCGGCAAAAAGATGGACTAGTTCAAAGAATGCAAGGCTTTTACAAAGCTTCTTCGGACATTTTGTCGGAAGAAATTCACAAGGAAAAAGAACAAAACTTGAAGGCACGTTTCCTTAAAGTTGGAAAAGGTGGTTCAACGTCAGGGTTCAACGGCATGATCTTTTCAAGAACTTTGAACTTTGATCTTTGAACCATTGTTGGTTCAATCGGTTTGGTTCAAAGTTTTTGGTTCAATCGGTTTGGTTCAACGGGTCGTTTCAACGATACATCTAATTCACAAGGGAATTGAATGGACGCAACTCCTTGCAGAACGCAAAGTGTTGAACCATTGAACCGTTGAACCATTAAACTCCAAAAAATAGTTCAAGTTCAATCGGAGGGTTCAACGACAGAGACCCGAACAAAGAAAAGTCCGAAGGAAAGCGAAGCCGAAGGAGTTGCTAAAGAGGTGAGGGGGAGCGAACGTCGACTTCATGGCAATGAAATAACCGTTGGTCTTAAAAAAAAAAGACAAGCCCGAAGAGCCAAGGATTGACAGAAGACAGCTCCAAAGGCCGAAAGGGCCAGGAAAAGACAAGCTGGGAAAAGACAAAAGTCAAAAAGTGAACTCAGCGACCCGCCAAGAAAGGAGCCCGAGGAGCCAAGCGCAAATATGGACAAAACAACTGTTGACCATTTTTTGCCCAACAGGCCAAAAATCGGTCCCCTTCTGTCCCTGCTGTTCTGGGCCATTTCATTTTTTAATTTTGCATGAATCTGGGGATTTCTACGGACTCTGCAGGTTTTCTACGGACTCTGCAGGTCCATTTCTACGGACTCTGCAGAGCTCGAATTTCTACGGACTTCACAAGGACTTCTACGAACTCGACAGGTGTAGTCTTTTGGCACATGAAAAATCGGTTCAAAGAGTGCAAGGTTTTGTAAAGCTCCTTCGGACTCTTGTCAAAAAAATTCACAAGGAAGGTTAGCATTTTTGAACCATTGAACCGGTTCAATGCCTTGGTTCAATTCAGTTGGTTCAATGCCTTGGTTCTTGCTTTGGTTCAACACTCGGTTCACTCAGTCGGCTCATCGGCTTGGTTCAATGCGTCGGTTCAAATCCTTGGTTCAATGCTTCGGCAAGGTTCAACGCTTGGTTCAGTCAGCTAAGTTCATCGGCAAGGTTCAATGTTTCGGTTCATCAAACGGTTCATCGCTCGGTTCAAAGCTTGGTTCATACCTTGGTTTAACAATCGTTTGAACCGTTGAACCGGTTCAATGGATTGGTTCAACGACTGGTTCAAAGGAGCGGTTCAACGCGAAAGGTTCAATCCTCCCGAAGGACAAGTGCCCTTGTGGAGGGCAGTTCCAGGTTCAAAAGCTCTTGCAGAGGGCAGGAAGCACTTCAAAGGAAAAGAGCCGCAAAGGTAAGATTTTTTTGGATTTTTGTTAAGGCAACGACATAATTCCTTCGGACTTTTTGTCCGAAGGAATTCCTTCGGACAAAAAGCCCGAAGGAATTTGGAAGGGCCGCCCGACAAATCCTGCGAAAAGACTAAGGCTAAGGCGAAGAATAATTTCTTCAGATTTTTTGTCCGAAGGAATTTGTGCACTTTGCTTCCTTCGGATTTCTGTCGGCTTTTCCTCCCGCGACCTTCCTTCGAATTTCTTCGGACTTTTTCCTTCGGACAAAAAGTCCGAAGAAATTCAGAGGAAGGCCGCGGGAGGAAAAGCCGACAGAATTCCTTCGGACAAAAAGTCCAAAGAAATTCGGAGGAACGCTGCGGGAGAGAAAAGCCGACAAAAATCCGAAGGAAGCAAAGTGCACAAAGGCAATTCTTGCGGACTTATTGTCTGCGGGAAAATTGCCCGCGGGAAAAAGCCTGCGGAAAAAGCCCACAAAAAAGGCCGAATTAGAAGAAAAGAACTGAAGGAATCTGCCAAGGACGGTGACATCTCGGAAGCCGTCAACTTCAAGGAGATAGATTAGCCGTTGTTTTTAAAGCTATGACGGGTGTGCGGACGTCAATCTTAAGACGGTGAAATAGCCGTTTGTTTTTAAAATACTTGAGCGCCGACCATGAGAGGAACCCAAGGAACGCAGCGACCCACCAGAAGATAGCCCCTGAGGGCCGAAGGAGCCAGAAAGAGACAAAGCAAGGAAGAAGACAAAGTGCAGGAAAAGACAAAGCAGTCCAAGTGGCGAGAGGAGGTGTCAACTCAGGGATTTATTCCTGTAGTTGGAACAACGCTTGCCAGATGGTCACCAAACGGTGCAAACAGTAAGCAGCGCAACTTGTTTTCTCCAGTTTGCATTTATAAGCAGACAAGCCGTGCAAATGCCTTGAAGGGAGCAGTCTGTCCACAGAAAAGAGGTGCGGGCCATGTTTTCACATTAATATGGAATGCCAAAGTCAAAGCAGAACCCGACAATCAAACGGCTCCCTCTCCCCAAGGCTCAGAGCGCACATGGGCCACTTGAAAAAAGAGCGCCAAAATCTTTCCCAAAAAAGTGCCAAGCTCTCTTCCTCTTTTGATATATTGTAAAAAATTCTCATTTGAGAAGGATGGACTCTCTTAGCCTTAAGGCAAAACTTTGCCCAAAAATCTTTCAGGCTTGTAAGGCAAAGCTCTACCAGATTTTACCTGGAATTAGGACTTAGAATTTTCACCTCCATCTAGACTTGCACTTTAAAGTATATGTCTGTGTTCTTTTTTTGTGTTAAGTCATTGTCTTTCATGCTTTTCACAGATCGATTACAGCATGTCCAGTGCATTGTGAAGTCTCTTTTCTGCAGGTCTGCCAGAAGTGTCTACAGCAAGGATATAGGCGCATGTGAATACGCTGTCAAAGTGTGTCTCAGAGCACCTTTGCTAGCTCCTTCCTCCCTGTATCTCTATGGACCCCTGACTCACTGACACAGAAGAGTTTCCCACATCAGATGAAGTGTATGGGCGCTTCTTCTTGGTGAAGAGTGTATATTCGAGCTGAATGGGTCATCATTTTTTGGTGTATCACTTTTTCATTTTTAGGCTTAGGTTTTGTTTTCAGCATCTCTCCCTCTCTTTTCATCCCCCCCTTTTTTTACATTTATTTGTTAGCTTTAGGAGAAACCAGGGCCTAAATAATACATCAGAGGGAGCTAGCCCTTATCTAGAGACTCTCCCCTCCAGCGTCGCCAGTCCCACAGGCGAGAGGGGAGTTTTCATGTTGCGTGTGGAAGGCAGGAGCTAGGCGTCCTGCCCCAGGTGCAATCCACTGTGTCAACAACCCAGGTGGCAAAAAGGGAAGCATCGGCAGAGGAGTTATTCCACCAGTTGAAATAGTCTCCACCAAGTGGTCATCAAGGAGTGTGAACATTGAATGGCGCGGCCTATTTTTTCCCATTTTGCATTGATGAGCAGACAAACCGCGTGAATGTCTTGAAAAAACGGTCTTGTTTGCAGACAAAGGGGCGCGACCCATGCTTTCACAATAATGTTTAAATGCCTAAAGTCAAAACTGGAGCCAACACAACATTCTCTTTCTAGCGGCTTCCTCTTCCCAATGCTCTCAACATAGCATGGGTCATTTATTTTCTAGAAAGCGCCAAAGTCTTTTCCAAAAGGATATATATTTGTAACAACTCATTTGAGAAAGGGAATCTCTCATTTTTGTATGGCGTAGCCCTGCCAAATTTTCACCTTGAATCAATAGAAAGCATTTTTACCTCTATTTGGTTGGATATATCTTTAAGTGTGCTTGAGTATTAACCTTGTGTTCAGTCATTGTCCCATAATGCTTTCACAGGCTTGATACCAACATCCCTGGTATAGACAAAGCGCCATTCTTGCAAGTAACAAGGAGAGTTGTATCTGGAGTACAGAGACAGAAAAAGGTTACCAAGCAGTGTGTTTTCCTACAGCGCCTGTGGTAAGTTCATTCTCTATGTGTATTTTCATCAAACCTCCCTGTTAAGCTCTCTGCAGTCTAGTCCTTTTATCAGATAAAGTGTATGTATATGCTATTATGGTTTGAAGTGTGAGCAAATGAGTAGATCAAACTTTTTGGTGCATCACCTTTTAGTTTAGGCTCTGATTTCAGTAATCCTTTTCTCTTTTCAACCCCCCGTTATATATATATATATATATATATATATATATATATATATATATATATTAGCAATAGTACTGAAATAACTCAGAGATGCATCAAAGGGAGCTAGCCCTTATCTAGAGATTCTCCCCTCAGTTTTTCCAGACCCACAGGCAAGAGAGGAGTCTCCATTGTGCCGCGTGGAAGAGAGAAGCCCAACCTTCTCTCAAGGGTGCAATCCACTGCGTCAACACAAACCTTAGCCTTTTTTTGAGTTTAAAGGAAGCTCAAAGAATTTGAAAGGAAAACCCTTGGAAAAAGATCTTGTGGTGACCTTAGGCATGGGATGCCAGGCTGATCTCTGACCAGAGACTAAGTTCTTAAAAATGGAGTCACCAGATGCTGGGTTAGTTTGCTCACTTTTGCAGTAACAAGACCAGCACTAATCCTGAAATTTCTCAGAGCATAAAAAATGGTCCCATCGAGCATGCCAAAAATTGTTGACGCTGTGGATTGCACTCTTAAAAGAAGGCTTAGCTTCTTTCTTTCACGCGGCACAATGGAGACATTCCTTTTGTTGTGGGCTTGGCAAATTTGAGGAATGAATCTCTAAATTAAGGGCTAGCTCCCCTTGATGCACCTTTGAGGTCCTTAACTGCTACTGCTAATAATGGGGGGGTGAAAAGAGAAAAAGATGTTACAAAAGCAGAACTTAACTAAAATGGTGATACACCAAATGATTCGATCTACTCATCTTTTATCAACACTTTACATCAAAAGGAGCGAACATACACTTAATTTGAACAAAAGACCAGACTGCATGAGTGTTTTAACAAGGGGGCTTAATGGAGATACAATGAAGAAGAACCTACCATAAGTGCTCTAGAAGCACACTGTCAGATGGTTGTTCCTCTGCCTCTATGCTCCAACCTGGGCACTTCCTGTTAACTTGCAAAAGATGGTCTTGGATATATTAGATATGTTGGTGTCGACCTGTGAAAGCATTAAGATAAAATAACTAAACATAATGACGATACACAGTTATATTCAGGAATATAACAAATCAGATGGAGGTAAAACACGCTTCTTTTGATTAAAAGGTAAAATTGTCAGGGCTTCACCATACACAAGTGAGATATCTTTTGTAGCTGAGAGATTACAATATATATAATTTAGAGAGACCCTTAGTCTTTTCAAGGAACCAGCGGCCCATATTGCATTAAACACCTTGGTAAGAGGAATCTGCTCATGCTGCTATGATCTTTTCATAAATACACCTGGAAGAACCACGTTGTATATGTCACAAACATTGACTTTGCTGCTCAAACTGTGTTTAATGTCCCTGTTAAAGCATGTGTTGCTTTATTCTTTGAGCGACAAGGCCACCTCCCTTGAAAACTCGTGCAACTCTCTGCTTATTAATGCTAAACAAAGAAAAATGGGCCACTCTATTGAATGCTCGCACTCCCTTTGATGGCTGTTTGGTGGAGACTATTCCATCTGCAAGCAATTACTTCTCCTGTTGATGCTTCTTTTGCCACCTGGGATGATCTGGTTCGTGCCTATGCTTGGCTAGATGTGTCTTCTGGAACGTTCCAAGCATTGTCTTATGTGTGCATAGCCGCGTTCTAGATTTACTATTCCGCTCTCTCTTTTCTTGCTACTTCTTGTCTTTTCCTGGCAATTCGAGCTCTTGGGCTATTCTTTGCCTCCTCTCGTCTCATTTCTTGGCGGGTCGCTCAGCGTTCAAATTCCTTCAGGAAAATGTTCAAAGGAATTCCTTCGGACATTTTGTCCATAGGAAATGTCCTTTATCTTTTCTCCGACGATTAACCCATCTTCTTGAATTTGACGCCCTTGAGCCCGTCATCATTTAAAAATCAACGTCCCTTTTACTACCTTGAATTTGACGTTCGTGGGCCCGCCACTAGATGTTTGAGCCTTCAACGACTAGTTCACCATGTTGAAGTTGACATTCTCGGGCCCATCATTATCCTTTAGCAATTTCGTCGGCTTTTGCGAATGTACTTTTCCGAAAGGAAAGTGACCCTTCGGAAAAAGGAAAAGGTTGTTTTTGATGGCCAAGAGTCTTCCGCAAAGGCACTTACCCTTCGAGTTTCTTTGCCTTCTGAATTTCTTCGGACAAAATGTCCGAAGGAATTCGTGCCTTCAGTGTCTTGGCTTTCCTTTGGTAATTTTCTTCGGACAAAATGTCTGAAGGAATTCCTTCAGACATTTTGTCCGAAGAAATTCGCCCCTTGGTTTCTTCATGGATTTTATTCGGACAAAATGTTCGAAGAAATTTATTGTTTGACTTGTCACTTTCTTCGAAGGAAACTTCCCTTTCGGGCTCTCTGCCCTGATCTCTTGCAAATGCACCTTCTGCCCTCCAAAGGGCACTTTGGGTCCAAAGTTGTCCTTTAGAGCTTGCTTGAATGGTCCCATTTGTTACTTTTCTGCCCTCCACAAGGGCACTTGACCTTCAGTGTTTTGTAAAAGACTTGTACTTCTTTGAAACTGGCCCATCCTTTTGTCAATAAAAAGCTTTTCCGAGGTAATTTGCTTGAGAAACGAAATGATCCCTAGATCAACTCAAAATACTTGCAAGACTCAAATCACTTGGTTCTTTATAAAAATGGGCTTGTCACAAAGGGAAAACCCAAAATTGCAGTAAGGTGAATTCATTAGAGACTGGCTAACAGGTCTAGCAAAGAAAGAGGGGAGCCAGATTTTTGGCCTGCAGGATTAAAATTGGTCAACATATAGATCTTTTGTTGACACTGTAAGTAGATGTTAGGTGGTTGTAAAGTGTCTTGTATCATACCTCTTTCCATCATTTTCCCTCACGTTTTGGTCATTGGATCAAACCTTCTAATGAAATATTTATGCATAGTGATCAATTGAAATCAAAGGTCTTCTTTTTCCCTCGTTTGATTCAGTGTTCAAGGTTCCAAGTAGAGTGGATCAACCATTTGGTGTATCACCGTTATTAGGTAGGATTTCTTTTTCAAGTTTCTTTCTCCCTTTTCCATGGTAGATTCGCAGTACAGAGTAGAGATCCATTGATACATCTTACAGGAACCAGTCTTCTCTAGAGGCTCTTCTCACCATTGAGGCATCTATCATCGTGAAAAGATCTCATTGTTTCAATCAGAGAGAGGATTGGCCATTTCAGCACGTCTTCTATTCAAGGTGCAACTCCAGGTTGACAACAATTTTTGGCACGCCCGATGGGACCATGTAAAAAATTCTTTGCATAGAGTTTTTGTAGCAACAGAGGATATTCATCTACATCCAATTGCATAGTAAATAGCATCATTCAGGCGATCCGTTCATGCCAAAGGTTACCACAAGATCAATAAATAAAGGTATTCCTTTTGAATTTATTACTTATAAAAGAGCAAGGTTTAGGAGGGAAAATCCATATCCTCAAATGGAATATTTACCTCCCCCTCATCCTATTGTTCTAAACACTACAATCCCCACCATCCAAATAGTCATTAGAAATCAAGTGTTTGCTCCATTCAATAGTGGAAGTCCACTGAATCTAGCATAATTAGACGACATTCCTGTATTTGCCCTCAAAAGTATTCCATTCTTCTCAAGAGAACATCAAACAACCCCTATTGAGCATATCCAAGATGTGGCTAATTTTTGTTCAGTTCATAATGTTGTTGAGGATAATGTTGCTATCAGATTGCTTGTTGCTTCATTCAAAGAAAAAACATTACAGTGGTATAGAACCCTCCCACTTAGATCCGTTTCCACCTAGAAAGAATTTGGTGCAGCCTTAGTCAAGCAATTTGAAGACAAATCAGATCACTTATCTTTAGTTGAGCAATTAACTACCATATAGAGAGCTCCTCATGAGTTCATGTCCGATTTTAATCTCAGATTTCAAAAGATATGGACTAGGATACCGGTTCTGATTAGGCCATCCCCTGAATATGCATTTTTGTATTTTTTGAAAGCTCTTAATTCTAACATTAGTGTGATGATACAGTCAATGGGTGGCACTACTTTATCAGATGCTTATGAAGTAGCAATAAGGGCAGAAAATAGTTTGATACAAGTAGATAAGCTTTATCCAAGACCTCCAATGCTCATATTTTTAGAAATAAGTTCTGTACCAGCCCTTCAAGTTCTTCAAATTCCATCCTTGGCTTCAATTCCAGCACCTCAAGTTCCTATTGTAGCCCCTACTAATCAATCTAGTGAGATAGGAGAGTTGAAAAGTTTGCTACAATCTTTTGAAAATGAAATAGTACAGTTCAAAAGGCAACAATTTTAGTCAAATAGGCCTATCAACAACAAAATCAAAACAACTATCAACACTTCAAAGATCAAAGGTCTTCTTATCAGGGTTTCAGAGAAAATAGACCACTCTATCAAGCACAATGAGCTATAACTCCAGCTAAGCCATATGCTGCTCTTGATCTAAATGCTCCTTCCACTTCAAAAGCCATTGTTCCAACCCCATCTCAAAATAATTTGGTGCAAGATTTAGGTTGGCAGCCCTCAAATCTCAATGATGCTTAAAACCAGGTCCTGGTATCACCTAACATCACTATGCCATAGATGACACAAGAAGAGTTCTCTTTTCAAGGAGGTCAATATGAAGATATAGGTTTGACATCACAAGGAGTGACTCATCAAGTTCAAGGGTAGCGTGATGCTATTAATGTAAATTGACAGGTCGATGATCATGTTGCTTTTATTCAGGATGTTAAAACTAACGATTCAAGTGGTCAAATTGCAGCTATAACCTATTAGAGAACCAAAACAAGAGCTGTTGAGGAAGCCCAAACGGTAGCAAATACTTCAAGTACTCCTAGTATTGTTGCTCAAAGTACAATATAGTAGTTCGCTACTCTCACAACCCAAAAAAATCAGAATATAGAGGTTAGTAAAGTGCAACAAATACCTCTAATTCGTGAGCAGTAAGTGTTGTCAATTTGGAGCTGCACCTTGAATCGAAGACGTGCGTGAAATGGCCAGTCCTATATCCGGTTGAAACAATGGGATCTTCTCATGAGGGTGGGTGCCTCAATGGTGAGAAGAACCTCCAGAGAAGGCTGGTCCCTGTAGGATGTATCAATGAGGATCTCTACTCTATGCTGCGGACTACCATGGAAAAGGGAGAAGGAAACTTTAAGGGGAAATCCTACCTAAAAAGGGGTGATACACCAGAAGATTGATCCACTCAACTTGGAACCTTGAACATTGAACAAACAAGGGAAAAGGAAGACCTTCGATTTCAATCAAACACTTATGCATAAATATTTCATGAAGAGGTTTGATCCAATGACCAAAACATGAGGGAAAACGATGGAGAGAGGTCTGATACAAAACACTTTGCAGCCACCTAACATCCACTTACAACGTCAACAAAAGACGTAAAAAATATTGAACATAACCTGCATAAGGATAATCTAGCAACTAGGTATGAATCAGAATTTGAGAAGGGAGAGAAATCTACGACTTATACAAATTGCTGAAGGAATATACACTATGCCAACACTTGAAATCTGAAAGTATAGTCCTATTGATCGAAGAGGTTACACAACTCACCAATGGTAGAGTCTGGTTTAGCCAAGAGAGTGATGATTTTTAATCAAGGCTGAAAGCCATTTTATAGAGAATTACAAGAGCCAAGGATTAACTTAGATTAACTCAAGGCTGACTTGGCCTTTCAATAGAATATGTTTTTTTTTTGTCTTTGCATGAAGCTTCTTACGCTTAAGGAAGTGAACTTGTCTTTGTTCTGAACCGCCCACCTCTCTTTGCATGGAGATCCATGCCAATGTCAATTTTAGAACTCTATGTGAGTTGCTTGATGCTAAGTTGGAACGTTTGAAACGCTGAGTTGGCCGTCTGATAAGCTGAGTTGGACGAAGAGATCACTCTCCTTTGCATGGGAAACTCCTGGTAGATGTGGCGTTTAACAATTAGTCAACTCTAAATCTAGAACAGTCAACTCGACATTCGAATTTGGAACTCCGGTTGAAGCTGAGTTGGACCTTCGGATGCATGAGTTGATCCGGAGATGAGCAGGGCTTCAACAATCAGTGAACTGAAGCTTTGACTGATCGATCGAAAATAGCTCTTGCTTGCGTGCATTTTATCCTATTCTGCTTTGCATGTTCATGTTTATTTCTGACGGGATTTTATATTCAGATGTATTTTTGTCTATATCTGGTCTATATTTCCTCCGTTTGGCCTTTTTTCAAATTCCCGTCGCTTAATCTGAGGTCAACTTCCCGTGGTTTAATTCTTTCATAATTCTGGCTGACTTTACATTTGATTTCCTTCGGCTTTATGCTTGCCAATTTTGCCGAATTTGTTCATGCGGACTTTGGCTTATTGCCTTTCCTTTGGAATTTTCTTCTTCTCTATCTCGGGCTTATTTTTCGACTTAATCCTTCAGACAAAAAGTTCGAAGGAATTCCTTCGGACTTTTGTCTGAAGGTTTCCTTTGTTCTGCTCCCTTTTATGTTGGCTTTATTCTGTCGGGTTTTTGTCTGTCTTCACCTGTTTTGGGCTTTTTCCCACGGATTTGTCTTCCTTGTAATCTTTTCGAATTTCTTCGGACTTTTTGTCTGAAGTAATTCCTTTGGACAAAAATCCCGAAGGAATTAACCCTTTGTCCTTTGCCTTTGCTCTTTGTTGTTTTGGACTTTGCTGTCGGATTTTTTGGCATGGGCCTATCCGAACTTTTTGTCTGAAGGAATTCCTTCGGACAAAAAGCCCGAATGAATTAATCCTTCTCTTTTTGAACTTCGATGAGAATGCCCTTCGGACATGCACAAAGGCCCAGGCATGACCAAGTGCCCTCCGCAAGGGCTCATGGCTCTTCCTCTATGCCCTTCGGAAAAATTGCAATGGTCCTGTCGCCGACCAGTGCCCTCCGCAAGGGCTTCTATCCTTCGTCTGTGCCCTTTTTGGAAAAATTGTAGGGCACTCAGGGTTTTTGTAGGGCACCCAAATTTGACGAGTACCTTCCCGAAGGGTAAGTGCCCTTTGGGATTGTTGAAAATGACCCTTTTGAAGGGTACCTTGCCTTTCGGGTTTCTTGAAAATGACCCTTTTGAAGGGTAACTTGGCTTTTCCTTGCTTTTTTGGGCAGACTTTTGGATTCTCCGAAGTATTCATTCAGACAAAAAGTCCAAAGGAATTACTTCCTTTATCTTAGGCTCTTTGTTGATTTGTTATTTCCTGCGGACTTATGTCCTTAGCTCTTTTCCGAAGTTATGTCCTTGGCTTAGCCTTCTTTGATGAACCGTTCCTTCAGACAAAAGTCCAAAGGAATTCCTATTGTAGCAAAGGCCCTTACCAAAGAAAAAACAATGTATTCTTTCTTCCATGACTAGAGACGTGAATTTTCCGAATGGCGAGAGACAATCTGTCCTGTGGAAGAATTGTCAACATTTTTGGCGACTCAGCAGGCTTAGCATGCTTGCTATGCTTGAGAACCCAGACCATATATAGACGCTATTTGAATTCCCAAATGGTGACCTTGATTTCTGACTGAAAATCTCCTCTGATCATGGCTGAAATAACCTCCTTCAAAATAAGAAGGGAAACACACGAAAGCAGAAAACTAAGAAGCAAATGTGCAAACAAGCACTTATTGGATCAAAATTGAAGCAAACTACTGTGCTTGAACAACATTTGGAGGAAAGCACAACAAATAGGAACCTAGCTAACCATGATAAATTATGATCTGCCTGGATCAAATAGGAAATTCTTTAACTCACTTCTTCCAAGAGATGGTACAAGTCGCAAAGCAGGTTGTTTTTTAATCATAACCTTTGATGAGGTATTTTTCTTGTCTACGAACTGTATTAGCATCTTTTCAAATGAGTCATCAACAGCAACAAAGACAAAATCATCAAGTACCTCTTGATCTTTTTTAAATTGGTTGTCATCTACCACCATGTCAAGTGATACCTCATCTATGCATGGTTTTTGAGTGACCACATCCTTCTTATTGACTGTTGCGAGTTCGTCCAGCTCTTCAAGGAGCTTTGAGTAGGCAACCCAATCTGTACTGTGACCTTGAATAGGTAATTCTTGATCAAATTTTTTGTAAACGTGTCCTTTAATAGACAACATATCCATACAAAGCTCTTCAATCTCTTGTAGAGATTCAAGGTACAACTACCAACCACCTTTTTGTTCCTCATTTTGATCTATTTGAACTGAATCAGCTGTAACGCTATCTGGATCCTTCTCAATAGGAGATACCTGTAACTCATTTATAACTTTAATCTGTATCAGCTCCTTTTGAAGTTCTTCTACATTAAGATTAGTCTTCCCATCTTCAGCTATAATTGGATACGCAATTACAACCTCAAGTGAAGTATCAATAGGAAATTCTTCCGCAAACACCCCTAAAACATTCTCTACACACTTTGCAAGAACTTGTCCTGTAGCTGCAACCTCTTTCTCAATCCTCCAAAGAACAAGGTCCTCCTGAGGAAGGGGGATGGTGGGAGGGTGATAAAATTCATTTGTTTGAGAGGGAAAATGAAGCATGGGAGGTTGATCATGATCAGATTTTGGAATCTTTAGGGAAAATGAATTATCTAGGGAGTTTTGGAGAGGGAAAGAGAAACTCTTAAAGACGTTTGTATTTTGCTCCTTCCACTTGGCCATTACCTCATCAAAGTCTGGAACCTACTTGTCTTCCTGGACAATCTGAGCTTGAGGGATGATTGGTGAGGAAAGGGGACTATAGGAAGGTTTAGTCTCATGAATAGTCACTTGAATAGGCTTTTGAATATGCTCTTGAATAGGCTCTTGACTCCAACTAGGAAGCTCCCTTGGCACACACTAGGCATGGTTAAGAACTTCATGAGAATAAGAAGCACAATAGCCCTTTGTAGACAATTGGTTTAACTTGATTTTCTGCCTTTCCCAAGCCTCCATATTTTCCAACACAAGAATACATAGTCCATTTATCTCTTCTGGATCATTGGACACATTTTGAAATAGACTATTCACTTCCTCATACTGAGAATTAGAAGAAACCTTTCTTGCATATGCTAGTATTTTGAGCTCTATTTCATTCATTCTTTCTTGAAGGCAAGACTGCTCATATGCAACATCATAGCCATATGGGAAAGATGAAATCCAGTCCTGAGACTGATATGGCTCACAAGGAAGGTAAGATTCATGCTCTTGATAATAAGGATCATGAGAAACTTGATAAGACTCAACATAGCTTTGATAATACCCTTGATAAGGCTGATTAGGCTCATAAAGAGGCTCATAGGTATCATGACTAGGCTAGTATGATCCATCATTGGGCTGATAAGGAAACATAGCATAGGAATTCTCTTCATACACAGCCACCAAAATTCATTCACGATAATGCAATAAAAATAGACCTACATGGACGCTGTCCCTGAACTGTTAGAAGCAATTGCTTGAGCTTGGAATCACCAAATACTTCTTGAAGAACACTGCTACAACTGCAATTTCATTAAGACCAGCTAAAATAGATCCCACCGGGCGTGCCAAAAACTGTTGTCAACCTGGAGCTGGGCCCTGAATCGAAGACGTGCTTGAAATGGCCAATCCTCTATTCGGTTGAAACAATGGGATCTTCTCACGAGGGTGGGTGCCTCAATGGTGAGAAGAACCTCTAGAGAAGGCTAGTCCCTGTATGATGCATCAATGAGGATCTCCACTCTATGCTGCAGACTACCATGGAAAAGGGAGAAGGAAACTTTAAGGGGAAATCCTACCTAAAAAGAGGTGATACACCAGAAGATTGATCCACTCAACTTGGAACTTTGAACATTGAACAAACAAGGGAAAAGGAAGACCTTCAATTTCAATCAATCACTTATGCATAAATATTTCATGAAGAGGTTCGATCCAATGACCAAAACATGAGGGAAAATGATGGAGAGAGGTCTGATACAAGACACTTTGCAGCCACCTAACTGTTGACGCTGTGGATTGCACCCTTGACAGAAGGCTGAGCTTCTGTCTTCCATGCGGCACAATAGAGACTCCTCTCTTGCCTGTGGGTCTGGCAAAACTGAGGGGAGAATCTCTAGATAAGGGTTAGCTCCCTTTGATGCATCTCTGAGGTCCTAGATTTCCTACTACTAACAATGGGGGAGGGTTGAAAAGAGAGAAGGGTTACAAAAAACAGAACCTAAACTAAACGGTGATGCACCAAAAATGGTTGATCTACTTAGCTTGAACATACACTTTCCACCAAGAACAAGCTGATATACACTTCATTTGATATGATAAATTCTTCTGCATCAATGAGCTAGGGGTCCTCTGGAGATACAGGGAGGAAGAACTACCAGAGGTGTTCTAAGACACACTATAGCAGTCTGTTCACATGCGTCTATACTCTGTTGTGGACACTTCTGGCTAACCTGCAAAAGAACTCACAATACACTAGATATGCTGGAATCATTCTGTGAAAGCATGAAGGAAAATGACTTAACACAAGACAAAGCCATGGACATGCAAAAGTGCAAGCTCAAATGGAGGCAAAAATGCTTCTTTTTTATTCAAGATAAATTTCGGCAGAGCTCCGCCTTACAAGTTGAGAGATCTTTTTTAGAAATGAGAGATTACAATATATAGTCTTTTTGGAAAAGACTTTGGTGCTTTCTGAAAAATAAATGACCCATGCTGCGTTGAATGCCTTGGGAAGAGGAAGTCGCTGATGCTGATATCATCCTTCTAGAAACGGCCTGACATAACAATGTTGTGTAGTCGCCAATCTTGACTTTAGCGCTTAAAACGTATTAAACGCTACTGCAGAAGCATGGGTCGCCCGATTGTTTTAATGACAAGGCTGCCCTTATTTAAGACTTATGCGATTGTCTGGTCATTAATGCAAAATAAGAAAAAACAGGACGCATAATTCACTGTTTGTGCTCCTTGATGACCACTTGGCAGAGACTGTTTCAACCGCTAGAATAACTCCTTGTGCTGACACCTTCCTTTGCCACCTAGACTGTTCCCATCTTTCCTTGCTTTTTTGTCTCTTCCTGGCTTTGTCTTTTTTTGGCTTTGTGAGCACTCGGGGCTATCTTTTTGGCGGGTCGCTGAGTTCACTTGCGCCCTGTCCTTAAGCATTTCCAAATCAAAGGCTATTTCACCGCCTTAAATTTGACGTTCGCATGCCCGTCACTGGGCATTTGAACCTCCAACGGCTAGTTCACCATGCTAGATTTTGACATCTTCGGCCCCGTCACCCCCCTTTGGCAATTTCTTCGGCTTTCTTTCCTGCGGCTTTTTCCCTTTGTCCTTTTTGTTCCTTCGGCTTTTTCCCTTTGTCCGGGCCTTTGTCTTTTTAACCCTCTCGAAGGGAAGGTGTCCCTTCGAGGCTTGGAGAAAGGTCCCTTTTGGCAACCGAGAGTCTCCCGCAAGGGCACCTACCCTTCGGGGTCCTTCGGGTTGCCTTGGCTTCTCGATTCCTTCAGACATCTTGCCCGAAGGAAATCTTTCCTTCATTTTGCCACTTGTTTTCTTTCGGTCGGCTTTCTTTCGGAAGTCCGAAGAATTTTCCTTGTTCACTTTGCCACAGAATTTTCTTCCGAAAGAATTTCTTTTGGTTTTTTGCCTTGTGAATTTCTTCGGACAAAATGTTCGAAGGAATTCCTTCGGGCATTTTGCCCAAAGAAATTCAACTTTTGTCTTTGCTTATCTTTCTTTTTGCCTTGTCTTTTGATTCCTCCGCAAGGGTTCCCTGCCCTCCGCAAGGGCACTTGGACCCCAAGATGTCCTTCGGAACCTGCTTGAAACAGCCCCATTCGATACCTGCCTACCCTCCACAAGGGCATTTGCCCTTCGGAGCTTTGTAAGAGACTTGTATTCCTGCTAGCCCATTTCTTTGCCGAAAGTTTGTCCAAGGCATTTGCTCAAAGCAAAAAGCTCCATATTCAACCAAAATCTGCAGGTCCTTAGATCTTTCAATGTTTTATAAGAACATGACTTATTGCAAAGAAAAAGGGGATTTTGTAGAAGATGGATACATGATCAGACTGACGGTTCAGAATAGTAGGGAAAGGAGACTGACATTTTGGCCCACAAGACCAAAATGGTCAACACTAACATCCACTTACAGCTTCAACAAAAGACGTAAAGAACACTGAACATGACCTGCATAAGGATAATCTAGCAACTAGGTATGAATCAGAAGTTAGGAAGGGAGAGAAATCTACCACTTATGCAAATTGCTAAAGGAATATACACTATGCCAACACTTAAAATCTGAAAGTACAGTCCTTCTATTGATCAAAGAGGTTACACAACTCACCAATGGTAGAGTCTGGTCTAGCCAAGAGAGGGATGATTTTTAATCAAAGCTGAAAGTCATTTTATAGAGAATTACAAGAGCCAAAGATTGGCATTGAAAATTTGAACAAAATTATTAACTTAGATTAACTCAAGGCTGACTTGGCCTTTCAATAGAATATGTTTTCTTTTTGGTGAGATGAGCAGGACTTCAACAATTAGTCAACTGAAGCTTTGACCGGTCGATCGAAAATAGCCCTTGCTTGCATGTATTTTATCCTATTCGGCTCTGCCTGTTCATGTCTATTTCTGGCAGGATTCTATATTCAGATGTATTTTTGTCTATATCTAGTCTATATTTCCTCCGTTTGGCCTTTTTTCAACTTCCCATCGCTTACTCTGAGGTCAACTTCTCGTGGTTTAATTCTTTCAGAATTCTGGCTGACTTTACCTTTGATTTCCTTCGGCTTTATGCTTGTCAATTTTGCCGAATTTGTTCCTGCAGACTTTGGCTTATTACCTTTCCTTCGGAATTTTCTTCTCTGCCTCGGGTTTATTTTTCGAATTAATCCTTCGGACAAAAAGTCCGAAGGAATTCCTTCGGACTTTTGTCTGAAGGTTTCCTTTGTTTTGCTCCCTTTTATGTTGGCTTTATTTTGTCGGGTTATGTCTGTCTTCACCTATTTCGGGCTTTTTCCCACGGATTTGTCTTCCTTGTAATCTTTCCGAATTTCTTCGGACCTTTTGTCCGAAGGAATTCCTTCGAACAAAAAGCCCGAAGGAATTAACCCTTTGTCCTTTGCCTTTGCTCTTTGTTTTTTCAGACTTTGCTGTCGGATTTTTTGGCACAGGCCTCTCCGAATTTCTTCGGACTTTTTGTTCAAAGGAATTCCTTCGGACAAAAAGCCCGAAGGAATTAATCCTTTCTTTTTGAACTCCGCTGAGAATGCCCTTCGGACTTGCACAAAGGCCCAGGAATCGACCAAGTGCCCTTAGCAAGGGCTCGTGGCTCTCCCTCTGTGCCCTTTGAAAAAATTGCAATGGTCCTGTCGTTGACTAGTGCCCTCCGCAAGGGCTTCTGTCCTTCGTCTGTGCCCTTTTTGAAAAAATTGTAGGGCACCTGGGGTTTTTGTAGGGCACCCGAATTTGACGAGCACCTTCCGGAAGGGTAGGTGCACTTTGGGATTGTTGAAAATGACCCTTTTGAAAGGTACCTTGCCTTTCGGGTTTCTTGAAAATGACCCTTTCGAAGGGTAACTTGGCTTTTCCTTGCTTTTTTGGGCGGACTTTTGGATTCTCCGAAGTATTCCTTCGGACAAAAAGTCCGAAGGAATTACTTCCTTTGTCTTAGGCTCTTTGTTGACTTATTATTTCCTGCGGACTTATGTCCTTAGCTCTTTTCCAAAGTTATGTCCTTGGCTTAGCATTTTTTGATGAACCGTTCCTTCAGACAAAAGTCCGAAGGAATCCCTGTTGTAGCAAAGGCCCTTACCAAAGAAAAAACAATGTATTCTTTCTTCCTTGGCTAGAGACAGGAATTTTCTGAATGGCGAGAGACAATTTGTCCTATGGAAGAATTGTCAACAGTAAGTACCAAAGAAAGTGCAATATAAGGTTAGTGCATCTCAGCTCAGTATTATAAATCAAATGAAGAAGTTAACATCAGCATTAGCATGAGGGATTCTCTTTCAATTCTAGGGCAAAAGGATGAACTCATTCAAGAACTTTCAGTTTTTGAATTGTCTCCAAAATTGGTTGAGATAGGTGTTGTCTTGACAAATTCGGATCAGCGAACTAAGCAACAGGTGCATCAAGGAGATAAGATATCAAAGGTGGACAAAACTGAGGTAAAAGTGAAGAAAACTCCCCTTTTTTATCTTTCTTTGATAGTGGGTGATACTTTGGCTCATAATTGTATGGTGGATAGTGGAGCTAGCAGTACAGTGATGCCCAAATAGATTGCAGACAAGCTCGACCTTGTTTATGAGCCAAATACTAAAAGGGTATTGCAGTTGGATGGTTTACCAGCAAAAACGGTAGGCATTATCAAAGATTTGAAATTGACATTACATGCTGGTCCTAACATTACTATTTAGCAGGTTGTTGTAGTGGTGGACCTACCTCCTTATTTCGCTATGTGCCTTTCAAGGGATTCACCTCAAAGATTGGGGGATATTTATCAGCTGATGGAACCTATTTTCTATTCAAAACTAGATATGGCACAAAGATAACAATTCATTCAGAGCCTATTGCACGTTTTCATATGGAGCCTTATACGCCAAGTGTTGTCAATGCAAATTGTATCATCTCAGATGAAATATTACAAACTAGTGATCTAGAAAAGGACTCGCCTTTGGATGGAGTTCTAGATTTGTTTCCTGATGAGTGGGCTTCCACGTTGCATGAACATAATCCCTACACGCTGATTGAAGAGGGTGGTCTTGGTGTGTATTGTCTTCATGAGAACGATGCACCAATTCTAGCCATGGTCAAAGAGGACGAATCTAATGAAGGCTTGTGGCAATTATACTTTGATGGATTAAGAAATAGCAATGGGACCGGAGTTGGAATGATGCTAATTTCTCCTACAGAACAAAGGTATTTCTTCTCTATTAAATTTCAGTTTCGTTGTTCAAACAACGTTGTTGAATATGAAGCATTAGTTCACGGTTTGCAGTGGGCTAGGAAGATGAAAGCAAATTGTTTGCAAGTGTTTGGAGATAGTGAACTTGTAGTCCACCAAGTAAGAGGTTTGAATATTTTCCAGAATCTGTTGCTTAAATCTTACAGACACAGAGTTTGGGATTTACTTGAAGATTTTCAGGCTTTTAATATTCAGAGAATACCAAAGGATAGGAATAAACATGCTGATAGGTTGACTGTTGTTGGGGCACAATTTGATATTCCAGCTGATGTAAAAAGTGACATTTTTCAGTCACATATAAAGGTAGTTTTAAGGCCTTTTGTTTCGAATAACCAAGAAAATTGGCAGGTGTTTGAAAATGACATGTTGTAAGCTTCTTGGACATGACATTTTTCAGTTCATGAAGGTAAGCTTTTTGGACATGTTTCAAAGCACGGTTTAAACATAGATTTTGAAAGGATGCGATCCAGTCTTGCACTCTCCTTGCCTAAGAGCAAAAGGGCTTTGCAAAGTTCCTTTGGAAAAATCAATTTTATAAGGAGATACATTTCAGATTTCGCTACTGTAGCTAAATCACTTACAGCCATGTTTAAAAAAAATAAGAACTTCAGCTGGTTCAAGGAGAGAATAACAGGTTTTGAAGATGTTAAGAAAGCCATAGCAAGTGCTCCTATGCTTTTAAATCCAAATTTTATGAAAGATTTGATTTTGTATACGTATGCTAATGTGGACACCATTTCAGGTATTCTTATGCAATAGAATCATGAATATTTGGAGCAGCCAATAGCTTTCCACAGCCAAGGCTTGGAGGAGTATGAGACAAGGTATTCTTTTGTTGAAAAACATGTCCTTTTAGTTATAAGATCCCTGAAGAAATTTAGGCACTTGTTGTCTAATAATAAAATACATCTAATGGTTGCTCATCCAAGCATCAAATAATTTCTTCTGAACAAAGACATAAATGAGAAGAGGGCTGGTTGGATAACCAAAGTAATGGAATATAACGTAAAAATTAAGGTTACAAAGTTGGTTAGAGGCAAAGGACTTTGTGAGCATCTAGCTCAGGGTTGCAAGAAACTAGTGATGCTGTTTTAGTGTCAAAAGATGAAGAGATTGCTGCTGTTCACACCTCACAGTCCAATTGATTTCGTGATTTGGTAAGCTATCTGCAAAATGGTTTTTACCCTTCTCACCTAAGTGCTTAAAAAAAGGCATTTCAGATTGCAATCAATTCCATTCTTGTTCGTTGACGGTGTTTTGTTCAAAAAAGATATTAATGGAATGTTACTAAGCTGTGTGGAACCAAGCCAAACTCAAAAATTACTTGAAGAAATCCATGATGGACTTGGTGGAGGACACTTTTCCGCAAGAACTATAGCACTTAAATTCATGAGAGGTGGATACTATTGGCCTACTATATTTGGCGATTGCCATACATGGGTTAGGAGGTGAAAACAATGTGCTATGTTTATAAGAAAAGTTAAACTTGCAGCCCTGCCCCTTCATCCAATTGCAATGGATCAGCATTTTGTCTAGTGGGGATTGGACTTTATTGGTCTCATTAATCCCCCTTCGATTTTAGGGCATAAGTGGATTCTAATAGCTAAGGATTACTTCACATGTTGGACAGAAGCAATTGCATTGAAAAAAGCAAATGAAACTAACATTCTTGATTTCTATGAAGGTCTGATTACTAGGTTTGGAGTTCCTTCAACCATTATTTTTGACAATGCAATGGCTTTTGTGGGATCTAGGATCAGCCAATAGGCTGTCCAACACGGAGTTTATCTCAGCACTTCATCGAACTATTATCCACAAGGAAATGGCCTTGCTGAATCTACAAATAAGAACCTCTTAAGGATCATATGAAGGACTATTAAAGACAATTAGAGGTCATGGCATCTCAAGTTTAAGTCAACTCTATGGGCTAATAAGATCACCTACAAGAGGTCAATAGCCAACTCTCCATACAAGCTAGTCTATGGTAAGGAAGCAAGGTTACCTATTTCTCTCAAGTTTTCAGTTTTGGAACTAATGCATCAACTTGAGTTGATGGAGAATGAGCCTATGTAAATCAGGTATGCAGAGCTTATGGAGTTGGATGAAACAAGAAATCAATCCATGCTAGTCATGGAAAGTCATCAAGCACAGGGGAAAAGAACATTTGACAAAAGAGCTTCCTCACGAAACTTCAATGAAGGAGATTTTGTCTTCAAGTGGGATGAGAATCGAGCCAAACCAGGAAGGCATACAAAGTTTGATTCCCGTTGAAGTGGCCCATACACGATCTCCAGCTACAAATCCCACAACACCTTCCAACTTGCCAAGATGGATGGCCAAGAGCTTCCAATCCTAGTCAATGGGATACATCTGAAATATTGCTATTGAAGAGCAAAATGTACATAGTTGTTTTTTGCTTTCTACAAGTGCTGTTTAAGCATAGTAGTTTGATTCGGTTTTGTTCAATAAGTGCTTGTTTGCACATTTGCTTCTTAGTTTTTCTGCTTTCGTGTTTTCCCTTCCTTTTTGAGGGAGAAAGGTTACTTCAGCCAAGGCCAGGAGGAGATTTTCAGTCAAAAATCAAGTTCACCATTTGGGAATTTGAATAGCATCATTTATGGCCTCAGTTCTCTAGCATAGCAGGCATGCTTCCCAGTAGAGTCGCCAAAAAGATTGACAATTTTTGCCCCCACAAGGCAAATTATCATCCCTACACTTCGGAACTTTGCTATGGTGCCAAGTTTGTCTTATGAATCAATTTTGGGGTCCTTAAATGAGCATTCACAGCCACCCAAGGGGCCATCTACAGCGAGGTGAAGTTTAGTCATGCAGAGGTTTCCAAGGAGCTTGCTTGATTACAGCCAAATGTGCAAATACAGCCAAGATATTCAAGCTGTCAGTTTATTTGTTTTGTCTTCCCAAGAAATTTTTTGGGTATAAGAGGTGGACTATTTCTTCAGACATTTTGTTTGAGAGAAAGAGCTCTCAAAGGACTGACAAAAAGTTTGAAAAAATGACTAAGTCGCAGTCGTTCAAGGCTATTTTTCTTCGGGTTTTTTGTCCGAAAGAAAGGAGCATAGTTGAAAATCTTGGGTGACCTACAAAAAGCCCGGGTTACAAAAATCCTGGGTGCCTTAAAAATACCCTAGGTGCCCTTCAATTCTTTTGAAAAGCCACTTCCGAAGGACACCTGCCCTTGTGGAGGGCACTTGGTTGGTGAAGTGGACCTTTGCAATTTTCCTGAAAGGCACTCCTGAAAGACAGAAGCCCTTGCGGAGGACATCTAGACGTCGCGTAGGGACATTTACAATTTTCCCTAAGGGTATGTGCCCTTGCGAGGGACACTTCAAGCACGAAGAAGACCTTGGCAAAATTCTGAAGGACCCTTTCACAAGTTCCGAAGGACACTTGCCCTTGCGGAGGGCACTTGGTCTGTGGCAAGACCCTTTCAAAAGTTCTGAAGGGCATTATTGGAAGATAGAAGCCCTTGCGGAGGGCAGAGACATAAACAAAGGACAAAAGCAAAGTTAGCCAAAGGAGACGAATTCCTTCGGACTATTTGTCCGAAGGAATTCATTCGGACAAAAAGTCTGAAGAAATTCGGGATGTTAAAAAACCCGGAGAAAATAAGAAAAGCAAAGGCAAAGGACCCTTCGGAATAATTGTCAAACAGGAAATCTGAGGGAATTTGAGGTCAACAAAAGTCCGAAGAAAATCAAAGGGAAGATATAAGGAGCCTAAAGGAATAAATTCGGAGAAATTAACAAGGAAACGAATTTTTTAAAGCCCAATAAAAAAGACAAGGGCGTAAGCAAAGAGACAGAGAAAGAGAAAAGACAGAGAGTCCTTTGAACATTTTGGCTGAAGGACGAAAACCAAAATAAAGCCCGAATCTTGAATTAAAGCAAAACACGGGAAAAGCCAGAGAAAACACGAAGTGAACTGAGCATGATAAATAGCATGGACAGAGACGTAAGCACAAACAGGACTGAGCATAACTGAACAAGAAGAAAGACAAATGCAGAAATAGATGCATGAGCAAAGATTAAAGCAAAACTGAACATAGACATAAGCAGGAACAACGAATAAAACAAACGCAAAATAAAGACAAAGGCAGGATAAATAAAGATCATGCATAGACTAATGTGAAGTGACTCCAACGAAGTAAACGCGTTTAAAAAAGCAAGCACGCTTTAGCTCTGAAAATAGAGTCATCTTGCATGATGAACAGGCAAAGCGTTGAACGTTTCAAACAACAAGAAATTTCATGCACGCACTCTGGCTTGTCTCGAAAGCTCGAAACATTCCGGCGGTTCAAATGTAATTCTTAATTTGATATTTGCGTTGATTTCATGCAAAGGAAAGCTTTTCAACGTTCTAGCAGATCAAGAGGAGTTCTATAGTTGGATATTGGCATAACATCATGCAGCTTGGGCCCACCGTCCATTTTCAATGCCAAAGAGATTTCATGCAAGGCATAAGACATGGATTTTATTTGAAGGCTGAAATAACACAAATTGGATTGAGTTGACCTCTTCTTCTATTTTCAGCGCCAATTTCTTGGCTATTGTATATTTTTCTATATAAATTGGCTTTTCAGCCTTGAATTGTATCCCTCTCTTGGTAAGACCAGACTCTACCATTGGTGAGTTGTGTAACTTCTTTAATCAATAGAAGGACTGTATTTTCAGATTTCAAGTGCTGACATAGTGTACATTCATTCAACAATTTGCATACGTGGTAGATTTCTCTTCCTTCTCAAATTTCGATCTGTACCTAGTTGCTAGCTTATCATGTTATGCAGGTCATGCTCAGTGTTTTATAGTTCTTTTGCTGAAGCTGTAAGTGGATGTTAGGTGGCTGCAAAGTGTCTTATATCAGACTTCTCTCCATTTTTACTTACGTTTTGGTCATTGGATCGAACCTTCTCATGAAATATGTATGCATAGTGATCAATTGAAATCAAAGGTCTTCTTTTTCTTTTGTTTGCTTCAGTGTTCAAGGTTCCAAATAGAGTGGATCAACATTTTGGTGTATCACCGTCAGTAGGTAGGAATTTTATTTTAAGTTTCTTTCTCCCTTTTCCATGGTAGATTTGCAGCACAGAGTAGAGATCCATTGATATATCTTACAGGAACCAACGTTCTCTGGAGGTTCTTCTCACCATTGAGGCACCCACCCTCGTGAGAAGATCTCATTGTTTCAATTGGAGAGAGGATTGGTCATTTTAGCACGTCTTATATTCAGGGTGCAACCCCAAGTTGACAACAGGAATAGATGGAGAAACGTCTCTAGGCATGGGAGACGTTTATGTATCCGTCTACTGTACCCGAGACGTGCCCTGATACTCGAGACGCATCCCAGGTGGTGGGGGATGCATCTCTTTGCAACACTAGTTTGAGCAGCGTCTCCAAGATTTTTGGATTTAGAACTATTGAGGCCGGGTTGAAGTTATCAACCAATGATGATTTATCACTAGTTAATGAATCACCCTATAGAGAATTGGTGGAAAACTTGATACATCTTATGTCCACCCGACTGGGTCTTCGTTTTGTTGGCTATTATTTTTGGTTTTTGTCTATACTGAAGCTCCTACAATGGACAACATAAAAATGTTAGAGGATTGAAAAAGCAAAATGTCAAAAGACTAGATTTCATGTTGATATCTAAAAAATAGCTTATAAATGTAATGACTCAACTCTTTGATCCCACTTTGTTTGTAAAATTTCGGGACAAACTTGGAATAGTCTCTGATTCAGTCATTAAGAGAGGGTGTTAAAGTTATTAATGAGCTATTAGTTAGTCATTAACTAATGGTTGGTTAATGTTTGGTTATCAACCTTCTCAACTACTATAACTTCCTTTTACTCAATAAAAGAAGGATGCACACACAATTCAATGTGTGCCTTCCAGTTTTCGCTTTAGGCACCATTTTTTCACAAAGTTACATATTTCGCAAACACTTTTCTTCTGACTTACAACTAATAACACCTATCACATTTTGTAATGTCCCCAAATGAGACAATTAGGCAAAGTTGGGGTTTCCCAACAAACCATACCTAATCCAAAACCTCTTCCTTCAAAGAATCTGAAAATACAAATTCAACCAATAACACATTTTGAAAAATGAAGCAATATTCAGCAACTTCCACACCAAACTCGTAGGTGATTAGGGCAAAAATCAAATTTGTTACTTCTAACCATCCAAAAAATATGAACTGAGCTTGATATTGTAGCCACTAAATATAAAAGTCAAAATATTCACTCAAAAGTTGAAACTCAAATTTCTAGAATATATTATTGCAAAATTACAGCAAAATTTCATAAATTTACAACTTTCACAATACTTAGAATTTCAATGCAAGTGATAACTCGAAATGATCACAAAAATAATAGTTATCAAACAAAGTTAGAATCATAATTTTTTCATCATGGGAAGCCCACCAAAAGTTGTCCTGAAATTCTCAAAACCCTAGTTCATTGCTGAAATAATATAATAAATTCAAAATATTATCTAGGATACAAAATCATCTTAAATCATGTGCAAATCAACCCTCAAACAATTCGTCAAGCTGAAATAAATTGCCAAAAATACCTCTAAACCTTAGAAAAGGGTTCTGAAGCTAATTAGCTCTCTTGATCGGGGTCGCCACTCCTCCAAAGCAAGTCGCCACCTTAGGGATGACTTTCTAGACCAACCAAAGCTCTCCAAACAAGTTCACCCACCTCTTTTACCTGCTCAAATGCAATCACAAAGCCTCCGAAGATGTTCGTCAATCTTCCGTACAAAATGATGTCCAAAAATACCTTTGTAAATTCAATTGCATGCAACCATGCAAATTTGAAGCACAATTACAACCCTTGAATAGAATTGCCCTGAATGTAGGAATGGAGATTTTCATCTCCAAACCCTTGTCACATTTGAAGGTTTTTGTCCTCAAGTTATGATGAACAAGCTTGACATACTTTATCAACAATTTCAATCATCAAAATGCATAACCTTTCCAAATGAACTTCTCCTTACATTTTATATCCTTCCTCCAAATGTAGCGCCCAAAATAAAGAGGAAAAGTTTACCTTTTTCTTTTAAAAAGATAATATATAAAACTTCCTTATAAAATCCAGTTTTAGACCTTAAGTGTCCATGACCCTCAAAAGATCCCAACTTAAATGAAAAACAAATTAGACTATTATTACTTTAGTTTAAATATTTAAGAATACTTTTTATTTTAATAATAATATTATTTTAATTTCAAAATAGGGACATTACAGTGTTCGATGTCTCCTTCAAAATTTTTCACACCCTGCAGATATAATACAGCTTCTTTTGATAGACTTCTGCTTCTATTTTCTTGCAGTCATGTCACGCTCCGTTTCAGACACTTTCCTACATCATTTTTGCTTCTAGCACCCTTCTCCAGGAGGCTATGCCCAACCACGCCTTGTCAATGAGAAGGAAAACAACAAAATAAATATGCAGAAGGAGCCACGTTTCAGGAAAAACATCCACACCCAGCCAAAAGAAACATGCATAGGCAAAATAAACATGCATAGGGTGAAGGAATACACACTTAGGCAATATTCTTTGACAGCGACGCTAGCAAACTTTGACAAAAGAAACACCTCAAAGAATAGGAAATGCCTTGGGCTGTGCCCAGACTAAGAATGCCATCCTCTCTGCACCTCACGCCACAGCTAGAACACATACAGCAGCACTTTCCTTATCCTCAGATCATGCCTTTCCTATCACCAGGCTGCAACATCCTTCTCTCATACAAAATTCTTATAGTCTAAATACTTAGCATTATTGCTTCACTGGACAATGCTTCACGCCCAGCCCTTGACAATGATGCCTCTTTTCAGCAGCGTCTCTTTTACTTAACAAAACAAATTAATTTAATATTCCAGGAAGATCTTCACACTGGGTGCGCCTTTCCACAATGCTTCCTTCCTCGCAATATCTCCTCCCTTATAGGCTCATCAATATCTTAACTTTGACACCATACCATTTTATAGAACCAAGCCGTAAGAATTACATTGCATAGTGGTTGATTATATACCCAGTGACATAGCTACAACTTAGAAAACTATCCTATCAACATACAAACCTATGTGCTAACAATAGCATAAGAATCTACGAAATTGCAATAGCAACAAATAGCAAATTTTAGGCTTTGAAGATTGACTTACTCTATAAACTAATACGCTAAATAATCTAATACCCATTATTTCTTACTTATTATAATATTTAGGATGAGTTCATTCGGACACGAACCTGTCTCTCAGGCTTGTTTTTTCATAAGTTTTTTCAAAGTAAAATGTGCAGGTAGCTTTCGTGGGCCTCCCTCCTTCCCAGATACTTTGAAACCTGCTTCAACACTTTCTAGATACCTGTATAATTCTGCCTTAGTCTGTTTCAAGTCTAGGAGCGATCCAATTGCATAAGGATGATACTCTAAGGGTCATACAATTCTCTCAGTTGTTACAACAACACATATACAGCAATGATGATGTGAATTACATCACAGCTGCATCATTTTATTCCAACTAATTACTGTGTGAATTGTATATAGTATATACTACATCCCTGTTATTTTAAGCAGCCACGTCATAATCTTTTAAGTTCAGTGCACAATAGTTGAATAATTTCATTTAATCTATGCAGGCTTATCCTTTTATATCATTGAGAAGCAGTTAGCTCTAATGGTTGCTCAAAGTAGTAAGCAAACAGGGAAAACTGGAAATATTTCTCACTATTAATCTTTTCAATTCAGGAGCTTTTCCTCAAACAATTTTAATGGATTGCTGCCGCCAGAGCTTGGTAACCTCACCCTGTTGGAACAACTGTAAGTTTGATGTATTGTGCATTGAAATTGTTAATTTTGAGATATAACATTGAACAAACAAGGCCCTCATAAAATTTGTGTATGCAGGGTTATTTTCATATTGATGTTTCGCTATTTTATTTTTGTGCTTTGTTTTGTTTGTGAATCTTTAAATTGTAATCTTTTCTAGTTGACAAGAATGCAACAATTTATTCGAATAGCATCAAATTGAATCATTGATTTGAGACGAAATTCTAATACCAAAGTTAGTCAATTGGGCAAACATTTGAATTTTTGTAATGTATAATACATCATTACAAGATTTCCTTCTTACAAGTGTTCAACTTCACAGTATGATTTTGAAAATACATATCATTCTTAATATCCTTCTGAAATATGAATTTATGAGAAAATCACAAAGCAGCCACACATTCAAATCAATGCATAAATCATCGTCTAGCCAATTCAACAATCATGAAACAAAATACCATGGATAAATTAAAACACACAAATTATGGGAGAAATAAAATATTTTCATTACAATTCTTGGAGGAAATAATATACAACTCCTCTACCCTTGAATTCACTTATGAACTATTTACATATAAACACGCTATGAATATTAATGACTCACCAAATATTAGTACTCTAGTCATGATACGCTACTTGACATGGGATGAAAACCAGATGCATGCTTGAAATGGCAATGTCCAATGAAGAAATGCAAAGCATGGTTGTAAGAGTGCTTAATGAATGGCAAACTCTCATCCCAAGTGCATGAATAATCATGATTATGCATGTACAAGATATTGAAAAAGGTGCTATCAACAACTTTGGTTTCACATTCTCTTTATGGAGTAGTAAAGTTTAGTGTCAAGTGAAGACTAAAATGTATTCCAAATGTGTTGTTGATGCTGTGGATTGCACCCTTGAAAGAAGGTTGGGCTTCTCTCTTCCACGTGGCACAATGGAGACTCCTCTCTTGCCTGTGGGTCTGGCAAAACTGAGTGGAGAATCTCTAGATAAGGGCTAGCTCCCTTTGATGCATCTCTAGGTTATTTCAGTACTATGACTAATATATATATATATATAAAAGGGGGGGTTGAAAAGAGAGAAAGATTGCTAAAGCTGAACCTAAGCTAAGACGGTGAGGCACCAAAAAAGTTTGATCTACTCATTTACTCACACTTCAAACCATAAGAGCACATACATACACTTTATCTGATAAAAGGACCAGACTGCAGAGAGCTTAATAGGAAGGTTTAATGAAGATACAGAATAAAGTTACCACAGGGGTTGTAGGAAAACACACTACTTGGTAACCTTCTTCTGTCTCTGCACTCCAAATACAACTCTCCTTGTTACCTGCAGGAATGGCACTTTGTCTATACCAGTTATGTTGGTATCAAGCCTGTGAAAGCATTATGTGACAATGACTGAACACAAGGTTAATACTCAAGCACACTCAGAGATATATCCAACCAAATAGAGGTAAAAATGCTTTCTATCGATTCAAGGTGAAAATTTGGCAGGGCTGCGCCATACAAAAAGGAGAGATCCCCCTTTCTCAAATGAGAAGTTACAAATATATAGCCTTTTGGAAAAGACTTGGCGCTTTCTGGAAAATAAATGACCCATGCTGCGTTGAGAGCATTGGGAAGAGGAAGCTGCTTGAAAGAGAATGTTGTGTCGGCTCCAGTTTTGACTTTAGGCATTTAAAATATATTAAACATCATGTGTAAAAACATGGGCCGTGCCGTTTATCTGCAAACAAGACCCCTTCTTCAAGACATTCACACGGTTGTCTGACCATTAATGCAAAATGAGGAAAAACAGGTCGCGTCGTTCACTGTTTGTGCTCCATGATGACCACTTGGCAGAGACTATTTCAACCTCTGGAATAACTTCTTGTGCCGACACCTTCTTTTGCCACTTGGACTGTTTTGTCTATTTCTGCGCTTGGCTCTTTGGGCCCCTTTCTTGGCGGGTCGCTGACTTCACTCTTGATTCTTGTCCTTTTCCAGCATTGTCTTTTCCTAGTTTTGTCTTTTGTCATCTCTTGGCTCTTTCTGGCAATCTGAGCCCCCTAGGGCTATCTTCTATCAATCCTTGGCTGGCTCCTTAGGCTCTTTTCTCAGCAGGCTCTTCCTTTTGGCCCTAAGGCCTTTCAATTCCTTCGGGTTCGCGCTCAAGCATTTAAAGATCAACGGCTATTTCATTGCCGTAAAGTTGACGTTCGCGCGCCCGTCGCCATTTGAAATCCAACGGCTATTCTATTGCCCTGAATTTAATGTCTACAGGGACGTCACCAGACGTTTGAACCTAAACGGCTAGTTCGCTATGCTGGATTTTGACGTCTTCAGGCCCATCACCCCTTGGTCAATTCCTTCGGCTTTCCTTCTTTCGGCCTTTTCCTTTTATCCGAGCCTTTGTCTTTTGTCCGGGCCTTTGTCTTTTAACCCTATCGAAGGGAAGGTATCCCTTCGGGTTTTGAGAAAGGTCCCTTTCACGATCGTCGAGAACCCCCTGCAAGGGCACCTGCCCTTTGGGGTACTTC
This sequence comes from Torreya grandis, assembly GCA_037957365.1. Classification (NCBI taxonomy): domain Eukaryota; kingdom Viridiplantae; phylum Streptophyta; class Pinopsida; order Cupressales; family Taxaceae; genus Torreya; species Torreya grandis. The sequence continues at coordinate 9,618,912 of JARHVA010000009.1, read as the reverse complement.
GGGTGGCCTTGGTCCTCAAATCCTTCGAACAAAATGTCGAAGGAATTCCTTCGGATATTTGTTCGATGGAATGTTCTCTTCAATGTTTGGCCCTTGTTTCGAGCGAATTTGTTTAGGCAAAAAGTCCGAAGGAATTCCTTCGGACTTTTTGTCCGAAAGAATTCACCTTATTCATTTTGCCACGGGATTTTCTTCCGAAAGAATTCCTTATTTGGCCCCTTGCCTTGTGAATTTCTTTGGACAAAATGTCCGAAGGAATTCCTTCAGGTATTTTGCCCGAAGAAATTCAACTTTTTGTCTTTGCCTTTTTCGAAGGAAAACTCACCTCTTTTGCCTTGTCTTTTGACTCCTCCACAAGGGTTCCCTACCCTCTGCAAGGGTACTTGGATCCCATCAAATAGCCCCATTTGGCACCTGCCTACCCTCCGCAAGGGTACTTGCCCTTCGGAGCTCTGTAAGAGACTCGTATTCCTGCTAGCCCATCCCCATGCCGAAAATTTGTCTAAGGCATTTGCACAAAGCGAAAAGCCCCATACTGAACTGAAACCTGTAGGTCTTTAGATCCTTCAATACTTTATAGAACAGGTCTTATTGCAAAGAAAAAGGAGATTTTGCAGGTGGGTACATGAATAGACTAAGGGTTCAAAATGGTAGGGAAAGAAGGAGACCGATTTTGCCCTGTAGGGCCAAAATGGTCAAAAAAATGGCGATTCCCAGGGGAAGCATTCCTGCTATGCTTAAAAATCAGTAGCCTCAAAGTCCATTGGGCATGGAGTCAGAAAGCAGTTTGAAAAGTTAGCAACAGCCTTGAGATATTCAAGAATCAATCATGAAGGTTTTACCCCAAAAGGAAACGAAACACACACAAGATTAAGAAATCTACTGACATGTGCAAAAGCATTTAGGGAAAACAGGGAAAAAGTAAGAAAAATATGTACATGATGAGAGAAGGCTCAGTGATAATGCTTAAGATATATCCCATTAACTGGGATACACAGTTCTTCACCATCCAACTTGGAGAGTTGGAACGCATTGTGCTGTTTGCACTGAGTGATGACATATGGACCACTCCATAGGGCATCAAACTTCGTATGCTTTTCATACTTAGCTCGGTCTTCATCCCATTTCAAGACGATGTCTCCTTCAGAGAAACCTTTTGATGATGATCTCTTTTGGAAGTGCTTCTTTGTCTGTTGTTGGCGGTTGGTCATAGAAGCCATAGCTTGGTCCCTTGTTTCTTGAAGTTCCATCAATTCACACAGCCTAACTTCCATGTTGTTGCCTTCTTCTAACTGCAGTTGATGAGCAAGGTCCAAGGCTGGCAATTCAAGTGAAATAGGGAGTCTAGCTTCCTTTCCATACACGAGCGTGTATGGTGAATTGCCAATTGCCCTCTTTGGAGTGACCCTGTCTGCCCATAGGGCTATTTTCAACTTGGCATGCCAAGTTCTCTGATTCTCTTTCATTGTTCTTTTGATAATCCTGATCAGATCTTTATTGGTGGACTCAGCTAGCTCATTCCCTTGTGGGTAGTAGTTGGAAGAAGTGCTAAGATAGATGCCATATCTCAATGCCCATTCACTCATTCTGGTCCCCAAGAAGACCAATGCGTTGTCTGATATGATGGTAGCTGGGACTGCAAACCTTGTCACCAGGGCTCCATAAAAGTCAAGGATTGCACTTTCATTGGCCTTCTTCAAAGCGACAGCCTCTACCCATCTTGTGAAGTAGTCTGTGGCGGTCAAAACCCATTTGTGGCCAGCACTGGAGGGAGGATTGATCATTTCTATGAAGTCTAGGCCCCATTGCATAAATGGTTTCTCCACTTGAATACGCTGTAAAGGCATTGCAGCCAGCCGTTGTTTTCCATCAAAAAGTGCACACTTCTTGCACTTTCGTACCCAAGAATGGGTATCTCTGAATAAAATGGGCTGAAAATAATCAGCTCTCATAATTCTTGCAGCTGTATGCTTAGGAGCAAAATGACCACCAGCTGGCCCATCATGGAACTCAGACAGCACCCTGTCAATCTGACCTGGGTCTATGCATCTTAAAAATACTCCTGAGAAATCCCTTCTGAAAAGCACTCCATCAATCAGGACATAAGGGAGAGATTGGAGTCTGAAATGCCTCTTCTTGGTCCTATCAAGGCCCTGCGGGCATTCACCAGTGAGAAGAAAACGCCTCATGTCTGATGTCCAATCCTTCATGACTGTTGGTTCTTCTACTGTGGCTTCGTCATGAATGAACAAACTGTCTCCTCTCTGCTGTTTAAAATCTGCAGCAAGGTGTTCACACAGGGCTTGTCCTCTTACCAGCTTGGTGGTTTTGATATCCATGTCATATTCCATTACTTTAGTGATCCATCCCGCTCTCTTTTCATTCAGATCACGGTTGGTCAAAAAATCGTTGATGCTGGAATGTGGAACCATGAGGTGAACCTTACTGTTGGATAGCATATGTCTGAATTTCTTCAGGCTCCATATGACTGCAAGGACTTGCTTCTCCACATATGTATACCTGACCTCAAAACCCTCTAGACCCTGGCTAAAAAATGCAAGCGGTTGTTCAAGGTTCTCACCCTTCGCTTGGGTAAGCATAGCGGAGATTACCTCTTCATTTTCGAAAGTGTAGAGGTTGAAATCTTTGGTGAAGTCAGGATTGATCAAGGTAGGAGCCTGGGTGATAACCTGCTTGATCTCTTCAAAACTATCCTTCTTTTGCGCTGTCCATGCGAATTTATCATCTTTCTTCAGCATAGAGGTCAATGGTTTGACTACCTCCGCAAAATTTGGAATAAATCGCCTGATGAAATTTATTTTGCCAAAGAAGCTCTGCAGACCCTTATGTTTAGGCAAGGACAGCTCTAGGATGGAGCGAACTCTTTCTAGATCAATGGTCAAGCCTTCTTTTGAAACAATGTGGCCAAGGGGTTTACCCTCATGGACAACGAACACACATTTTTTTGGGTTAAGAGAGATATTGAACTCTCTACACCTCTCAAAAATTTGTCTGAGATGTTTCATGTGTTGGCCTGCCTCCTTAGAGAATACTGTCATGTCATCAAGATACACCAGCACAATGTTATTTATCAGGTCTTGAAAAGCCATGTCCATGGCTCGTTGAAAAGTGACACCAGCATTGGACAGTCCAAATGGCATTTTCCTCTAAGCAAATGTCCCCCATTTGGTAGTGAAGACTGTCTTGTACTGGTCATAGTCTTGCACCAAAATCTGATTGTATCCTGAATACCCATCCAGAAGGGAGAAACGCTCGCTACTTGTCACCATTTGGAGGATCTGCTTCATACTTGGGAGAGGATAATGGTCTTTCAAAGAGACTCTATTAAGGACTTTGAAATCTACGCACAATTTGATCTCCCCATGCTTTTTTCGGACAGAAACAAGATTGGCCAGCCAAGAAGAATGTTTGATCAGAAATATGATTTTGGACTCAATCAACTTGGTGAGTTCTTTCCGCATGAGAGGCTCAATCTTCGAGTTGACAGGGCTTTATTTCTGCTTGATGGGTTTGGCGCCTTCCTCCAGCTCAATGGTATGTTGGGCCAAACATGGGTTAAAACTCTTCAAGTCGCTATACTCCCAAGCCAAGACATCAGCAAATCCCTGGCACAACAAGACGAAGGCCTGCCTTTCATGATCTGTACACACTTTCGCAAGTGCAAGCAGCTTATCTTTGAATATCTCAACTTTTTCATAGTTCTCCTTTGTTGTGATGCTTAATTTATCATTTTTTAATTGGTCATCCTCGTTGAAGATACTTTCGAGAGTGACCAAGGCTTTGGAAAGTTTATTGTTCTTCAGTTGAACAATTTGGCTGCCATACTGTTGTTGTAGTTTAGCCTAGTTTCTAGCGACAAACTCAGCTTCCTCTTGCAAGAAGAGTGCTATCTGCTGATCGTTGTCAAACACCTATCAGTTAGTGATGTTGTCAGGGACAGAGGGTCTGATTACCACTTTCAAATGATGCGGACTGCGGTCTCGGCCTATCTCTTTCGGGACGTCAAACTGAGCACCAACTGCTGCTAGTCTGTCAGCTTGCTTATTCTGCTCTCTAGGAATGGAAGTAACATTAAAAACAAGGAAACTCTCCACTGAGTCCCATACCTGTGCTTGTAGGACTTGAGCAAAGAATTCTTAGTCAGGTTTAGGCCTCTCACCTGATTTATGATCAGCTCGCTGTCTCCAAAAACCTGCAGTTCTCTAATTCCTCTTTTTCTCGCCCACTCCAAACTGTGGATGAGAGATTCATATTTTGCAACATTGCACGTGCAATAAAAATAGAACCGGAAAGCCGAAAAGTACTCCCGTGAAGGAGAAACTAACACTAGTCCCCCACCAGCTCCCAACTTGCTTCTTGAGCCATCAAAGAAAAATTGCCATAAACTTGGGCTACCTTGACTTGCTTTCATCAAATTTGGTACAACAGTACCCTCTTCATGCATGCAATAAATTCCAAGGCCTGTCTCTTCTATGAACTTGTAAGGATCATGCTCAAAGTTGTCACTTCCCTATTCATCTAAGAGTAAGTCAGCAACTCCTTCAAAGGCAGAGGGTGGAGATTGATCTACTTGAAAATCTTCTTGATCAATAATGACATAGTTGACATTTGCCGCTTTGAGTGAGTACGGTTTCAGATGATCTCTGTGAATTGGCTCCGATTCAATCTTGACCTTAGTCCCATACTTGGTTCTAAAAACCAGATAGGATCAGTTTGCTGCTAGGTAGCCGCCTATTTTAGATGTGAAATCTTTGGACAAGCAAATGACAAAGTAAGGAGGAACATCCACCACCACGACGTCATGAGGGACCGAGAAGGTTGGACAGACGTGGAGCGTCAAGTTCAAGCCTCTCACCACTCCTACTGTCTTGCTGGTGTTCCATCCAACTGCAAGACTCCCTTAGTCATTTCTTCATATTTGAGCCCCAGTTTATCCGCTATACATTTTGGCATTACTGAGGTGCTTGCCCCACTGTCGATAATGCAATTATGCACCAGGAAATCTCCTATGACTAAGGACAGATAGAAGGGAGGAACCTTTTCTTCTTTTCTTACTGGCCTTGATGTGGAAGGCTGCCCATTCGTGATCAGAACATTATCAGCCTTTGCTGTGACAGCCGGTTCATTTAGCCCGTGCAATTCTTTTTGCAGTATGTCCTTTTGTCTCGGCATTGCCAATGAATCCCACAAGGAGATATTCATGTGTAGCTTCTTCATCTGGTCCACCACATTGATCTGAGGATTACCTCCTTTCAAATTCTCTTTGGGGTTATGTAATGTCCCCACTTTAACAGTTGACCAAATGTGTGTGTGCGTTAGCCTATTTCTACATGGTCCCGAGAGCTAACGAAGAGTTTAAAGGGATCCTAGAGTGTTTTGGCCTAGTCATTTCCAGTTTGGGCCAAAATGGAGTTGATTTACTCAGTTTCAGGGATACTATTTGTAGTAAGTTAGTAGGGCACAGCGGAGGCCAGTTTCGGTGATTGGATTTGATACTCCTCGGCGAGAGCTTTTTAGCGAACTATCACTTGCGCTATTCGAAGTCCGATTGCTATTATATTTTAATGCCTGTGTTATAAAAGTAACATTTAACTTGATTTGCAAAATATTGAAGTGTTACTTTAATATTTACTTTATGGGGATGGTACCTAAGGGAGACATAAGTAATATTTTAATATATAAAATGTTGCACATCTGTTATCCCACATTGCTCATGAGAGTTTAGTCGCCCCTTGGAGAAAGAATAAAAGGAAGTGTTTGTGGCTTCATTCAGCGTGTTAGATAAGAAGAAATAATTGATGCACTTGCAGTTTGCAGGTTATTTTGGGCATTTGGCAACGTCCCTCCCATCTGTAGCACTCTAGACATCAATCCTTGGGATTGGTCTTTGGAGTCTATGCTTTCAGTCTCATGCAGTTGCGTCACTGTAGCAGCCGCACACTATAGCAGCCGCACCACTGTAGCAGTCGCGTCACTGTAGCAGCTCGTCACTGTAGCAGCCACATCACTGTAGTAGCCACGTCACTGTAGCATCACGTAGCAGCCGCTATCTGCAGTAAGAATCGAGAGAAACAAGCCTATAGAGTCCGTAGAAACAAGCCTGCAGAGTCTGTAGAAGCATGTCTGTAGAGTCCGTAGAAACAAGCCTGCGGAGTCTGTAGAAACCAGCCTGCAGAGTCCATAGAAACCAGCTTGCAGAGTCCATAGAAGCGTGCCTGCAGAGTCCGTAGAAACAAGCCTGCGGAGTCCGTAGAAACAAGCCTGCAGAGTCTGTAGAAACCAGCTTGCAGAGTCCGTAGTTTTGCTGGACGGAGAACAAAATGATCACACTTTTGGTATTCGCTAGGGATATTCACTTGAAACAATGTTCATTCCATTACTGGAGTATTTAGTGAGTTATCGCGTGGCCGACATTGTACTTGTTTACTCATTTTGCAATCAATATAAATACAGTGTGTTGGTTATTTCAGTTGTATGTCTATGCTTTCAATTCTATATTTATGTTACACGCATAAGACTTTGCAAAACACAAAAAAAACAATACAAGCAAACCGTTCCGAAGTCATGAGGGGTTTCAGCTGGGTTAGTTTTGGGCGTAACAGAGGTGCCCATTACAGGTTACTTGCAACTTGGGGCGTAGGCTGAGGAGCTGAGGGTGTGAATGGCGGCCTGAAATTTGGAAGTTCTTGATTTGTATGTGATGAAGATGATGCTGCGGACGTTTGAGCAGCTGCCTGAGCTTCTTCCATAGCTCCCCTCGTGGACCTTGTGTTAGCTGCGACACAATCATTTTGATTGGCTGTACTGCCCACGTAATTGACTGCATAGAATTCACCTTCCAGGTGATTCATGAGAGCAGAATCAGACTGAGCCGGTCTGCTGTCCATGCCATGTTGTGATGATGCCTCAAAGCTGGGGAATTGGGCGACTGCCTGATTATCATGTGCATTCGTGTACTGACTCAACATTTCATTTGTGTAAACAGCTTGATCTTCACTGTATCCCATGGGTGAGCAATTTGGCTACTCTTGTACCAGATTGTTTTGAATGGGCACCATGGCCTTAGATGATGAAGAGGTGCTTGGATTATAGCCTTGATAAGGTCTGGCCTGTGCAAACTGACCTTGTTCTTGATTGTAATTCTAGAAAGGGGGTCTATTTGCTTGCCCAAACTGTTGATATCCTTGATTTGGTCGATTGCTTTGGGCTTGCTATCTTTTGAGAGCCACTAGTTCATTTGTTACGCTTTGCAACAAGCTTTCTACTTCATGGAGGTCATTGGACGGAGTAGCAGCTGGATTTTCTATGCTAGGCAGAAGAGCTAAGGTAGGTGCAACAGTTTGGATTGGAGGCGGCAATTCAAGAAAGAGCAGCATATGAGGTCTAGGGGCTATCTTCCCAACTTGCACCAAGCAATTCTCCGCTGTTATGGCTGTCATAGGTAGCAGGCAGCACATGTCCTCCCATGGACTGTATCATGACAGCAATGTCACTGTTCAACGCTTTCAAATAATAGAGGAAAGCATAGCTTGGGGTCGACCTTACCAGAATGGGGATTCTGTTCCATGTCTTTTGAAACCGAGTATTGAAATCTTGCATGAATTCGTGTGGAGCTCTTTTCATAGTAGTCAGCTGCTCGGCAAGTGAGAGGTGGTCGTTCTTCTCACCAAATCTGTTTGTTAAGAGGGTGCCCAATTCGTTCCATGAGTCGACTGAATTCATGGGCAGGGTCCCATACCAGTCTAGAACCTTGCCCTTAAAGGACAATGCCAGCAGTCTGATAGCAATGTTTTCCTCAGTGACATTGTGAATATTGCAGAGGTTGGCAATATTTATGATGTGCTCAATAGCAGTGATAGGCCCTTCTCTGTTAAAGGGAGGCACGCTTTTAAGGACTGCCCTTGGGATTAGGTCATAATGCAGGAGATTCAAAGGACTCTAACCATGAAAGGCCACAAAAGGTAAAGCCATAGCTATGACATAATTCAACTGAGGCCTTCTTGCGTAAGTGTATCTTATAGCAGGTCTGGAAAAACAATTTGCTGAATAAGGATGAGTTCTTGCAAACCTCAGTTGTCTTGTTGAGTTTAAAGGTAGTTCAACAAATTCAAAAGGGACACCCTTAGCAGCAAATCGTGTAGTGACCTTAGGCATAGGATGTCAGACTGACCTTTGACCAGAGATTGATGTTCTTAATAGTGGAGTCGCCAGATGCTGAAAAATGGTTGATTTTGCTGTAACAGGACCAGCATCAATCTTGGAAATTTGCTGACTGTTAAAAATAGTCCCACCGAACGTGCTAAAAATTGTTGACGTTGTGGATTGCACCCTTGAGAGAACGCTGGGCTTCTCTCTTCCACGCGGCACAATGGAGACTCCTCTCTTGCCTGTGGGTCTGGCAAAATGGAGGAAAGAATCTCTAGATAAGGGTTAGCTCCCTTTGATGCATCTCTGAGTTATTCCAATACTATGGCTAATATATATATATATAAAGGGGAGGTTGAAAAGAGAAGGATTGCTGAAAACAGAGCCTAGATTAATACGGTGATGCACCAAAAAAGTTTGATCTACTCATTTGCTCACACTTCAAACCATAAGAGCACATACATACACTTTATCTGATAAAAGGATGAAATATTCCGAACCAAATTTTTATTTTTTTTAGATATTGGAATTCAACATCACAAGTAAATACCGTTAAGATTAGAAGTTAATTCCAAATGTACTGAAATAACTCTGCCACTAAAATGCAAGAAATGGAACTCAACGTCCAGTATGTGCTACCCAGTCCAAGGCAGAGTAGGGGCGACCATAGACGGAGTAAATTACAAACAAAGAACTCTACGTCCAGTATGTGCTACCCAATCCAAGACGGAATAGGGGCGACCATAAGACGGAGTAAATTACTAACAAAGGAACTCTACGTCAAGTATGTGCTACCCAATCCAAGGAGGAATAAGGGGCTACCATATGACGGAGTGAAATCAATAACAATGCTTTAATTGTCAAATACTGAAGAATGAAACTACTCTACACCCAGCATGTGCTTGCTAACCCCAGAAGGGAAAGTAGCTACCATAGGGCGGATGCTCTACACCCAGAATGTGCTTGCTAACCCAATAGGGAAAGTAGCTACCATAAAGCGGCGCTGTAAACTATTACAATATTTTAAATGAAATTGAACTTTTGAAATCAGCTTTGAACAAATAGAGAATGGCTGCCAGTACTACTGTCAGCTTACAAAAATAAGAAGAATTTGCTCTTAGAAAGAAGGAAAACCAGCCACCTGTTAAATTCTTCAGATCTTCAAAACTTTCACAAAACTTGTTCAATTTTCCTGATTTTTGTTGCAAAGTCTCTTCTTAAAGATGGCGCCCAAGCTAGTATCAAAATTCGGACCCAATCTGCATCCAAAACTTGTTACACAAATTTTCAATGCAAACCCCAAGGGCGTCCCAGCTGAATGGAGCGATTTGATCTAGAAATAAATTGCAAGCCTTAAAATTTCTGTAAATTTGAGCAAAAGGGGGCCTAAGTCTACCCAAGAGAATGAGATGATACCCAGAACTTGTTTTTTTGTATTTTCAGATTTATGAATGAAAACCTAGATCTGTCTTATACAGAATACAATAACTGAAACTCTATTAATACCAAAGGAACTAACAATGAAATAACTGAAAGCAATACATAAGCAAATACAAATATCACTGACTAAATCACCACTAGATGCTGTCTTGCAAGCATGAAGCGATGCCCTAGCTAGGAGGCCTTCATTCCCCGAAGCAGTTCCAGAGCCAAAGCGACAGCATAACAATGCATTAAACCAAGATGATGAAATGATAGCCCAATGCCTTCTTTTATAGGCTTCAGTTGGCTTTCCATGAAGCTTTATCTCCAAAAGTGGCGCCCCTTTCCATGCAATGATGGCGCCCCCCCTTCAAGTCCCCCTTTTAAAATAACATTAAGTTATTTTGTCTAGGCCAAGGTCAACGTTAAAATATAACGTTATTATTATTTTTTTAAGTGAAATTAACTTATTCCACCAAGACCGCATTCTGAAGCCCAAAATTGAATGAATCAACTTAAAAAGAAAAGTTAACTCCTTGCGACAATCCTGCTGGCTGCCAAAAATAGAATTTACTAAAAATAGTAAATTCATGGAAATGCTTAGAAAATCGAAACAAACATACCTCCGCGAAGCTCTCGAAAAACCCAGAAAGAATTCGCCATCAAAACTTCGAGCAAGGACATCCTAAAAAATAGGAAACCCTCATTTGCACCTTCCGAATAGCCTACGGATTTCCAAGAATAGGCCAACGGTCATTATGAGATCAGATTAGAGAAGGGGTCATTACAGTCCGCCCTTCCCAAAATTGCTTGTCCTCAAGCAATCATAAACTAGGATGATGCAAGATCTCATCATTTTTCCAAGTTGCATCCTCCATAGGTAGGTCCTTCCACTTTACCAGGTATTCTTTGATGGTTCTTTTCCTCAAAGAACGTTCTCGAACATCAAGTATCTCCTCTGGAATTAGAGCCAACTGTCCCTCTTCATCCAAAGGTGGTAGCTGTGATGAAGCAATCACATTATGTCCAAGTGCCTTCTTGAGGCGAGACACGTGGAAGACGTGCACTCTGCTATCAGAAGGTAGCTCTAATTCATAAGCTACAGCTCCAACTTTTCTGATGACCCTAAAGGGCCCATAGAAGCGAGGTTTGAGCTTCTCAGCTCCACTCTTCTTGAGAGTAGACTGTCTATATGGTTGTAATCTCAGATATACCATATCTCCAACCACGAAGGAACGCTCAACACGTTTCTGATCTGCATACAACTTTTGCTGATTTTGTGCAATCTGCAAATTATCCTTCAAGGATTTCATTATGTCCTGACTATTCTACAACAAATCCTTGGCTAGGGGTGCTTTGCTGTCACCAAACACTAAATATGCAAAACTAGGTGCCTCATACCCATAAAGTGCCAAGAAAGGAGACATCTTAATTGACATATGAAAAGTAGAGTTGTAGCAATACTCACCAATATGCAGCCACTTGACCCAGGTTCTCTGCTGTTCTGACACATAATTTCTCAAGTAGCCTTCCAACCACTTGTTCACCACTTCAGTTTGTCCATCAGTTTGGGGATGGTAGCTAGTGCTTGGGGTGAGCACAGTGCCACTCATTCTGAAGACTTCTTGCCAAAACTTACTTAGGAACTTGCTGTCCCTATCACTCACGATGTTCTTTGGCAATCCATGCAACTTAAACACTTCTCGAAAAAAGAGATCTGCAACTTGGGCTGCAGAAAAAGTGCTGGTGATGGCGAAGAAGTGAGCAAATTTGGTTAACCGATCCACCACTACATAGATGCAATCTTTCCCTTGGGCTTTGGGCAACCCTGTGATGAAGTCCATCGAAATACTTTCCCATTTTTGATTGGGAATAGGGAGTGGTTGTAGTAAACCAGCTGGTAATGTATGCTCATTTTTATTCGCTTGACAAACAGGACACTCCTGAATGTAGCGTTGTATCTCTCCTTTCAATCCCTTCCAAGAAAACCTTTCTCGGATCTGTCGATATGTCTTGAAAAAACCTTGGTGACCAGCAACTGGAATATCATGAAAAGTCAAAAGAATCTTCTTCTTCAGCTTAGAATCAGCCACTAGAAAGATTCTTCCCTTATAATGTATCAATCCCTCAACCACCTTGTACCTTTCGTCAAGAAAAGTACCCTCAAGAATGCTGGTTGCAAACTGATTTTTAGCATAATCAGCAAGCAACATGTCTCTCCAATCTGCAGTAAGCTCACACAATGAGCTAAGATGAGGTCTCCTGGAGAGAGCATCGGCCACAATATTATTTTTTCCTTTTACATATTCAATATCAAAGTCGTAAGCTTGAAGCTTACTTACCCATTTCTGTTGCCTCTCATTTAGATCTTTTTGGTGCATGAAATGCTTGAGGCTATTGTGGTCAGTCTTAACCACGAACTTATTCCCCACCAAGTACTGTCTGAACTTGGCTAATGCATGCATAATGGCAAGCATTTCTTTGTCATAGATTGAATATGTTCTTTCAACTCATAATTTTCTGCTCTCAAACACGATAGGGTGTTTGTCTTGCATCAGGACAGCCCCCACTCCACCTGATGCATCACAATGCAGCTCGAATGGCTTGGAGAAATCCGGTATTGCCAAAACCGGACATGAGCTCATGATCTTCTTGAACTTGTCAAAAACAATTTGAGCCTTTTCGGACCAAACAAAGGCTCCTTTTTTGGTGAGATCAGTAAGGGGAGCAACATTCTGTGAATACCCCTTTACGAATCTCCGATAAAACTCACAAAGACCCAAAAAACCTTTCAACTGAGTTAAGCTCTCAGGAGGTGGCCAATCAACTACTGCCTTGATCTTCTTTGGGTCCGCCTTCACTCCCTCAGCACTGACTATGTGGCCAAGGTATAGTAACTCCGTCATCCCAAATTCACATTTGGAAGCTTTTGCAAACAAACTCTCAGATTCCATGATACTAAGCACTTCCTCCAAATGTTTAAGATGATCTCCCCAAGTCTTGCTGTAAATCAGAATGTCATCAAAAAATACTAACACAAACCTCCTTAAATGATTCTGAAAAATGCGATTCATGCAAGACTGAAAGGTAGCCAGAGCGTTAGTCAATCCAAATGGCATGACTAAGAATTCGAAAAGGCCATAGTGGCATCTGAAGGCTGTCTTCTCAACATCCGATCCCCTCATTCGAATCTGATGGTAACCCGATCTCAGATCAATTTTTGAGAAGAACTTGGCACCATGTAGCTCATCAATGAGCTCATTTATCCTGGGTATGGGATATCTGTTTTTGATAGTGCTTTGATTCAAAGCACGATAATCCACACACATGCGCATGGTACCATCCTTCTTCTTCACAAGAACCACTGCAGAAGCAAAGGGGCTCTTGCTTGGGCGTATGAAACCCATCTTCAAGAGTTCTTGAATATTCTTTTCGATCTCGTTCTTTTGCCTCTTCGGATACCGGTATGGAGTTATGATCACCGGTTTTGCTCCCTCCTTGAGCTCAATGATGTGTTCTGATCCTCTATCAGGAGGTGGTCCAGGAGGTAAATCAGCAAACACTTTACTCTTCTTGGTGAGTAAAGATTGAATATCAGGAGAATACTCTATTTTCGTTTCAACAGGACTAGCCGAAAGAACCATGAATTTTGCGGCCCAATCCACTTGGTCATGTCGTATCAACCTTGCCATCCTTTTGAATGATACAATCCGAGGGCCACCATTTGACATCCCTCTCAACACCACCTTCTTTCCATCGGATTGAAACTTGAGTTCCATGGTTTGCAGATTTAAAGAGATCTCTCCAAGAGATCGCAGCCACTGAATGCCAAGGACAGCATCCGTATCTCCAATATTCACCACATAGAAGTCATCTTTGACTTCGTAATTGCCCAATTGCATTGACATGTTGGGAACCCTTTTGGTACAAGAAATGTGGAATCCATCCGCAACCATAACTTTGAACCCTTCAAAATCTTCTGTTTGCAACTCCTTCTTTGCCACCACAGCTTCATCAATGAAGTTATGGGTTGCTCCAGTATCAATTAAAGCAACGATACGCTGCCCTTTGATCGTCCCACGTATTTTGAAAGACTCATTCTTTTGGAAGCTTGAAAGTTGAGCCAACGTACCACCACTTTCTTTTTCGCTTTCGGACTCTTCAGGGACTCCTACTTCACTATCTTCGGGATCAGATTGCTAGTCCGAAAAATCAGAGTTACTCTCACCAGCTGAGTGATACTCAATCTGGTGGAATTTGACTCCCTTTGGGCAAACATGATCTGGAGACCATTTATCTTTACATCGGAAACATAGACCCTTTCTTCGGAGTTCATTGATAGTTTCTGGATCCAATCTTTTGCCAAGAGGTTTCTGCTGGTTAAACTCCTTTTGGTAAGGCTTTTGATGAAACCTTTTCCCTCTATCCTTCTTGTGGAAGGATGGTTTAGGATGGAACTTAGTTTTGGGAGCAGCCCACTCCATGTTTCTAGCTTTTTTCATTGCTTCTTTTAAGGACGGTGGATCAAAAGCTTTGATCCATCCCTTGAGTGGCTCCATCAAACCTTCGCTGAATAAGATCACTAATCTTCTCTCAGTGATTCCAGTCACCATAACTGAAAGTCTTTGAAACTCAGCTATGTAGGCATCAACAGTGCCATACTGCTTCAACTGCGCCAACTCCCTAAAATGCACTTCTGGGTCCTTCTTCTCGAACCTCTCAATGAGTCTATTGGTGAATTCATCGTAGCTAGTGATCGATCCATGACCCAAAGTGACTAGGCCATGGTACCACCACTCATGCACTACCCCATCTAGGTGTAGCGTAGCGAATTTAATCGCATCTTCTTCAGCCATTGGCCTAAGAGCCAAATAGTTGTCAAGTTTCTGAATCCAGGCTCGAGCAGAGTTATTATCACTTCCATCAAAGTGGGAAAGCATTATCTTATTGATAGCTTGATACAAGTCTCTTTGTGCTGGAGTTCTTCTTTGATCATAATTTCTCCCTTGTCCCTTACTCTTTCTTTTATGATCAATAAATTCATTATAGGACATGTCCATTTTGATGTCTTCAGGGAGAGAGTCATACTCCGCATGGCCACGTCTCAATTGTTCCACAAATGAAGAATTCTCTTCAGGATCAGGTTGGGTATTTACTGGTGCTACGAAGGTGGGTTTGAAGGGCCTTGACGAAATGTAAGTGTTGTTTGAAACAGGTTGAGCAACACTTCCATCAAATTGATTAGAGGCACTAGGCTCTCCTCTATATCCTGAATTGTTCTGGAGAGTTGGGTTCTGACCCACTTTTCCCAACATGAGGGATACCATATCCATTAAGGCATCCATTTTCTTTTCAAATCTCTTTTCAGGACTTAGTGATCTCTCTCTACCCTTCCCACTATCATTTCTAGGGTTGGTAAACCTCTCGTTACCCCCTACTGATCTCTCACCTTCTGCCATATTTATTTCTTGAGAAGACTCCCAATGAGCCCTCAAGATCTCTGAAGCAGTCTGACCTTCGGGAACCTGATACCACTGGAACTGTTTTGCAATTTTCTTATCTTCTCTTGCAATATATCTCTTTTCTCGGTCACTCATAGATGGTTTGTCCACAGGATGGCAGGATACGTGGCTCTGATACCACTGAAATATTCCGAACCAAATTTTTATTTTTTTTAGATATTGGAATTCAACATCACAAGTAAATACCGTTAAGATTAGAAGTTAATTCCAAATGTACTGAAATAACTCTGCCACTAAAATGCAAGAAATAGAACTCAACGTCCAGTATGTGCTACCCAGTCCAAGGCGGAGTAGGGGCGACCATAAGACGGAGTAAATTACAAACAAGGAACTCTACGTCCAGTATGTGCTACCCAATCCAAGACGGAATAGGGGCGACCATAAGACGGAGTAAATTACTAACAAAGGAACTCTACGTCAAGTATGTGCTACCCAATCCAAGGAGGAATAAGGGGCTACCATATGACGGAGTGAAATCAATAACAATGCTTTAATTGTCAAATACTGAAGAATGAAACTACTCTACACCCAGCATGTGCTTGCTAACCCCAGAAGGGAAAGTAGCTACTATAGGGCGGATGCTCTACACCCAGAATGTGCTTGCTAACCCAATAGGGAAAGTAGCTACCATAAGGCGGAGCTGTAAACTATTACAATATTTTAAATGAAATTGAACTTTTGAAATCAGCTTTGAACAAATAGAGAATGGCTGCCAGTACTACTGTCAGCTTACAAAAATAAGAAGAATTTGCTCTTAGAAAGAAGGAAAACCAGCCACCTGTTAAATTCTTCAGATCTTCAAAACTTTCACAAAACTTGTTCAATTTTCCTGATTTTTGTTGCAAAGTCTCTTCTTAAAGATGGCGCCCAAGCTAGTATCAAAATTCGGACCCAATCTGCATCCAAAACTTGTTACATGAATTTTCAATGCAAACCCCAAGGGCATCCCAGCTGAATGGGGCGATTTGATCTAGAAATAAATTGCAAGCCTTAAAATTTCTGTAAATTTGAGCAAAAGGGCGCCTAAGTCTACTCAAGAGAATGAGATGATACTCAGAACTTATTTTTTTGTATTTTCAGATTTATGAATGAAAACCTAGATCTGTCTTATACAGAATACAATAACTGAAACTCTATTAATACCAAAGGAACTAACAATGAAATAACTGAAAGCAATACATAAGCAAATACAAATATCACTGACTAAATCACCACTAGATGCTGTCTTGCAAGCATGAAGCGATGCCCTAGCTAGGAGGCCTTCATTCTCCGAAGCAGTTCCAGAGCCAAAGCGGCAGCATAACAATGCATTAAATCAAGATGATGAAATGATAGCCCAATGCCTTATTTTATAGGCTTCAGTTGGCTTCCCATGAAGCCTTATCTCCAAAAGTGGCGCCCCTTTCCATGCAATGATGGTGCCCCCCCTTCAAGTCCCCCTTTTAAAATAACATTAAGTTATTTTGTCTAGGCCAAGGTCAACGTTAAAATATAACGTTATTATTATTTTTTTAAGTGAAATTAACTTATTCCACCAAGACCGCATTCTGAAGCCCAAAACTAAATGAATCAACTTAAAAAGGAAAGTTAACTCCTTGCAACAATCCTGCTAGCTGCCAAAAATAGAATTTACTAAAAATAGTAAATTCCTGGAAATGCTCAGAAAATCGAAACAAACATACCTTCGTGAAGCTCTCGAAAAACCCAGAAAGAATTCGCCATCAAAACTTCGAGCAAGGACATCCTAAAAAATAGGAAACCCTCATTTGCACCTTTCGAATAGCCTACGGATTTCCGAGAACAGGCCAATGGTCATTATGAGATCAGATTAGAGAAGGGGTCATTACAAAGGACCAGACTGCAAAGAGCTTAACAGGGAGGTTTAATGAATATACACATAGAGAATGAACTTACGACAGGCGTTGTAGGAAAACACACTGCTTGGTAACCTTCTTCTATCTCTGCACTCCAGATACAACTCTCCTTGTTACCTGCAGGAATGGCGCTTTGTCTATACCAGGTATGTTGGTATCAAGTCTGTGAAAGCATTATGCAACAATGATTCAACTCAAGGTTAATACTCAAGCACACTCAGAGATATTGAAATATCTCGAGCCAATTTTTTTGAAATTTTTAGTTATCAGATTTCAACATTACAAGCAAATACCCATTAAGGTTAGAAGATAAACCCAAACGTACTGAAACAACTCTAACCAGTATGGCGCCGATGGTGGCGAGCATTGGTCAAAGGATCTGCTACTCTAAATGCTGGAAATGGAACTCGACGTCAAGTATGTGCTACCCAATCCAAAGCGGAGTAAGAGGCGACCATAAGACGGAGTGCATTACAAAACAAAGGAACTCGACGTCAAGTATGTGCTACCCAATCCAAAGCGGAGTAAGGGGTGACCATAAGACGGAGTGAAATTACAAAACAATGCTTTAAAGGGAAATGCTGAAAGATGAAACTACTCCATACCCAACATGTGCTTGCTAATCCCAAGAGGGAAAGTAGCTACCATAGGGCAGAACTCAACACCCAGAATGTGCTTTCTGACCCAATATGGGAAAGGAGCTACCATAGGGCGGAGATTTAAGATATTACTAAACAACTTCAGAATGTAAAGTGAGCATTACAAATCAGAATTGAACAAGTTTGAGAATTACTGCCAGTTTACAAAATGAAACTCATTCCCCTGCCAAGAGCATAGGAATTGAAAGATTAGCATTACATCATATAAAGAACTCTCCTTGGCTTGATTAGAGATGCCAAAACAATAACTCTCTCAGTGACTAAATAATAATGCTGTTTTTTTTTACAAATCTGTACTTTAAATTGATAAAACCAACAACCTATGAATTTACTCATATGCTCATAACTCTTTCATTTTTCACCCAAATGATCTCAAATCTGATGCAATAGACCTTTAAAATGATGGCGCCTAACTTAGTAATAAGAAATGGCATCTAAAAATGGTTATTAATCACTGACACAAATCCCAATGTACTCTAAAAAGTACGGCCTTCAAGGAATGACAAATTTGCATTATAAAATCATACGCTTCGTATTAAAATCTGCAAATATTCATGAAGGGGCGCCCTTACCAATAAGATGCAATGACACAATACCCAGAACAATCTTTTTGGTATTTTTGGATTTATAAATTAAAACTCGAATCTGCTGTAGCTAAAATGCAAGATCTGAAAACCTCTAATATGCAAAATCAGAAACTAATTAGACACAATGCAGATTACAATGCACAAAACCCAATGAACTCAGAAAACTAAACTAAATCACCACTAGTTGTCTCTCAAACAAGAAGCGATGCCCGAGCTAAGAGGCCTTCATTCCTCGAAGCGATCCCAAAGCCAATCTAGCAGCAAAACATTCCTGTAGACCAAGATAATGAAATGAGAGCACTCCTCCTTTTATACTTTTCCAACCGGGAGTCTCTAAAATCCTCTTGTATATGGGATAAAACATGAGAGGGAAAATAATATAATCCTCTTTAATTCTTTTATTTTTCAACCTCAACATTAAGTCTTGAGCCTAGGCACCAAGGTCCAAAATTAAATAATAATGTTTAATTTACGGACTTTAAAACGGAGGCCAAGATGATATCGAAAACCAATGATCTATAGCTCGTTGGAAAGGTCTTGATAAGACGAATCCAACCCCACTCTCAAAATCCCGTTCCGGTGCCAATCCCGAACTTACTAAAAATAGTAAATTCCTGAAAGTGCTTCGAATGCCAAAATGAACATACCACTGCGAAGCTCTCTGAAAACCCAGAAAGAATCCGCCATCAAAACTCCGAGCAAAGACATCCTAAAAACTAGGAAACCTTAATTTGTATCTTCCGACTAGCCTTCGGGTTTCCAGAAAAAGGCCAACGGTCACTCGAAAGATCATGTTTGAGAAGGGGACATTACAATCCGTCCTTCCCAAAATTGCTTGTCCTCAAGCAATACTACCATAACTCCCAAAATTTTAGAACTAATCCATACGCAAACTAGTATGATCCCTGGTTCCCAAACCCGTCGTAGGAAGGACCCACCATGCCGATGCTGCACCACTCTGATCACATCTGTGAAATCATCATGCCTGTGCTGTACTAACCTTCCTTGTAACTCCAACGTGTTACCATCCATGATACTCAAACCGAAAGATCTTAAAGGAGGGAAATCAAAATCATGCAACCTCTCATGTCCATAATGCCCCGAATTAACAGTATCAACCATACTACTATCAATCACAATTCTAAGCAATAGGAAAGATAGTCTACTCAAATCAAAATCGAACTCCTCCGCATACCTCCACATGGTAACAAACGGAACCATGACTGCAAATGTGTCATCTGCAAATCTTCTTGCA
Organism: Torreya grandis; assembly: GCA_037957365.1. Lineage (NCBI taxonomy): Eukaryota > Viridiplantae > Streptophyta > Pinopsida > Cupressales > Taxaceae > Torreya > Torreya grandis. Next base: position 9,599,427 of record JARHVA010000009.1, on the reverse strand, counting down.
AAAAGGAAGGCAATCCTTTGCAAGAGCTCAACAAATTCAAACTCAGGACTCCACATGAATTCCCTATGCCTCAACTGAATTATTATGGCACAACTATGAAGTCTGAAGAATTTTTCCACAATTCCAACCCCAAGAGTCTCAAAATATAGAATCAAAGCATGGGGTAGCTCGTTGTCATGAACCAATAATGAAAATAAACCATCAGAGTTTGCATCACAAACCTCCAAAGTGGCTGAAAAACACACTAAAGCCATCTCCACCAGAAAACTACCACTTCTTTGATCAGGAGTGAGGAACCAACTCTCCTGAATGAAAGTAACTCCATAAGTAAGGTGGCTGGTCTGCCTCCAGCCAGCAAGTTCGTGTCTGAAAATCTGCCCTTGTCTGAGCTGAAAGTCACTTCCAAGAACCACCGATCGTGGATCTCTCCAACCCATATTCAAGATTTCTCTCCAATCCATTTGTTGATGAACAAACGGAACCATCAAGTAGCTAGAAATGAAGGGAACAACATCAACAAATCTGAAAATTTGTTCCTTATCCCTCCAAAAGTCTTTTCCATAAGTAATAAACTCTAACAACCCAAGTTGAGAATCCCAAGCATGGATACCCAACTGAAAGTGATTTTCTACATACTGCAAAGAAATCTCTACACATTCCCAAGTGCTAGTGAGAACCACGTGCCTTCTCATGAAACTGATGCCCCATCTAGTAAATCCTTGAAGCTTAACCATGAAATCTTCCACCTTAAGGGAGTATGAAACATTTTCATAAAGTGGCTTCAAATTCAGCTTCCAAAACTGATCGATATGATTCCAAACATCATTCCACCCAAGGGATGGATTGTCAAGAGTGCACCCACCAAAGTCTAGTTCGCCTTTTTCCCATTCCTCTTGAGTAGTGGGTCTGAAATCTTCACTCGTTGCTGCTGTAATGAAGTCACCAACAGCTACCAAGACTTGTCTCATCAACACCTTGATGTCATAGATGTTGAAATTTCCTTCCTTCGTCACCTCCCATGTAGAACCTTCATCCTCAAACCCACTGATGCATTCATTACTGATCAACAAATGTGGCACATCCACATGGAGTGAGATCAAAGCATCCTTAGATTGGAGTTCATGCTTGATCTCATGCTTGGTCACTTCACTACTTGACTCATTTTTCAAAGCAAAGAGGGGATTGTCATAAGTTGCTTCAGCACCCATTTCAAAGAAGGGATTGTCAAAGACTTGGAAGCCATTCCTTTCCCTTCGCTGTCCCAAATCTGCACATGCAACTTCTGACTTTCTTGAAATGCTTTCAAGATCAAACTCCTCTTGAAGACAGTCAAGATCTCCAATCACTTCATGAATTTTTTCAATTTTTTGTGCATCCTCATGCTCCTTGAAAAGTTTGAAATCTGCAAACTGGTCTTCAACCGCTGTTAGACCCAACTGAGTTTCTTTCAACTCGTCCTTTATTGATTTAAGCTCCAGAGTGAGCTCATCAATCGTACCCTCTTTTTCATGAAAAGCACATATGGCCTTCTTTGCAACTTCAATGACATGATCCCGTTCTCCAATAGAGTGTATGTACTCGGACTTCAAGGTCTCCAAGGAATTTTTGATAAGTTGCATATTAAGAAGAGTAACTTCATCGGTCACTCCTCTACGTCTCTCTTCAAGCTGAGCCTTCGAGGAAAGCTCTTCAACCAAGCTATGTGCGTAGTCAAACAGGGATAGGGCTTGCACTTCCTTGTCAATGAATACCTTGAATTGACCCTCCCACTCATCAGAATGCGAAGATGGTGAATTGCTGGTTGGCTGCTCTTCAAAATCAGAACTTTGTTTTGTGACATCGCTGTCCTCAGAGCTGCTCCAACCTTCTTGTCTTTCATCCTCAACTAACGGAGAATGTTCAGTGTCATGGAGAGGGACATACTTCACAGTTTCTTCAACCCAATGCTTACAACCAGCTTCAAGCATTGATAAATTGGATTTGTGTTTAGGAACTCCATCAAACTTTCCATCGTCAAGAGCCATATGATCTTCAAGCTCCACTTCCACTTCGCTATCTTCATGATCAAAGTTTATGGCAGCCCCCTCATAGCTTGCAAAGCAATCAAAATTTTGAACTTCATCAGGATCAAAGGGAAACTCATCCCACACAATTTCTTTGTCATCACTAAATGACTTCACTCCTGGATCCCAAATGCTAGAGGATTGATTGTTTTGATCAAAAGGAAAGTGCTCTTTGTGCTTCTCTTGGAGGGTTGACTCTTTGAACAGGTCACCACCCAACTCACTTAAACTGATATCTTCATACATACCTCCATTCAATGGCTTGGTTTGAAGATCAAACCCAAAACCACCCTTGACACTGTCACTAAAATGAAGTAAAGAATCTTTAGTGCTAGCTGTTTGGGAAACCTTATCATCTATATCTTCAATGAACCCATCATCTATAGGTATTTTTCTGATCTCATCATGAATTGTCATATGTATGCCAAAAAGGTCTTCTTGATCACTTGTCATAACTTCATCTTGTGAAAACTCTTGAGGAGTTTGAACAGCAACAAGAGGAAAACTATCCATCACTAAATCTTCAACAAGAGGAGGTACAAACACATCGAAATCATTACCAACATCATCACTTTGGTAATGGTCATAAGCTGATTCAAATACACCAATAGTATTTCCTTCAACTTGCTCTTCTTCACTTGCTATCACATGCAAGTCAAGGGGCGTATTATGAGGCTCTACCCTTAACTCTTCACTTGCCAAGGTATCTTCATCAGGCTCACGTTCATTTTGATGTGATATGTGCACCTTGTTTGTGCCATCTTCAATGCTAGATGACTGATTTTTCTCTTCAACTTGCATATTTGTCGGCTGCAATTCACAAATAGGCACTTCATCTCCTTCCCTCTTTGATTCTTCGAACAAAGCTTGTTTTGCTTCCCTTTTTATCATTTTCCTAATGTGGTCCACCATCTTCAACTTTTCGGGCTCCAGTGACGCCACACACTTCAAATGGGAATCAAATGAAACATCGTACCTATAATCATCTGGCATGTTTTGATATTGTTCACGGAGTTTGACAGCCTCATCTTCACATTGTCTTTTAAACTGTTTGGCATATTCAATGAAGTCCCTCACGACATCACTAACCTTTCCTTCCTCAGATGCCATAGTTAAATCTGACTTCTCACGACCCATAGACCTTAGAAAATGCAACTTCTGAAAGCTAATACTGAACTCAGCTCTGACCTCTGATGTAGAATCTGTTTTTTCTGTCAAGTGAATTCGGATGGGCACAGGATGGCAGGATCTTGGCTCTGATACCACTGAAATATCCCGAGCCAATTTTTTTGAAATTTTTAGTTATCAGATTTCAACATTACAAGCAAATACCCATTAAGGTTAGAAGATAAACCCAAACGTACTGAAACAACTCTAACCAGTATGGCGCCGATGGTGGCGAGCATTGGTCAGAGGATCTGCTACTCTAAATGCTGGAAATGGAACTCGACGTCAAGTATGTGCTACCCAATCCAAAGCAGAGTAAGGGGCGACCATAAGACGGAGTGCATTACAAAACAAAGGAACTCGACGACAAGTATGTGCTACCCAATCCAAAGCGGAGTAAGGGGCGACCATAAGACGGAGTGAAATTACAAAACAATGCTTTAAAGGGAAATGCTGAAAGATGAAACTACTCCATACCCAGCATGTGCTTGCTAACCCCAAGAGGGAAAGTAGCTACCATAGGGCGGAACTCAACACCCAGAATGTGCTTTCTGACCCAGTATGGGAAAGGAGCTACCATAGGGCGGAGATTTAAGATATTACTAAACAACTTCAGAATGTAAAGTGAGCATTACAAATCAGAATTGAACAAGTTTGAGAATTACTGCCAGTACTACTGCCAGTTTACAAAATGAAACTCATTCGCCTGCCAAGAGCATAGGAATTGAAAGATTAGCATTACATCATATAAAGAACTCTCCTTGGCTTGATTAGAGATGTCGAAACAATAACTCTCTCAGTGACCAAATAATAATGCTGTTTTTTTTTACAAATCTGTACTTTAAATTGATAAAACCAGCAACCTATGAATTTACTCATATGCTCATAACTCTTTCATTTCTCACCCAAATGATCTCAAATCTGATGCAATAGACCCTTAAAATGATGGCGCCTAACTTAGTAATAAGAAATGGCATCTAAAAATGGTTATTAATTACTGACATGAATCCCAATGCACTCTAAAAAGTACGGCCTTCAAGGAATGACGGATTTGCATTATAAAATCATACGTTTCGTATTAAAATCTGCAAATATTCATGAAAGGGCGCCCTTACCAATAAGATGCAATGACACAATACCCAGAACAATCTTTTTGGTATTTTTGGATTTATAAATTAAAACTTGAATCTGCTGTAGCTAAAATGCAAGATCTGGAAACCTCTAATATGCAAAATCAGAAACTAATTAGACACAATGCAGATTACAATGCACAAAACCCAATGAACTCACAAAACTAAACTAAATCACCACTAGTTGTTGTCTCTCAAACAAGAAGCGATGCCCGAGCTAAGAGGCCTTCATTCCTCGAAGCGATCCCAAAGCCAATCTGGCAGCAAAACATCCCTGTAGACCAAGATACTGAAATGAGAGCACTCCTCCTTTTATACTTTTCCAACCGGGAGTCTCTAAAATCCTCTTGTATATGGGATAAAACATGAGAGGGAAAATAATATAATCCTCTTTAATTCTTTTATTTTTCAACCTCAACATTAAGTCGTTGAGCCTAGGCACCAAGGTCCAAAATTAAATAATAATGTTTAATTTACGGACTTTAAAATGGAGGCCAAGATGATGTCGAAAACCAATGATCTATAGCTCGTTGGAAAGGTCTTGACAAGACGAATCCAACCCCACTCTCAAAATCCCGTTCCGGTGCCAATCCCGAACTTACTAAAAATAGTAAATTCCTGAAAGTGCTCTGAATGCCAAAATGAACATACCACTGCGAAGCTCTCTGAAAACCCAGAAAGAATCTGCCATCAAAACTCCAAGCAAGGACATCTTAAAAACTAGGAAACCTTAATTTGTACCTTCCGACTAGCCTTCGGGTTTCCAGAAAAAGGCCAACGGTCACTCGAAAGATCAGGTTTGAGAAGGGGACATTACAGATATATCCAACCAAATAGAGGTAAAAATGCTTTCTATTGATTCAAGATAAAAATTTGGCAGGGTTGCGCCATACAAAAATGAGAGATCCCCCTTTCTCAAATGAGAAGTTACAAATATATAGCCTTTTGGAAAAGACTTTGGCGCTTTTTGGAAAATAAATGACCCATGCTGCGTTGAGAGCATTGGGAAGAGGAAGCCGCTTGAAAGAGAATGTTGTGTCGGCTCCAGTTTTGACTTTAGGCATTTAAAATAAATTAAACGTCATGTGTGAAAACATGGGCCGCGCCATTTGTCTGCAAACAAAACCCCTTCAAGACATTCACACGGTTGTCTGACCATTAATGCAAAATGAGGAAATATAGGTCGCATTGTTCACTGTTTGTGCTCCACGATGACCACTTGGCAGAGACTATTTCAATCGCTAGAATAACTCTTTGTGCCGACACCTTCTTTTGCCACTTGGACTGTTTTGTCTGTTTCTGCGCTTGGCTCTTTGGGCCCCTTTCTTGGCGGGTCGCTGAGTTCACTCTTGATTCTTATCCTTTTCCAGCTTTGTCTTTTCCTGGTTTTGTCTTTTGTCATCTCTTGGCTTTTTTTGGCAATTTGAGCCCCCTAGGGCTATGTTTTATCAATCCTTGGTTGGCTCCTTAGGCTCTTTTCTCAGCGGGCTCTTCCTTTTGGCCTAAGGCCTTTTAATTCCTTCAGGTTCACGTTCAAGCATTTAAAGATCAACGGCTATTTCATTTCCGTAAATTTGACATTCACGCGCCTGTCGCTATTTGAAAGCCAATGGCTATTCTATTGCCTTGAATTTGACGTCTGCGAGGACGTCACCAGACGTTTGAACCTAAACGGCTAGTTCGCTATGCTGGATTTCAATGTCTTTGGACCCGTCACCCCTTGGTCAATTCCTTCGGCTTTCCTTCCTTCGGCCTTTTCCTTCCTTCGGCCTTTTCCTTTTATCCGGGCCTTTGTCTTTTGTCTGGGCCTTTGTCTTTTAACTCTCCCAAAGGGAAGGTATCCCTTCGGGTTTTGAGAAAGGTCCCTTTCACGGTTGCCGAGATCCCCCCGCAAGGGCACCTGCCCTTCGGGGTATTTCGGGCAGTCTTGGTCGTCAAATCCTTCGAACAAAATCTCCAAAGGAATTCCTTCGGATATTTGTCCGAAGGAATGTTCTCTTCAATGTTTGGCCCTTGTTTCGGGCGAATTCTTTCAGGCAAAAAGTCTGAAAGAATTCGCCTTATTCATTTTGCCGTGGGATTTTCTTATGAAAGAATTCCTTATTTGGCCCCTTGCCTTGTGAATTTCTTTGGACAAAATGTCTGAAGGAATTCCTTCGGGCATTTTGCCCGAAGAAATTCAACTTTTTGTCTTTGCCTTTTTCGAAGGAAAACTCACCCCTTTTGCCTTGTCTTTTGACTCCTCCGCAAGGGTACTTGGATCCCATCAAATAGCCCCATTCGGCACCTGCCTGCGCTCCGCAAGGGTACTTGCCCTTCGGAGCTCTGTAAGAGACTCGTATTCCTGTTGGCCCATCCCCTTGCCGAAAATTTGTCTAAGGCATTTGCACAAAGCGAAAAGCCCCATACTGAACCGAAACCTGCAGGTCTTTAGATTCTTCAATGCTTTATAGAACATGGCTTATTGCAAAGAAAAAAGAGATTTTGCAGAAGGTGGGTACATGACTAGATTGAGGGTTCAGAATGGTAGGGAAGGAAGGAGACTGATTTTGGCCTGCAGGGCCAAAATGGTCAACATGTGTACAATGAAATTAAGGTTGCAATTAGAAATTGTAGAAATATGCAAGACAAATGAATCCATACATGCACAGAGAATGCTTTGATAGTTTCAGCTGCTGTTATAGTCTTCAAGCAAGGAAGCATCTTCCTAAAAATTTGTTTTGCATATTTTCATCCAAACAAAAAGATTGTCCTAAAAGATGCAACTTCCTCATACTAGGAGGGAAGTATGTTCCTGAAAAGTAGCTTTGCATCTTGTCCTCCAAAGGAAACTGATCACTACCAGCCAAATTGTATGCCATAGAATTTTGTAGCTGTCCATGACCATCCAACAATCCCCTAGAAGAGGTCCTCACCAAGAGAGAGGGGTAGTTAAAAGGAAACTGAATTCAGCATGTAACCATCCTTAAAACCTTCTAGCTGTTGAACACTTTCAGAAGATGTGGTCAGTTGTTTCCTCTTTTCCACACATAATGAAAAAAGCATCTGCAATAGCCACCTTGCTCAACCATGCTATGAAAGCTAAATCTTGATGCATTACTAGCCATTCCATCACATTGCATTTTAAGGAGGTTCCTGCTTTCCAGATGACTTGACCCTGGATTGCTTGTTCAATCGAGAGGAAATAGCATTAGACTGTCTTACTTGATTGTAAATGTCCTTTGTCTTATAGTTGGAGGATTGTCTAGTGCTCCACCTCCAATCCCTCCAATACAAACCTGCACACTATAATTGCAATTTGAAAAGGCAAAATTTCAGAATCATCATATAGAGCTTTTGAAAAGATGGCTTCTCTGCTAACATAAAAAAATGTGCTCTATTTGGATCTCGCCAAAAGTACCACTGCTGGCCTATATTGTTCCAAATAACTCCCAAACAAAACAAGCCCTTCCTTTTGAACCTTTTGCCTGAAAAGGACAAAAGAAGCCCAACTTGTCCATGCTGAATTTGAAAGTCGAGGCAGGCTGTGAAGCTAGATCCCAAGCATCATGATGGGCCCTTAGACTGCAAGTGGAGTGAATCCAAGAAAATCTGTGTCTGCCCAAATTCTCTTATGTGGTGTTAAATCAAAAATCACAAAGGCTACTAATATGTCACATGGCTGCAAGGGTCCCTCGTTTTTTATAGATCTGGCGTGAATTGACGATTCAATGGCATATAAGGACCTGCGAAGGAGTCTTACCCTCCACTGCTCTAACAATCCACTTCCTTTCAATGAATTCCTTATCTTCCTTGATCTTTGGGGAAAGCACAAACAACCCAGGAAACAAGAGGGAGCCCTTTACGCACTCCTTGATTTGCCCATAAAAAACTTCCAAGAATCTTCTTAAGCATTTTATATGCTTCTTGGGAGGGGAACAAACAAGAGGAGTACAACATATGGTTTGTTGCAAGAATTTTTCCAACAATCGTAACCTTTCCAGCAAGGGGAAGATCAAACTTCTTCCACATTAGTAGCTTCTTTTCAACTTTTTACAATATCAAATGCCATTGCTCAGCCAAATTGAACTGGGTGTCAAACATAATACCCAAACAAGTGATAATTGCACCTAGTTTTATGAGTTTCCATCTTTGATTCAGCCATAGAGAAGGGTCATCTTTCCTTGTGAACAAAATTTATATTCTATGTTTTCAGATTAGTTTCTTTGCTGGGTAACAATGTATTGTATGAATCGGTTGCATGATAGTTTTTAAGCCTTACGTCTTTGATCCCACTTCTGGATCCATCTTCAGGGGTGATGAAGACTGAAGCCAATACTTATATTCTTGTTTAGTCACTGCTGTGCTAACAACTTGATCAAAAGTTTTCAAACCTATCATTGTACCTTCAACTGGTTGATAGGTAAACTTGAGAGATAAAGCCAATTCATTAGCAAAGTGTACTATGAGGAGCTGATTACCAATTGGCAAATGAGTATCTCTTTGCCTCTAAATTATGTTTGCCTCCAATAAATATTCAAGAGAATCGACAACAATAACAAAGAGGTAGGGAGCTGAAGGGCATCCTTGTTTGATGGATCTTTGCAACTGAATAGGTTCTTTGGGAATGCCATTGACCTTAACCCTTGCAGAAGCATGCAAAAACAAAGTCTCCATTACCTTATGCAAGAAGGAATCAAAGCCCAGCTAGTATTGCATGCTCAGAATGAAATCCCTCTCTATCTAGTCATAAGATTTATCAAAGTATCTTCAATTTTTTTTGACTAGATTCTCTTGCCCATTACTTGTCTTCCATGCAGTGGTAACATCAGTTAGAATAAACCTTCTATAAAATAGCTTGTGCCCTTCGAGCTATTCGTGCCACCACCAACTTGATCCTTGGAGCAAGGGTTTTTGCTAAAATGTTATAGGAGACATTTAGGAAAGTAATAGGATTGTAACCACCTATCCACTCCCTTTTGGAGCACTTTGAAATGAATCTGATCAGTCATGCGTTAAGTAACTTGCCCATACCTCTTCGCTTGATGGATTCTTGACACATCTTTAAATAGGGTGGTCTAACAATTGGCCACATCTTCATATAGAAATCCATTGCGAGACCATCAAGGCTTAGAGACTTGTCATTCTTCATGTCTTTCGAGGCTGCCCCCAAATCTTCATGCACTAGCTCTCTAGGTGGAAAATGCCTCTCGTATCATTCCATCTTAGGATTCAATGGTTTTCCTTAAGCATAGCAGGCATGCTTCACCTGGGAATCGCCAAATTTGTTGACCATTTTTGGTCTTGCAGGCCAAAAATCGATCTCCCTTCTTTCCTTGTTGTCCTGAGCAGTCAGTCTTTGATGTATTCACCTTACTACAATTGTCATTTTCCTTATAATAGCCCTGTTCTACGAAAGAGCCGAGTGATTTGAGTCCTGTAGGTTTTCGGGCCGATTTGGAGGCTCATTTCGCTTCAACAAATTACCATGAACAAGCCTTTTTGGCAAAGGAATGGGCCAACTTCAAAGAGATACAAGTCTTTCACAAAGCTCCGAAGGACAAGTGCCCTTGCTGAGGGCAGGCAGGTTACAAACGGGACCGTTCAAGCAGGCTTCGAAAGACATTTTGGACCCAAAGTACCCTTGCGGAGGGCCGAGAGCACATTTGGAAGGGAGCAAGGTAGAGGGCCCAAAGGGGAATTTTCCTTCGGAAAAGTGACAAGGCTAAAGACAGGATTTCTTCGGACTTTTGTCCGAAAAAAATCCAAGGAAGAAACCAAAGGTTAATTCCTTCGGACAAAATGCCTGAAGGAATTCCTTCGGACTTTTTGTCCGATGGAATTAACAAAGAGAAAGCCGAGGCATGAAGGTAAGATTTCCTTTGGGCAAAATGTCCGAAGGAATTGGGAAGACAAAGGAGCCTGAAGGGCAAGTGCCCTTGCGGAGGGCTCTCGGCTATCAAAAGGGGGCTTTTCCATTTTTCTGAAGGGACACCTTCCCTTCGGGAAGGTTTGTTTTGCAAAAGGCCGAAGGAATTACCAAAGTGATGACGGGCCCGAGCATGTCAACTTTAACATAGTGAACTAGCCGTTGGAGGTTCAAACGTCCGGTGACATGCGCACGAACGTCAAATTCAAGGCAACAAAATAGCCGTTGGTTTTCAAATAGTGACAGGCCTGCAGACGTCAATTTTGATGGGATGCGTTGGCCGTTGGAGAGAAGCCAAAGAACCAATTCCTTCTGACAAATGCCCGAAAGAACTTATCAGCACGACACTGAAGGAATTCAAAGGATTAAGGCCAAAAAGAAACTCAGCGATACAGCGAGAAAGGAGCCCAAAGAGCCAGAAAAAGACAAAAGCCAAGCGCATAAACGAATAGAATAGTCCAAGTGGCACAAAAAGTGTTGACAGGAGAAGTTATTGCTGCAGATGAAATAGTCTCCACCAAGTGGTCATCAAGGAGTGCAATCATTTATAGAGTGGCACGTTTTTCTTCATTTTACATTGATGAGCAGACAACCGCATAAGTTTCATAAAGAGGTGGCCTTGTCTTTCAAACAACAAGGCGATCCATGCTTTTTGCGGAAACATTTAATACGGTTTAAACATCAAAGTCAAGACTTGCGACATCTACAACATGGTTCTTTCAGGTCATTTATAGGAAGATGACGATAGCATGAGCGGTTTTCTCTTCCCCAGGGGTTTAATGCAGCATGGTTCGCTTGTTCCTGAGGGCGCCAAAAGTCTTTCTCTTCATGCTATATATTGTAACCTCTCAGCTGAGAAATGTATCTCTCACTTGTGTAAGGCGAAGCCCTACCAAATTTTACCTTTGAATCAATAGAACGTGTTTTGCCTCTAACTAATTGGTTATACTTCTGAATATGTCTGTGTATCAACTCTGTGTTCAGTCATTTCAGCTTGATGCTTTTATAGGTTGACATCAACATATCTAGTGTAGCCAAAACCATTTCTGCAGGTTAACAGGAAGTGCCCAAGTTGGAGCATAGTGACAGAAGAGCAATTATCTGATAATGTGCTTTTGCAGCGCCTGTGGTAAGTTCATTTTCTTTGTATCTTCATTAAGCCCCCTATTAAAGTGCCCTACAGTCTGGGCTTTTGTTCAGATAAAGTGGTTGTTCGCCCTTTTAGTTAGAAGTGTTGATATAGCTGAGTAAATCAAAATCATTTGGTGCATCACCGTTTAGATAGGTTCTGTTTTGGTTGTATCCTCCTCTTTTTTCACCCCCCCCCATTATTAACAGTAGTAGTTAAAGACCCCAAAGGATGCATCAAAGGGAGCTAGCCCTTATCTAGAGATTCTTTCCTCAATTTTGCCAAGCCCATAGCAAGAGGAAAGTCTCCATTGTGCCGCGCGGAAGAAAGAAGCCAAGCCTTCTTTCAAGGGTGCAATCTACAGCGTCAACAAAGCCCAAAAGAGAATTCCTTTGGAATTTTTGTTCGAAGGAATTCCTTTGAACTTTTTGTCCAAAGGAAAAATAAAGAAGAAAAATCAAAGGAGAATTCCTTCGGACATTTTGTCTGAAGAAATTCAACAGTCACAAAAAGTCAAAAAAATTTCGAAAGACAAGAAGTCCGAAGGGTAGGTGTCTTTGCGGAGGGCACTTGGTTATGAAAGTGGACCATTTCCATTTTTCCGAAGTGTCACTTTCTTTTCAAAGTGGACCATTGCAGCTTTTTTGAAGGTATTTTTCTAAAGGCAAAGGTCATTTTCGAATGCCAAAGAGGACCATTTCAATCTTTCTGAAGGGTCACTTTTTCTTCGAAAAAGTTTGTTTGCAAAAATGCTGAAGGAATTGTCCTAGTGGGTGACAGGCCTGTGAACGTCAATTTCAGGGCGATAAGCTAGCCGTTGGAATTCAAATGTCCGATGACGGGCCCGTGAACGTAAATTTCAGAAAAGTAAGCTAGCCGTTGGGAAAGATCAAAGGAGAATTCCTTCGGACATTTTGTCTGAAGGAATTCAAAGCCCGAGAGCCCAAAGACCGAATGAGCGAACAAACAAAGGATCCTGGGAGAGAATAATAAGCGTTGAGAGCCCGAATTGCTAGGACAAGAGGGAAATAACAAAGTAAGAGAAAACAAGGCGGGTAACCCAAAACGCGGCCATGTGCACAATAAAACAAAGGCTCAAAACGCTCCAAGTGGCGTAACAAGTCAAAACACAGACTCAAGGATGGACCAGACCAAGGCAGGTGGCACAGGGGTCGTCAGTAGGAAGAGTAAATGCACTTAGGTGAAATAGTCTCTATCAAAAACCAATAAAAGGATTGGTTTTCGAACTATAGAAGGGAGCAGCTCGTGTTTTCACACTTCGCCATTAATATCCAGCTAGTTGTGCCCAGCATTGAAGAGAACATGGCCCAGTCAACACAGCTTAGGGATGGGCTTGTCAGTTGCTAGGAGTATCCCATGCTCTTGCAGGCCCAGGACAGCAAGGGTAGCGACTTGGACACCTACAACATGGCTCTCCCATACACAATTGGAAGGATACGACAGCAACATGGGCTTGTGGTCGCTACAGAAGTGTTTAATACAGCATGGATTCCCATCCCTTGACTAGTCAATTGTCTGTTTCTAAGCTTTCTATATATATTTGTAACTTCTCATTTGAGAGGGATCTCTCAACTTTTGTATGGCGAAGCCCTGAAGAAATTTATCTTGAATCAAAAGAAACATTTTTACCTACATTTGAGCTTGCACTTTTGCATGTCTAGGGTTTCTCTTATATAAGTCATTTCTTTTTCATGCTTTCATAAGTTTATGCCAGCATATCTAGTGTATTGCGAGTTCTTCTTTTATAGGTCAACAAGAAGTGTCCAGTCCAGAGTATAGGCGCATGTGAACAGGCTATCCATAGTGTGTCTTAGAACACCTCTGGTAGTCTTTCCTCCATGTATCTCCATAGGATCCCTTGTTGAAATACTGATGCAGGAAAGGTTCTCATTCAAATGAAGTGTATGTTTGCTTCTCTCCGGTGTAAAGTGTAGGTCAAAGCTGAGTAGACCAACCAATTTGGTGCATCACCGTATTAGTTAGGTTCTGTTTTTTAGTATTTCTCTCTCTTTTCACCCCCCCCATTGTTAGTAGTAGGAGATCTAGGGCCTCAAGGTGCATCAAGGAGAGCTAACTCCTAATCTAAAGATTCATCCCTCAAGTTTGCAATCCACAGCAAGAGGAATGTCTCCATTGTGCCGCGTGGAGGAAGGGAGCTAAGTCTCCTTTCAAAGGGTGCAATCCACAATGTCAATAGTTTTTGGCACACCCGGTGGGACATTTTATCTAAGAGGTTGAAGAATTCTTGGTGTGTTCTTTAACAAATCAACCTTTGGAGGCATTCAATCAACACCAATGGCGACTATGAAGATACATCCGCTGGTTGCGCAGCCCGAGTGATACTTTGAAGAACTTTGGTAGTATGTTTCTTTATGAAATTTCATGGTTGCATATGGTTATGAGTTTTTCCCTTTGCAGGTTGGTGAAACATTGCGGGCTTTGCCTCTTCCTCCTTAGTTTGAGCAAGTCCTTGGTCAGCCTAGCTATGATCCTTACCAGCGTTGTGTTGATCCTTACCAAGTCCAATATGACTAGTTTCAGCCCTGTCATGAGCTATATCAGTGTTATGCCCAGTCTTCTCAATGTGTTACTTCTCCTACTCAACCTAATCCTTTTGCCAATCAGCCCATTTCCACCTTCAAACAAGCACTGTTGGGGTATGAAAGGTATGTAGTGGAGCTTGACATTAGAAGGGGATGTGGCCAAGAAATTCCTGATCATTTTATCCATCAAGTGAGAAACACATTAGATCTGGTCAAGAGTGAATGGACTCCTGTTGAAAGAGCCAATTGGCAAAGGCTTACAAATGAGATGCTGGATGTGAGTGGTTTGATTGCATCTTTAGAAGAGAAGCTGAGTATGCATGAGAGGCAGCCTTACCAAGTCTATCAACTTGCATACCCGCTGCCCCAAGTTTCATATCAGCTATACGCAGCCCCTACTCATGAGCCAAGTCAAGCCTGCCAAAGTCCTTTCCCCAATCATGTTGAGGAGAGTTTTGAAACACAAAATCTTGTGTTTAAGGCCAATCTTGATTCCCCTACTCTTTGTCTCATGGTCAACTTGTATCTCTTTAGTGGGCATGTCTCCAAGAAGATTGATTTCATGTTCCTTAGAAGCTTCAGGCCTTCATGATTCTTCTTCATCCTTCTAGCTCTGATGGGTTCCTTCTAGAAGGTGATATCCCTCCTTGATGACTTCAAAAATATCATCTTCAGATTCATCAACCTCCTGAAAGGATAAATCTGAAAGCTTGCTGCCCCTTTGCATACTTATTTGAGTCCCAATGCTACCTTCTCCACCCTTATCCAGCTCATAGCCTCCTTGAAGAAGAGTGTAACCTGCCCCAGTGACTTCAAACAAATCATTCAAAGAATGATAAAGAATCTATCCATGCTCCTCCATGACGTCTTGCAAAGTGAGAAAAGAGTCAATGATCATCTCTTCCTCATCAGAGATAGAGGTAAAAGCTTGTGACTTGTATTCTTGTTCACCAAGGGGGGTACCTATGGTGATATCCTCCTCATCTGCACTCATGGAGTCTCCCTGATCAGTCATGAACTGAGCATACTCCTCTTCACTTGCTTCTCTCAAGATGGATTCCTCAACACAAGAGAAACATTCTTCATTTACCAGGCAAGGAGGTGGAACACAAGGATTGTCAAAATCAGGTTGGGAATGGAAAGTAGGGGATCTTTTTGAAAGCTCATGAGAAAACGGGGGCAGACCTTGGGCCAAAATCACTTGATTTTCTTCTCTCCACTTGACCAACACTTCATCAATATCAAAATTAGCTTGAGGATTGGTAGAAGGGGTGTCTTTTGGCATAGGCTCCTCTCTAAGGTATGAAACTTCCATCTCGCTTTCACTAAGCAAACTCACCTTTGCCTCTAATTCCTCAATTTGCTCAGCTAGATTTTCTTGAAAGATTCTTTCTTGGAGCTCATAGGAATCATCATGGAAATGGGGAGTGCATGAAGGCTGCCATGGAGTACAAGAAGCTTCTTGAGGAAGGGTGGGAGGGACTTGAGAAGGACTAGCCTCATTTTGTACTTCACACTCCTGAACAATGCCCTTCTCCTCCTTGCTGCTCCATGACTCAACTACTTTACTGCAGCTCATGATCTTAGGACTAGAAGTCTCCTTTTGGGGTGATGGGGTTGCAATATGAGAGGGTAGTGAGGGCTTGGATTCCACTTTCCTTGCTACCAACATAGACTGCTGCATGTGAAGATTTGCCAACTCAATTTCAAGGCGATAAACTAGCCATTGGGATTCAAATGTCCAATGACAGGGCCGTGAACGTCAATTTCAGGAATGTAAGCTAGCCATTGGGAAAAATCAGAGAATTCCTTTGGACAAAATGTCCAAAGGAACTCAAACCCCGAGAGCCCGAAGAATGAATGAGCGAACAAGCAAAGAAAGGAGCTCAGCTTATCAAACGAGCAACTCAGCCTTCAAACGTTTCAACTCGGCTTCCAATGGATCAAGTCAGAGTTCTAAAATTGACATTGGCATTGGATTTCATGCATGATATTATCATCTCATACTTTCAAACGTTCCAGTAGCTCACGAAGAAGCTAAAATTGACATTGGCATAGATTTCTATGCAAAGAGAGGTGGGGATTTCAATAATTAAAGACAAGTCCACTTCATCTAATGCAAAGAGCTTCATGCAAAGACAAAGGAAAAACATATTTTATTGAAAGGCAAAGTCAGCCTTGAGTCAATCTAAGTTGATCCTCATCTTTTTTTTCAACACCAGTCTTTGGCTTTTGTAATTCTCTATAAAATGGCTTTCAGCCTTGATTAAAATCATCCCTCTTGGCAAGACTAGACTCTGCCATTGGTGAGTTGTGTAACCTCTTCAATCAATAGGACTATACTTTCAAATTTCAAGTGTTGGTATAGTGTATATTCATTCAACAATTTGCATATGTGATAGATTTTTTTTCCTTCCCAAATTCTGATTCGTACCTAGTTGCTAGCTTATTATATTATGCAAGTCATGTTAAGTGTTCTTTATGTCTTTTGCTGACGCTGTAAGTGGATGTTAGGTGACTGTAAAGTGTTTTGTATCAGACCTCTCTCCATCGTTTTCCCTCATGTTTTGGTCATTGGATCAAACCTTCTCACAAAATACTTATGCATAGTGGTCGATTGAAATCAAAGGTCTTACTTTTTCCTTGTTTGTTCAGTGTTCAAGGTTTCAAGTTGAATGGATCAATCTTTTGGTGTATCACCGTTATTAGGTAGGATTTCCCCTCAAAGTTTCCTTCTCCCTTTTCCATGGTAGTCAGCAGCACAGAATAGGGATCCTCATTGATACATCTTATAGGAACCAGCCTTCTATGGAGGTTCTTCTCACCATTGAGGCACCCACCCTCGTGAGAAGATCCCATTGTTTCAACCGGATAGAGGATTGGCCATTTCATGCTCGTCTTTGATCCAGGACGCAGATCCAGGTTGACAACAGTTTTTGGCATGCCTGGTGGGACCACGAAAGAGTTATTTACATAGAGTTTTTGCAACAGTGGAATATATTAATTTACATCCAGTTGCAGAGTTCATAGCATCATTCACGGAATCCGTTCATGCCAAAGGTTACCACAAGATCAACAAGAAAGGCATTCCTTTTGAATTTGTAACTTATAAAAGAGCAAGGTCTAGGAGGGCAAATCCATATCCTCAAAGGGAATATTTACCTCCCCCTCATCCTATTGTTCTAGACACTGCAATCTCTCCACCATTCAGATAGTCATTAAAAATCAAGTGTTTGCTCCATTCAATAGGGGAAGTCCACTAAATCTAGCACAATTAGATGATATCCCTGTATCTGCCCTCAAAAGTATTCTATTCTTCTCAGGTGAAAATCAAACAACCTCTATTGACCATATCCAGGATGTGGCTAATCTTTGTTCAGTTCATAATGTTGTTGAGGATAATATTGCTATCAGATTACTAGCTGCTTCTTTTAAAGGAAAAGCATTACAGTGGTATAGAACCCTCCCACTTAGATCTGTTTCCACCTGGGATGAATTGGGTGCTGCCTTGGTCAAACAGTTTGAGGATAAATCTGATCACTTATCTTTAGTTGAGCAATTAACTGCCATACATAGAGCTCCTCATGAGTTCATGTCTGATTTTAATCTCAGATTCCAGAAGACATGGCATAGGATACTGGTTCTGATTAGGCCATCACCTAAATATGCATTTCTGTATTTTTTTAAAGCTGTCAATTCTGACATTAGTGTGATGATACAGTCAATGAGTGGTACTACTTTGCCAGATGCTTATGAAGTTGCAATAAGGGCAGAAAATAGTCTGATTCAAGTAGGGAAGCTTTCTCCAACACCTCCAATACCCATGTTTTCAGAGATAAGTTCTGTACCAGCTCTTCAAGTTCCTCAAATTTCATCATTGGCTCCAATTCCAGCACCTCAACTTCCTATTGCAGCCCCTACTAGTCAATCTAGTGAGATAGGAGAGTTGAAAAGTTTGTTACAATCTTTTGAAAATGAAATAGTACAACTCAAAAGATAGCAATTTCAGTCAAATAAGCTTTATCAACAGCAAAATTACAACTATTAGCGCTTCAAAGATCAAAGGTCTCCTTATCAGGGTTTCAGAGAAAATAAACCACCCTATCAAGCACAAGGAGCCATAACTACAGCTAAGCCATATGTTGCTCTTGATTCAAATGCTCCTTTCACTTCAAAAGCATTGTTCCAACCCCACCTCAAAACAATTTGGTGCAGGATTTAGGTTGGCAGCCCTCAAATTTCAATGATGTTCAAAACTAGAACTTGGTATCACCAAACAACACCATGCCACAGATGACACAAGAAGAGTTCTCTTTTCAAAGGGGTCAATATCAAGATACAGGTTTAACATCACAAAGAGCGACTCAAGGGCAGCTTGATGCTATTAATGTAAATTGGCAGGTAGATGATCATGTCGCTTTTACTCAAGATGTTAAAACTAACGTTTCAAATGGTCAGGTGTCATGTCCCCACTCTAGCCTAGTCTAGCCGTGACTTGTGAGTCAGCCTATTATGGGGTCTTGTAGGTTGACAGGGTTGGATAGAGACCAAGTTTGGCTATTCAGTGTTGGGGACTTAGTGTTCTGACAGTTATTGATCAGTTGGGAGACATTCCTTGTTTTTGGGAGATAGTTCCTACATTTATGGAGGTCATTCCTACTTTTTAGGAGGTTTGGTCAGGCCCAGGGTTGGGACTCCATGAGATTACTCTTTGGGGTTCAGTTTCAAGGAGATAGGGCTTGTTCCCTAGTTTTTAGGAGCATTCCTAGATTTTAGGGATGAGACTGCCGGTGGTTCCTTGATTTTCGACTTTAGTCACAGACAGGTGACAAGTTGTTTTGATGGTTCGTGAGGTCGGTTGGGCATTTTTTGGTTACTTGGGTTATATTTTTAATATTACCTAAGTTTTCATCTTTTAATTAAATAAGGCTAAGTTTATAGCCAATTTGGGGTTATAAGGAGTTTTTGGCCTCATCTGGATGCGTGTACTGGAGTGTAATAGCTCGTTGGAAAGGTCTCGGACTTTCCTAAATATTTCATTCATAAGTTAGAGCCTTTCGGTGGACAGATTTTTGTTAATTTGGAAAAAGGCACAATTTCCTATGCACTTGGCCTCTAAAAAGGGAATTATAATAATCATGACTTAAGCGCCCCTTGGTCCACTTTTAGGGGATCAGATTAGTATGAAGAGGCTATAAGAGGCGATTAGAGGAGGAGAATGATTCATTCCATTACCATATTATTTCTTTTGGAGAAAGTGCGCTTGGAGGCGTGAAGCATTGGGACGCAAACCCCAATCACTGACCTGTGGGACGTAGCCCCCACAAAGAGGTTCGTGTCTATTCTGGAACTTGGAGATTTGTCTTTTTTTCCCTTGGCAAGGTGCTGGACTGTGTTTTGGGTAGAGCGCAGCAGTTAAAAAGGGTGCGACTTCAGCTTTGGAAGATTCTTTTGGCACTGCTGTACCTGGCCGATTCTGAATCCGTATGGCTGTACTTGACAGCTATTTTTGATCCCAATAGCGCATCTATCAAGGAGACAACTAGCTGGCCGCCATTCTTTTCTGGTTTTAGTGAATATTCAGCGATTTAGGTTGGCTGTTTAACATTGTCTTCCACTTGAATTATTAACATTGTCTTCCACCTGATCAAGTTTTCAAAAGGTTCATCAAGATTGCCGCGAGCTTGACACTTGTCAAGATCTAGCAAGGAGATCAACGAACGAAAAAATACCAAATATCGAGTAGAGTGTCGTCTATTATAACTATAGGAAAACCAATAATCTAGATTGGTTTTCAACCTATTGTTAATTCAGGTTCAGGTCCCAAAGCATAGAGCAGGGATGTGATTAATGAAAAGAGCGGCCCAAGTCATGCTTTCGACAAACTGCCGCTCAAAGCACACACGGCATGGCTCTGTTAGTTTTAAGATATGAGGACCTGGTCCTCATAATGAAGCCAAGTGGAAGGTATGGCGAGATTCACAGAGCAAATTTGAGAGATTGGAGAAACAGTTGGAGCATTCAATAATGATCAAAACCTTCGAAGATATTTTCTCTTTGAAAGGATCACGACTCACCATATAAAACAAACTCTTGTCCTCTAGTGCACTTTTCTCAGCCAATGAGAAGAACTTGAGAACTAACCGAAGCTATTGAAGGATAAATGTTGATGGTGGACTTGCATTGATTGGACAAAGGGGTGGTGGGGCATCCCTTGAAAGGTGGAGCTCATTCAATGATCATGGACAAAGTTCCCCTCACCTTTCTCTCTCTATTTCTCTTCCCTCTTCTATATATCCCATTCTTTTCATTTGGAAAAGGGTTCTTCGACTTGAAATTTGGAAATACTAGTTCTCTCTAATTTGGAAATTTTAGAGGAACTAGGGAACTTTTTGAGATATTGTAAAGTATGCTTCTCCTGATTAGGCTCGACCCTGCCAAGCATTTGTAAGAACTACCTCTTGATGCAGTATAGGACTTTCCTTGCCTATCTTTTGCCTTGAATCTATGTTTGGTGAGTTGTGCACTATGGCATTGTGTGAAGAAGAATCTTCCTCATCCATGGTCTTTTCTGACCTTGTTTAGGGAATTTTCAATGCTGTTTGCAGGTCTAGATTAGTGTTCTTTTTGCCATTAACGTGAGCTTTCAGTGAGTCTTAAAACTCCTCTTTGTTTCTATTCATTGCTTCCTGAACCTCTTCGATGAAACACTTATGCAATCAGCTTGATCTTGAGATTGTGTGAGCTAATATTGTCCTCTGCAAATCTAGTGTGGGTTCAAGCTTATGGGAGTTCCCCATTTTTTTAATTTGGTGCGTCACCTGGTTAACTTTCTTAGGAGCCCTTTTCCCTTTCTAACCCTTTTCCCTGTGAAGCATTAGTTTAACATTAGTTTTAGGTGAGCATCAAAGAGGAAGCCGGCCTACTCTGGAGGTTCAATCTCATTACAGGATACCCATAGTCTGAGGTTGTTCCAATATTGTAGCTGGAAGTGGGAGAGCCTGAAAAATTCTCCCACAATGGTGCAATTCTACGCTACAATAGACATGTTAAAAATGGTGATAAGATGAAGAACACGTTGAGTATCAAGGGGAACATTGATCCTTTCATACAAGTTCCAAATGGTGTGTGCATAAAAGAGTTGGATCCGAGTGATCATTTGAGCTACAAGGATGATCACTCTTTGGAACCAAATCCTACACTTGAAGACAATGTAATGTCCCCATTTTTGCTCTAGAGCTTTGGAAGACCCTTAGTTCATTATTGTTTTGATAACTAAGGGTGGAAGAAGAAGGAACTTGGTGCACCACTTGTGAAGAGGTATTTCAAAGGAAATGTACTTTTAATTCTAATTTTGTATTATGTTTTGAGGAAAAAAGTACTTTATGTTTATTTCACTTAAATGGGGAGTTTTGGATCTTAGCTTATAAGACTTAAGTCGTTTTTAAAGTTAACCCTCTCTTTCTATTTTGGAGTGCTTCACTTGGAGGACGTTATTTAAGGAAAATGAGGATTTATTTGAAGATTATGTTTATATGATAATTGTCTTTAATGATCAATTATGTCAAGCTTGGTTATTGAAGGTAGATGCTTGAAGAATGTTACCCTTCAAGTTCTACTGATTGTTCTACATACAGTGTCTATCAACACCACCCATTGATTGGAAATCTTGCTAAATCCTTTGAAGAATTATTTGAGGTTTTATCTAATATTTTCAGCTTGTGGTGAATTGGTTTGGAGGACTAGGGCAAACCCTCTAGAGGGTTTGTGAGGTCACCAAGAGTTGGCGATTTGCTTGGAAAATGAAGGTTGCTGATTACTCCTTGGGCGACTTGCTTGAGGGCATGAGAAACATCTTCTGGAGGCTTGTTGTTGGTGGAAACCCTCTCCTAGGGTTTTAAATATTTTATACAATTTTTTCTTGGTGGAATGAATTATTTCTGAGGTATGTTGACAAGTTTTATCTAGTGGAACGAATTGTTTGGAGGACTTTGGGGGTTGTGAAAGGATTTTGTAAAGGGTTTAAATATTCAAAAAAATATTCTCTAGTTTTTTGTGGACTGGCGAATTGAATTGAGAGATTGTGAGCCTTGTTTGGTAAGGATTTATGCCTCAAAAATATTCAAAATTATTTCTATATTTTTTCCAAGTAGGGTGAATTAATTCGAATGTTTGGGAGGCCTTGTTGATGATTTATTTCCAAGGTTTAATTTCATAAAATATTTATATTATTTTTCCTTGAGTTGGGCGACTTGTGTGGAGGATTTGAAGTAGTCTTTGTTAGCTGAATTTTGCTCTTTGGAAGCTTTGACAATTTGTAGGGTTTTTGACCTAATTTTCGGAAGGTCATCCAAGGGTTTCAAGGCTATTTTTCAGACTATAGGACTAATGTACCAATGCTTAATTATCAGAATTATTGCATGTATTTCTAGCAACTACATCCTTCATTCATGCTACAAAAAGGTACACAACTATAGCTTTACATTGGTTATTCATTGAAGCAATTATGTAGTGTTATTGTACGGATTTGGGAAGATTATTGTGGCTAGGATTTGTTGGGTTTTTGGACAGTATACAGTTTATTTTCAAATTGGTTTGAGGTTTTAAAGGAAATTTATTATTTTAGCTTGAGCCCCTATTTGGGGACATTACAAACAAGGCTATAGAGAAAGTCACCTTTATTGGGGCAACGAGATACTAGATGTGGGAAGATGTTAAGCACAATAAATGTTATTTGGTTGTTCAAAGTCCCATGACTCAACATAGCATAGTTTTGTCGGAGTCAAGCTACATATATATTTGCCACCCTTGAGTGGGTGAAGGAGAAGTCAAGGAGGATAAGAGTCTACAAAATAGATTTACCATTCTAGATTGGAGACCTGTTATCCACATTTCCAGCTTGCCCAACATTTTGTTGGCAACCATACTCGTGGTTCCAAGCATAAAGTTGAGTGATTTTGAGTTTGTCACTGTTGTTGAAATATTTTCAGTCACATGGTGGAAGAATTTTCAGCCTACTGTCAAGATTGAGGCATGTACAACTAGTGCAAATTGGTTTCCCGCCGCCACAAGTCTGATTCTGAGAAAGAATATGCAATGTTACAGCCATGCTTGGGGCAACATGAATGGACCTTTGAAATTCCATCATATGAATGGAAGATATGAGGAAAATGCAAGCAATGGAAGAAAGTTGGGCAACATGTCTATGAGGCATGATGAAGCGGTTGAAGGAGTGATGTTAGAAGCTTTTGATTTCCTTAATGTGTGTATTCTATGTGCAGGTTTAGAAATGGAGAAGATAAAAAAGAAAATGTATGAGTGTGGTTCAGTCCAGCATGCTCATAAGTATGAGAAGCGAAGTGAAGAAGTGAAACAAGATGATAGTATGCCAATGTGTGATGTCCCCATTTCCACATTATGTATGAGTAGGTATTGAAGACCTTTAGTCTACTTCCCCATAGACTAAGGATTCTTTTTGGAGTTGTATTTTATTAGTTAATTATTAATTGCGAAATAGTGATTTTAATCATTTGCTCATTTAAGGCAATTATTATTTAATTAATAGAATATTTGATAAAAGTGGTTTTTACCACTAAAGTATTTAATTGAAATAATTATTAAATTATTCTCTAAAAGTAATTTTAATTAATATTTATTATTAAAACAATTAATTTAATATTATATTCGAAAAAGATGAGTGTCGGCTTGGGAGCTAAGCAAAGAAAAAAAAAGATATCCTAAAAGTTGGCAAGAGAGGGTTATGAAGTATTTTACCTCACCAAGGTGGTTCACCTCCATTTGGAAGGTACAAATATAAGGTGAAGATCTCAATTGAAGAAATGTTGAAATTTGATATTGTTTCTTCATGCTTGAAGAAGATATTGGGATGTATGCCCAATAGGTGTTCGCAGATTTAGAGCTGATTATTCTATAAAAGGTGTCTTTTGACATCACTTATTGCTAAAGTGGATTTGTTAATTGCCCTAGAATGGGTCGATTTGCTTTGTGTGCTTGTTGAGAGGGTTTGGTGGACAATTTGATGTCCATCTTGAGCATAATAATTCTGATTATCATTTGTATTAATTTTGCAAGTGAGATGACTTGGTTTGGAGGCTCTTGGGAGTGTTTTGAGATCCTTTTTGGAGTCTAATTGATCAATTTAATACTTTGAAAATTATTGATAATTTTCCTTAATATTGATGTTGGGTTTTGTGAAGATTTGATGAAGTTTTGGGGCTCTAACTTGCTATGATATTAAATAATAATTTCCAAAATTATTATTTAATTTATTGACAGAGTTTCTTGATCAAATTGACTTGTGAAAAGTGGAATTTTGCCTAATAAATATTCAGCAATTTATTCTACACCTTGGTGACTTGGGCAACTAGTTTGAGAAGACTTTTGGGCCATTTTGGATGCCCTAGGGAATCACTAAATTTTTTTCTTGATTTTTGGCACATGTGACATATTTTTGGCAGGGGTTTGAAACAGAAATTAAGCAAGAAACAACAGCTGTATTTGATATAAAAATCATATTTTTCGAGCTATCATAAAATAACAATTGATCCTAAAAAATTGATAAAAATGTACATCTTTCCCATTTTCAATTTGTTGCTCATATTTGCAAGTATTAAGGTGAATTTTGGATAACTTGGTGGTTGGAAATTGTTTACATATCTCTTGCATATTGGAGCCTAGGGTTTATGAGGTTTTGGTAAGATTTTTGGATCATTTCTTGCATGCTAGGGTTTGCTCATTTTTAATTTCAAAAATTCAGAATTTTGCGGATTTTAAGAAAAACCCCTTTTTGGTTAAATCGTCTCATTTGGGGACATTACACAACATCAGTTGAAGAGATAATTGATGAGGATATGACAATAGTATATAATAGTCTTCAACTCATCATGGAGACAAGGGAGAGTGGGAAAGTGATTGTACAATGATGTTCCCAAAAGGACATGCAAGAGGAATTCCAATTGCAACAACTTGAGGCAGAAGAGAAGACTCTCACAAGAGCAAGGAAAAGAGATGGGCAAGAAGAAGACCTCTATGGGACAACTTTGGATAGAAAAGTATATGCATCAAATTCCCATCTTGAAAAGTTCATACAAAGGGAAATAGTAGAAGACAAACTTCACGAATTGTTTAGGAAGGTGGATCCAAAGAGCACTTGGACAAGTAGATATGAAGAATGTCACTCAAGTAGCATGGAGACAAATATGGTGGACATTTCTACCAAGAAGATTGAAGAATGTCAGTTATGTTGCACTTGTGGGACCAGCCTATATAGGTATTGGTGAAGAGGCTCTTATGAGTCAAGGTATGCATAGTTTTTAGATGGACAAGGAAAATGCAAGGTTCTTTGCACATGGCATGGGTGAGGGGAAAAAAGAAAAGTGTAATCAACCTAGAAGGGAGGTAGCAAGTATGAAGGAGAAAGAAGACAAGAATGAGATAGAGCATTTGAGTTTTTTATCAGCTCAAGCTAATGATGAAGAGTATGGGGTTGCAGTTGGTGCTGATGGGATGAAGGAGATGCTTCTCCAAGTATTAGAAGCACATTGTGACGAATATGGAAATGATGATGAGATGATATCATCATATGATAGTAGAAACATACCTAGGACAATGATGGGCCTACTTTCCAGCACTAATGCTATTGTTATCAGTATTATCAGCCATTGCATCATTGCATGGGCACTCACACAAGTGATTTTGCAAGGGTTTCCAATCACGTTAATGAGTATTTTCTAGTTGGTGATGACTATTGGAGAGGTTTCAATCCTTTTATGGATACCTACTACTTCTACATTGATCACATTACTGAATTTTGTATGCATTTGTCATACTGATAGTTGTTGCATCATTTCTATATTGATGGTTTTAATATTTTCAGTCATGAACAGTAGTACATTTGTACAATTTAAGAGTGTTTCCTTACATGGTAATTGTTGGCCATTTTTTGACCTACATACCAAAATTTTGCCTAAGTGTGAGAGGGTGGGCATTCAAGCAAGACTTCGGGTTTTTGGAAGGAGAAGTCTTCGAGTTTTACAAGAGACACAACTTATTAAACTTTATGAGTAATCAATAGTTGAAACCCCTCAACAGAAGTAATTTGGGTTGGAAAACCCGAATTACTCTTGACAGTGCAAATCGGGTTTTGAGAAGTGCTTTGCTTATGAAAGTTTTATCAACAGAAGTAATCCGGGTTGGAAAACCCGAATTACTCTTGACTATGCAAATTGGGTTTTGAAAAGTGCTTTGCTTATGAAAGCTTTATTAGCAGAAGTAATTCGGGTTTAGAAACCCGAATTACTCAGGGTAGTGCATTTCAGGTTTCTTAGGGTGAATGACTTATCTCTTTTTATAAGTAAAAAGCAGTGAAGAGTCTGAAGTAGGTGTCAGTGAAGAATCTGAAGTTGCAGACAAGCAAATAGACTCGGACAAAAAAGAATTTGTCTAAAGGAATTCATTCGAAAAAGTTCAAAGGGCAAATTAAAGACAAAATCCGAAGGGCAATCTACCCTTTTGAAGGAACGTCCAAAAAACCTGGGTGCCCTCCAAAAAGCCTAGGTGCCCTCCAAAAAGTAGGGTAGGGTACCCTTCGGGAGGGCTCATTTCAGGATCCGCAGGGATGTTTGCAAAAAACCCGAAGGGCACTTGCCCTTCGTGAAGGTC
The DNA here is from genome assembly GCA_037957365.1 of Torreya grandis. Taxonomy (NCBI): domain Eukaryota; kingdom Viridiplantae; phylum Streptophyta; class Pinopsida; order Cupressales; family Taxaceae; genus Torreya; species Torreya grandis. The sequence goes on along the minus strand of JARHVA010000009.1, from coordinate 9,572,785 downwards.
CATCTCATTAATTCCAAAGGCTTTACAAAAAGCCCGAAGGGCATTTGCCCTTCGAGAAAGGACCATGACAAAAAGCCCGAAGGGCTATTCTCTTGGGAAGGCCATTTGACAATCCCTGCAGACTTTTTGTCTGCGGGAAGTGGAAAGCAATAAATCCAAAAGAAATGGGCTTACATTTTTTCTGAAACAAACGGCCTTGACAATAAACCGGAAAGAATGGGTTTGACAATTTTTCTAAAACAATTGGTTCATGACATTTTTTTCGAAGGATTAGCCGAGAGGAAAAAATCCGATGGAAAGGCACATGAAGCATAGAGCCAGAAAAACAAGACAAATCATGACAAAGGAAAATTGCCTAAGGAAGGAGTCTCAGACTTTTTGTTTGCAGGAAAATGACTAGATGAATAAGTCCAAGATTTAGAAGGCAGTAAGGTCCGAGAGGATAATGGCCAAGACGATCACATGCAAAGAAAAAGTCCGAGGAAATCAAGATGAAAGCCAAGGCAGAAATTTATTCAAAAAAGTTGGCCGAAGGAAATCCAAAGAAGGTAAAGGTAACATAAAATTCTGAAGGAATAAAAAGAAATAACAAAAGATCCGTAGCAATAAAAATCCGAAAGGCAGATAAAAAAATTTCCGACGGAAATCAAAAAGGCAAAGATGAAGCCAGAAATAAAAAGACCAAGATAAAGCCAGTCAACAGAAAAAGTCTGAGGGAAATAGAAACAATGGAAGAATTTCGAAAGAATTCAAGGGAGAAAAAAAACAAAAGCCGAAGGAAATGAGAATAAACATAAAGTCTGCATAGAATAAATTCGAAAAAATTGGCAAGACAAGATCCGAAGGAAATCCACAGACATAAAAGTCAACAGAGAAGTCAACAGAAATAATAAACCAATGGAGAAGTCAACAGAAAAATCCGAAGAAAATTCAAGGCTAAAATAAAACCAACGAAAAAGCCAGAAATAAAGGCTAAGGAGATAGCCAAGAAATCCGAGGAAATATAGATTAATATAGACAAAATAAATCCAAATATAGAATCCTGCCAAAAATAGACACAAACATGCAGACCAAAATAGGAAAAAATACATGCAAGCAAGGGCTATTTTCGGTTGACTGGTCAAAGCTTTAGTTGACTGGTTGTTGAAGTCAAGTTCATCTCTAGATCAACTCGTGATTTCAAACGTTCCAACTCAGCTTCCAACATTTCAATTGGAGTTCTAATTTTAGCATGGCATGGATTTCATGCATGCTCTTTGTCAACTTAGCGCTTCAAACGTTCTAGTAGCTCAAGAGGGTTCCAAATTTGGAGGTGGATGTAGCATTTTTGCATGATAAGATTTTGACTTTCAACAAACCCACTGTCCATTCTCCAACACCAAAGAGTTGGTTTCTAATTTTAGACACGGTTCAGCTGAACATGCACAAGAAAATTCAAATGTATGATTCCACCGTCCAATTCTAGTGCCAAGGAGCTTTTATGCAAAGAGGAAGAAGGCAAAATAGACTTTTGGTAAAAGCTGAGTTGGATGGATTTAACCTTTCTTTTATTTTCAACGCCATCTCTTGGCTATTATAATTTTTCTATATTAATGGCTTTTCAGCATTGTAAAAATGATCCCTCTTTTAGTAAGAAAACTTCTACCAAAGATTGTGATGTAACTTTTTTTTAAATCAATGAGAAGAAGACTGTGTTTTTTCAATTTTCAGCAGCTAGTATGGTGTACTATTGTTATAGATTTGCCTAAATGATAGATTTTTTTTCTTCCTTGTCAAATCTGGATTTGTACCTAGTTACTAGCTGGTCATTTTTGCAGGGCACGTTCTGTGTTTGAATGTCTTTTGCTAAGTTTATAGTGGATACTAGTGGCTATTTAGTGCCTTTTATCATGTCTATTTTTTAATTTCCCTCAAGCTTAGATCATTAGACATAACCTTTTCATGAAATACTTGTGTATTGATCAATTGGAGTTAAAGTTCTGCCTTTTTCTTGTCTGAATCAGTGTTTTCAGAAGCTCGATTTGAGTGGATCAAGCAAATTAGGTGTATCACCATTTTAGCTAAGATTTTTTTTCAAGTTCTTTCTTCCCTTTTCCCCAGGGAGTTTGTAGCGTAGAAGTTGAGATCCTCATAGATACATATTACAAGAACCAACCTTTTCTAGAGGTTCTCACCATTGCTGCACCCACCCTCGTGAGACGATCCCATTGTTTCAACTGGAACGAGGATTAGCAATTTCAGCACGTCTTCGATTAGGATGCAACTCCAGGTTGACAATAGTAATGTTGGTGGAAGGGTCCTATTATGGAAGACAATCATTCCAACCATCGTAGTGCTGATTTGGATGGAATTCCATGTGATTTGTGGCTGTTGTAATTGTTGATGCTGTGGATTGCACCCTTGAAAGAAGGTTGGGCTTCTCTCTTCCACGCGGCACAATGGAGACTCCTCTCTTGATGTGGGTCTGGCAAAACTGAGGGGAGAATCTCTAGATAAGGGCTAGTTCCCTGTGATGCATCTTTGTTGTCTTTTGCTACTACTGCTAATACTGGGGGGGAAAGGGAGAAAGAATAACTAAAACAAAAAACTACTCTAAGTGGTGATGCACTAAATGATGTCGATCTACTCAACTATTCACACTTCAAACCAGAAAGGGGGCGAACATACACTTTATCTGGCAAAAGACCAAACTGTAGGGAGCTTTAAAAGGGAGGCTTAATGAAGACATAGGAAAATGAACTTACCACAGGCGCTATAGAAAATACACTGTCTAATAGCTACTTTTCTGTCTCTGCGCTTCAGGTGAAGCACTTCCAGTTAACCTACAGAAATGGCTTTGGCTACACTAGGTGTGTTGGTGTCAATTTGTGAAAGCATCAAGCTAAAATAACTGAACACAAAGTTGATATACAGACACTCAAAAGCATAGCCAGTCAGATAGAGGTAAAAAAACATTCTTATTGATCAAAGGTGAAATTTGGGAGGGCTTCGCCTTATAAAATGAGAGATATCCTCCTCTTCTTGAGAGGTCACAATATATAGATGAAAAAAAAGACTATTGGCACCTTCCAGAACAAACAACCCATGCTGCGTTAAAAGCCTAGGGAAGAGGAAATCACTCATGCTGATATCATCCTTCTAGAAGTAGCCTGAAATAACCATGTTGTGGGTGTCGCAGGTCTTGACTTTGGTGTTTAACCCATATTAATATCACTGTGAAAGCATGGGTCATATTAAGTGTTACTGCAAAAACATGGGTCATTCCAATAACTTCCTATGCCGACACCTTTTGCCACCTGGGCTATTTTGTTCTTTTCTGCGCTTGACTTATGTGTGCATGGTCACGCTTTCATTGTTTTGTTCCCTCTTTCCTTGCTATTCCTTGTCTTTTTCTGGCAATTTTGAGCTCTCAGGCTACTCCTCTCGTCTTGTGCTGGCTCCTCAGGCTCCTTTCTCAGTGGGTTGCTGAGTTTACTTGGGTCTGCGCCATGAGCCTTCGGCCTTTTATCATGAAGGCATTAGTCCTTTGGCTTCTCCTCAACGACCGACGCATTCCGTCAAAAATTAACGTTTGCGGGCCCGTCGCTATTCAAAAACCAAACGGCTATTTCATCATCATAAATTTGATGTCTGCAGGCCCGTCGTCATTTGAAAGACAACGGCTAGTTTGCTGCCTTGAATTTGACATTCATGCGCCCGTCACCCCTTTGGGAATTTCTTCCTTTCCGCAACTGAACCTTCAACCTTTTGCAATTCCTTCGGCCCTTTGCAATTTCTTCGGCCTTTCGCAATTTCTTCCTTTTCGAAGGGAAGGTGTCCCTTCGGAGCTTGGAAAAGGTCCCCTTTTTGGCAGCTAAGAGTCCCTCGCAAGGGCACTTGCCCTTCAGGTTCCTTCGGGCTGCCTTGGTCTTCTTAATTCCTTCGGACATTTTGTCCGAAGGAAATCTTTCTTCATGCGGACCTTTGCCTTTTTGCCATGGATTTCCTTCGAACAAAAAGTTCGAAGAAATTCTTTGCCTCTTTCCTTTGGATTTCCCTCAGACAAAATGTCCGAAGGAAATCCCTTATCTTTTCTTTGGATTTCCTTCGGAGGAAAATCCGAAGGAATCCTTTGCCCTTTCTCTCTTTCCCAAATATGCTCACTGCCCTCTGCAAGGGCCCTTTGGGTCTTGAAATGCCCCTTTGGAACTTTTGATTTGGTCCTACCACCGACCAAAGTGCCCTTCGAAGGAAATCTGTTGCCTTTTTTGTGAACTGCTTAGGCTATTTCAGGTTCTTCAATCACTTCTACTTATAAAAGTAGACAAGTAATGTACCTGCACAAACATGATTTGCACTAGACTAAGCAAAATGACAAAACACTTGGCTTTTTCATGGAACAGGTCTGACAGGGGTATTTTGCACAAGACAACTGAGAGATGACTTAGCCAAATCATGGATGTGAAAGACTCTTTGTAAAAAAAAGGGAGGAGGTTACCAATTTTGGCTTGCAGGACCAAAAATTGGTCAACAATAACTTGCCTCTAGCCTATCCACAGTCTGATTTTCACCATCTATTGGGAAGAGCTCGCCAAATCATAGAAGGATCCATTAGGACTCAAAGGTTTGGTGTTCTAGATCCTTCATTGTGTGGGAGGAGCCAAGTGGGACAACAACTGCACAATGGGGAGAACATATGGCAACTTTCGGTCTTATGAGAGTTCGTGGGTGCCTTCAAGCATCAATAAATTTTTGAGGATCATCTTGAGGATGAATTGCATTCAATATCCATTGGGGATATTGTTGACGCTGTGGATTGCACCCTTGAAAGAATGCTGAGCTTCTCTCTTCCACGTGGCACAATGGAGACTCCCCTCTTGGTGTGGGTTTGACAAAACTGAGGGAAGAATCTCTAGATAAAGGCTAGCTCCCTTTAATGCATCTATGAGGTTTTTCACTACTACTACTAACAATGGGGGGATGAAAGGGGAGAAGGATATAACCAAAACATAAATTATCTAAACGATGATGCACCAAATGATTTTGATCTACTCAGCTATTTTATCACTTCAAACCAGAAGGGGGCAAACAGACACTTTATTTGACAGAAAGACCAGATTGTAGGGAGCTTTAATAGGGGGCTTAATGAAGACACAGAGAATGAACTTACCACAGGTGTTGTAGAAAACACACTGTCAGATAACTACTCTTCTGTCTCTGCGCTTCAGATGCAACACTTCCTGTTACCCTATAGAAATGGTGCTTTGGCTACACTAGGTATGTCGGTGTCAATTTGTGAAAGCATCAAGCTAAAAATCACTGAGCACAAAATTGATACACAGACACTCAAAAGTATAACCAACCAGATAGAGGTAAAATGCATTCTTATTGATCAAAGGTAAAATTTTGGCAAGGCTTCGCCTTACAAAATGAGAGATAACTTCCTCTTTTGAGAGGTTACAATATATAGCATCAAGAAGAAGACTTTGGCGCTTTCCAAGAATAGACGGCCCATACTGCGTTGAACACATTGGAAAGAGGAAACTGCTGAAGGAACCATGCTGTGGATGTCGCAAGTCTTGACTTTGGTGCTTAACCCGTATTAAATGTCACTGCAAGAGCATGGGTCGCTTTGTCTGTTTGAATGACAAACCGCTTCTCAATGAAATTTACGTGATTGTCTGCTCATTAATGTGAAATGAGGAAAAAGGGCCACTCTATTGAATGCCCACGCTCCCCTTGGTGGCCACTTGGTGGAGACTGTTTCATCCGTTGCATAACTTATGCTGACGCTTTCTGTGCCACCTGGACTTGACTATTTTGGCCCTGTAGGGAAAAATCGGTCTCCTTCTTCCCCTGCTGTTCCGAGCCAGTTTAATTTTTGGTTTGCACAAGTCTTTTAGCAAGAGGATGAACCAGTTCAACAACATGAACTTTGAACTTGAACTTTGAACTATTGTTGGTTCAATCGCTTGGTTCAATAGCTTGGTTCAATCGCTTGGTTCAATCAGCTGGTTCAATCAGATTGGTTCAATTGGAAGGTTCAAGAGTCTCTTACAAAGCTCAAAGGTTAAACAGCCCTTGCAGAGGGCAGTCAGGCGCAAAATGGACCATTCCAGTAGGCTGCAGAGGGCAATTTCGGACCCAAAAGTACCCTTGCGGAGGGCAGGAAAGGACTTAAAGGGAAGAAAGACTAAGGCAAAGAATTCCTTCGGACTTTCTGTCTGGAGGAAATTTCCGCAAGGCAAAGATAGAAGGAAATGCAAAGGCTGAATTTCTTAGAACATTTTGTCCGAAGAAATCTTTTCGGAAGAAAATCTCGCGGCAAAAGACAAGGCAAACCCTTCGGACAAAAAGTCCAAAGGAATTCCTTCGGACCTTTTGTCCGAAGGAATTCGCCCGTAAGAAAGGGCCAAGCATTCAAATGAACATTTCCTTCGGACAAAATGTCTAAAGGAATTGGGAGGCCAAGGCCGTCTGAAGGACCCCGAAGGACAGGTGCCCTTGCGAGGAACTCTCGGCGACTGTGAAAGGGACACTTTCCCTTCGAGAGGTTCCAAAGACAAAATCCGAAAGAATTCAAAGGGGTGACGGGCCCGCAGACGTCAAATCCAGGCCAATGAAATAGCCGTTGATCTTTAAATGAAAGGCGCGAACCCAAAGGAATTCAAAGGCTTAACGCTGAAGGAAGAGACCGCCGAGAAGGGAGCCCAAAGAGCCAAAGAATTAGCAGAAGATAGCCCCCGAAGGCTGAAAGAGCCAGAAAAGACAAAGCCAAGAAAAGACAAAAGGGCCAAGTGCAGAAACGGACAAAACAGTCCAAGTGGCAAAGGAAGGTGTCGACTCAAAGAGTTACTCCAGCGGTTGACACAGTATCTGTCAAGTGGTCATCAAGGAGCGCAAAAAGTGAACGGCGCGACCCATTTTTTTCATTTTACATTGATGAGCAGACAAACTGCGTGAATGCCTTGAAGGAGCGGTCTTGATTGTAGACAAACGGCGCGGCCTATGTTTTTATGCATGACGTTTAATGTATTTAAACACTTAAAGCCAAAATCAGAGCCGACACAACATTCTCTTTCAGTGGCTTCCTCTTCCCAATGCTCTCAGCATACGTAGGCCACTTGTTAAAGGGCGCCAAAGTCTTTTACAAAAGGGGCGCTTTGTTTTCTTCTACTTGATATATATATTATAACTTCTCATTTTGAGAAGATATCTCTCATATTGTAAGGCGAAGCCCTGCCAATTTTCACCTGGAATCAATAGAATACGCATTTTTACCTCTATTTTGTTTGGATATATCTCTGAGTGTGTCTGAGTGCTAGCCATGTGTTCAGTCATTTCTTTCTTAATGCTTTCACAGGCTTGATACCAACACACCTGGTATAGACAGAGCTCCATTCTTGCAGATAACAAGAAGAGCTGTATCTAGAGCACAGAGGCAAAAGAAGGTTATCAGACAGTGTGCTTTTCCTCCAATACCTGTGGTAAGTTTATTTTCTGTGTTTCCATTAAAGCCTCCCTGTTAAGTTCCTTGCAGTCTGGTCCTTTTACCAATCTAAGTGTATGTATGTGTTCTTATGGTTCAAAGTGTGAGTATGAGTAGATCAAACTTGTTTGGTGCATCACCAGCTTAGGTTAGGTTCTGTTTTTCAGTAATCTTTCTCTTTTCAACTCCCATTATATATATGTATGAGCAATATTATTGGAATAACTCAGAGATGTATCAAAGGGAGCTAGCCCTTATCTAGAGACTCTCCCCTCAGTTTTGCCAGACCCACAGGCAAGAGAGGAGTTTTCATTGTGATGCGTGGAAAATAGGAGATCATCCTCCTGTCAAGGGTGCAATCCACAACGTCATCCCCATTCTAGTAAGGCCGACTCCGTCAACAGTTTTTTGCACGTCCAGTGGGATTATGTTTTAACACTCAGAAAAGTTTCAGGATTGATGTTGGTCCTGCTACAACAAAATAAACCATTCTCAGCATCTGGTGACTCCACTAGTAGGAACATCAGTGTCTGATTAAAGACCAGTCTGACATCTTATGCCTAAAATCACCACACGTTCTGCTGCTAAGGGTGTCCCTTTCGAATTCGTGGAATTGCCTTTGAACTTAGCAAAGCGACTGAGGTTTGAAAAAACTCATCCTTATTCAACAAATCACCTTCCCAGACCTGCTATAAGATACACCTATGCAAGAAGGCCTCGGTTAAATTCTGTCATAGCCATGGCTTTACTTTTTGTGGTTTTTCATGGTCAGTGTCATTTGAATCTCCTACGTTATGACCCAATTCCAGGGGCAGTCCTTAAAAGTGTGCCTCTCTTTAATGGAGAAGGGCCCATTATTGCTATCAAACACATCATAAATATTGCTAACCTCTGCAATATTCACAATGTCACCGAGGAAAACATTGTGATCAGATTGCTAGCATTGTCCTTCAAGGGCAAGGTTCTGGACTGGTATGGGACTTTGCCCATGAATTCAGTCGATTCCTGGAATGAATTGGGCACTCTCTTAACAAACAAATTTGGGGAGAAGAGCGACCACCTTTCACTTGCCGAGCAACTGACCACTATGAAAAGAGCTCCACACGAGTTCATGCAGGATTTCAATACTCATTTTCAGAAGACATGGGACAGAATCCCCATTCTGGTAAGGTCGACTCTGAGCTATGCTTTCCTCTATTATTTGAGAGCGTTGAACAACGACATTGCTGTTATGATACAGTCCATGGGAGGACATGTGCTGCCTGCTACCTATGACATAGCTATAGCGGCTGAGAATTCCCTGGTGCAGGCTAGAAAGATAGCCCCTAGGCCTCATATGCCGCTCTTTCCTAAATTGTTGCCTCCAATCCAAACTACTGCACCCACCTTGGCTCTTCTGCCTGGCATAGAAAAGCCGGCTACTACTTCATCCAATGACCTCCATGAAGTCAAAACCCTGTTACAAAGCGTAACAAATGAACTAGTGACTCTTAAAAGGCAGCAAGCTCAAGACAATTGACCAAATCAAGGATATCAGCAGTATGGACAAGCAAATAGACCCCCTTTTCAGAATTACAATCAAGGGCAGGGTCAGTTCGCACAGAGCAGACCTTTTCAAGACTATAATCCAGGCGCCCTTCATCATCCAAGGCTCTAATGCCCGCTCAAAACAATCTGGTACAAGAATAGCCCAGTTGCTCAACCATGGGATATGGTCAAGATCAGGCTGTTTATACAAATAAAATGTTGAGTCACTGCACAAATGCATAGGACAATTAAGCAGCCGCCCAATTCCCAAGCTTTGAGGTTTCAGTGCAACCAGGGATGGGCAGCAGTCAGACTCAGCCCGATTCTACTCTCATGAATCACCTGAAAGGTGAGTTCTATGCAATCAATTACGTGGGTAGTGCAGACAATCAGGGCAACTATGTCGCAGCCGACACAAGGTCCAAAAAAAGAGTAATGGAAAAAGCTCAAACAGCTACTCAAACGTCAGTTCAACCTTCATCACGTGTAAACCAAAAGGTTCCAAACTTCAGACCGCCGGTTGCACCTTCTCCTCAGGGTGTAAGTAATCCCAAAGAAAATTTGAAAGAAGGCAACCCTCGAGTCAACATGGTGGACCAAATGAAGAAGTTGCACATGAATATCTCCTTGTGGGATTCATTATCAATACCGGGACAAATGGACATGCTGCAAAAAGAATTGCATGGGCTAAATGAACAAACTGTCCCAACAAAGGCCGATAATGTTCTGATGATGAATGGGTAGCCTTCCACATCAGGCCAAGTTAAGAAAGAGAAAAAGGTTCCCCCTTTTTATTTATCCTTGTTCATAGGTGATTTCTTGGTGCACAATTGTATCATTGACAGTGGAGCAAGCACCTCGGCAATGCCTAAATGCATAGCGGATAAATTGAGACTCAAATATGAAGAGATGACTAAGGGAGTCCTGCAGCTGGATGGAACACCAACAAAGACAGTTGGAGTGGTAAAAGGTTTGAGCTTGACGCTACATGATTGCCCGACCTTCTTAGTTCCTCACGATGTGGTAGTGGCAGATGTCCCTCCTTACTTTGCTATTTGCTTGTCCAGGGATTTCACATCCAAAATAGGTAGCTACCTAGCAACAAACTGGTCCTATCTGGTTTTTAGAACCAAATATGGGACTAAGGTTAAAATTGAATCGGAGCCACTCCACAGAGATCATCTAGAACCATACTCGCTCAAGGCGGCAAATGTCAGCGACGCCATTATTGACCAAGAAGAATTTCAAGTGGATCAATCTCCATCCTCTGCCCTTGAAGGAGTTGCTGACCTGCTCTTAGACGAATGGAGAAGTGACAACTTTGAGCATGATCCTTACAAGTTCATAGAAGAGGCAGGCCTTGGGATTTATTGCATACATGAAGAGGGTACTTTTGTGCCAAATCTGATGAAAGCAAGCCAAGAAAGCTCAGGTTTATGGCAGTTGTTCTTTGATGGCTCAAGAAGTAAGTTGGGAGCTGGTGGTGGAGTGGTGCTAGTTTCTCCTTCAAAGGAGAAATACTTTTCAGCTTTCAGGTTTCAATTTTCTTGCACAAGCAATGTTGCGAAGTACAAATTCCTCATCCATGGTTTGGAGTGGGCGAGGAAAAGAGGAATCAAAGAGCTGCAAGTTTTTAGTGACAATGCGCTGATTGTGAATCAAGGGGCCAAAATCTGACAAAGAATTCTTTGCTTAAGTCCTACAAACACAGGGTATGGGACTTAGTGGAGAGTTTCTTTGTTTTCAATGTTACTTCCATTCCTAGAGAGCATAACAAGCAAGTAGATAGGCTGGCAGCAGTTGGTGCCCAGTTTGATATTCCTAAGGAGCTAGGCCGAGACCACAGTGCGCGCCATATAAAGGTAGTAATCCGGCCCTTCGTACTTGAAAACATCACTAACCGGCAGGTGTTTGACAGCGACCAACAAATAGCACTCTTCTTGCAAGACAAAGTTGAGTTTGCTGCTAAAAATCAGGCTAAGCTACAATAGCAGTATGGCAGCCAAATTGTTCAGCTGAAGAACAATAAACTTCCAAAAGGCTTGGTCACTCTTGAGAGTATCTTCAATGAAGATGACCAGTTGAAAAGCGATAAGGCAAGCATCACAATGAAGGAAGAGAACTATGAGAAGGTTGAAATATTCAAGAATAAGCTGCTTGCACTTGGAAAAGTGTGCATGGACCATGAAACGCAGGCCTTCACCTTGTGCCAAGAGTTTGCTGATGTGTTTGCCTGAAAGTATAACGATTTGAAGGGTTTCGACCCAAGTTTGGCCCAACATACCATTGAGCTGGAGGAAAGCGCCAAGCCGATCAAGCAGAAGCAAAGGCCTGTCAACCCAAAGATTGAGCCTCTCATGCGGAAGGAACTCACCGAGTTGATTGAGTCTAGGATAATATTTCCAATCAAACACTCTTCTTGGCTGGCCAATCTTGTCCCTGTCCGAAAAAAGAATGGAGAGATCAGATTATGTGTAGATTTCAGAGACCTCAATAGTCTCTTTGAAAGACCATTATCCTCTCCCAAGCATGGAGCAGATCCTGCAAATGGTGACAGGAAGCGAGCGTTTCTTCCTCCTGGATGGGTACTCAGGATATAATCAAATTTTGGTGCAAGACTATGACTAGTACAAGACAGCCTTCACTACCAAATGGGGGATGTTCGCTTATAGAAAAATGCCATTTGGACTGTCCAATGCTGGTGCCACTTTTCAGCGAGCCATGGACATGGCCTTTCAGGACCTGATAAATAACATTGTGCTGGTGTACCTTGATGACATGACAGTTTTCTCTAAGGAGGCGGGCCAACACATGAAACACCTCAGACAAATTTTTGAGAGGTGTAGAGAGTTCGATATCTCTCTCAACCCAAATAAATGTGTGTTCGCTGTCCATGAGGGTAAACTCCTTGGCCACGTTGTTTCCAAAGAAGGCTTGACCATTGACTCAGAGAGAGTTCGCTCCATCCTGGGGCTGTCCTTGCCTAAACATAAGAAAAGCTTGCGGAGCTTCTTCGGCAAAATAAATTTCATCCGGAGATTTATTTCGAATTTTGTGGAGGTAGTCAAGCCATTGACCTCTATGCTGAAGAAAGATGAGAAGTTCGCGGGGATAGTGCAAAGGAGGGATAACTTTGAAGAGATCAAGCAGGCTATCGCCCAGGCTCCTACCTTGATCAGTCATGACTTCACCAAGAATTTCAACCTCTACACCTTTGGAAATGAAGAGGTAATCTCTGCCATGCTTACCCAAGTGAATGGTGATAACTTTGAGCAACCACTTGCATTTTTTAGCCAAGGCCTAGAGGGTTTTGAGGTCAGGTATACATATGTGGAGAAGCAAGTCCTTGCAGTCATACGGATCCTAAAGAAATTCAAACATATGTTGTCCAACAACAAGATTCACCTCATGGTCCCACATCCCAGCATCAAAGATTTCTTGACCAACCATGATCTGAATGAAAAGAGAGCGGGATGGATCACTAAAGTAATGGAGTATGACGTGGATGTCAAGATCACTAAGCTAGTAAGAGGAAAAGCCCTGTGTGAACACCTTGCTGCAGACTTTAAACAACAAAAAGAGGACAGTTTGCTAATTCATGATGTAACTATAGCAGAAGAACCAACTGTTATGAAGGATTGGATATCAGACTTGAGGCGTTTCCTTCTCACTGGTGAGTGCCCGCAAAGCCTTAATAGGACCAAGAGGGGATATTTCAGACTCCAATCTCTCCCTTATGTCCTAATTGATGGATTGTTGTTTAGAAGGGATCTCTCAAGGGTGCTTTTAAGGTGCATAGACCCAAGTCAGGCCGACAGGGTGCTGTCCGAGTTCCATGATGGGCCAGCTGGTGGTTACTTTGCTCCTAGGCCTACAACTGCAAGAAGAATGAGAGCCGGTTACTTCTGGCCTACTCTATACAGGGACACTCATGCCTGGATACGAAAATGCCAGAAGTGTGTGCTCTTTGATGGGAAGCAATGGCTGGTTGCCATGCCTTTATAGCCTATTCAGGTGGAGCATCCATTCATGCAATGGGGGCCTTGACTTTATAGGGATGATTAACCCTCCCTCCAGTGATGGACACAAGTGGGTCCTGACCGCCACAGACTACTTCACAAAATGGGTAGAGGCTGTCGCTTTGAAGGAAGCCAACGAAAGTGTAGTCCTGGATTTTTATGAGGACCTGGTGGCAAGGTTTGGGGTTCTAGCTACCATCATCGCAGATAATGCTTTATCTTTTCTGGGAACTAAAACGAGTGAATGGGCATTGAGATATGGTATCTATCTTAGCACTTCGTCCAACTACTACTCACAGGGGAATGGGCTGGTTGAGTCCACCAATAAGAATCTGATCAAGATTATCAAGAGGACAATGGAGGAGAATCAGAGGACTTGGCATGCCAAATTGAAAACAGCCCTGTGGGCAGATAGAGTCACTCCAAAGAGAGCAATTGGTAATTCACCATACACGCTCATGTACGGAAGGGAAGCTAGGCTTCTTGTTTCACTTGAGTTGCCAGCATTGGACCTTGCTCACCAGTTGTAGTTAGAAGAAGGCAACAACATGGAGGTTAGACTATGCGAGCTGATGGAGCTTCAAGAGACAAGGGACCAGGCTATGGCTTCTATGACCAACCACCAACAATAGACGAAGAAATACTTTGACAAGATATTTTCATCAAAAGGTTTCTCTGAAGGAGACATCGTCTTGAAATGGGATGCAGACCGAGCTAAGCTTGAAAAGCACGCAAAGTTCGACACCCTATGGAGTGGTCCATACGTCATCACTCAGTGCAAATAGCACAATGCGTTCCAACTCTCCAGGTTGGATGGTGAAGGACTATATATCCCAGTAAATGGGATACATCTTAAGCATTATCACTGAGCTCTTCTCTCATCATGTATATATTTTCCTTGTTTTCCCCTATTTTTCTTAAATGCTTCTACACATGTTAGTAGTTTTCTTAGTCTTGTGTGTGTTTTCGTTTCCTTTTGGGGGTAAAAACTTTGTGATTGATTCTTGGATATCACAACGCTGTTGTTGACTCTTTCAAAGCTGCATCTCGACTCTGTGCCCAATGGACTTTGAGGCTACTGGTTTCTAAGCATAGCAGGCATGCTTCCCCTGGGAATCGCCATTTTGTTGACCATTTTGGCCCTGCATGGGCAAAATCGGTCTCCTTCCCTTGCTGTTTCGACCCAGTTTAATTTTTGGTTTTCACAAGTCTTTCAGCAAGAGGATGAACCAGTTCAACAACATGAACTTTGAACTTGAACTTTGAACCATTGTTGGTTCAATCGCTTGGTTCAATAGCTTGGTTCAATCACTTGGTTCAAACAGTTGGTTCAATTAGCTTGGTTCAAAGTGTTTGGTTCAATCAGAAGGTTCAAGCGCTGTTACAAAGCTCGAAGGTTAAACAACCCTTGCGGAGGGCAGTCAGGCACAAAATGGACCATTCTAGCAGGCTGCAAAGGGAAATTTCGGACCCAAAGGTACCCTTGCGGAGGGCAGGGAAGCACTTAAAGGGAAGAAATACCAAGGCAAAGAATTCCTTCAGACTTTCTGTCCAAAGGAAATTTCTACAAGGCAAAGATAGAAGGAAAAGCAAAGGCTGAATTTCTTCAGACAAAATGTCCAAAGGAATCATTTTGTCCGAAGAAATCTTTTTCGAAGATCCCGCAGCAAAAGACAAGGCAAACCCTTTGGACAAAAAGTCCGAAGGAATTCGCCCGAAAGAAAGAGCCGAGCATTCAAATGAACATTTCCTTCGAACACAAGGTCCGAAGGAATTCCTTCGGATATTTTGTCCTAAGGAATTGGGAGGCCAAGGCTGTCCGAAGGACCCTGAAGTGCAGGTGCCCTTGCGGGGGACTCTCGGCGACCGTGAAAGGGACACCTTCCCTTCGGGAGGTTCCAAAGACAAAAGGCGAAGGAATTCAAAGGGGTGAGGGGCCCGCATACGTCAAATCCAGGCCAATGAAATAGCCGTTGATCTTTAAATGAAATGCGTGAACCCAAAAGAATTCAAAGGCTTAAGGCCGAAGGAAGAGACTGTCGAGAAGGGAGCCCAAAGAGCCAAAGAATTAGCAGAAGATAGCCCCCGAAGGTCGAAGGAGCCAGAAAAGACAAAGCCAGGAAAAGACAAAAGGGCCAAGTGCAGAAACGGACAAAACAGTCCAAGTGACAAAGGAAGGTGTCGACTCAAGGAGTTATTCTAGTAGTTGACACAGTATCTGCCAAGTGGTCATCAAGGAGCGCAAACAGTGAACGATGTGACCCATTTTTTTCACTTTGCATTGATGAGCAGACAAACCGCGTGAATGCCTTGAAGGAGCGTTCTTGATTGCAAACAAACGGCACGGCCAATGTTTTCATGCATGATGTTTAATGTATTTAAACACTTAAAGTCAAAATCAGAGCCGACACAGCATTCTATTTCAGTGGCTTCCTCTTCCCAATGCTCTCAGCACATGTAGGCCACTTGTCAAAGGGCGCCAAAGTCTTTTCCAAAAGGGGCGCTTTGTTTTCTTCTGCTCGATATATATATTGTAACTGTTGTCAACTTGGAGCTGTGCCGTGATTCGAGGACATGCGCGAAATGGCCAGTCCTCTATCCGGCTGAAACAATGGGATCTTCTCACGAGGGTGGGTGCCTCAATAGTGAGAAGAACCTCCAGAGAAGGCTGGTTCCTGTATGATGTATCAATGAAGATTCCTACTCTACGCTGCTAACTACCATGGAAAAGGGAGAAAGAAAACTTAAAGGAGAAATCCTACCTAAAAGGGGGTGATACACCAGAATTATGATCCTACTCAGCGTGGAACCTTGAACACTGAGCGAACAAGAGAGAAGGAAGACCTTAGACTTTAATTAATCACTTGTGCATAAGTATTTCATGCAAAGGTTCGGTCCAATGACTAAAACCTGAGGGAAATGGTGGAGAGAGGTCTGATAAAAGACACTTTGCAGCCTCCTAACATCCACTTATAGTCTCAACAAAAGACAATAAAGAACACTTTAACATGACCTGCACAAGGACAATATAGCAACTAGGTACGAAATAGAATTTGGAAAGGCAGAAAACTCTACCACTTATGCAAATTGCTGAAGAAATATACACTATGCCATGCTTGAAATTTGAAAGTACAGTCCTTATTGATCGAAGAGGTTACACAACTCTTAATGGCAGAGTCTGGTATAATCAAGAGAGATTGGATTCTTTTTTATCAAGGCTAAAAACCATTATATAGCAAATTACAAGAGGCCAAAGTTAGGCGTATAAACTTGAAGAGAAAGATTTACTTTTGTTAACTCCAAGCTTTATTTGGCCTTAAAATAAAATATATCTCCTTTGTCCTTGCATGAAGCTTATTCATTTGATGAAGCGCACTCATCCTTGTTATGAACCGTCCCACCTCCTTTTGCATGGAAATCTTCTAGTTAATGCGGCGTTTGATTAATTAGTCAACTCCAAATATAGACTAGTCAACTCCTTGTTAGAACTCGAAACTCTTGTTGAAGCCGGATTTAGTCCTTCGGATGCATGCGCTGAATGAAGACAAATAGGTCTTTAATGATCAGTCAACTGAAATTTTAACCGTTTATTCGAAAATAGCTCTGATGTTCGAAAATAGCTCCAACGTTTGCATGTATTTCGCTCTAATTTTGGTCGTGTCTATTTCCTGCAGGATTCCGTTATTCGATTCTTCGTCGGATTATCTATTTTGTGTTCCATTTGCACAGTCGGCTTCCATTTATCTCTGATTTTCTGATATCTTTTAAATCTCAACGGTCACTTCCTACAGGAAAAAATTGACGGCCCACAGGACGTCACCGAAAACTGTCATATTCTCTTCGAAAATATTTCTGCGGGTTTATTTCTCTGTTATTTCCCTTTGTCGGCCCTTTTGTATTGGTCTTTGAGTCATATTCTGGTGGTTTATTCTCTTTGATTGTCTAAGATTTATTTCTTGCGGCCTTTTTGTTTTGAACGCCTCCGTGGACACTTCGAATTTCTTCGGACTTTTTGTCCGAAGGAATTCCTTCGGACAAAAAGTCCGAAGAAATTGATACCCTTAGTTTTTTCCATCTTTCAAAGCTTTTTTGAAACCTCTTTGACTTTTCCTCGGGATTTCATCTCTATGTAAGGTCATTCCGAATTCCTTCGGACAAAAGTCCGAAGGATTCACTTTCTTTGATTTTGTCTTTTTGTCTTTGGACTTTGTCTACTGCCCTTTCCGAATTCCTTCGGACTTTTTGTCCGAAGGAATTCCTTCGGACAAAAAGTCCGAAGGATTCTTTGTTTGCCTTTGCCTTTTTTAAACGTCCTTCGGCAGCCCAAGTGTCCTCCGGCAGTCCACGTGTCCTCCAGCAGTGCCCTTCGAAAAAATTGGAGGGCACCCGGACTTTTTGCAACAATGACTGATTTTTGTCTTCTGCCTTCCCGAAGGGTGGTGCCTTTCTGGCCCTTTTGTAAGTGTCCCTTCCAAAGGGTACCCTGCCCTTCGGAAGTCTTGAAACTGCATTTTCCGAATATCTTCTAAAGTGCTTTATAAATTTGACTAAGTCCGTAGAAACTGCTGAGTGTGTAGATTTATTTGAGTGAGTCCGTTGATTTATCTGACTGAGTGAGTCCGTAGATTTATCTGAGTGAGTCCGTAGATTTTACCCTGACTGAGTGAGTCCGTAGATATTAGCGTGACTGAGTGTGAGTCTGTAGAATCAGCAAAGGAAAACAATAATATCTTCCTTGACTAGAGACGAGAACTTGCCAAGTGGCAAGAAAAAATCTGACTCGTGGAAGATTTGTCAACATTCTGGCGACTCAGTTGAGAAGCATGCCTGCTATGCTTGAGGATCCAGGCCATGTATAGACTTTATTCGAATTTCCTGATGGTGAATCCGATTTCGGATCGAAAAAAATCCACTCTGATCATTGCTGTAATAACCTCCTTCAAAATAAGAAGGGAAACACACGAAAGCAGAAAACTAACCAAAAGCAAATGTGCAAACAAGCACTTATTGAACAAAATGGAAGCAAACTACTGTGCTTTTACAGCACTTGGAGGAAAGCAAAGACAACTAAAATAACCTAGTTAACCATGATAAGGTACGATCCGCCTGGATCAAATGGAAAATTCTTGAACTCGCTCCTTTCGAGAGATGATACAATTTGCGAGGAAGGATGTATATTAGTCATAACCTTTGATGAGGCATTTGCCTTGTCGACCAACTGTATTAGCATCTTTTCAAATGGGCCATCAATAGCAAACCAGTCACCAACAAAGACAAACTCACCAAGTATTTCCTGATTGTTCTCGGATTGCTTGTCATCTATCACCATGTCAAGTGATACCCCATCTATGCATGCCTTTTGAGTGACCACATCCTTCTTATTTACTGCTGCGAGTTCGTCCAGCTCTTCAAGGAGCTTTGAATATGCAACCCGATCTGTACTGGGATCTTGAATAAGTGATTCTTTATCAAGCTTCTCATAAACGTGCTCTTCAATAGCCAACACATCTGTACAAAGCTCTTCAATCTCTGGTAAGGCTCAAGGTACAGCGGTCAATCATATTTTCGTTCCTCATTTTGGTCTATTTGAACTGAATCCACTGTCATGCTATCTAGATCCTTCTCAATAGGAGATACCTGTAACTCATGTATGACTTACATTTGTACCAGCGCCTTTTGAAGTTCATCCACATCAAAATCAGTCTTCCCACTCTCAGTTATAACTGGATGCTCAATTACAACCTCAAGAGAAGTATAAATAGGAATTTCCTTCTTAAACACTTCTGAAGCATCCTCTACACGTTCTGCAAGAACCTGACCTGTAGCTGCAACCTCTTTCTCAATACTCCGAAGAACAGGATCTTCTTGAGGAAGGGTGATGGCGGGAGGATGATGAAATTCACTTGTTTGAGAGGGAAAATGAAGCATGGAAGATTGATCATGATCGGATTTTGGAATCTTGAGGGAAAAGGAATCATCTAGGGAGTTATGGAGGGGGGGAAAGAGAAATTCTTAAAAACCTCTGTATTCTGTTCCTTCCACTTGGCCATTACCTCATCAAAGTTTGGAATCTGCTTGTCCTCCTGGACAACTTGAGCTTGAGAGATGATTGGTGAGGTAATGATGGGACTATAGGAAGGTCTAGTCTCATAAATAGCCACTTGAATAGGCTCTTGAATAGGCTTTTGATTAGGCTCTTGACTCCAACTAGGAAGCTCCCTTGGCACATATTGGGCATGGTTAAGAGCTTCATAAGAATAAGAATCACCATAGCCTTTTGTAGACAATTCGTTTAACTTGATTCTCTGCCGTTCCCAAGCCTCCATTTTTTCTAATGCGAGAATACATAGTCCATTTATCTCTTCTGGATCATTAGACACGTTTCGAAATAGACCATTTATTTCCTCATACTGAGAGTTAGAACAAACCTTTCTTGCATATGCCAGTATTCTGAGCTCTATTTCATTCATTTTTTCTTGAAGGCGATATTGCTCATATGTAACATCATAGCCATATGGGGAAGATGAAATCTGATCCTGAGACTGATATGGATTACCAGGAAGGTAAGAGTCATGTTCTTGATAATAAGGATCGTGAGAAACTTGATAAGGCTCAACATAGCTTTGATAATAACCTTGATAAGGCTGATTAGGCTCATAGATACCCTGACCAGGCTGGTATGATCCCTCATTGGGCTGATAAGGAAATATACCATAGGAATTCTCTCCATACATAGCTATCAAAATTCATTTGCAATAATAAAAATAGACTTACATGGAGCCTGTCCTGAACTATTAGAAGCAACTGCTTGAGCTTGGAGTCACCGAATACTTCTTGAAGAACACTGCTGTAACTGCGATTTCATAAAAACCAGGAAAAATGGGTCCCACCGGGCGTGCCAAAAACTGTTGTCAACCTGGAGCTGCACCCTGATTCGAGGACATGCTCGAAACGGCCAGTCCTCTATTCGACTGAAACAATGGGATCTTCTCACGAGGGTGGGTTCCTTAATAGTGAGAAGAACCTCCAAAGAAGGTTGGTTCCTGTATGATGTATCAATGAAGATTCCTACTCTACGCTGCTGACTACCATGGAAAAGGGAGAAAGAAAAATTAAAGGGGAAATCCTACCTAAAAGGGGGTGATACACTAGAATTATAATCCTACTCATCGTGGAACCTTGAACACTGAGCGAACAAGAGAGAAGGAAGACCTTAGACTTCAATTAATCACTTGTGCATAAGTATTTCATGCAGAGGTTCGGTCCAATGACTAAAACCTGAGGGAAATGGTGGAGAGAGGTCTGATAAAAGACACTTTGCAGCCGCCTAACATCCACTTACAGTCTCAGCAAAAGACAATAAAGAACACTTTAACATGACCTACACAAGGACAATATAGCAACTAGGTACGAAATATAATTTGGGAAGGGAGAAAACTCTACCACTTATGCAAATTGCTGAAGAAATATACACTATGCCACGCTTGAAATCTTAAAGTACAGTCCTTATTGATCGAAGAGGTTACACAACTCTTAATGACAGAGTCTGGTCTAACCAAGAGAGATTGGATTCTTTTTGATCAAGGCTAAAAGCCATTATATAGCAAATTACAAGAGGCCAAAGATAGACGTATAAACTTGAAGAGAAAGATTTACTTTTGTTAACTCCAAGCTTTACTTGGCCTTAAAATAAAACATATCTCCTTTGTCCTTGCATGAAGCTTATTCGTTTGATGAAGTGCACTCATCCTTGTCATGAACCGTCCCACCTCCTTTTGCATGGAAATCTTCTAGTTAATGCGGCGTCTGATTAATTAGTCAACTCCAAATATAGACTAGTCAACTCCTTGTTAGAACTCATAACTCCTGTTGAAGCCAAATTTAGTCCTTTGAATGCATGCATTGAATGAAGACAAACAGGGCTTTAATGATCAGTCAACTGAAACTTTGACCGTTTATTCAAAAATAACTTCGATGTTCGAAAATAGCTCCAATGTTTGCATGTATTTCGCTCTAATTTTGGTCGTGTCTATTTCGGGCAGGATTCCGTTATTCAATTCTTCGTCGGATTATCTATTTTCTGTTGCTTTTGCACAGTCGGCTTCCATTTATCTCGGATTTTTTGATATCTTTTAAATCTCAACGGTCACTTCCTGCAAGAAAAAATTGACGCCCTGTAGCACGTCACCGGAAACTGTCATATTCTCTTCGAAAATATTTCTACGGGTTTATTCCTTTGTTATTTCCCTTTGTCGGCCCTTTTGTATTGGTCGTTGAGTCATATTCTGGCGGTTTATTCTCTTTGATTGTCTAAGATTTATTTCTTGCAGCCTTTTTGTTTTGAACGCCTCCGTGGACACTTCGAATTTCTTCGGACTTTTTGTCCGAAGGAATTCCTTCGGACAAAAAGTCCGAAGAAATTCATACCCTTAGTTTTTTTCGTCTTTCAAAGCTTTTTTGAAACCTCTTTGACTTTTCCTCGGGATTTCTTCTCTATGTAAGGTCATTCTGAATTCCTTCGGACTTTTTGCCCGAAGGAATTCCTTCAGACAAAAGTCCGAAGGATTCATTTTCTTTGATTTTGTCTTGGTTTTGTCTTTGGACTTTGTCTACTGCCCTTTCCGAATTTCTTCGGACTTCAAAAGTCCAAAGAATTCTTTGTTTGCCTTTGCCTTTTTTAAACGTTCTTCGGCAACCCAAGTGTCCTCCGGCAGTCCACATGTCCTCCAGCAGTGCCCTTCGGAAAAATTGGAGGGCACCCGGACTTTTTGCAATGGTGATTGATTTTTGTCTTCTGCCTTCCCGAAGGGTGGTGCCCTTCCGGCCCTTTTGTAAGTGTCCCTTCTGAAGGGTAACCTGCCCTTTGGAAGTCTTGAAACTGCCTTTTCCGAATTTCTTCTAAAGTGCTTTACAAATTTGACTGAGTCCGTAGAAACTGCTGAGTGCGTAGATTTATCTGACTGAGTCCGTAGAGAATTTTTTTGACTGAGTGAGTTCGTAGATATATCTAAGTGAGTCTGTAGATTTTAGCCTGACTGAGTGAGTCCATAGATATTAGCGTGACTGAGTGTGAGTCCGTAGAATCAACAAAGGAAAACAATAATATCTTCCTTCCTTGACTAGAGACGAGAACTTGCCAAGAGGCAAGAAAAAATCTGACTCGTGGAAGATTTGTCAACATTCTGGCGACTCAGCTGAGAAGCATCCCTGCTATGCTTAAGGACCCAGGCCATGTATAGACTTTATTCGAATTTCCTGATGCTGAATCCGATTTCGGATCGAAAAAAATATGCTCTGATCATTGCTGTAATAACCTCCTTCAAAATAAGAAGGGAAACACATGAAAGCGGAAAACTAACCAAAATCAAATGTGCAAACAAGCACTTATTGAACAAAACGGAAGCAAACTACTGTGTTTTTACAGCACTTGGAGGAAAGCAAAGACAACTAAAATAACCTAGTTAACCATGATAAGGTACGATCCGCCTAGATCAAATGGAAAATTCTTGAACTCGCTCCTTTCGAGAGATGATACAATTTGCAAGATAGGATGTATATTAGTCATAACCTTTGATGAGACATTTGCCTTGTCGACCAACTGTATTAGCATCTTTTCAAATGGGCCATCAATAGCAAACCAGTCACCAACAAAGACAAACTCACCAAGTATTTCCTGATTGTTCTCGGATTGCTTGTCATCTATCACCATGTCAAGTGATACCCCATCTATGCATGCCTTTTGAGTGACCACATCCTTCTTATTTATTGTTGCGAGTTCGTCCAGCTCTTCAAGGAGCTTTGAATATGCAACCCGATCTGTACTGGGATCTTGAATAAGTGATTCTTTATCAAGCTTCTCATAAACGTGCTCTTCAATAGCCAACACATCTGTACAAATCTCTTCAATCTCTGGTAGAGGCTCAAGGTACAGCTGCCAATCATATTTTTGTTCCTCATTTTGGTCTATTTGAACTGAATCCACTGTCACACTATCTTGATCCTTCTCAATAGGAGATACCTGTAACTCATGTATGACTTCCATTTGTACCAGCGCCTTTTGAAGTTCATCCACATCAAGATCAGTCTTCCCACTCTCAGTTATAACTGGATGCTCAATTACAACCTCAAGAGTAAGTATCAATAGGAATTTCCTCCTTAAACGCTTCTGAAGCATCCTCGACACGTTCTGCAAGAACCTGACCTGTAGCTGCAACCTCTTTCTCAATACTCCGAAGAACAGGGTCTTCTTGAGGAAGGGTGATGGTGGGAGGATGATGAAATTCACTTGTTTGAGAGGGAAAATGAAGCATGGGAGATTGATCATGATCGTATTTTGGAATCTTGAGGGAAAAGGAATCATCTAGGGAGTTATGGAGGGGGGAAAGAGAAATTCTTAAAAACCTCTGTATTCTGTTCCTTCCACTTGGCCATTACCTCATCAAAGTTTGGAACCTACTTGTCCTCCTAGACAACCTGAGCTTGAGAGATGATTGGTAAGCTAATGATGGGACTATAGGAAGGTCTAGTCTCATAAATAGTCACTTGAATAGGCTCTTGATTAGGCTCTTGACTCCAACTAGGAAGCTCCCTTGGCACATACTGGGCATGGTTAAGAGCTTCATAAGAATAAGAATCACCATAGCCTTTTGTAGACAATTAGTTTAACTCGATTCTCTACCATTCCCAAGCCTCCATTTTTTCTAATGCGAGAATATATAGTCCATTTATCTCTTCTGGATCATTAGACACGTTTCAAAATAGACCATTTATTTCCTCATACTGAGAGTTAGAACAAACCTTTCTTGCATATGCCAGTATTCTGAGCTCTATTTCATTCATTTTTTCTTGAATGCGATACTGCTCATATGTAACATCATAGCCATATGGGGAAGATGAAATATGATCCTGAGACTGATATGGATTACCAGGAAGGTAAGAGTCATGTTCTTGATAATAAGGATCATGAGAAACTTGATAAGGCTCAACATAGCTTTGATAATAACCTTGATAAGGTTGATTAGGCTCATAGATACCTTGACCAGGCTGGTATGATCCCTCATTGGGCTGATAAAGAAATATACCATAGGAATTCTCTCCATACATAGCTATCAAAATTCATTTGCAGTAATAAAAATAGAATTCATTCGCTGTAATTGCGATTTCATAAAAACCAGGAAAAATGGGTCCCATCGGGCATGCCAAAAACTATTGTCAACCTGGAGCTGCGCCCTGATTCGAGGATGTGCGCGAAACGGCCAGTCCTCTATCCAGCTGAAACAATGAGATATTCTCACGAGGGTGGGTGCCTCAATAGTAAGAAGAACCTTCAAAGAAGGCTAGTTCCTGTATGATGTATCAATGAAGATTCCTACTCTACGCTGCTGACTACCATGGAAAAGGGAGAAAGAAAACTTAAAGGGGAAATCCTACCTAAAAGGGGGTGATACACCAGAATTATGATCCTACTCAACGTGGAACCTTGAACACTGAGCGAACAAGAGAGAAGGAAGACCTTAGACTTTAATTAATCACTTGTGCATAAGTATTTCATGCAGAGGTTCGGTCCAATGACTAAAACCTGAGGGAAATGGTGGAGAGAGGTCTGATAAAAGACACTTGCGGCTGCCTAACATCCACTTACAGTCTCAACAAAAGACAATAAAGAACACTTTAACATGACCTACACAAGGACAATATAGCAGCTAGGTACGAAACAAAATTTGGGAAGGGAGTAAACTCTACCACTTATGCAAATTGCTGAAGAAATATATACTATGCCACGCTTGAAATTTGAAAGTACAGTCCTTATTGATCGAAGAGGTTACACAACTCTTAATGGCAGAGTTTGGTCTAACCAAGAGAGATTGGATTCTTTTTTATCAAGGCTAAAAGCCATTATATAGCAAATTACAAGAGGCCAAAGATAGGCATATAAACTTGAAAAGAAAGATTTACTTTTGTTAACTCCAAGCTTTACTTGGCCTTAAAATAAAATATATCTCCTTTGTCCTTGCATGAAGCTTATTCGTTTGATGAAACGCACTCATCCTTGTCATGAACCGTCCCACCTCCTTTTGCATGGAAATCTTCTAGTTAATGCGGTGTTTGATTAATTAGTCAACTCCAAATATAGACTAGTCAACTCCTTGTTAGAACTCGGAACTCCTGTTGAAGCCGGATTTAGTCCTTCGGATGCATGCGCTGAATGAAGACAAACAAGTCTTTAATGATCAGTCAACTAAAACTTTGACCATTTATTCGAAAATAGCTCCGATGTTCGAAAATAGCTCCAACGTTTGTATGTATTTCGCTCTAATTTTGGTCGTGTCTATTTCCGGCAGGATTCCGTTATTCGATTCTTTGTCGGATTATCTATTTTCTGTTGCTTTTGCACAGTCGACTTCCATTTATCTCAGATTTTCTGATATCTTTTAAATCTCAATGGTCACTTCCTGCAGGAAAAAATTAACAGCCTACAGGCGTCACCGGAAACTGTCATATTCTCTTCGAAAATATTTCTGCGGGTTTATTCCTCTGTTATTTCCCTTTGTTGGCCCTTTTGTATTGGTCGCTCAGTCATATTCTAGCGGTTTATTCTCTTTGATTGTCTAAGCTTTATTTCTTGCGGCCTTTTTGTTTTGAACGCCTCCGTGGACACTTCAAATTTCTTTGGACTTTTTGTCTGAAGGAATTCCTTCGGACAAAAAGTCCGAAGAAATTCATACCCTTAGTTTTTTCCGTCTTTCAAAGCTTTTTTGAAACCTCTTTGACTTTTCCTCGGGATTTCTTCTCTATGTAAGGTCATTCTGAATTCCTTCGGACTTTTTGTCCGAAGGAATTCCTTCAGACAAAAGTCCGAAGGATTCATTTTCTTTGATTTTGTCTTTTTGTCTTGGTTTTGTCTTTGGACTTTATCTACTGCCCTTTCCGAATTGTGGTGACTGATTTTTGTCTTCTGCCTTCCCGAAGTGTGGTGCCCTTCCGGCCCTTTTGTATGTGTCCCTTTCGAAGGGTACCCTGCCCTTCGGAAGTCTTGAAACTGCGTTTTCCGATTTTCTTCTAAAGTGCTTTACAAATTTGACTGAGTCCGTAGAAACTGCTGAGTGCATGGATTTATTTGACTGAGTCCGTAGAGAATTTTTCTGACTGAGTGAGTCCGTAGATATTAGCCTGACTGAGTGTGAGTCCGTAGAATCAGCAAAGGAAAACAATATCTTCCTTCCTTGACTAGAGACGAGAACTTGCCAAGTGGCAAGAAAAAATCTGACTCGTGGAAGATTTGTCAACAGTAACTTCTCATTTTGAGAAGATATCTCTCATATTGTAAGGCGAAGCCCTGCCAATTTTTACTTGGAATCAATAAAATACGCATTTTTACCTCGATTTTGGTTGGATATATCTCTGAGTGTGTCTGAGTGCTAGCCATGTGTTCAATCATTTCTTTCTTAATGCTTTCACAGGTTGATACCAACACACCTGGTATAGACAGAGCTCCATTCCTGCAGATAACAAGAAGCGTTGTATTTGGAGCGCAGAGGCAGAAGAAGGTTATCAGACAGTGTGCTTTTCCTACAGCGCCTGTGGTAAGTTTGTTTTCTATGTGTTTCCATTAAAGCCTTACTGTTAAGTTCCCTGCAGTCTGGTACTTTTATCAGTTAAAGTATATGTATGTGTTCTTATGGTTCAAAGTGTGAGTATGAGTAGATCAAACTTGTTTGGTGCATCACCAGCTTAGGTTAGGTTCTGTTTTTCAGTAATCCTTCTTTCTTTTCAACCCCCCCATTATATATATGTATGAGCAATATTACTGGAATAACTCAGAGATGTATCAAAGGGAGCTAGCCCTTATTTAGAGACTCTCCCCTCAGTTTTGCCAGACCCACAGGCAAGAGAGGAGTTTCCATTGTGATGCGTGGAAGACAAGAGATCATCCTCCTATCAAGGGTGCAATCCATAGCGTCAACAGGACTATTCTATTTGCTCTTGCGCTTGGCTTTTGTCCTTTTCCTGGCTCTTTGGCCCTCGGGGCTATCTTCTGTTATTTCTTGGCTCTTTGGGCTCCTTTCTCGGCCGACGCATCCCATCAAAATTGACGTTTGTAGGCCTGTCACTATTTGAAAACCAACGGCTATTTTGTTGCCTTGAATTTGACGTTCGCGCGCCCATCACCGGACGTTTGAACTCCAACGGCTAGTTCACTATGTTAAGATTGAAGTGCTTGGGCCCGTCATCCTTTCGGTTATTCCTTCGGCCCTTTGTAAACGAACATTCCCGAAGGGAAGGTGTCCCTTCGAAAAAATGGAAAAGGTCCCTTTTTGGTCATTGATAGTCCCCCGCAAGGGCACTTTTCCTTCGGGCTCCCTTGTCTTCTCAGTTCCTTCGGACAAAATGTCCGAAGGAATTCGTTCAGACATTTTGCCCGAAGGAAAACCTGCCTTCATGTCTTGGTCTTCATGTCTTGGTCTTTTTCTTTGTAAATTCCTTCGGACCAAAGTCTGAAGGAGTTCCTTTGGGCTTTTGTCCGAAGGAATTTGCTTTAGTCTCTTTGTGAATTTCTTTGGATAAAATGTCCGAAGGAATTCCTTCGAGCTCTTTGTCCGAAGGAATTCATCCTTTGGTTCTACATGGATTTTCTTCGGACAAAAGTCCGAAGAAATCATGTCTTTTGCATGGATTTTCTCCGAAGGGAAACTTACCTTTCGGCCTTCTGCCTTGTCATTTTTCCGAAGGTGCTCTTTGCCCCCCACAAGGGCACTTTAGGTCCATAATTACCCTCCACAGCTTGCTAAAACTATCCAGTTTGCAACCTGACTGCCCTCCGCAAGGATACTTGATCTTTGGAGCGTCATAAAAGACTTACATTCTTTGAACAGGGTTTATTGCAAGGGGAAATTGAGCATTTGCAGTAAGGTGGATTCATTCAAGACTGACGGCTCTAAACAACAGGGAAAGAAGGAAACCGGTTTTTTGGCCTGCAGGACCAAAATGGTCAACAAATTTGGCGATTCTCAAGGGAAGCATGCCTGTCATGCTTAGGAAGATTGGTAGCCTACAAGTCCGTTGTGCACGGAGTCAGAATGCAACCCGAAAGGTTGACAATAACCTTGAGGGATCCAAGAATCAATCATGAAGCTTTTACCCCAAATGGTAAACAAAACACACACAAGGCTAAAAACTATGAACATGCGCTAAAAGCACTTAGAGAAAATAGGAAAAAACAAAGAAAATATATACATAATGAGAGAGGGTTCAGTGACAATGCTTAAGGTATATCCCATTAACTGGGATATGCAGTTCCTCACCATCCAACTTGGAGAGTTGAAATACATTATGATGTTTGCACTGAGTGATGATATACGGACCACTCCATAGGGCATCGAACTTTGTGTGTTTTTCAGGCTTAGCTCGATCTTCATCCATTTTAAGACAATGTCGCCTTCTGAAAAGACTTTTGATGAGGATTTCTTATTAAAATGTTTCTTCGTTTGCTGCTGACGGCTGGTCATAGAAACCATGGCTTGGTCCCTTGTCCCCTGAAGTTCCATCAATTCACATAGCCTGACCTCCATGTTGTTGCCTTCTTCCAATTGCAATTGGTGAGCAAGATCCAAAGCTAGCAATTCAAGTGAAATAGGAAGTCTAGCTTCCCTTCCATACACAAGCATGTATGGTGAATTGCCAACTACCCTCTTTGGAGTAACCCTGTTTGCCTACAGGGTTGTTTTCAACTTGGCATACCAAGTTCTCTGATTCTCCTCCATTGTCATTCTGATAATTATGATCAGATTCTTATTGGTAGACTCAGTCAGCCCATTCCCTTGTGGGTAGTGTTGACGTTGTAGATTGAACCCTTGAGAGAAGACTGGGCTTCTCTCTTCCATGCGGCACAATGGAGACTCCTCTCTTGCCTGTGGATTTGGCAAAACTGAGGGGAGAATCTCTAGATAAGGGCTAGCTCCCTTTGATGCATCTCTAAGTTATTCCAGTAACGTTTGCTTATATATATATATAATTGGGGGGTTGAAAAGAGAGAAGGATTACTGAATCAGAACCTAAGCTAAGACGGTGATGCACCAAAAGTTTGATCTACTCATTTGTTCACACTTCAAACCATAAGATCACATACATACACTTTACCTGATAAAAGGACCAGACTGCAGAGAACTTAACAGAAAGGCTTAATGAAGACACACAGAAGATGAACTTACCACAGGTGCTGTAAGAAGACACACTGTTTGATAACCTTATCCTATATCTGCGCTCCAGATACAACTCTTTTTGCTACCTGCAAGAATGACGCTTTGTCTATACCAGGTGTGTTGGTATCAAGCTTGTGAAAGCATCATGGAACAATGACTGGACACAAGGTTAATACTCAGGGACACTCAGAGATATATCCAACCAGATAGAGGTAAAACACTTTTATTGATTCAAGGTGAAAATTTGGCAGGGCTGCGCCATACAAAATGAGAGATATTTTTTCTCAAATGAGAGGTTACAATGTATATATATAGAGAGGAAGTAAAGGCGCTCCTTGGGAAAAGACTTTGACGCCTTTTTACAATTTGGCCCATGTGCGTTGAGAGCGTTGGGAAGAGGAAACATTGAAGGAGAATGCTATGTCAGCTGCCAATTTTGACTTTAGGCATTTAAAATATATTAAATGTCATGTGTGAAAACACGGGCCGCGTCGTTTGTCTGCAAACAAGACCCCTTCTTCAAGACATTCATGTGGTTGTCAAACCATTAATGCAAAATAAGAAAAAAACAAGCCGCGCCGTTCAATGTTCGTGCTCTTTGATGACCATTCCATAGGGACTGTTCCAACCGTTGTAATAATTCTCTTGCTAATGCCTCCCAATTGCCACCTGCGCAGTTTTGTCCATATCTCGTTATTTTGTCTCTTATTGGACTTGTCTTTTCCTAGAATTTGAGCTTTTGGGGCTATCTTATCGTCCTTTGTTGACTCCTTGGGTTCTTTCATCAGCAGGTTGCTAAGTTTGTTCTTAACTTTTGTCTTTTTCCAACTTTGTCTTCTCCTGGTCTTGTCTTTTGTCATCTCTTGTCTTTTTCTGGCCTTTCTTTTTTGCTCCTTTCTCGGCGGTCTCTTCCCTTTAGCTTTAATCCCATTGAATTTCCTTAGGTTCGCGCTCAAGCATTTGAAGATCAACGGCTATCCTATTGCCCTGAAATTGACATCTGCGGGGACGTCATCTGACGTCTGGATTCCAACGTCTAGTTCACGATGCTCAATTTTGACGTCTTCGGGCCTGTCACCCCTAGCAATTCCTTCGGCTTTCCTTCTTTGGGCTTTCCTTTCCTTGTCTGGGCCTTTGTCTTTTAACCCTCCCGAAGGGAAGGTGTCCCTTCGGCTTTGAGAAAGGTCCCTTTCATGTTCGCCGAGAGTCCCTCGCAAGGGCACCTTCCCTTCGGGGTCTTTCGGGCGGCCTTGGCCTACCAATTCCTTCGGGCAAAATGTCCGAAGGAAATGTTCATTTGAATGCTCGGACCTTTTTTTCGGGTGAATTCCTTCGGACAAAAGTCCGAAGGATTAAGTCGCAGGATTTTCTTTCGAAAAGATTTCTTCGGACAAAATGTCTGAAGAAATTCCTTTGGACATTTTGTCCGAAGAAATTCAGCCTTTGCTTTTCCTTTTATCTTTGCCTTGTGAAAATTTACTTCAGACAGAAAGTTTGAAGGAATTCTTTGCCTTGGTCTTTCTTCCCCTTAAGTGCTTTCTTGCCCTCCGCAAAGGTACCTTTGGGTCCGGAATTGCCCTCTGCAGCCTGCTAGAATGGTCCATTTTGTGTCTGACTACCCTTCGCAAGCGTTGTTTAACCTTCGAGCTTTGCAAGAGACTCGTATTTGTCTAAGGCATTTGCTCAAAGCGAAAAGCTCCATACTGAATCGAAGCCTGTAAGTACTTAGATCTTTCTATGTTCCATAAGAACAGGGCTTATTGCAAAGAAAAGGGGATTTTGCAGAAGGTGGGTACATGACTAGACTGAGGTTCAGAGTGCTAGGGAAGGAAAGACATTGATTTTGGCCTGCAGGGCCAAAATGGTCAACAAATTGGCGATACCCAGGGGAAGC
This sequence comes from Torreya grandis, assembly GCA_037957365.1. Classification (NCBI taxonomy): domain Eukaryota; kingdom Viridiplantae; phylum Streptophyta; class Pinopsida; order Cupressales; family Taxaceae; genus Torreya; species Torreya grandis. Next base: position 9,541,678 of record JARHVA010000009.1, on the reverse strand, counting down.
ATGCCTGCTATGCTTAGAAACCAGTAGCCTCAAAGTCGATTGGGCAAGGAGTCAAAATGTAGCTTTGAAAGAGTTAGCAACAGCCTTGAGATATCCAAGAATCAATCACGAAGGTCTTACCACCAAAAGGAAACAAAACACACACAAGATTAAGAAAACTACTAACATGTTGAAAAGCACTTAGGAAAAACAAAGAAAATATGTACATGATGGAAGAAGGCTCAGTGATAATGCTTGAGATGTATCCCATTAACTGGGATACATAGTTCTTCACCATCCAACTTGGAGAGTTGGAACGCATTGTGCTGCTTGCATTGAGTGATGACATATGGACCACTCCATAAGGCATCGAATTTCGTGTGCTTTCCAGGCTTAGCTCGGTCCTCATCCCATTTCAAGATGATATCTCCTTCAGAGAAACTTTTTGATGAGGATCTCTTGTCAAAATGTTTCTTTGTCTGCTGTTGGTGGTTGGTCATGTTGGGTGAATATTTTGTCGACCAGCTAACTGGCGTTCAAAATAGTTTGTATCACCACAGCATAGGGAGATTGGTCGTCTAGATGTGCAGGTTTACTGCATCACAAGGGGACAAATATCTCCTCTCATCAAGGGGAGGTTCCCTATTAAATATGCGGAGCTATATACAAAATAAATAAGCAGAAAGTAAGACACAGGGGTGGGACAAACCATCCATCTCTCTTCTTTCAGAGATGATGCACACAGACAAAAGAGAAAATCTTGGCTATAAACGCTGAAGGCACTTCTCTTCTTTTGGAAGTGTCGCTACAGAGAACAGCAGAAGTTTCTTTCAGATAGTGAAATAACCAGTGATAAAAAGGGGCGTAGTAACAATAGGATGAAACAGAGTGTAAAGTCTCCACCTCAACTGCCCAAACAGCATATCACAAAAGATAATGGGGGCACAAAGTCACCCCAGAATTCTCAATACAAAAAGAAAAGGAAAACACAGATTGAAATCAATTGTGAAAGCACAAAGTCTTCCCACAGTTGGTTTCAGGACACTTCCTTATTACCTTCACTAATTCTGCGTACCAAATTAAATGAATAAAGACACCTTCAGATGACACAAGTCAAATAGCACAAAGTTTGTGAAAAACCTACTCTCTCATTCAGATAACAATGGAAATGAAATTACAACATGAGCTCAAAGTCTCAGTTTTTCTTTTTCAAAATGGGCAGAGTTTCGCTCTTGTAAAATGAAAAGTCTCCTTACAAATGAGAGAAAATACAAACTTATATCAACTACCCAAGGATTGGCGCCTTTTTTCTACCGGACAGCCCATGCTGCAGTCAGCGTCTTCAATGCGTCTCCAGTTTGGTCTAGGGAGACCATGCTGAGAATAGTGCGCTGCCATAACTATGGCGTGTCTTTTCATCTGATATGTCTCTTCCTTCATATGGACCGTCTGGTCCTTTGCATATTTGTCTTTACTTCATGGAAGAAAACACGCTGCGTCTTTGATTTGGTGCGCTCAGAAGTCTACTTGATCCACTGTTTCACCCACTAGAAATAACTTTTTTGAAGATATTTCTAGTCCTTTGGTCTCGCTCCTCTCTTCACTGCTTAAGCGCTTCTTTGCTCTTTATAGCCCTTATTGCCTATGTCTTTGGAGGGGTCTTTCTGTGTCTTTGACAAGTGGCAAGTTTCATTGTTATGAAACTCATTAAAAACTTATGGAAAATGGGGTCCACGACACGTTTTGCCCGAGCAACTCCAAAAGGGGAACACGGATGCAAACACTTGTCATGTTCCGCTGAGTCATAACGAGACACGTGACGTATTCCGCTTAACTTATAGAAGCTTTAGAAACCTTTGGGGGTCTTGCAGAAAATGACACATGGCGGCTTCCGCTTTGCTTTGTCATTTTCCATCGGGCGTTTTTCGCAGGCTTTTCTCTTCAGTCGGGCTTTTTCCGTCGGGCAAAAAGCCCGAAAGAATTCTTTCGGACAAAAAGTCCGAAGGAAAGCTTCTGTGACTTAGCCATTTGTTCTTTGTTTCTTCGGACTTTTCTCCGACTGAATTCCTTCGGACAAAATGTCGGAAGGAATTTTGCCTTGGTCATTTCCATCGGACAAAATGTCCGAGGAATTGTTCCTTTTTGGCCTTGAACCAAATCCGAAGGAATTCTATCTCTTTTGGCTTCTCTTTTGAACGCGTTGAACCAACCGCTCGTTGAACCTTTGTTGAAGCGCTTAACTCATTGAACCCGCCTGCAGAAGCCTTTGAACCTGCTAATCTCAAGCATGTTGAGTCCGTAGAAACATATCTGCAGGGTCTGTAGATTTAAGCCTGTAGAGTCCGTAGATTTAAGCCTGCAGCGTCCATAGATTTCTGGAAAGCTTGAAAAATGAAGAACTTGAATGCTCAAAACAATTTTTGAAAGGGGAAGAGAGGATTTTGGTCTGTAGGACCAAAATAGTTCAAATGTTGTCCCAAAAATAAGTGATATTTTTGGGGGACAACAGCTGGCTCCAGTTGGGGAACTTCCTTCTATTGCAAAAAGCGATTGAAGGGAGTAAAATCCAGAATCTCCAGTGCCTTGAAGTGTGCCATTGCGCTGCGGAGTCGAGCTACCCAAAAAGAAAGGTTCCAAAAACGAAAACGAAACGAACAAAACAAAGCAAAAGACTATACAAATATACATATGTACAGGGGAACTCATCCGATACTTCAAGAGTTGAAGTGCGTCAGATGTTGCCCATTGTGAGGCAGAGAGAAGAGAGGGCCATCTTGATACTTCAACAGGGAACTGTTTTTACCGTTGAGCTGATGAATAGTAAAAGGGCCCCTCCACAGGGAATCAAACTTTCCGTGCATCCCCTTTGGTTCTCTTCTCTTGTCCCACAGCAGGACTTGATCTCCAATCTGGAAATCACGATTCTTTGCTTTCTGGTCGAAGAGCGTCTTCACCAGACTTTGATGGGTGGCGATTCTGTCCACCACTGCAGTTCTCTGCTCATTCAACTCAGCAAGGCACATGATCCTCTTCTCAAGTGAGCTCTCATACGTTTGATCTTCAATCGCCTTGGCCAATTTCAATGCTGGCAATTCCAAGGTGATTGCTATCTCAGCATTGACACCATATAGAAGTTGGAAGGGGGACATACCAATTGCTCTTTTTGGTGTAATTCTGTCTGCCCATAGAGCATCAACCAATGCCTTATGCCAAGTCCTTTGGTTGTCATCCACCAGCTTCTTGATGATAGTCACCAAATTTTTATTGCTTGACTCAGCTTGTCCATTCCCTTGTGAAAAATAATCAGAGGAGTGGGAGAGTGTAATTCCATAGCAGAAGCAGAATTGAGTAATCTCCTGAGAAGTGAAACAGGCCGCATTGTCAGTGACAATTTTGACTGGGACTCCAAACCTGGACATGATGTTCTCTTTGAGAAAATTGCATACTACATGTGAAGTAGCATGTGTGGTTGGAACTGCTTCTACCCATTTAGTGAAGTAGTTTGTTGCTGTAAGGACATAATCATGTCCAGCACTTGACGATGGGTTTACAGCACCAATACAGTCAATTCCCCATTGCTGGAAAGGCTCCTCAATGACCACTGGTTCGAGAGGCAGAGCAGCTAGCTTGGGCCTTCCAACGAACTGCTGGCACAGTTCACATCTTCTGACCCATTTGTATGCATCTTGAAAGAGAGTCGGCCAATAATACCTGGCTCTTAGGATCTTATGGGCAGTCACAGGGGCAGAAAAATGTCCTTCATAGGCCGAATTGTGGAAGGACTTCAGAAGTTGGCTTTGCTGCTCCTTGTCCACACAACAAAGGAACATTTCATCAAGGCTCCCCTTGTACAGGCCGTTGTCTTAGAGGACAAAATTAGCAGCTTTCAACTTGATGGTTCTCCTTTCTTTATAAGATAGGTTTGCAGGACATTCACCGTAAGAAAGAAAATGAGCAATACCTAAGTACCACTCATTCATGGTGGAGACAAAGAGGACTATTGGGGTGTCATCCTCATCTTCTTCTGGTTCTTCGTGCTTTGTTCCTCTCGGCTTGTTATCAGCAATTAGTTGGCATAGCCTCTTTTCATGTACCAGCTTTGTTGGCTTGATGATTAGATCGAACTCCTGGATCTTTGCAACCCAATTGCCTCTTTTCGTCCCAAACTCCTGCTGAGTCAGTATAGATTTCACTGTGGTGTCAGGGACCAAGGCAATAATTCGAGAATTGAGGATGTAGAAACGAAAATGTTTCACGGCCTTCACCATTGCGAAAGCGTGCTCCATATTTGAGTACTTCAGCTCATGAACTTTGAGAGGATAGCGCATGAAGGAAATGGGAGATTTCATGCCTTCTTTATTCTGTTGAACCAGAATTGCTGAGAGCGTATGTTCTGAAGCATAGCTGTAAATGGTGAACTCTTTGCTATAGTCTGGACAAGCCAAAAGTGGAGCATGGGCAATGACAGTCTTGATATCTTCAAAAGCTGACTTGCCTTCTTCAGTCTAGCTAAAGGTGGCTTTTCCCTTCATCATGTTTACAATGTGCCTGGTCTTCTCGGCAAATTCGGGGATGAATCTCTATAAGAAATTCACATTTCCAAAGAAAAAGTGAACAACAGTCTTGCTTGTGGTCAAAGAAAGCTCTTGGATAGACTTGACTCTGTCTAAGTCAATCTTTATGCCTCCTTTGGACACGTGTCTGAGAAGTTTCCCCTCTGTTACTCCAAAGACTGACTTCTTGAGATTCAAAAAAATGCCATTCTAGTGGCAGTGTTCCAGCACCTGCTGCAAATGGCTCGCATGATCTGGGCGATGTTTAGAGAAGAGAATCAAGTCATCAAGATACACTACGATGAACTTACCTATCTCATCCTTGAAGGCAAGGTCCATTGCTTTTTGGAAGGTGGCGCTAGCATTTATCAAGCCAAAAGGCATCCTTTTATATGCAAACGTGCCCCAAAGTGTGGTGAAAGCAGTCTTATGCTGGTCTGTTTCACCAACTTCGACTTGATTATATCCTGAGAAGCCATCTAGCATTGATAACATCTCCAAGCCCATCACTGTCTGTAGCACTTGATCCATGATTGGCAAAGGATAATTATCCTTCAAAGATGCTTGATTCAAATTCCTAAAATCCACACAAAGGCGAATTTCACCATTCTTCTTTCTTACAGGCACTATATTGGCAATCCATGTGGAATGATGGATTGAGAAGATTATCCTGGCATTTAGCATTTTTTGTATCTCAAATAAAATAGTACCTGATATTTTTGGATTATAATGCCTGGTCTTTTGCCTGTAAGGTGCTGAATCAGCCTTGAGAGGGATGTGTCAGATTTCGTCAGGCTGGAGTGATTTCAGGTCAGCGTATGAATACGTTAGGACATCCACGTATTCGTTGAGCAAAGAGGTGAACTTGGAACACTCTGCAGGAGTACAACATTTCTCAATGTTCACCATCTTGGGGTCTTCCTTGGTTCTCAGATTTACTTGATCAAACTCCTGAGATGAGCTTGAATCCATTGGCTGTTGTCTGATGAATCTATCATGCTTATCAAACAGCTTTTCAAGGGAAACCAGGCCTTTAAGAATCTTATCCTCTTTCATTTTCAAGAACTCCTCACCTGTGTCTGCATTTGATTCAGGAGTTGTTTCATATTTTTGAGGTTCGCTGCCTTCAAAATGCAGCCATTCAAAGCTGTCTTTTTGCTCCAGGAAGGCAATGATTTGGCTGTCATTGTTAAATCCTTGCCAATGACTGGCGTTGTCAGGTACACTTGGCCGAAAGACGAGCTCAATTGTGTACTTGTCTCCTTTGAAATTTGGGTGGGGGACCAAAAAAGTAGCTGAAACAGCCAATGCATCCGCCTGGTCATTGAATTCTCTGGGAACTGCAGAGATGCTGAAAGCATCAAAGTTTTCAAGCTGGTCCCATACTAGATTGCGGTAATGACGCAATTTTTCATTCTTGGCTTGATACAGGTTTCTCACCAGACAAACCACTAGTTCGGCATCTCCTTTAGCATGAAGGAGCTTGGTGCCTTTGTCTCGAGCGGCTCTCAATCCAAACAGCAGAGACTCATATTCAGCTGTGTTATTCGTGTTGCTGAATTGCAATTTATAAGATGAGAAAAAATATCTCCTTGAAGAGATATTAACACCACCTCAGCTCTTGAACTGGTGGAAGAGCAGCTGCCATCAAATTCAAGAATCCATACCTCATTTGATCCTGATTTCCTTTCGGATTCTTCTTCATCTGGGGGTGGAGAAACTTCCACACTTGCCTTGTGCTCAACCAATTCCTCTACTGTTTCGGCTGACTGCATTTCTGGGCTGTCATCTGCAGGAGCTTCATCAGATGTCTCATGAACTCCATCCGTGTAAAGAAAGTAGTTACCCATGCCTGAAGACTCACAGAATTTGAGCTTAAGGTGCTGAGGTCTGGGTAACAACATATTTTGCTTCCTTCTCAAGGAGCAACCTCTTCATAACACCTTTGACTGGGATCTTCACCTCTGATAAATTCATGCTTAATTCACCACCATCCCTGCAAAAATTCCGTCGAGAAGGATGCCATATGATGCTGGGACGTTTGCTACCAAGACAATCATCTTGATTCTTTTGTCTGGAAAGGTAGCAAACGCAAATTGGGCATCTTTGATTTGTTCCAGCAAAGGTACTTGCTTGTTTTCCATGGAGAAGCATCTACCAAAAGTTTTGGTCAATGTGAGGTCAAGGGATTCGGCCACTCTAGTAGGCATGACATTGTCTGAAGCTCCAGAATCAATGATGCAATTATTCAGCCTATGTCCATTTATTAGTAATGAGACAAAAATGTTCAGTCCTGCCAGGAGCAGCAGGGAGAGCGGTGACAAGGTTGTTCCTGGTAGGTGCATTCCTGACAGGATCATGTGTCACTTTGAGAATTGCTTGTTCAACAGGGACGTTATGGTGTTTAACACATTGAACCAGTTGGTCTAATTGCTCGGGATGGGACTGCAGAAACTCAAATTCAGACATTTGAATTTTGGTTTTCTTTATATGGTCAACGATATCAAATGTCTGGAATGAGCTAGGAACAGAGAATGGGAGTTCATTCTTTTGATTTTTGAAAGGAGGACTAGACTGCGAAATTGAAGTAGAAGGCGTAGGGGCATTTGGGGTATTAACTTTTTTTGAAATCACCTGGTCCTTTGGCTGGAAAGGAAGAGTGGATCCCCGCTTAGCAATTGAAACTACTGGTTGAGGTCGCTCCTCTGCTTTCTCCTTATCAAATTGTTAAGCTGATTGATTCCTGGATCGGGTGATATAGCATATGACCCTTCAGCTGCATTGCCTTCACGCCTGGGTTCATCTTGATAGTTCAGGGAACCAATATGGGAGTCACCAGCTAATTCTTCTTCTTTTTCAGTGAAGAAATTAGCATCATCTTCGGGATTTAACTCGGGCTAGAATGAGAAATCCGTTTCAGCTTCTAGATATCCGACTGTCGAGTTGTTTGGAGGCGCTTCAAGAGCCCTCTGTGGAGGGGGAAGGCGATTTTGCTGTCCCTGATTCCTGGCAGCATTGCCTTGGTACGCCTTATTTTGAAATGTCCTCCTGGGCATATCTCTGTATGCAAGTGCAGATGACATTCCTTGCGCCATTTGCTTTCTGAGAGCTAGCATTTCATTTGCTAGCTTTTGTACCATAGGGTCAGTGGTAACTGCAGGTGAATACTCAGAAGATGAAGAGGATTTACCTTTATTAGGGTCTCTCTTTATCTTTTCTGCCAAAATAAGGTCATCTTCTACCTCAGTAGCCAAGTTCTAAGCAACAATAAGGTCTGTGTCTGGCCCGTCTCAGCAAGAAACCTACTTCAGGCAATTGTGAATTGATGAAGAAGCATTTGAGGTTCTGAGGCGTCGGCTGGGCGACCATGGGAATTTTGTGCCTTAGCTTGTCGAACCTGGCAATAAAATCCCTCATAGGCTCATGAGGCTCTTTCTTCATCTGAATGAGCTGAGCCAGCAAGGCATGTGCATCTTCTACAGGCTTGAATCTGGCTTCAAATTTGTCTTTCAGGGTGTCCCAATCAGTCACTGATCCAGCCTGCAGGTGGTAGAACCAATCTGCAACAGCGCCTTGTAGTGTCTCCACGAATAGCTTAACCGCTATGTCTTTAAATTCCACCCCTATTACACCGCAGGGTATGCTGAAAGCTGCAATGTGTTCATCAGGATGAACCTTCCCATCACCAAATAATTTGAGAATTTTTTTTCTTGAACTGCGTGGAAGCTCATGCAGAGGTGGAGTCAAATTCAGGGGACCGAAAGAATTACTCCAGGGGCCTTGAGCCATGATTTGATTATGCAAAAGTGGGATCACTAATCCAAGTGGAGCTTGGATAGGTAAAGCTCGGCCAGCAGCAGAAAAAGAAGCTCTACTTTGTGTTGGTGGCCTGGTAGGGCTAGGGGGAAGACTCCTAGTTTGTCTAAGGTGAGGTTGTGGAGGAAACAACTCAAAATTACTCTGCTGCACCAACTCAAAAGCAGGGTCAACAACACCTTGGGATTTTTGGCCTCTAGTATAACGTGGAGTTGCCAGATTGCAGAACAAAAAATGAAAAAGGGCAGGATCTGCTTCAGCTTGAAGTTTGAGACTTCAAACTGTGCGCTCTTACCCAGCGGAGTAGCCAAAAAACTATTGGATTAATATTTTGTCGACCAACTAACTGGCGTTTAAAATAGTTCGTATCACCACAGCATAGGGAGATTGGTCGTCCAGATGTGCAGGTTTACTACATCACAAGGAGACAAATCTCTCCTCTCATCAAGGGGGGTTCCCTATTAAATATGCAGAGCTCTATACAAAATAAATAAGTAGAAAGTAAGACACAGGGGTGGGACAAACCATCCATCTCTCTTCTTTTAGAGATGATGCCCACAAACAAAAGAGAAAATCTTGGCTATAAACGCTGAAGACACTTCTCTTCTTTCAGAAGTGTCGCTACAGAAAATAGCAGGAGTTTCTTTCAAATAGTGAAATAACTAGTGATAAAAAGGGGTGTAGTAACAACAGGATGAAACAAAGCGCAAAGTCTCCACCTCAACTGCCCAAAGAGTATATCACAAAGGATAATAGGGGCACAAAGTCGCCCCAGAATCCTCAACACAAAAAGAAAAGGAAAACACAGATTGAAATCAATTGTGAAAGCACAAAGTCTTCCCACAGTTGGTTTCAGGACACTTCCCTATTACCTTCACTAATTCTGCGTACCAAATTAAATGAATAAGGACACCTTCAGATGACACAAGTCAGAACAGCACAAAGTCTGTGAAAAACCTGTTTTCTCATTCAGATAACAATGGAAATGAAATTACAACATGAGCTTAAAGTCTCAGTTTTTCTCTTTCAAAATGGGCAGAGTTTCGCTCTTGTAAAATGAGAAGTCTCCCTACAAATGAGAGAAAATACAAACTTATATCAACTACCCAAGGATTGGCGCCTTTTTTCTACGGGACGGCCCATGCTGCAGTCAGCGCCTTCAATGCGTCTCCAGTTTGGTTTGGGGAGACCATGCTGAGAATAGTGTGCTGCCATAACTATGGCGTGTCCTTTCATCTGATATGTCTCTTCCTTCATATGGACCGTCTGGTCCTTTGCATATTTTTCTTTACTTCATGGAAGAAAACAAGCCGCGTCCTTGGTTTGGTGCGCTCAAAAGTCTACGCGATCCATTGTTGCACCTACTAGGAATAACTCTTTTGAAGATATTTCTGGTCCTTTGGTCTTGCTCCTCTCTTCACTGCTTAAGCACTTCTTTGCTCTTTATAGCCCTTCTTGCCTATGTCTTTGGGGGGGCCTTTTTGTGTCTTTGACAAGTGGCAAGTTCCGTTATGAAACTCATTAAAAACTTACGAAAAATGGGGTCCACAACACGTTTTGCCGGAACAACTGCAAAAGGGGAACATGGATGCGAACACTTGTCACGTTCCGCTGAGTCATAACAAGACATGTGACGTATTCCGCTTAACTTATAGAAGCTTTAGAAACCTTTGGGGGTCCTGCAAAAGATGACACGTGGCGGCTTCCGCTCTGCTTTGTCTTTTTCCATCGGGCGTTTTTCCGCAGGCTTTTCTCTTCAGTCGGGTTTTGTTTCGTCGGGCAAAAAGCCCGAAAGAATTCCTTCGGACGAAAAGTCCGAAGGAAAGCTTCTGTGACTTAGCCGTTTGTTCTTCTTTGTTTCTTCGGACTTTTCTCCGGGTGAATTCCTTCGGACAAAATGTCGGAAGGAATTTTGCCTTGGTCATTTCCATCGGACAAAAAGTCCGAGGAATTGTTCCTTTTGGGCCTTGAACCAAATCCGAAGGAATTCTATCTCTTTTGGCTTCTCTTTTGAACGCGTTGAACCAACTGCTCGTTGAATTGAACCTGCTAATCTCAAGCATGTTGAGTCCGTAGAAACATATTTGCAGGGTCCGTAGATTTAAGCCTGCAGAGTCTGTAGATTTCTGGAAAGCTTGAAAAATGAAGAACCTGAATGCTCAAAACAATTTTTGAAAGGGGAAGAGAGGATTTTGGTCTGTAGGACCAAAATAGTTCAAATGTTGTCCCAAAAATGAGTGATATTTTTGGGGAACAACAGGTCATAGAAGCCATAACTTGGTCCCTTGTTTCTTGAAGGTCCATCAATTCACACAGCCTAACCTCCATGTTGTTGCCTTCTAACTGCAGCTGATGAGCAAGGTCCAAGGCTGGCAATTCAAGTGAAATAGGAAGTATAGCTTCCCTTCTATACACGAGCGTGTATGGTGAATTACCAATTGCCCTATTTGGAGTGACCCTGTTTGCCCACATGGCTGTTTTTAACTTGGCATGCCAAGTTCTCTGATTCTCTTCCATTGCTCTTTTGATAATTTTGATCAGATTCTTATTGGTAGACTCAGCCAACCCATTTCCTTGTGGATAGTAGTTGGAAAAAGTGTTGAGATAGATGTCGTATCTCAATGCCCATTCACTTGTTATGGTCCCCAAGAAGGCCAATGCATTTTTTGATATGATGGTAGTTGGGACTCCAAACCTTGTCACCAAGTCTTCATAAAAGTTCAGGACTGCACTTTCGTTGGCTTCTTTCAAAGCGACAGCCTCTACCCATCTTGTGAAGTAGTCCGTGGCAGTCAAAACCCATTTGTGGCCAGCACTGGAGGGAGGATTGATCATCCCTATGAAGTCTAGGCCCCATTGCATGAATGGTTGCTCCACCTGAATAGGCTGTAAAGACATTGCAGCTAGCCGTTGTTTCCCATCAAAAAGTGCACACTTCTGGCACTTTCGTAACCAGGAATGGGTATCTCTGAATAAAGTGGGCCAGAAGTAACCAGCTCTCATTATTCTTGCAGCTGTAGGCTTAGGAGCAAAGTGACCACCAGCTGGCCCATCATGGAACTCGGACAGCATCTTGTCGGCCTGACCTGGGTCTATGCACCTTAAAAGCAGTCCTGAGAAATCTCTTCGAAACAACACTCCATCGATCAGGGCATAAAGGAGAGATTGGAGTCTGAAATATCTCCTCTTGGTCCTATCAAGGCCCTGTGGGCACTCACCAGTGAGAAGGAAACGCCTCATGTCTGATGTCCAATCTTTCATGACTATTGGTTCTTCTGCTGTGGCTTCATCATGAATGAGCAAACTATCTTCTCTCTGTTGTTTAAAGTCCGTAAGAAGGTGTTCACACAGGGCTTTTTCTCTTACCAGCTTTGTGGTTTTGATATCCACGTCATATTCCATTACTTTAGTGATCCATCCCGCTCTCTTTTCTTTCAGATCACGGTTGGTCAAGAAATCTTTGATGCTGGGATGTGGAACTATGAGGTGAATTTTGTTGTTGGACAGCATATGTTTGAATTTATTCAGGCTCTGTATGACTGCAAGGACTTGCTTCTCCACATGTATTCATGACCTCAAAACCCTCTAGACCTTGGCTAAAAAATGCAAGTGGTTGTTCAAGGTTATCACAATTCGCTTGGGTAAGCATAGTGGAGATTACCTCTTCATTTTCGAAGGTGTAGAGGTTGAAGTCTTTGGTGAAGTCAGGACTGATCAAGGTAGGAGCCTGGGCGATAGTCTGCTTGATCTCTTCAAAACTATCTTTTATGTTGTCTACGCGAACTTCTCATCTTTCTTCAGCATAGAGGTCAATGACTTGACTACCTCCGCAAAATTTGGAATAAATCTCTTGATGAAATTTATTTTGCCGAAAAAGCTCTGCAGACCCTTCTTATGTTTAGGCAAGGACAGCTCTAGGATGGAGCGAACTCTTTCTGGATCAATGGTCAAGCTCTCTTTTAAGACAACATGGCCAAGGAGTTTACCCTCATGGACAGCGAACAGGCATTTCTTTGGGTTGAGAGAGATACTGAACTCTCTACACCTCTCAAAGATTTGTCTGAGATGTTTAATGTGTTGGCCCGCCTCCTTAGAGAATATTGTCACGTCATCAAGATACACCAGCACAATGTTATTTATCAGGCCTTGAAAGGCCATATCTATGGCTCGCTAGAAAGTGGCACCAGTATTGGACAATCCAAATGGCATCTTCCTATAAGCAAACGTCCCCCATTTGGTAGTGAAGGCTGTCTTGTACTGGTCACAGTCTTGCACCGAAATCCGATTGTATCCTGAATACCCATCCAGGAGGGAGAAACGCTTGCTGCCTGTCACCATTTGGAGGATTTGTTTTATACTTGAGAAAGGATAATGGTCTTTCAAAGAGACTCTATTGAGGTCTTTGAAATCTACACATAACCTGATCTCCCATATCCTGCGTTTGTAAGACTTAAGCAAAGAATTTTTTGTCAGATTTTGGCCCCTTTCCTGATGTTGACGCTATGGATTGCACCCTTTACAGAAGGCTAAGCTTTTGTTTTCCACACGGCACAATGGAGACTCCTTTCTTGCCTGTGGGTCTGACAAAACTGAGAGGAGAATCTCTAGATAAGGGCTAGTTCCCTCTGATGCATCTCTAAGTTATTCCAGTAATATTGCTAATACATATATATAATGGGGGGGTTGAAAAGAGAGAAGGATTACTGAAAAACAGAAGCTAACCTAAGCTGGTGATGCACCAAACAAGTTTGATATGCTCATACTCACACTTTGAACCATAAGAACAAATACATACACTTTATCTGGTAAAAGGACCAAACTGCAGAGAACTTAACAAAAAGGATTAATGAAGACACACAAAAGATGAACTTACCACAAGTGCTGTAAGAAGGCACACTATCTGATAACCCTCTCCTATCTCTGCTCTCCAAATACAACTCTTTTTGCTATCTGCAAGAATGGCGCTTTGTCTATACTAGGTATGCTGGTATCAAGCCTATGAAATCATTATGGAACAATGACTGAACACAAGGTTAACACTCAGACACACTCAAAGATATACCCAACCAAAATAGAGGTAAAAATGCGTATTCTATTGATTCCAGGTGAAAATTGGCAGGGCTTCGCCTTACAACATGAAAGATATCTTTCTCAAATGAGAAGTTACAATATATATAGAGAGAGGAAGTAAAGGCGCCCCTTTGGAAAAGACTTTGGCACTTTTTTACAAGTTGGCCCATGTGCGTTGAGAGCATTGGGAAGAGGAAGCCGCTGAAAAAGGATGCTGTGTCCGCTGCTTGTTTGACCTTGGCGTTGAAATATTAATGTGAAAGCATGGGCTGCACCTCTTTTTCTGCAAACAAGACTACTCCTTCAAGACATTCACGCGGTTTGTCTGCTTATTAATGCAAAGTGGAGAAAAACAGGTCGCGCCGTTCACTGTTTGCACTCCTTGATGACCACTTGGCGGAGACTATTCCAACTGCAGGAATAACTCGCCTCCCCTTTGCCTCTTGGGTTGTTTTGTCCATATTCATTTTGTCTCTTCCTGGCTTTGTCTTTTCCTGGAATTTGAGCTCTTGGGGCTATCTTATCGTCTTTTGCTGGCTCCTTGGGCTCTTTCATCAGCAGGTCGCTGAATTCATTCTTAACTTTTGTCTTTTCTCAGCTCTGTCTCTTCCTGGTTTTGTCTTTTCCTCTCTTGACTCTTTTCGGCAATCTGAGACCTCGGGGCTATCTTCTATCAATTTTTGGCTCGTTGGGCTCCCTTCTCGGCGGTCTCTTCCTTTTGGCCTTAACCCCGTTGAATTTCCTCAGGGTCGCTCTCAAGTGTTTGAAAATCAACGGCTATTTTGTTGCCCTGAATTTGACGTCTACGGGGACGTCATTTGACGTCCGGATTCCAACGGCTAGTTCATGATGCTCAGTTTGACGTCTGCGGGCCCGTCACCTCTTTAAATTCTTTTGGTCGGGCTTTTGTCCTTGAAACCTCCCGAAGGGAAGGTGTCCCTTCGGGCCTTGAGAAATGTCCCTTTTTCGGTCACCGAGAGTCCCCCGCGAGGGTACTTGCCCTTTGGGGTCCTTCGGGCTCCTTTGTCCTCAAATCCTTTGGACAAAATGTCCGAAGGAATTCTTCATGTTTTTTTCTGCTTGTCTTCTGTCGGCTTTCCCTTCGGTCGGGCTTCCCTTTTAGGCGAATTTCTTCGGACAAAAGTCTGAAGGAATTCCTTCGAACTTTTTGTCCGAAGGATTTGCTTTGTCTTTTGCCGCGGCACTTTCTTCGGAAAGGATTTCTTTGGACAAAATGTCCGAAGGAAAAGGCCCAAAAAGAACTTACCCTTCAGAAGGAAGACCAAGGAAATTTTCTTAAGGCAAAGATAGAAGAAAAGGCAAAGGCCGGATTTCTTCGGACAAAAATGTTCGAAGAAATTCGGCCTTTGCCTTTTCTTCTATCTTTGCCTTACGAAAATTTCCTTGGTCTTCCTTCTGAAGGGTAAGTTTTTTTGGGCCTTTTGACCAACTGCCCTCCGCAAGGGCTAAAACAAACCCAAAGTTACCCTTCGAAGCTTTGTAATGGTCCACTTTGCTCATCACTTGCCCTCCGCAAGGGCTATTTGGTCTCCAAAATTGCCTTTTGGAAAAGTTGCAAAGGCCCTCTTGTGTTCCGAAAAAAACCCCTGACAAATACCTTCAAACAAAATGTCCAAAGGAATTCCGACGTCCGAAGGAATTCGTTCCTTGAATTCCCTTGGATTTCTTTTGCCTTAGTCTTTTTCTCAAGGAAAACTCTGACCCTTTAAAGCGTTTTCTGCCCTCTGAACTTGGTCTATTTTGCCAATAAAAGTCCTCCAAAACAGTGTATTCATTCTGTCAAACCCAAGAACACATCATGGAGCTCCTTAGACGTTTGAGACATGGAACTTACACTCAACTTCGGGAACTCTTATGAAGCTAGCACCTTTTGCAAACTCTTGTATAATCGCTCCTTCCAACCCTGCATGTTCTTGCAAATGCTTGAAGTTAAACCTTTTGCACGCCAAGAGAAAAAATGAGTTGCAAAAGTATACTTCTGCATTATCCTTCATGTCTGAGCGTGGAAATGGAAGGAGAAGAAAAGGGAGATCGATTTTGGTCTGCAGGACCAAAAATGGTCAACACCTGATTTACGACCAGCTCGCTGTCTCCAAAACCCTGCAGCGCCCTAATTCCCCTTTTCCTCGCCCACTCCAAACCATGGATGAGGGATTCATACTCCGCAACATTGCACGTGCAAGAAAATTGAAACCTGAAGGCCGAAAAGTATTTTTCCTGCAAGGGGGAAACTAGAACCACTCCCCCACCAGCTCCCAGCTTGCTTCTTGAGCCATCAAAGAAAAGCTGCCATAGGCCTGAGCTCTCTTGGCTTGTTTTCATCAAATTTGGTACAAAAGTACCTTCTTTATGCATGCAATAAATGCCAAGACCTGCCTCTTCTATGAATTTGTAAGGATCATGCTCAAAGTTGTCACTTCCCCATTCATCTAAGAGTAAGTCAGCAACTCCTTCAAGGGCAGAGGGTGGAGATTGATCTACTTGGAAATCTTTTTGATCAATAATGGCGTAGCTGACATTTGCCGCCTTAAGTGAGTATAGTTCCAGATGATCTCTGTGGATTGGCTCCGACTCAATTTTAACCTTAGTCCTATACTTGGTTCTAAAAACTAGATAGGACCAGTTTGTTGCTAGGTAGCCGCCTATTTTAGATGTGAAATCCCTGGACAAGCAAATGGCAAAGTAAGGAGGAACATCCGCCACCACCACGTCATGAAGGACCGAGAAAGTTGGACAGGCGTGGAGTGTCAAGTTCAAGCCTTTAACTACTCCCACTGTCTTTGCTGGTGTTCCATCCAGCTACAGGACTCCCTTAGTCATTTCTTCATATTTGAGACCTAGTTTATCCACTATGCATTTAGGCATTACCGAGGTGCTTGCTCCACTGTCAATGATACAATTGTGCACCAGAAAATCTCCTATGACTAAGGACAAATAGAAAGGAGCGACCTTTTCTTCTTTCTTAACTGAGCCTGATGTGGAAGGCTGCCCATTTGTGATCAAAACATTATCGGCTTTTGTTGGGACAACTGGTTCATTAAGCCCGTACAATTCCTTTTGTAACATGTCCTTTTGTCCCGGTATTGATAATGAATCCCACAAGGAAATATTCATGTGCAGCTTCTTCATCTGGTCTACCACATTGATTTGAGGGTTGCTCCCTTTCAAATTTTCTTTGGGATCGTTTGCAGGGTTTTGAAGCGCAGGCCTAGGAGCTGAGGGTACAACCGACGGCCTGAAATTTGAAAATTTTTGGTTCACTGTGGTGAAGAAGATGGTGCGAACGCTTGAGCAATTGTTTGAGCTTCTTCCATAGCTCTCCTCTTGGACCTTGTGTTAGCTGCGACACAATCACTTTGATTGTCTGTACTGCCCACGTAATTGACCGTATAGAATTCACCTTCCAGGTGATTTATGAGAGCAGAATCAGACTGAGCCGGCCTACTGTCCATGCCATGTTGTAATGACGCCTCAAAGTTGAAAAATTGGGGCGGCTGCTTGATTGTCCTGTGCATTGGGGTACTGACTCAGCATTTTATTTGTGTAAACAACCTGATCTTGACTGTATCCCATGGGTGAGCAATTTGGCTGCTCTTGTACCAGATTGTTTTGAACGGGCACCATGGCCTTGAATGATGAACGGGCGCCTGGATTATAGCCTTGAAAAGGTTTACCCTGTGCAAACTGACCTTGTCCTTGATTGTACTTCTGAAAAGGGGGTCTATTTACTTGCCTATACTGTGGATATCCTTGATTTGGCCGATTATTCTGAGCTTGCTGCCTTTTGAGAGCCACTAATTCATTTGTTATGCTTTGCAACAAGATTTTTACTTCATGGAGGTCATTGGACAGAGTAGCAGTCGAATTTTGTATGCTAGGTAGAAAAGCTAAGGTAGGTGCAACAGTATGGATTGGAGGCGGCAATTCAAGAAAGAGCGGCATATGAGGTCTAGGGGCTATCTTCCCAGCTTGCACTAGGCAATTCTCAGCCGCTATAGCTGTCATAGGCAGCAAGCAGCACATGTCCTCCCATAAATTGTATCATGACAGCAATGTCGCTGTTCAACACTTTCAAATAATATAGGAAAGCATAGCTTGGGGTCGGCCTTCCCAGAATGGGGACTCTATCCCATGTCTTCTGAAATCGAGTATTGAAATCTTGCATGAATTCGTGTGGAGCTCTTTTCATAGTGGTCAGCTGCTCAACAAGTGAGAGGTGGTTGCTCTTCTCCCCAAATCTGTTTGTTAAGAGGGTGCCCAATTCGTTCCAGGAATCGACTAAATTCATGGGCAAAGTCTCATACCAGTCCAGAACCTTGCCCTTGAAAGACAATGCCAGCAATCTGATAGCAATGTTTTCCTCAGTGACATTGTGAATATTGCAGAGGTTGGCAATTTTTATGATGTGCTCAATAGCAGTGATAGGCCCTTCTCTGTTAAAGGGAGGCACACTTTTAAGGACTGCCCTTGGGATCAGGTCATAATGCAGGAGATTCAAAGGACTCTGACCATGAAAGGCCACAAAAGGTAAAGCCATAGCTATGACATAATTCCACTGAGGCCTTGCGTAAGTGTATCTTATAGCAGGTCTGGAAAAACAATTTGCTGAATAAGGATGAGTTCTTGCAAACCTCAGTTGTCTTGCTGAGTTTAAAGGTAGTTCAACAAATTCAAAAGGGACACCCTTAGCAGCAGATCGTGTAGTGACCTTAGGCATAGGATGTCAGACTGACCTTTGACCAGAGACTGATGTTCTTAATAGTGGAGTTAAACTCTTCTTTTTGCCTGCAGGAATGGCACCTTATAGACACTAGGTGTGTTGGTGTTAAACCTGTGAAAGCATTAGGAAGCAATGACTAAACACAAAACTAACACTCAGACACACACAGAGATATCTAACCAGAAAAGAGGTAAAAAATGCGTTTATTGATTTCAGGTGAAAATTTGTCAGGGCTTCGCCTTACAAATGTGAAAGATCCTTTTCCAAATGACAAGTCTACAATATATATAGGAAGAAAGGGGCCTTTTGGCGCCCTTTTTAAAAATGGCCCATGCGCGCCCCAAGGGCGTTGGGAAAAGGAAGCCGCTAAAATATAAATGCTGTGTCAGTTCTGATTCTGACTTCAGGCATTTTTTTAACATAGGCCGTGCCATTTCCCCATTAACCAAGATTGCTCTTTTAAGGCACCCACGCGGTTTGTCTGCTCATTAATGCAAAATGAAGAAATCGGGTCGCACCATTAGCCGTTTGCGCCTCTTGATGATCAATTCGCAGACACTGTATCCCTTGCTGGAGTAACTACTTGAGTAGACACCTTTCACCACTTGGACTGCTTGTCCATTTCTGCACTTGGTCTTTCTTCTGCCTTTAAGCCTTTGAATTCCTTCGGGTTCGTGCTTAAGTTTGCGAAGATCAATAGCTACCTCACTTCCACAAAATTTACATCCTCGGGTCTGGCATTCTTCCTGACAATTCATTCGTGTCTTTCCCGCTTGCCTTGGCTGTTTTTTGCTGATTCCAATAAGTGACACGTGGCGTGTGCCGCCGCTGAAACAGGCAAGACACGTGGCAGCATACGTTGAATTTATAGAAGCTTCAAACACCTTTGGAGAGTTCTGTGTAAAATGACGCGTGGCGGCTTTTGCTCTCTTCGACAGTTCATCGGGGCTCGCCACAGTGTTCGCGGGACAAAAAGGGAGAGACGACGGGTGTTGACACTTGGCTTCCGTCGAGCCTTGCAGGGAATACGTGGCACATTCTGCTGAATTTATAGAAGCTTCAAACACCTTTGGAGAGTTCTGCAGAAAACAACGCGTGGCGGCTTCCGCTCTCTTCAGTAGTTCGTCGGGGCCCACCACAGTGTTCGCGGGACAAAAAGGGAGAGATGGCAAGGGTTGACACTTGTCGGCTTCCGCCGAGCCTTGCAGGGAATACGTGGCGCGCTTCGCTGCTCCTAGAAAAGCATGTCAAAGCCTTCCGCGGTTGCCACTTGGCGCCTTCCGCGCCTTGGCTTTTTTTGGTGTAAAATTGACGCTTGCGGGCCTGTCACCCCTTGGAATTCCTTCGGCCTTTCTCTGTCTCTCGGCTTCTTGTTGTTGCTTCCTTTCCTTCGGATTTCTTATTTTGAACCTTCCCGAAGGGAAGGTGACCCTTCGGCTCATGGAGAAGTGCCCCTTTGTTTTCGTTGAGAGTCCCCCGCAAGGGCACCTGCCCTTCGGGATTTTTCGGCGGCCTTCTCTCTTCGGCATTTTCCGCGGATATTTTGTGGACAATTTTCCCGCGGACAAAAAGCTTGCAAGAATTGTTTTGGCCACTTGCTTTCCTTTGGAAATTCTCACCGGGATTTTTGGCGCAGCGTCCTTTCGAATTTCTTCGGACTTTTTGTCCGAAGGAATTCCTTTGGACAAAAAGTCCGAAAGAATTCGTTCAATGCCTTAGTCTTTTCGCGGGATTTGTCTTTCCTTTGGATTTGTTGCCCTTCCGAATTCCTTTGGACTTTTTGTCCAAAGGAATTCCTTCGAACAAAAAGTCCAAAGGATTTCTTCCTTTGTCTCTTCAAACTGCATTTGAAAAGTGCCCTTTGGAAAAATTGGAAATGACCCTTCCGAAGGGTACTTCCTTTGCCTTAAACAAAATTCCAAAAGAAACTTACCTTTGCGTCTTCTCTCCTGCTGCCTCTTTTGGAAATCTTCCCTGCCCTCCGCAAGGGCTCTCGAGTCCCGAACTGCCCTCCGCAAGGACACTTGAAATGGTCCATTTTGCAACTAAGTGTTGGGAACTCGTCTTGACCTGCAAAGTCCGTAGAAAACCTGCAGAGTCCATAGAAATTTCCAGACTTGTGCAAAGAATCAGATTTGTACTGGCTTAGAACAGAAGGGGAAAGATGGGGACCGATTTTTGCCCTGTTGGGCAAAAAATGGTCAACTGGTATCAAGCCTATGAAAGCATCATGGAACAATGACTGGACACAAGGTTAATACTCAGGCACACTCAGAGATATATCCAACCAGATAGAGGTAAAACACTTTTATTGATTCAAGGTGAAAATTTGGCAGGGCTGTGCCATACAAAATGAAAGATATCTTTTCTCAAATGAGAGGTTACAATATATATAGAGAGGAAGTAAAGGCGCTCCTTTGGAAAAGACTTTGATGCCTTTTTACAATTTGGCTCATGTGCGTTGGGAAGAGGAAACGTTGAAAGAGAATGCTGTGTCGGCTGCCAATTTTGACTTTAGGCGTTTAAAATATATTAAACGTCATGTGTGAAAACATGGGCCGCGCCGTTTGTCTGCAAACAAGACCCCTTCTTCAAGACATTCACACGGTTGTCTGACCATTAATGCAAAATAAGGAAAAAACAAGCCACGCCGTTCACTGTTCGTGCTCCTTGATGACCATTCCATAGGGATTGTTCCAACCGCTGTAATAATTCTCCTGCTGATGCCTCCCAATTGCCACCTGGGCAGTTTTGTCCATATCTCGTTATTTTGTCTCTTCTTGGCCTTGTCTTTTCCTGGAATTTGAGCTCTCGGGGCTATCTTATCGTCCTTTGCTGGCTCCTTGGGTTCTTTTATCAGCAGGTCACTGAGTTCGTTGTTAACTTTTGTATTTTTCCAACTTTGTCTTCTCCTGGCCTTGTCTTTTGTCATCTCTTTTGTCTTTTTCTGGCCTTTCTTTTTTGCTCATTTCTCGGCGGTCTCTTCCCTTTAGCCTTAACCCCATTGAATTTCCTTAGGTTCACGCTCAAGCATTTGAAGATCAACGGCTATCCCGTTGCCCTGAAATTGACGTTTGCGGGGATGTCATCTAACGTCCGGATTCCAATGGCTAGTTCACAATGTTAATTTTTGACGTCTTCGGGCCCGTCACCCCCTGCAATTCCTTCGGCTTTCCTTCTTTGGGCTTTCCTTTCCTTGTCTGGGCCTTTGTCTTTTAACCCTCCTGAAGGGAAGGTGTCCCTTCAGCTTTGAGAAACGTCCCTTTCACGTTCACTGAAAGTCCCCCGCAAGGGCACCTGCCCTTCAAGGTCCTTCAGTTGG
Source organism: Torreya grandis (assembly GCA_037957365.1). Taxonomy (NCBI): domain Eukaryota; kingdom Viridiplantae; phylum Streptophyta; class Pinopsida; order Cupressales; family Taxaceae; genus Torreya; species Torreya grandis. Next base: position 9,520,197 of record JARHVA010000009.1, on the reverse strand, counting down.
CCTTGGCCTACCAATTCCTTTGGGCAAAATGTCCGAAGGAATTCCTTTGGACATTTTGTCCGAAGGAATTGTTCATTTGAATGCTTGGCCCTTTTTTTCGGGCGAATTCCTTCGAACATTTTGTCTGAAGAAAGTCAGCCTTTGCTTTTCATTTTATCTTTGCCTTATGAAAATTTCCTTCGGACAGAAAGTCCGAATGAATTCTTTGACTTGGTCTTTCTTCCCCTTAAGTGCTTTTCTGCCCTCCGCAAGGGTACCTTTGGGTTCGGAATTGCCCTCCGCAGTGTGCTGGAATGGTCCATTTTGTGCCTGACTGCCCTCTGCAAGCATTGTTTAACCTTTGAGCTTTGCAAGAGCCTCGTATTTGTCTAAGGCATCTGCTCAAAGCAAAAAGCTCCATATTGAACCGAAGCCTACAGGTACTTAGATCTTTCGATGTTCCATAAGAACATGGCTTATTGCAAAGAAAAGGGGATTTTGCAAAAGATGGGTACATGACTAGATTGAGGGTTCAGAGTGGTAGGGAAGGAAAGGGACTGATTTTGGCCTGCATGGCCAAAATGGTCAACAGGTAGTAGTTGGAAGAAGTGCTAAGGTAGATGCCGTATCCCAACGCCCACTCGCTTGTTTTGGTTCCTAAGAAAGCCAATACATTATCTGAGATGATGGTAGCTGGGACTCCAAACCTTGTCACCAGGCCTTCATAAAAGTCTAGGACTGCACTTTCGTTGGCCTCCTTCAAAGCAATAGCTTCTACCCATCTCATTAAGTAGTCTGTAGCAATCAAGACCCATTTGTGGCCAACACTGGAAGGGGGGTTGATCATCCCTATGAAGTTTAGGCTCCATTGCATGAATGGTTGTTCTACCTAAATAGGCTGTAGAGGCATTGCAGCCAACTGTTGCTTTCCATCAAAGAGGGCACACTTCTGGCACTTTCATACCCAGGCATGGGTGTCTTTGAATAAGGTGGGCCAAAAGTAACCAGCCCTCATAATCCTTGCAACTGTAGGCTTAAGAGCAAAGTGACCACCAGCTGGCTCGTCGTGGAACTCAGACAACACCCTGTCGACCTGACCTGGGTCTATGCAACTCAAAAGTACTCCTGAAAATTTTTTTTTGAACAACACCTCGTCAATCAAGACATAAGGGAGAGATTGGAGTCTAAAATATCTTCTCTTGGTCCTATCAAGGCCCTGTGAGCACTCACCGATGAGAAGGAAACGTTTCATGTCTGATGCCCAATCCTTCATGACTACTGGTTCTTCTATTGTAGCTTCATTATGGATTAGCAAAATGTCTTCTTTCTGCTATTTATGTAGCAATCTTTCTGCTATTTATGTCTTCTTTCTGCTATTTATGTAGCAAGGTGTTCACACAAGTTTTTCCCCTTACCAACTTGGTGGTTTTGATGTCCACATCATATTCCATTACTTTGGTGATCCATCCTACTCTCTTTTCATTTAAATCACAGTTGATCAAGAAATCTGACATTGGGATGGGGCACTATGAGATGAACCTTGTTGTTTGACAGCATATGTCTGAATTTCTTTAGACTTCGTATGACCACAAGGAATTGCTTTTCAACATATGTATACCTGATTTCAAAACCTTCTAGACCTTGGCTAAAGAACACAAGCGGTTGTTCAAGGTTTTCATCATTTGCTTGGGTAAGCATAGCAGAGATTACCTCTTCATTTCTGAAAGTGTAGAGGTTGAAATCCTTGGTGAAGTCAAGGCTAATCAAGGTAGGAGCCATAGTGATAGCCTGCTTGATCCCGTCAAAACTATCCTTCCTTTGTGCTGTCCACGCGAATTTCTCATCTTTCTTCAGCATGGAGGTCAGTGGCTTGACTATCTCGGCAAAATTTGGGATAAATCTCCTAATGAAATTTATTGTGACAAAGAAGCTTTGCAGACCTTTCTTATGCTTAGGTAAGGACAGCGCTAGGATGGCGCGAACTCTTTTTAGATCAATGGTCATGCCTCCTTTCGAAACATGGCCAAGGAGTTTACTTTCATGGACACTGAACACGTATTTCTTTGGGTTGAGAGAGATACCAAACTCTCTACACCTCTCACATATTTGCCTAAGGTGTTTTAGATGTTGGCTTGTTTCCTTAGAAAATATTGTCACATCATCAAGATAGACCAGTACAACATTATTTAATAGCCCTTGAAAATTCATGCCCATGGCTCGTTGAAAAGTGGCTCTAGCATTAGACAGTCCAAATGGCATTTTTCGATAAGCAAATGTCCTCCACTTGGTAGTGAAGATTGTCTTGTATTGATCACAGTCTTGCACTAAAATTTGACTGTACCCTGAATATCCATCCAAGAGGGAGAAATGTTCCCTGCCTGTCACCATTTGGAGGATCTGCGCCATACTTGGGAGATGATAGTGATATTTCAACGAGACTCTATTGAGGTCTCTGAAATCCACACACAGTCTGATCTCCACATTCTTTTTCCTAACAGGGACTAGATTGGCCAGCCAAGAAGAGTGTTTGATCGGAAATATGATCTTGGACTCAATCAGCTTGGTGAGTTCCTTCCACATAAGAAGCTCAATCTTCGGTTTGACAGGGCTTTGCTTTTGTTTGATGGGCTTTGCGCCTTCCTCTAGCTCAATGGTATGTTGGGCCAAACTTGGGTCAAAACCTTTCAAGTCGCTATACTACCAAGCAAAGACATCGGAAAATTCTTGGTACAACAATGAAACCCTGCCTGTCATGATCTATACATACCTTCCCAAGTGCAAGCAATCTGGTTTTGAATATTTCAACATTTTCTTAGTTTTCTTTCTTCATTGCGATGCTTGCTTTGTCATTTTTCAGTTGGTTATCCTCATTGAAAATGCTCTCGAGAGTGACTAAGCCTTTGGGAAGTTTGTTGTTCTTTAGCTGAACAATCTGGCCGCCATACTGCTGTTGTAGCTTGGGTTGATTTTTAGAGGCAAACTCAGCCTCCTCTTGCAAGAAGAGCGCTATCTATCGATCGTTGTCAAACACCTGCCAATTGGTGACGTTATCAGGTACGGAGGGTCTGATTACCACTTTTAAATGGCACGGACTGCTGTCTCGGTCTATCTCCTTGGGGACATCAAATTGGGCACCAACTGCTGCTAGTCTATCTGATTGCTTATTCTACTCTATTGGAATGGAAATAACATTGAAAGCAAGGAAACTCTCCACTAAGTCTCACACCCTGTGCTTGTAAGACTTAAGCAAGGAATTCTTTGTTAAATTTTGGCCTCTTACCTCATTTACGATCAACTCGTTGTCCCCAAAAACCTGCAGCTCTTTAATTCCTCTTTTCCTTGCCCACTCCAAACCATGAATGAGAGACTCATATTTTGCAACATTGCAAGTGCAAGAAAACTAGAACCTGAAAGTCGAGAAGTATTTCTCTTTTGAGGGGAAATTAACACCACTCCACCACCAACTCTCAATTTGCTTCTTGTGCCATCAAAGAAGAGTTGCCATAAACTCGAGCTCTCTTGGTTTGTTTTCATCAAATTTGGCACAAGAGTACCTTCTTCATGCATGCAATAAATTCCAAGCCCTGCCTCTTCTATAAACTTGTATGTGTTGTGTTCGAAGTTGTCACTTCCACATTTGTCTAAAAACAGGTCAGCAACTCTTTCAAGGGCAGAGGGCAGAGATTGATCCACTTGAAATTTTTCTTCATCAATAATGGCGTCGCTGACATTCACCGCTTTGAGTGAGTACGGCTCTAGATGATCTCTATGGATTGACTTCGAATCAATCTTGACCTTAGTCCCATATTTGGTTCTAAAAACCATGTAAGACCAGTTTGCTACTAGGTACCTGCCTATTTTGGATGTGAAATCCCTGGACAAACAGATAGCAAAGTAGGGAGGAACATCCGCCACCACCACGTCATGGGGAACTGAGAAAGTTGGACAGTCGTGAAGCGTTAGATTCAAGCCTCGTACCACTCCTAGTGTCTTGGCTGGTGATCCATCTAGCTACAGGACTCCCTTGGTCATCTCTTCGTATTTGAGTCTTAGCTTATCCGCTATGCATTTGGGCATTACTGGTGTGCTTGCCCCACTGTCAATAATGCATTTGTGTACCAAGAAATCTCCTATGACTAAGGATAGATAGAAAGGGGGAACCTTTTCATCTTTATTTGCTTGCCTTCTTATGGAAGGGTGCCCATTCATGATCAAAACATTATCAACCTTTGTTGGGACAACTTGTTCATTTAGCCCGTGCAATTCCTTCTAGAGTATGTCCTGGCATTGCTAATGAATCTCATAAGGAGATATTCATGTGCAGCTTCTTCATCTAGTCTACCATGTTGATCTAGGGGTTGTTGCCCTTTAAGTTTTATTTGGAGGCGTTTGCAGCCTGAGGCACAGGCCCAGGAGCTGAGGGTGTAATCGGCGGCCTATAATTTGAAAATTTTTGACTCTCATGTGATGAAGAAGATGCTACGGACATTTGGGCAGCTGCCTAAGCTTCCTCCATAGCTCTCCTTTTGGACCTAGTGTTGGCTGAAACACAATCACCTTGGTTGTTCATACTGTCCACATAGTTGACTGCACAAAATTCACCTTCCATGTGATTCATGAGAGTGGAATTAGACTGAGCCTGCCTGTTGTCCATGCTAGGTTGTACTGACACCTCAAAGCTTAAGAATTGGGCAGTTTGATTGTCTTGTGCATTCATATATTGACTTGACGTCTCATTTGTATAAGCAGCCTATTCTTGACCATATCCCAGGGGTGAGCAATTAGGCTGTTTCTGTATCAGATTATTTTGAGTGGGTAGAAGAGATTTGGATGATGAAGGAGCATCTGTATTATACCCTTGATATGGTCTGGTTTGTGCAAATTGACCCTATCCTTGATTATAATTTTGAAAAGGGGGTCTATTTGCTTGTCCGAACTGCTGATATCCCTGATTTGGTCGATAGTTTTGAACTTGTTTTTTGAGAGCCACTAATTTGTTGGTCACACTTTGTAACAAGCTCCTAACTTCATGAAGGTCATTGAGCAAGGTAGCAGTCGACTTTTCTACGCCAGGCAGAAGAGCTAAGGTGGGTGCAGCGGTTTGAACTGGAGGTGGTAATTCAAGAAAGAGCAGCATATGAGGTCTAGGGGCTATCTTTCCTGCTTGCACCAGGCAATTTTCAGCGTCTATGGCAATTTCATAGGCAGCTGGCAACACTTGTCCTCCCATTGACTGTATCATGATAGCAATGTCGTTGTTCAAAGCTTTCAAGTAATAGAGAAAAACGTAGCTTGGGGTCGGCCTTACCAAAATGGCGATTCTGTCCCAGGGCTTTTGAATCTTGGTATTGAAATCTTGCATGAATTCATGTGGAGCTCTTTTCATGGTGGTTAGTTGTTCAGCAAGCGAGAGGTAGTCACTCTTATCCCCGAATCTGTTTGTCAAGAGAGTGCCTAATTCGTTCCATGTGCCGACTGAATTCATAGGCAAAGTTTCATACCAGTCCAGAATCTTACTCTTAAAAGACAATGCCAGCAACCTGATGGCTATATTCTCTTCAGTGACATTGTGAATATTATAGAGGTTGGCGATATTTCTGATATGCTCAATAGCGGTAATAGGCCCCTCTCCATTAAAAGGAGGAACACTCTTAAGGGATGTCTTTGGAATTGGGTTGTAATGTAGATGGTTTAACGGGCTCTGACCATGAAAGGCTACGAAAGGTAAAGCCATGGTGATAATAGGGTTTTGTCGGAGTCTTCTTGTGTAAGTATATTTTATAGTAAGTCTGGAAAAATGACTTGTTGTATAGAGATGAGTCCTTGCAAACCTTAGTCACCTTATTGAGTTTAATGGGAGTTCAACGAATTCGAAAGGGACACCCTTGGCTAAAGATCTTGTGGTGACCTTAGGCATGGGATGTCAAGCTGATCTCTAACCAGAGATTGATGTTATTGAAAATGGAGTCGCCAGATGCTAGATTAGTGGTTCATTCTTGCTGTAACAAGACCAACACCAATCTTGGAACTTTTTTGAGCATTACAATTGGTCCCACCGGGCCTGCCAAAAACTGTTGACGCTGTGGATTGCACCTTTGAAAGAACGCTGAGCTTCTCTCTTCCACGCGGCACAATAGAGACTCCCCTCTTGTTGTGGGTTTGGCAAAACTGAGAGAATCTCTAGATAAGGGCTAGCTCCCTTTGATGCATCTCTAAGGTCTTTCACTACTACTACTAACAATGGGGGCGGTGAAAAGGGAGAAGGATATAACTAAAACAAAATTTATCTAAATGGTGATGCACCAAATGATTTTGATCTACTCAACTATTTTATCACTTCAGACTAGAAGGGGGCGAACAGACACTTTAATTGACAGAAAGACCAGAGTGTAGAGAGCTTTAACAGGGGGCTTAATGAAGACACATAGAGAATGAACTTACCATAGGCGCTGTAGAAAACACACTGTCAGATAACTACTCTTCTGTCTCTGCGCTCCAAATGCAGCATTTCCTGTTAACCTGTAGAAATGGTGCTTTGGCTACACTAGGTATTGTTGAAGCTATGGATTGCACCTTTGAGAGAAGGCTGGGCTTCTCTCTTTCACGCGGCACAATGGAGACTCCTCTCTTGCCTGTGGGTCTGGCAAAACTAAGGGGATAATCTCTAGATAAGGGCTAGCTCCCTTTGATGCATCTCTAGGTTATTTCACTACTACTGCTAATATATAAAAGGGGGGGTTGAAAAGAGAGAAGGGTTACTGAAAACAGAATCTAAACTAAACGGTGATGCACCAAAAATGGTTGATCTACTTGGCTTGAACATATTTTCCACCAAGAACAAGCTGATATACACTTCATTTGATATGAGAAATTTTTTTCATCAGTGAGCTAGGGGTCCTCTAGAGATACAGGGAGGAAGAACTACCAGAGGTGTTCTAAGACACACTATGGCAGCTTGTTCATATGCACCTATACTCTGTTGTGGACACTTCTGGCTAACCTGCAAAAGAAGAACTCACAATACACTAGACATGCTGGAATCATTCTGTGAAAGCATGAAGGAAAATGACTTAACACAAGACAGCCATAGACATGCAAAAGTGCAAGCTCAAATGGAGGCAAAAATGCTTCTTTTTTATTCAAGGTAAATTTCGACAGAGCTCTGTCTTACAAGCTGAGAGATATCTTTCTCAAATGAAAGTTTTACAATATATATATAGAGAAAAGAAGCAATGGCGCCCTTTTGGAAAAGACTTTGGCGCTCTTTTTACAAGTGGCCCATGTGCGTTGAGAACATTAAGAAGAGGAAGCCATTGGAAGAACATGCTGTGTCAGCTAGCAGTTTTGACCTTTAGTGTTTAAAATATATTAAACATCATGTGTAAAAACATGGGCCGTGCCGTTTGTCTGCAAACAAGACCGCTCCTTCAAGACATTCACGCGGTTTGTCTGCTCATCAATGCAAAGTGTGGAAAAATTGGCGCGTCTTCACTATTCGCGCTCCTTGATGACCACTTGGCGGAGACTGTTTCAACCGCTGGAATAACTCCTTGTGCTGAGACCTTCTTTTGCCACTTGGACTATTTTGTCTGTTTCTGCACTTGGCTCTTTCGGCTCCTTTCTTGGCGGGTTGCTGAGTTCACTCTTGATTCTTGTCTTTTTCCAGCTGTCTTTTCCTGGTTTTGTTCTTTGTCATCTCTTGGCTCTTTCTGGCAATCTGAGCCCCCTAAGGCTATCTTCTATCAATCCTTGGCTGGTTCCTTAGGCTCTTTTCTCAGCAGGCTCTTCCTTTTGACCTTAAGGCCTTTTAATTCCTTCGGGTTCGTGCTCAAGCATTTAAAAATCAACGGCTATTTCATTGCTGTAAAGTTGACGTTTGCACGCTTGTCTCCATTTGAAAGCCAACGGCTATTCCCTTGTCCTGAATTTGACGTCTGCGGGGATGTCACCAGACGTTTGAACCTGAACGGCTAGTTCGCTATGCTGGATTTTGACTTCTTCGGGCCCGTCACCCCTTGGTCAATTCCTTCGGCTTTCCTTTCTTCGGCCTTTCTTTCTCTGTCTAGGCCTTTGTCTTTTTACCCTCCCGAAGGGAAGGTATCCAGGTCTCCCTTCGGGCTTTAAGAAAGGTCCCTTTCACAGTTGCCAAGAGTCCCCCGCAAGGGCACTTGCCCTTCGGGCTCCTTGTGGTTCTCACATCCTTCGGACAAAATGTCCGAAGGAATTCCTTCGAACATTTTGCCCGAAGGAGGACATTTTGCCCAAAGGAATTGTTCCCTTCATTTTAAACGCTTGCTTTCGATCGGCTTTTTTGAGGACAAATTCCTTTGGACAAAATGTCTGAAGGAATTCCTTCGGACTTTTTGTCCGAAGGAATTGCCTTACCATTTTCCGTAGGTTTTCTTTCTGAATGGACAGTCTTTGTTCGGCGACTCGCCTTGTGAATTTCTTCGGACAAAATGTCCGAAGGAATTTCTTCGGACATTTTGCCTGAAGAAATTCAGCCTTTGTTTTATCTTTTGCCTTGTCTTTTTCGAAGGAAAACTCTGCCTTGTTTCGGCCCTTTTGACCAACTACCCTCTGCAAGGGTAATCAAATCCAAAGTTACCCTTCGGATCTTTTGCAATGGTCCACTTTGCTCATCATCTACCCTCCGCAAGGGCACTTAACCTTTGAGTTTTTTGAAATTGATCCTTTGGCCTTTTGAGCTTTAGTCCTTTTTGCCGATAAAAAGCCCTCTAAAATGGTTTACTTGCTCTTTGCAAATTCCTACATAACCACTCCTTTCAACCCAGCCTGTTCTTTCCGCACCAAATGCTTGAAGTTGAGCCTTTTTCATGCCAAGAAAGAAAAAATGTGTTGCAGAAGCATATTTCTGCATTATCCTTCATGTCTGGGCATGGAAATGGAAAGAAAAGATAAGGGGGACCGATTTTTGCACACGGGACCAAAAATGGTCAACACGTATGTTGGTGTCAATCTGTGAAAGCATCAAGCTAAAAATGACTGAGCACATAATTAATACACAGACTCAAAAGTATAACTAGCCAGATAGAGGTAAAACACATATTGATCAAAGGTAAAATTTTGGTAGGGATTCGCCTTACAAAATGAGAGATATCTTCCTCTCTTGAGAGGTTACAATATATAGCATCAAAAAGAAGACTTTGGCGCTTTCCAAAAATAGGCGGCCCATATTGCGTTGAACACATTGGAAAGAGGAAACTGCTGAAAGAACCATGTTGTGGATGTCGCAAGGCTTGACTTTGATGCTTAACCCATATTAAATGTCATGCAAGAGCACGGGTCGTTTTGTCTGTTTGAATGACAAACCACTTCTCAATGAAGTTTACGCGACTGTCTGCTCATTAATGTGAAATGAGGAAAAAGGGCCACTCTATTGAATGCCCGCGCTCCCCTTGGTGGCCACTTGGTGGAGACAGTTTCATCCGTTGCAATAAGTTCTTGTGCCGACGCTTTTTGTGCCACTTGGACTATTCTATTTGCTCCTGCGCTTGGCCTTTGTCCTTTTCCAGGCTCTTTGGCCCTCGGGGCTATTTTCTGTCATTTCTTGGCTCTTCGGGCTCCTTTCTTGGCCGACGCATCCCATCAAAATTGACGTTTGTGGCCCTGTCACTATTCAAAAACCAACGGCTATTTTGCTACCTTGAATTTGACGTTCGCGCGCCTGTCATCGGACGTTTAAACTCCAACGGCTAGTTCACTATGTTAAGATTGACGTGCTCGGGCCCGTCATCCCTTTGGTTATTCCTTCGGCCCTTTGTAAACGAACATTCCTGAAGGGAAGGTGTCCCTTCGAAAAAATGGAAAAGGTCCCTTTTTGGTCATCGATAGTCCCCCGTGAGGGCACTTGCCCTTCGGGCTCCTTCGGGCTCCCTAGTCTTCTTAATTCCTTCGGACATTTTTCCCTAAGGAAAACCTGCCTTCATGTCTTGGTCTTCATGTCTTGGTCTTTTTATTTGTAAATTCCTTCAGACAAAAGTCCGAAGGAATTTTGTCCGAAGGAATTTGCCTTAGTCTCTTTGTGAATTTCTTCGGACAAAATTCGAGCACTTTGTCCGAAGGAATTCATCCTTTAGTTCTACATGGATTTTCTTCGAACAAAAGTCCGAAGAAATCCTTTGTCTTTTGCATAGATTTTCTCCGAAGGGAAACTTACCTTTCGGCCTTATGCCTTGTCATTTTTTTGAAGGTGCTCTCTGCCCTCCACGAGGGCACTTTGGGTCCATAGTTGCCCTCCACCGCCTGCTGGAACAGTCCAGTTTGCAAACTGACTGCCCTCCGCAAGGGTACTTGACCTTTGGAGCTTTATAAAAGACTTACATTCTTTGAACTGGCCCATTCCTTTGCCAAAAAGCTCGTCCAAGGCAATTGCTCAAAGCGAAATAAGCTCTATATTGAATCAAAAACCTATAGGTCTTAGATCTCTCAACTCTTTATAAGAACAGGGCTTATTGCAAAGGGAAATTGAGCATTTGCATTAAGGTGGATTCATTCAAGACTGACGGCTCAGAACAGCAGGGAAAGGAGACCGGTTTTTTGGCCTACAGGACCAAAATGGTCAACAAATATATCACACTATGTTCTCTGGTAGGAGCTGTCTCATTTGACAGAAGCTATCTCATTTGACAGGTATAGGGCCTAGACTCTATGAGCATTACAACATGACTCGTCACTTTGGCATAGTGATACTTGAGCATAAAAGGTTGCAATTGCTTGAGGGCAAACAATTTTGGGAAGGGCGGACTATAATGTCCCCTTTTCTAGATTAAAATAATTAATAACATTGTTTAAGTTGGGCCCAATCATTTTTAATCTTTTGGGCAACTTAATAATAATTTTATTATTAACATAAAAATTATTCTTAAATTCTTAAAGTAAAAATAATAATATGACTAAGTTAGCCAAAAGTAACTTATTGTCGACAACTTATGTTTTATTATTAAAATAAAGGAAGTTTGGAGTTGAGTGGAAAATGGACAAAAGAAGATGGACGAGTTCATTTGGAGCATCTATCATTCATCAATTATTTGATATTTTATAAGTTGAACAGTTTGCTTCTACTTTCAGCAATTGAGGATGAAAATCCTCTTCAGTAATCAGATTTTGGGGATGAAAATCCTCAACTTCTACGTGGTGGCTTCATTTAGGGGTCACATTGGGTGTGAAGGATTGTTGGAAAAGGCATAAGGGTCTGATTTATGCATGGTGTAGCAGCTAGGGCATCCATTTGAGTTTGACATAGCAGTTGGGGCATCAATTGGAGGTGGATGCATCAACTAGGAGGCAATTGGAGGTGGGCGTCCTGCCTAGAGGAGTCATTCACATGCTTTACCAGTCTTGGGAGGGTTGACATCACCCTAGGAGGGAAGATTTGAAGGTTGTTCCACTTTGGCTTCATCCGGTTGGTTGATAATTGCTGAATTTGCATATGGACAATTAGTTGTAAATTATTTAATTTACAAGCCTATAATTTATTTTTAAAAAATTGGATTTGGTGATATAAGGGTTCTACCATGAAATAAATTGAATTTCTTTATTTTTCGAAGGGTTTCTATGTGGATTATATTTTTCCTATCATGTTTTATGGGTCATTTTCAAAATTATGTACTTTTATGTTAGGGTTTTAGTGAAATTCCATAATTGTATAAATCTGCCCTAAAAGGGATATTACACATTGATTGGTAGAAAGAAAACTTCTTCCAATGCAATGTTGTTCCTTCCCCAATGTCTGCTATTTATTCAGTTTTTTTTTTCTGCCTCATCAAATCAAACATTAAAATAAGTTGTTCTCAACAACCTTTTTCCAACACTTATCTTCGGTTTGATAATAACATGGATGTTGGGGAATGGCAATACAAAGAAAGAGTAATTTTGCATTTAGCCCACAGATATTTTTGCAAGCCGCAAAATTATTAAAATTCATGTCCAAATATGAAGTGGGCAACAAGGTTGGATGTCAAATGTTTTCACTGAAAACAAATTTATTTTTGAGTATTGGGATACGATGCACATATATGCAGGAAATTCCTCAATTTTCCAATGTATATATAGTGCAGGCTAATACCGTCATAGTATGTCATGGCTTATAAAACAGGTATATCAAAACTTGATTTAGACAGTAAGCATAACCAAACTAATGTTGATATATATATTATTTTAACAAATGTAGTCATTCCAATATAATTTCCAAGCCCCTTCTTGTTATAAAGGTGTCCTCAAGGTTGAATCTACATCAATAACAACACTTCCCCACTCATGCCTTGTAAGGACAAATATCTTTTATCTTTAACTCCCTATACATTTCGTCTCCCATGTTCTAGCAGGAATATTTTGATCATGTGGCAGATATTGTTGGACTACTTCAAGAATAACTATCATACTTAATGGCTGGACAGGTACATTAATAGTGCCGGAGTAACTGGAGAGATCCCGACCACTTTCAGAAATCTACGGAAATTGCAAAAACTGTGAGATTCTGCTATAATTCTTTGCAGTCTGTGTTCTCTATGTTAGATTTTACAGATGTCAAAATATGTTCCACTTATTGGGAGGGTATTTTGCAAGATTTCCTTACTTTGGTTTTGGCTTGCAGATGGGCATCTGATAATCTATTTACAGGTGAAATACCCGACTTCATTGGAAGCTGGACTGATCTCATTGACTTGTAAGATACTATTTATGCACAATTTTGATTTTATGGGCATTAATTGATGTAGATTATCTGGAAATCAATCTAATGTGTCAGTCGAGTGTATGCTCATTTGTGGATACCTTAATTTAATATATGTCTTTGTGTGCATGCATGTGTGTGTTCACGGTAGTTGGATTTCATTCACCATATTGCATCAAATTGACCTTGTAACCACCATTGCAACAAGAGATAAGGTAGAGCGTTGATGTTGCAAGAGGGAATTGCTATCCTAGGATACATGCATAGAATGAGATGTACATAAAAAGAAAGACAAATATGTGTAAATACGTCTCTTTGTGTGTGATCACAGACATTAATTCCATATAATTTAGAACCTTCAGTTTATGGGAGAACTAGATGCTAGATTGATTTCCTATCACTGAGTTAGCAATATCACTGAATGAGAAAAATGCATTCTACATCATACTAAGGACTGTATTTTCAAATTAAGACTTCTTACTAGGGAAAATTGTTAGTGATGAAATTTTCTCTACTCTTGCCTCTATCTTAATTTCTAGTATAGTTCTCTTCTACAGCTTTGGGTATATATGTTGATCAATTAGTGATGCAGGAGGCTTCAGGGGACTGCTCTTAAGGGTCCAATTCCTTCAAGCTTCTCCAACTTAATCTCTTTGACAAATCTGTATGTATCAGTCCCTGTGATTTTGGTGTTTGTGCTCATCCTGTCTTTATTTACTTGAATATCAAATGTAAGGAAGTAAATAAATCATAAATTGGACTTGTAATTCCATCATTTTTTTGCCATTTTGTGTGTTTTTATGCTTGCAGGAGAATAAGTGACTTAACTTCAGGTGTATCGTCATCATCATTGACATTCTTACGAAACTTGAAGAATCTGACTCAACTGTAAGTAAAATAATTTGCACCTAAATGGAAAGTATTTTGTGTTGTCATTTGTTTATTAAATTGCACTTTCTAGCATATTATGTTTTGTGCAGAGTCCTGAGAAACAATATGATCTCTGGCGAAATCCCTTCGTATGTTGCAGAATTGAGTCAATTGCAGTATTTGTAAGTTAATTTTTGCATTATATCACATCATTTTATTTGTTCTCCCTTTTTATCCCTTCTTTATTATGGCCATTTTTGTTCACTGATAAATCAGGAAATGCTCACATGGTAACTGTAGATTCATTATATTTGGAGAAACAATTAGATTGATTTCTTGCGATATACCTGGATGCAGGGACAAAATTATTGCACAAACTCAGCTACCTACACAAGTAAATCACTCAGACAAACTGTGTTATGCTATAAGAAAGAACTACATTTTTCAAGATTTATAAATAAATATATCATTTACAACAATATAAAACTCTGGATATTGCATCAATACAAAGACATACACGGTTCAGTACAAGTCCATATTGGGTGCCAAATAAGGAGAAAAGGTGTCACTTTTTTGAAAGCCCAATAAGACCAACTCACCAGAGAATAATAAGTCCAAGGGAACACACTTTTAAAGCACAATATGAGAAAAAAAAGTCTGTTTCCAAAAGCTTGGTAGGTCAAGACGAAGGCATACCCACGTGGCAATCAAAGTATTAAAGACTTAATAAGGCCTACACCTCATAATTGTATCTCAATTCAGGAAAATACGTTATTGACAGCTTGGAAGGATGACCTTAGGGGAATCTATAAGAAGATAATTAAGGACTTTGTTATGACAACATAACCCCACCTCTACAACATTACAAATACATCAATTTAGAAGGGAAAACTTTTATTAACTAAAATATTAAAATTCTCTTCAGAATTCAAGAATTAAACATGTTATATGTAAATGTACATGTTGACACCATTCCAATCGTATATAACACCTATTTTTGCTAATAACCCTCAAATGAAAGTTATTTTTCTCTGTTATATTAACTATAAAAACTGACAGGGCTGAAGTGGCATTAAATTTCTTTATTAATAATCAATGCTTCTGATGACTTCACAACCAAGCTAGCACCAATTAAGGATTGTAAATCCTATAAATGCCTTCACCAAACCTCATAAAATGCATCACTCATCCAATTTTTCTCACCTTGTGCTGACTTTGAGGACAGAGAGGGGGACTTTGAGGTGCCTGTTGTCAACCTGGAGTTGCACCCTGATTGAAGACATGCTGAAATGGCTAATCTTCGCTCCAGTTGAATCAATGGGATCTTCTCATGAGGGTGGGTGCCTCAATGGTGAGAACCTCCAGAGAAGGCTGGTTCCTGTAAGATGTATCTATGAGGATCTCAACTTCTACGCTACAAACTGCCTAGGGAAAAGGGGAGAAAGAACTTGAAAGGAAATCCTAGCTAAAATGGTGATACACCTAATTTGCTTGATCCACTCAAATAGAGCTTCTGAGAACACTCATTCAGACAAGGAAGAGGTAGAACTTCAACTTCAATTGGTCAATACACAAGTATTTCACGAAAAGGTTCTGTCTAATAATCTAAGCTTGAGGGAAAAGTAGAAATAGGTCTGACGAAAGGCACTAAATAGCCACTAATATCCACTGTAAACTCAGCAAAAGACATTCAAATACAGAATGTGACCTGCATAAATGACCAGCTAGTAACTAGGTACGAATCCAAATTTGACAAGAAAGAAAGAAAATCTATCACTTAGGCAAATCTATAACAATAGTACACTATACCGACTGCTGAAAATTGAAAAAACACAGTCCTCTTATTGATTTTGAAAAAAAGTTACAACACAAACTTTGGCAGAAGATTGTTTTCCAAAAGAGGGATCCTTTATCTTAGGCTTAAAAGCCATTAATATAAAAAATTAAAAAAAGCCAAGAGATTGGCATTGAAAAATAGAAGAAGAGCTAAATTTGTCCAACTCAACATTTACAAAATCTATTTTGTCTTCTTCCTCTTTGCATGAAATCTCCTAGGCGTTAGAATTGGACAGTGGAATCATACGTTTGACTTTTCTTGTGCACGTTCAGTTGAAACATGTCTAAAGTTAGAAACCAACTCTTTGGCATTGAAATGGATGGTGGCTAAGCTTAGGCTATTCTTTATTTAGGCATCATGCATGGAACGTTATGGATGGTAGGCTAATTTTGACAAATCAAACTCTTATCATGCAAAATGCTATGCCCACCTCCAAATATGGACTTCCTCTTGAGCTGTTTGAATGTTTGAAAGCACGAGTTGGACCCAGAGATGAGCTTGACTTCACAACCAGTCAACTGAAGCTTTGACCAGTCAATCGAAAATAGCCTTTGCTTGCATGGATTTCCACATTGACTCCGTCTCTTGTTTTGGTCTGTCTATTCGTGTCGTGTCTATTTTTGGTAGGATTCTATATTTGGATTTATTGTCTATATTTCCTCGGATTTCTTGGCTATCTCCTTAGCCTTTATTTCTGGCTTTTACATTGACTTTATGCTTTTCTCTTTGTTTTTCCTTTGGACTATCACCTGTTGACTCATCTTTTTTAAGCAGACTTTTGCGTATGCAATTTTCCCGAACTTTATTCTTTCAGATTTTATTGGCTCATTATGTTGTCATCTCCTTGGTTTTGTTCCTTCGAATTCTTTCGGACTTTTATCTTGTCTCATGTCCTATGAAAAAAATGTCTGCCTCTGGCTTCTAATTTCTCTCGGACTTTTCTTTTGCTACTACTGCTAATACTGGGGGGAGAAAAGGGAGAAGGAATAACCGGAACAAAAACTAATCTAAGTGGTGATGCACCAAACGATTTTGATCTACTTAGTTATTCACACTTCAGACCAGAAGAGGGCGGACATACACTTTATTTGATGAAAAGACCAGACTGTAGGGAGCTTTAACAATAGGCTTAATGAAGACACACATAAAATGAACTTACCATAGGCGCTATGTAAAACACACTGTCTGATAACCTTTTTCTGTGTTTGTGCTCCAAATGCAGCACTTCCTGTTAACCTGCAGAAATGGTGTTTTGTCTACAGTAGGTGTGTTGGTGTCAATTTGTGAAAGCATCAAGCTAAAATGACTGAACATAGAATTGATACACAGACACACTCAAAAGCATAACCAGTCAGATAGACGTAAAACACATTCTTATTTGATCAAAGGTGAATTTTGGCAGGGCTTTGCCTTACAAAATGAGAGATGTCTTCCTCTCTTGAGAGGTTACAATATATATCATCAAGAGAAAGACTTCTGGCGCCTTCCAGAATAAGCAGCCCATGCTACGTTGAACACCTAGGGGGAGGAATTTGATCATGCTGGTGTCATCCTTCTAGAAAGCCCTAAAATAACCATGCTGTAGATGCCACAAGTCTTGACTTTGATGCTCAACTTGTTTTAAATGCTACTGCGAAAGCATGGGTCGCTTTGTCTGTTTGAATGGTGAGGTTGCTCTTCGGTCAAGTTCACGCAACTGTCTACTCATTAATGCAAAATGAGGAAAAAATAGGCCACTCTATTTAATGCCCGCGCTCCCTTTGGTGGCCACTTGGCGGAGACTATTTCATCCGCAGCAATAACTCCTTGTGCCGACACTTCCTTTTGCCACCTGGGCTGATCTGACTTGTGTTTGTGCTTGGCTGGGTGCGTCCTTTGGAACATTCCAAATGTTGTCATATGTGTGCGTGGCCATGTTCTAGATTCTCTGTTTTGTTCCCTTTTTCCTTGCTATTTCTTGTCTCTTTTTGGCAATTTGAGCTCTCGGGCTATTCTTGTCTTTTGTTGGCTCCTTGGGCTCCTTTTTCAGTGGGTAATGCATCCCGTTGAAGTTGACGTCTGCAGGCCTGTCGCCTATTTGAAAACCAACAGTTATTTCGCCGTCTTGAATTTGACGTTCGCGCGGGCCCGTCATTGCTTTGGTAATTCCTTCGGCTTTGTTTCAATTGAGCCTTCGGCCTTTTGCAATTCTTTCGACCTCTTTCAATTCTTGCGGCCTTTTGCAATTGAACCTTCCCGACGGGAAGGTGTCCCTTTGGACCTTGGAAAAGGTCCCCTTTTGGGTAGCCGAGAGTCCCCTGCAAGGGCACTTGCCATTCGGGCTCCTTCGGGCTCCCTTGGTCATCTCAATTCCTTCGGACATTTTGCTCGAAGGAAATCTCTCTTTCAAGGTATCGGCTTTTTTGCTTTCGATCTTTCCCTTTGAATTTCCTTCGGACAAAAGTCCGAAGAAATTTTGCCTTGTTCTTTCTTCTTTGTGATTTCCTTCGGACAAAATGTCCAAAGGAATTCACCGTTTGATTGATTCTTCCTTGGATTTCCTTCGGACAGAAACTCTGAAGGAATCCCTTTGCCTTTAGCCTTGTTCTTTCTTCCGAAGGAGAACTCTTCCCCTTTTCTTTGACCTCTTTCAAATGTGTTCCCTGCCCTTCGCAAGGGCACCTACCCTTCGGAGTGTTTTGCAAATGTCCTTCAAGCCATCGAAATGCCCTCCGAAGGAAATCTGTTGCCTTTTTGCGAACTGCTTAGACCATTTCGGGTTCTTCAATCACTTCTACTTATAAAAGTAGACAAGTAATGTACCTGCACAAACCTGATTTGCACTAGACTAAGCAAAATGACAAAACACTTGGCCTTTTCATGGAACAGGTCTGATAGGGGGTATTTTGCACAAGGCAGTTGAGGGATGACTTAGCCAAATCATGGATGTGAAAGACTCTTTGTAAAGAAAAGGAGGGGGTGCCCAATTTTGGCTTGCAGGACCAAAAATTGGTCAACAGTACCGTTGTCAACACTCACATCAAGAAGACCAACGTGTTGGACAAGGTTAACATTACTATTAACTGATTTTTCTGTTGCATTGACCAAAGGGACTTTTATTTGTCTGATTTCTGCTGCATTGACAAAGGATTTCTTTTTTGTTATGTGCTGAAAAGAGACATGATGCAAATTATTCTCAATATTCATATATGTGGACATAACCGGTTTGTCTTTCAATGTGTAATGTCCCAAAATTTGAACAATGTGCAAAACTAACATTTTGCAACAAACCCTGTCAAATCTGAAAACAAACCTGGAAAATTCTGAATTTAAATCAGCCAACCCTAGCTGTATAAAATGCTCCCAAAATCACATAAAATATTGCAAATCCCTTGGGAACAAGTTACCAATTTATTAAGCGGGAAATTAGCCCTTGAATATGCCAATCGCTTACCAAGCCCTAGGCGTTAAGTTGGGAAAATTAATAATTAGCCCCCAGCTGATATAAACTTCAGTTTCCCTTCAAATATCCATCAACAATTCCAAAATAAATACAGCCAAGATGTCTACCATAAATCTGAATTTAGAGCCTCACATAGCATTATTATTTCCCTAATCATATATCACCAAATCATCAATGTTATACACAGAATAAATACCTTATTACCAGCTGGTTTCCCTCAATGATTTAGGTGGAAATTATAATAAAAATTATCAGAATGTACTATCAGCGAAGTTGGCCTCAAATGGCCTTTCAACAATGATCAATTAGTCCCCAAAGGGAATAGCCACCTTTGGATAATATGTTGCTGTTTTTAGGGCTAAATCACAGCTCCATCAAATGCTCCAAAGCTCTCCACACCAAGTCGCCAAGGCTGGAAGGGTGGTTCGCTGCACTAGCAAACAAATTGCAGCACCTTGGGAGGGTTCGCTGCCCTAATTCAGACCTCTTTGCCACTTGCCAAGTCCTCAATATAGTTCGTCCACCTGCAAATACCAAATTGGTGTTGAAAACACCTTTCTTTTGCCAATGAAGTGCAATTCAACCTCCTTGTGAAGTTGACCAAGTTTGAAATCAAGGGTTTCCGTCCTTGTTCCAACTACCTTGAAGGGTTTTCATCCTCAAGGCACAAGTCAAGCTTTTCATGCTTAGACTTCTAAAAACAATATCCAAGAAAGCATATCTTAAAATGAAACCTTCCTTTGTTTTTATACAACTCCCCCCAAGGGCATGCCCAAAAAGAGAGGGAAACGTGCATTCAAATCATAAGGAAGATTGCATTTAAAACTCTTACTTAAGTCAAGTGGTGCTCATGACCCTTAAAGGGTCCTGACTTAAGTGGCTCTTATAACATAAAGTACCTTTTACATGTATTCATTCAAAACTACTTATTTCCCTTTCTTTTCCCTTAGCCCTCGGGAAATGGGTTAAGGCTAAGGGTCTTCGAGGCTGTCCCTAACAAAAGAGGGACATGACAATCCTCCCTGCCCAAAATTGCTTGTCCTCAAGCAATAGAAGTAACCATAGGGTTGTTCCCACCATAGACTTTATGCACAACTCGACCCTTGGTTCTTCCCACGCGGGAAAACCCTCTTGGTGGAGCCTTATACTGCTGTATATGAGGATTAATTGCTGTTCATGCAAGCTGGAATTGAAAAAACAGAAGTACCATATCTCCTTTCCCCTTGACATTGAGCACATGTACTTCAAAAATGCCAATAAGATGATGAAAACAAAGAAATTTTCAAAATTGGCATTACAATAGCAGCTGGAAAAATATGTTCCAGCAACGTGATCTTCAAACATTTGGGCCTTGCTTGCCTTTATATTAGCCCTTGTACAAGAAGCAAACACACTATTCCAAAAAAGAACCCTCTTCTTCCTTCCCACATGTGAAGTGGCTGGAAGCAAGGGTGGGTATGCTCTTGGGAGCATGTGAAAAATGATAAGGCTTCCCCCATTCTTCTTACTGACTTTAGAACTCAGAAATTCCTCAATCCAAAGGGCTGGAGTATCCTTAAACTCACCATTGCGTGCTCTTTTCGAGCTGGAAATTTTCTTCCCATGGTGGTCATCGGATCCTTGGCTCTCATGCCATTGGGCCTTCCATCCTTGGAGGGAGGGAAACTCTTCACCAAGAGACCTATACTTGCTGATTAGAGGACTATATTTACATCTTATAGACCCATAGGTGCCCCAAATTGTCAATTTAATCACTACCAAGTTGTATTCAAAAAAAACCCTCACACTTGGATCTCTATTGGACAACATCATATACTTACAAAGTGTGCTAGGAAAGTGAGTATGGCTGGAAGTTGAAGCCCTGCTGCCCCACATGAAAATGTTCATTTGATCCTCAGCCCTTGAATGCATACTACCTTGGTAAACATTCACCAACTCCTTAGCCCATCCTATGTGCCTGTTGACTATTTTGGTTCTACAGGCCAAAAATCGGTCTCCTTCTTTCCCTGTTGTCTTGAGCCGTCAGTCTTGAATGTATCCACCTTACTGCAAATGCTCCATTCCCCTTTGCAATATCCCTGTTCTTATAAAGAGTTGAGAGATCTAAGACTTGTAGGTTTTCGGTTCAATATGGGGCTTATTTCGCTTTGAGCAATTGCCTTGGACAAGCCTTTTGGCAAAGGAATGGGCCAGTTCAAAGAATGCAAGTCTTTTACAAAGCTCCGAAGGTCAAGTGCCCTTGCAGAGGGCAGTCAGGTAGCAAATGGGACCGTTCAGCAGGCTCCGAAGGGCAACTTCGGACTCAAAGTGCCCTTGCAGAGGGTAGAGAACACCTTCGAAAAATAACAAGGTAGAAAGTCGAAAGGTAAGTTTTCCTTTGGAGAAAATCCATGCAAAAGACAGGATTTCTTCGGACTTTTGTCCAAAGAAAATCTGAGGAAGAACCAAAGGGTGAATTCTTTCAGAAAAAGTGCCCGAAAGAATTCCTTTAGACATTTTGTCCGAATAAATTCACAAGAAAAGAAACCAAGGCAAATTCCTTCAGACAAAACCCTGAAGTAATTTATCAAAGGAAAAGACCAAAAGAAAGGGCCGAGACTTTGAAGGAAAGATTTCCTTCGGGCAAAATGTCCAAAGGAATTCCTTTGGACATTTTGTTTGAAGGAATTGAGAAGACAAGGGAGCCCGAAGGGCAAGTACCCTTGCAGGGGACTCTCAGCGACCAAAAAGGGACCTTTTCCATTTTTCCGAAGGGACACCTTCCCTTCGAGAAGGTTCATTTTGTAAAGGCCGAAGGAATTACCAATGATGATGACAGGCTCGAAGATGTCAACTTCAGCGTGATGAACTAGCCGTTGGCAGTTTAAACATCTAGTGATGTCTCCGTGGACGTCAAATTCAGGACAATGAAATAGCCGTTGTTTTTTCAAATGGCGACAAGCCCGCAAAAGTCAATTTTAATGGGAAGCATTAACCATTGAGGATGCCCGAAAGAGCTCAATGGCGACAAGCCCGAAGGAATTCAAGGGGGGCTCGGAGACCCGAGGATAAACTCAGCGACCCGTCGAGAAGGGAGCCCAAAGAGCCAAGAAATGACGGAAGATAGCCCCGAGGGGCAAAGAGCCAAGAAAATACAAAGGCCAAGTGCAAAAATGAATAAGACAGCCCAGATGTCACGAAAAGCGTCGGCACAGGAAGTTATTACAGCGGATGAAATAGTCTCCACCAAGTGGCCACCAAGGGGAGCACGAGCATTCAATAGAGTGGCCCTTTTTTACTCATTTTACATTAATGGGTAGACAATCGTGTGAACTTCATTGAGAAGCGGCCTTGTCATTCAAACAAACAAAGCGGCCCATGCTTTTGCAGTGACAATACGATTTAAGCACCAAAGTCAAGCCCTGCGACAACCACAACATGGTTCTTTTAGCAGACTTCCTCCTTTCTAGGCATTCAACGCAGCATGGGCCACTTGTTCTAGAAGGCGCCAAAGTCTTCTTCTTCATGCTATATATTGTAACCTCTCAGTTGAGAAAGATATCTCTCATTTTGTAAGGCGAAGCCTTGCCAAATTTTACCTTTGAATCAATAAGAATGCGTTTTACCTCTATTTGACTGGTTATACTTTTGAGTATGTCTGTGTATCAACTCTGTGTTCAGTTATTTTAGCTTGATGCTTTCATAGATTGACACCAACATACCTAGTATAGCCAAAGCCATTTCTGCAGGTTAACAGAAAGTGCTTTATCTGGAATGCAGAGACAGGAGAGTAGTTATCTGACAGTGTGTTTTCTGTAGCGCATGTGGTAAGTTCCTTTTCCTTGTGTCTTCATTAAGCCCTTTGTTAAAGCGCCCTATAGTTTGGTCTTTTGTCGAATAAAGTGTCTGTTCACCCCCTTTTGGTCTGAAGTGTTGATACAACTGAGTAGATCAAAATCATTTGGTGCATCACCGCTTAGACTAGTTTCTGTTTTGGTTATATCCTTCTCCCTTTTAACCCCCCCATAATTAACAGTTGTAGTGAAAGACCTCAAAGATGCATCAAAGGGAGCTAGTCCTTATCTAGATATTCTTCCCTTAGTTTTGCCAAAACCCACAAGAGGGGAGTCTCCATTGTACCGCATGGAAGAGAAAAGCCAAGCCTTCTTTCAAGGGTGCAATCCGCAGCATCAACAATTTTTGGCACGCCCGGTGGGACCAAAATTTTAATGCTCAGAAAAGTTTCAGGATTGGTGCTAGTCCTGTTACTGCAAGAATGAACAACTAACCTAGCATTTGGCGACTCTATTTTCAAGAACATCAATCTCTGGTCAGAGATCAACCTGACATCCCATGCCTAAGGTCAACACAAGATCTTCTGTCAAGGGTGTCCCTTTTTAATTCGTTGAACTACCATTAAACTTAGCAAGACGACTGAAGTTTGCAAGGACTCATCCCTATACAGCAAGTCATTTCCCCAGACCTACTATAAAATATACTTACCTAAGAAGGCCCTGACAGAACCCTGTTATCGTCATGGCTTTACCTTTTATAGCCTTTCATGGTCAGATCTTGTTAAATTTTTTGCATTATGACCCAATCCCAGGGACTGCCCTTAAGAGTGTTCCTCCCTTTAATGGAGAGGGGCCTATTACCGCTATTGAGCACATCAAAAATATCGTCAACCTCTGTAACATTCATAATGTCACTGAAGAGAACATAGCCATCAGGTTGCTGGCGTTGTCTTTTAAAGGCAAGGTTCTGGACTAGTATAGAACTTTGCCTATGAATTCAGTCGACACATGGAATGAATTAGGCACTCTCTTGACAAACAGATTCGGGGAGAAGAGTGACCACCTCTCTCTTGCTGAGCAATTAACTACCATGAAAAGAGCTCCACATGAATTCATGCAGGATTTCAATACCAGGTTTCAAAAGACTTGGGACAGAATCCCCATATTGGTGAGGCCGACTCCAAGCTATGCTTTCCTCTATTACTTGAAAGCTTTGAACAGTGACATTGTTGTCATGATACAGTCTATGGGAGGACAAGTGCTGTCAGTTGCCTATGAAATAGCCATAGCCGCTGAAAATTGCCTAGTGCAACCAGGAAAGATAGCCCCTAGACTTCATATGCCGCTCTTTCTTGAATTGCCACCTCCAGTTCAGACTGCTGCACCTACCTTAGCTCTTCTGCTTGGCGTAGAAAAGCCGACTGCTACCTCGCCCAATGACCTTCATGAAGGTAAGAGCTTGTTACAAAGCGTGACCAATGAATTAGTGGCTCTCAAAAGGCAATAAGCTCAAAACTATCGGCTAAATCAGGGATACCAGTAGTTCAGACAAGCAAATAGACCCCTTTTTCAGAATTATAATCAAGGATAGGGTCATTTTGCACAAGCCAGACCATAACAAGGGTACAATCCAGGGGCTCTTTCATCGTCCAAAGTTCTTGTGCCCACTCAAAATAATCTGGTACAGGAACAACCTAATTGCCCACCCCTGGGATATGGTCAAGAACAGGTTGCTTATACAAATGAGATGATGAGTCAATATATGAACACACAAGACAATCAGGAAGCTACCCAATTCCCAAGCTTTGAGGCGTCAGTACAACCTGGCATGGACAGCAGGCAAGCTCAGTCTGATTCCACTCATGAATCACCTGGAAGGTGAATTCTGTGCAGTAAACTATGTGGACAGTATGAACAACCAAGGTGATTTTGTTGCAGCCAACACTAAGTCCAAAAGGAGAGCTATGGAAGAAGCTCAGGCAACTGCCCAAACGTCCACAACATCTTCTTCATCACATGAGAACCAAAAATTTCCAAATTATAGGCCATCGGTTGCACCCTCAGCCCCTCGACCTATGCCTCAGGCTGCAAGCACCCCGAAAAAAAATTTAAAAGGCAGCAACCCCCAGATCAATGTGGTAGACCAGATGAAGAAGCTGCACATGAATATCTCTTTGTGGGATTCATTGGCAACGCTGAGACAAAAAGACATACTCCAGAAGGAATTGCATGGGCTAAATGAACAAGCTATCCTAGCAAAATATGATAATGTTTTGATCATGAATGGGCACCATTCCATAGCAGGCCAAGCAAAGAACAATGAAAAGGTTCCTCCTTTCTATCTATCTTTAGTCATAGAAGATTTTTTGGTACACAATTGCATTATTGATAGTGGGGCAAGCACCTCAGTAATGCCCAAATGTATAGCGGATAAGTTGGGACTCAAATACGAGGAGATGATCAAGGCAGTCCTACAGCTAGATGGATCACCAGTCAAGACACTAGGAGTGGTACAAGGCTTGAATCTAATGCTGCACGCCTGTCCAACTTTCTCAGTTCCCCACAATGTGGTAGTGGCGGATGTCCTTCCCTACTTTGCTATCTACTTGTCCAGAGATTTCACATCCAAAATAGGTGAGTACCTAGCAGCAAACTAGTCTTACATAGTTTTTAGAACCAAATATGGGACTAAGGTCAAGATTGAGTCGGAGCCAATCCATAGAGATCATCTAGAGCCGTACTCACTCAAAGCGGCGAATGTTAGCTATGCCATCATTGATGAAGTAGAATTCCAAGTGGACCAATCTCCGCCCTCTGCCCTTGAAGGAGTTGCTGACCTGCTCTTAGACGAATGGGGAAGTGACAACTTTGAACATGATCCGTACAAGTTCATAGAAGAGGCAGGTCTTGGAATTTATTGCATGCATGAAGAGGGTACTCTTATGCCAAATTTGATGAAGGCAAACCAAGAGAGCTTGGGTTTATGGCAACTCTTCTTTGATGGCTCAATAAGCAAATTGGGAGCTGGTGGTGGAGTAGTGCTAATTTCGCCCTCAAAGGAGAGATACTTCTCAACTTTCAAATTCCAATTTTCTTGCACTTGCAATGTTGCTGAATATGAGTCCCTCATTCATGGTTTGGAGTGGGCAAGGAAGAGAGGAATTAAAGAATTGCAGATTTTTGGAGACAGGGAGTTGATTGTAAATCAAATGAGAGGCCAAAATCTAACAAAGAATTCCTTGCTTAAGTCTTACAAGCACAAAGTGTGGGACTTAGTGGAGAGTTTTCTTGCTTTCATTGTTAATTCCATTCCAAGAGAGCAGAATAAGCAAACGGACAGACTAGCAGCAGTTGGTTCCCAGTTTGACATCCCCAAGGAGATAGGCCGAGATAGTAGTCCGCACATTTGAAAGTAGTAATCAAACCCTTTGTCCCTGATAACGTCATCAATTAGCAGGTGTTTGATAGCGATCGACAGATAGCGCTCTTCTTGCAAGAGGAGGCTGAGTTTGCCTCTAGAAATCAAGCCAAGTTATAGCAGCAGTATGGTGGCCAGATTGTTCAGCTAAAGAACAACAAACTTTCCAAAGGCTTAGTCACTCTCGAGAGCATTTTCAACGAGGATGACCAACTAAAAAATGACAAAGCAAGCATTACAACGAAGAAAAAAACTATGAAAAAGTTAAAATATTCAAGAACAGGCTGCTTGCACTTGGGAAGGTATGTACAGATCATGAAAGACATGCTTTCATTTTGTTGTGCCAAAAATTTTCCGATGTTTTCGCTTGGGAGTATAGCGATTTGAAGGGTTTTGACCCAAGCTTGGCCCAACACACCATTGAGCTGGAGGAAGGCACCAAGCCCATCAAACAAAAACAAAGGCCTGTCAATCCAAAGATTGAGCCTCTCATGCAGAAGGAACTCACCAAGTTGATTGAGTCCAAGATCATATTTCCCATCAAACACTCTTCTTCGCTGGCCAATCTAGTCCCTGTTAGGAAAAAGAATGGGGAGATCAGACTATGTGTGAATTTCAAAGACCTCAATAGAGTCTCATTGAAAGATCACTATCCTCTCTTAAGTATGGAGCAGATCCTCCAAATGGTGATAGGCAGTGAACATTTCTCCCTCCTGGATGGGTATTCAAGGTACAATCAGATTTTAGTGCAAAACTGTGATCAGTACAAACAACTTTCACTACCAAGTGGGAAACTTTTTTCTACTGGAAAATGCCATTCAGATTGTCGAATGCTAGAGCTACCTTTCAGTGAGCCATGGACATGGCTTTCCAGGGCCTGATAAATAAAATTATACTAGTCTATCTTGATGATGTGACAGTGTTTTCTATAGAGGCAGGCCAACATCTGAAACATCTTAGGCAAATATTTGAGAGGTGTAGAGAGTTTGGTATCTCTCAACCCAAAGAAATGCATGTTCGTTGTCTATGAAGGTAAACTCCTTGGCCATGTTGTTTCAAAAGGGGGCTTGACCATTGATCCAGAAAGAGTCCGTGCCATCCTAGCGCTGTCCTTGCCTAAGCATAAGAAAGGTCTGCAAAGCTTCTTCAGCAGAATAAATTTCATTCGGAGATTTATCCCAAATTTTGCTGAGATAGTCAAGCCACTGACCTCCATGTTGAAGAAAAATGAGAAGTTTGCGTGGACAGCGCAAAGGAAGGATAGTTTTGAAGGGATCAAGTAGGCTATTGCCTAGGCTCCTACCTTGACCAGTCCTGATTTCTCTAAGGATTTCAACCTTTACACCTTTGGGAATGAAGAGGTAATCTCCGCCATGCTTACCCAAGCAAATGATGAAAACCTTGAACAGCCTCTTGCGTTCTTTAGCCAAGGTCTAGAAGGTTTTGAAATCAGGGACACATGTTGAAAAGCAAGTCCTTGTGATCATACGAAGCCTGAAGAAATTCAGACATATGTTGTCCAACAGCAAGGTTCATCTCATGGTGCGGCATCCCAACGTCAAAGATTTCTTGATCAACCATGATCTAAATGAAAAGAGAGCGGGATGGATCACCAAAGTAATGTAATATGACATGGACATCAAAACCACCATGTTGGTAAGGGGAAAAACGCTATGTGAACACCTTGTTACAGACCTTAAACAGCAGAAAGAGGACATTTTGCTACTTCATGATGAAGCTACATCAGAAGAACCAGCAGTCATGAAGGATTGGGCATCATACATGAAACATTTCCTTCTCACCGGTGAGTGTCCACAGGGCCTTGATAGGACTGAGAGGAGGTATTTCAGACTCCAATCTCTCTTTTATGTCCTGATTGACGGGGTGCTATTCAGAAGGGATTTTTCAAGAGTACTCTTGAGGTGCATAGACTCAAGTCAGGTTGACAGGATACTATCTGAGTTTCATGACGGGCCAGTTGGTGGTCACTTTGCTCCTAAGCCTACAGCTGTAAGGATTATGAGAGCTGGTTACTTCTGGCCCACTTTATTCAGAGACACCCATGCTTAGGTACGAAAGTGCCAAAAGTGTGCCTTCTTTGATGGAAAGCAACGACTGGCTGCAATGCCTCTACAGCCTATTCAAGTAGAACAACCATTCATGCAATGGGGCCTAGACTTCATAGGGATGATCAACCTGTTGTCAACCTGGAGCTGTGCCCTGAATCGAAGATGTGCATGAAATGGCCAATCCT
The DNA here is from genome assembly GCA_037957365.1 of Torreya grandis. Taxonomy (NCBI): domain Eukaryota; kingdom Viridiplantae; phylum Streptophyta; class Pinopsida; order Cupressales; family Taxaceae; genus Torreya; species Torreya grandis. The sequence goes on along the minus strand of JARHVA010000009.1, from coordinate 9,491,930 downwards.
CTATCCAGTTGAAACAATGGATCTTCTCCCGAGGGTGGGTGCCTCAAGGGTGAGAAGAACCTCCAGAGAAGGCTGGTTCCTATAAGATATATCAATGAGGATCTCTACTCTATGTTGCGGACTACCATGGAAAAGAGAGAAGGAAACTTTAAGGGGAAATCCTACCTAATAACGGTGATACACCAAAAGATTGATCCACTCTACTTGGAACCTTGAACACTGAACAAATAAGGGAAAAAGAAGACCTTCGATTTCAATAGACCATTATGCATAAGTATTTCGTGAGAAGGTTCGATCCAATGACTAAAACATGAGGGAAAAACGATGGAGAGAGGTTTGATACAAGACACTTTGCAGCCACCTAACATCCACTTATAGCTTCAGCAAAAGACATAAAGAACACTTAACATGACCTGCATAATACAATAAGCTAACAATTAGGTACGAATCAGAATTTAGGAAGGGAGAGAAATCTACCACTTATGCAAATTGTTGGATGAATATACACTATGCCAACACTTAAAATCTGAAAGTACAGTCCTTCTATTGATCGAAGAGGTTACACAACTCACCAATGGCAGAGTCTGGTCTAGCCAAGAGAGGGATCATTTTTAATCAAGGCTGAAAGCCATCTTATAGAGAATTACAAAGGCCAAAGATTGGCATTGAAAAAATTGAAGAGAAGGATTAATTTAGATTAACTCAAGGCCGACTTGGCCTTTCAATAAAATATGTTTTCTCTTTGTCTTTGCATGAAGCTTCTTACGCTTGAGGAAGTGAACTTGTCTTTGTTTTGAACCGCCCACCTCTCTTTGCATGGAAATCCATGCCAATGTCAATTTTAGAACTCTATGTGAGCTGCTTGATGCCGAGTTGGAACGTTTGAAAGGTTGAGTTGGCTGTTTGATAAGCTGAGTTGGACCAAGAGATCATTCTCCTTTGCATGGGAAACTTCTAGTAGATGTGGCGTTTAACAATTAGTCAACTCTAAATTTAGAACAATCAACTCGACGTTCGAATTTGGAACTCCGGTTGAAGTTGAGTTGGACCTTCGGATGAGTTGATCGAGAGATGAATAGGACTTCAACAACCAGTCAATTGAAGCTTTGACTAGTCGATCGAAAATAGCCCTTGCTTGCACGTATTTTATCCTATTTTGGTCTGCCTGTTCATGTCTATTTTTGGTGGGATTCTGTATTTTGTCTATAGTAGTCTATATTTCCTTGGATTTCTTGGCTATTTCCTTAGCCTTTTATCTTGAATTTGCTCCTACGGACTTTTGTTTTGACCTATGGCTTCATATTTCCTTCGGAATTTTCTGTTTGCAATTTCCTTCGGACTTCTATGTTTTCTCCCCGGCTTTATTTCCCTCGATTTTATCCTTCGAAGTATTCCTTTGGACAAAAAGTCCAAAGGAATTCCTTCAGACTTTTTTCTGAAGGATATCTTCCTTTTCTTTTCCTTTGCTTGGGCTTTTGTTCTGTCGGGTTTTTCTCTTTTGGCGGCTCCTCTCCGAATTTATTTAGACTTTTTGTCTGAAGGAATTCCTTCGAACAAAAGTCCAAAGATATCCCTGTCTTTGCCTTTACCTATTTCAAACTTTTTCTCACGGATTTGTCTTTCTTATAATTTCTCCGAATTTCTTTGGATTTTTTGTCTGAAGGAATTTCTTCGGACAAAAACCCGAAGGAATTAATCCTTTGTCTTTTGTCTTTACCTTTACCTTCGAAATGCCCTTCGGGAAAGTCACAGTGGTCCTGTCACCGACCAAGTGCCCTCCGCAAGGGCTTCTGTCCTGCATCTGTGCCCTTTTCAGAAAAAATTGTAGGGTACCCAAGGTTTTTGTAGGGCACTTGGGTTTGATGTGTACCTTCTCGAAGGGTAGGTGCCCTTCGGGATTGTTGAAAATGACCCTTTTGAAGGGTACCTTGCCCTTTGGGTTTCTTGTTTTGCCCTCTTCTGCCTTTCAAAGACACCCTTTGTTGAGAATGCCCTTTAGAATTTCTTTGGACTTTTGTCCGAGGGAATTCCTTCGGACAAAAAGTCCGAAGGAATTATTGCTTGGCTTTTCCTTGCTTTTTGGGTAGACTTTTGGATTCTCCGAAGTATTTCTTCGGGAAAAAAGTCTGAAGGAATTACTTCCTTTGTCTAAAGCTCTTTCCTTTGTTATTTCCTGTGGACTTATGTCCTTAGCACTTCTCCGAAGTTATGTCCTTAGCAGAAGCCTTCTTTGATGAACCATTCCTTCAAACAAAAGTCCGAAGGAATCCCTGTTGTAACAAAGGCGCTTACCAAAGAAAAAATAATTTTCCAATGTATTCTTTCTTTCCTTGGATGGAGATGTGAATTTTCCGAATGGCAAGAGACAATCTGTCTTGTGGAAGAATTGTCAACACAACCCTCCTTCCAGTGCTGGCCAGAAATGCATCTTAACTACTATAGACTACTTCACGAGATGGGTAGAAGTTGTTGCTTTGAAGGAGGCCAATGAAAGTGCAGTCCTGGACTTTTACAAAGGCCTAGTGACAAGGTTTGGAGTCCCAGCCACCATCATCTCAAATAATGCATTGGCTTTCTTGGGAACCAAAACAAGCGAGTGGGCATTGGGATACGACATCTACCTTACCACTTCTTCCAACTACTACCCACAAGGAAATGGGCTGGTTGAGTCCACCAACAAGAATCTGATCAGAATCATCAGGACAATGGAGCAAAATCAGAGAACTTGGCATACCAAGCTGAAAACAGCCCTGTGGACAGACAAGGTCACTCCAAAGAGGGCAGTTGGCAATTCACCATACACGCTCGTGTATGAAAGGGAATTTAGACTTCCTATTTCGCTTGAATTGTCAGCTTTGGATCTTGCTCACTAGCTGCAACTGGAAGAAGGCAACAACATGGAGGTCAGGGTGTGTGAATTGATGGAACTTTAGGAGACAAGGGACCAAGCCAGGGCTTCTATGACCAGTCATCAGCAGCAAACAAAGAAGCATTTTGATAAGAAATCCTCTTCAAAAGGCTTTTCAGAAGGCGATGTCTTAAAATGGGATGAGGACCGAGCTAAGCTAGGAAAAAACACAAAGTTCGATGCTTTATGGAGTGGTCCGTATGTCATCACTCAGTGCAAACAACATAATGCATTCCAACTCTCTAGGTTGGATGGTGAGGAACTGCATATCCCAATTAATGGGATATACCATAATCATTGTCACTGAGCCTTCTCTCATCATGTACATATTTTCCCTATTTTCCCTAAGTGCTTTTGTGCATGTTCATAGTTTTTTAGCCTTGTGTGTTTTGTTTACCGTTTGGGGGTAAAAGCTTCATGTTGATTCTTTAGTTTCTCAAGGTTATTGTCAACTTTTTGGGCTGTATTCTGACTCTGTGCCCAATGGACTTGTAAGCCACTGGTTTATTAAGCATGACAAGCATGCTTCCCTTGGGAATCGCCAAATTTGTTGACCATTTTGGTCCTACAGGCAAAAAATTGGTCTCCTTTCCCTGCTATCCTGAGCCGTCAGTCTTGAATGTATCCACCTTATTGCGAATTCTCTATTCCCCTTTGCAATAGCCTTGTTCTTATAAAGAGTTGAGAGATCTAAGACCTGTAGGTTTTCGGTTCAATATGGGGCTTATTTCGCTTTGAGCAATTGCCTTGGACAAGCCTTTTGGCAAAGGAATAGGCCAGTTCAAAGAATGCAAGTCTTCTACAAAGCTCCAAAGGTCAAGTGCCCTTGTGAAGGGCAGTCAAATAGCAAACGGGACCGTTCAGAAAGCTTGGAAGGGCAACTTCAGATCCAAAGTGTCCTTGCGGAGGGCAGAGAACACCTTCGGAAAATTACAAGGCAGAAGGCCGAAAGGTAAGTTTTCCTTCGGAGAAAATCCATGCAAAAGACAAAGGATTTCTTCGGACTTTTGTCTGAAGAAAATCCAAGGAAGAACCAAAGGGTGAATTCCTTCGGACAAAGTGCCCAAAGGAATTCCTTCGGACATTTTGTCTGAAGAAATTCACAAGGAAAGAAACCAAGGCAAATTCCTTCGGACAAAGCCGGAAGAAATTCCTTCAGACTTTTGTCCGAAGGAATTTATCAATGGAAAAGACCGAAAGAAAGGGCTGAGACTTTGAAGGAAAGATTTCCTTCGGGCAAAATGTCCGAAGGAATTCCTTTAGACATTTTGTCCGAAGGAATTGAGAAGACAAGGGAGCTCGAAGGGCAAGTACCCTTGCGGGGAACTCTCAGAGACCAAAAAGGGACCTTTTTCATTTTTTCGAAGGGACACCTTCCCTTCGGGAAAGTTTATTTGGTAAAGGCCAAAGGAATTACCAATGATGATGACAAGCCCGAAGACGTCAACTTCAGCATGATGAACTAGCCGTTGGCAGTTTAAACGTCTAGTGACATCCCCACGGATGTCAAATTTAGGACAATGAAATAGCCGTTGTTTTTTTAAATGGCGACAGGTTCGTAGATGTCAATTTTAACGGGATGCATTAACCGTTGAGGATGCCCGAAAGAGCTCAATGGCGATAGGCCCGAAGGAATTCAGAGGGGGCTTGGAAACCCGAGGATAAACTCAGCGACCTGCCGAGAAGGGACCTCGAAGAGCCAAGAAATGACAGAAGATGGCCCCAAGGGGCAAAGAGCCAAGAAAATACAAAGGCCAAGCGCAGAAATGAATAAGACAGCCCAGGTGGCACGGAAAGTGTCGGCATAGGAAGTTATTGCAGCAGATGAAATAGTTTCCACCAAATGGCCATCAAGGGGAGCACGGGCATTCAATAGAGTGGCCCTTTTTTCCTCATTTTACATTAATGGGCAGACAGTGGTGTGAACTTCATTGAAAAGCGGCCTTGTCATTCAAACAGACAAAGCGGCCTTGTCATTCAAACAGACAAAGCGGCCCATGCTTTTGTAGTGACATTTAATACGATTTAATCACCAAAGTCAAGACCTATGACAGCCACAACATGGTTCTTTCAGCGGACTTCCTCCTTCCTAGGCATTCAACGCAGCATGGGCCACTTGTTCTAGAAGGCGCCAAAGTCTTCTTCTTCATGCTATATTGTAACCTCTCAGTTGAGAAAGATATCTCTCATTTTGTAAGGCGAAACCTTATCAAATTTCACCTTTGAATCAATAAGAATGCGTTTTACCTCTATCTGACTGGTTATACTTTTGAGTATGTTTGTGTATCAACTCTGTGTTCAGTCATTTTAGCTTGATGCTTTCATAGATTGACACCAACATACCTAGTGTAGCCAAAGCCATTTTTGCAGGTTAACAAGAAGTGCTTTATCTAGAGTGCAGAGACAGGAGAGTAGTTATCTGACAGTGTGTTTTCTGTAGTGCCTATGGTAAGTTCCTTTTCCTTGTGTCTTCATTAAGCCCCTTGTTAAAGCGCCCTACAGTCTGGTCTTTTGTTAGATAAAGTGTCTATTCGCCCCCTTTTGGTTTGAAGTGTTGATACAGCTGAGTAGATCAAAATCATTTGGTGCATCACCGCTTAGATTAGTTTCTGTTTTGGTTATATCCTTCTCCCTTTTCACCCCCCCATTATTAACAATAGTAGTGAAAGACCTCAGAGATGCATCAAAGGGAGCTAGCCTTTATCTAGAGATTCTTCCCTCAGTTTTGACCAAACCCACAGCAAGAGGGGAGTCTCCATTGTACCGCATGGAAGAGAAAAACCGAGCCTTCTTTCAAGGGTGCAATTCACAGCGTCAACAGTGCCTTAACCAACCTTTCCCATTTTGCAAGGAAAAAACAACCTTGAACCACATTGGAAGCATACCTTGAGAGAAGATATCATGGGGATGCAAGCAATCTTGCATTTGGGCCCTCATGTGTACCTCACGCCTTCCCTTCTTCCCCTTGTCAAGAATGAATTTACGAGTGGGAGGGGGCTGTACCAAACTTGTTCCAACCAATCTTTTGTCATGAAGGATGTGCCCCAACTTATAAGCATTTTCAGAACTTGACATGGGCTGTAGCATGCCTAAAAAAGCAAAACCTTTGTCCTTCATAAGCTACTGTACTTACCTTATCAATTCATGTAATGTCCCCATTTTCACATCGCACATGAGAAGGTTTGAAGACCTTTAGTCTATTTCCCCATAGACTAGAGGGTTCCTTTTGGGGATTGTATTTTATTAATTATTTAATTATTTGCCTGAATAGTCATTGTAATTATTTATTGTTTTAGGGCAATTAATTATTTAATTAATAGAATATGTTGGAGATTTGATTGGTCGGCTTTAAGTGATCAAAAAAGAAAGAATTAAGAAAGTTGGCAAAAAGTTGGGTTTAATGAAGCTATACTCTCCCCAAGTGATTCACCCCACTTGGAAGGGTATATTTGTTAGATGGTGGACTCAAGCAAACACATGATGTGGAAAGGTATGTTACTGATTTTCAAGGTGTTTCAGAGGTTAGTGAGAGAAGATTGGTTGTTCTATTTGTTGAAGGATTGATTGAACCTTTGAGGGGTTTGTTCAAGGCTTTTAATCCTCTTTCATTGCAAGATGCCATCACTAAGACATTGGATTTAGAGTTTTCAGCTTACTAGGGCCATGAAGGGCCAAAAGGGCAGCCACCTATTTGATGCCAAAAGGGGCAAATAGTGGACAACCAAGGTCTGATTTTGATGGACAGTCAAAGCCACCACATGTGCAACCTAGAATGCCACCTATTGGGTAACAAAAGAAGGCTTTCTCATCTTATGTGCCACCTCATAGATCGCTGCCCCCTAGCGGCAATATGAAGGATGAGAGGGATGAGTTGAGGAAGGGACTATGTTTCACTTGCAAGGACCTGTTGGCCATTTTTTGGCCTACATACCAAAATTTTGCCTAAGTGTGAGAGGGTGGGCATTCAAGCAAGACTTTGGGTTTTACACAGCAGAAGACTTCGGGTTTTTGGAAGGAGAAATCTTTGGGTTTTACAAGAGACAACTTATTTCACTTTATGAGTAATTAGTAGTTGAAACCCCTCAACAGAAGTAATCTGGGTTGGAAAACCCGATTTACTCTTGATAGTGCAAATCGTGTTTTGATAAGTGTTTTGCTTATGAAAGTTTTATCAACAGAAGTAATCCAGGTTGGAAAACCCGAATTACTCTTGACAATGCAAATCGGGTTTTGAGAAGTGCTTTGTTTATGAAAGTTTTATTAGTAGAAGTAATTCGGGTTTAGAAACCCAATTACTCAGGATAGTGCATTTTGGGTTTCTCAGGGTGAATTACTTATCTCTTTTTAGAAGTAACAAGTAGTGAAGAATCCGAAGTTGCAGACATTGAAGAACAAACAAATAGACTCGGACAAAAAGCCCAAAGGAATTCCTTTCCGAAGGGCAATGTACCCTTCGGAAAGGATGTTTCCAAAAAGCCCGGGTGCCTAAGATAAAAGTCTGAAGGAAATTGAAAGACATAAAACCCGAAGAAAATATAAGCAAAGGCAAAAGGAAGTTTGTGGGAGGACATCCTTCGGAAAAATTACAAACATAATAATCCGAGGGGCTTGACAAGAAATCCATAGAAAAAGAAATGACAAATCCAAGGGAGATAACATAAAAATTTCAAAGGGCAGGAAATGAAAATTCTGAAAGAAATAGGAACAAAACAAAGGTAAAGACAAAAAGTCTGAGGAAATGAGACAAAAAGAATCCCGGAAGAAATAAGGGGTGAACATAAAGTCAACAAGAAAAAGATGAGTCAACAGGAGATAGTCCAAAGGAAATCCAAAGAGAGGTCAACAAGAATTCTGAAGGAAATGCAGCCAAGGTAAAGCCAAGAAATAAAGTCTGCAGGAAAGGAAAAAATCCGAAAGAGAAGCCAACAGAATTCTGAAAGAAAATAATTAAAAAAATAAAGGCAAGACAGAATTTCGAAGGAATAATTGGATTTGGACAGAAAATAAAAGTCCACAGAAAATAGACATGAACAAGCAGACCAAAATAAAAAGAAAATCCATGCAAGCAAAGGCTATTTTTAGTTGACTGGTCAAAGCTTTAGTTGACTGTTTGTTGAAGTCAAGCTCATCTCCAAATCAACTCGTGCTTTCAAAAGTTTCAACTCAGCTTCCAACGTTTCAATTGGAGTTCTAATTTTAGCATGGTGTGGATTTCATGCATGCTCTTGTTTATCTCATGCTTTCAAACGATCAAACAGCTCAAGAGGAAGTCCATATTTGGAGGTGGGCGTAGCATTTTTGCATGATAAGAGTTTGACTTCCCAAAATTAGCCACCATCCTTTTCAATGCAAATAAGTTTTATGCAAGACAAAATAGACTTTTGTAAAGACTGAGTTGATTTGAGTTTACTCCCTCTCTATTTTCAAACGCCACCTCTTGGCTTTTGTAAATTTTCTATAGTAACGGCTTTTCAGCCTTGTAAAAATGATCCCTCTTTTGGCAAGAAAACTTCTGCCAAAGTTTGTGCTGTAACTTTTTTTAGAATCAATAAGAAGAGGATTGTGTTTTTTCAATTTTCAGCAGCTGGTATAGTGTACTTTTGTTATAGATTTGCCTAAGTGAAAGATTTTTCTTCTTCCTCGTCAAATATAGATTCGTACTTAGTTACTAGCTGGTCATTTATGCAGGTCACCTTCTGTGTTTGAATGTCTTTTGCTAAGTTTATAGTGAATTTTGGTGGCTATTTAGTGCATTTCATTAGGCCTATTTTTCCATTTCTCTCAAGCTTAGATCATTAGATTAAACTTTTATATGAAATACTCGTGTATTGATCAATTGGAGTTGAAGTTCTGCCTTTTCCTTATCTGAATCAGTGTTCTCAGAAGCTCGATTTGAGTGGATCAAGCAAATTAGGTGCATCACCGTTTTCGCTAAGATTTTCTTTCAAGTTCTTTCTTTCCTTTTCCCCAGGCAATTTGTAATGTAGAAGTTGAGATCCTCATTGATACATCTTACAAGAACCAGCCTTCTCTGAAGGTTCTTCTCACCATTGAGGCACCCATCCTCGTGAGAAGATTCCATTGTTTCAACTGGAGAGAGGATTACCCATTTCAACATGTCTTCGATTCAGGGTGCAACTCCAAGTTGACAATAGGACCCATGGACCAAGGGCCATCGTTGCATGGGCAAGGGACATATCCACTACATTGAGGTAATTGATGATGATTTTGATTTTGATATTGTTGATACTAATGTTGAACAAATTGAGGATGTTGATGAGCATGTGAATGAGGACACATGAGTTGGGTAGTACACTTGCTTCACTTTCAAGAGCTCCCAAATATCATGCTTTCAGAATAAAGGGCACATTGAAGGGCCAAAGAGTGATCCCCTTAATTGATAGTGGGGCTACTCGACTTCATTGATGGAGGATTGGTTAAGAAAATGGCATTCAAAACTACCAATTGCACAATGTTTAATGTCACTATGGCGGATGGATTCACTATCTCTTTTTCTAAGAGATTATCTCATCTTCCTCTCACTCTTGGGAAACATAAGGTAATTGACAATTTTTATGTTATTGATGTTGGAGATATTGATATTGTGTTGGGTGTCCAATGGTTACATTCATTAGGTAAATTCACTCAAAATTTCAAAACTATGGAGCTGAAATTCTTTAAAGAAGGCAAGGAAATAGTCCTCAAAGGTCTAGCAAATGGTGCCCCACAAGAGGTGTCTATGAAGAGGATGGAAAGGGGATTTAGGAAAGGTCAATTTGCTTGAGCAGCAAGTTGTCTTATTACAGTAAAATCAGAAAAAAGAGACCAATAGTCCTCTCATGGTGAGTTACAAGTTGTTTTAGATAAGCATGCTCATGTTTTTGATGATTTACCTTATGGTTTGCCATTGGATAGAGGTTTTGAGCAAAATATTGAGCTGGAAACAGGTACCAAGCCCATTATTATCACTCCTTACCATCATCCAAGGGCCTTCAAGAAAGAAATTGAAAAAATAATCAAAGAGTTACTTGATATGGGACACATAAGGCCTAGCTCAAGTCCTTTTGCTTCTTCCGTTGTTCTAGTGAAGAAGAAGGATGGTACTATGAGGGTGTGCATAGATTTTACAAAATGTTGAATAAGAAAACCATCAAGAATAGGTATCCAATACCAAGGATTGATGAGTTACATGGAGCTACCTATTTCTCCAAGATTGATTTGAGGTCCGGTTACCACCAAATCAAGGTATGAAAAGAAGATGTTCATAAAATTGCTTTTAGATATCACTTCGAGCACTTTGAGTTTTTGGTGATGCCTTTTGGATTGATTAATGCTCCAGCTACTTTCCAATCATTTATGAATCATATGTTTAGCAATTATCTACGAAATTTTGTGCTAGTCTTCTTTGATGACATCCTTGTGTATAGCAAAACTTTGGAGGAGCATTTGAGACATTTAGATCTAGTTTTAAGCACTTTGGAGCAGCATTCTTTCTTTGCCAAGAGATCAAAATGTGAGTTTGGGTTAACAAAGATTCTGTATTTGGGACACGTCATAAATGCACAAGGTGTGCAAGTGGATAAACAAAAAATTGCAGCCATCATGGATTGGCTGATTCCTTCTACTGTCACACAGTTAAGAGGATTTTGTGGTATTTGTAGCTATTATTGGAGATTTGTGAGGGGCTTCTCTCAACTTGCTGTCCCATTGACCGATTTGACTAAAAAAGGGGCTTTCAAATGGTCCAATTCAGCACATGTAGCTTTTGAAAAGCTTAAGGAGGTAATGAGTTCTTGTCCAGTTCTTGTTATTCCAGATTTTTCTTCTCCTTTTATGATTGAGTGTGATGCTTCAGGTGAAGGGATAGGGGTTGTTTTACTTTAGAATGGGCATCCTATTGCTTTTGAAAGTAGGAAATGTTGACAATTTTTACCCTATAGGTGAAATTGTCGCCCCTATCATTTAAAGCTTTCTATATCATTAAAGTGGAAGGATCCAAACAGGGTTTCAAGGTGTTTAGAAGAATTGCAAGGCAGAAAACGCTGAACGTTTGAAGTGCTTAGTGCAAATTGGGTTTTGATAAGTGCTTTACTGTTTTAATGCAAGTCGGGTTTCACAACTAGCTTTACTTGTGAAGTTGCACGTAGGGAAGCAGGGCAGGTTCAAAACTTCGATTTACTCCTAGTGTAAATCGGGTTTTTCAAGGTACTGTAATTGTGAAGTTTAAGCAGTAGAAGTAATTCGGGTTCAAAAACCCGAATTACTCTTTACAGTGCAAAATGGGTTTTCAAAGGTGCTTTACTTCTCAAGGTTTTACGAGTAGAAGTAATTCGGGTTCAAAAACCCAAATTACTCTGGAAAGTGCTTATCGGGTTTCTAGTGATGCTTTACTCCTTAAAATTTTACAAGTAAAAGTAAGTCGGTTTTTCAAACTTGACTTACTCATGGTAGCGTTTATCGGGTTTCTGGGAGTGCATGACTTATCTCTTTTTCCGAAGTTGTAAGCATGGGAAAGTCTGAAGTTGAGGACCATGAAATCCGAAGTTGCAAGTGAGAAGAAGTCCGGGACTCAATTCCTGCATACTTTTTGTCCATAAGAAAATGGAAGGAACAGGGGCCGGAAACAATTCCCGTGGACATTTTGTCCACGGGGAATTCACTTGGCAAAAGGACCGAAGAAAGGGACAAACAGGAATCCCAAAGGGTAGGTACCCTTCGAGAAGGTACATTACATAAATCCCAAAGGGTAGTTGCCCTTTGAGAAAGATCAAAACAGAGTCTCGAAGGGCACTTGCCCTTCGGGAAGGTGCATTTATAGAATCTCGAAGGGTAGGAACCCTTCGGGAAGGTTCATTTTCAAAGAGCTGAAGGGAAGGTGCCCTTCAACAAAGATCATTCCAAGAGAAGGGACACTTCCAAAAGTTCCGAAGGGCACCTGCCCTTCGAAAAAAGATGCAAAGAGAAACCCGAAGGGTAAGTACCCTTCGGGAAGGCTACGAACAGGAAACCCAAAGGGCACTTACCCTTCAAAAAGGACCAAGACAAAGATCCCAAAGGGTAGGTACCCTTCGGGAAGGTTCAAAAGACAAATTCCCACAGAAGAAGATAAAGCCAAGGAAAGGACAATAGTCCGAAAGAATTCTTTTGGACAAATTGTCCGAAAAAATTCTTTCGGAAAATTTGTCTGAGGAAGTATAAGTCGAAGGAAAAGAGAGGAGATAATTCCCCTAGACAATTTGTCCACAGGAAATTAAGAAGAAATAAACCCTAAGAGAGGATAAATCTAAAAGGAGAAAGAAGGAAAAGGAATGGACAAAGAAAACCCAGACCACAGACTCCGAAGAAATAAAATGACAAAGGGAAAGTTGTGAAAAAGAGCTCAAACAAAGCAAATATCCCAAAGAAATGCATATACAAAACAAGAGACAGAGTCCACGTGGAAATCCATGCAAGCAAAGGCTATTTTTGATTGACTGGTCAAAGATTTAGTTGATTGGTTGTTGAAATCAAGCTCATCTCTGGGTCAACTTGTGCTTTCAAACGTTCCAACTTAGCTTCCAACGTTTCAATTGGAGTTCTAATTGTAGCATGGCATGGATTTCATGCATGCTCTTCTTTATCTTAGGGTCTCAACGATTCAGCAGCTCAAGGGGAGACTATTTTTGAAACTTGGTGTAATCTTCCTTGCAAAGAGAAGTTGACTTTCAACGGACCCACCGTCCATTTCTCAAATGCCAAAGAGCTAGTGAAGTCTCTAATTTTAGACATGGCTTAGGTAACATGCACAAACAAAGTCAACCGTATGAATAGACCGTCTAATTCTAGTGCCAAGGAGCTTTCATGCAAAGAGGAAGAAGACAAGTAGACTCTTTGTAAAGGCTGACTTAGACTGTTTTAGCCTCTCTCCTATTTTTCAATGCCAATCTCTTGGCTTTTGTAATTTTCTATAAGTTGGCTTTTCAGCCTTAGATTTTTATCCCCTCTTTTGGCAAGAAAACTTTTGCCAAAGATTGTGCAGTAATCTTTTTTAGAATCAATAAGAGGACTGTTTTCAATTTCCAACAGTTGGTGTAATGTACTTTTGTCTAAGTGATAGAATTTTTTTCCTTGTCAAGTCTTGATTCGTTACTTGTTACTAGCTGGTCATTTATGCAAGTCACGTTCTATGTTTGAAAGTTTTTTTGCTGAGTTTATAGTGGATATTAATGGTTGTTTAGTGCCTATTGACAATTTTGCCCCCACAAGGCAAATTGTCACCCCTACTATTCGGAACTTTGCTATGGTGCCAAGTTTGTCTTGTGAATCAGTTTGGGGGTCCTTAAATGTACATTTACAGCCACCCAAGTGGCCATCTACAAGCAGGTATAAGCCAAAGTGGCCTTCTACAGCCAGGTGAAGTTTAGTCATTCAGAGGGTTCCAAGGAGCTTTCTTGATTACAGCCAATGCAATGTACAAATACAGCCATGCAAATGATGACGAAAAGGTCTCCTATGGCCATGTAAATTCTGATGGACTCCTACAGCGATCATATAGAGCATACAGTTTGTTCAAAAGGACACATGCAGTAGTTTTAAGTGGGTTTTTATCTCCTAAAAACATCATCTACAACAGTTTGAAAGGGCTTTTCTCCTCTTCTAAGCATCACGTACAGCCAAAAGCCAAGACATACAAGCTGTAAGTTCATTTATTTTGTCTAAGCAAAGATTTTTTTCGGGGTTGTAAGAGGAAGAGTATTTCTTCGGACTTTTGTCCGAAAGAAAGAGCTCACAGAGGACAATTGCAAAAGTCTCGAAGGGTATGTACCCTTTGGGAAGGTTCACTTAGAAGAGCCACGGGAGATTCACTTTGCAAAAAAGGATCAAGGCAAAAATCCTGAAGGGCACTTGCCCTTCGGGAAGATTTCGGAAGGTGCCCTTCAAAAAGACCGAGGAAATATAAACAAGGAAAAGTCCGAAGGATTAACTCGGGAAAAATGCAAACAAAAAAGTCCGAGAGAAATGGTAGGCAGGGGCAGACATTTTTTCCGCAGAAAATGAGACAAGATAAAAGTCCGAAAGAATTCGAAAGAACAAAACCAAGGAGATGACAGCAAAATGAGCCAACAAAAATTTGAAAGAATAAAGTTTGGGAAACTTGCATACACAAAAGTCTGCAGAAAAAAGATGAGTCAACAAGAGATGGTCCGAAGGAAAAACAAAGAAAAAAGCATAAAGTCAATGAAAAAGCCAGAAATAAAGGCTAAGGAGATAGCCAAGAAATCCGAGGAAATATAGACTAATATAGACAATAAATCCAAATATAGAATCCCACCAAAAATAGACACGACACGAACAGGCAAACCAAAACAAGAGACGGAGTCAACGTGGAGATCCATGCAAGCAAAAGCTATTTTTGATTGACTGGTCAAAGCTTCAGTTGACTGGTTGTGAAGTCAAGCTCATCTCCGAGTCAAATTCTTGCTTTCAAACGTTCAAACAGCTCAAGAGGAAGTCCATATTTGGAGGTGGGCGTAACATTTTGCATGATAAGAGTTTGATTTGTCAAAATTAGCCTATCGTCCATAACGTTCCATGCATGATGCCTAAATAAATAATAGCCTGAGCTTGGCCACCATCCATTTCAACACCAAAGAGCTGGTTTCTAATTTTAGACACGTTTCAGCTGAGCATGCACAAGAAAAGTCAAACGTATGATTCCACCATCCAATTCTAGCACCTAGGAGCTTTCATGCAAAGAGGAAGAAGACAAAATAGATTTTTGTAAAGGCTGAGTTGGATGGATTTAGCTCTTCTATTTTCAAACGTCAATTTCTTGACTTTTTTGTAATTTTTTATATTAATGGCTTTTTAGCTTTGTAAAATCCAGTTGGTAAGACCAGACTCTGTCGTTGGTGAGTTGTGTAACTGTTGTCAACTTGGAGCTGCGCCCTGATTCGAAGACATGCACGAAATGGCCAGTCCTCTATCTGGCTGAAACAATGGGATCTTCTCACGAGGGTGGGTGCCTCAACGGTGAGAAGAACCTCCAGAAAATGTTGGTTCCTGTATGATGAATCAATTAGGATCTCTACTCTATGTTGCGGACTACCGTGGAAAGGGAGAAGGAAAACTTAAAGGGGAAATCCTACCTAAAGGGGGTGATACACCAGAATTTTGATCCACTCAACCTGGAACCTTGAACACTGAACGAACAAGGGAAAAGGAAGACCTGTGATTTCAATCAATCACTTATGCATAAATATTTCATGAAGAGGTTCGATCCAATGGCCAAAACCTGAGGAAAAACGATGAAGAGAGGTTCGATACAAGACACTTTTCAGCCACCTAACATCCACTTACAGCTTCAACAAAAGACAAAAAACACTTTAACATGACCTGCACAAGGATAATCTAGCAACTAGGTATGAACCCAGAATTTGGGAAGGGAGAGAAATCTACCACTTATGCAAATTGCTGAATGAAATATACACTATGCCAACGCTTGAAATCTGAAAGTACAGTCCTATTGATCGAAGAGGTTACACAACTCACCAACGATAGAGTCTGGTCTAACCAAGAGGGAGATTGGATGCTTTTTAATCAAGGCTGAAAGCCATTTTGGCGTAGAAAATTTGAAGAGAAGAATTCACTTAGGTTAACTCAAGGCTGTCTTGGCCTTTCAATTAAATATTTTTCCTTTTTTGTCTTTGCATGAAGCTTCTTGCGTTTGAAGAAGTGAACTTGTCTTTGTTATGAACCGCCAACCTCTCTTTGCATGGAAATCCACGCCAATGTTAATTTTAGAACTCTACGTGAGCTGCTTGATGCAGAATTGGAACGTTGAAAAGGCTGAATTGGCCGTTTGGTAAGTTGAGTTGATTGCTTGGCAAGCTTAGTTGGTTGAAGCGATCATTCTCCCTTGCATGGAAAGCTCCTAGTGGATGTGGCATTTAACAATTAGTCAATTCTAAATCTGGAACAGTCAACTTGACATTCGAATTTAGAACTCCGGTTGAAGCTGAGTTGGACCCTCGGATGTGTGAGATGATCTGGAGACGAGCGGGACTTTAATAACCAATCAACTGAAGCTTTGATCGGTGTTCAAAAATAGCTCTCGCTTGCATGTATTTTACCCTGTTCTGGTCTGTCTGTTCGTGTCTATTTCTGGCGAGATTCTATATTCTATATTTCCTCGGATATTCTGTTTTCAACTCTCCGTCGGATTATCTATTTTCTATCCTCTTTTGCACAGTCAACCTCCATTACTTTTGAATTTCTGGTTGTCCCGGCCTAATTCTTAGGGCCTGTCTTCGGACTTTTTTTTGCACAGTCCAAAAATATTACTTTTGGGTGTCTCGGCTTAATTCCTTCGGATTTTATTGAAGGGGCCTTGTTTGAATTTCTTCGGACTTTTGTTCCGTCATTTTCCCACGGACAGAATGCCCGCAAGAATTATCTCAATCACTTCTTTTGGCCTTCGGAATTCTTCTTCGGGTTTATTTCCTTCGGAATTCTCTGAAGGGGCCTTGTTCGAAGGAATTCTTTCGGACAAAAAGCCCGAAGGATATCTTTCCCTTTTGCTTTGCCTTCGTTTCACTTGTTTTTCTGTGGACTTTCTAGTCTTCCGAATTTCTTCGGACTTTTTGTCTGAAGGAATTCCTTCAGACAAAAAGTCCGAAGGATATCTCCCTTTTGATTTTGATCTTCGAAATGTGCCCTTCGAAAAAGTCACCACAGTCCTCTCGCTGACCAAGTGCCCTCTGCAAGGGCTAGTGGCTCTTTGTTGTGCCATTTTCGAAAAAATTGTAGGTGGCAAAGGTCCCGAATCGTTCTCTGTACCTTCCCGAAGGGTAGGTGCCCTTTGGGATTGTTGCAAATGACCCTTCTGAAGGGTACCTTGGCTTTTCTTTGATTATTTGGGTGGACTTTTGGATTCTCCCTGTTTGGCCTTCGGAATTCTTCTTCGGGTTTATTTCCTTCGGACTTCTCTGAAGTGGCCTTGTTCGAATTTCTTCGGACTTTTTGTCCGAAGGAATTCCTTCGGACACAAAGCCCGAAGGATATCTTTCCCTTTTGCTTTGCCTTCGTTTCACTTGTTTTTCTGCGGACTTTCTAGTCTTTCGAATTTCTTCGGACTTTTTGTTCGAAGGAATTCATTCGGACAAAAATTCCGAAGGATATCTTTCCCTTTTGCTTTTGCTCTTCGAAATGTGCCCTTCAGAAAAGTCACCACGGTCCTCTCACCGATCAAGTGCCCTCCGCAAGGGCTAGTGGCTCTTTGTTGTGCCATTTTCAGAAAAATTGTAGGGCACCTGGACTTTTCGCAAAAGTCCCAAATTCGTTCTCTGTACCTTCCCAAAGGGTAGGTGCCCTTCGGGATTGTTGCAAATGACCCTTCCGAAGGGTACCTTGGCTTTTCTTTGCTTATTTGGGTGGACTTTTGGATTCTCCCTGTTTGGCCTTTGGGTGTTCTCTTATAATTTCTCCAAAGTATTTCTTCAGACAAAAAGTCCTAAGGAATTACTTCCTTTGTCTTTTGCCTTGAGGACTTTTGCCTTGCACTCTTCCGAAGGTTATTTTCCGAAGTAAAAGCCTTTTGATGAACCATCCCTTCGGAATCTTCCTGTTGTAGCAAAGGCCCCTTATCAAAGAAAAACAGCGTATTCTTCTTAATGATTTCTTTCTTTCCTTGGATGGAGATGCGAATTTTCTGAGCGGCAAGAGACAATTTGCCTTGTGGAAGAATTGTCAATAGTAACCTCTTTAATCAATAGGACTGTACTTTCAAATTTCAAGCGCTGGCATAGTGTACATTCATTCAATAATTTGCATACATAGTAGATTTTTCTCCCTTCTCAAATTCTGACTCGTACCTAGTTGCTAACTTATCATGTTATGTAGGTCATGTTCAGTGTTTTATATGTCTTTTGTTGAAGCTGTAAGTGGATGTTAGGTGGCTGCAAAGTGTCTTGTATCAGACCTCGCTTCATCATTTTCCCTCACGTTTTTCTCATTGAATCAACATTCTCATGAAATACTTATGCATAGTCATCAATTGAAATCAAAGGTCTTCTTTTTCCCTTGTTTGTTCAGTATTCAAGGTTCCAAGTAGAGTGGATCAAACATTCTGGTCTATCACTGTCATTAGGTAGGATTTCCCCTTCAAGTTTCTTTCTCAATTTTCCATGGTAGTCCGCAATGCAGAGTAGAGATCCTCATTGATACACTTACAGGAACCAGCCTTCTCTGGAGGATCTTCTCACTATTGAGGCACCCACCCTTGTGAGAAGATCTCATTGTTTCAATTGGAGAGAGGATTAGCCATTTTAACACGTCTTCGTTTCAGGGTACAACTCCAGGTTGACAACAGTGTCTTCCATTAGGCCTATTTTTTTATTTTCTTCAAGCTTAGATCATTAGATAAAACTTTTTCATGAAATACTTATACGTATTGATCAATTGGAGTTAAAGTTCACCCTTTTCCTTGTCTGAATCAGTGTTCTTAGAAGCTCAATTTGAGTGGATCAAGCAAATCAAGTGTATCACCATTTTAGATAGGATTTTCCTTATAAGTTTCTTTATTCTCTTTTCCCCAGGCAGTTTGTAGCATAGAAGTAAAGATTCTCATTGATACATCAAAAGGAGCTAGCCCTTACAACCTAGAGATTCAATTTACTTAGTAGGTCACCCACAGCCTAGGATTGTTTTCATTATTTTAGCAAACTATGAAGGCTTGAAACTACCTTCACAAGGGTGCAAGTTTGATTGACAACAAAAAACTCAAATATTCAAAAAAGGCTTATTCAATATATGACAAGTGTTAACCATTTTGGTCCTACAGGCCAAAATCAGTATCCTTCCTTCCCTACCACTCTGAACCTTCAGTCTAGTCATGTACCCACCTGCAAAATCTCTTTTTCTTTGCAATAAGCCCTGTTCTTATAGAACATTGAAAAATCTAAGGCCCTGCAGGGTTCGGTTCAGTATGGAGCTTTTCGTTTTGAGCAAATGCCTTAGACAAATAAGAGTCTCTTACAAAGATCGAAGGTTAAACAACCCTTGCAGAGGGCAGTCAAGCACAAAATGAACCATTCCAGCAGGCTGCGGAGGGCAATTCCGGATCCAAAGGTACCCTTGCGGAGGGCAAAGAACCCTTGCGGAGGAATCAAAAGGGTGAGTTTTCCTTCGGAAATGCTAAGGCAAAAGATAAGACAAAGGTTGAATTTCTTCGGACAAAATGTCCGAAGGAATTCCTTCGGACATTTTGTCCAAAGAAATTCACAAGGTAAAGAACAAACAAGGAATTCTTTCAGAAAAATTCGTGCGGCAAAGTGAACAAAGCAAATTCTTTCGGACAAAAAGTCCGAAGGAATTCGCTCGAAGGGGAAACCCGACCGAAGGGAAAGCCGATAGAAAACAAACGGAAAAAACATGAAGATTTTCTTCGGACAAAATGTCCGAAGGATTTGAGGACCAAGGAGCCCGAAGGACCCCGAAGGGCAAGTACCTGTTGACGCAGTGGATTGCACCCGAGGTAGGATGCCTAGCTCCCGCCTTTCCACACGCAACAATGGAAACTCCCCTCTCACCTGTGGGACCGGCGAAGCTGGAGGGGAGAGTCTCTAGATAAGGGCTAGCTCCCTTTGATGTATCCTTTAGGCCCTGGTTTCTCCTACTGCTAACAAAAAATGTAAAAAGGGGGGGTTGAAAAGGGAGAGAGATGCTGAAACAGAACCTAAACCTAAAAAAAATGAAAAGGTGATACACCGAAAAAGTTTGATCCACTCAGGCCCGAAACATACACTTTTCACCAAGAAGAAGCGCCCATACACTTCATCTGATGTGAGAAAACTCTTCTGTGTCAGTGAGTTAGGGGTCTGTGGAGATACAGGGAGGAACTATCAAAGGTGTTTTGAGACACACTTTGACAGCCTATTCACATGCGCCTATATTCCTGCTGTAGACACTTCTGGTAGACCTGCAAAAAAGAAACTCACAATGCGCTAGACATGCTGGAATCGATCTATGAGAAGCATAAAAGGAAATGACTTAACACAAAAAGAAAACATAGACATGTGCTTGAGTGCAAGTCCAGATGGAGGTAAAAATGCTAAGTCCTAATTCAAGGTAAAATTTGGCAGAGTTCTGCCTTACAAGCCCGAGAGATTTTTGGGCAGAGTTTTGCCTTAAGGCTGAGAGATTGGATCCTTCTCAAATGAGAAATTTACAATATATAGAAAAAGGAAGAGAGCTTGGCGCTTCCTGGGAAAGACTTTGGTGCTCTTTTTGCAAGCTGGCCCATGTGCGTTGAGAGCATTGGGAAGAGGAAGTCACTGTTGCTAATGTCATTCTTCTAGAAGAGGCCTGCTGGAACCATGCTGTGTAATCGCCGATCTTGACTTTGGCGTTCGAGAGCATGGGCTGCGCCTCTTATCCTACAAACAGACTGCAGTTTGTCTCCTCATAAATGCCAAATGGAGAAAGCATGCCGCGCCGCTCACTATTTGCGCCGTTTGATGATCATCTGGCAATAACTTGCCTCACCTTTGCCACTTGAACTGCTTTGTCTTTTCTTGCACTTTGTCTCATCCTGGTTTCTCTCTTTCTGGCGGGTCGCTGCGTTCTTCGGGCTCTTCCTGCTTGCCTTGGCCACTTTCTGTCAATTTCAAATGACATGTGGTGCGTTTTGCTGTGAAACAGGCAGGACACGTGGCAGCATCCGCTTGACTCATGGAAGCTTTAGGAACCCTTTGAAGGTCCTGCGGAAGAGGACATGTGTCGGCTTCCGCTCTCTTTAGCAATTCGTCCGGGGCCCATCACAGTTCTCGCAGGACAAAAGAGAGAGACTGCGGGTGCTGACACTTGTCGGCTTCCGCTGAGCTTTGCAGGGGACACGTGGCACGTTCCGCTGCTCCTAGAAAAGCATGTCAAATCCTTCCGCAGTTGCCACTTAGTGCCTTCTGCACTCTGGCTTTTCCTGGTGTAAAATTGACGTTCGCAGGCCCTTCACTGTGTTTGAATCTCCAACAGCTAGTCTATCTTCTTAAAGTTGACGGCTTCCAGGACGTCACAATCCTTGGCAAATTCCTTCGGGCCTTTTCCTTCAGCTTTCTGCTTGGGCCTTTTTCCCCGCAGGCTTTTTCCATGGACTTTCTTGCTTCGGGCCTCTATTATTCCTTCGGGTTCTTTGGCTGCAGCTTCCCCGAATTTCTTCGGACAAAAAATCCGAAAGAAATCGTTCTTGTCTTTTGCTTTTGCCTTAAGTCCCTTTCTTTCGGGTTTCTTGCTCACGGCTCTTTCGAATTCCCTCGGACAAAAAGTCCGAAGGATTTCTTCCTTGCCTCTGCCGACTGCCTTAAAAAAGTGCTCTTCGGGAAAATTAAAAATGACCCTTCTGAAGGGTGTTTTCTTTGTTGTAGAATTTTTTTGAAAGAACTTACCTTCGCGGCTTTCCTTGTGGCCTCTTTGAAGTGCTCCCTGCCCTCCGCAAGGGCTCTTGAACCTAGAACTACCCTCCGCAAGGGCACTTGTCCTTCGGGAGGCTTGAACTTTTCGCGTTGAACCGCTCCTTTGAACCAACCGTTGAACCAATTCATTGAACCGGTTCAATGGTTCAAACGTTTGTTGGACTGTTTGATGAACCAAGCCTGTTGAACCGTTTGAATTGAGCCGATGAACCGAACCATTTGATTGAACCTGCCAATGAACTTTGCGTTGAACTTTACCGATGAACCAAGGCGGTTGAACCGACTGAGTGAACCAAGTGATTGAACCATCTGATTGAACTAAAGCATTGAACCAAGGTGTTGAACCAACGCATTGAACCAAGCCGATGAACCATTTGATTGAACCTGCCGATGAACTTAGCCGATTGAACTAAAGCGTTGAACCAAGGCTTTGAACGAAGGCATTGAACCGGTTCAATGGTTCAACAGTTCAAAGCTGCTAACTCTTGGAAAGACTATGTCATTGAACCACTCTTCCAACCTTAAGAAAAAGTGTCTTTGAACCATTTTAGCTCTCTTTCCTTATGAATTTCTTCAGACAAGAGTCCGAATAAGCTTTGTAAAACCCTGCACTCTTTGAACTGGTTCTTCTGCCAAAAGACACACCTGCAGAGTCCATAGAAAACTTGCAGAGTTCGTAGAAATTGCAAGATTCGTGCAAAATCAAAAGTATTGGCTCAAAACAGCATAAAAAAGAAGGGGGACCAATTTTTTTTTGCCTGTTGGGCAAAAAATGGTCAACAGTACCCTTGCGGGGGACTCTCAGCCAAAATGAAGGGACCTTTCTCCAAGCCCCGAAGGGACACCTTCCCTTCGAGAGAGTTAAAAGACAAAGGCCCAACCGAAGGAAAGAAAGCCGAAGAAATTGTCAAAGGGGATGACGGGCCTGAAGATGTCAAAATTGAGCATGGCGAACTAGCCGTTGGAGGTTCAAACGCTCAGTGACGGGTGCATAGACGTCAAATTTAAGGCGGTGAAATAGCCGTTGATTTTGAAAAGCTTAAGGACAGGCTGCAAGTAAACTTAGCGACCCGTCGAGAAGATAGCCCCGAGTGCTCACAAAGCCAATAAAAGACAAAGCCAAGAAGGGACAAAAAATAGCGAGGAAAGACGGAACAAAGCAGAGAATCTAGAACACAGCCACGCACACATACGACAACATCTGGAATGTTCCAAAAGATGCACCCAACTAAGCACAGATATTGACAAAATAGCCAAGGTGGCAAAAGAAGGTGTTGGCACAAGGAGTTATTCTAGCAGTTGAAACAGTCTCTGCCAAGTGGTCATCAAGGAGCACAAACAGTGAACGGTGCGACCTGTTTTTCCACACTTTGCATTGATGAGCAGACAAACCTCGTGAATATCTTGAAGGAGCGGTCTTGTTTGCAGAAAAAGAGGCGTGGCCCATGCTTTCACATTAATGTTTGAATGCCAAAGTCAAGACTGGCAGCCAACACAACATTCTCTTTCAGCGGCTTCCTCTTCTCGATGCTCTCAACGCACATGGGTCACTTGTAAAAAAGAGCGCCAAGGTCTTTTCCAAGGGGGCGCCATTTACTTCCTCTCTCTATATATATTGTAATCTCTCATTTAAGAAAGAATCTATCTCTCAGCTTGTAAGGCGGAGCTCTGCCGAAATTTATTTTGAATAAAAAAGAAGCATTTTTGCCTCCATTTGAGCTTGCACTTTTGCATGTCTATGGCTTTGTCTTGTGTTAAGTCATTTTTCTTCATGCTTTCACGGAATAATTTCAGCATGTCTAGTGTATTGTGAGTTGTTATTTTGCAGGTTAGCCAGAAGTGTCCATAGCAGAGTATAGGTGCATGTGAACAGGCTGCCATAGTGTGTCTTAGAACACCTCTGGTAGTTCTTCCTCCCTGTATCTCCAGAGGACCCCTAGCTCACTGATGCAGAAGAATTTCTCATATCAAATGAAGTGTATATCAGCTTGTTCTTAGTGAAAAGTGTATGTTCAAGCTAATTAGATCAACCATTTTTAGTGCATCATCGTTTAGTTTAGGTTCTGTTTTCAGTAACCCTTCTCTCTTTTCAACCCTCCCCCTTTTTATATATATATATATATATATATTAGCAAATGTTACTGGAATAACTTAGAGATGCATCAAAGGGAGCTAGCCCTTATCTAGAGATTCTCTCCTCAGTTTTGCCAAACCCACAGGCAAGAGAGTAGTCTCCATTGGGCCACATGGAAGAGAGAAGCTCAGTCTTCTCTCAAGGGTGCAATCCACAGCGTCAACAGTTTTTGGCACGCCCGGTGGAAAAAACTAGTTTTTTATCCAAAGAGTTGAAGAATTTTAGTGTGTTCTTCAACCAGCCAGCCTTTGGAGGCTTTTTTCATCAACACCAATGGCGACTTCGAGTTGAATCAGCTGGTTAAGCAGTCCTGGTGCCATCAAGAAATCGCATTTTGGAATGTATAATTCCATTGCTCATAACCATGGACCTTGTTTTCCTTCATATAACTTTGATCAAGCTCAGGTTGTTCATGGAGTCACCTCAAGCAGCTCTCCTAGTTGCCCTTCAACAATAAGGGAAGTAACATTGGAGTTTGAGAAGCAAGTGATGGAGATAGACAGATTGGATGAGCATTATAGATATCAGCAAGAGCTTATGTACAAAGAGGAGTGTTTGTTCAGGCAAACTCAGGCCTTTCAATCCATGAAGGAGGAGGTAGCAAAATGGAAGAGTCCATTCATTCAAGTCAGTTAGCCTTGTGTGCCCCCTCCTATTCTAAAGAAAGCCCCCTCTTGTGCACCAAATCCTTTCTACCAGTTAGCACTTGCTCACTCTAGCTCATCTGATGCAATAACCACCCCTGCTGCTAATCCCTTGCACCTAGCTTTCAAACATCAAAGGGCGTTAAAGCAACCCCCATGGAAATGAACCTTCTCAATTCCTTAGATTGTGAATCTTCCTTTGAAGGGAATACCATGAACCAGCACGTCTCTCTTCACGAAGCTCTTCCTGTACATCAACAATCTCTTCCTAATCTTCCTCAACCTCCTCAGGTCTTTCAACATGATGTCAAGATTCCAAGTTGGAAAAGGGAATGTCATGAACCAGCTCGGGACCTTGGAGAAGATAAAGTTGTTGCATGTTCACAAGGGAAAAGTTTCAATCCCAAGGTCATGAGTTGGAAGCAAACAATGGAATCATGGGGCAAAAAGGAGAAAGGTTTTGCTCAAAACCTTGCGAAAGATGAAGCTGCTCCTACTCATCATGATGATGCTTGTGACCTCCAAGAAAGGCTCTTTCAAGAGAATATAGCCAAGCAAATTGCAGAATTGGAGTCCAAAATGAGGTTCCTCAGCCAAAGTGTGATGGACGATTCAGATCAAGCAGAAGATCCTATATCTGAACACACCCCATCTACACTCCTTCAAGACAACTATCTGGCCACATCTAATATAGATGAAGTGTTGGCTAAATGGAAGGAAGAGAATCATTCGATTCTAGCTCAAGGACTGCCTCCTTTTCCACGTGAGTTTAACCATCAACCTTCTATTTCATCCCTTCTCAAGGAGGAACCTGTTTTGCAAAAAGCAAGTGAAGAAGAGAGGATCCAATTTGCAGCTGCCCAAGAGGCTATCATGAGCGACAATGAAGATGAAATCATCATGGATGCTCCTTTTGAAGACATCATTAACAAGGGAGAAGACACAGGTCATGCATACATGCAGATGTTCCAGCAATATGAAGAGGAAGGTAAGCATGGTGAGCTCTCTCCCCCCTTGTTTGATGAACTTCCTTGTTGCTTTGATGGGGAGGATGACCATGCCATGGAACCCGAGTTGGAGGAGGATCAGGAGGATGTCTTTGAACAGCTAGAGACTTTGGTCTTTGAGTAGGAAAAGCAGAGGCCTATCTATCTTGAGGAAAGCTTTGAAGAAGAGAGCCTTGAACAAGAAGGTGATGTTTTGTGGGATGAGTAATCAATCTATGATCTCATTTCAGACATCACAACAGTCACCCTTCTTCAAGAAAGCCATGATGAAGCAGATGAGTTTGACAGCGTCTTCAATAAGGCAGAAGGAGACAAGTCAATCCATGATGCATATCAAAGGGCTTATGGTGATGAGCTAGCAGCCACTGATTTTTTGATGAAACACACCAACATGAAGAACCAACAAGAGGCAAGCTTCCAAGAACAAGAAGAATACATATATGTTGAAAGCATGTTTGCCCCCAATTCATTTGGATACAAGCCAATCAAAGTGGCAGGCAAGAAGAGCAAGTCACCAAATCTCCATTCCATTCAGCCACTTGTCTGGCACCATAAGTTTTCTTGCCATGAAGGAGACTTAAAAAGTTTTCCCTTTGAACCAGGTAGGAGACAAATATACCTGGTTAGCTGTACATAGTAGTTTGCTTTGAGTTTTTCTTTCCCTATTTTTCCTAAGTGTTGTTTGCACAGGTAGTGTTTTTTAGCCTTGTGTGTGTTTTCTTTTGTATTTGGGGTAAAAATCTTCATGATTGATTCTTGGATATCTCAAGGCTGTTGCTAACCTTTTTCAAGCTGCGTTCTAACTCCGTGCCCAATGGACTCTGAGGCTACTGGTTTCTTAAGCATAGCAGTCATGCTTCCCCTGGGAATCGCCAATTTGTTGACTATTTTGGACCTGTAGGCCAAAATCAGTCTCCTTCCTTCCCTACCACCTGAACCCTCAGTCTAGTCATGTACCCACTTTCTGCAAAATCTCTTTTTCTTTGCAATAAGCCCTGTTTTTATAAAACATTGAAAAATCTAAGGACCTGCATGGTTCGGTTCAGTATGAAGCTTTTCGTTTTGAGAAAATGCCTTAGACAAATAAGAGTCTCTTACAAAGCTCGAAGGTTAAACAGCCCTTGTGGAGGGCAGTCAGGCACAAAATGAACCATTCCAACAGGCTGCAAGGGGCGATTCCGAATCCAAAGGTACCCTTGCAGAGGAATCAAAAGGGTGAGTTTTCCTTCGGAAATGCTAAGGCAAAAGATAAGACAAAGGTTGAATTTCTTCGGACAAAATGTCCGAAGGAATTCCTTCGGACATTTTGTCCAAAGAAATTCACAAGGTAAAGAACAAACTAGGAATTCTTTCAGAAAAATTCCCGTGGCAAAGTGAACAAAGCAAATTCTTTCAAACAAAAAGTCCGAAGGAATTCGCCCGAAGGGGAAGCCCGACCAAAGGGAACGCCGACAGAAAACAAATGGAAAAAACATGAAGATTTCCTTCGGACAAAATGTTCGAAGGAATTCATGTCCGAAGGACTTGAGGACCAAGGAGCCCGAAAGACCCCGAAGGGCAAGTACCCTTGCAGGGGACTCTCGGCCAAAATGAAGGGACCTTTCTCCAAGCCCCAAAGGGACACTTTCCCTTCAGGAGAGTTAAAAGACAAAGGCCTGGCCGAAGGAAAGCCGAAGAAATTGTCAAAGGGGATGACGGGCCTGAAGACGTCAAAATTGAGCATGGCGAACTAGCCATTGGAAATTCAAACGCCCAGTGACGGGTGCACAGACGTCAAATTTAAGGCAATGAAATAGCCGTTGATTTTGAAAAACTTAAGGACAGGCCGCAAGTGAACTCAGCGACCTGTCGAGAAGATAGCCCCAAGTGCTCACAAAGCCAAGAAAACACAAAGCCAGGAAGGGACAAAAAATAGCGAGGAAAGACAGAACAAAGCAGAGAATCTAGAACACTGCCACACACACATACGACAACATTTGGAATGTTCCAAAAGATGCACCCAACTAAGCACAGATATGGACAAAATAGCCCAGGTGGCAAAATAAGGTGTCGGCACAAGGAGTTATTCCAGCGGTTGAAACAGTCTCTGCCAAGTGGTCATCAAGGAGCACAAACATTGAACGGTGCAACCTATTTTTTCACACTTTGCATTGATGAGCAGACAAACCGCGTGAATATCTTGAAGGAGCAGTCTTGTTTGCAGAAAAAGAGGCGCGGCCCATGCTTTCACATTAATGTTTGAATGCCAAAGTCAAGACTGGCAGCCAACACAACATTCTCTTTCAGCGGCTTCCTCTTCCCGATGATCTCAACGCACATGGGTCACTTGTAAAAAAGAGCGCCAAAGTCTTTTCCAAGGGGGCGCCATTTGCTTCCTCTCTCTATATATATTGTAATCTCTCATTTAAGAAAGAATCTATCTCTCAGCTTGTAAGGCGGAGCTCTGCCAAAATTTATCTTGAATAAAAAAGAAGCATTTTTGCCTCCATTTGAGCTTGCACTTTTGCATGTCTATGGCTTTGTCTTGTGTTAAGTCATTTTTCTTCATGCTTTCACAGAATAATTTCAGCATGTCTAGTGTATTGTGAGTTGTTATTTTGCAGGTTAGTCAGAAGTGTCCATAGCAGAGTATAGACGCATGTGAACAGGCTGCCATAGTGTGTCTTAGAACACCTCTAGTAGTTCTTCCTCCCTGTATCTCCAGAGGACCCCTAGCTCACTGATGCAGAAGAATTTTTCATATCAAATGAAGTGTATATCAGCTTGTTCTTGGTGGAAAGTGTATGTTCAAGCTAAGTAGATCAACCATTTTTGGTGCATCACCATTTAGTTTAGGTTCTGTTTTCAATAACCCTTCTCTCTTTTCAACCCTCCCTTTATATATATATATATATATATATTAGCAAATGTTACTGAAATAACTTAGAGATGCATCAAAGGGAGCTAGCCCTTATCTAGAGATTCTCCCCTCAGTTTTGCCAAACCCACAGGCAAGAGAGTAGTCTCCATTGTGTCGCATGGAGGAGAGAAGCCCAGTCTTCTCTCAAGGGTGCAATCCACAACGTCAACAAGGAGATGTTGGCAGTTATGCATGCTTTGAGCAAGTTTTGGCAATATTTGATTGGTGGAAAGTTCATCATAAAATCAAATCATAACAGTTTGAAATACTTCCTCAACCAAAGGGAATTGAATGATAGACAACAAAAGTGGGTGAGCAAGGCACAAGCTTATGATTTTGATATTGAGTATGTGAAGGGTAAGAGTAATGTGGTAGCGGATGCTTTAT
This sequence comes from Torreya grandis, assembly GCA_037957365.1. NCBI lineage: Eukaryota > Viridiplantae > Streptophyta > Pinopsida > Cupressales > Taxaceae > Torreya > Torreya grandis. The sequence goes on along the minus strand of JARHVA010000009.1, from coordinate 9,463,505 downwards.
CAAGGAAACATTGCTTAAAATTGCTTGAGGGCAAGCAATTGTGGGAAGGGGAGACTGTAATGTCCCCATTTTCACATCACACATGAGAAGGTTTGAAGACCTTTAGTCTATTTGTCCCTAGACTAGAGGGTTCCTTTTGAGGATTGAATTTTATTAATTATTTGATTATTTGCCCGAATAGTGATTTTAATCATTTGTTATTTTAAGGCAATTAGTTATTTAATTAATGAAATTAGAGATTTGATTGGTTGGCTTTAAGTGATCAAAAAAGAAATAATAATTAAGAAAGTTGACAAAAGGTTGGGTTTAATGAAGCTATACTCTCCCCAAATGATTCACCCCACTTGGAAGGGTATATTTGATAGATGGTGGACTCTTCTTGCGCATATGCAAATTCAGATTATTGCTCTTCATGCTTGAAGGGAACTATTGGGATGTATGCCTAATAGTAATTGTTCTTGTGCTCTATCTACAAAGGTGTCTTTTGACGCCACATTGCAAAAGAATTATTTGTTGATGCCTTATGAGTCTAACAACTTGATTTTTGAGGTATAACGTAGGGTTTTTGAGCTTGTTTTGATGGGACATGCTCTGAAAAAAATTGCTAATTATTTCAGGTGTGGCGACTTGCATTGAGAGTGGTTTGCATGTGATTTTGGAGTCAAAAAGGCCAAGAAAATATTCTGAAATTTATTGCTAATTTTTTGCTTGCTAGCATTGGGGTTTTGAGGTGGTTTGTGGATGTTTTGAGGCTCCAAATTGATGCAAAGGTTCTTAATAATTTTCAGATTATTCTTTGATGAAATTTGATATTGTTGAGGGTTGTTTCTATTAGTGGAAGGCTGGAAATTAACCTCATATTTTTTTGGTATTTTTCCTTGGCTTGGGCGACTTCCCTGGAGGGCTTACAGGGGTCATTTCTTGGCTCAATAAGTTTGCTGTAATTTTTTTAATTATCGTGGATATTTATGATAAGGGTTTGAAGTGGAAATTCAATCAAAAAGCAAGTGCAAGTGTGGGAGAAAATTCTGAATTTTAGGATCATTTGCAAGTGGCAGAAAAATTTAAAAAAAGGTACATATTTGTGTTTTCAGCTTGTTAATTGTTTTGGCATATTTTGTGGTGATTTGTGAGTCAATTGGTTGTTGGAAATTGCCTACAACACCATTGAAGTGTGTGCCTAGGGTTTGAAGGGCAAAATTTATAATTGGATAAATTGTTGGGAGCTAGGGTTGGCTGAATTTATTCATTTCATATTTCAGTTTGTTGTGGATTTAAGGTATAAACAGTTTTGCATCCAAATATCTTCTTTTGGGATATTACAATTCAAGATTTGTTAAGAATAAAAAATTAGTTTTTGCACATGTTTTTCCAAAATTTATTGGGAGCTGTACCGTAGCTTCTTTCTCTGATTTTTCTGAGAATGTCCTCAGATTTTGCAAGAATAACTCAAAAAATTCTGAGTGTGAATGTGGCCTACCTCTTAAGGAAATTTCAGATCTTGCTTCCCTTTGATTTTCTGTTTTTTCAAAGCACCAATAATTCTGATTGTTCACAAAAAAATTGATTTTTCTACATGTAAACAAAGCATAAAAACTTCTGTTTTTCCTAGATACAAACAACTCCAAATTTTCAAGGAAAATGTTGGTTATTCTGAGTGCACATAGTTCTGATTTTTCACAATACTTTCTAATTTTTCTAAGTATAACCTCAATCTCTTAGTGATGTTTGTTTCAGATCTACTTCTCTTTCTCACCAACTGCAAATTATCCTTTTTATTGACTTGGGATCTACATTACTAGAGTTCATTAAGTTTTTCAAACAAATAATTAGATGTTTCTTTGCATACCTTAGTGGCTGTTTGCTGGCCACTTTATTGTCTTCTTTTGCAAGGCAACATCTCCCCTTGAACTTCTCTTCACACCATGTGATTGAAAATCTCTTAAAAGTAGCTTCAAGTTAAAAATCTCTCACCTTAATGACTATAACTACTTGCATGGCAACAAGCTTACAATTTGGCTCTAATGAGTGACTCATGGATGGTGTGTATTGACCTTTCACAAAATTGATAGAATTCCCTACACTTCATGTATGATTCCTTATGAATTTTCTTTGGATGTATAGGATGAGGAACTTATCAACCATATTAAAATTAAGGCCTCTAACATCCATCTTGGCATGTTGCCCATGATGACCATAATCTAGTGATAAAAAAAAATCTAGAAGACCTCCAAACCTTAGCTTGTGATTAACATGTTTGTCTCCCTTTGCCAACACAACATCTTCATCCCTATAACTCACATTTCTTCTTTCATGAGTATGCTTATTAACTGAACCAAAGCCAATGTGAAAGGAGAATGTCGCGGTCCCATCTAGCATACCTTGGAACTTGACAAAAGGATAATCATCTCCACATACCAAAACATGTGCACTCTATCCAAGATGAGAAAAATATAGTGATGTCATAAGTGGAAGCCACAAATCTGAACTGTTTGCATACCTTTGGCTGCCATCATAATGCTCCTTTATTTGCTAAATGGACATGGGTTGAGATGTCTTCCACACCCCCAACCTTGTGAATACCCTGGTTTTCAAATAAGAAGCTTTTTTTGTATGCCAACCTTCCAATGTCAACCTGTGCATGCCTATATTCTTCCATACCCCAAACAATTCTGTTTTTTTTATTCCCATGGAATCAACCATAAAGAATTTAAAATCAAAATTGAGAACTTTTGTAAAACTCAAAAAATTACCAGGATCCCATATCTCTTGGTGCCAATAATTGTGGACTTGAATCAAGGAGTCCTCATGCCTTATATCCTCAAGATTTTCAATATGTTTTTGGATTACATGACTCTTTGTAGGGCTGTTCTGAAAATCAATCAATGGATGTTCAAAGGTTTGTGCAAGTTCTTTAAACTTGAACCCTTGGTATACAACAAGTGATGCCCTTTTTGCTTCAATTTCATCATTATTTGGTTCAAGCTCATTTTTTTCATCTTTTGTGACTTCACTGTCATGCATAAAATCATTAGAAGATAAATAAACATCTACAAATAAAAGATATTTACTTTATTCTTTTGATGGCTCATGAAGTTGTTGAACAATTTCTTCTTGTTTCACCTTGGGAAGTTTTGATTTTTCAGTTACTCTCCCTTTAGGGACTACCCTTTGCAACCCCATTGGTTGCTCCATAGCTTGTTGGAGACCTTCACTAGGCTGCCCCAAGCTTTCTGATTTTTGAAGCTCATCATATGTAGTTCAATCTTCTCTTTTTCCCAAAGAGACCTTTGAGGTCTAGGGCTTAACCCCATAGACTATGCCACATCCTTGGGACTCAGTGCCTTTAGTTTCCTTTGATAATTCTCCATGGCTTGTAATAATTCATCAATACCTTCATCCATTGTTTTCTTCTTTACTCCTACCTTTTGAATGGGATCTTTGTATTCCTCTTTTGGGAAAAACCAAGGTTGCCAATCCATCAAAATCACTCACACCCCACAGCTGGCTAAGAAATTGGCTCTCATACCATGATAATGTCCCAAAGTCGAAACAATGTGCAAAACTAAGATTTTGCAACTGTTGGCCATTTTTGGCCCACATACAAATTTTTTGCCTACGTGTGAGAAGGTGGACATTCAAGCAAAAGCAGCAAGTTCAGAACAACTTCGGGCTTCCAGGAGTAGACAGTAGACAGCTTCGGGTTCTTGGAAGGAGAAGGCTTCGGGCTTTAACAAATTAAAGACTTCGAGCTTTCTCTTAGAAGACCTCGGGTTTGTCAAGCAGGAAGACTTTGGGTTTGTGGGGCTGCCTTGCTTAGAAGGTGAAATAAGTTGCAAGTAGTCAGAAACCCGAAATAAGTAAAGGGACATGACAAACCTGAGTTGGTCTTGGGCGGTGGTTCGCGGGTTCTTCAAGAGGCAAGTCTTGAGGTTTTTCGGGGTGAAAGACTTAAATTATTTTATAATTCATAAGTAGTGGAAACCCTGAAGTAAGGAAGCAAGAAGTAAGTTTCAAGGAGTCAAAAGCCCAAACGATGAGTAAAATGAAAAGTTCCAAAAGAAAAATTATGGAAAATAGTCCACAAAAAGTAAACGGCCGTGGAACATTAAGGTCAATGGTCAGCAAATCCAAAGGTCCAATCAATCAAGGACAAGTGGCACGAATACATACAGCTCACTTCCAAAATATGCAAAGTGGTCAAACACGGATTAGACGTGTCCAGGTGGAGCAGTAAACATGCAAAGATCAATCGGGATAGTCCAGATTGTAGTAAAGAACACGCCGAGTTTTAAATGCAAAGACAAATCGCTCACGCTTGGCAGGAACATGCAGCTACCTCCGGTATGGCTTGCTCAGTTCCAAACACGAGAATTGAATGCTTGAGGAGCTTGAGGAGATGGATGGTGATTCTGGATGGTTCATCCGATGGTCAAAGTAGTTGCATGCTTTGAATGCAAAGAGCTCGAGTAGAATAAGCGTTGGTGCCAGTCATCGATGACTTTCACTCTCCCTTCTCTCCACGCAAAGCTCTTCCTCTTCTCTCTCCCTCTGTCTATATATCTCACGTCTTCCATTTTGTAAAGGGTTCCCAGCTTTTAGATGTTTTTAATCTCCCTGGGAGATGGGATGCTCTTAGAGATATTGCAAGATATGCTCAGTTGGTTAGGCTCGACCTTGACAAGCATTTGTAAGAACCACCTCTTATGCAATAAAGGATTTTTCTTTCCCTGTCTCTTGCCTTGGACTTGTGTCTGTTGAGCTGCGTATTATGGCATCGTGTGAAGGAGAGTCTTCCTCGTCCATGGTCCTCCTTTCTGACCTTGTTTAAGGATTTTTCGATGTTGTTTGCAGGTTTGGTTGAGTGTTCTTTCCGCCATTAATGTTAACTTCTAGTGATCTTAGAACTCCTCTCCATTTGCATTCATCGCTTCCCTGAACCTCCTCCATGAAATATTTATTCAACCAGCTTGATCTTGAGGTTTTGTAATCCAGTATTGTCCTTTGCAGAATTAGTGTGGGTTCAAGATTATGGGAGTTTTCCATTTTAAATTGGTGCATCGCCTGGTTAGCCTTCTTAAGAGCCCTTTTCCCCCTTCTAACTCTTTTCCCCATGAAAGTTTTATTTCGGTAGTAGTTTAGGTGATCCATCGGGAGGAACTAGCCTCTTTAAAAATCCTAGAGGCTCAACCTCACCATAGGACACCCACATCCTGAGGTTGTTCCCATGCTTATGGCTGGAAGTGGGAGAGCCTGAAAAACTCTCCCACAAGGGTGCAATTCCAAGCTATAACAGCAACAAACCCTATGAAATCTGAAAATAAACATGAAAAATTCTGAATATAAATCAGCCAACCCTAGCTGTAGAAAATGACCCCAAAATCACATAAAATTTTGCAAATCCATTGGAAACAAGTTACCAATTTATTAAGCGGCAAATTAACCATTGAATAGGCCAATCACTAACCAAGCCCTAGGCGTCAAGTTGGGAAAATTAATAATTAACCCCCAACTGATATAAACCTCAGTTTCCCTTCAAATATCCATCAACAATTCCAAAATAAATACAGTCAAGATGTCTACTATAAATCTGAATTTAGAACCTCACATAGCATTATTATTTGCCCAATCAAAGATCACCAAATCATCAATGTTATACTCAGAATAAATACCTTATTACCAGCTGGTTTCCCTCAATGATTTAGCTGGAAATTATATCAAAATTATAATTAAATTATCAGAATGTACTATCTGCAAAGTTGGCCTCAAATGGTCTTTCAACAATGATCAATTAGTCCCCAAAGGGAATTGCCACCTTTGGATAATATGCTGCTGCTTTTAAGGCTAAATCACAGCTCCATCAAAAGCTCCAAAGCTCTCCACACTAAGTCACCAAGGCTGGAAGGGTGGTTCGCTGCACTAGCAAACAAATTGCAGCACCTTGGGAGGGTTCATTGCCCTATTTCAGACTTCTTTGCCACTCGCCAAGCCCTCAATGTAGTTTGCCCACCTACAAATACCAAATTGGTGTTAAAAACACATTTCTTTTGCCAATGAAGTGCAATTCAACCTCCTTATGAAGTTGACCAAGTCTAAAATCAAGGGTTTTCGTCCTTGTTCCAACTACCTTGAAGGGTTTTCATCCTCAAGGCACAAGTCAAGCTTTTCGTGCTTAGACTTCCAAAAACAATATCCAAAAAAACATATCTTCAAATGAAACCTTCCTTTGATTTTATACAACTCCCCCCCAAGGGCATGCCCAAAAAGGGAGGGAAACATAAATTCAAATCATAAGGAAGATTGCTTTTAAAACTCTTACTTAAGTCGAGTGGCTCTCATGACCCTTAAAGGGTCCTGTAGACAATTTTTGCCCCCACAGGGCAACTTGTCACCCATACACTTCGGAACTTTGCTATGGTGCCAAGTTTGACTTATGAATCAGTTAAAGGGTCCTTAAATGAGCATTTACAGCCACCCAAGTGGCCATCTACAGCGAGGTGAAGTTTAGTCATGTAGAGGTTTCCAAGGAGCTTGCTTGATTAAAGCCAAATGCGCAAATACAACCAAGATATTCAAGCTGTAAGTTTATTTGTTTTGTCTTCCCAAGGAATTTTTTGGGTATAAGAGGTGGACTATTTCTTCGGACATTTTGTCCGAGAGAAAGAGCTCTCAAAGGACTGACAAAAAGTCAAAAAAATGACTAAGTGGCAGTCGTTCAAGGCTATTTTTCTTCGGGTTTTTTGTCCAAAAGAAAGGAGAAGAGCATAGTTGAAAAGCCCAGGTGACTTACAAAAAGCCCGGGTGACTTACAAAAGCTTGGGTGACTTACAAAAAGCCCGGGTGACCTACAAAAAGCTCGGGTCCCCTTCAATTCTTCCGAAAAGCCATTTTCGAAGGACACCTGCCCTTGTGGAGGGCACTTGGTCGGTGAAGTGGACCTTTGCAATTTTCTCGAAAGACACTCTTGGAAGACAGAAGCCCTTGCAGAGGACATCTAGACGTTGCGTAGGGACATTTACAATTTCCCCGAAGGGTATGTGCCCTTGCGGGGGACACTTCAAACACGAAGAAGACCTTGGTAAAATTATGAAGGACTCTTTCACAAGTTTCAAAGGACACCTGCCCTTGCAGAGGGCACTTGGTCGGTTGCAGGACCCTTTCAAAAGTTACGAAGGGCATTATTGGAAGATAGAAGCCCTTGTGGAGGGCAGAGACATAAGCAAAGGACAAAAGCAAAGTTCCTGAAGGGCATGAAAGGATAGCCAAAGCAAAGGACAAAAGCAAAGTTCCTGAAGGGCATGAAAGGATAGCCAAAGGAGATGAAGTCCGAAGGAATTCCTTCAGACAAAAAGTCCGAAGAAATTTGGAAGAAAGAAAAAAAACCCGTGGAAAATAGACAAGAAAAGGCAAGACATAAGAGCCTAAAAGGAATAAATTTGGGGAAATTGAGAAGGAAACGAATTCCTTCGGACTTTTTGTTTGAATAAATTCCTTTGGACAAAAAGTCCGAAGGAATAAGTAAAGTCGACAAAAATCCGCAGGAAATGAAACAAATGGACAAGCAAAATAATCCGAATCAAATACAAGTAATGGAAGGGATGGACTAAGTTGTAAATTAAAATATTGAAAGTATTACCTATAACCTCCATAAGATTGAAATAGAATTCATTCTTAGCCCAAAAGGATGCATTTAAGAGAGAACATCAACAAACAAATAGACCTTCCCAAAGATGTAGGAGGAAAAGAGGAACCACCAGAGCCATGGCAAAGCAATGCAACCAAGGACAACCAAATAAAATTTACAGAAAAGGATAGCTAGAAGCAAAATAAGATTAGAAGATACCATACTACTAAAAATCAAATGTCATCTTAATACAGAATGACAAACTTATTCAAGTGAGGTTTCAACACTTCATTCATGAGTGTCATGAATGTGCTCAGTGCATTTAACAATCCAAATGGCATAACCAGCCACTCATACAATCCATCCCTTGTCTTGAATTTGGTTTTCCACCGATTGCCTTCTCTAATTCTGATTTGGTGATATCCAATCTTCAGATAAATTATTATGAAATACCTTGCTTTACTTAAGACAATCCATCAGATTATCCATCTTTGGAATTGGAAATTTGTAATTGATAGTAATCTTGCTAATGGCTCTTGAATCCATAGACATCTGCCATTCCCCACCTTTCTTAAGAACTAACACTGTTGGAACTGCACATGGTCTCATATGGCTCAAACTTTCTCTTATCAAACCCTTCTCCAACAACTCTTGTACTTGCTTCTTCACTTCCTCACTCTCCATAGGTGTCAACCCATATGCTACCTTGTTTGCAAAATTAGATCCATGCACTAGAACCATATGATGTTTAATGCTTCTCATAGGTGGCAATCCATTTGACAAATCGTTAGAAACAATATCAGAATACTCATTCAACAAATTTTACACTTAAAGTGGAATTTCACTCACCTCTTTTGCAATCACAACTTGCATCGATTTGAGGATGAAAGCAAAACATGCCTTCTCCTTATTTTCCTCCAAAAACTATTGATCGGAAATTAAAAATGCCTTGGGAATGTTGTCCACCTCTTCTCCTATTTCCTTCAATGGACTCAATGTGAATCTCTTACCATCCTTCACAAGTGTGTAAGTGTTTGCTCTAACATAATGGATGGCCTTTCTATCAAACAACCCTAGCCTTCCCAACAACATATGACATACTTCCATGGGCAATATGTCACACAAGACTTCATGTTTGTAAGACCCAGTCTGAAAACTAACAATGCATTGCTCATTCATTAAAATCTAATGTCTTTTTTGTAACAAAGACACCTTGTATGAATTTGATGCGCTATTTTTTCATCCCATGTTTTTGTACCATCTCCTAGATATCAAATTGTCCATGCTACCACTCTCAACAATAACCTAAAAACACTTACCTGTAGATTTGCATATGGTCTGACAAAGATGATTCCTTTGCACCAATTCATTCACCTCCTTGGTGGGTTTCAACAACACTTTCTTCATCATAAGAGCCTCTCCATGTTTTGGTTCCTCCATGTGATTTGGGGTTGTATCATTCTCCTCATCTGCTTGTGCAAGGTGATTACTTGCCTCATTTATTCTATTGCCATTATGAAATAATTTAGGACATTAAAAATCTCTATTTCCAACATCTCCACATTCAAATCACTTACCCATGAATCTTATACCTCTTCCTCTACCAAAGTATGTTGTTCCTCTTCAAGAATAGCCTCTTCCTCTTTGTGTTTGATTCTGATTTTGAGAAGTATTAGCTTCTCCTTCATGACTATCTTGTCCTCTACCCATGTTTGCTTGTTTTTTGCTTGAAAAGCTTCCTCTACCTTTTGATGTATTTTATTGCCTTCTTTACAACTTCTCTTCCACCTTCAATGCACATTGATAGGCCTCTTCTAGCAACTTCAACTTACATTCCAAACTCATCTTGAATGGAAATATGAAGACCATTCATATACCTTGAGATCTTCTCTTGATTATCTTCAACAGGTGGTGGACGGTATCATTCGTCTCCATCATTATCTCCAACGCCATTGGTCTCACGGCTTGAGATTTCCCCTTGGCCAGATGAGAGTTTGTTCCCGCCAGCTACGGGTTGAAACAGACCACCACATTCTTCGTCAAGACCGGATATGTCGTCTTTGCTCACTCCAGGAGGTGGAGACCGAGGACCACTTCATTTTCAAATGACCAATATATCATGACATCTGGGGAAGATATCACTGCCTCTTCAGAGACTTGGACAACACTCTAGCTACTTTCTTCACCTATATTGAACAATGGTGCTTGGATCTTTATCTTCATGAGGTTGTCACTTGTTGACAATTTTTCCCCAAAGGGAAGAACGGATTTATTCAAGCAGTTGAAGGGTTCACAAATTTGCCGAAGGGTCATTTTATCGGCCAAGAGACTAGTTGCAATTTTTCCGAGGAAAAACCAAGAGGCCGAAGGAAAGAGTCCATTACAAGAATCTCGAAGGGCAGGGTACCCTTCGGAAGGGTCACTTTCAACAATCCCGAAGGGCACCTACCCTTCGAGAAGGTGAGAGAACAGATTCAGGACCTTTGCGAAAAGTTTGGGTGCCCTACAATTCTTCCAAAAAAGGCACAGACACGAGCAACTAGCCCTTGCGGAGGGCACTTGGTCGGCGAGAGGACCGTGATGACTTTTTCGAAGGGCACATTTCGAAGAGCAAAGGAAGATATCCTTCGGACTTTTTGTCCGAAGGAATTCTTTCGGACTTTTCCTTCGGACAAAAAGTCCGAAGGAATTTGGAAGACACAGGAAGAGGCCCGTGAAAAAGCTGATGGCAAGAAGTCCGAAGGCTTCGAAAAAGTTGAAATGCCGATGGCAAAGACGAAGAGGGGAACCTTCGGAGAAATGTGACTTAGCGTCCAAAACAAAAAAAAGGTCAACAAAGAGCGAAAAATAAAGGTAAAGAGAAGGAAACCTTCGGGCTTTTTATTCGAAGGAATTCCTTTGGACAAAAAGTCCAAAGAAATTCGGAGTAAGCCAAGAAAGAGAAAACCCGACAGAACAAAAGCCTGAGCCAAAGGAAAAGAAAAGTAAGGTATCCCTTCGGGAAAGATGTCCGAAGGAATACTTCAGAGAATAAAGCCGAAAGAAAGAAATGCTGCAGGAAATTCAAGGAAAATCATATATTCCGAAGGAAATCCAAAGCTTCGAAAAAGTTGTCAGCATCCTGGAGGAAATATAGACTAATACGCCAAATACAGAATCCCGCCAGAAATAGATAGGAACACGCAGACCAGAACAGGGAAAAATACATGCAAGCGGGAGCTATTTTTGAATGCTAGTCAAAGCTTCAGTTGACTGGTTATTGAAGTCCTGCTCGTCTTCGGATCAACGCACGCATCCGAGGGTCCAACTCAGTGTCAACCGAAGTTCCAAATTCGAATGTTGAGTTGACTGTCCCAGATTTAGAGTTGATTAATTGTTAAACACCGCATCCATTAGGAGCTTTCCATGCGAGGGAGAATGATCTCTTCTTCCAACTCAGCCTTTCAAACGTTTCAATTCGGCATAAGCAGCTCACGTAGAGTTCTAAAATTAACATTGGCGTGGATTTCCATGCAAAGAGAGGTAGGCGGTTCATAACAAAGACAAGTTCACTACCTCAAGCGCAAGAAGCTTCATGCAAAGACAAAAGAAAACATATTTTATTGAAAGGCCAAGTCAGCCTTGAGTTAACCTAAGTGAATCCTTCTCTTCAAATTTTCTATGTCAATCTTTGGCCTCTTGTAATTTTTTATAAAATGGCTTTCAACCTTGATTAAAAATCATCTAATCTCTCTCTTGGTTAGACCAGAGTCTGCCATTGGTGAGTTGTGTAACCTCTTCGATCAATAGAAGGATTGTACTTTCAGATTTCAAGCGTTGGCATAGTGTATATTTCATTCAGCAATTTGCATAAGTGGTAGATTTCTCTCCCTTCCCAAATTCTGGTTCATACCTAGTTGCTAGATTATCCTTATGCAAGTCATGTTAAAGTGTTCTTTATGTCTTTTGCTAAAGCTGTAAGTGGATATTAGGTGGCTGCAAAGTGTCTTTTATCAGACCTCTCTCCATCGTTTTCCCTAAGGTTTTGGTCATTGGATCGGACCTCTTCATGAAATATTTATGCATAAGTGATTGATTGAAATCTAAGGTCTTCCTTTTCCCTTGTTTGTTCAGTGTTCAAGGTTCCAAGCTGAGTGGATCAAAATTCTGGTGTATCACCCCCTTTTAGGTAGGATTTCCCCTTTAAGTTTTCCTTCTCCCTTTTCCACGGTAGTCTGCAGCATAGAGTAGAGATCCTCATTGATACATCATACAGGAACCAGCCTTCTTTGGAGGTTCTTCTCACCATTGAGGCACCTACCCTCGTGAGAGGATCCCATTGTTTCAGCCGGATAGAGGACTGGCCATTTCACGCACGTCTTCGAATCAGGGCGCAGCGCCAGATTGACAACAGTTTTTGGCACGCCCGGTGGGACCTTTTTTTTCTAGTTTTGATGAAATTGCAGTTGTAGCAGGGTTCTTCAAGAAGTATTCGGTGATTCCAAGCTCAAACAGTTGTTTCTAATAGGTCAGGACAGTTTCCATGTAAGTCTATTTTTATTGTATTATCGCGAATGAATTTTGATGGCTGTGTACGAAGAGAATTCCTATGCTATATTTCCTTATCAGCCCAATGATGGATCATACTAGCCTGGTCATGATATCCGAGCCTAATCAACCTTATCAAGGGTATTATCAAAGCTATGTTGAGCCTTATCAAGTTTCTCATGATCCTTATTATCAAGAGCATGAATCTTACCTTCCTTGTGAGCCATATCAGTCTCATGACCAGATTTCATCTTCCCCATATGGCTATGATGTTGCATATGAGCAGTATTGCCTTCAAGAAAAAATGAATGAAATAGAGCTCAGAATACTAGCATATGCAAGAAAGGTTTGTTCTATGAGGAAGTGAATGGTCTATTTCGAAATGTGTCCAATGATCCAGAAGAGATAAATGGACTATGTATCTTGCATTGGAAAGGATGGAGGCTTGGGAAAGGCAGAAAATTGAGTTAAACCAATTGTATACAAAGGACTATTGTGCTCCTTATTATCATGAAGTTTTTAGCCATGCCCAATGTGTGCCAAGGGAGCTTCCTAGTTGGAGTCAAGAGCCTATCCAAGAGCCTATTCAAGTGACTATTCATGAGACTAAACCTTCCTATAGTCCCATTACCTCACCAATCATCCCTCAAGCTCAGGTTGTCCAGGAAGACAAGCAGGTTCCAGACTTTGATAAGGTAATGGCCAAGTGGAAGGAACATAATACAAAGGTCTTTAAGAGTTTCTCTTTCCCTCCCCTCCAAAACTCCCTAGATAATTCCTTTTCCCTTAAGATTCCAAAATTTGATCATGATCAACCTCCCATGCTTCATTTTCCCTCTCAAACAAATGAATTTTATCACCCTCCCGCCATCCCCCTTACTCAAGAGGAGCCTGTTCTTTGGAGGATTGAGAAAGAGGTTACAGCTACAGGTCAAGTTCTTGCAGAGTGCGCAGATGATGCTTCAGATGTGTTTAAGGAAGAATTTCCTATTGATACTTCACTTGAGGTTGTAATTGAGCATCCAATTATAGTTGAGAGTGAGAAGACTGATCTTGATGTAGATGGAGTTCAAGAGGAGCTGGTACAAATTGAAGTCATACATGAGTTACAGATATCTCCTATTGAGAAGGATCCAGATAGCGTGACAGCCGATTCAATTCAAATAGATCAAAATGAGGAACAAAAAGATGATTGGCAGTTGTACCTTGAATCTCTACAAGAGATTGAAGAGCTTTGTATGGATATGATGGCTATTGAAGAGCATGTTTATGAGAAATCTGATCAAGAATCGCTTATTCAAGGTCACAGTAAAGATTGGGTTGCCTACTCAAAGCTCCTTGAAGAGCTGGATGAACTTGCAACAGTCACTCAAAAACCATGCATAGATGAGATATCACTTGACAAGGTGGTAGATGATAAGCAATCTAAAAAAGATCAAGAGGTACTTGATGAGTTTGTCCTTGTTGCTGTTGATGACTCATTTGAGAAGATGCTAATACAGTTGGTGGACAAGGCAAATGCCTCATCAAGGGTTATGACTAAAAAACATCCTGCGTTGCAACTTGTACCATCTCTTAGGAGTGAGTTCAAGAATTTCCCATTTGATCTAGGGGGATCATGCTTTATCATGGTTAGCTAGGTTCTTTAGTTGTTTTTGCTTTCCTCCAAGTGTTGTTCAAGCACAGTAGTTTGCTTCAGTTTTGTTCAATAAGTGCTTGTTTGCACATTTGCTTTTTAGTTAGTTTTCTGCTTTCATGTCTTTCCCTTCTTATTTTGAAGGAGGTTACTATAGTGATGATCAAAGCAGATTTTTTAGTCAGAAATCAGGTTCACCATTTGGGAAGTAAAATAAGCATCTATACATGTCTGAGTTCTCAAGCATAGCAGGCATGCTTCCCAGTTGAGTCGCCAGAATGTTGACAATTTTTTCCCAAAGGGAAGAACGGATTTATTCAAGCAGTTGAAGGGTTCACAAATTTGCCGAAGGGTCATTTTATCAGCCAAGAGACCAGTTGCAATTTTTTCGAGGAAAAACCAAGTAAGAGGCCGAAGGAAAGAGCCCATTACAAGAATCTCGAAGGGCAGGGTACCCTTCGGAAGGGTCACTTTCAACAATCCCGAAGGGCACCTACCCTTCAGGAAGGTGAGAGAACAGATTCAAGACCTTTGCGAAAAGTCCGGGTGCCCTACAATTCTTCCGAAAAAGGCACAGACACGACCAACTAGCCCTTGCGAGGGCACTTGGTCGATGAGAGGACCATGATGACTTTTCCGAAGGGCACATTTTGAAGAGCAAAGGAAGATATCCTTCGGACTTTTTGTCCGAAGGAATTCGGAAGACACAGGAAGAGGCCCGTGAAAAAGCCAATGGCAAGAAGTCCGAAGGCTTCAGAAAAGTTGAAATGCCGACGGCAAAGACGAAGATGGAAATCTTCGGAGAAATGTGACTTAGCGTCCAAAACCAAAAAAAATGTCAACAAAGCGAAAAACGAAGGCAAAGCAGAAGGAAACCTTCGGGCTTTTTGTCCGAAGGAATTCGGAGCAAGCCAAGAAAAAGAAAACCCAACAGAACAAAAGCCCAAGCCAAAGGAAAAGAAAAGTAAGGTATCCCTTCGGGAAAGATGTCCGAAGGAATACTTCGGAGAATAAAGCCAAAAGAAAGAAATGCCCCAGGAAATTCAAGGAAAAGCATATATTTCGAAGGAAATCCAAAGCTTCAAAAAAGTTGTCAGCATCCCGGAGGAAATATAGACTAATACGCCAAATATAGAATCCCGCTAGAAATAGACAGGAACAGGCAGACCAGAACAGGGAAAAATACATGCAAGCGGGAGCTATTTTCGAATGCCAGTCAAAGCTTCAGTTGACTGGTTATTGAAGTCCTGCTCGTCTCCGGATCAACGCACACATCCGAGGGTCCAACTCAGCGTCAACCGAAGTTCCAAATTCGAATGTTGAGTTGACTATCCCAGATTTAGAGTTGATTAATTGTTAAACGCCGCATGCACTAAGAACTTTCCATGCGAGGGAGAATGATCTCTTCTTCCAACTCAGCCTTTCAAACGTTCCAATTCGGCATCAAGCAGCTCACGTAGAGTTCTAAAATTAACATTGGCATGGATTTCCATGCAAAGAGAGGTAGGCAGTTCATAACAAAGACAAGTTCACTCCCTCAAGCGCAAGAAGCTTCATGCAAAGACAAAAGAAAATATATTTTATTGAAAGGCCAAGTCAGCCTTGAGTTAACTTAAGTGAATCCTTCTCTTCAAATTTTCTATGCCAATCTTTGGCCTCTTGTAATTTTCTATAAAATGGCTTTCAGCCTTGATTAAAAATCATCCAATCTCTCTCTTGGTTAGACCAGACTCTGTCATTGGTGAGTTGTGTAACCTCTTCGATCAATAGAAGGACTGTGCCTTCAGATTTCAAGCATTGGCATAGTGTATATTTCATTCATCAATTTGTATAAGTGGTAGATTTCTCTCCCTTCCCAAATTTTGGTTCATACCTAGTTGCTAGATTATCCTTATGCAGGTCATGTTAAAGTGTTTTTTATGTCTTTTGTTAAAGCTATAAGTGGATTTTAGGTGGCTGCAAAGTGTCTTTTATCAAACCTCTCTCCATCGTTTTCCCTAAGGTTTTGGTCATTGGATTGGACCTCTTCATGAAATATTTATGCATAAGTGATTGATTGAAATCTAAGGTCTTCCTTTTCCCTTGTTCGTTCAGTGTTCAAGGTTCCAAGTGGAGTGGATCAAAATTCTGGTGTATCACCCCCTTTTAGGTAGAATTTCCCCTTTAAGTTTTCCTTCTCCCTTTTCCATGGTAGTCCGCAGCATAGAGTAGAGATCCTCATTGATACATCATACAGGGACCAACCTTCTCTGGAGGTTCTTCTCACCGTTGAGTCACCCACCCTCGTGAGAAGATCCCATTGTTTCAGTCGGATAGAGGACTGGCCATTTCACGCACGTATTTGAATCAGGGCACAGCTCCAGGTTGACATCACTTTCTGGCACAGATTCCTACAAGAGGAGCCTAGAGGCTCTAAATCTCCCATATTGATCACCTCTTTCTTTTAGCTGACTCAGGTGACTGGCAACACTAAGCGTCCTTTGGACATCGATGCATCACACATCGGATCTGATAGATCAGTTAGGCAAAGCTTCTCTTGGTGCATCATTACTTCTCAGATCTCCTAGCCTGATATCTCTTGGCATCATGGTTCTGCTGTAATCCATCGACATGGCTCTGCCCCTCTTCGACAACATGGTTCTACTACTTATCAGCTACCTCCCAGACCACAGGGACAAACTGATATTGCTAGCTTCTTTTCTATGACGGGTGTTACACCAGCCTTGGATGGTAGCAGAGATTCTAGAAGAAGTGCCTTGCTTTCTTCTAGGATCCCCCAACCTAGCTCCTCTGACCCTGTATACTCGTCGGACAACATTTTCAGATATTTCACGGTGATCAACAATGGCCCAGATGATCCCTCCACTTCAAGCACAGATAGGGATATTCAATGAGATTTGCCTCCAATCTTCATTGGCACATGCTCTTGGGGCTTTTATTCACCCCTCATTGCTATTTGTATTAGTTTCTTTGCCACTTGTGTTAGTGGCACGCTATTCTATTTTGTCTTCATACTTTATTTCTTTGGTTCCTCTCTATGATTCTTTCTGCCTAGAACATTCTATTGCTATTGGTTGTATCCTTCAGTCCCATTGACCTACTTTTGGTCATTCGTTGGACATTAATATAATTTATTTATTTATTTCTAATGTTGAGCTGGTAAAACTCCTCTATGTAATTATTTACAGTCATTTCTCTTTGCCTCATTTTCTGCAACTTCTTGAGTAAACTCAGTGGATAATCAGAAGGTAAAAACTTACCTTTCAGCTTTGTGACCATCCTATCCCAAGCATTGATTTTGTTTTTGCCTCTTCTCTCCCTTTCCAACTGCACATGTTCCCACCACAAGGATGCATGTCCCTTCAACTTGGTGCTAGCAAACTTCACTCTCTTGGGGTCTTCTATTGACTTCGTCAAAATATTTATTCATCTCCTAGATTCAATCCATAAGATATGCATGGCATAAACTTCCTCCATAACTAGGAGTGTCCAACTTAGATTTGCTACCCATATTTGCAATGGTCTTTATAAATTTGTCTTCTAGATCATCAACCAACACTTCAACTTGAATCTCTTGAGTTCCTCCATCATCACTTACATCTGCAATCGTAGTTCCTCTCCTTTGTGCAGTATCCACTTCATATGATCTCACTTAGATTCCTCTCAGCATCTCTGCCAAGTCTGCTACTCTTGGTGCCCTTCCTCCTCTAAAAGGTATTCCTTTGTGTGCCATTTCTACTCCTCAACACTCTCAACAATGACAACAATATAAGATTTTATTTCACACCCTGCAACCAACTCAACTAGAGCCTCACACACTCAATCCAACAAGGAAAACCTTGCTCGGATACCAACTTATGCAAATTGGAATGAGGGGGCCAAATTAATGATTTCCTTACTCCCTAGCCAGGACATACACTCAACAATGGACACACACAACCAAACACAAGACTCAAACTCAGAAACAAAAAAGACTTTATTTAATGAATGAGAAACATTACAGAGGTTCCATTACACATACACTTCCCTCACTAAACTATGAAGAAGACAACTCTATTACAGTCTCTCATGGATTGGTCACACTCTCTTTGTTGGTCCTACACCACCTTAGCAAGCTCCTCAAGCTTTTGCTTCTTTCTCTTTATCTGGACCCAACTCCCCTTTTCCTCTCTTGGAGTTGGAACCACCTGAAGTTGCCTCTCTAAATGACTTTTCTCAGTGCCCACCAACTTATCGAATCTCATCTCATTGTTATGACAAGCTGCAGTGACTCTTCAAGCTTTCTCCATCTTGAAAAATGCTCCACATGTCGAAAAGTGATGATATGGGCAGTTACTTTAGTTTTGCCTCCACCGTAGGCCATACCGCTGATTACTATAGACCAGTAGTTTCAAAACCGCTACCTGCATTTAGCGGCAGTTTCGTTACCTTCCCAAAAGGGGTCAGTTGACCTTTGGGAGATGATTGAAACCATCTCTACTTGACTTTTTTCATATGCTGGATTTATGATAATGTTTTTGGGACCATTGTTGATTACATTCGATGTGCACAATGTTATCGACATGGCCGACAAGCTGCACAAACATGCACACAAGCTCACAAACCCCAACCCATATTTTTTGTTTGATGCAAGATTGCTTGTTGACTTGGATGCTCTTGCATCACAATTCCACTCATTATTGTAGGGGCAAATTTGTATGTCCTTTTTTTAATCAAGAAAATGATTCCTTCCCTTAGGATTTGAATGAGAGTAGTGGATTGAGTTTGATCCTCTATATCTACTAATTGGATCTTTGATATGCCTCAAATGAGTTGATTGGTGGAATCAGTCTCATAGTAATCTTTGACATAGATTAACCCTTTTTGCTGCAACATTTGTTGCATGTCCTTGAATTACAACTGTCTTAGAGGCGAGTGTCCATCCCAACTGTGTTCCCACATATGGATGTTTCTCCCATCTCCAACTGTCCACGTTAAATTACTTTTCTACAACATTAATCCAGATTGGAGGTGTCTTGCTGTTCCTAATGGATTTGGTTTCCAAATTTTTGGAAAAGATGAGCCTCCTAGAGTAGCTTATATTTCTCTTTTAATAAAGTGTTCCATATTGAGGGGGGTTCTTTCCAGAATCTCCACGCTGCACTCATGGTTTTCTGAATACAGTAAAGAGTCTGGATATTCAGTCCCTGTGATTTCTCCTTGTGAATTTTCCCCCATGATACCAAAGGGTATTTGAATTGCTTATCCACTCCTTGCCAAAGAAAATTACAGTGTATGATTTCAAGAGTTTCCTCAATCTGTTCTGGATATCCAAGTCCATATAACCTTACAATTATAAAAATTTAAAGGTAAAAAATCCTAAAATATACCATTCTCTGTAAATATCTAAGAATTCATTTATGCAGTCCAATGCTCAGTCCTTGGTGCTGTTATAAATCTCAATAGATTGTTGACTGTAAAATAAATATCCAACTTTGTAGCTATGAAATAACTGCCTATGCATTGACTCAATGGCCAGTTTTGAGTCGATGTTAAATGATAATTTCAGTTCAACCTCTATTCGTGTAGAAGCAGATTGATAGTTATCCATATGAAACTTTTCTGCCTCAGAACAGTAATGTAAGAGGTCTATATGTATTATGTCAAAAGTGATGCATATATTCGATTTAAATTAACTTTTGGACTGAATTGGTCTTATTACTAATGAAGATAAGATCTTCTTATTATAATATCAAAAGAAAAATATTATCACCAAGTCTTTTGAGATAGAGCTTCAGAGTTCTTCAGACTTCTCTTGAATGTGGTACTTGTAAAATTATTCTCAATGTTAATGTAGTCATACAGATATCGTAAATATATTTTTTTGAAAAACGCCGAGAGATCAATTTTGAGGCACCTATCTTGGATTTGTCACATACCACACTGATTAACGACTCCATTATTTTCTCCACAAATTCCCTGCTAACTGGTGATAGATGGCCTTGATCTAACTACACCAATGTACTGGGCTCAAAAAAACTTTCCAAGGAAAAAATGGACTCTAAACTCCACCGTATGCCCAAGATATCATGATTTTTCCATCACTTTTTCCAAGCAAGAAGAAAAACTCCTATATGACAATCAAATGGATGTCAAATTTAAGATCAAAACTTCCTTGTGATGATGAAATGGATGCCAAATTTAAGGCTGAGCATTTTTATTGACAACTCACACTATTACACTCCACCACCACCCCACCTAGCTACCATTGTAGGTTGCGCCTATCGGCATAAATAGGCCCTTGGGGTTTATTTGATCTATTCACCATCAAATTTTAACTAATTTATTGATGCATCAGCTACCACTTCTAAAATTATATAATAATATTGTAAGTAATCTTTGCGATAATGATGCTGTCGTAATCATAGGAAAAGAGGATCAATAAATCTTTTCAATTCTGTAAATCCCACTTATTATTATTCTATTCTCTACTACTAAAGTAGTTGAGTTCATCGTGTATGGTATGGCATTAGTGGATATATTTTTAATTAAGCATCACAAAAATGAAAGATTAGTATTTTCCATTTGCAATGGATCTGACAATATTTTTGAATGCCTCATTTATGTTGTTAAGGAAACCTCAAACTCAGTCTCCCAATCACAGAAGTAAAAATGACGCATCACAAAAATGAAACATTGGTATTTTCCATTCGCAATGAACTGAAAATACTTTTGAATGCCTCATTTATGTTGCTAACACAACCTCAATCTGTGTCTTTTATTGTAGACCAGTTGACACATAATTCACTGGTCATCTAATGAACTTTAAGTTGTATTAAATAAAGATTAGATTTACATATGTAAAGCTAGATGAACGTCCATTCAAATGAATGATGAGATGCTTGCAATAAATACACATCCTTATTGCAATATGGATAAAATTAGAGAAATGCTCTCTTATTGTAAGCATTTAACGGGTAATTTCTCTTTTTTAAGTTTGAATCCTCTTACTCCTGATTTTTCTTTCCTCATGTGAAGAGTGTGCTGTAATCCCTTTGTTAATTAGTGCAAAATTAAACTTTAACAAAAAACCAAATACGTATGCTTAATCTTGTCAATGTATCATTGGGATACATCCCTTTAGTCATAAAAACACCTTGGTGTTTGTTCCTTCATATAACATCAACATTTTTTTTTTTGTTATGTGGCATTCATATCCCAGTTTTTCTTATTCCCTAGCCCTTATATTGTTATGAGTCATCGCTTAATGAATTGGAATATACTTATCTAGAGATAATAAATCTGATCTTATTACACTTTAAATACGAAAGAAACCCCACTTGTGCTTCTAAGTGTTTCCACCTTATTTATTTACAGTCATAATAAACATATACACAACAATTTAATTCATCAAATTGTATCTTATAGGTGGCTAGGCACTTTGCACAACTTGAATTTTATTTGGTCAATTATAGAAAATTATGGTATATTGGTCCTCCTTTAACTAGAGAACGGATTTAATTCTGTTCTTTATGTTCAACAAATGCATTTTGCAGGCGTTGCCTTTCTTATAATTCATCTAGAAGAATTCTGTTCTCTTGCTTTGTAATTCAGTTGCTTGTATTATATGGTTGTAATTCACAAGGCCTTTTATAGCAATAACTGTACACATTGAATTCATGGTATTCAAATAACCAATAGTCTTGTTATGCAGAGCTTCAATGACCTGAAATTTGAAAAAAAAAAGTAGAGTCTAGTTTATGATACATTTATGATGACTCTTGTGAACGATCTTTATTGTCTATAGCCTACTTATTCCAAATGATTTTTTGTGTTAGGGACTTGAGTTTTAATAACTTTACAGGAGAGGTTCCAACTGCACTTCAAAATTTGAGCTCTTTACAATACCTGTAAGTGGCTTACCAGAAAAACTATATATGTTCCAATCATAGGTATTTTCACAAGTATGTGCATTTAATATTGTCTTATTAATCTCTTTATGGCAGTTGGTAAATTGGATATGTTTGAACAAAACTCATATTGAACTAATCGTAGGTTTCTTGGAAACAATAATCTGTCTGGGAAGCTTCCTCCACAAAATAGTTCGTCCCTTGCATACATGTAAGATATCTCTCTCCCTCTCTTTCTTTCTCTCACATACAAACATGCACAAAGATATATGCATTGCTACATTTTTTGGTGGGCATATTAGTAAGCCTTGTGTATAATATGCATGCACATTTCCCATTGACTAATTGATGTGTGCGTCTCAAAATGCTTGCATATAAACAAGATTTAACATACATTCCAAATGCTTCCTACCACAAGAAAGTCAATTATGAGGTTTTAGGAAAAGTGCCCTAGGCATAGGTATAATGTTATATCTTCAATGGTGGCAAAGCACGTTCATATAGTGGTTGGTTACAACTTGAATTCCCAATGAATGACATTATGTCTACACTGAATTCAACATAGGCTCCAAAAACATGGCTAAATGTAATGAAGAAATTTGACTTAATTGCTAAGGGAGTTTATTTGAAAACTTGAAAGTTTTATATTGTGTCGTACACATCTTGGAAGTAGTATCCTCTCAACCTTAGTCATTGCATTTGAATTCATGCTCAAATTCGTTGAGAATAAAATTCGTAAAATATTTATTGCTAAAAATATCTGAGATCAAATTCGACTAAAAGAAATATACTTGTTTTTACAATAAATATTAAAAAATCAGCATACAATTCTTAAAAAGTTACATTTCATATGAGTAAGCATATCAAAATAACTTTCCAACAAGTAGCTATTGTAAATTGATTGAAATAAAAAACTTTGAAGGACATGATGAATAACAATATTTAAAATGTTTTCAAAAAGTTATAGATTAGATTCTTAAACTTATCTATGGGCTAAGGCCTACTTATATCAAAAAGCTCTAGATTATCAAAAGCGCTAGGCTCAATGTCATCATCATTGGCATCATCTGTAATGTTCCCATTTTGAAATTAAAATAATATTATTAATAAAATAAAAATTATTTTAAATACTTAAAATAAAGTAATAATAATCTAATTTTCACTTAAGTTGGGGCTTTTTTAAGGTTCATAGGCACTTAAGGCCTAAAGTCAAATTATAAGGAGGTTCTTTTAACATTTAAAAAAAAGAGTTTCCTCCTTATTTTGGGCGCCACGCTTGGGCATGGATATAAAAGAAAAGTGAGATGTTTATTCAAAAATTATGCATTTTTGTATATATTGAAATTCTTGTACAAGTATGTCAAACTTGAACAAGTGACTTGAGGACAAAAGCCTTCAAGTGCACCAAGGAGATTGAGGCCGAAAACCTCCACTCTTCCACATAGGGCAACTCTATTCAAAGGTTGTAATTGCACTTTAATTTTGCATAGTTGTATGCAAGTGGATCTACAAAGATGTTTTTGGACAACACCTTCATCAAGAAATTTTTGAAAACCCTTCGGAGAGCTGAGAATTCATGATTTGCATATTAAAGAGGTGGGTGAACTTGGTTTGAAGAATTTTGTTGATTTTAGAAGAATCTGAGGCTGTAATTAGGGTTTTTGTAATTTCAAAACTACAATTGAGGGACTATCCATAAAGAGAAAATTATGATTCTAATTTTGTTTGAAAGCTACTATTTTTTTGATCATTTTGAGCTAACATTTGCATTGAAATTTTCAATATTCCGGAAGATACGATTTTTTGAAGTTTCAGCTAATTAAGGCAAATAATAAATTATTGAGGGCTGAAAATAAGGGAATTAATTCAAAAAATTATTTGCATAATTTTCTCTGGTGGAGCAATTCACTTGGGCAGGGTGTTACAGTGTTTTTGGGCTCTAATATTGAAAGAAAATAATTTAGTTTATACTCAAAATTATTTTAATATTTTTTCGAGTGGGGCAATTTGATTTGAGGAACTTGGAGACCTTGTAGAAGGGATAAAATAAGGGTTTGAATTTCAAATTCGTTCTTCCTATTTTTCTAAGTGTGGCAACTTGTTTGGAGGGGCTAAATTGACTATTGGCAGACCTAATTTTTTCTTTGAAAGCCATAATAAATTGTAAGGATTTTGGGCATATTTATTGTGACTTTGTGCAAAAGTTTCAACGCTAATTGGAAGGGAAAACACAGCTATAACAGGATCTTAAAAATCAAAATTATTGCAAGAAAATTTTAGTCACACCACCATTCCATCTTGCCACAGAAAGAGGTACTTTATTGTAATTGCATATTCAATAATTATTAGGTTTTTGTGGAGTGTTATTGCTTGAAATTTGGACATTTATTGTTGCTAGAGTTTGTTGGTTTTCAGGGCAACATTTATATTATTTTTAGTTTTGCATTAGGGTTTGTTAGAAAACCCCAATTTGTCTTAATTATCTCATTTGGGGACATTACAGTGGTATCAGAGCCAATTTCTTGGCCAACTGTGAGATGAAAAGGTTTTTGTCAAACAGTGACAGTGACAAGGCTAAGTTGGAATGGATCACTCAATCCCAAGATCAATTGATGGGAACTATGGCTACACTCTTTCAAATGATGACTGATATGAAAGGGGATAAGCCCTTTACAATGGAAGACCAGCGTTTGGTTCGTTGGGATCTAATGGAAGATTATGATGAATATTTGACACTTGAACCTTAATACAAAAAGGGAAGGAGCTTCAAAGAATGGCTAGCTTTGAGACAAGGCAAAGTTATCCATGGGCATATAGCTACGTATAACGACTTGGGAAAGATTATTCCTCCTACTTTGATGGAGATCGAGGTACTTCAATCAAAGCATGGGTAAACAAGGTTATTGACTACCTTGAATTGAGACCTAAAGGTGAGAAGCAAGCTCTAAAATTTGTTATACAACACTTGGAAGGATCTACCCATAATTAATGGCATTTAGGATGGAAGTCACAAGGACATGACCTCATTAAAACTAATGAGGAACTTGGTGAAAGGCTCATCAAACAATTTGAAAAGGTGGAATCTTTGGGGCAGCCAAAGAAGGGTTTTTTGTAATGTTCCCCTTTTTGAGCTAAGTCCTTGGATGAGACCCTTAGCTTGAGTGTTCCCTAGGTCTAAGGATTTAAAGACAAAAAGGGGAACATTAGTAAGCTTCAAGGTTATTTTGACAAAGTACTTTACTATCCAAATTTGGGGCCTTTTTAAGGGCCATTCTAAAAATTACTTTTATAAAGAAGCTTGTGTATATCTTTTTCTTAAACAGAAAAGTAACTCTTCCTCTCTATTTTTGGGCGCCACAATTGGAGGAAGATTATAAAAACAAAGAGAGGCTCCTTAAAAAAAGTGATGTTGAATATTGATTTGAAAAATTGGATCAAGTATGTCAAGCTTGGTTTCCACCTCTTGAGGACAAAAACCTTCAAGAAGTGTCATAGGTTTGGGGACGAAAACCTCCATCCTTTCTACTTGTGCAACTCTACTCAATGGTTGTAAGTGAGCATCAAAGTGCTTATTTTTATGCAAGTGGATCATTCAAAGGTGTTTTTAGACACCACCTCATTACGGAAATTTTGCATACTTCTATCGAAAATAGGTTTGGTGAATTTTACAGGCGTTGAAGAGGAGCAAATGATCTGGGAGATTGTCCGTGTGGCAGAATACCTTTCCAAAGGGTGGCGATTTGCCTAGGAGGCTAGGTGAACCACTTGGAAGGGTCCTTGAAGGTCAAAGGGAGTTGTTTGTGTCTTCATGATATTTTTCCAACTAGGGCGATTAGTTGGGAAAGCGAATTTCAAAGATTTGAGAAGGGTTTGAAGTGCCAACAGTGTATAAAATATTACCAATATTTTATACCATTTTTGCATTGGGCGACTTGCTTGGGAGACATTGGGAGGCCATTCGGAAGGATTTTTGATGAGTTAAATATTCTAAAATTTATTTCCCAATTTTCTAAATAGGGCAAACCAGTTGGGAATAAATAAGCTCATCAGAGGCTTTTTGGACTCCTTTCGGCAAGGTACTTGTGGTTCTCTATTTTTTGAATTTTTATGACAATTTATCATAGGGTTTCAAAGGATTTTGAAAAGGAAAATACTAGGGTTTCATCATAAAAATTATGTTATTATTTTATGAGTGAAGGGATTCACTTGAAGAGCCTTTTCTAAATTTTCTAGGGTGCTATTAGGCCCTAAAAGGTACACAAATAATATTAAAAATTATTTGGGTATTTTTAGTGCAATTTTCTAAGGTCCATTGGCATCTTTGAGAGTGAATTCAAAGGAGAAAACTGAATCATTCAACGCAGTAATTTCCTGCACATGGATGAATGGTTTTGAAGGGTTCTTGGAGGTTTTGAGAGGGCTAAACTTAGAAATATTTTAATCTGAAATATTTTTATATTTTATTATATTTTTGGTTAGATTTTGTAAGGGTTTGAGGGCTGATTTTGCAAAGAAAACACAGCTGAACTTTCAGGATGTAACAATCCTTGCCCAATCTGCCCTTAATTGTCTCAATTTGCCGCTTGTAATTTTTTTCAAACAGTTTGTAAGCAAAGTGCTTCTTGCTGGTTTTTGCCATAGTTTTGATGATTTGTTTGAATGACGATGGATTAAAGCTTCAAGTGTTTATAGAACAATGCAAGAATGACTTCGTTTTTTTGTTCTTTTCTATGCAATTAAATGAATTCACAAAGCAAATTAATCACCTACAGCCAATGGACATTTAGTCGAACGGTTGGCATGCAACCTACTATCTCAATTCAAATACTCAAAAGATAACTACAAATGACCATCAACTTTTGATTCTTATTTGTATTGATGATTTGATACAATGCTCCACTAGACTAGCCAAGACTCTTGGCATAAACAAGAAATTACAATTATATGGTATGTTGGTATGAAGGATGCACACCTACAGCTGCAAATATAAACTACACTAAAGGATGAATTATATGCAATGAACCCTGGTGGGATTGAGGTGCCCTTGAGAATAGATGGAGCAAGCAATTTCCAAGTGAAACGATGATCTCCCAAGCCAAATCGAATTTTCCAAGCCAGCCGCCCCTGTTCTGGTATGATCTCAAATTTAAAATAATATGCAATGAATATGCATTGTCTCAATCATCTAATATCATCTCCATGCTCCAAGGAAGTGGGCGCACCAAGCCAAGCAGAGAATCGATGCAAATTGGAACCCCCACAAGCAAAAACATCCCTCCCAATGGCATCCTTTAATTGTAAATATTTAATTTTTATATCAAATTTTTCTATAATGCAATCTGCTCTCTTAACCAAGGAAAATCGATGCCAAGCTATATAAAAACCAACAACAAAAGATAGCTATGCAACCTCCACAAATTCACCAAATCGATTTCTCCAAAATTGGCCAATGGCCACAAATTTTGCTCCAATTGAGATGACTAAAATATCACCTCCAAATGCAACCCTTCAAGAGATATTTCACTCCCTCAGTTATGTTATCAATGGGAGTTATTGTTCCCAAAGACATTGATTTACTACAGGAAACCCTAGGCTCCACTAGCATACCACAGCAAAGACAACATCAAATCGGGATTATTCATAATCGCAGCCCACACCTCCCTTTATACTTTTTTTTTCCTTCATTTGGGAAGCTTCTAGAAACATCATAATATTTTATTATTATTTTTCCCTTTTAATATATTATATTTGCAGTTTAATACAAAATAATGAATTATAACATAAAGTACAAATATAACATCATCTTGTAACATGAGGTTTCTAAAAATAGAAACATTCTAATAAATCATTAGAAAACCTTCAGAATATGTCGAAACTTTCCCAAAGAAACCAATAGCCATTTGGGTAACTGCGGAGAAAACCCTCTAACCATGCCGTATTAGCCTACGAGGGCCACTGATAGGCTAATCATGCCGAAAGTACAATGTCTAGCTAGAAGGGGACATTACACAGGAGGAAAAGTCAGATTTTTGGCAAAGGTATTTTCCAATGTACATGCACCCTTCATACATGCAAAGGTATTTTTCACAGTAGTAAATTGAGGGTTTATGCATGACAGATTGTGGATTTAAGGTGAAAAATTCAGTGGTTATATGCTTCATATGCTTTGGAATTAATTGTGCAAACATTGGCGCCTAGGGTTTGCTATACATGTGGTGTTTTGAGCCTCTTTAGTTTAGTTAGGGTTGCTAATTTTAATTTTTAGAATTCAATGTGTTTGAAGTTGATTAAGGGTTTTGTTGGGAAACCCTCTTTTATCATCATTGTCCCAACTTGGGGACATTACTGTGGTATCAGAGCCATATCTTGGCTATTTTATGGGGCGAGGTTTTGATACATGAGTGGCAACAAAAAAGTTAAGTATTATTTGATAAATAACAGGAGGGAAGTAGAGCTTCCACCAGTTGGTTCACCCCAGCAAGACCAAGCTATGAGTGACATGGAGCACCAAGAGATTGAGGGTAAGAGGAGAGACATGTTGGTTGAGGAGAGGTTTGAGAAATATTCTCAAACACAAGAGAAGATGATAGCGGTGATGAAGGGGTTTCTTCGCTCTCTCAGGGAGATGGGTGGCTTGAAGCCACTCAATAGAGATAGCGATGCCTCGAGGAGTAGACCGGGTACATGTCAACTTGGAGCTGCACCCTGAATCGAAGACGTGCATGAAATGGTCAATCCTCTATCCGGTTGAAACAATGAGATCTTCTCACGAGGGTGGGTGCCTCAATGGTGAGAAGAAACTCTAGAGAAGGTTGGTTCCTGTAAGATGTATCAATGGATCTCTACTCTGTGCTGTGAATCTACCATGGAAAAGGGAGAAAGAAACTTGAAAGGGAAATCCTACCTAATAACGATGATACACCAAAACGTTGATCCACTCTACTTGGAACCCTTGAACATTGAATCAAACAAGGGAAAATGAAGACCTTTGATTTCAATTGATCACTATGCATAAATATTTCATGAGATGGTTTGATCCAATGACCAAAACAGAAGGAAAAACGATGGAGAGAGGTCTGATACAAGACACTTTGCAGCCACCTAACATCCACTTACAGCTTCAGGCAAAGACATATATAACACTAAACATGACCTGCATAATATTATAAGCTAGCAACTATGTACGAATCACAATTTGGGAAGGGGGAGAAATCTACCACATATGCAAATTGTTGAATGAATATACACTATGCCAACACTTGAAATCTGAAAGTACAGTCCTATTGATTGAAGAGGTTACACAACTCACCAATGGTAGAGTCTGGTCTTGTCAAGAGAGGGATGATAAAATCTAAGGCTGAAAAGCCATTAATATAGAGAATTACAAAATTCAAGAGATTGGCATTGAAAAATAAAGCAGGGAGATCAACTTAGATTAACTCAAGACCAACTTTGCCTTCCAATAAAATATAATTTTCCTTTGTCTTTGCATGAAGCTCCTTGACGTTAGAGGAAGTGGACAGCTGGGTTTATTGAAATGCCCACCTCTCTTTGCATGGAAATCCACGCCCACCTCTAAATTTAGCTTCTTCATGAGCTGCTGGAACGTTTGAAAGGATGAGATGACAATAGCATGCATGAAATCCAATGCCAATGTCAATTTTAGAACTCTAACTTGATCCGTTGGGAGCCGAGTTGGAATGTTTGAAAGGTTGAGTTGGAACATTTGAAGATAAACTTGACTTCAACAACCAGTCAATTGAAGCCTTGACTAGTCAACCATAATTAGCTTTTGCTTGCATGGAATTCCACATTGACTCTATCTTTTGTTTGTGCATGGGTTTCTCTTGGCCCAACTGTCCGTGATTTCTCTTGGCTAAATCTAGAATTCTTCTTCTTGACCTTTATTATTGTTGACCATTTTGGTCCTACAAGGCAAAAGTCGGTCTCCTTTCCATACTGTTCTGAACCATCAGTTTAGTCATGTACCCACTTTTCTGTGAATGCCCTTTTCTTTGCAATAAGTCATGTTCTTATAAAACATTGAAAGATCTAAAGACCTGCAGGTTTCGGTTTGGTATAAGACCTTTTTCTCTTTGGGAAGTCAATCGCACAAGCCCTTTTCGGCAAAGGAAATCGCTCATTTTCAAAGGGATATAAGTCTTTCAACAAGCCCCGAAGGTCAAGTGCCCTTGCGGGGGGCAGACAAATGACCAATTGGGCCTTTCAGCAGGGTCCGAAGGGCAACTTGGGGCCTAAATACCCTTACGGAGGGCAGAAAACACTTGCAGAGGAAGCAAAGAAGAGGGCCGAAAGGTAAGTTTTCTTCAGAGAAAAGACTAAGGCAAAAGGAAGGATTTCCTTCGGACTTTTGTCCGAGGAATAAATCTGAAGGAAACCTAATGGAAGTCAACATGAATTCTTACGGACAAGGTGCCCGAAGGAATACCTTCGGACATTTTGTCCGAAGAAATTCACAAGGCAAGGAGCCAAACAGAAAATTACCCTTCGGAAAGGAATCCAAGGCAAAGGTCAAAGGTCCTTCGGAAATTTTGTTCGAAGGAAAAGACAAGGAAATCCAAAGGATGAATTCCTTTGGACAAAATGCCCGAAGGAATTCCTTCAGAAATTTGTCCGAAGGCATGTGTCGAAGGAATTTCTCGAAAGAAAGGGCCGGGACTTTTGAAGAAAGATTTCCTTTAGACAAAATGTCCGAAGGAATTGAGAAGCCAAGGCAGCCCGAAGGGTAGGTGCCCTTACGAGGGACTCTCAGCTGCCAAGAAGGAGACCTTTTCAAAGCCCCGAAGGGACACCTTCCCTTTAGGAGGGTTCAATTGCAAAGAGCTGAATGAATACAAAAGGCCGATGGGATTGCAGAAAGTTGAAAAAATTTCCAGAAGGGGTGATAGGCCCGAAGATGTCAAATTCAGCATCGCAAACTAGACATTGGAATTCAAACGTCCAGTGACGTCCCCGTGGACGTCAAATTCAGGACAATGGAATAGCCATTGGCTTTCAAATGGCGATGGGCGTGCAAACGTCAACTTTATGATGATAAGATAGCCGTTGATCTTGAAATGCTTAAGGATGGGCCCGTGCGTGGAAACTCAGTGACCCGCCGAGAAGATAGCCTCGAGAGCTCAGATTGCCAGAAAGGGCCAAGAGATGACAAAAGACAAAAGCCAGGAAAATACAAAGCCAAGAAAAGACAAAACCCAGGTGGAAACTCAGCGACCCGTCAAGAAAGGAGCTTGAAGAGCCAAGCATAGACACAGATAGAATGGCCCAAGTGGCAGGAGAGACGTCAGTAGAGGAGTTATGCCAGTGGTTGGAACAGTCTTTACGAGATGGTCATCAAGGAGTGCAAACAGTGAATGGCGTAGCCTGTTTTTTCTCATTTTGCATTAATGAGCAGACAACCGCGTGAACCTCTTGAAGGAGAGGTCTTGTTTTCAAATGGTAAGGCGCGACCCATGCTTTCCTTATGATGTTTAATATAATTTAAATGCCAAAGTCAAGACTGGTAACTGCCACAACATGGTTCCTTTAGCAACTTCCTCTTCCCAATGTATTCAACACAACATGGGCCACTTGTGAAAAAGGGCGCCATTGCTTTCTCTTCTCTATATATTGTAAACTCTCATTTGAGAAAGGATCTCTCATTTTTGTATGTCGCAACCCTGCCAAATTTTCATCTTGAATCAATAAAAAGTGTTTTATCTCTATTTGGATGGATATATCTCTGAGTGTCCCTGAGTATTAACCTTGTGTCCAGTCATTGTTCTATGATGCTTTCACAGGCTTGATACCAGCACACCTGGTATAGACAAAGCGCCATTCTTGTAGGTAGAAAAAAGAGTTGTATCTGGAGCGCAGAGATAGGAGAGAGTTATCAGACAGTGTGTCTTCCTACAACACCTGTGGTAAGTTCATCTTCTGTGTGTCTTCATTAAGCCTTTCTGTTAAGTTCTCTGCAGTTTGGTCATTTTATCAGATAAAGTGTATGTATGTGCTCTTATGGTTTGAAGTGTGAGCAAATGAGTAGATCAAACTTTTTTGGTGCATCACTGTCTTAGCTTAGGTTTTGCTTCAGTAATCTTTCTCTCTTTTCAACCTTCCCCCTACATTATATATATATATATATATATATATATTAGCAAATGTTACTGGAATAACTCAGAGATGCATCAAAGGGAGCTAGCCCTTATCTAGAGATTCTCCCCTCAATTTTGCCAGACCCATAGGCAAGAGAGGAGTCTCCATTGTGCCACGTGGAAGAGAGAAGCCCAGTCTTCGCTCAAGGGTGCAATCTACAGCGTCAACAATTATATTTGTCTTTCCACGGACTTTCCCTTATTCTTTTGGCCTAATGTTCATTATCTTCGGGTCTTTATTATCTCGGACCTCTCCCTTTTGTTTTATTTCTTTGGATAATCCATTGGGCTATTTGCCAAGTAATTTTCCCTTCGTTTTCATTCTTTTCGAACTTCGCTTTTGTCTCTCTCCCCTCAGACTTCCCTTTCTTTGACCAAGCTTTCCGAAGGAATCCTTCGGACAATTTGTTTGAAGGATATCCATTTCTTTCAGACTTTTTGGCTTCCCCTTGGTTTTCTGCGGACTTTTTGCTTTGGAATTATGTTCTATCCCTTGGTCTTATCTCCCTTTGATTTTCTCAGACTTTTTCCCGTGGGCTTTGTGTCCTTTTAATTTCTGCGGACTTTTGTTTGCCAATTTTTCCGCAGCTTAATCCTTTGAATTTCTGTGGACTTTTTGCTTCTCAATTTTTCCGCGGCTTAATCCTTTGAATTTATGTGGACTTTTTGCTTCTCATTTTTTGGAATTAATCCTTCAGACTTTTGTCCAAAGGATATCCATCAATTTTGTTTGCTCTTTTTGCCTTTGTGTATTTTCCACGGGTTTTTCTTTGTCCCGAATTTCTTCAGACTTTTTGTCCGAAGGAATTCCTTCGGACAAAATTCCAAAGGAATTAGTCCTTTGTCTTTGTCTTACCACCGGCAGAATGCCCTTTGGAAAAAATGCAAAGGTCTTGCCACCGACCAAGTGCCCTCCGCAAGGGCTTGTATCCTTCCTCTGTGCCCTTCGGGAAAGTTGGAAAGGTCCTGTTACCGACCAAGTGCCCTCCGCAAGGGCTTTTGTCTATCTCCCTAGCTTTTCGAAAAAATTGTAGGACACCCAGGCTTTTTGTAGGGCACACGTGTTTTTTGTAGGGACCCTGGGTTTTTTGTAGGTGTCCTTATTCCTTTGTCTTTATTTTCTGTGGACTTTTTGGGAGGCTGCGGACTTTTCTCTTCTTTCCTTGTTGGCTGCAGGTTTTTTACTTGCAAATTCTCCGAAGTATTCCTTCGGACAAAAAGTCTGAAGGATATCTTCCTTCCTTTGTTTTCCTTTTCTTTGTGCAAATTTCTAGCCTTGCCTTTTGATTTTCTTAATGTACAGTATGTAGTATAGAATAACCATGTTTGCGCATCGTATGCAAAACAACCTCTGCCTTTTCAAATAGTCCAGATATGCAGTATGTCTCAACAAGTAGAACATATGTATCTTCAGTCGCAACCCAGGGCACCTGTAACATCCTCAAGTAGATCATCCCATGCTTTATATGAAGGCTGTAGATGGCTATTTAAGGACTCAAAATTGATTTACAAGACAAATTGGTACCTGTTGACAATTCTTCCACAAGTCAAATTGTCTTTTGCCATTTAGAAAGTTCACGTCTCTAGCCAAGGAAGAAAGAATACATTGCCTTTTTGGTAAAGGCCTTCACTACAACAGGAAAATTCCAAGGGAATGGTTCATCAAAAGGCTTTTACTTCGGAAAAGAGCCTTCGCAAAAATGCTAAGGACAAAGGTCCGCAAGGCAGAAGACAAAGCCAAAGTGCCTAAAACAAAGGAAGTAATTCCTTCGGACTTTTGTCCGAAGGAATACTTGGGCAAAAGTCCCCCTAAAAAAGCAAGGTTTAAAGCCAAGACCCTTCGGAAAGGTCATTTACAACAATCCCGAAGGGCACCGACCCTTCGGGAAGGTACAAAGATCCAATTCGGAACTTTTGCAAAAAATCCGGGTACCCTCCAATTTTTCCGAAAGGCACAGAGGGAGGGCTAAATGCCCTTGCGGAGGACACTTGGTCGTCGGAAAGGACACTTGCAAATTTTTCGAAGGGCAATCGAAGGCAGTTGAAGGCAAAAGAGAAGGACTAATTCAGACTTTTTGTCTGAAGGAATTCCTTTGGACAAAAAGTCCGAAGAAATTCGGGAGAATCCAAAAGTCCACCAAAGTCAACAAAGGAAAAGCCAAGACCCTTCGGAAGGGTCATTTACAACAATCCCGAAGGGCGCCTACCCTTTGGGAAGATACAAGGACAAATTCAAGGACCATTGCAAAAGCCCGAGTGGCCTCCAATTTTTCCGAAGGGCACGGGCGGAGGACACTTGGTCGGTGCCGAAGGGCACTTTGAAATAGAGCAAAGGCAAAGACATCCTTCGGACTTTTTGTCCGAAGGAATTCCTTCAGACAAAAAGTCCAAAGAAATTCAGAAGGCTTACACAAAGCCAAGTCCGCGGAGGAAACAAAGGAAAAAATAGGAAAATGCTAAGGCAAGAGAAGGAATAATTCCTTCGGACTTTTTGTCCGAAGGAATTCGGAGAAAAGACTGACCAAAAAACCCGAAAGAATTTCGAAGGCCATAAGACCAAGATAATTCTTGCAGACTTTTTGTCCGCGGGAAAGATGCGAAGAAAAGAAAGCCGCGGGAAAGTGACAAGATGGAAGTCCGAAGGAATAAAGCTTCTCGTGACGTCCCGCAGGCCGTCAAATTTTGACTACGGGAAGTAACTGTTGGAACCAAAGAGACAAGAAATCTGAAATAAATGGAGGCCGACTGTACAAAAGAGAATAGAAAATAGAAAATCTGATGAAAGAGTTGAATCCTGCCAGAAATAGACATGAACAGCAAAACAGAATAAGACAGAATACATGCAAACAGGAGCTATTTTTGAACATCGGAGCTATTTTCAAATAAACGGTCAAAGCTTCACTTGACTGATTATTAAAGTCCTGTTCGTCTCCATTTAGCTCATGCATCCGAATGTTTAAATCAGCTTTAGCAGGAGTTCCGAATTCGAACGACAAGTTGACTAATTGATTAAAATGCCGCATCCACTAGGAACTTTCCATGCGAAGGAGAATGATCTCTTCGTCCACCTCACTTACCGAACGGTTAACTCAGTTTTCAAACGCTACAACTCGGCATCAAGCAACTCACATGGAGTTCTAAATTTAAGATTTGCGTAGATTTCCATGCAAAAGAGGTGAGCAGTTCATAACAAAGATAAGTTCGCTTCATCAAACGAAGAATCTTCATGCAAGAACAAAAGGGCAAATATATTTAATTGAAAGGCCAAGTAAAGCCTTGAGTTAACCAAAGTGAATCTTTCTCTTCAAGTTTCTACGCCAATCTTTGGCCTCTTGTAATCTTCTATATAAGGACTTTCAGCCTTGATTAAAATCATCCAATCTCTCTTGGTTAGACCAGACTCTGCCATTGGTGAAGTTGTGTAAACTCTACGATCAATAAGAAGGATTGTACTTTCAGTTTTCAAGCGTTGGCATAGTGTATATTTCTTTAGCAATTTGCATAAGTGGTAGTGTTCTCTCCCTTCTAAAATTGTGTTTCATACCTAGTTGCTATATTTTTCCTTGTGCAGGTCGTGTTAAAGTGTTCTTTATTGTCTTTTGCTGAAACTTTAAGTGGATTTTAGGTGGCCGCAAAGTGTCTTTTATCAGACCTCTCTCCATCGTTTTCCCTCATGTTTTGGTCATTGGATCAAACCTTTGCACGAAGTACTTATGCATAAGTGATTAATTGAAGTCTAAGGTCTTCCTTCTCCCTTGTTCGTTCAGTGTTCAAGGTCCCTGATTGAGTGGATCAAAATTCTGGTGTATCACCCCTTTAGGTAGGATTTCCCCTCTAAGTTTCCTTTCTCCCTTTTCCACAGTAGTCCGCAGTGTAGAGTAGGAATCCAAATTGATGCATCATACAGGAACCAGCCTTCTCTGGAGGTTCTTCTCACTATTGAGGCACCCACCCTCGTGAGAAGATCCCATTGTTTCAGCCGGATAGAGGACTGGCCATTTCTTGCACTTCTTGGATTCAGGGCGCAGCTCCAAGTTGACAATAGTTTTTGGCACGCCCGGTGGGACCACGAAAAGAGTTCTTTATAGAGAATCTTCACGGCAAAGGAATACATTCATTTGCAGCTAGTGGAAGAGTTCGTAGCATCATTTAGACAATCAGTTCATGCCAAAAGTTACCACAAGATCAGCCAGCAAAGGTATTCCTTTTGAATTTTCAACTTATAAAAGAGCAAGATCTAGGAGGGCAAGTCCATACCCTCAAAGGGAATATTTAGCTCCCCCTCATCCTATTGTTCTAGAGACTGAAATCTCCACCATTCAGATGGCCATAAGAAATCAAGTATTTGCTCCATTCAATAGGGGGAGTCCACTAAATCTAGCATAGTTAAATGATATACCTATATCTGCCCTCAAAAGTATTCCATTCTTCTCAGGAGAAAATCAAACAACCCCTGTTGAGCATATACAGGATATTGCTAATCTTTGCTCAGTTCATAATGTAATCAAGGATAATGTTGCTATCAGATTACTAGCTGCTTCTTTCAAAGGAAAATCATGACAATGATATAGAACCCTCCCACTTAGATCTATCTCTACTTTAGATGAATTAGGCGCTGCTTTGGTCAAACAGTTTGAGGACAAATCTGACCACTTATCTTTGGTTGAGCAATTAACTGCCATACAAAGAGCTCCTCATGAGTTCATGTCTGATTTTAATCTCAGATTTCAAAAGACATGGCACAGGATACCGGTTCTAATTAGGCCATCACCTGAATATGCATTCTTATAGTTTTTGAAAGCTCTCAATTCTGATATTAGTGTGATGATACAGTCAATGGGTGGCACTACTTTGCCAGATGCCTATGAAGTTGCAATAAGGGCAGAAAATAGTCTGATTCAAGCAGGAAAGCTTGCTCCAAGGCCTCCAATGCCCATATTTTTGGAGATAAATTCAGTACCAGCCCTTCAAGCTCCTCAAGCTCCATCCTTGGCTCCAATTCCATCACCTCAACGTCCTATTGCAGCGTCTACTAGTCAATCTAGTGAGATAGGAGAGCTGAAAAGTCTATTACAATCTTTTGGAAACGAAATAGTACAGCTTAAAAGGCAGCAATTTCAATCAAATAGGCCTTATCAACAGCAAAATCAGAACAATTATCAACCCTTCAAAGATCAAAGATCTCCTTATCAGGGTTTCAGAGAAAATAGGCCACCTTATCAAGCACAAAGGGCCATAACTCCAGCTAGGCCATATGCTACTCTTGATCCAAATGCTCCTACTTCAAAAGCCATTATTCCAACTCCACCTCAAAACAATTTAGTGTAGGATTCAGGTTGGCAGCCTTCGAATCTCAATGATTTATAAAACCAGGATTTAGTATCATCAAACAACACTTTGCCACAGATGACACAAGAGTTCTCTTTTCAGGGGAGCCAATATCAAGACACAGGATTGGCATCACAAGGAGCGACCCAAGGGTAGCCTGATGATGTTAATGTAAATTGGCAGGTAGATGATCATATTGCTTTTACTCAAGATGTTAAAACTAACGCTTCAAATGATCAAGTTGCAGCTCTAACCTATCAAAGAAATAAAAGAAGAACTGTTGGAGAAGCTCAAGCAGTGGCAAATACGTCCAATACTCCTAGTACTATTGCTCAAGGTACGAAAGAACAGCGTGTTGCCCCCACAGTCACAAAAAATCAGAATGTAGAGGTAGGCAAAGTGCATCAAATTTGTGAGCAGCAAGTAACTCAAAAGGTGCAATCGAAGGTTAGTACATCCCAGTTCAATATTGTAGATCAGATGAAAAGGTCTAACGTCAATATTAGCATGTGGGATACTCTTTCTATTCTAGGCCAAAAGGACAAACTCATTCAGGAACTTTCAGCTCTTGAATTGTCCCCAAAATTAGTAGACAAAGAAGGTGTTGTTTTGACAAACTCAGATCCGCCAACTAAGCAGCAGGTACAGCAAGGAAACAAGGTATCAAAGGTGGACAAAACTGAGGTAAAATCAAAGAAGACTCCCCTTTTTATCTTTTTTTGATAATATGAGACACCTTAGTTCATAATTGTATGGTGGATAGTGGAGCCAGCAGTACGGTCATGCCTAAACAGATTGCAGACAAGCTCGGCCTTGTTTATGAGCCAAATACTAAAGGGGTACTGCAGTTGGATGGTTCACTCGCAAAGACGGTAGGGATTGTCAAAGACTTGAAATTAACATTACATGCATGTCCTAACGTAGCTATTCAGCAAGACGTTGTAGTAGTGGATCTACCTTCTTATTTTGCCATGTGCCTTTCAAGAGACTTCACCTCAAAGATTGGGGGATATCTATCAGCTGACTGGACTTACTTGTTGTTCATAACCAGATATGGCGCAAAGGTAACCATTTATTCAGAACCTATTGCAAGTTTTCACATGGAACTTTATAAGCCAAGTGTGGTCAATGCAAATTGTATCATTTCAGATGAAGTAGTACAAACTAGTGATGTAGAAAAGGACTCACCTTTGGATGGAGTTCCAGATTTATTTCTTGATGAGTGGGCCTCCACCTTGCATGAGCATGATCCCTACAAGCTGATTGAAGAAGAAGGCCTTGGTGTGTATTGTCTTCATGAGAATGATGCACCTATCCCAGCCATGGTCAAAGAGGGCGAATCTAATGAAGGCTTGTGGCAATTATACTTCGATGGATCAAGAAATAAGCATGGGACGGGAGCTAGGATGATGTTAATTTCTCTCACAGAACAAAGGTATTTCTCATCCATTAAATTTCAATTTGGCTGTTCAAATAACGTTATTGAATATGAAGCACTAGTCCACGGTTTGCAATGGGCTAGGAAGATGAAAGCAAGTTGTCTACAAGTGTTTGGAGATAGTGAACTTGTAGTTCACCAAGTAAGAGGCTTAAATGTATGCAAGAATATATTGCTCAAATCTTATAGACACAGGGTATGGGATTTACTTGAAGATTTTCAAGCTTTTAATATTTAGGCAATACCAAGGAATAGAAATAAACATGCTGATAGGTTGGCTGCTGTTGGGGCACAATTTGATATCCCAGTTGACGTTTAAAGTGACATTTCTCAGTCACATATAAAGATAATTGTAAGACCTATCCTAGATAACCAAGAAAATTGGTAGGTATTCGAAAGTGACCATCAAATTGTGAGATTTTTACAGGAAGAAGCTGAGTTTTCTCCAAAAAATCAGGTAAAATGCTTACAGCAGTATGGTGACCAGATTGTGCAGTTGAAAACCAATAAGCTACCCAAATGATTGCTTACCTTGGAGAATATTTTCAGTGAAGACGATGAATTAAGGAAAGAGAAACCAGCCCTGTCAACAAAGGAAGAGCACTATGCTAGTGTAGAGATTGCAGCTGGTAAGATTCTGAAATTGGGCAAGGTATGCACTCCACTACAAAAGAAAGCTTTCGTTGAATTATGCCAAAATTTTGCTGATATATTCGCATGGCAGTATAGTGATCTCAAAGGGTTTGATCCGAGTTTGGCTCAACACACATTGAGCTAGAGGATGAAACTAAACCAGTACGACAAAGACAAAGGCCAATCAATCCAAAGCTTGAGCCTTTGATGAAAGCTAAGTTTTACAAGCTTATAGAATCGGCTATTATATTTTCAATTAAGCACTCAACTTGGGTAGCGAACCTCGTTCCAGTACAGAAAAAGAACGGTGAGATTCGTTTATGTGTTGATTTCCATGACTTAAACAAGGCCTCACTTAAAGACCACTATCCATTGCCATTAATGGAACAAATTTTACAGCTTGTTTCAGGTTCAGAGAGGTTTTTCTTATTGGATGGGTACAGTGGCTACAATCAGATTTTGGTCAAAGAAGAGGACCAATTCAAGACAGCTTTCACAACCAAGTGGGGAACATTCGCATACAGAAAGATGCCTTTCGGGTTTTCCAATGCTGGAGTAACCTTTCAGAGAGCCATGGATATGGCCTTCCAAGGCCTTCTTAACAAATTTGTGCTTGTCTATTTAGATGATATAACAATATTCTCAAAGGATGCAGAAGATCACATGATACACCTCTAGCATGTTTTTGAAAGGTGTAAGCAATTTGGGATATCCCTAAATCCCAAAAAGTGTGTGTTTTCAGTTCACGAAGGTAAGCTGCTTGGACATGTTATTTCAAAGCACGGTTTAGACATAGATTCTGAAAGGATTCAATCCATTCTTGCACTCTCCTTGCCTAAGAGCAAAAAGGCTTTGGAAAATTTCTTTGGAAAGATCAATTTTATAAGGAGATACATTTCAGATTTTGCCATCGTTGCTAAACCACTTACAGTCATGTTAAAGAAAAATCAGGGTTTCAGCTGGTCCGAGGGAATAACAAGGTTTGAAGATGTTAAGAAAGCCATAGCAAGTGCCCCTACGCTCTTGAATCCAGATTTCAAGAAGGATTTCATTTTGTATACATATGCTAATATGGACACCATTTCAGGCATTCTTATGCAGCAGAACCATGAGGACTTGGAACAGCCAATAGCCTTCTACAGCAAAGCCCTGCACGAGTATGAGACAAAGTACTCTTTTGTTGAAAAACACGTCCTTTCAGTTATAAGGTCTCT
This sequence comes from Torreya grandis, assembly GCA_037957365.1. NCBI lineage: Eukaryota > Viridiplantae > Streptophyta > Pinopsida > Cupressales > Taxaceae > Torreya > Torreya grandis. Next base: position 9,423,062 of record JARHVA010000009.1, on the reverse strand, counting down.
GAAAAAATTTAGGCACTTGTCCAATAATAAAATACTTCTAATGGTTGCTCATCCAAGCATCAAAGAATTTCTTCTGAACAAAGACATAAATGAGAAGAGGGCTGGTTGGATAACCAAAGTGATGGAATATGACAGACATTAAGATCACGAAGCTGGTTAGAGAAAAAGGCCTTTGTGAGCATCTAGCTTGGGACTTACAAGAGACCAACGAAGTTGTTCTAGTGTCAAATGATGTAGAAATTGCTGTTGTACAGACCTCACCTTCCAGCTGGTTTCATGATCTGATAAGCTATCTTCAGGAAGGTTGTTACCCTCCCCACCTAAATGCTTCAAAAAGAAGGTATTTCAGACTGCAATCAATTCCATTTTTGCTCATTGACGGTGTCTTATTCAAAAAGGATATCAATGGAATGTTACTAAGGTGTGTAGAGCCAAGTCATTCTCAAAGATTACTGAAAGAATTCGATGATGGACTTGGTGGAGGACACTTTTCTGCGAGAACTATAGCACTCAAAATCATGAGGTGGGTACTATTGGCCTACTATATTTGGTGACTGCTATGCATGGGTTAGGAAGTGCAAGCAATGCGCTATGTTTGTAGGAAAGGTTAAACTAGCGGCCCTGCCCCTATAGCCAATTATAGTAGATCAGCCATTTGTCCAGTGGGGATTCGACTTAATTGGTCTCATTAACCCTCCTTTTAGTTCAGGGCATAAGTGGATTCTAACAGCTACGGACTACTTCACACGCTGGATAGAAGCAGTTGCATTAAAAGAAGCAAATGAAACTAGTGCCCTTGACTTCTATGAAGGTTTGGTCACTAGGTTTGGAGTCCCTTCAACCATTATTTCTGACAATGCAATGGCTTTTGTGGGATCCAGGATCAGCCAATGGGCCGTCCAACATGGAATCTATCTCAACACTTCATTAAATTATTAGCCACAAGGAAATGGCCTTGCTGAGTTTACAAACAAGAACCTCTTGAGGATCATACGGAGGACTATCAAGGACAATCAAAGATCATGGTACCTCAAGTTGAAGTTAGTACTATGGGCTGATAGGATCACCTACAAGAGGTCAATAGCCAACTCTCCCTACAAGCTAGTCTATGGTAGGGAAGCAAGGTTACCTATCTCTCTCAAGTTTTCAGCTTTAGAATTAATGCATCAACTTGAATTATTAGAAAACAAGCCTATGGAGATCAGGTATGCAGAACTTATGGAGCTAGAAGAGACAAGGAATCAAGCCATGCTAGCCATGGAAAGTGATCAGGCACAGGTGAAAAAGACATTCGACAAAGGAGCTTCCTCACGGAGCTTCAAAGAAGGAGATGTGGTCCTCAAGTGGGATGAGGGTCGGGCCAAACCAGGAAGACACACAAAGTTTGATTCACTTTGGAGTGGCCCATATACGATCTCCAGCTACAAATCCCACAACGCCTTCTAACTTGCTAAGATGGACGGCCAAGAGCTTCCAATCCCAGTAAATGGGATACATTTGAAACATTGCTATTAAAGAGCAAAATTCTATGTACATATTTAGTTACTTTTTGCTTTCCTCCAAGTGCTGTTCAAGCATAGTAGTTTACTTTAGTTTTGTTCAATAAGTGTTGGTAGCACATTTGCTTATTAGTTAGTTTTTCTACTTTCGTGTGTTTCCCTTCTTATTTTGGAGGAGGTTACTACAGCCATGATCAGAGCAGATTTTCAATCAAAAATCAAGTTCACCATTTGGGAATTTGAATAACGTCTATACATGGTCTGAGTTCTCAAGCATAGCAGGCATGCTTCCCAGTTGAGTCGCCAGAAATGTTGACAATTCTTCCACAAGTTTGATTGTTTTTTGCCATTTAGAAAGTTCACGTCTCTAGCCAAGGAAGAAAGAATACATTGCCTTTTTGGTAAAGGCCTTCGCTACAACAGGAAAATTCCAAGGGAATGGTTCATCAAAAGGCTTTTACTTCGGAAAAGAGCCTTCGGAAAAATGCTAAGGACAAAGGTCCGCAAGGCAGAAGACAAAGGCAAGTGCCTAAAACAAAGAAATACTTCGGCAAAAGTCCCCTTAAAAAAGCAAGGTTTAAAGCCAAGACCCTTCGGAAAGGTCATTTACAAAAATCTCGAAGGGCACCTACCCTTCAGGAAGGTACAAAGATCCAATTCGGAACTTTTACAAAAAACCCAGGTACCCTCCAATTTTTCCGAAAGGCACAGAGGGAGGGCTAAATGCCCTTGCGGAGGACACTTGGTCGTAGGAAAGGACACTTGCAAATTTTCTGAAGGGCAGTCGAAGGCAAAAGAGAAGGACTAATATCCTTCGGACTTTTCGTCTAAAGAAATTCGGGAGAATCCAAAAGTCCACCAAAGTCAACAAAGGAAAAGCCAAGACCCTTTGAAAGGGTCATTTACAACAATCCTGAAGGGCGCCTACCCTTCGGAAAGATACAAGGACAAATTCAAGGACCATTGCAAAAGCCCAGGTGCCCTCCAATTTTTCCGAAGGGCACGGGCGGAGGATACTTGGTCGGTGCCAAAGGGAACTTTGAAATAGAGCAAAGGCAAAGACATCCTTCGGACAAAAAGTCCGAAGAAATTCGGAAGGCTTACACAAAGCCAAGTCCGCAGAGGAAACAAAGGAAAAAATAGGAAAATGCTAAGGCAAGAGAAGGACTAATTCCTTCGGACTTTTTGTCCGAAGGAATTCGGAGAAAAGACCGACCAAAAAACCCGAAAGAATTCCGAAGGCCATAAGACCGAGACAATTCTTGCGGACTTTTTGTCCGCGGGAAAGATGCGAAGAAAAGAAAGCCACAAGAAAGTGACGAGATGGAAGTCTGAAGGAATAAAGCTTCCGGTGACGTCTCGCAGGCCATCAAATTTTGACCACGAGAAGTAACCGTTGGAACCAAAGAGACAAGAAATCTGAAATAAATGGAGGCCGACTGTGCAAAAGAGAATAGAAAATAGAAAATCCGATGAAAGAGTTGAATCCTGCCAGAAATAGACACGAACAGTAGACCAGAATAAGACAGAATACATGCAAACAGGAGCTATTTTTGAACATCGGAGCTATTTTCAAATAAACGGTCAAAGCTTCACTTGACTGATTATTAAAGTCTGTTCATCTCCATTCAGCTCATGCATCCGAAGGTCTAAATCAGCTTTAGCAGGAGTTCCGAATTCGAATGACGAGTTGACTAATTGATTAAAATGCCGCATCCACTAGGAGCTTTCCATGCGAAGGAGAATGATCTCTTCGTCCACCTCACTTACCGACCGGTTAACTCAGTTTTCAAATGCTACAACTCTGCATCAAACAACTCACATGGATTTCTAAATTTAACATTTGCGTAGATTTCCATGCAAAAGAGGTGAGCAGTTCATAACAAAGATAAGTTCGCTTCATCAAACAAAGAATCTTCATGCAAGAACAAAATGGCAAATATATTTAATTGAAAGGCCAAGTAAAGCCTTGAGTTAACCAAAGTGAATCTTTCTCTTCAAGTTTCTATGCCAATCTTTGGCCTCTTGTAATCTTCTATATAAGGACTTTTAGCCTTGATTAAAATCATCCAATCTCTCTTGGTTAGACCAGACTCTGCCATTGGTGAATTTGTGTAACCTCTTCGATCAATAAGCAGGATTGTACTTTCAGTTTTCAAGCGTTGGCATAGTGTATATTTCTTCAGCAATTTGCATATGTGGTAGAGTTCTCTCCCTTCCCAAATTTTGTTTCATACCTAGTTGCTATATTATCCTTGTGCAGGTCGTGTTAAAGTGTTCTTTATTGTCTTTTGTTGAAACTTTAAGTGGATTTTAGGTGGCCGCAAAGTGTCTTTTATCAGACCTCTCTCCATCGTTTTCCCTCATGTTTTGGTCATTGGATCGAACCTTTGGAGAAATACTTATGCATAAGTGATTAATTGAAGTCTAAGGTCTTTCTTCTCCCTTGTTCGTTCAGTGTTCAAGGTTCTTGAGTGGATCAAAATTCTGGTGTATCACCCCTTCAGGTAGGATTTCCCCTCTGAGTTTCCTTTCTCCCTTTTCCACGGTAGTCCACCGCGTAGAGTAGGAATCCAAATTGATACATCATACAGGAACCAGCCTTCTCTGGAGGTTCTTCTCACTATTGAGGCACCCACACTCGTGAGAAGATCCCATTGTTTCAGCCGGATAGAGGACTAGCCATTTCTTGCACGTCTTCGATTCAGGGCGCAGCTCCAGGTTGACAACAGTACCATAAGACCATCTTCCGAATAGTAATGTTGACAATTTTTTGGCCTGTGGAAGAATTGTCAACAGTACACACACCCCCTTCGGGGAATGGGGAATCCACACGTAGGCCCACACAACCTACATTTATTCAGAGAGAGGAGACCACACCAGTGAGGGAGGGGTTAATCAACCAATGCAAGGAGTTAGAGATATGGATGAGTATATTACCTTATTTGAGACAGTTAGGAGGGCTATGACATTTTCTGAGTTTTCAGCTTGGAAATGGGGCCAGGTTGGAACCAGGATCGGTCAAAGGTAGAGGAGCAGCCAGGGAGAGATCCAACATGCATTAGGGAAGTTATCTCTTTCCACTTTTGATGGATCATAGAGGAGTTCAGCTAGGGCTTGGATTCAGAAGGCGGATACCTTCTTTTCACTTCGACCAATGGCAGAGGGAGAGGCCATCCAGTTCACCACCTTACATTTAGAGGGAGCAGCCCATGATTGGTGGTATCATGGTTTGATCACACAGGGACATCAACACATACACTCCTATGAGGAGTTCAGTAGGCAATTGATTGAGAGATTGGATAGAGCGGATCTTGAGCTTCACTTTCATGATTTAGCTCAATTGAGACAAAGGATTTCAGTGGATGATTATGTCACATAGTTTCAACGACTTTTAGTTATGGTGACTGATATTTCAGATAGGAGATTGGTGGTACTATTCATAGAGGGCCTGATTGACTCCCTAAGGAGATTGGTCAAAGCTTTTGGTCCACCTACATTGAGGGAGACCATTCAAAAGGCCTATGATTTGGAGTCTTCTACTCCAAGGAGAAGATTTTTTGCCTTTGGGACAGCCAAATGGTACTTTTTTCCCACCTACTGGGCAGCAGAGAGGTGGCAGTTTGGGGCAGCCCAAGGGTAGCTTTTCAGGGACTCCTAAGGCCAATCATGTGGGCCCTTTAGTTAGACCAAACCAACTAGGTTTGGGGTAGCAGAAGGAGCTACCACGAAGTAACTTTGATATAAGGAATGGGCTAAGGAGGAAAGGTCTTTGCTTCACATGCAAGGACCCATGGGAAAAAGGCCACAATTGCCGTGACAAAGGACAGGTTCACTATATTGAGGTTCTATTTGATGAGGAAAATGAGGAGGAAGAAGTTGGGACATTCAACTACGAGGAACATAATTTGGAAATACAAGGGGAGGAAGAATTGAGTGGCACTCTGGCATCACTTTTCGGGGCTCCTAGATGCTATCCCTTCAGAGTTAAGGGCTCATTGAAAGGAACACCTATTACTATACTTATTGATAATGGGGCAACTCACAATTTCATTGATAGAGGATTGGTAACATCTTGTGGATTACAATCAATAGAGTTTAAAGGTTTTAGAGTTACTATAGCGGATGGATTCACCATCCCTTGCACAACCAAGATTCCAAAGCTTAGCCTCACTTTGGAAAAACTTGTGGTTGAGGATAATTTTTATGTGGTGGGCATAGGGGAGACCAATATGGTCCTTGGTATTCAATGATTGTATTCACTTGGGGAATACATGCAAAATTACCAAACTATGGAGCTCAAATTCAAAATAGCAGGTAAGAGGTTGTTTTGCATGGTCTAAGTGATGGGGAGGCCCCCACCTCCAAGGCCAACAAATTGAGAGGAGGATGTATCATGAGCATGAAGAGAATAAAAGAGAAGGCTGCCCCTAGACATGAAACGCAGCCTCTTCATCCAAATCTTGAGCCTACTCACAAACAAATGGTAAGCATTGAAAATTGTCATTACTCTCATCACTTATTTGAAGGAGATGGGAAAGAAATGGAATGCCAATGACAACCTACAACATGCTTAGGGCAGCACCCTATTCCCTCTTGCACAAAGGGAAATAGTGAGGCATGGGAAAAAAGAGGACATCCCATTAATTTTGGAAGACAAAGAATGTTTAGTGGCTGTACAAAGGACTCCAATGGCACAAAAAGAGAATCATATTCCTTGCAAAAGGAGGACGAACATGGAGAGATTTACCAATGGGACATTGGAGGCATCACCACCTATTTTTTCTCCACATGGAAGCCAAAAGAAAGAACAGAAAAAAGTGGTAAGAAGTCTGAAAAATTTTGTTCTTTATTTTCTGAGTTAAAAAGGAAGGTTCAGCCACATATGGAGGGGAAAATTTGGCAATTTATGGTCCTTTTCCAGCCCACTTTGGGGAAAATTGTTGCCAAGATACATTCAAGAAATGTCCAAATGATAAATTCTGATTTTTATGATCAACTACAGCAGCATATACAAGGCCAAAAATCTGAATTTTTGGGAAAAATACAGTCAAAGGTACAATCTGGAAATGCATGTGGAAGAACATAGTTTTGGTGTAAGGCAATAAAGAAGGTACAATTTCTAATTGAGGCGTGGCATAGGCTTTTCATTGATCAAGGCTACTGTTGACAATTCTTCCACAGGTCAGATTGTCTCTTTCCATTCAGAAAATTCACGTCTTTAGCCAAGGAAGAAAGACTACAAAGGAAAGAATACATTGGTTTTTTGTGAGGGCCTTTGCTACAACAGGAATTCCTTTGGACTTTTGTCCGAAGGAATGGTTCATCAAAGAATTAGTTTTCAAATAGCTTCGGGAGGTTTAAAGCAATAAGTCTATCAAAGGAAAGACAAAGACAAAGATTCCGCAGGTTTTTTATCCATGGGAATACAAGAAAGATATCTTTCGGACATAACCAATGGGTCACTTTATCTCACAAAGGACTGTAAGAAACCTGAAGGGACACTCAAAAAGTCCGAAGGGTATGTTACCCTTCGAAAAAAGTTCTTTGCAAAAAGTCTGGGTGTCCCTTACAAAAAGCCCGGGTTAAATGTTTGAAGGGCCATTTTCAAGCTTCTGGAGGGCAATTTCAAAAATCTCGAAGGGCACTTGCCCTTCGGGAAAGTTCACTTAAAGGTTGAAAGGGACGTTTTCAAAAAACCCGGGTGCCTTACAAAAAGCCCGGGTGCCCTTCAAAAAACCCGAGTGCCTTTTTCTTAAGGGTTGTTTGAAAAGTTCGAGGGGCTGTTTAAAAACCCGAAGGGCAAGGTACCCTTTGGAAGGGTCATTTTCAAAAATCCCGAAGGGCACCTACCCTTCGAGAAGGTACACGTCAACTTCAGGAGAGTCGTTTGCAAAAAACCCGAAGGGCACCTGGTCCATCTTGCGAATTTCAAAAGGCCTTACAAAAACCCTGAAGGGCTGTTTTTTTTGAAAGCAAAGGAACAAATCCCGCGGACTCTTTGTCCACGGAAACTTTGAAACCAAAAAGCCCGAGAGATTAAAATAAGCAAGGGAAAAAAATTAGAAGGAAGATACCCTTCGGACTTTTTGTCTGAAGGATTCCTTTGGGAAATTTGAAAACAAAAAGTCCGCAGGAAAACAAACCAAGGGAGTCAACAAAGAAGTCAACAGAAAAATTTGAAGGAGATAGACCAAAAGCATAAAGTCCGAAGGAGATCCAAAGGCAAAGGGTAGGAAATGAGTTCAAAGAGAGATGTCCGAAGGAAATCCAAAGCTTCGAAAAAATTGCAAACAGAAAAGTTCGAGGGAAATATTAAAGGCTAAGGGGATAAACATAAAGTTTGCAGAAAATACAAGACCAGGATAAGACCAGAAAAGCCGAAGGAAATGAAAGGATATAGCATAAAATCTGAAGGAAAGAATTAAGTAAAAGAGACAACAATAGAATATCCAAAAGAATTGTGCAAAAGGAACAGAAAATAGATAATCTGCGGGAAGTTAAAACAAAATAATCCCGAGACTAAATATAGACAAGATAATCCAAAAATAGAAGTCCGCAGAAAATAGACACGAATAGGGAGACCAAAATAGGAGAAAATACATGCGAACAAGGGCTATTTTTGGCGGATTGCTAACTTTCAGTTGACCCACAGTTTGACTAGTTAAAGTCACGCTTCTCCAAATGTTCCAGCAGTCCGAGTAGAGCTCATCTATTGACTCTTAACGTGGAATTCCATGCAAGCAAGGGCTAATTACGATTGACTGGTCAAGGCTTCAGTTGACTGTTTGTTGAAGTCAAGTTTATCTTCGAGGTCAACTCAACGCTTCAAACGTTTCAAAAGCTCATGAAGGGTTCCAAATTTGGAAATGGGCAAACCATTTTTGCATGATAAAGAGGTTAACATCCCAAAATTAGCCATCGTCCACTTCAACGCCAAAGAGTTGGTCTCTATTTTTAGACATGGCTCAGCTGAACATGCACAAGCAAAGTCAAACATATGATTCCATCATCCAATTCTAGCGCCAAGGAGCTTTCATGCAAAGAGGAAGAAGACAAAATAGATTTTTTGTAAACGTCGAGTTGGACGGATTTAGCCTCTCTCCTATTTTTCAACGCTATCTCTTGGCTATTGTAATTTTTTATGTTAATGGCTTTTCAACGTTGTAAAAATCATCCATCTTTTGGCAAGAAATCTTCTTCCAAAGATTGTGTTGTAACCTTTTTCAGAATCAATAAGAAAAGGACTATTTTTTTAAATTTTCAACAGCTGGTAAAGTGTACTTTTGTTATTGATTTGCCTAAGTGATAGATTTTCTTTCTTTCTTGTCAAATCTGGATTCGTACCTCGTTACTCGCTGATCATTTATGCAGGTCACGTTCTATGTTTAAACATCTTTTGTTGAGTTTATAGTGGATATTAGTGGTTGTTTAGTGCCTTTCATCAGGCCTATTTTTCCCATTTCCCTCAAGCTTAGATCATTAGATTAAACCTTTTCGTGAAATACTTGTGTATTGATCAATTGAAGTTGAAGTTTTGCTTCTTCCTTGCCTGAATCAGTGTTCTCAAAAGCTCGATTTGAGTGGATCAAGCAAATTAGGTGTATCATCATTTTAGCTAAGATTTTCTTTCAAGTTCTTTCTTTCCTTTTCCCTAGATAGTTTGTAGCGTAAAAGTTGAGATCCTCATAGATATATCTTACAGGAACCAGCCTTTTCTAGAGATTCTTTTCATCATTGAGGCACCCACCCTCGTGAGAAGATCCCATTGTTTCAACTGGAGCGAGGATTAGCCTTTTCAGCACGTCTTCGATCAGGGTGCAACTCCAAGTTGACAACAGCTACACCTTCCTTATGCTTGAAGGGAGTGGTAGAAGACTCACACAAGATAGGTTGTGCATAAACACTAAAATCTCTCAAGGTAATGGGATAAAGAGGTTTTCATGATTAATTTCAGATTGGTGAACATTGTCTTTGGAGGCACGTCATACACTTTGAAGTACTACACCCACAACAAGCAAGCATGGCATATCTTTGGGGAGTTTGAAAGTTGGTTGAAAGATGAATTTAATCTCTCAAATCTATGGGGGCAGCCCACAAGGAATGTGTTTGGCAATCAAGGAATACAAATTGGAAACTTGTTGCAATGGGAAATGATTTCAATAAAAAGATGCACTACGAAGGAAATAGGGACAGCTCCTTGGCTTCTACAATTGCTTGAAGACAAGCAATTTTGGGTAGGGAGGACTATAATGTCCCTCTTTTTGAGTTAAATCCTTGGATAAGACCCTTAGCTTGAGCATTCCCTAGGACTAAGAATTTAAAGATAAAAAGGGGAACATTAGTAAGCTTCAAGGTTATTTTGACAAAGTATTTTATTATCCAAATTTGGGGCCTTTTTAAGGGACATTCTAAAAAATACTTTTATAAGGAAGCTTGTGTATATCTTTTTATTAAAAAGAAAAGTAACCCTTCCTCTTTATTTTTGGGTGCCACAATTGGAGGAAGATTATAAAAAGAAAGAGAGGCTCCTTCGAAAAAGGGATGTTGAATATTGATTTGGAAAATTGGATCAAGTATGTCAAGCTTGGTTTCCACCTCTTGAGGACGAAAGCTTTCAAGAAGTGTCATAGGTTTGGGGACGAAAACCTCCATCCCTTCTACTTGTGCAACTCTACTCAAGGCTTGTAAGTGAGCATCAAAGTGCATGTTTTTATGCAAGTGGATCATTCAAAGGTGTTTTTAGACACCACCTTATTACGGAAATATTGCATACTTCTATCGAAAACAGGTTTGGTGAATTTTACAGGTGTTGAAGAGGAGCAAATCAACTGGGAGATTGTCTGTGTGGCAGAATACCTTTCTAAAGGGTGGCAACTTGCCTAGGAAGCTAGGCGAACCACTTGGAGGGGTCCTTGAAGGTCAAAGGGAGTTGCTTATGTCTTCATGATATTTTTCCAACTAGGGCGATTGGTTGGGAAAATGGATTTTGGAGATTTGAGAAGGGTTTAAAGTGTCAACAGTGTATAAAATATCACCAATATTTTACAACACCATTATTACATTGGGTGACTTGCTTGGGAGACATTGGGAGGCCATTCGAAAGAATTTTTGGTGAATTAAATATTCTAAAATTTATTTTCTAATTTTCTAAATAGGGCAAACCACTTGCAAAGAAAAAATAAGCTCATCTGAGGGTTTTTTAACTCCTTTCAATAAGGTACTTGTGGTTCTCTATTTTCTGAATTTTTGTGACAATTTATCATAGGGTTCAGAAGGATTTTGGAAGGGAAAATACTAGGGTTTTATCATAAAAATTATGCGATTATTTTATGAGTGGGGTGATTCACTTGGAGAGCTTTTTCTAAATTTTCTAGGGTGCTATTAGGCCTTAAAAGGTACACAAATAATATTAGAAATTATTCGGGTATTTTTAGTGCAATTTTCTAAGGTCCATTGACATCTTTGAGGGTGAATTCAAAGGAGAAAACTGAATTATTTAATGCAGTAATTTCTTGCACATGGGCGAATGTTTTGAAGGGTTCTTGGAGGCTTTGAGAGGACTAAACTTACAAATATTTCAATCTGAAATATTTCTATATTTTATCATATTTTTGGTTAGATTTTTCAAGGGTTTGAGGGCTGATTCTGCAAAGAAAATGCAGCTGAACTTTCAGGAGGGAAAATCAGAGTTTTGGCAAAGGTATTTTCCAATGTACATGCACCCTTCTTCATACATGCAAAGGTATTTTTCACAGTAGTAAATTGAGGATTTATGCATGACATATTGTGGATTTAAGGTGAAAAATCTAGTGGGTATATGCTTCATACATTTTAGAATTAATTGTGCAAACATTGGTGGCTAGGGTTTGCTATACATGTGGTGTTTTGAGCCTCTTTATTTCAGCTAGGGTTGCTAATTTTAATTTTCAGGATTCAGTGTGTTTGGAGTTGATTAAGGGTTTTGTTGGAAAATCCTCTTTTATCATCATTGTCTCAACTTGAGAACATTACATTTTCAATTATTGAAGGGGCAGCCAATGATTGAATTTTCTAAACCACAAGAACTAGAAATTCAAGGACAGTGAAATGGAAGGGTCCAAAAATTTGACAAACAACAAGGGTTGCAAGAAGAAGACAAAGAGGTGGTTGAACCAAGAGAAGTAATTTCAAAGTACACCATGGAAGAAGGATCAAATGGGGCAGCCACTTGTAATAAGGAACAAATCCTGCAAGAAGAAGGAAAAGAGAATGGGACAAACCCTCATGAGGTATCACATGAAGGAAGCTATGGAAATTCAGAGGTAAGCAAGGAAGGTGTACCATTCATGAAGACATTCTCTATGCCAAAGAAAAATGAGAAAAATACTCTTAACCAAGGGGAAGAAAGTTGTGCCCTCGTGCCAAAGACCCAAGGAAGGTGTGATGAGTGGATAACAAGGGCAAAGGAGGCAAAAATGATAGCCTTCCAAGCTAGGCGACACTTAAGGGAGTTCAAAAGGGAAGGTGAGTTCTTTAAACACCAATATGATAGTTTCAAAAACCAAGGAAAATCCATTTTGCACATTGATAAGGAGAAATGGGTAAAGAAGATCAACACTACAAATGCTAATGCTCATTCCCAACTAGCTGTAATTTCTGGAACAGCACATAAAGGTAAGCAATTTAATGACTTTCATGGCAAGAAAGTGTGGCATAACCCTCCCACTATGCTTCCACAACATCTTGGTCCTCATGATGATCATACCAAGTAAAGAAACAAGGTGGAGGGCATGTTAAAAGGCATGCAAACACTCCATAAAAGTGTTAAGCATCACAATTTATTTGTTGTATGTTATATGCTACATGAAATGGTTGTGACTAGAGAAAGAATGCAAGGTGGGAAGGTACAACAAATGGCAAGGGTTGAGGTATGTGTTATTTGCAATAATTCGACTTCAACATTTGTAATTCAATTGCCATATAGAAAAACACACTCCAAGAGCCATGACATAAGATGGAATACATTGTTTTATGTTGGGGCTGTAAAAGCTTGTTGTGAAGGGTCACAAGGTGCAAATTTTGCAAGGTATGACTCAATGTTTTGGAAGGAAGAACAAGCAATTCATGGCTGTTACAGTCTTTATATAGCCCACCTATATTGTGTTTTATGTGGACTTACCAAAGGAACAACTTGGCTAATCATGAAGGTGGTGACAGGTGACAAGTGCTATGACCCATGGGTCATTGCAAGGGCTATTGGTAATTTATTGACTGTTTTTCATATTTTCAATTTGTTTTCTCCAAAATTTCTTTTTGCCATGATGAGTATTGACCCTAGAAAGGTGTGCCTCTCACACCCCAACATCATGGAAGTGGTTGCACATATGAGTGGATTTCCAGCCACTATAAGGGGAAGGTTGAAGAGAGAAAAGATTTGCCACAACCATGTCAAAAAGGACATGAACACACTTTTTGAAATCCAGGTGATAGGGAGTTGCAAGAAAGAATCAAGGCATCAAGAAGGGATGTACTTCATGATCCTTGAGCTTGATAAGGTGATAAAAAAGGTGTTACTAAACACCATTGTTTTTACTAAATTGTTTGTTCCATGTGTAGGAACATTAGGGAGATCAATTTTTATAACCAAGATCAATACAAAGAATGTGGTGATTTCCAAACAAGGGCAACTGATTGAGATGGCAAAGCGGTTGAGGGATACAAATGTGATTTTTAGGCTATGGCAAGAGGCTACAAATTTTGATTATGGACAATCAATGGCTCCACGGGAAATTCAGTTTCCTACCTCTTTGGTAAGTATGCATAATTCTGATTTTTGTGTTCCATGGAGAGGAAAGGAGGATAGAACACTTGATTGGCAAGGGCAGTCCTAAATTTACTTTGGGCAGCCCCCTATGCCAAGATATGTGCGTGATTTTGAAGGTATAGATGAAAACATGGCATGCCTTTTGGATTGGGCAAGGGCCCAAATTGTGGATAGTAGGGAAAGAGGTGTGTTGTTGGAGGATTTTTGGTCACAAGGACACTCAGAAAATTGAGTGTGATTCACTACATATACTGCCTTCAACCCTCTTCAAATTCAATTTTGTTTACATTTTTCAGCTAAGGGAAAATTCTGAAGTCAGTGATATAAGGTCTGATTTTTTTGACCTTCTCCCTCCCTTTTACTGTGATATTTCAGATGTTGAACAGTCATAAGCTGGCCTCAAGAAAGGTTCGATAAGGAACTAGTAATCTGGAACATGATCTTCAATGGCTATTAACGAACCAATTGTCACCATTGCATCTGCAATCCTGTTTCTAGCCCATGGTATCTGTTCAAACTGGATGTGTTGAAATCTTTGTTTAAGATGGTCCACCATACCTTTGTAAGGTATAAGCTTGTCGTCTTTGGTTTGGTATTTCTCTATCACCTAGTTAATAATCAGCTGAGAATATCCATGAACATATAATTTCTTGATATTCCAATGTACCGCTAGTTGAAGCCCTGCGAAGAGTGCTTCATACTCTATTGTGTTGTTGGTACAAGTGAAACCAATGTGGAATGCTTTGGGAATAAGATCCCCCTATCGTATTGTTGTCAATCAGACTTGCACCCCTGTGAAAGTAGTTTTAGGCCTTCACAGTCTGCTGAAACATGGAAACAATCATACGCTGTGGGTGACCTAATCAATGGATTGAGTCTCTAGGTTGTAAGGGCTAGCTCCCTTTGATGTATCAATTAGGATCTCTACTTCTATGTTACAAACTGCTTGAAGAAAAGGGGAGAAAGAACTTGAAAGGAAATCCTAGCTAAAATGGTGATACACCTAATTTGCTTGATCCACTCAAATCAAGCTTCTGAAAACACTGATTCAGACAAGGAAGAGGCAGAACTTCAACTCCAATTTATCAATACACAAGTTTTTCACGAAAAGGTTTTGTCTAATGATCTAAGCTTGAGGGAAATGTAGAAATAGACCTGATAAAAGGCACTAAACAGCCACTAATATCTACTATAAACTCAGTAAAAGACATTTTTAACACAGAACGTGACCTGCATATGACTAGCTAGTAACTAGGTACAAATCCAGATTTGACAAGGAAGAAAAAAAATCTATCACTTAGGCAAATCAAGAGACAAAAGCACACTATACAAGCTACTAAAAATTGGAAAAACACAATCCTCTTATTTGATTTTGAAAAAGGTTACAGCACAATCTTTGGAAGAAATTTTCTTGCCAAAAGAGGGATCCAAATCTAAGGCTGAAAAGCCAAGTTATATAGAAAAATTACAAAAGCCAAGAGATTGGCGTTGGAAAATAGGAGAGAGGCTAAATCAATCCAACTCAGCCTTTGCAAAGAGTCTATTTTGTCTTTTGTTTTGCATGAAACTCTTTGGTGTTTGAGGAATGGACAGTGAGTCCAAGCTTGACTTATTCCGATCCTTGCATGAGAGCTATGCCAATCTACAGAAATAGACTCCTCGAGTTGTTGGATTGAGAGAACCATCTCTTTGCATGATAAATGATGCAAAATTGAACTTAGCAGTCGGATGGAAACATTTGGCGGACACGACTTGCATGAGGAGCTATGATCTAGATGAACAGCCAGCTGAAGTTCCTACGATTGAAAATAACCTTCTATCTATTCTTTTATTTGTCTTTTATGCGTTTTTATCTCTGTTCTAGAAGTAACTGCACGTTTGGCGGCGATCTGATTATTTTGTTTATTTCTGGCACTCTCTTTGCATGTTCATGCTTTTGCTCGCATCTATTCTTGGACTATCCTGCATGTATTTGTCTTCTCTGGGTTTATTTTTATCTTCTAACTCATCGCCTTTGTTTATTCCTACGGATTTTTTGGTCTCTGTTTGTCTATCGGGCTTTTTGTTTTTCCACTTTCCTGCAGACGAAATGTCCGTGGGAATTGTCTATGACTTTCCCTTTGGTCTCCGGCTCCTTCGGACTTTTCTTATTTTCGGGATTTCCTTTTCTTCGGCATTTGTCTATGACTTATCCCACAAACAAATTGTCTGCAGGAATTTTGTCTTTTCTTTTCCTTCGGGCAATTTGCCCGAAGGAATTTATCCTTTGCTTTCTTTGCCTCTTCGGACAAATGTTCCAAAAGAATTCTTTCGGACTTCCCAAAATGTCCTTTCTGAAGGGCAAGTGCCCTTCAGAACTTCTTGTTTGTAGCCTTCCCAAAGGGTACTTACCCTACGGGCTTTGTTCCTTGCGACCTTTTCCATAAGATAAGTGCCCTTTGGAACTTCTTGGAAGTCCCTTTTACTCGGTTGCTTGACCTTTGCTGAAGGGCACTTGCCCTTCGGCTCTCGCTTTGATCCTTCCTGAAGGGCACCTACCCTTTGGGATCTTTGTAATACACCTTTTTGAAGGGCAAGTGCCCTTCGAGACTTTTGCTCTCGAACCCTCTCGAAGGGCAAGTGCCCTTCGGGACTTTTGTATTTGATCTTTCTCGAAGGGAACCTACCCTTCGAGATTTATGTAATGTACCTTCTCGAAGGGCAAGTGCCCTTCGGGATTCCTCTTTGTCCCTTTCTTCGGCCTTTTCTCAGTGAATTCCCCCCATGGACAAAAAGTCCGCGGGAATTGTTTCGGGCCTAACTGTTTCTTTCATTTTTCCGCGGACAAAAAGTCCATGGGAATTCTTCTCAAACTTCTTGCGACTTCGCATATTTCAGGGTCCTCAACTTCGGATTTTCCCATGCTTTCAACTTCGGAAAAAGAGATAAGTCATGCACCCCCAAAAACTTGATAAACACTGTCAAGAGTAATTTGGGTTTTTCAACTCGAATTACTTCTACTTGTAAAACCTTGGGAAGTAAAGCACCTTTAGAAACCCGATTGACACTGTCAAGAGCAATTCGGGTTTTTCAACTTGTTGATGCAGAAGATTGCACCTGGGGCAGGAGGCCAAGCTCCTGCCTTCCTCACGTCAAAATGGAAACTCCCCTCTCACCTGTGGGACTGGCGAAGCTGGAGGGGAGAGTCTCTAGGTAAGGGCTAGCTCCCTTTGATGCAATTGAGTTGTTCCAATGAGTTCTAATACATATACATAGATATATAATGGGGGGGGATGAAAAGGGAGAAGGATTACAGGAAAACAAAACTACTCTAAAAGAGGTGATGCACCAAATGATTCGACCTACTCACACTTACACTCTGAAACATACAAACACATATGTACACTTCAACTGGTAAATGGACCAGCCTATGTGAAGTTTACAGGGAGGCTTTAATGGAACACACAGAAAACAGAGACTCACCATAGGTGCTGTGGAAGGGACACACTGCATAGTAGATTCTTTCTGTCTTTGCGCTTCCAGGTACAGCTCTTCTTGTCACCTGCAAGAATGGCACCTTATAGACACTAGGTGCCTTGGTGTTAAACCTGTGAAAGCATTAAGAAGCAATGACTAGATACAAAACTAACACTCATACGCACACAGAGATATCTAACGAGAGTAGAGATAAAAATGCGTTTATTAATTTCAGGTGAAAATTTGCCAGGGCTTCGCCTTACAAATGTGAAAGATCTTTTTTCAAATGACAAGTCTCCAATATATATAGGAGGAAAGGGGCCTTTCGGCGCCCTTTTTACAAATGGCCCATGCGCGCCTCAAGGGCGTTGGGAAAAGGAAGCCACTAAAATATAAATGTTGTGTCGGTTCTGATTCTGACTTCAGGCATTTTTTAACATAGGTCGCGCCGTTCCCCCATTAACCGACACTGCTCTTTGAAGGCACCCACGTGGTTTGTCTGCTCATAAATGTTAAATGGAGAAAAAATAGGCCGCGCCATTCACTGTTCCAACCGCTGGAATAACTCCTTGAGTCGACGCCTCCCTTCGCCACTTGGACTATTTTGTCTGTTTCTACACTTGGCACTTTTGTCTTTTCCCTACCTTGACTCTTCTATCTCCTTCAATTCTTTTCTTAGCAGGTCGCTAAGTTCATTCTCAACCTGTCTTTTTCAGCATCGTTTTCTTGGTTTTGTCCTTTTCTGGCTTTATCGCTTTCTGGCTCCTTTGGCCTTCGGGGCTATCTTTTGGCGGGTTGCTAAGTTCCTTGGGCTGCTCTTTAAGCTTTTCAAAATCAACGGCTATTTCACGAGCCTTGAAATTGACGTTCGCGTACCTGTCACTGCATTTGAATTTCCAACGGATAGTCCGCCGTGTTTGATTTTGACATCCCCGGGCCTGTCACCCCTTTGACCTTTTTCGACTTTCTTGGTTCGGCCTTTTTTGCGGATTTCTTGTTTTGCATCTTTCTGAAGGGAAAGTGACCCTTAGTTTATGGAGAAGTGCCCCTTTGTTTTGGCCGAGAGTCCCCCGCAAGGGCACCTGCCTTTGGGGGTCCTTCGGCACCTTTTCCGCGGACTTTTTTCCCGCGGGCAATTTTCCCGGGTCCTTTTGAGCTCGCGGCCTTCCTCCGAATTTCTTCGGACTTTTTGTCTGAAGAAATTATACTTCGCCTTAGCCTTAGTCTTTTCGCGGGATTTGTCGGGCAGCCCTTCCAAATTCCTTTGGGATTTTTGTCCGAAGGATTTCTTCCTTGGCTTCTTCGACTGCCTTCAAAAGGTACCCTTCGAAAAAGTTGAAAACGACCCTTCCGAAGGCATTCCTTTGCCTTAGACAAATTTTCGAAAGAAACTTATCTCTGCGGCTTTGAAGTGCTCCCTGCCCTCCGCAAGGGCTTTTGAACCTGAAACTGCCCTCCGCAAGGGCACTTGTCCTTCGGGAGGCTTGAACCTTTCGCGTTGAACCAATCCATTGAACCGGTTCAATGGTACAAACGATTGTTGAACCAAAGCGTTGAACCGAGCAATGAACTCTTTGATTGAACCAAAAGCCGTTGAACTGTTTGAACTGAACTAAAGAGTTGAACCTTGCCGATGAACTTAGGTTTGAAACAAAGCGATGCACTTTGCCGATTGAACCAGGGGTTGAACCGAACGATGAACCGTTTGAACTTAGCTGATTGAACCAAGCGTTGAACCTTGCCGATGAACTTTAAGATTGAACCAAGGCTTTGAACCGACACATTTGAACCAAGCCGATGAACCGAGTGATTGAACCATTCGATTGAACCAAGTCGTTGAACCAAAGCATTGAACCAAGGCGTTGAACCGGTTCAATGGTTCAACGGTTCAACGCTGCTAACTCTTTGAAAGATCAAGTCGTTGAACCACTTGATGAACCGAAGCATTGAACCAACTAAATTGAACCAAGGCATTGAACCGGTTCAATGGTTCAAAAATGCTAACCTTGTGAATTTTTTGACAAGAGTTTGAAGGAGCTTTACAAAACCTTGCACTCTTTGAACTGGTTTTTCATGTGCCGAGAGACTCGCCTGCAGAGTTCGTAAAAATTTTCAGACTTGTGCAAAATCAAGAAATGAATTGGCCTAGAACAACAGGGGAAGAAGGGGACCGATTTTTGCCCTGTAGGACCAAAAAGGGTCAACAAATTGGCGACTCCCAGGGGAAGCATGCCTGCTATGCTTAGAAACCAATTGCCTCAAAATCCATTGGGCACGAAAGTCAGAATGTAACTTAAAGATCAGCAACAACCCCGATAAATTCAAGAACCAACCACGAAAATTTACCTTAAAAAGAAACGAAAAACACACACAAAGCTAAGAAAACTATTAACTTGTGCAAAAAGCACTTAGGGAAAACAGGAGAAAAGCAAGGGAAATATATACATGATGGAAAAGGGGGTCAGTGGCAATCTTAAGATGTATCCCATTAATTGGGATATACAGTTCTTCACCATCCAACCTGGAGAGCTGGAATGCATTATGCTGCTTGCACTGAGTGATTACGTATGGGCCACTCCATAGGGCGTCAAACTTCACATGCTTTCCAGGCTTAGCTCGGTCCTCATCCTATTTCAAGATAATGTCTCCTTCAGAGAAACCTTTTGACGAAGATTTCTTGTCGAAGTGTCTCTTTGTTTGCTGTTGGCGACTGGTCATAGAAGCCATAGCCCGGTCTCTTGTCTCTTGGAGCTCCATCAGCTCGCATAGCCTAACCTCCATGCTATTTCCTTCTTCTAATTGCAGCTGGCGAGCGAGGTCCAAGGCTGGCAATTCAAGTGAAATGGGGAGCCTAGCTTTCCTTCCATAGACGAGCGTGTATGGCGAGTTGCCAATTGCCCTCTTCGGGATGACCCTATCTGCCCACAGGGCTGTTTTCCACTTGGCATGCCAAGTCCTCTGATTCTCCTCCATGGTTCGTTTTATGATCCTGATCAGGTTCTTATTTGTAGACTCAACCAACCCATTCCCCCATGGGTAGTAATTGGATGAAGTGCTGAGATATATACCATATCTCAGTGCCCATTCACTTGTTTTGGTTCCCAGAAAAGCTAACGCATTATCTAAGATTATGGTTGCTGGAACCCCGAACTTTGCCTCATAAAAATTCAGGACTGCACTTTCATTGGCCTCCTTCAGAGCAACAGCCTCTACCCATCTTGTGAAATAATCTGTGGCGGTCAGGACCCACTTGTGTCCAGCACTGGAGGGAGGATTAATCATCCCTATGGAGGGACTTGAGGCAAAAGCAATGGAAGAAATCCTTTGGACTTTTTGTCCAAAGGAATTCGGAGGAAGGCCGCGAGCTCAAAAGAACTCGGGGAAATCGAAGCGGCCAATTCTCGCAGACTTTTTGTCCGCAAGAAAATTGTCCGCGAAAAAAGTCCACGGGGAAAAAGCCCGAAGGAGCAACCCGCCGAGGAGAGAGAAGACCACCCGAAGGGTATGTGCCCTTGGGGAGGGCTCTCGCTGAGGAAAAGGACTTTCTTCAAGAATCCGAAGGGTCACTCCCCCTTCGGGAAAGATGCAAAACAAGAAGTTCGCAGAAAAGGCCGAAACAAGGAAGCCGAAGAAAGCCCAAGGGGTGACGGGCCCGAGGACGTGTGCTGAGAGCATTGGGAAGAGGAAGCCGCTTGATAGAGAACGCTGTGTCGGCTGTTAGTCTTGACTTTGGCGTTCAAACATTAATGTGAAAACATGAGTCGCACCTCCTTTTCTGTAAACAAGACCACCCCTTCAAGATATTCACGCAGTTTTTCTGCTCATTTAATGCAAAATGAGGAAAGAACAGGCCGCGCCGTTCACTGTTCGTGCTCTTTGATGACCACTTGGCGGGGACTGTTTCAACTGCAGGAATAACTCACCTCCCCTTTGCCACCTGGGTTGTTTTTTCCATATTCATAATTTTGTCTCTTCCTGGCTTTGTCTTTTCCTGGAATTTGACCTCTCGGGGCTATCTTATCGTCCTTTGTTGGCTCCTTGGGCTCTTTCATCTGCAGGGCGCTGAGTTCATTCTTAACTTTTGTCTTTTCCCAGCTTTGTTCCTTTTGGATTTTGTCTTTTCCTCTCTTGACTCTTTCCCACAATCTGAGCCCTCGGGGCTACCTTCTATCAATCTTTGGCTCTTTGGGCTCCTTTCTCGGCGGTCTCTTCCTTTTGGCCTTAAGCCTTTGAATTCCTTCGAGTTCACGCCTTTCATTTAAAGACCAACGGTTACTTCATGGTCGTAAAGTTGACGTCTGCACGCCCATCGCCATTTGAAAGCCAACGGCTATTCTGTTGTCTTGAACTTGACATCTGCGGGGACGTCATAGGGCATCTGGATCCCAACGGCTAGTCCATGATGCTTGACTTTGACGTCCGTGGGCCTGTCACCCCTTAGTCAATTCTTTCGGCTTTTGTCTTTGGAACCTCTCGAAGGGAAGGTGTCCCTTTGGGCCTTGAGAAAGGTCCTCCTTTTAGCAGCTGAGAGTCCCCTGCAAGGGTGCCTGCCCTTTGGGGTCCTTCGGGCTTTTCTGTCGGGTGAATTCCTTCGGACAAAATGTTCGAAGGAATTCCTTCGGACCTTTTGTCCGAAAGAATTTGCTTTGCTCACTTTGCCGCGGGAACTTTTTTCGAAAGAATTCCTTGCTCTTTATCTTGTGAATTTCTTCGGACAAAATGTCCGAAGGAATTCCTTCGGGCATTTTGCCCGAAGAAATTCAAACTTTGCCTTAGCATTTTCGAAGGAAAATCACCCTTTTGATTTCTCCGCAAAGGTTCCCTGCCCTCTGCAAGGGCAAATCAAGCCCAAAGCTACCCTCCCAAGCGCTGTTTGGTCTCCAAACTTGCTTTTCGAAAAAGTTACGAAGGTCCTTTTGTCGCCTGAGTGCCCTCCGCAAGGGTGCTTGTCCTTCAGGCTTTGGAAGACCCCCTTTGAACCTTCCGACCTGAACCAATTCTTGAACCAACCCGTTGAACCAAACCGTTTGAACCAACTGAACTGAACCAACTCATTGAACCAACAATGGTTCAAAGTTCTTGGAAAGATCATGCTATTGGACCCCGACGTCGAACCACTGAATTGGTTCCTCCTTTTGCCGATAGACTTGTGCAAATCAAATTTGAACTGGCTCAGAACAACAGGGGAAGAAGGAGACTGATTTTGGCCTGCAGGACCAAAATGGTCAACAGGCATGACAAGTCAAAGTGCAGACCCAAGGATGAACTAGACCAAGGCAGGTGGCACAGGTGTCGTCAGCAGGAAGAGTAAATGCATTTAGGTGAAATAGTCTTTACCAAAAACCAAAAAAAAGATTGGTTTTCAAACTATAGAGGGGAGCAGCCTGTGTTTTCACGCTTCGCCATTAATGCACAGTGAGTCATGCCCAACATTGAAAAGAGCATGGCCCAGTCAACACATTTTGAGGATGGCCTTGTCAGATGCTAGGAGTATTCCATGCCTTTGCAGGCCCAGGACAGCAAGGGCAGCGACTTGGAAATCTACAGCATGGCTCTCCCATACGCAATTGACAGGATACGGCAACAACATGGGCTTGTGGTCTCTGTAGAAGTGTTAACTCAGCATGGGTTTCCATCCCTTGACTTGTCAACTCTTTGTTTCCAAGCTCTCTATATATTTGTAACTTCTCATTGGAGAAAGGATCTCTTAGCATTGTATGGCGAAGCCCTGAAGAAATTTACCTTGAATCAAAAGAAGCATTTTTACCTCCATTTGAACTTTCATTTTTGCATATATTGATGGTTTTATCTTATGTTCAGTCATTTTCTTTTCATGCTTTCATAAGTTTATGCCAACATATCTAGTGTATTGTGAGTTCTTTTCTTGCAGGTCAACAAGAAATGTCCAACTCAAAGTATATGCACATTTGAACAGATTGTTCATAGTGTGTCTTAGAACACCTCTGGTAGTTCTTCCTCCCTATATCTCCATAGGATTCCCTGTTGAAACACTGAAGCATGAAAGGTTCTCATTTGAATGAAGTGTATGCTTGCTTCTCTTTGGTGTAAAGTGTATGTCCAAGCTGAGAAGACCAACCATTTTGGTGCATCACCGTATTAGTTTAAGTTCTAATTTCAGTAAGTTTTCTCTCTTTTCATCCCCCCCATTGTTAGCAGTAGGAAATCTAGGGCCTCAAGGTACATCAAGGGGAGCTAGCTCCTAATCTAGAGATTCATCCCTCAAGTTTGCAATCCACAGCAAGAGGAATGTCTCCATTGTGCCGCGTGGAGGAAGAGAGCTAAGCCTCACTTCAGAGGGTGCAATCCACAGCGTCAACAGTTTTTGGCATGCCCGGTGGGACAAATTTCTGTGTCTTGCAAGTTTCATGATTGGTGTTGGTCTTGATATTGTTAAAAAAATCAAAAGGAGCTATATTTAGCACCTGGCGACTCCATTCAGGAACTCAATCTCTGGTTAATGATCAGCGTGGCATCCCATGCCAAAGGTCACTACAAGATATTCTAGGGGTGTCCCTTTCGAATTTATTGAGTTGCCTTTGAACTCAATGAAAAGGCTGAGGTTTGAAAAAACCCACCCTTACGTAGCAAGCCACTTTCCTACCAGCCATAAAATACACCTACTCAAGGAGACCCCGGTTGAATCCTTTCATAGCCATGGCAGCCCTCGGGGCTTTCCCTTTTGTGGCCTTCAACGGTCAAAGTCCCTTGAACCTTCAACAATATGACCCAATTCCAAGGACAACTCTCACAAGTGTTCCTCCCTTTAGTGAAGAGGGCCCAATCATTGATGTCGAGCATATCAGAAACATAGCCAACCTCTGCAACATCCAAAATATCACTGAAGAAAACGTAACCATTAGATTGCTAGCCTTGTCCTTCAAAGAGAAAGTTTTGGACTGGTATGGGACCTTGCCTATGAACTCAGTTGGCTCATGGAATGAGTTAGGGACCCTCTTGACCAATAGGTTTGGGAAAAAAAGTGACCATTTGTCTCTAGCTGAGCAATTGACCACCATGAAGAGAGCCCTACACGAGTTTATGCAAGATTTTAACACTAGGTTCCAAAAGACTTGGGACAAAATCCCAATTCTTATGAGGCCAACCCCAAGCTATGCTTTCCTTTATTACTTGAAGGCCCTGAATAGTGACGTTGTCATGATACAGTCCATGGGTGGGAACACTTTGACTGTTGCTTATGAGATAGCCATAGCTGTTGAAAATTGCCTTGTTCAAGCTGGAAAGATAGCTCTTAGGCCTCATATGCCGCTCTTTCCTAATTTACAGCCCTCAGTCCAGCCTATTGTGCCCACCATAGCTCCTCTGCCTAATCAAAAGAAGCCGGCTACTACCCCTGCAAATGATCTCCATGAAGTTAAGACCCTACTACAGAGTGTTACCAATGAGTTAGTTGCCCTCAAGAGACAACAAACTCAAGGTTATAGGGCAAATCAAGCCTACCAACAGTTTGGGCAAACAAATAGACCTCCCTTCCAGAATTATAATCAAGAGCAAGGTCAAATTACACATGTCAAGCCTTACCAAAGCTATAATCCAAGTGCCCCTTCATCTTCCAAGGCTCTTTTCCCCACTCAAAATAATTTGGTGCAGGAGCAACCCAATTATCCACCCTTGGGGCATGGCCAAGAACATGTTGCTTATGCCAATGAGCTACCAAATCAAAGCATGACCGCACAAAGTGATCATGCGGTCCAATTCTCAAATTTTGAGATATCAACACAACTTGGGATGGACAACAAGCAGGCTCAATTTAATTCCACTCTTATGAATCATTTGGAAGGAGAGTTGTATGCCATCAACTATGTGGGGAGCACAAGTAACCAAAATGATTGTGTTGCAGCCAACACTAGGTCCAAAAGGAGAGCCATTGATAAAGCTCAAGAAGCCACTCAAACAACCACTCAAGCACCTACAACGTCTCCTTCAACACAAACAAATCAAAAGTTTACCAATTATAGGCCGTCGGTTGCAGCTTCAACTCCTCAAGTTGCACCACAGGTTACAAATGTTCCCAAGGAGAGTTTTAAAGGGGGCAATCCTTCAATCAATGTAGTGGACCAAATGAAAAAGCTGCACATGAACATCTCATTGTGGGATTCTTTAGCACTGCTAGGACAAAAGGATATACTCCAAAAGTAATTGCACAGGCCAGGTGAGCAAGTTGTCCCAGCAAGAAATGATAATGTGTTGATAGTAAATGGGGCTCCTCCCATGGGAGGTCAAACAAAGAAAGATGAGAAGGTCCCTCCCTTCTATTTGTCCCTAATTATTGGTGATTTCTTGGTCCACAATTGTATCATTGATAGTGGAACACGCACCTCAGTTACGCCCAAATGCATAGCTGATAAGCTAGGCCTCAAGTATGAGAAAATGACCAAAGGAGTTCTACAGTTGGATGGATCACCAACTAAGACCTTGGGAGTGGCAAGAGGTTTGAATCTGGCTCTCCATGCCTGTCTGACCTTCTCAATTCCCCATGATGTGGTAGTGGCAGATGTTCCTCCTTACTTCGCTCTTTGCTTGTCAAGGGATTTCACATCCAAGATAGGTGGATACTTGGCAGCCAATTGGTCTTACATGGTTTTTAAGACAAATTATAGAACTAAAGTAAAGATTGAGTAAGAGCCCATCCACAAAGATCACCTGGAGCCATACTCGTCTAAAGCGGCGAATGTGAACTACACAATCATTGATGAAGAAGAGCTCCAGGTGGACCAATCTCTATCATCTTCCCTTGTGGGAGTTTCTGACCTACTCCTAGATGAATGGGGAAATGACAACTTTGAGCATGATCCGTACAAGTTCATTGAAGAAGTTGGTCTTGGAGTCTACTGCATGCATGACAAAGATGCTTTCATGCCGAAATTGATGAAGACAGACTAAGAGGACTGTGGTTTGTGGCAGCTGTTCTTTGATAGATCTAGAAGCAAGTTGGGAGCTGGTGGTGGGGCAAAGCTGGTTTCACCTTCAAAGGATAAATACTTATCAACTTTTAGGTTTAAGTTCTCTTGCACTTGCAATGTAGCGGAGTATGAGGCCCTTGTTCATGGCCTAGAATGAGCAAGAAAGAGAGGAATCAAAGAATTGCAGGGGTTTGGAGATAGTGAGTTGATTGTGAACCACGTGAGAGGTCAAAGCTTGACCAAGAACTCAATCAAGTCTTACAAGTACAGAGTGTGGGACCTTGTGGAAAACTTAACTGCTTTCAACATCACTTCCATTCCAAGAGAGGAGAACAAGCATGCAGATAGACTGGCAGCAGTTGGTGCTCAGTTTGATATACCAAAGGGGGTGAGACAAAGCATGAATCAACATCATTTAAAGGTGATCATGAGACCCTCCATACTAGACAATGTCACCAATTGGAAAGTATTTGAAAGTGACCAACAAATAGCACTTTTCTTACAGGAAAAAGTTGAGTTCACTTCCAAAAATCAGTCCAAGTTGCAGCAGCAGTGTGATGGACAGATTGTTCAACTAAAGACCAACAAGCTTCCCAAAGGTTTGGTAACTCTTAAGAGCATCTTCAACAAAGATGACCAACTCAAGAGAGACAAAGCAAGCATGTCAACCAACAATAAAAATTATGAAAGGGTAGAGATTTACAAGGATAAGCTGCTTGCACTTGGGAAGGTGTGTACCAATGAAGAAAAGCATGCTTTCATTATGTTATGCCAAGAGTTTGCTGATGTCTTCGCTTGGGAGTATGGTGATTTGAAGGGCTTTGATCCAAGCTTGGCCCGACACACCATTGAGCTGGAGGAAGGTGCCAAACCCATCAAGCAAAAGCAAAGGCCAATCAATCCAAAGATCGAGCCTCTCATGAGGAAGGAACTCACCAAATTGATTGAGTCCAAGATCATCTTTCCTATCAAACACTCTTCTTGGTTGGCCAATTTGGTCCCTAATAGGAAGAAGAATGGAGAGGTCAGATTGTGTGTGGATTTCAGAGACTTGAATAGAGTCTCATTGAGAGATCACTATCCCCTTCCAAGTATGGAGCAAATTTTTCAGATGGTGACAGGCAGTGAAAGATTCTCCCTCCTAGATGGCTACTCTAGGTACAATCAAATCCTGGTACAAGAATGTGACCAATACAAGACAGCCTTCACCACCAAGTGGGGAACATACGCCTACAGGAAGATGTCATTCGGATTGTCAAATGTTGGAGCTACCTTACAATGTGCTATGGATATGGCTTTTCAAGATTTGATCTATGACATTGTGCTAGTTTATCTTGATGATGTGATAGTCTTCTCCAAGGAGGCAAGTGAACATTTGAAGCACTGAGACAAATCTTTGAAAGGTGTAGAGAGTTTGGCATCTCTCTCAACCCAAAGAAATGTGTGTTTGCCATCCACAAAGGCAAGCTCTTGGGCCATGTCGTTTTAAAAGAAGACCTGTCCATTGATCCAGAGAGGGTGCACGCCATCTTAGCATTGTCCTTGCCTAAGCACAAGAAGGGCCTGCAAAGTTTCTTTGGTAAAATAAACTTCATTAGGAGGTTCATTCCTAACTTTGTTGAGCTGGTCAAGCCACTAACTTCCATGCCAAGGAAGGACGAGACGCTTACATGGACAACACTAAGAAGAGAAAGCTTCGAAGGCATCAAGCAAGCTATCACCCAAGCTCCTACCCTGACTAGTCCAAACTTCTCCAAGGACTTCAATCTATACACCTTTGGGAATGAAGAGGTAATCTCTTCTATGCTCACTCAAGCAAATGGTGAGAATTTAGAACCTCTTGCTTTTTTCAGCCAAGGTTTAGAAGGCTATAAGGTTAGATACATGTATGTTGAGAAGTAGGTGCTCGCAGTCATACAAAGTCTGAAGAAGTCCAGACATATGTTGTCTAACAACAAAATCCACATCATGGTGCCACATCCTAGTGTAAAACACTTCTTGCTGAACCGAGACTTGAATGACAAAGCTAAATTAGGTTGTGCATGTGCTCAAGTCAAAATACAAACCTATAATAGGAAAAGTAACTTGTCTTTGTGAAAAGTAGCCCAAATGTTTTTTAGCTTATAGAGCTAGCATAGGATGTACTGAAAATTTTCATTAATAGACAGGTTGGTAACCAATATTAGTGAAAAGCTATTTAAGCTCTTTGATAAAAAATTGTTCTCTTGAACAAATTCATTTAATCTTGCATTAGGAACTCTTGCCTCTTCCCCACGTTTTCAATATTATTAAGATTGATCAAATTCCCTTTCTTTCATATTTTAGGCTTTCATCGAGAACGTATCTGCTATTTTTCCTAATGTCTGTGATACTATTGATTTTGCTTTCCACTCTTCTTTTGAATTGCTTTCTCTTCACTGCATTTTGCAAAATTTTGTTTCCTAAATGTGCTTTAACACTCGAAACTTCTTTTCTAATTCTAGTTGCAATTATTAATTTTCTTATTTCTAAATTGGATCATTTTGTGAATCTCCATGTACCGAGAAAAGAAATTGGACATGTACTTAGAAGATGCATATATCTCAAACTATCTGAGATCTTATTAAGTAATCTCAATGTTACTTGTAAGTTTGACTTATTTTAGTATTGCTGTCCTATGTCCCAGAGATCTATCTTACAATCAATTTTCAGGAGCTCTTCCAACCTGGTTCAGTGACACAAATTCCAGTGTGTAAGTCAAGGGAGTGCATAACTTTTTTGAACCCGGTCACCAGTTGACTTTTCAAACTCTTTGGAAATGGATTTGATAATACTCTTCTTTTCTACCTCTATTCTTTGTTTACATCTTTATTTACTTTCATCTGTCTGATATATGTAGCTTTTTTTGT
This sequence comes from Torreya grandis, assembly GCA_037957365.1. NCBI lineage: Eukaryota > Viridiplantae > Streptophyta > Pinopsida > Cupressales > Taxaceae > Torreya > Torreya grandis. The sequence continues at coordinate 9,394,471 of JARHVA010000009.1, read as the reverse complement.
TGAGTAAATGCCCGTGTCTCTATTGTTGGGTACTATATTCAACAAGGTTTTTTCTATCAATTTCATTATACAACTTATAAAGTTTAATTTTCTCTATGTGCAGAAATCTGGTAGGAAATTACTTGGAAATAAATGACACAGATAATGGGTAAGAGTATTTGCATTTTATTATTTCATATTCGAGTAACAAGCAACGACGAGGAAAATATTGAAGAAACATTACATATATCGTATTAAACTAGTTCAAGATTCTACCACATAAAAGAGAAAATTGCTAGGCCATTCATATTCTGTAATCTGATTTTATTGTGGTCTATTGAGCATGAATCCAAGTTTTTTGCGATTAAAGCTTAAACCTGTATCTGTTTAGTATATTCCTAAATATAACTGTTCCTTTAAACTATCATGAAGAAGCTCTATAGTTTATAGTCAATGGCAATTCTGTTAACTACAGACTTGCCTCACGCAGACTGGCTTGCCTCCAACGGACCTTTCCTTGCAATAAAGGAGCTCCACTCTGTAAGTTATTCTAGTTATTTTCATTTAGGTATAGCCAACTGCATTTCGAAGGTCATCATCTTTATTTAGCTAAGTCATCATCTTTTTTATTTTGCCAAGTCATATCTCTATGTAGGACCTTACACCTAGAAAGTGCATATATACTTTTTCAGGGCTGGGTTTTAATAGTAATTTACTTTTACGAAACCTACAATATTATATTGAGACAAAGATGATAATGCCACTCTAAAACCAGTCATTGGTGGCCATATGACAAAAAGCCCAAAAGACAAAAGCCAGAGCAGATACCATAATTTAATGAAACCAAATACAAGGCCAGAGAGAACACTTTAAAACATACAAGTACTGATCCCTGAAAAAACAACTCAAACAGAGAAGAAGTTTGTTGTCTTGTTTTTGCTTGGTAAATTGGTAAGCACTCTAACATGATGTATTTTTAATGCACAAGGGAAGGCACCATCAAGCCTAGTGTACTGTTCAGTTTAGAATGTAAAAACAATCTGACATGAAGAAGAGAAGATGAAAAGACATTAATGTTATAATTTCACGTATTTATACATAAAGGGAATCTATAATTAGGTGAAAGCATGTCCATAGATAGCACATGCTAAAAATAAGTAAAGCTAAATGAAGAATAAAGCTAAAATAGTTGTCGAACTACAGCTACTCTAAATTTACTTGTTTTCTACCTTTGTGCACATGTATGTGCAATCATTAATTTCTATGGACATCTCCAACAGTCCCCTTCAACAAAAAAATTGAAAACTCATTTACTCTCCCTAAAATCAAACAAAATAAAGGATAAGAATAACAACTCCTCAAAGTCTAGATGAAGACACATCTACTTGATGATGACGACAAATATCTATGGTACTGTTGTCAACCTGGAGCTGCACCTTGAATCGAAGACATGCATGAAATGGCCAATCCTCTATCCAGTTGAAACAATAGGATCTTCTCACGAGGGTGGGTGCCTCAATGGTGAGAAGAACCTCCAGAGAAGGTTGGTTCCTGTAAAATGTATCAATGGATCTCTACTCTATGCTGCGAATCTACCATGGAAAAGGGAGAAAAAAACTTGAAAGGGAAATCCTACCTAATAACGGTGATACACCAAAACGTTGATCCACTCTACTTGGAACCCTGAACACTGAATCAAACAAGGGAAAAAGAATACCTTTGATTTCAATTGATCACTATGCATAAATATTTCATAAGAAGGCTCGATCCAATGACCAAAACATGAAGGAAAACGATGGAGAGAGGTCTGATACAAGACACTTTGCAGCCACCTAACATCCACTTACAGCTTCAACAAAAAATATAAAGAACACTGAACATGACCTGCATAATATGATAAACTAGCAACTAGGTACGAATCAGAATTTGGAAAATGAGAGAAATCTACCACATATGCAAATCGCTGAATGAATATACACTATGCCAGCACTTGAAATCTGAAAATACAATCCTTCTATTGATTGAAGAGGTTACACAACTCACCAATGACAAAGTCTAGTTTTGCCAAGAGAGAGATGAAAAAAAATCTAACGTTGAAAAGCCATTAATATAGAAAATTACAAAAGCCAAGAGATTGACGTTGAAAAATAGAAGAGGAAGATCAACTTAGATTAACTCAAGACCAACTTTGCCTTCTAATAAAATATATTTTCCCTTTGTCTTTGCATGAAGCTCCTTGGCGTTAGAGGAAGTGGACGGCTGGGTTTATTGAAACGCCCACCTCTCTTTGCATGGAAATTCACACCCACCTCTCTTTTTAGCTTCTTCATGAGCTGCTGGAACGTTTGAAAGTATGAGATAACAATAGCATGCATGAAATCCAATGCCAATGTCAATTTTAGAACCCTGACTTGATCCGTTGGAAGCCGAGTTGTAACATTTGAAAGGCTGAGTGGACCTTGGAGATAAAATTGACTTCAACAACCAGTCAACTGAAGCCTTGACTAGTCAACCGTAATTAGCTTCTACTTGCATGGAATTCCATGTTGACTCTGTCTTTTGTTTGTGCATGGGTTTCTCTCGACCCAACTGTTCGTTATTTCTCTTGGCTAAATCTAGAATTCTTCTTCTTGACCTCTGTCTATTTTTGTCTTTCCACGGACGTTCCCTTCTTACTTATTCCTTCAGCCTAATGTTCATTCTCTTCGGGTCTTTATTATCTCAGACCTCTCCCTTTTGTTTTATTTCTTTAGATAATCCATTGGGCTATTTGCTAAGTCATTTTCCCTTCATGTTCATTCTTTTCAGACTGTGTTATTGTCTCTCTCTGCCCTCGGACTTCCCTTTCTTTGACCAAGCTTTCCGAAGGATATCCATTTCTTTCAGACTTTTTGGCTTCCCCTTGGTTTTCTGCAGACTTTTTGCTGGCTGACTTTTCTTTTTCCACTCATTCCCTGTTGACTTTATTCCTTTGGAATTATGTTCAGTCCCTTGGTCTTGCCTTTGATCTTCCTTTGGTTCATCATAATTCCTTTGGCTTTTTGTTATTTTTGGATATTTTGCTTTTGACAACTTTTTCGAAGGATATCCCTTCCAAAATTTTCTTTGCTTTGTCTATATTTTAACTATCGGGTTTTTCTTTGTCCCGAATTTCTTCCGACTTTTTGTCCGAAGAAATTACTCCTTTGTCTTTATTTGGCCACCGACAAAATGCCCTTCGGGAAAAATGCAAAGGTCTTGCCACCGACCAAGTGCCCTCCGCAAGGAATTGTGTCCTTCTGTGCCCTTCGGAAAAGTTGGAAAGGTCCTGTCACCAAGTGCCCTCCGCAAGGAATTGTGTCCTTCTGTGCCCTTCGAGAAAGTTGGAAAGGTCCTGTCACCGACCAAGTGCCCTCCGCAAGGGCTTGTGTCTCTCAGAACTGGCTTTTCGGAAAAATTGTAGGGCACTCGGGCTTTTTGTAGGGCACCTAGGTTTTTTGTAGGTGTCCTTATTCCTTCGGACTTTATGTTTTCCTGCGGACTTTTTTGGAGGCTACGGACTTTGTCTTTTCTTTTCCTGTTGGCTGCGGGTTTTTTGTTTCCAACTTCTCCAAAGTATTCCTTCGGACTTTTGTCCAAAGGATATCTTCCTTGCTGTAATGACCCTTACTAATAGGATCACTAAAAAACACTGGTATTATACTAGGGAATTTCGTCAAACACTTTTATGAATATTAAAAATTATATTGCACTAATAATTTTGTCATACATGTCATAGAATATGGCTTTGTAATTTCGTCAAACATTTTGCAATCAGTCTAATTGATTTGGTTCAATAGAAATTATGGAATTCTGGAGAAAATTACAGTCTTTTTATAAAAATATTTATAGCTCTTCAGCCTTACAAAATGAGCAGAATAAGTATGCCAAAAACCTGATGCATAACCCAAAAAATTTAGAACTTGTTTTATTGTTGCAAAAACTGATCTGTTCGCTGCCCAAGAACTGTCCAGTCGCTGTGCAGAAAGCAAGGCGCAGGTACAGTCCGTACGATTCCGTACAGGCGCAGTCCGTACAGTACGGACTGATACGGACTGTCTTTTTTTCTGGTCTGGAAACCCACGCGCCCAGGTCCAAGCAGGTCGCCGCTCAGCCGGACGCCCTTCACAAAAAAATTTAGAAATTTAAATCGCCCTCTCTAGGCAAGCGCGCCGTACACTTGCTGTTGTTTCTGGAAATGTTTGTTGCTGGTATGGATTTGCAGGTACAGGCCATACCTATATGGACTGCAATCGCTGTGGTTGTCTACCAACAAACTGATGATGTATTTGCCCTCCCAATGGCTTCAAAACTGGCAAAATCGACCCTGGAAGCTTAGCATGAAATAGCTGGATACTATCTCCAATGTGCAACCCTTCGGAAGATCTCTCACTTCCTCAGTTATGCAAATCGCTTGAGAGGTATCGTTCTCAAGGATTAATCTGAGAATATGCAGATTCTGAAGTCTCCAAATGCTCGAGAAGATGCAATGATCAATAAAATGAATTGGATGCCAAATACTAGACCCATAGGGTCTATTTATGCACTTTTTGGAACTTCCAAGAGTTTCCGTAATACATCATACAAAACTTGTTATACTTTTTAAATAAAAAGTAATTTTATGAAAATAAAAATAAAAGTGCATTTTAAAATTAAAATATAACAATTTGGCCTCCATAATAAAATATACTATCTCTCGGATCATCGTGAGCCATCGAATCGCAAATATGACCCTCTCGCCACCTTCATCTGCCTACGAGAGTCAGGAATAGGCAAATCCTCGTAGAATGTCACGCTAAACGATGTCAGCCAGAATGGGGACATGACACTTCCTTTCAATTTCCTTTGCTTTATTGGCTTCTTTCTAACCTTGCCTAAGGCATTAATGTATTGTATGCAGTAACCCTATAAGAATAACTATGTTTGCGCATCGTATGCAAAACAACCTCTACCTTTTCAAACAGTCCCAATATGCAGTATGTCTCAACAAGTAGAACATATGTATCTTCAGTTGCAACCCAGGGCACCTGTAACATCCTCAAGTAGATCATCCCATGCTTTATATGAAGGCTATAGATGCCTATTTAAGGACCCTATAAAACTGATTTACAAGACACACTGGTACCATAAGACCATCTTCTGAATAGTAAGGTTGACAATTTTTGGGTTGTGAAAGAATTTTCAACAGGTACCAGAAGCAATTCCATCCTCCAGCTAAGAACTCTTTTATGCTTCATCAGATTTTCCATCTCTTTCTAATTGGAGGAAAACCCCAGCTTGGCCTGGGCTACTGTCATACTTAAGCAACTTCTTTGATCAACCCTCACGTTCCAAATTTCTGGAGGCAGATCTGAAATTATTCTTCAGGTGCCTTTTACAATCATGCTTATTAGTCCCATTTTCCACAGTTTCTCACAACCAATTGCTGTCAACATGAAGGATTACACCAATGTCACCAAAAAACTCCAGTTTTGGTTCAAGGACCGCATCCCCCTTCCCATACCAACATCTTTTGTTGATTATATTTATTTATTATATAGACATATCCTTTTTAATTTAATCATGTACCCGAATTCTAATGGCATCCCTGTCCCTATACCAGTACCCATACTCTCGTATCTCCAAGTGACTATGGATTACACAAATAACTTCCAACCCATACACGATTTATTTCTCTTCTTCTTTATGTTCTTTTTGCAAACATTTCCTTTACTTGTATCTTCACTCTAATACGACGTAATGCATATGACAAAAAAGAGAATGAAAAATCTCAAACTACGTAAGTTAATAATTTATTCATAATCTTCACATATTTATAGATAAAGGTGATCTATGATTAGATCAAAGCGTGTTCATAGCATAATAGTGTGGCTCTTACTCAACAATGACTCAGTGTGGCTGTAGAATAACAATACTTGGGAAAAAATTGACAACATTAAAGCTAAAGGTATTGTTAAATCACATATGTATTTTCCTCATCCAACAATGCAAAATCCTCTAAAAACACATATTCCTCCCTCTTAGTGACCCACACTGAATCGGGAACAATATTGGCAAGGTCAGTAGCCTGATCATCATTGACATAGACTAATGATAGATAGGGTTGCATTAAAATAGAGATAGACATTGATAAAAATTAAATTCAAAAGCTCAAAATTAGGATTGGAGTCATTAAAACTTGAGTCTAACCTTTTAATTTATTTATAGAAAAACCTGATCATTCATTTTATTTTATGGTAACTGGTTGCGTTTCTTGGGGTGTGTGTGTTTAAACATATTTAAAAAATGATCATAAGTGGAATCACTGCAAAGCTGCATTAAAATACGAATAGCCACCCAATGAAGATTGAGAGTATTAGTGCCAAAACCATCCCACCTTGCACCTAACATAATTTGTAACAAGAATTGAGAAAATCTATCAAATTTGAAATTGAATGATAAAGAAAAGATTGAAAATAAAACAATTCATAATATTACACTATGAATTCAAAAAAAAAATAGTATATGGAAAAATTGACTTTCTTGTGTCAATTGCAAATGACCTCTTGTAGGCTTGTACAATTGCAGTTGCTCAATAAATATATTTCACGTATCATTATCTGGATAAAACCTACCAATGAAAATAAATAATCCTTGATTCACCTATTGAAAGAAAATGATCATCATAAATGAAAGACGGGTTTAGATAGCAACCGACAACATGCAAGGGGCCATTTATTTATCTTTCCACCGCTCATCAATGATATTCCAAGATGGTGTGTGCTTGGACTCGTTATTCTTATTATTTATATGCCATAAACTCCTACACATCCTTTCAAAATATCCCAAAAGCCTTTACTTGTGGTGCCTCAATGACATTAGTATGTTTGGCATATTTTGAAATTTTTTTGGATAAAATAAAAATTTATATTCACGAGAAAAGGATTTACAAAGACAAGCTGTACTTTACCATAGTGGTAAAAGCCTTGGGAGGAGCCAAACCTAAGGAATAAACATTGTAATAAGCCAGCTCCTATGCTTTAAAAAAAGAGAAAACAAAGTACTTAGAACAACATATGAGGAGAAACAAGACAGCAAAAAAAGTCTACCATTGCTAACATAATCAAGCTTCTATATACAAGAATATGGGCATTATGATAATTATAGGAATGTAATGATTGCTCCTCAATCTCATTTTTCCAATGTCATTCATAAGAAAACTTAACAAAAGTGCCTCAGAAATTGGTGCTTGAGAGTGCAGTGCAAGAAACATAAGTGAAAAGAGATTAATTAGTAGCCCCTCCTTTGGCACTGTGGAAGGCCTGGGAATGTTATCCAATATCATCCATTGTGTCTTGGGCAGAAACTTGAGGACTCCAGTTAGTGCCCACTAAGGCAGGTGCAGGGTGAAATAGATAGGAGCTCTAGGAGCCTCCTCTTAGCGTAGCCTCAACCAAGCTCTTAGATAAGATAAGTGTTGACGTTGTGGATTGCACCCTCTGAAGTAAGGCTCAGCTCTCTTCCTCCATGCGGCACAATGGAGACACTTGCTGTGGGTTGCAAACATGAGGGATGAATCTCTAGATTAGGGGCTAGCTCCCCTTGATGCACCTTGAGGCCCTGGATTTTCTACTGCTAACAATGAGGGGGGGATGAAAAGAGAAAAATTACTAAAATTAGAACCTAAACTAATATGGTGATGCACCAAAATGGTTAGTCTTCTCAGCTTGGACATACACTTTACACCAAAGAGAAGCGAGCATACCCTTCATTCAAATGAGAACCTTTCCTGCATCAGTGTTTCAACAGGGGATCCTATGGTGATATAGGGAGGAAGAACTACCAGAGGTGTTCTAAGACACACTATGGACAGTCTGTTCACATGCGCTTATACTTTGAGCTGGACACTTCTTGTTGACCTGCAAGAGAAGAACTCACAATACACTAGATATGTTGGCATAAACTTATGAAATCATGAAAAGGAAATGATTGAACATAAGATAAAACCATCGACATATGCAAAAGTGCAATCTCAAATGGAGGTAAAAATGCTTCTTTTGATTTGAGGTAAATTTCTTCAGGGCTTTGTCATACAATGCTGAGAGATCTTTTCTCCAATGAGAAGTTACAAATATATAGAGAGCTTGGAAACAAATAGTTGACAAGTCAAGGGATGGAAACCCATGCTGAGTTAACACTTCTGCAGAGACTACAAGCCCATGTTGTTGCCGTATCCTGTCAATTGCGTATGGGAGAGCCATGTTGTAGATGTCCAAGTCACGGCCCTTGCTGTCCTAGGCTTGCAAAAGCATGGGATACTCCTAGCAAATGACAAGGCCATCCCCAAATTGTGTTGATTGGGCCATGCTCTTTTCAATGCTGGGCGTGACTGGCTGTGCATTAATGGCGAAGCGTGAAAACACGGGTTGCTCCCCTCTATAGTTCAAAAACCAATCCTTTTATTGGTTTTTGGTAGACTATTTCACCTAAGTGCATTTACTCTTCCTGTTGACGACACCTGTGCCACCTGCCTTGGTCTGGTTCATCCTTGGGTCTACGCTTTGACTTGTCACGTCACTTGGAACGTTTTGAGATTATACTTTATTGCGTTGCGTGGTCGTGTTCTAGGTTACCCATCTTGTTTTCTTTTGCTTTGTCATTTCCCTTTGCCTTGGCCTTTTGTCTTTAACCATTCGGGCTCTTGGGCACTTGTTAATTCTCGGGCCTTCGGGCTTTTGGTAATGTGAATTCCTTCGGACAAAATGTCCAAAGGAATTCTCTTTTGGGCTTGCACTCTTCAGCGTCTTCCCGCTTGATTACTTGCCAACGGCTAGTTTATTACCCCCGAAGTTGACGTTCATGGGCCCGTCATTGGACATTTGAATGCCAACGGCTAGTCCTCTATCACATAATTGACGTCCATAGAGTCGTCACTCACTAGGACAATTCCTTAGGGTTTTTAAAGTGTCTCTTCAGAATTTTGACAATGAACTTTCCCAAAGGGAAAGAGCCCTTCGGAAATTCTGAAATAATCCTTCAGCGTTTTTGCAAACGAACTTTTTTGGAGGGAAAGTGACCCTTTGAAAAGATTGAAATGGTCCTTCGGCATTCGAAAATGACCCTTGCCTTTAGAAAAAATACCTTTGAAAAAGCTGCAGTGGTCCACTTTGAAAAGAAAGTGACCCTTCATAAAAATGGAAATGGTCCACTTTCATGACCAAGTGCCCCCCGCAAAGACACCTATCCTTCGGACTTTCTGTGACTGTCGAATTTCTTGGGACAAAATGTCCGAAGGAATTCGACCTTGGCTTTTCTTCTTTGGTTTTCTTTCAGACAATTTCTTCGGACATTTTGTCCGAAGGAATTCTTTTCACTTGTCACTTTTTTCGAAGGGCAAGTTCCCTTTGGGCTTCTTGTCTTTGCCCCTCTGCTTCAATCGACTGCCCTCCACAAGGGCATTTCGAGCCAAAAGTGCCCTTCAGAACTTTTGTACTGGTCCTCACGTCGACGAAAAGCCCTCCGCAAGGTCCATTCTACCTTCTAACATACCCTTCGGAAGTTTTGTAAAGGTCCGTTTTATCTTTGAAGTGCCTCCCACAAGGGCGCATACCCTTTGGGAAAATTGCAAATGGCCCTATAGAACACGCAGGTGCCTTCCACGGAAAAAACACTTGCCTTAAGAAGCGTCTAAGACCAATTCGAGCTCTTCCGAAGGACTTACTCAAAAGCTTTGAAGTAAAGACGTCTCAAAACCCGCTTGCGTCTTTCTTACCCTTTCGGGTTTCTGAATGACTCCAACTCATGAAAATTGGCAAGTAAAGGACCTTGCGAAACCCGACTTGCACTGGAACTGGCCATAGAGCTATTACTTGTAAAACTTACAAGTGACGTTGTTCTGAGAACCCGATTTGCTCTGTGAGTGCTGGAAAAGACCAATGCTTGATGAGACAACACCTACACCTACACAAAAGCAATTTTTTCCTTGATTTCTAAAGGGTTTAAAACCTGCTTTCAATGCAAAAGGTCATGAAGAACAAGGCTTCAAGGCAAAAGAAGGGGGGGTGCCCATTTTGGCATGCAAAATTCACAATATGGTCAACAAATTGGTGACTCACAGGGGAAGCATGCTTGCTATGTTTGAGAAGACTGGTGGCCTAAAAGTCCATTGGGCATGGAGTCAGGATGCAGTTTGAAAAGTTGGCAATAGCCTTGTAAGGACATAAGAACTAACAGAGGTTTTACCCCAAGCAACAAGGAAAAACAACACACGCAAAGGCTAAAAAACACTACACATGCATAACAGCACTTAGGAAAAATGCGAAAAAACAAGGAAACTATGTATATGACAAAAGAAACCTAGTAACAATGCTTAAGATATATCCCATTGACTAGGATATGTAGCTCTTCACCATCCAACTTGGAGAGTTGGAAAGCATTGTGTTGCTTACATTAGGTGATGACATATGGGCTACTCCACAAGGCGTCAAACTTCGTGTTTTCCAGGCTTGGCTCGGTCCTCATTCCACTTCAAGACAATGTCACCTTCTAAGAAGCTCTTTGGCATAGACCTCTTGTCAAAATGCTTCTTTGTTTGTTGTTGGCGGCTGGTCATTGCATCCATGGCTTGGTCTCTCGCTTCTTGAAGCTCCATTAGCTCACAATACCTGACTTCCAAGCTGTCGCTCTCCACCAATTGCAGTTGATGGGCAAGATCCAAGGCTGGTAACTCAAGTGAGATAGGAAGTCTAGCTTCTCTCCATACACAAGTGTGTATGGTGAATTGTCAATCGCTCTCTTTGGAGTGATCCTAACTATCCAAAAAGTTGTCTTCAACTTGGCATGCCAAGTCCTTTGATTTTCCTCCATTGTCTTTTTTATGATCTTAATCAGATTCTTGTTTGTGGACTCGGCCAACCCATTCTCTTGTGGATAGTAGTTGGAAGAAGTGCTGAGATAGATGCCATACTTTAATGCCCACTCATTTGTCTTCGTTACTAAGAAAGCCAATGCATTTTTTGAAATGATTGTGGTTGGGACCTCAAATCTTGTCACTATGCATTCATAGAAGTCTAGGACTGCACTCTCATTAGCTTCTTTCAAAGCTACGGCCTCTACCATCTTGTGAAATAATCCATGGCAGTCAAAACCCACTTGTGGCCAGCATTAGGAGGATTGATCAACCCTATGAAGTCCAACCCCAATTGCATGAATGGTTGTTCCACCTGAATAGGATGAAGAGGCATGGCAGCCAGCCATTGCTTCCCATCAAAGAAGGCACATATTTGACATTTTCTCACCCAAGCATGAGTGTCTCTAAACAAACTGGGCCAAAAGTAACCAACCCTCATAATCTTTGCAGCTATGGCCTTGGGAGCAAAGTGGCCACCCGCTGGTCCATCATGGAACTCAGACAGTACTCTGTCGATTTGGTCTGAATCAATGTATCTCAAGAGTACCCCTAAAAAGTCTTTCTTGAAAATCACTCCATCAACTAAGACATAAGGAAGAGATTGGAGTCTAAAATACCTCCTCTTGGTCCTATCAAGACCCTGTGGACACTCACCAGTTCGAAAAAATGAACCATGTATTGTGCCCAACTCTTCATGACTATAGGTACAGTTGTAGGTTCATCGTGGAGTACCAAAACATCCTCCTTCGGCTCTTTCAAGTCTGTAGTGAGATGTTCACACAACCCTCTTCCCCTTACCAGCTTGGTGGTCTTGATCTCTACGTCATACTCCATTACTTTGGTGATCCAACCTGCCCTTTTCTCATTCAAGTCTCGGCTCAGCAAGAAGTGTTTTACACTAGGATGTGGCACCATGATGTGGATTTTGTTGTTAGACAACATATGTCTGGACTTCTTCAAACTTTGTATGACTGCGAGCACCTACTTCTCAACATACATGTATCTAACCTTATAGCCTTCTAAACCTTGGCTGAAAAAAGCAAGAGGTTCTAAATTCTCACCATTTGCTTGAGTGAGCATAGAAGAGATTACCTCTTCATTCCCAAAGGTGTATAGATTGAAGTCCTTGGAGAAGTTTGGACTAGTCAGGGTAGGAGCTTGGGTGATAGCTTGCTTGATGCCTTCGAAGCTTTCTCTTCTTAGTGTTGTCCATGTAAACGTCTCGTCCTTCCTTGGCATGGAAGTTAGTGGCTTGACCAGCTCAACAAAGTTAGGAATGAACCTCCTAATGAAGTTTATTTTACCAAAGAAACTTTGCAGGCCCTTCTTGTGCTTAGGCAAGGACAATGCTAAGATGGCGTGCACCCTCTCTGGATCAATGGACAGGCCTTCTTTTAAAATGACATGGCCCAAGAGCTTGCCTTCGTGGATGGCAAACACACATTTCTTTGGGTTGAGAGAGATGCCAAACTCTCTACACCTTTCAAAGATTTGCCTCAGTGCTTCAAATGTTCACTTGCCTCCTTGGAGAAGACTATCACATCATCAAGATAAACTAGCACAATGTCATAGATCAAATCTTGAAAAGCCATATCCATAGCACGTTGTAAAGTAGCTCCAACATTTGACAATCCGAATGACATCTTCCTGTAGGCGTATGTTCCCCACTTGGTGGTGAAGGCTGTCTTGTATTGGTCACATTCTTGTACCAGGATTTGATTGTACCTAGAGTAGCCATCTAGGAGGGAGAATCTTTCACTGCCTGTCACCATCTGAAAAATTTGCTCCATACTTGGAAGGGGATAGTGATCTCTCAATGAGACTCTATTCAAGTCTCTGAAATCCACACACAATCTGACCTCTCCATTCTTCTTCCTAACAGGGACCAAATTGGCCAGCCAAGAAGAGTGTTTGATAGGGAAGATGATCTTGGACTCAATCAATTTGGTGAGTTCCTTCCTCATGAGAGGCTCGATCTTTGGATTGATTGGCCTTTGCTTTTGCTTGATGGGTTTGGCACCTTCCTCCAGCTCAATGGTGTGTTGGGCCAAGCTTGGATCAAAGCCCTTCAAATCACCATACTCCCAAGCGAAGACATCAGCAAACTCTTGGCATAACATAATGAAAGCATGCTTTTCTTCATTGGTACACACCTTCCCAAGTGCAAGCAGCTTATCCTTGTAAATCTCTACCCTTTCATAATTTTTATTGTTGGTTGACATGCTTGCTTTGTCTCTCTTGAGTTGGTCATCTTCGTTGAAGATGCTCTCAAGAGTTACCAAACCTTTGGGAAGCTTGTTGGTCTTTAGTTGAACAATCTATCCATCACACTGCTGCTGCAACTTGGACTGATTTTTGGAAGTGAACTCAACTTTTTCCTGTAAGAAAAGTGCTATTTGTTGGTCACTTTCAAATACTTTCCAATTGGTGACATTGTCTGGTATGGAGGGTCTCATGATCACCTTTAAATGATGTTGATTCATGCTTTGTCTCACCCCCTTTGGTATATCAAACTGAGCACCAACTGCTGCCAGCTATCTGCATGCTTGTTCTCCTCTCTTGGAATGGAAGTGATGTTGAAAGCAGTTAAGTTCTCCACAAGGTCCCACACTCTGTGCTTGTAAGACTTGATTGAGTTCTTGGTCAAGCTTTGACCTCTCACGTGGTTCACAATCAACTCACTGTCTCCAAACCCTTGCAATTCTTTGATTCCTCTCTTTCTTGCTCATTCTAGGCCATGAACAAGGGCCTCATACTCCGCTACATTGCAAGTGCAAGAGAACTTAAACCTAAAAGTTGATAAGTATTTATCCTTTGAAGGTGAAACCAACTTTGCCCCACCACCAGCTCCTAACTTGCTTCTAGATCTATCAAAGAACAGCGGCCACAAACCACAGTCCTCTTAGTCTGTCTTCATCAATTTCGGCATGAAAGCATCTTTGTCATGCATGCAGTAGACTCCAAGACCAACTTCTTCAATGAACTTGTAGGGATCATCCAAGACCAACTTCTTCAATGAACTTGTAGGGATCATGCTCAAAGTTGTCATTTCCCCATTCATCTAGGAGTAGGTCAGCAACTCCCACAAGGGAAGATGATAGAGATTGGTCCACCTGGAGCTCTTCTTCATCAATGATTGTGTAGTTCACATTCGCCGCTTTAGACGAGTATGGCTCCAGGTGATCTTTGTGGATGGGCTCTTACTCAATCTTTACTTTAGTTCTATAATTTGTCTTAAAAACCATGTAAGACCAATTGGCTGCCAAGTATCCACCTATCTTGGATGTGAAATCCCTTGACAAGCAAAGAGCGAAGTAAGGAGGAACATCTGCCACTACCACATCATGGGGAATTGAGAAGGTCAGACAGGCATGGAGAGCCAGATTCAAACCTCTTGCCACTCCCAAGGTCTTAGTTGGTGATCCATCCAACTGTAGAACTCCTTTGGTCATTTTCTCATACTTGAGGCCTAGCTTATCAGCTATGCATTTGGGCGTAACTGAGGTGCGTGTTCCACTATCAATGATACAATTGTGGACCAAAAAATCACCAATAATTAGGGACAAATAGAAGGGAGGGACCTTCTCATCTTTCTTTGTTTGACCTCCCATGGGAGGAGTGTAATGTCCCCAATCTGGCCTTACGCTCTTCTTTTGGATTTACCCTGTTTTGGGGAACTCGTAGGTTAAGCAGAAGCTCAAATAAGGGTTTCCAAACTTCTTGGAGGACGTTTTCGTCTTTTTGCGGAGCTTGCACTTGGAAATGTTGAACTTGGATTGTGGATTCCTTCTGGGTTTTCTGAAAGCTTCGTGTTGATATGTTTTACTTGGCACACATCACTTTCAGGAATTTACTATTTTTAGTAAGTTCGGGATTGGCACCGGAACGAGATTTTGAGAGTGGGGTTGGATTCGTCTTTTCAAGACCTTTCCAACGAGCTATAGATCATTGGTTTCCGACATCATCTTGGCCTCCGTTTTAAAGTCCATAAATTAAACATTATTATTTAATTTTGGACCTTGGTGCCTAGGCTCAACGACTTAATGTTGAGGTTGAAAAAAAAAAATTAAAGAGGATTATATTATTTTCTCTCTCATGTTTTATCCCATATACAAGAGGATTTTTGAGACTCGCTGTTGGAAAAGTATAAAAAGAGGAGTGCTCTCATTTGATCATCTTTTGTCTACAGGAATGTTTTGCTGCCAGATTGGTTTTGGGATCGCTTCGAGGAATGAAGGCCTCCTAGCTCGGGCATCGCTTCTTGTTTGAGAGACAACAACTAGTAGTGATTTAGTTTAGTTTTGTGAGTTCATTGGGTTTTGTGCATTGTAATCTGCATTGTGTCTAATTAGTATTCTGATTTTGCATATTAGAGGTTTCCAGATCTTACATTTTAGCTACAGCAGATTTGAATTTTAATTTGTAAATCCAAAAATACCAAAAAGATTGTTCTGGGTATTGTGTCATTGCATCTTATTGGTAAGGGCGCCCCTTCATGAATATTTGCAGATTTTAATACGAAGCTTATGATTTTATAATGCAAATCCGTCATTCTTTGAACGTTGTATTTTTTAGAGTGCATTGGGATTCGTATCAGTAATTAATAACCATATTTAGATGCCATTTCCTATTACTAAGTTAGGTGCCATCATTTTGAGGGTCTATTGCATCAGATTTGAGATCATTAGGGTGAGAAATGAGAGAGTTATGAGCATATGAGTAAATTCATAGGTTGCTGGTCCGTACTGTTTCAGATTTGCATTGGGCTGCGTGCATCAAATAAATAGTATCTTTTGAGTGAGTTTCAGTGTTCTGATTTGGTCGCCATCATACTAGAGTCAGTGTGCAATTCGTTTCATGAGCATCTGATGAAGTTTTGAGCCAAGTTGAGAGTTCTATATATGATGTATAGGGCTAATGTTCGTGTACATGGAAATCCTGGACTGCTCATAAATGGCAGGTGAATTTGAGGGTGGTCTATTTTGTAAACTGGCAGATCTAGTACTTTTTATTCAGTGAAGAAAGTCTCAATACATATTATTGCAAATCTGATTGTATATGTTGATCCAGTTTCAATTTAAGATCATTGTCATTCATATTGTAAACTGGCAGCCCTACTGACAGTATAGCTATTCTTGCTCATCATAGTTTGTAATGTTCAGCTTCTCATTCAGTAATTGTTTGTAATAGATAAATCTCCGCCCTATGGTAGTTACTCTCCCGCTCTGGGTTAGCAAGCACATTCTGGGTGTTGAGTATTTCCAGCTTTCAGCATTTTCTTTCAAACACTGTTATTTGTAATCACTCCGTCAGATGGTCGCCCCTCACTCCGCATTGGATTGGGTAGCACATACTTGACGTTGAGTTCCCTTTCAGCATTTAGAAGTAGAAGATCCTCTGACCATATGCTCGCCATCATCGGCGCCATCCTTGTTAGAGTTACTTCCTGCATAAGCACTTTGTTTCAGATCCTCTGACCAATGCTCACACCTGGCCCACATTGGGATACTGGTGTACACTCTGGTTAGAGTTGCTTTCTGCACGTTTTGGTTTATCCTTTAACCTTAACGGATGCATTGATTGTAATTTGCAATTTGTAAAAATCGAAAAAATTGGCTCGGAATATTTCAGTGGTATCAGAGCCAAGATCTTGCCATCCTGTGCCCAACAAGGTTTAGTTGATAGTTGAATGATAGAGAAATCAGTTTCTACACCAGAGGTCAGAACAGAGTTCAGCTCAGTTTAAAAGTGGCAGTTAAACATGGCTAACAGAGAAGAGATAAAGCTGGAACAAACACTTTTTGAGATCGAAAAAAGACTTGGCAAAGAATGTAAGTCAAGGGAAGATGAAAAGAATAATCTTCAAATATTGGAACAATGTTTGAGACAGGTGGAGCAGTCACCTTTTGAATGGATGCAATTGGCATTGTCACTTGCAGTTCACCTTTTAGTTCAGCCCTATTGGCTGGGGCATCCAAATGAAGAAATCAAGCTGCTGATTTCTTCTTGCTTCATGGAGTTGATGAGAATGATGGCCCCCATGACACCCTTTGATGATGAAACCATGAAAATCATTCTGAATATGATTGTAGAAAGTTTCCAAAATCTTGATGAAACTGGAAGCAATCTATTTGCTAGAAGGGTTGCTATTTTAAAAACATTTTCAGATCTCTCAGTAAGTAACTTGCTATTCGCCTTGGAAATACATGATCAGATTTATCACTTGTTCCATTACCTCTTCATATCCACTTGGAACGAACAAGAAGAGGATGTTATTGCAGCTGTGAAGAAAATCCTTATTCTCACTATTAATGAGTCAGATGAAATTCCACCAAATGTCCAATCTCTCCTCTTGGACACATATGAGTGTGAAGAAAAGGATTCTCCTATCACTTCTATGCTGATCAAGGAATTGTTTAATCAATGTGAGGAAAAATTGAAGCCACTCTTGAAGAAGTTAGAGCGTGATGAAGAAAAGATTAGTGGACATGATGTTGGAGATGATTTCAAAGAGCTCATACAAGGTCATGTTGAAGATTTGGTAATGAAGGATTTTCCTCTTATTGCTGTCCCAACTTCCCAAGAAGTTCCACATGAAGAAATCAATGACACACTTCCTCTTGATGGAGATAAAGATGTCGAAGTTTACAAAACATCAAGCATTGAAGATTCTTCATTTCATTATGATGGCGACATTGGGTTCGACCAGCAAACCGAACCTTTAGAAAGAAATGTTTTTGAAAATATCAGCTTAAGTGATTTGGGAGTTGACTTGTTCAAAGGGTCATCACTACAAGAAGAGCATGATAAGAATCTTTCTTCTGACCATTTCAATCAAACTATTAGCATGTGGGATCCAGGGGTGTTGGCTTCAAGATATGACAAAGAACCTGTGTGGGATAAGTTTCCCTTCGATCTTGATGAAGACCAAAATATTGTTTGCATTGCAAGCTATGAGGAGGCAGAAGGAGAAGTTTTTTATGAAGAAGCTTACTCTAAAAAGCTCCATGGTGATCCCTTCAAGTTGGTTGTAGCCACCAAGGAGGATGTTGTTACTTCCAAAATGTTCAGAACGACATTCAATGATTCTTCGTTCAAATTAGGGGCTGCCATAGCCTTTGAACAAGAAGACGGTGAGGTGGATGAAGAGCTAGAAGACCTCATGGCTCTTGAAGCAGAAAGGTTTAAAGTGGTTTTAGAACACATGGCTGATTCACCAATTCAAGAAGTTGATGGCAAGCTTAAAGTTGAAGAAACTGTGAAGTATGTCCCTCTCCATGACACTGAACATTCTCCATTAGTTGAGGATGAAAGACAAGAAGGTTGGAGCAACTTTGAGGGCAGCAAAGGCAAAAAACAAAGTTCTGATTTTCAGTTGCAGCCTATCAGCAATTCACCATCTTCGCATTCTGATGAGTGGGAGGGTCAATTCAAGGTATTCATTGACAAGGAAGTGCAAGCTCTATCCCTGTTTGACTACGCACATAGCTTGGTTGAAGAGCTTTACTGGAAGGCTCAGCTTGAAGAGAGACGTAGAGGAGTGACCGATGAAGTTACTCTTCCTAATATGCAACTTATCAGAAATTCCTTGGAGACCTTGAAGTTTGAGTACATACACTCTATTGGAGAACGGGATCATGTCATTGAAGTTGCAAAGAAGGCCATATGTGCTTTTCATGAAAAAGAGGGTACGATTGATGAGCTCACTCTGGAGCTTAAATCAATAAAGGACGAGTTGAAAGAAACTCAGTTGGGTCTAACAACGGTTGAAGACCAGTTTGCAGATTTCAAACTTTTCAAAAAGCAAGAGGATGCACAAAGAGCTGAAAAAATCCATGAAGTGATTGGAGATCTTGACTGTCATCAAGAGGAGTTTGATCTTGAAAGCATTTCAAGAAAGTCAGAAGTTGCATGTGCAGATTTGGGGCAGCGAAGGGAAAGGAATGGCTTCCAAGTCTTTGACAATCCCTTCGTTGAAGTGGGTGCTGAAGCAATTTATGACAATCCCCTCTTTGCTTTGAAAAATGAGTCAAGTAGTGAAGTGACCAAGCATGAGATCAAGCATGAACTCCAATCTAAGGATGCTTTGATCTCAC
Organism: Torreya grandis; assembly: GCA_037957365.1. Classification (NCBI taxonomy): domain Eukaryota; kingdom Viridiplantae; phylum Streptophyta; class Pinopsida; order Cupressales; family Taxaceae; genus Torreya; species Torreya grandis. The sequence continues at coordinate 9,375,490 of JARHVA010000009.1, read as the reverse complement.
TCCATGTGGATGTGACACGTTTGTTGATCAGTAATGAATGCATTAGTGGGTTTGAGGATGAAGGTTCTACATGGGAGTTGACAAAGCAAGGAAATTTCAACATCTATGACATCAAGGTGTTGATGAGACAAGTCTTGGTAGCTGTTGGTGACTTCATTACAGCAGCAACGAGTGAAGATTTCAGACCTACTACTCAGGAGGAATGGGAAAAAGGTGAACTAGACTTTGGTGGGTGCACTCTTGACAATCCATCCCTTGGGTGGAATGATGTTTGAAATCATATCGATCAGTTTTGGAAGCTGAATTTGAAGCCACTCTATGTTTCATACTCCCTTAAGGTGGAAGCTTTCATGGTTAAGCTTCAAGGATTTACTAGATGGGGCATCAGTTTCGTGAGAAGGCACGTGGTTCTCACTAACACTTGGGAATGTGTAGAGATTTCTTTGCAGTATGTTGAAAATCACTTTCAGTTGGGTATCCATGCTTGGGATTCTCAACTTGGGTTGTTAGAGTTTATTACTTATGGAAAAGACTTTTGGAGGGATAAGGAACAAATTTCTAGATTTGTTGATGTTGTTCCCTTCATTTCCAGCTACTTGATGGTTCCGTTTGTTCATCAACAAATGGATTGGAGAGAAATCTTGAATATGGGTTGGAGAGATCCACGATCGGTGGTTCTTGGAAGTGACTTTCAGCTCAGACAAGGGCAGATTTTGAGACACGAGCTTGCTGGCTGGAGGCAGACCAGCCACCTTACTTATGGAGTTACTTTCATTCAGGAGAGTTGGTTCCTCACTCCTGATCAAAGAAGTGGTAGTTTTTTGGTGGAGATGGCTTTAGTGTGTTTTTCAGCCACTTTGGAGGTTTGTGATGCAAACTCTGATGGTTTATTTTCATTATTGGTTCATGACAACGAGCTACCCCATGCTTTGATTCTATATTTTGAGACTCTTGGGGTTGGAATTGTGGAAAAATTCTTCAGACTTCATAGTTGTGCCATAATAATTCAGTTGAGGCATAGGGAATTCATGTGGAGTCCTGAGTTTGAATTTGTTGAGCTCTTGCAAAGGATTGCCTTCCTTTTTGCAAGAAGATTTGCAGATGTCACATTTGCAGTCATGGTTCCGTTTGTTACCATGTGGAGGTATGCGGAGGAGTTCGATTTTGATTTGAGTAGACTATCTTTCCTATTGCTTAGAATTGTGATTGACAGTAGTATGGTTGATACTGTTAATTCGGGGCATTGTGGACATGAGAGGTTGCATGATTTTGATCCCCCTCCTTTAAGATCTTTCGGTTTGAGTATCATGGATGGTAACACATTGGGGTTACAAGGAAGGTTAGTACAGCACAGGCATGATGATTTCACAGCTGTGATCAGAGTGGTGCAGCATCGGCATGGTGGGTCCTCCTTCAGACGGATATGGGACCCTGGGATTGTACTTGGTTTGGTTTGGTGTAGTTTGAGTTTTTCTAGAGTTGTGGCATTGCTTGAGGACAAGCAATTTTGGGAAGGGCGGACTGTAATGTCCCAAATTTGGCCTTACGCTCTTCTTTTGGATTTAGCCTGTTTTGGGGAACTTGTAGGTTAAGCAGAAGCTCAAGTAAGGGTTTCCAAACTTTTTGGAGGACATTTTCGTCTTTTTGCGGAGCTTGCACTTGGAAATGTTGAACTTGGATTGCGGATTCCTTCTGGGTTTTCTGAAAGCTTTGCGTTGATATGTTTTACTTGGCACACAGAGCACTTTCAGGAATTTACTATTTTTAGTAAGTTCGGGATTGGCACCGGAACAGGATTTTGAGAGTGGGGTTGGATTCGTCTTTTCAAGACCTTTCCAATGAGCTATAGATCATTGGTTTCCGACATCATCTTGGCCTCCGTTTTAAAGTCCGTAAATTAAACATTATTATTTAATTTTGGACCTTGGTGCCTAGGCTCAACGACTTAATGTTGAGGTTGAAAAAAAAAAAAAGAATTAAAGAGGATTATATTATTTTCCCTCTCATGTTTTATCTCATATACAAGAGGATTTTAGAGACTCGCAGTTGGAAAAGTATAAAAGGAGGAGTGCTCTCATTTGATCATCTTTTGTCTACAGGAATGTTTTGCTGCCAGATTGGTTTTGGGATTGCTTCGAGGAATGAAGGCCTCCTAGCTCGGGCATCGCTTCTTGTTTGAGAGACAACAACTAGTGGTGATTTAGTTTAGTTTTGTGAGTTCATTGGGTTTTGTGCATTGTAATCTGCATTGTGTCTAATTAGTATTCTGATTTTGCATATTAGAGGTTTCCAGATCTTACATTTTAGCTACAACAAATTTGAATTTTAATTTGTAAATCCAAAAATACCAAAAAGATTGTTCTGGGTATTGTGTCATTGCATCTTATTGGTAAGGGCACCCCTTCATGAATATTTGCAGATTTTAATACGAAGCTTATGATTTTATAATGCAAATTCGTCATTCTTTGAAGGCTGTACTTTCTAGAGTGCATTGGGATTCATGTCAGTAATTAATAACCATATTTAGATGCCATTTCTTATTACTAAGTTAGGCGCCATCATTTTGAGGGTCTATTGCATCAGATTTGAGATCATTAGGGTGAGAAATGAGAGAGTTATGAGCATATGAGTAAATTCATAGGTTGCTGGTCCGTACTGTTTCAGATCTGCATTGGGCTGCGTGCATCAAATAAATAGTATCTTTTGAGTGAGTTCAAGTGTTCTGATTTGGTCGCCATCATACTAGAGTCATTGTGCAATTCGTTTCATGAGAATTGATGAAATTTTGAGCAAGTTGTGAGTAAAATTGTGAAGTATAGGGCTGCTGTTCGTGCACACGGAAATCTAGACTGTCATAAATCAGAATTTGAGGGTGGTCTGCTTGTTATACTTTCAGATCTAATCCTTGTTATTCAGTGAAGGAAGTTCAATACATATTATTGCAGATTGATTTATATGTTGATCCACATTTAATGCAAGATCTTATCATTCATATTGTAAATTGGCAGTAGTACTGACAGTATAGTTATTCTTGCTCATCATAGTTTGTAATGTTCAGCTTCTCGTTCAGTAATTGTTTGTAATAGATAAATCTCCGCCCTATGGTAGCTAATCTCCCACTCTGGGTTAGCAAGCACATTCTGGGTGTTGAGTATTTCCAGCTTTCAGCATTTTCTTTCAAACACTGTTATTTGTAATCACTCCGTCAGATGGTCGCCCCTCACTCCGCATTGGATTGGGTAGCACATACTTGACGTTGAGTTCCCTTTCAGCATTTAGAAGTAGAAGATCCTCTGACCATATGCTCGCCATCATCGGCGCCATCCTTGGTTAGAGTTATTTCCTGCATAAGCACTTTGTTTCAGATCCTCTGACCAATGCTCACACCTGGCCCACATCGGGATACTGGTATACATTCTGGTTAGAGTTGCTTTCTCCACGTTTTGGTTTATCCTCTAACCTTAACGAGTGCATTGATTGTAATTTTCAATTTGTAAAAATTGAAAAAATTGGCTCGAAATATTTCAAGGAGCCCCATTTACTATCAACACATTATCATTTCTTGCTGGGACAACTTGCTCACCTGGCCCGTGCAATTACTTTTGGAGTATATCCTTTTGTCCTAGCAGTGCTAAAGAATCCCACAATGAGATGTTCATGTGCAGCTTTTTCATTTGGTCCACTACATTGATTGAAGGATTGCCCCCTTTAAAACTCTCCTTGGAAACATTTGTAACCTGTGGTGCAACTTGAGGAGTTGAAGCTGCAACCGACGGCCTATAATTGGTAAACTTTTGATTTGTTTGTGGTGAAAGAGACGTTGTAGGTGCTTGAGTGGTTGTTTGAGTGGCTTCTTGAGCTTTATCAATGGCTCTCCTTTTGGACCTAGTGTTGGCTGCAACACAATCATTTTGGTTACTTGTGCTCCCCACATAGTTGATGGTGTACAACTCTCCTTCCAAATGATTCATAAGAGTGGAATCAAATTGAGTCTGCTTGTTGTCCATCCCAAGTTGTGTTGATATCTCAAAATTTGAGAATTAGACCGCATGATCACTTTGTGCAGTCATGCTTTAATTTGGTAGCTCATTGGCATAAGCAACATGTTCTTGGCCATGCCCCAAGGGTGGACAATTGGGTTGCTCCTGCACCAAATTATTTTGAGTGGGGAAAAGAGCCTTGGAAGATGAAGGGGCACTTGGATTATAGCTTTGGTAAGGCTTGACATGTGTAATTTGACCTTGCTCTTGATTATAATTCTGGAAGGGAGGTCTATTTGTTTGCCCAAACTGTTGGTAGGCTTGATTTGCCCTATAACCTTGAGTTTGTTGTCTCTTGAGGGCAACTAACTCATTGGTAACACTCTGTAGTAGGGTCTTAACTTCATGGAGATCATTTGCAAGGGTAGTAGCCGGCTTCTTTTGATTAGGCAGAGGAGCTATGGTGGGCACAATAGGCTGGACTGAGGGCTGTAAATCAGGAAAGAGCGGCATATGAGGCCTAAGAGCTATCTTTCCAGCTTGAACAAGGCAAGTTTCAACAGCTATGGCTATCTCATAAGCAACAGTCAAAGTGTTCCCACCCATGGACTGTATCATGACAACGTCACTATTTAGGGCCTTCAAGTAATAAAGGAAAGCATAGCTTGGGGTTGGCCTCATAAGAATTGGGATTTTGTCCCAAGTCTTTTGGAACCTAGTGTTAAAATCTTGCATAAACTCGTGTAGGGCTCTCTTCATGGTGGTCAATTGCTCAGCTAGAGACAAATGGTCACTTTTTTTCCCAAACCTATTGGTCAAGAGGGTCCCTAACTCATTCCATGAGCCAACTGAGTTCATAGGCAAGGTCCCATACCAGTCCAAAACTTTCTCTTTGAAGGACAAGGCTAGCAATCTAATGGTTACGTTTTCTTCAGTGATATTTTGGATGTTGCAGAGGTTGGCTATGTTTCTGATATACTCGACATCAGTGATTGGGCCCTCTTCACTGAAGGGAGGAACACTTTTGAGAGTTGTCCTTGGAATTGGGTCATATTGTTGAAGGTTCAAGGGACTTTGACCGTTGAAGGCCACAAAAGGGAAAGCCCCGAGGGCTGCCATGGCTATGAAAGGATTCAACCGGGGTCTCCTTGAGTAGGTGTATTTTATGGCTGGTTTAGGAAAGTGGCTTGCTACGTAAGGGTGGGTTTTTTCAAACCTCAACCTTTTCATTGAGTTCAAAGGCAACTCAATAAATTCGAAAGGGACACCCCTAGAATATCTTGTAGTGACCTTTGGCATGGGATGCCACGCTGATCATTAACCAGAGATTGAGTTCCTGAATGGAGTCGCCAGGTGCTAAATATAGCTCCTTTTGATTTTTTTAACAATATCAAGACCAACACCAATCCTGAAACTTGCAAGACACAAAAATTTGTCCCACCGGGCATGCCAAAAACTGTTGACGCTGTGGATTGCACCCTCTGAAGTGAGGCTTAGCTCTCTTCCTCCACGCGGCACAATGGAGACATTCCTCTTGCTGTGGATTGCAAACTTGAGGGATGAATCTCTAGATTAGGAGCTAGCTCCCCTTGATGTACCTTGAGGCCCTAGATTTCCTACTGCTAACAATGGGGGGGATGAAAAGAGAGAAAACTTACTGAAATCAGAACTTAAACTAATACGGTGATGCACCAAAATGGTTGGTCTTCTCAGCTTGGACATACACTTTACACCAAAGAGAAGCAAGCATACACTTCATTCAAATGAGAACCTTTCCTGCTTCAGTGTTTCAACAGGGAATCCTATGGAGATATAGGGAGGAAGAACTACCAGAGGTGTTCTAAGACACACTATGAATAATCTGTTCAAATGTGCATATACTTTGAGTTGGACACTTCTTGTTGACTTGCAAGAAAAGAACTCACAATACACTAGATATGTTGGCATAAACTTATGAAAGCATGAAAAGAAAATGACTGAACATAAGATAAAACCATCGATATATGCAAAAATGAAAGTTCAAATGGAGGTAAAAATGCTTCTTTTGATTCAAGGTAAATTTCTTCAGGGCTTCGCCATACAATGCTAAGAGATCCTTTCTCCAATGAGAAGTTACAAATATATAGAGAGCTTGGAAACAAATAGTTGACAAGTCAAGGGATGGAAACCCATGCTGAGTTAACACTTCTACAGAGACCACAAGCCCATGTTGTTGCCGTATCCTGTCAATTGCGTATGGGAGAGCCATGCTGTAGATTTCCAAGTCGCTGCCCTTGCTGTCCTGGGCCTGCAAAGGCATGGAATACTCCTAGCATCTGACAAGGCCATCCTCAAAATGTGTTGACTGGGCCATGCTCTTTTCAATGTTGGGCGCGACTCACTGTGCATTAATGGCGAAGCGTGAAAACACAAGCTGCTCCCCTCTATAGTTTGAAAACCAATCTTTTTTTTGGTTTTTGGTAAAGACTATTTCACCTAAATGCATTTACTCTTCCTGCTGACGACACCTGTGCCACCTGCCTTGGTCTAGTTCATCCTTGGGTCTGCACTTTGACTTGTCATGCCTGTTGACCATTTTGGTCTTGCAGGCCAAAATCAGTCTCCTTCCCCTACTGTTCTGAGCCAGTTCAAATTTGATTTGCACAAGTCTATCGGCAAAAGGAGGAACCAATTCAGTGGTTCGACGTCGGGGTCCAATAGCATGATCTTTCCAAGAACTTTGAACCATTGTTGGTTCAATGAGTTGGTTCAATTCAGTTGGTTCAAACGGTTTGGTTCAACGGGTTGGTTCAAAGGGATGGTTCAAGAATTGGTTCAGGTCGGAAGGTTCAAAGGGGGTCTTCCAAAGCCCGAAGGACAAGCACCTTTGCGGAGGGCACTCAGGCGACAAAAAGACCTTCGTAACTTTTTCGAAAATCAAGTTTGGAGACCAAACAGCCCTTGGGAGGGTAGCTTTGGGCTTGATTTGCCCTTGCAGAGGGCAGGGAACCTTTGCGGAGAAATCAAAAGGGTGATTTTCCTTCGAAAATGCTAAGGCAAAGGTTGAATTTCTTCGGGCAAAATGCCCAAAGGAATTCCTTCGGACATTTTGTCCGAAGAAATTCACAAGATAAAGAGCAAGGAATTCTTTCGAAAAAAGTTTCCGCGGCAAAGTGAGCAAAGCAAATTCTTTCGGACAAAAGGTCCGAAGGAATTCCTTCGAACATTTTGTCCGAAGGAATTCACCCGACAGAAAAGCCCGAAGGACCCCGAAGGGCAGGCGCCCTTGCAGGGGACTCTCAGCTGCCAAAAGGAGGACCTTTCTCAAGGCCCGAAGGGACACCTTCCCTTCGGGAGGTTCCAAAGACAAAAGCCGAAGGAATTGACCAAGGGGTGACAGGCCCACGGACGTCAAAGTCGAGCATCATGGACTAGCCGTTGGGATCCAGATGCCCTATGACGTCCCCGCAGATGTCAAGTTCAAGACAACAGAATAGCCGTTGGCTTTCAAATGGAAATGGGCGTGCAGATGTCAACTTTACGACCATGAAGTAACCGTTGGTCTTTAAATGAAAGGCGCGAACCCGAAGGAATTCAAAGGCTTAAGGCCAAAAGGAAGAGACCACCGAGAAAGGAGCCCAAAGAGCCAAAGATTGATAGAAGGTAGCCCCGAGGGCTCAGATTGTCGGAAAGAGTCAAGAGAGGAAAAGACAAAATCCAAAAGGAACAAAGCTGGGAAAAGACAAAAGTTAAGAATGAACTCAGCGACCTGCAGATGAAAGAGCCCAAGGAGCCAACAAAGGACGATAAGATAGCCCCGAGAGGTCAAATTCCAGGAAAAGACAAAGCCAGGAAGAGACAAAATTATGAATATGGAAAAAACAGCCCAGGTGGCAAAGGGGAGGTGAGTTATTCCTGCAGTTGAAACAGTCCCCGCCAAGTGGTCATCAAAGAGCACGAACAGTGAACGGCGCGGCCTATTCTTTCCTCATTTTGCATTAAATGAGCAGACAAACCACGTGAATATCTTGAAGGGACGGTCTTGTTTATAGAAAAGGAGGTGCGACTCATGTTTTCACATTAATGTTTGAATGCCAAAGTCAAGGCTAACAGCCGACACAGCATTCTCTATCAAGCGGCTTCCTCTTCCCAATGCTCCAACTTATCAATCATTGATTAAGGAGGTTGTGCATTTATGAAATAAATCCAGTAGTTGCCAAACATAGTAAAGAGACCAGAACATTATGACATGATGCATGAACCGAGACATGAAATGGGTATATGTCAAATCCGCATTGAATGAAGAACCAAAAAAGGGGAGTTGAAGTGCGAAAAGGAAACGACGTAGTAATGACATGAATCCAGCAGTTGATAGATATAGTAAAGAAACCAGAACTTACGACGTGAAGCATGAATCGAGACACGAAAAGCATGTATGTCAAAGTCACATTAAATGAGAACCGATTAAATGGAGTTGGAATATGAACGCAATTGGGGACGTGAAACCCTAAAATCCATTATATATACACGACTTCAAAACATTGTTTAAGTGTTGTTTTCATTGCATTTGACAGAGTGTTGTAGAACAACTCGAAGAGTGTCACTTTAAAATGTATGCAGACACAGAGTGAAAGGCAGAGCAACAAAGAGTAAGGTAAAGAGGAAGAAAGAGCACACAGAGAATGTGCAAAGATTGAGCAGAGAGTGAGCAACAGAGAGTGAGGCAAAGAGGAAGAAAGAGCACATAGAGAATGTGTAGAGATTGAGCAAAGAGTGAGCAGTTACAGACTAGACTTGTAACAAAGAAATTGATCTACTTAATGAAGACACACAGAAGATGAACTTACCACAGGTGTTGTAGGAAGACACATTGTCTGATAACCCTCTCCTCTCTCTGCGCTCCAGATTTAGCTCTTTTTGCTACTTGCAAGAATGGCGCTTTGTCTATACCAGGTGTGCTGGTATCAAGCCTATGAAAGCATCATGGAACAATGACTGGACACAAGGTTAATACTCAGGCACACTCAAAGATATATCCAACTAGATAGAGGTAAAACACTTTTTATTGATTCAAGGTGAAATTTGGCAGGGTTGCACCATACAAAAATGAGAGATCCCCTTTCTCCAATGAGAAGTTACAAATATATAGCCTTTTGGAATACTTTGGCACTTTCTGGAAAATAAATGACCTATGCTGCATTGAGAGCATTGGGAAGAGGAAGCCACTTGAAAGAGAATGCTGTGTCGGCTCCAGTTTTGACTTTAGGCATTTAAAATATATTAAACGTCATGTGTGAAAACATGAGCCGTGCCGTATGTCTGCAAACAAGACCACTTCTTCAAGACATTCACACAATTGTCTGACCATTAATGCAAAATGAAGAAAAATAGGTCACACTGTTCACTGTTTGTGCTCCTTGATGACCACTTGGCAAAGACTGTTTCAACCGCTGGAATAATTCCTTGTGCCAACACCTTCTTTTGCCACTTGGACTGTTATGTCTGTTTTTTGCACTTGGCTCTTTGGGCTCCTTTCTTGACGGGTCACTGAGTTCATTCTTGATTCTTGTCTTTTTCCAGCTTTGTCTTTTTCTGGTTTTGTCTTTTGTCATCTCTTGGCTATTTTTGGCAATCTGATCCCCCTAAGGCTATCTTCTATCAATCCTTGGCTGGTTCCTTAGGCTCTTTTCTCAGTGGGCTCTTCCTTTTGGCCCTAAGGCCTTTTAATTCCTTCGAGTTCACGCTCAAGAATTTAAAAATCAATGGCTATTTCATTGCCATAAAGTTGACGTTCACGCACCCGTCTCCATTTGAAAGCCAACGGCTTCTCCCTTGTCCTGAATTTGACATCTGCGGAGACGTCACCAGACGTTTGAACCTGAACGGCGAGTTCGCTATGCTGGATTTTGATGTCTTCAGGCATGTCACCCCTTGGTCAATTCCTTCGGCTTTCCTTCCTTCGGCCTTTCTTTCTCTGCCTGGGCCTTTGCCTTTTAACCTTCCTGAAGGGAAGGTGTCCCTTTCACAGTTGCCGAGAGCCCCCCGCAAGGGCTCCTGCCCTTCGGGGTACTTCAAGCGGCCTTGGTCAAAATGTCCAAAGGAATGTTCTCTTCAATGTTTGGCCCTTGTTTCGGGCGAATTCTTTTGGGCAAAAGTCCGAAGGAATTTCTTCGGACTTTTTGTCCGAAAGAATTTGCCTTGTCCTTTTGCCGCGGGATTTTCTTTCGAAAGAATTCCTTGTTTGGACATTTTGTTCGAAGGATTTCATCCTTTGAATTGCCTTAGTCTTTTGTGTTGACGATGTGGATTGCACCCTTGACAGAAGGTTGAGCTTCTGTCTTCCACGCGACACAATGGAGACTCCTCTCTTGCCCATGAGTTTGGCAAAACTGAGAGGAGAATCTCTAGATAAGGGCTAGCTCCCTTTGATGCATCTCTAATTTATTCCAGTACATTTGATAATATATATATATATAAAAAGTGGGGGTTGAAAAGAGAGAAGGATTACTGAAGTAAAACCTAAGCTAAGATGGTGATGCACCAAAAAAGTTTGATCTACCCATTTGCTTACACTTCAAATCATAAGAGCAGATACATACACTTTATCTGATAAAAGGACCAAACTGCAAAGAACTTAATAGAAAGGCTTAATGAAGGCACACAGAAGATGAACTTACCATAGGTGCTGTAGGAAGACACTGTTTGATAACCCTCTCCTATCTCTGCGCTCCAAATACAGCTCTTTTTGCGACCTGCAGGAATGGCGCTTTGTCTATACCAGGTGTGCTGGTATCAAGCCTGTGAAAGCATCATGGAACAATGACTGGACACAAGATTAATACTCAGGCACACTCAGAGATATATCCAACCAGATAGAGGTAAAACACTTTTTATTGATTCAAGGTGAAAATTTGGTAGGACTGCGCCATACAAAAATGAGAGATCCCCATTTTCTCAAATGAGAGGTTACGATATATAGAGAGAGAGGAAGTAAAGGCGCTCCTTTGGAAAAGACTGACGCCTTTTTACAATTTGGCCCATGTGCGTTGAGAGCGTTGGGAAGAGAAAACGTTGAAGGAGAATGTTGTGTCGGCTGCCAATTTTGACTTTAGGCGTTTAAAATATATTAAACATCATGTGTGAAAACATGGGCCGTGTCGTTTGTTTGCAAACAAGACCCCTTCTTCAAGACATTCACATGGTTGTCTGACCATTAATGCAAAATGAAGAAAAAATAAGCCGCGTCGTTCACTGTTTGTGCTCCTTGATGACCATTTCATAGGGACTGTTCCAACCGCTGTAATAATTCTCCTGCTGACGCCTCCCAATTGCCACCTGGGCAGTTTTGTCCATATCTCGTTATTTTGTCTCTTCCTGGCCTTGTCTTTTCTTGGAATTTGAGCTCTCAGGGCTATCTTATTGTCCTTTGCTGGCTCCTTGGGTTCTTTTATTAGCAAGTCGCTGAGTACGTTCTTAACTTTTGTCTTTTTCCAACTTTATCTTCTCCTGGACTTGTCTTTTGTCATCTCTTTTGTCTTTCCATGGCCTTTCTTTTTTGCTCCTTTCTCTGTGGTCTCTTCCCTTTAGCCTTAACCCCATTGAATTTCCTTAGGTTCGCGATCAAGCATTTGAAGATCAATGGCTATCCTATTTCCCTGAAATTGACGTCTGCAGGGACGTCATCTGACGTCCGGATTCCAACAGCTAGTTCACGATGCTCAATTTTGACGTCTTTGGGGCCGTCACCCCCTGGCAATTCATTCGGCTTTCCTGTCCTTGTTTGGGCCTTTGTCTTTTAACCCTCTCAAAGGGAAGGTGTCCCTTCGGCTTTGAGAAAGGTCCCTTTCACGTTCGCCGAGAGTCCCCCGCAATGGCAGCTACCCTTCAGGGTCCTTCGGGCGGCCTTGGCCTACCAATTCCTTCGGGCAAAATGTCTAAAGGAATTCCTTCGGATATTTTGTCCGAAGAAAATGTTCATTTGAATGCTCGGCCCTTTCTTTCGGGCAAATTCCTTCGCACAAAAGTCTGAAGGAATTCCTTCAGAATTTTCGTCCGAAGGATTAAGCCGTGAGATTTTCTTCCGAAAGGATTCCTTCGGACATTTTGTCCGAAGAAATTCAGCCTTTGCTTTTCCTTTTATCTTTGCCTTGTGAAAATTTCCTTCGGGCAGAAAGTCCAAAGGAATTCTTTGCCTTTGTCTTTCTTCCCTTTAAGTGCTTTCCTACCCTCCGCAAGGGTACCTTTGGGTCTGAGATTGCTCTCCGCAGCCTGTTGGAATGGTCCATTTTGTGCCTGACTGCCCTCTGCAAGGGCTATTTAACCTTCGAGCTTTGCAAGAGCCTCGTATTTGTCTAAGGTATTTGCTCAAAGCGAAAAGCTCCATACTGAACTGAAGCCTGCAGGTACTTAGATCTTTCGATGTTCCATAAGAACAAGGCTTATTGCAAAAGAAAAAGGGATTTTGCAGAAGGTGGGTACATGACTAGACTGAGGGTTCAGAGTGGTAGGGAAGGAAGGACACTGATTTTGGCCTGCAAGGCCAAAATGGTCAACATTTTGATCGAAGGAAAACTCGCCCTTTTGCTTTGTCTTTTGATTCCTTTGCAAGGGTTCCCTGCCCTCTGCAAGGGCACTTTTGGGTCTGGAATTGCCCTCTGCAGCCTGCTAAAATGGTCCAGTTTGTGCCTGACTGCCTTTCGCAAGGGCACTTGTCCTTCGGGCTTTGGAAGACCCCCTTTGAACCTTCCGATTTGAACCAATTGCTTGAACCAACTAATTGAACCAAACCGACTAAACCAATCGATTGAACCAACAATGGTTCAAAGTTCAAGTTCAAAGTTCTTAGAAAGATCATGTCGTTGAACCCAGACGTCGAACCATTGAATTGGTTCATCCTTTTGCCGAAAGACTTGTGCAGACCAAATTTGAACTGGCTCATAATAACAGGGAAATGAGACCGATTTTGGCCTATAGGACCAAAATGGTCAACAAATTGGTGATTCCCAGGGGAAGCATGCCTGCTATGCTTAAGAAACTAGTAGCCTCAAAGTCCATTGGGCATGGAGTCAAGATGTATCTTTGGAAGAGTTAGCAACAGCTTTGAGATATTCAAGAATCAATCATGAAGGTCTTACCCCCAAAAGGAAACGAAACACACACAAGATTTAGAAAACTACTAACATGTGCAAAAGCACTTAGGGAAAATAGGGGAAAAACAAAGAAAATATGTACATGATGGAAGAAGGTTCAGTGATAACGTTTGAGATGTATCCCATTAACTGGGATACATAGTTCTTCACCATCCAACTTGGAGAGTTGGAATGCATTGTGCTGCTTGCACTGAGTGATGACATATGGACTGTTCCATAGGGCATCAAACTTCGTGTGCTTTCCAGGCTTAGCTTGGTCCTCATCCCATTTCAAGACGATATCTCCTTCATAGAAACCTTTTGTTGAGGATCTCTTGTCGAAGTGTTTCTTCGTCTGTTGTTGGTGGTTGGTCGTAGAAGCCATAGCTTGGTCCCTTATTTTTTGAAGTTCCATCAATTCACACAGCCTAACCTCCATGCTATTGCCTTCTTCTAACTGCAGCTGATGAGCAAGGTCCAAGGCTGGCAATTCAAGTGAAATAAGAAGTCTAGCTTCTCTTCCATACATGAGCATGTATGGTGAATTGCCAATTGCCCTCTTTGGAGTGACTCTGTCTGCCCACAGGGTTGTTATCAACTTGGCATGCCAAGTTCTCTGATTCTTTTCCATTGTTCTTTTGATAATCCTAATCAGATTCTTATTGGTAGACTCAGTCAGCCCATTCTCTTGTGGGTAGTAGTTGGAATAAGTGTTGAGATAGATGTCGTATCTCAATGCCCATTCACTTGTTCTGGTCCCCAAGAAGACCAATGTGTTGTCTGATATGATGGTAGCTAAGACTCCAAACCTTGTCACCAGGTCTTCATAAAAGTCCAAAACTGCACTTTCATTGGCTTCCTTCAAAGCGACAGCCTCTACCCATCTTGTGAAGTAGTCCATGGCGGTCAAAACCCATTTGTGGCCAGCACTGGAGGGAGGATTGATCATCTCTATGAAGTCTAGGCCCCATCGCATGAATGGTTGCTCCACCTGAATAGGCTGTAAAGGCATTGCAGCCAGCCATTGTTTCCCATCAAAAAGTGCACACTTCTGGCACTTTCGTACCCAGGCATGGGTATCTTTGAATAAAGTGGGCCATAAATAACCAGTTCTCATTATTCTTGTAGCTATAGGCTTAGGAGCAAAGTGACCACTAGCTGGCCCATCGTGGAACTCGAACAGCACCCTGTCGGCCTACCCTGGGTCTATGCACCTTAAAAGCACTCTTAAGAAATCCCTTTGGAACAACACTCCATCGATCATGACATAAGGGAGAGACTGGAGTTTAAAATATCTCCTCTTGGTCCTATTAAGGCCCTGCGGGCACTCACTAGTGAGAAGGAAATGCCTCATGTCTGATGTCCAATCCTTCATGACTGTTGGTTCTTCTGTTGTGGCTTCATCATGAATGAGCAAACTGTCTTCTCTCTATTGTTTAAAGTCCGCATCAAGGTGTTCATACAGGCCTTTTCCTCTCACCAGCTTGGTGGTTTTGATATCCATGTCATATTCCATTACTTTAGTGATCCATCCCTCTCTTTTTTCATTCAGATCACGGTTGGTCAAGAAATCTTTGATGCTGGGATGTGGAACCATGAGGTGAATCCTGCTGTTGGACAACATATGTTTGAATTTCTTCAGGCTCCGTATGACTGCAAGGACTTGCTTTTCCACATATGTATATCTGACCTCAAAACCCTCTAGACCTTGGCTAAAAAATGCAAGCGGTTGTTCAAGGTTCTCACCATTCGCTTGGGTAGCATAGCGGAGATTACCTCTTCATTTCCGAACGTGTAGAGGTTGAAATCTTTGGTGAAGTCAGGACTGATCAAGGTAGGAGCTTGGGCGATCGCCTGCTTGATCTCTTTAAAACTATCTTTCCTTTGCGCTGTCCACGCGAACTTCTCATCTTTCTTCAGCATAGAGGTCAATGGCTTGACTGCCTCCGCAAAATTTGGAATAAATCTCCTAATAAAATTTATTTTGCCGAAGAACCTCTGTAGACCCTTCTTATGTTTAGGCAAGGACAGCTCTAGGATGGAGTGAACTCTTTCTAGATCAATGGTCAAGCCCTCTTTTGAGACAACATGGCCAAGGAGTTTACCCTCATGGATAGCGAACACGCATTTCTTTGGGTTGAGAGAGATACCGAACTCTCTACACCTCTCAAAGATTTGTCTGAGATGTTTCATGTGTTGGCCCGCCTCCTTAGAGAATATTGTCACGTCATCAAGATACACCAGCACAATGTTATTTATCAGGCCTTGAAAAGCCATGTCCATGGCTCGCTGAAAAGTGGCACCAGCATTGGACAGTCCAAATGGCATTTTCCTATAAGCAAACGTCCCCCATTTGGTAGTGAATGTTGTCTTGTACTGGTCACAGTCTTGCACCAAAATCTGATTGTATCCTGAATACCCATCTAGGAGGGAGAAACGCTCGCTGCTTGTCACCATTTGGAGGATCTGTTCCATACTTGGGAGAAGATAATGATCTTTCAAAGAGACTCTATTGAGGTCTCTAAAATCTACACATAACCTGATCTCCCCATTCTTTTTTTGGACAGGAACAAGATTGGCCAGCCAAGAAGAGTGTTTGATCGAAAATATGATTCTTGACTCAATCAATTTGGTGAGTTCGTTATGCATGAGAGGCTCAATCTTTGGATTGACAGGGCTTTATTTCTGCTTGATCGGCTTGGCGCCTTCCTCCAGCTCGATGGCGTGTTGGGCCAAACTTGGGTCAAAATCCTTCAAGTCGCTATACTCCCAAGCGGATACATCAGCAAACTCTTGGTACAACAAGATGAAGGCATGTTTTTCATGATCTGTACACACTTTTCCAAGTGCAAGCAGCTTATTTTTTAATATTTCAACTTTCTCATAGTTCTCATTTGTTGTGATGCTTACTTTATCATTTTTCAATTGGTCATCTTCATTGAAGATACTTTCGAGAGTGATCAAGCCTTTGGGAAGTTTATTGTTCTTCAGTTGAACAATTTCGCTGCGATATTGCTGTTGTAGCTTAGCTTGGTTTCTAGCAGCAAACTCAGCTTCCTCTTGCAAGAAGAGTGTTATTTGTTGATCGTTGTCAAACACTTGGCAATTGGTGATGTTGTCAGGCACGGAGGGTCTGATTACCACTTTCAAATGGCACAGAGTACTGTCGTGGCCTATCTCCTTGGAGACATCAAACTGAGCACCAACTATTGCTAGTCTGTCAGCGTGCTTATTCTGCTCTCTAGGAATGGGAGTAACGTTAAAATCAAGAAAACTCTCCACTAAGTCCCATACCATGTGTTTGTAGGATTTAAACAAAGAATTCTTTGTCAGATTTTGGCCCCTTACTCGATTTATGATCAACTCGTTGTCTCCAAAAACCTGTAGCTCCCTAATTCCCCTTTTCCTTGCCCACTCCAAACCATGGATGAGGGATTCATACTTCACAACATTGCACGTGCAAGAAAATTGAAACCTGAAGGCTGAAAAATATTTTTTCTGAGAGGGGGAAACTAGCACCACTCCCTCACTAGCTCTCAGCTTGCTTCTTGAGCCATCAAAGAAATGCTGTCATAGACCTGAGCTCTCTTGGCTTGCTTTCATCAAATTTGGTACAAAAGTACTCTCTTCATGCATGCAATAAATCCCAAGGCCTACCTCTTCTATGAATTTGTAAGGATCATGCTCAAAGTTGTCACTTCCCCATTCATCTAAGAGTAAGTCGGCAACTCCTTCAAGGGAAAAGGGTGGAGATTGATCTACTTGAAAATCTTCTTGATCAATAATGGCGTAGCTGACATTTACCGCCTTGAGTGAGTACGGTCCCAGATGATCTCTGTGGATTGGCTCTGATTGAATTTTGACCGTAGTCCCATACTTGGTTCTAAAAACCAGATGGGACTAGTTTGTTGCTAGGTAGCCGCCTATTTTAGATGTCAAATTCTTGGACAAGCAAATGGCAAATTAAGGAGGAACATCCGCCACCACCACGTCATGAGGGACCGAGAAAGTTGGACAGGCGTGGGGTGTCAAGTTCAAGCCTTTAACTACTCCCACTGTCTTTGTTGGTGTTCCATCCAGCTACAGGACTCCCTTAATCATTTCTTCATATTTGAGCCCCAGTTTATCTGCTATGCATTTAGGCATTACCGAGGTGCTTGCTCCACTGTCAATGATACAATTGTGCACCAGGTAATCTCCTATGATTAAGGACAAATAGAAAGGAGGGACCTTTTCTTCTTTCTTAACTGAGCCTGATGTGGAAGGCTGTCTATTTGTGATCAGAACATTATCTGCTTTTGCTAGGACAGTTGGTTCATTAAACCCGTGCAATTCCTTTTGCAGCATGTCCTTTTGTCCCGGTATTGATAATGAATCCCACAAGGAAATATTCATGTGCAGCTTCTTCATCTGATCTACCACATTGATCTGAGGGTTGCTCCCTTTCAAATTTTCTTTGGGATCGCTTGCAGCCTATTGAGGCGCAAGCCTAGGAGCTGAGGGTACAACTAGCGGCCTGAAATTTGAAAATTTTTGGTTCACCTGTGGTGAAGAAGATGGTGCGGACGCTTGAGCAGCTGCTTGAGCTTCTTCTATAGCTCTCCTCTTGGACCTTGTGTTAGCTGCAACACAATCACCTTGATTGTCTGTACTGCCCACGTATTGACTGTATCAAATTCACCTTCTAGGTGATTCATCAGAGTGGAATCAGGCTGAGCCGCCCTGTTGTCTATGCCATGTTGTAATGACGCTTCAAAGCTGGGAAATTAGGTGGCTGCCTGATTGTCTTGTGCATTTATGTACTGACTCAGCATTTCATTTGTGTAGACAACCTGATCTTGACTGTATCCCATTGGTGAGCGAATTGGCTTCTCTTGTACCAGATTGTTTTGAATGGGCACCATGGCCTTGGATGATGAAGGGGTGCCTGGATTATAGCCTTGTAAAGGTCTAGCCTATGCAAACTGACCTTGTCTTCGATTGTAATTCTGGAAAGAGGGTCTATTTACTTGTCCATACTGCTGATATCATTGATTTGGCCGATTGCTCTGAGCTTGCTGCCTTTTGAGAGCCACTAGTTCATTTGTTACGCTTTGTAACAAGCTTTTTACTTCATGGAGGTCATTGGACGGAGTAGCAGCTGGCTTTTCTACGCTAGGCAGAAGAGCTAAGGTAGGTGCAATAGTTTGGATTGGAGATGGCAGTTCAGGAAAGAGCGCCATATGAGGTCTAGGGGCTATCTTCCCAACTTGCACCAAGCAATTCTCAGCCGCTATAGCTATGTCAGGGAGCAGACATCACATGTCCTCCCATGGATTGTATCATGACAGCAATGTCGTTGTTCAACTCTTTCAAATAATATAGGAAAGCATAGCTTGGGGTCAGCCTTACTAGAATCGGGATTTTGTCCCATGTCTTCTGAATCGAGTATTGAAATCTTGCATGAATTCATGTGGAGCTATTTTCATAGTGGTTAGCTGTTTGGCAAATTAGAGGTGGTCGCTCTTCTCCCCAAATCTATTTGTTAAGAGGGTGCCCAATTCGTTCTAAGAATCGATTGAATTCATGGGCAAAGTCCCATACCAATCCAGAACCTTGCCCTTGAAAGACAATGCCAGCAATCTGATAGCAATGTTTTCCTCAGTGACATTGTGAATATTGTAGAGGTTAGCAATATTTCTGATGTGTTCCATGGTAGTAATGAGCCCTTCTCCATTAAAGGGAGGCACACTTTTAAGGACTGCCCCTGGGATCGGGTCATACTGCAGGAGAATCAAAGGACTCTGACCATGATAGGCCACAAAAGGTAAAGCCATAGCTATGACAGGATTCAACCGAGGCCTTCTTTCGTAGGTGTATCTTATAGCAGGTATGGGAAAATAATTAGCTGAATAAGGATGATTTCTTGCAGACCTCAGTCATATTGCTGAGTTTAAAGGTAGTTCAACAAATTCAGAAGGGACACCCTTAGCGGCAGATCATGTGGTGACTTTAGGCATAGGATGTCATGCTGACTTTTGACCGGAGACTAATGTTATTAATAGTGGAGTCACTAGATGCTGGAAAATAGTTGATTTTGCTGTAACAAGACCAGCATCAATTCTTGAACTTTGTTTAATTAAAAAATGGTGTTAAAAAATGGTCCCATCGGGCGTGCCAAAAAACTGTTGACGTTGTGGATTTCACCCTTGAGAGAAGGTTGGGCTTCTCTCTTCCACGCGGCACAATGGAGACTCCTCTTTTTCTTGTGAGTCTGGCAAAATTGAGGGGAGAATCTCTAGATAAGGGCTAGCTCCCTTTGATGCATCTTTGGGTTATTTCAGTACTATGGCTAATTTATATATATAAAAGAGGGGGTTGTAAAGAGAGAAGGATTGCTGAAGCAGAACCTAAGCTAAGACGGTGATGCACCAAAAAAGTTTGATCTACTTATTTGCTCACACTTCAAACCATAAGAGCACATACATACACTTTATCTGATAAAAAGACCAGACTGCAGAGAACTTAACAGAAAGACTTAATAAAGACACACAGAAGATGAACTTACCACAGGTGTTGTAGGAAGACACACTATTTGATAACCCTCTCCTATCTCTGCGCTCTAGATACATCGCTTTTTGCTACCTGCAAGAATAGCGCTTTGTCTATACCAGGTGTGCTGGTATCAACCCTGTGAAAGCATCATGGAACAATGACTGGACACAAGGTTAATCTCAGGCACACTCAGAGATATATCCAACCAGATAGAGGTAAAACATTTTTTATTGATTCAAGGTGAAATTTGGCAAGGTTGCGCCATACAAAAAATGAGAGATCCCCTTTCTCCAATGAGAAGTTACAAATATATAGCCTTTTGGAAAAGACTTTGGCACTTTCTGGAAAATAAATGACCCATGCTACGTTGAGAGCATTAGGAAGAGAAAGCCGCTTGGAAGAGAATGCTGTGTCGGCTACAGTTTTGACTTTAGGCGTTTAAAATATATTAAACGTTATGTGTGAAAACATGGGCCGCGTCGTTTGTCTGCAAACAAGACCCCTTTTTCAAGACATTCACGCGGTTGTCTGACCATTAATGCAAAATGAGGAAAAACAGGTTGCGCCATTCACTATTTGTGCTCCTTGATGACCACTTGGAAGAGACTGTTTCAACTGCTGGAATAACTCCTTGTGCCGACACCTTTTGCCACTTGGATTGTTTTGTCTGTTTCTGCACTTGGCTCTTTGGGCTCCTTTCTTGGCAGTCGCTGAGTTCATTCTTGATTCTTGTCTTTTTTCAGCTTTGTCTTTTCCTGGTTTTGTCTTTTGTCATCTCTTGGCTATTTTTGTCAATCTGATCCCCCTAAGGCTATCTTCTATCAATCCTTGGTTGGTTCCTTCGGTTCTTTTCTCAGCGAGCTCTTCCTTTTGGCCCTAAGGCCTTTTAATTCCTTCGGGTTCGCGCTCAAGCATTTAAAAATCAATGACTATTTCATTGCCATAAAGTTGACGTTCGCGCGTCCGTCGCCATATGAAAGCCAACGGCTATTCCCTTATCCTGAATTTGACATCTGCGGAGACGTCACCAGACGTTTGAACCTGAACGACTAGTTCGCTATGCTGAATTTTGATGTCTTTGGGCCCGTCACCCCTTGGTCAATTCCTTTGGCTTTCCTTCCTTTGGCCTTTCTTTCTCTGACCAGGCCTTTGTCTTTTAACCTTCTCGAAGGGAAGGTGTCCCTTTCATAGTTGCCGAGAGCCCCTCGCAAGGGCACCTGCCCTTCGGGGTACTTTGGGCAGCCTTGGTCTTTAAATCCTTCGGACATTTGTCCGAAAGAATGTTCTCTTCAATGTTTGGCCCTTGTTTCAGGCAAATTCTTTCAGGCAAAAGTCCGAAGGAATTTCTTCAAACTTTTTGTCCAAAAGAATTTGCCTTGTCCTTTTGCCATGGGATTTTCTTCCAAAAGAATTCCTTGTTTGGCCCCTTTCTTTCGGAAAAAACCTCCGACGAATACTTTCGGACAAAAAGTTCGAAGGAATTATGTCTGAAGGATTTCATCCTTTGAATTGCCTTAGTCTTTTGATCGAAGGAAAACTTGCCCTTTTGCCTTGTCTTTTGATTCCTTCGCAAGGGTTCCTTGCCCTCCGCAAGGGCACTTTTGGGTCTGGAACTACCCTCCGCAACCTACTAGAATGGTCCAGTTTGTGCCTGACTGCCTTCCGCAAGGGCACTTGTCCTTCGGGCTTTGGAAGACCCCCTATGAACCTTCTGATTTGAACCAACTAATTGAACCAAACACTTTGAACCAAACCGACTGAACCAATCGATTGAACCAACTGATTGAACCAACCGATTGAACCAACAATGGTTCAAAGTTCAAGTTCAATGTTCTTGGAAAGATCATGCCGTTGAACCCCGACATCGAACCATTGAATTGGTTCATCCTTTTGCCAAAAGACTTGTGCAGACCAAATTTGAACTGGGTCAGAACAACAGGGGAAGAAGGAGACCGGTTTTGGCTTGTAGGACCAAAATGGTCAACAACACCAGAATTTTGATCTATTCAACTTGGAACCTTGAACACTGAACGAACAAGGGAAAATGAAGACCTATGATTTCAATCAATCACTTATGCATAAATATTTCATGAATATGTTCGATCTAATGACCAAAACATGAGGGAAAATGATGGAGAGAGGTCTGATAAAAGACACTTTGCAGCCACCTAACATCCACTTACAGCTTCAATAAAAGACATAAAGAACACTTTAACATGACCTGCATAAAGATAATCTAGCAACTAGGTATGAACTAGAATTTGGGAAGGGAGAGAAATCTACCACTTATGCAAATTGTTGAATGAAATATACACTATGCCAACAGTTAAAATCTGAAAGTACAATCCAACTATTGATCGAAGAGGTTACACAACTCACCAATTGTAGAGTCTGGTCTAACCAAGAGAGAGATTGGATGCCATTTTTAATCAAGGCTAAGAGCCATTATATAGAGAATTACAAGAGGCCAAAGATTGGCGTTGAAAATTTGAAGAGAAAGATTCGCTTTGGTTAACTCAAGGCTTACTTGGCCTTTCAATAAAATATGTTTTCTTTTGTCTTTGCATGAAGCTTATTGCGCTTGAGGAAGTGAACTTGTCTTTGTTCTGAACCACCCACCTCTATTTGCATGAAAATCCATGCCAATGTTAATTTTAGAACTCTACATGAGCTACTTGATGCCGAATTGGAACATTTGAAAGGCTGAGTTGGACGAAGAGATCAGTTGAGTTGATTGGTTGGCATGCTGAGTTGGTCGAAGAGATTAGCTCCCTCGCATGGAAAGCTCCTAGTGGATGCAGCGTTCAACAATTAGTCAACTCTAAATCTGGAATAGTCAACTCGACATTCGAATTCAAAACTCCGGTTGAAGTTGAGTTGGACCCTCGGATGCGTGAGATGATCTGGAGACGAGCGGGACTTTAATAACCAGTCAAATGAAGCTTTGAACGGCATTCAAAGATAGCCCCTGCTTGCATGTATTTTATCATGCTCTGGCCTGCCTATTCATGTCTATTTCTGGCGAGATTCTATTTTCGGATGTATTTGTCTATATTTTTTTCTGTTTGGCCTTTTCTTAACTTCCCGTCACTTAATCTGAGGTCAACCTCCCGTGATTTTAATTCTTTCAGAATTCCGGCTTTACCTTTGTTTCAACGATTACTTCTCGCTGTCAAAATTTGACGTCTTGTGGGACGTCACCCTTAGTCTTCTTATTTCCTTTGGAACCTCTTCTCTGCATGTATTTCGTGTGGCTTTCTTTCCTTCGGCTTTAACCTCTAAAGTATTCCTTCGGACAAAAAGTCCGAAGGAATTTCTTCGTATTTTTTTCCGAAGGAATACATTACTTTTCTCGGGCTCCTTTTCATAGTCGGGTTTTCTTTCTCTTTATTGGCTTCGCATTTCTTCGGGTTTTTTTCACGGCCCTTTCTCCGAATATCTTCAGACTTTTTGTCCGAAGGGTTTCCTCCTGCTTTGCCTATGTCTTTTGCCGTCGGTATTTTGTCTTCAGTCTTCTTTCCTGCGTCTTCCAAATTTCTTCGAACTTTTTGTCCGAAGGAATTCCTTCAGACAAAAAGTCCGAAGGTCTCTTTTGTGCCTTTGCTCTTCGAAATGTGCCCTTCGAAAAAGTCACCACAGTCCTCTCGCCGACCAAGTGCCCTCCGCAAGGGCTAGTTGCTCATGTCTGTGCCTTTTTCAAAAAAATTGTAGGGCACCCGGACTTTTTGCAAAGGTTTGAATTTGCTCCTGTACCTTCCCAAAGGGTAGGTGTCCTTCGAGATTGTTGAAAAAGACCCTTCCAAAGGGTACCCTGCCCTTCGGGCTTCTTGAAAATGACCCTTCTAAAGGGCTTGTTGTCATCCTGGCTTCTTTAGGTGGACTTTATAAGATTCTCCGACGTATTCCTTCGTCTTAGGCTCCTTGTTGATTTGTCTTTTGCCTTGCGGACTTTTATCCTTAGCACTTTTCCGAAGGCTCTTTTCCGAAGTAAAAGCCTTTTTGATGAACCATTCCTTCGGAATTAGTCCGAAGGAATTCTTGTTGTAGCAGAGGCCCTTACCAAAGAAAAACAATGTATTCTTTCTTCCTTGGCTAGAGACGTGAACTTTCTAAATGGCAAAAGACAATCTGACTTGTGGAAGAATTGTCAACAATACCCTTCGGACTTTTTGCTTGAGACCTTCGAAAATATTGCAATGGTCCTTCCGAAAGGAACATACCCTTCGGAATCTTTGAAAGCTACTCTCGGAACCTCCCAAATGGTCTTTTGAAAAAGTATTTGGCTTTTGCGGAGAGAAAAGTAACCCTTCGGAAATATTGTTTTGGTCCACTTTCTCGAGAAAAGAACCCTTCGGGAAAGTTGTATAGAGCAACCTACTTGATGAGTTCATTTCTTCAAAACCTTTCTTTCGGACAAATTGTCCGAAAGAATTTCATTGCTTAGCTGGAAACGAAAATCCTGAAAAGAACACTTGGCCGAAAAAAAAATAACATTCATTTGGGAAATTGTGTGGATAATTTTTTTGAAGGAAAACTATGAAGTTTAAACCAAATAAAAGCCCGAGAGGAAGAAACACACTTAGTTCTTTCAAAGCCCTAAATAATGAACAAGGACTTAGCCGAATAAACAAAATTTACACAAACTTTGCACTTAGCCCTTTGGCTTGCAGGCTTGCTTTCAAACATTGCTACTGGATCCATTTCTAAGTCTTTGACCCAATGTTTTGTCAAACCATGCAAGAGCTTCATATGTGGGCCAAAAATGGCCAACAGTAACATGCACAACAATCATCATATAATGTAATACGTAATCAATGATCGCACCATGTAACAGTCATCAACACCAAACACACAGAACAAGCAAGGTTAGTCCACACAATCAATCCATGTCATCATCACATATAACAAAGTATAATATCCATAAAATATAGCACCCTAAAGAGTATATGCACAAGCAAGTCATGTATAATAAATCTAAGTAACTCAATATGATCAATAGAATTGTCATAAAAAGATGTACCCTGTAAAGTGTATGTGTTGACCATTTTGGTCCTGCAGGCCAAAAAAAAGTCGGTCTCCCTCTTTCCTTGTTGTTCTGAGCCGTCAGTCTTGAATGTATTGTAATGTCCCTTACTAATGGGCTCACTAAAAACACTGGTTTTATACTAAGGAATTTTGTCAAACACTTGTTAGGATCATCAGAAGACTAATATTGCCTTATGGATTTTCGTCAAACAGTTGTCAAATTGCTGTAATTGTAACTAGATATGAAATTAATTCACTCAACTCAATTAGTGCCAATATTTTTATTTCAAGGAAATATAGATTTATAATAAAATTTCGATCTTCAGATTTTAACAAATATGGACAGAATAATATCTTTTCTGAATCAAATACAAAACTTGGCACATAAGTAAATATATATGCAAGTGTAAATAGTTTCTTACATTAAAATCGGGACCACTGCTGACTGTATGCTGTCCATTGCTGACTGGTGTGACTTAATATTAATTTGGTCTTTACTGGCAGGTGCGCCTAGCTCTCCACACAAGCGCCCAGCTTCTAGTCACGCCACTTCCTCCAACCCCACGACCACTTCTACACTTTTCACTGACTGCTGTAGGGGCGTAACCGTCCCACTAAACTCCTCCTGCCTCTAGCGCGACCACTCCCAGGCCCACGATAGCTACAGCAGGTATGCTATGATTATATCGTCTGCCTCCATGCACCAAAACATCTTTGCAAAGCGAACCGACAAGGAACTCGCAGAAATCCGTGGCTAAAAACCCCGCGACAACCGATATTCCCACACTCTTTTCGCGATCTACTGATCCAAACGCAAAATAACCCTAGATAAGTTCATTCAACGGCTGTCCACGGCGAGGTCGCGTGCTCGAACCCTAGCAGGGCCTTCATTTCTATTTTTGTCCGCCTAAAATTCTGTCCACAAAATATAAACGGTGAACTCAGGAGAACGCGAGGTGAAAGAATCGCGATTGTGGAGCTCCCACGATTCGAACCCGTGAAGCTGATGGATTAACCCTGGCGCCGTCAGTACCTGATCAAATGACAATGAAATGAATGATATTCCGAATGCAAAAGAACCCTCCTCCCTAGATAAAGGCGTACAGTCGCTGTTATTTTATTAATCCCTCCAAATACCAGAAAATTGCTGAAGACCAAGACCCTGACCAGGATGTTGTCTGTACGCCGTCCGTACTGTTCTGCAGGTACAGGCCATACCTGTACGGACTGTTAAAAATATCAAATTTGGTGAACCCTCCGAATGGAATATTGATGCAGTCGCTTCACCAAATAGGACTCCCACATTATTCAGTTTTCGAAACGAAACGCAACATGAAATGGCTGAATAATATTCCAACTACTGAAAACACAAACCCTCAGACAAATGTCTGAGTACCAAATAAGCCCAACTTGAAGTAGCTGAATACCACTTCCAAAGTGCAACCCTTCGGATGATCTTTCACACCCTCAGTTATGCAAATCGCTTGAGAGGTATCGTTCTCAAGGATTAATGTGACGATTTGCAGACTCTGCAGTCTTACAAACACTCAAGGGGATTCAATAATCAAAAATAAACTCTGGATGCCAAACACTAGACCCATAGGGTCTATTTATGCACTTTTCGGAACTTCCAAGAGTTTCCATAATACATCATACAAAACTTGTTATACTTTTTAAATAAAAGTAATTTTATGAAAATAAAAATAAAAGTGCATTTTAAAATTAAAATATAACAATTTGGCCTCCATAATAAAATAAACTATCTCCCGGATCATCGTGAGCCGTCGAATCGCCAACAAGACCCTCTCACCACTTTTATCTGCCTACGAGAGTCAGGAATAGGCAAAATCCTCGTAGAATGTCACGCTAAATGATGTCAGCTAGAATGGGGACATGACAGTCCGCCCTTCCTGAAATTGCTTGCCCCCAAGCAATCGCTGAACAACAAACCAATCAATCCACCTAGATCCCAAATGTAATCATGATCTATACTGCTGTCAATCAACGCAAGCTCCTGCATTATCCTTTGAAAAAGAATCAAAAGAAATCCATAATCAAACTGGCGAATACTACTCAACCAAACTCCAAAACCAGCACTGCCATAGTCAGAAACCCATGAGAAACAAACTCTTAAAATCTCAGAATCCAAGTAGAGTGGACATCCCAAACTGCCAATACTGTAAATACCATCAATGCATCCCACTGGCTTATGCAGAATGTACAATCCAAATCTGCAACAATGGTGAACACTCTCGAATGAAATTGTACCCAGTATGGAGAATCCACACACTGTACAACTCCTGTAGTCAATGCAACTCTGCAGATCATCGGCCAATGTCTCATAACCATAACTCCCATGTACCACTAATGGCGAATAGTCATCATATGATAGATAAAAAGAACTAGAACTCAAATCAAATCTAATGACCGTCAACTTCTCAATGCATGGATCAAATGCAAACTGATGAACATACCTTGTAGTATTATGTTGATACAAAAAATCGACCTTAGTCAACAACTCACCACGCACAGGTGGTACAACCCACTGTGACTGAAGTCGCTCTAACTCCATGATCACCTCAGTGAAATGAAACTGTGACTCCTCAAAAGCCAACTGTGTACTCTCAAGAATCCCAGAAGTCACCTCGAGCTGCTGAGTAAGTCCATTCACCTCATCTTCTTTGGCCAATAATGCATCATACGCTGTGCTGCCCCACTCCATAAGATAATCTCTGTCGGCTACCAACTGCATATAATCCTGTCTCAGAATCTGGATAGTCTCCCATAAAGAGTGGATCTGTGTCAAGGAAAAATAACTGCCTCCTTTCTCATCGCTAGCAGGAGAACCCCATCCATAAACTGCTAACAATTGATGAGCAGCATCGAAATGCTCACAAGTGATAGCGATGTCTTGCTCACTAACTCTCAGCTGACTAGACACATGATGGCGCTGGCTACATTGTTTCCTACAATCCTCCTCTGACGCACTGTCCAAAAGAGTGGACTCAAAATTACTGATCTCTGGAGTACTACCATCCATATTCTGTGAATCAACTCCAAAGCTCATATCAACATACAGAGTATCAAAAACTGTAGCATCGTTGTCCAACTCCTCTGTACCGAAAGAAACTACCGAGGAAACTAAGTCCTCAAAACTGTCCACTGCATCCGCTTGAATACGATCCTGGGACTGATCTGCAATCACTGATAATTGGGATGTGCCCGAATCATCATAAGCCCACTGTATCCTAAGTGGACGAATGGAAATGCACACAACTCCCAATACTGGTGTATAGAAACTAATACCAACATCAGACAAGCCGATGACAAAAAAAAGGGCAACACCATGCAATATGCTAATCAAATCTATGATAGCACCCAGACAATCACTGTTGCCAATGAGTGATAAAGATTTCCAGTCATCTGAGTCCCAAACACCAATATAACAATCCCAAGTCCATATCCATAAACTGGAATCAGCCGGTAACTCAAGCAAACTCCTTACCTGAATAATATGGCTAATACCAACTAACTCCCCAAACCTATCAGATACTGTCCCTGAATCTAGGATGTGAAAGCAAAATGAACTCACAAGATTATTAACGACCATATATGATCCACCTGCTGTAGAAAGTTGAGTGCAAGATGAAACTAATCTCAACTCCACGCCACGCTCATCCACATATCTCTCCTCATCTTGTAACGCCAATGGAGTACTCACCAAGGAATTCCGAGTATTCTCCAACTCATGAGAAAGCTGGTCAACCTCTTCTTCCTTCTTCATTAATGCTTCTAAATAGATTCCCGCAAGATTAAGGAGATGATCGCGATCTGAAAGTAGGTGTATATAATTTGCCTTCATTGCCTCCATGCCCTCCTTGATTTGTTGTAAGTCGTCACAAGATGAACCCGCTGTGACTTCCTTTTGTCTCTCTTGCAGTTGAGTCATCCAAATGTGATTCCCAATCAACCCATACATTCTATCATGATGGGATAAGGCCGCGACAATATCCTTTTCACTCATCTTCAGTTGGCTTGCCAAACCAAGGGAATAACTACTAGCCTCTATCTCATGTGAAGAAACATCCAACTGTGCCTGATACTCATTTTTTGCAAAGCCCTGAATGCTCACTTTCTGATCAACTGTACTGGAATCACTATCTGTGTTAATCATGCAATCCGGTGTCCCTGTGATATCACTTTCTGATGCCATTAGCTCAATCTGCATGACATCTTTAACTGCTTCTACCTGTGAGGATAAATCATTACCTGAAGATGTGTTAATGTCTTCCTATACTAGATCAGCATTTTTGTCAAACTCATCATTCGAGTTTTTGCCTGTTATAAGGAAAGTACTACGATCCTTAGGCCTATCAATTAAACTCTTTAACCAAGTACATGCCATAGGTGACAAATTCCTTTCTTTTGTCCAGACATACCATAAATCTTCTGCCAAAGATTTAGAAATTTCATCCTCAAACAAGATTGTGAACATGATAGAGTGCATCGATGCTAATACATTGCTTGAATGAAACTCATCTACAATATTCCAAAATGTATTAAACATCTTGTGAATGTCATCAATACAACCTAATGACAGCATAATGTTTTCAAATCTACACCTTACAAATACTTCAAGTAATCTTGCCCTCTCTGTAAAATGAGGGTCCCTAATGTCATCCAATTTTTCGAAGCTTTTCACCATGGCATGAAGTATCTTTCTCATAATTTGATCATCATAAGACTTAAAGCCAGCTCGTATCTTCATGATTTCACTAATGCAAGAGAGAGTTGCAAGTCTTACCACCTCATCATGATGTTTCAATAATCGGGGCTACACCAACAAACCAAATGCTGGAGATAACGTTGTTTGCATAGCATTAGAATCTGACTGATCAACCTTACCTAAATAAGTTTCCAATTCCTCCAAAGTTCTTAGAAGGTCCTCTGTTCGCTGAAATGGACGTTCTAATTTCTCCTTTGCATTGTGCATTCTTTCTTCCAAATCCTTGTCCCCTGTTTTTGCCATACTGCTAATTGAATTCAATCTGAAATAACCCAATCAGGCTGGCAGGAAACCACTCTGATACCATTGTAATGTCCCTTACTAATGGGCTCACTAAAAACACTGGTTTTATACTAAGGAATTTTGTCAAACACTTGTTAGGATCATCAGAAGACTAATATTGCCTTATGGATTTTCGTCAAACAGTTGTCAAACTGCTGTAATTGTAACTAGATATGAAATTAATTCACTCAGTTCAATTAGTGCCAATATTTTTATTTCAAGGAAATATAGATTTATAATAAAATTTCGATCTTCAGATTTTAATATGGACAGAATAATATCTTTTCTGAATCGAATACAAAACTTGGCACATGAGTGGCACATAAGTAAATATATATGCAAGTGTAAATAGTTTCTTACATTAAAATCGGGACCACTGCTAACTGTATGCTGTCCACTGCTGACTGGTGTGACTTAATATTAATTTGGTCTTTACTAATCCTGGCTAGTTATATTTTTGAGTGTCTAGTTATATTTATTAAACCTGGCTAGTTATATTTTTGAGTGTCTGTGTATCAATTATGTGCTCAGTCATTTTTAGCTTGATGCTTTCACAGATTGACACCAACATATCTAGTGTAGCCAAAGCACCATTTCTGTAGGTTAACAGGAAGTGCTGCATCTGGAGCGCAGAGACAGTTAGTAGTTATTTGACAGTGTGTTTTCTACAGCGCCTGTGGTAAGTTCATTTTCTGTGTCTTCATTAAGCCCCCTATAAAAGCTATCTACAGTCTGGTCTTTCTGTCAAATAGAGTGTTTGTTCGCCCCTTTCTGGTCTGAAGTGATAAAATAGCTGAGTAGATCAAAATCATTTTGGTGCATCACCGTTTAGATATTTCTATTTTGGTTATATCTTTCTCCCTTTTCACCCCCCCATTGTTAGCAGTAGTAGTGAAAGACCTCAAATATGCATCAAAGGGAGCTAGCCCTTATCTAGAGATTTTCTCCTCAATTTTGCCAAACCCACAGCAAGAGGGGAGTTTCCATTGTGCCGCATGGAAGAGAGAAGCCAAGCCTTTTTTCAAGGGTGCAATCCATAGCGTCAATAGTATGTTGACCAATTTTTGGTCCTGCAAACCAAAATTTGGCACCCCCTCCTTTTCTTTACAAAGGTCATCCAATCCATGTTTGGCTAGATCATCCCTTTGCTGCCTTGTGCAAAAGATGTTCTCTGCCAGACCTTTCTAATAAAAAAGCCAAGTGTTTTGTCATTTTGCTTAGTCTAGTGCAAATTGGGTTTGTGCAGGTGCATTACTTGTCTACTTTTATAATTAGAAGCGATTGAAGGATCCGAAATGATCTAAGGCAGTTCGCAAAAGGCAACGGATTTTCTTCAGAGGACATTTTGATGGCTTGAAGGACGTTTGCAAAAAGTCCGAAGGGTAAGTACCCTTGTGGAGGGCACCTTGAGAAAGGTGAAGACCATTTCAGAAAGCCCAAAGGGCACTTTTAGATGAAAGAAAACCTTGCGGAGGGCAACTAGCTGAAGGAGACAAATTGCAAAGTCCCAAAGGGCACGTGCCCTTCGGGAAAAGAAGCAAATAAAAAAAAAGAATTCTTTCAGACAAAATGTCTGAAGGAAAGCGCAGCAAAAGGCCCGATAAGTCAAAGAGCAAGCAAAGAAAAGGCCTAGGCAAAGGAGAAGTCAAAGGAAGGAGATAAAACACGGTCAAAGACAAAATAAGGAATAATTCTGGTTGCTAACAAAGACAAAGGACAGAATCAATGACCACTCAGACCAAGACAAGTGGCATAGACAATTCAACAAAGAGAATTAATACATTTGGTGAAATATATCTACCAAAAACCAATAAAATAGATTGGTTTTCTAACTATAGAGGAGAGCAGCCTGTGTTTTTATGCTTTGTCATTAATGCATAGCCAGTTGTGCCCAGCATTGAAGAGAGCATGGTCCAGTCAACACAACTTGGGGATGGCTTTGTGAGTTGCTAGACGGAGTATCCCATGCTTTTGCAGGCCCAAGACAGCAAGGGCAGCGACTTGGACATCTACAACATGGCGCTCCCATACACAATTGGAAGAATATGGCAACAACATGGGCTTGTGGTCTCTGCAACAGCTTTTAACTCAGCATAGGTTTCCATCCCTTGATTTATCAGCTATCTATTTCCAAGTTCTTTATATATTTCAACATTGTATGACGAAGCCCTGAAGGAATTTGCTTTGAATCAAAAGAAGCATTTTTACCTCCATTTGAGCTTGCACTTTTGCATGTCTATGGTTTTATCTTATGTTAAGTCATTTCCTTTTCATGCTTTCATAAGTTTATGCCAACATATCTAGTATATTGTGAGTTCTTCTCTTGCAGGTCAATAAGAAGTGTCTAGCTCAGAGTATAGGCACATGTGAACAGGCTATCCATAGTGTGTCTTAGAACACCTCTAGTAGTTCTTCCTCCCTATATCCCCATAGGATCCCCCATTGAAACACTGATGCATGAAAGGTTCTCATTTGAATGAAGTGTATGCTTGTTTCTCTCTGGTGTAAAGTGTATGTCAAAGCTGAGTAGACCAACCATTTTGGTGCATCACCACATTAGTTTAGGTTATGATTTCAGTATTTCTCTCCCTTTCATTCTCCCCATTGTTAGCAATAGGAAATCCAGGGCCTCAAGGTGCATCAAGGGGAGCTAGCCCCTAATCTAGAGATTCATCCCTCACGTTTGCAACCCACAGTAAGAGGAATGTCTCCATTGTGTCGCATGGAGGAAGAGCGCTGAGCCTCCCTTTAGAGGGTGCAATCCACTGCGTCAATAGTTTTTGGCACGCCCGATGGGATAATTTATTGTGTCTTGTAAGTTTCAAGATTGATGTTGGTCTTGATATTGTTAAGAAATCCAAAAGGAGCTATATTCAGCACTTGGCGACTCCATTCAGGCACTCAGTCTCTGGTTAATGATCAGCCTGACATCTCATGCCAAAGGTCACTACAAGATCTATGGGTGTCCCTTTCGAATTTGTTGAGTTGCCTTTGAACTCAACGAAAACGTTGAGGTTTGCAAATACGCACTCTTACGTAGCAAGCCATTTTCCTAAACCAACCATAAAATATACCTACTCAAGGAGACCCCAATTGAATCCTTTCACAGCCATGGCAGCCCTTAGGGCTTTCCCTTTTGTGGCCTTCAATGGTCAAAGTCCCTTGAACCTTTAGCAGTATGACCCAATTCCAGGGACAGCTCTCAAAAGTGTTCCTTCCTTTAGTGGAGAGGGCCCAATCACTGCTGTTGAGCATATTAGAAACATAGCCAACTCTGCAACATCCATAATATCATTGAAGAAAATGTGGCCATTAGATTGCTAGCCTTGTCCTTCAAAGGGAAAGTTATGGACTGGTATGGGACCTTGCCTATGAACTCAGTTGGCTCATGGAATGAGTTAGGGACCCTCTTGACCAATAGGTTTGGAGAAAAAAGTGATCATTTGTCTCTAGCTGAGCAATTAATCACCATGAAAATAGCCCTACACGAGTTTATGCAAGATTTTAACACTATGTTCCAAAAGACTTGGGACAGAATCCCAACTTTTGTGAGACCAACCCCAAGCTATTCTTTCCTTTACTACTTGAAGGCCCTGAATAGTGACATTGTTGTCATGATACAATCCGTGGTTGGACACACTCTACCCACTGCTTATAAGATAGCCCTAGTTGTTGAAAATTGCCTTGTTCAAGCAAGAAAGATAGCTCCTAGACCTTATATGTCACTTTTTCCTAATTTACAGCCCTCAGTCCAACCTATTGTGGCCACTCTAACTCTAGCTAATCAAGAGAAGTTGGCTGCTACCCTTGTAAATGACATCCATGAAGTTAAGACCCTGTTGCAGAATGTTACCAATGAGTGAGTTGCCCTCAAGGGACAACAAGCTCAAAGTTATAGGCCAAATCAAGGCTACCAACAGTTTGGGCAATCAAATAGGCCTCCCTTCGTGAATTATAATCAAGGGCAAGGTCAAATTACACATGTCAAGCCTTATCAAAGCTATAATCCAAATGCCCCTTCATCTTCCAAGGATCTTGTCCCCACTCAAAATAATTTGGTGTAGGAGCAGCCCAATTATCCATCCTTATGCCAGCGAGCTACCAAATCAAAGCATGACCACACAAGGTGATCAGGCAGCCTAATTCTCAAATTTTGAGATGTCAACACAACTTGGGATGGATAGTAGGCAGGTTTAATTTGATTCCACTCTTATGAATCACTTAGAAGGAGAGTTTTATACAGTCAACTATGTGGGGAGCATAAGTAATCAGAATGTTGGTGTTGCAGCCAACACTAGGGCCAAAAGGAGAGCCATTGATGAAGCTCAAGAAGCCACTAAAGCACCTACAGCGTCTTCTTCACCACAAGCAAATCAAAAGTTTCTCAATTACAGGGCAGTGGTTGTAGCTTTAGATCCTCAGGTTGCACCATAGGTTACGAATGTTCTCAAGGAGAACTCTAAAGGGGGCAATCCTTCAATCAATATAGTGGACCAAATGAAGAAGCTGCACATGAACATCTCATTATGGGATTCTTTGGCACTGCCAGGACAAAAGGATATACTCCAAAAGGAATTGTACGGGTAGGGTGAACAAGCTGTCCCAGTAAGAAATGATAATGTGTTGATGGTAAATGGGGATCCTCCCATGGGAGGTCAAGCAAAGAAAGATGAGAAGGTCCCTCCCTTCTATTTGTCCCTAATTATTAGTGATTTATTGGTCCACAATTGCCTCATTGATAGTGGAGCAAGCACCTCAGTTATGCCCAAATGCATAGCTGATAAGTTAGGCCTCAAGTATGAGCAAATGACTAAAAGAGTTCTACAGTTGGATGGATCACCAGCTAAGACCTTGGGAGTGGCAAGAGGCTTGAATCTGATTCTCCATGCCTGTCCAACCTTCTCAATTCCCCATGATGTGGTAGTGGCAGATGTTTCTCCTTACTTTGCTCTTTGCTTGTTAAGGGATTTCACATCCAAGATAGGTGGATACTTCGCAGCCAATTAGTCTTACATGGTTTTCAAGACAAAGTATGGAACTAAAGTAAAGATTGAGTCAGAGCCCATCCACAAAGATCACCTGGAGCCATACTCGCCCAAAGCGGTGAATGTGAACTACGCCATCATTGATGAAGAAGAGCTCCAGGTGGACCAATATCCATCATCTTCCCTTGTAGGAGTTGCTGACCTACTCCTAGATGAATGGGGAAATGACAACTTTGAGCATGATCCTTACAAATTCATTGAAGAAGCTAGTCTTGGAGTCTACTACATGCATGAGAAAGATGTTTTCATACTGAAATTGATGAAGACAGACCAAGAGGATTGTGGTTTGTGGCCACTGTTCTTTGATGGATCTAGAAGCAAGTTGGGAGTTGGTGGTGGAGCAATGTTAGTTTCACCTTCAAAGGATAAATACTTCTCAATTTTCATGTTTCAGTTCTTCTGCACCTACAACGTAGCAGAGTATGAGGCTCTTGTTCATGGCCTAGAATGGGCAAGGAAGAGAGGAATCAAAGAGTTGCAGGTGTTTGGAGACAGTGAGTTGATTGTGAACCAAGTGAGAGGTCAAAGCTTGACCAAGAATTCCTTACTCAAGTCTTACAAGCACAGAGTGTGGGACATTGTAGAGAATTTCGCTGCTTTACTT
Organism: Torreya grandis; assembly: GCA_037957365.1. Taxonomy (NCBI): domain Eukaryota; kingdom Viridiplantae; phylum Streptophyta; class Pinopsida; order Cupressales; family Taxaceae; genus Torreya; species Torreya grandis. Next base: position 9,340,127 of record JARHVA010000009.1, on the reverse strand, counting down.
CCATTCAAAGAGAGGAGAACAAGCATGCGGATAGACTATAACAGTTGGTGCTCAGTTTAATATCCCAAAGGGGATGAGACAAAGCAAGAATCAACATCATTTAAAGGTGATTGTGAGGCCCTCCATACCAGACAATGTCACCAATTGGCAGATTTTTGAAAGTGACCAACAAATAGCACTTTTCTTGTAGGAAGAAGCTGAGTTTGCTTCTAAAAATTAGTCCAAGCTACAATAGCAATATGATGGGTAGATTGTTCAACTAAAGACCAACTGGCTTCCCAAAGGTTTGGTAACTCTTGAGAGAATTTTCAACAAAGATGACCAACTCAAGAGAGACAAAGCAAACACGTCAACCAAGAAGGAAAATTATGAAAAGGTAGAGATCTACAAGGATAAGATGCTTGCACTTGGGAAGGTGTGTACCGATGAGGAAAAGCATGCTTTCATTATGTTATGTCAAGAGTTTGTTGATGTCTTCGCTTGGGAGTATGGTGATTTGAAGGGCTTTGATCCAAGCTTGGCCCAACACACCATTGAGCTGGAGGAAGTTGCCAAACCCATCAAGCAAAAGCAAAGGCCAATCAATCCAAAGATCGAGCCTCTCATGAGGGAGGAACTCACCAAACTAATAGAGTCCAGGATCATTTTTTCTATCAAACACTCTTCTTGGTTGGCCAATTTGGTCCTTGTTAGAAAGAAGAATGGAGAGGTTAGATTGTGTGTGGATTTCAGAGACTTGAATAGAGTCTCACTAAGAGATCTATCCCCTTCCACGTATGGAGTAAATTCTTTAGATGGTGATAGGTAGTGAAAGATTATCTCTCCTAGATGGCTACTCTGGGTACAATCAAATCCTGGTACAAGAATGTGACCAATACAAGACAACCTTCACCACCAAGTGGGGAACATACGCCTACAGGAAGATGCCATTCAGATTGTCAAATGCTGGAGCTACCTTCCAACATGCTATGGATATGGATTTTCAAGGTTTGATCAATGACATTGTGCTGGTTTATCTTGATGATGTGACAGTCTTCTCCAAGGAGGCAAGTGAACATTGGAATCATCTGAGGCAAATCTTTGAAAGGTGTAGAGCATTTGGCTTATATCTCAACCGAAAGAAATGTGTGTATGCCATCCACGAAGGCAAGCTCTTGGGCCATGTCATTTCAAAGGAAGGCCTATCCATTGATCTAGAGAGGGCGCATGCCATCTTAGCATTGTCCCTGCCTAAACACAAGAAAGGCCTGCAAAGTTTATTTGGTAAAATAAATTTCATTAGGAGATTCATTCCTAACTTTGTTGAGCTTGTCAAGCCACTAACTTGCATGCTAAGGAAGGATGAGATGTTCACATGGGGAGCAAGAAGAAGAAAAAGCTTTGAAGGCATCAAGAAAGCTATCATCCAAGCTCCTACCCTGGCTAGTCCAAACTTCTCCAAGGACTTCAATCTATACACCTTTGAGAATGAAGAGATAATCTCTGCTATGCTCACTCAAGCAAATGGTGAAAATTTAGAACAACCTCTTGCTTTTTTCTGCCAAGGTTTAGAAGGCTATGAGGTTAGATACACGTATGTTGAGAAATAGGTGCTTGTAGTCATATAAAGTCTGAAGAAGTTCAAACATATGTTGTCTAACAACAAAATTCACATCATGGTGCCACATCCTAGTGTAAAAGACTTATTGTTGAACCTAGACTTGAATGAGAAAAGGGCAAATTGGATCACCAAAGTAATGGAGTATGATGTAGAGATCAAGACCACCAAGCTGGTAAGAGGAAGAGGGTTGTGTGAACACCTCGCTATAGAATTGAAAGAGCCGAAGGAGGACATTTTGGTACTCCGTGATGAACCTACAACAGCTGTACCTACAGTCATGAAGAGCTGGGCACAAGACATGGTTCATTTTCTTCGAACTGGTGAGTGTCCACAAGGTCTTGATAAGAGCAAGAGGAGGTATTTTAGACTCCAATCTCTTCCTTATGTCCTAGTTGATGGAGTACTGTTCAGGAAAGACTTTTTAGGAGTTCTCTTGAGATGCATTGATTCAGACCAAGTTGACAAGGTACTGTCCGAGTTTCATGATGGCCTAGTTGGTGGCCACTTTGCTCCCAAGGCCACAACTGCAAAGATTATGAGGGTTGGTTACTTTTGGCCTAGTTTGTTTAAAGACACTTATGCTTGAGTAAGGAAATGTCAAAAATGTGTCTTCTTTGATGGGAAGCAACAGCTGGCTGCCATGCCTCTTCATCCTATTCAGGTGGAACAACCATTCATGCAATGAGGGTTGGACTTCATAGGGTTGATCAATCCTCCTAGTGCTAGACACAAGTGGGTTTTGACTACCATGGATTATTTCACAAGGTGGGTAGAGGCCGTAGCTTTGAAAGAGGCCAATGAGAGTGTAGTCTTAGACTTCTATGAAGGCATACTGACAAGATTTGGGGTCCCAGCCACAATCCTTTCAGATAATGCATTGGCTTTCTTGGGAACAAAGACAAATGAGTGGGCATTGAAGTATGGCATCTATCTCAACACTTTTTTCAACTACTATCCACGAGGAAATGGGTTGGTCGAGTCCACAAACAAGAATTTGATTGGGATCATAAAAAGGACAATGGAGGAAAATCAAAGGACTTGGTATGCCAAGTTGAAGACATCTCTTTGGGCAGATAGGATCACTCCAAACAAGGCGATCGTGAATTCACCATACACACTTGTGTATAGAAGGGAAGCTAGACTTCCTATCTCACTTTAGTTACCGGCCTTGGATCTTGCCCATCAACTGCAATTGGTGGAGAGCGACAGCCTGGAAGTTAGGTATTGTGAGCTAATGGAGCTTCAAGAAGTGAGAGACCAAGCCATGGATGCCATGACCAGTCACCAACAACAAACAAAGAAGCATTTTGACAAAAGGTCTACACCAAGGAGCTTCTTAGAAGGTGACATTGTCTTGAAGTGGGATGAGGACCGAGCCAAGCCTAGAAGGCACACGAAGTTTGACGCTTTGCGGAGTTGCCCATATGTCATCACCCAATACAACCAACACAATGCTTTCCAACTCTCCAAGTTGGATGGTGAAGAGCTACATATCCCAGAAAATGGGATATATCTTAAGCATTGTTACTAGGTTTCTTTTGTCATGTACATAGTTTCCTTGTTTTTCCTCATTTTCCCTAAGTGTTGTTATGCATGTGTGTAGTGTTTTTAGCCTGTGTGTGTTTTTTCCTTGTTGTTTGGGGTAAAATCTTTGTTGGTTCATAGGTCCTTACAAAGTTGTTGGTGACTTCTCCAAGATGCATCCTAACTCCATGCCCAATGGACTTTGTGGCTACCAGTCTTCCCAAGCACAACAGGCATGCTTCCCCTGTGAGTCATCAATTGTGTTGACCAATTTTTGGTCCTGCAAACCAAAATTCGGCACCCGCTCCTTTTCTTTACAAAGGTCATCCAATCCATGTTTGGCTAGATCATCCCTCTACTGCCTTGTGGAAAAGATGTTCTCTGCCAGACCTTTCTAATGAAAAAGTCAAGTGTTCTATGATTTTGCTTAGTCAAGTGCAAATTAGGTTTGTGCAGGTGCATTACTTGTCTACTTTTATAAGTAGAAGCGATTGAAGGACCTGAAATGGTCTAAGGTAGTTCGCAAAAGGCAACAGATTTCTTTTGGAGGGCATTTTGATGGCTTGAAAGACGTTTGTAAAAAGTCCAAAGGGTAAGTACCCTTGTAGAAGGCACCTTGAGAAAGGTGAAGACCATTTCAAAAAGCCCGAAGGGCACTTTTGGATGAAAGAAACCCTTGCGGAGGGCAACCAGCTGAAGGAGACAAATTGCAAAGTCTCGAAGGGCACGTGCCCTTCGGGACTATGCAATTTGTCTTTCAGACATTTTGTCCAAAGGAAAGCGCAGCAAAAGGCTTGATAAGTCAAAGAGCAAGCAAAGAAAAGGCCCAAGCAAAGGAGAAGTCGAAGGAGACAAAACACAGGGAAAGACAAAGCAGAAAAGACAAAATAAGGAATAGTTTCGACTGCTGACAAAGACAAAGGACACAATCAATGATCGTGCCCTTCGAGACTATGCAATTTGTCCTTCAGACATTTTGTCCAAAGGAAAGCGCGGCAAAAGGCCTGATAAGTCAAAGAGCAAGCAAAGAAAAGGCCCAGGCAAAGGAGAAGTCGAAGGAGACAAAACACAGGGAAAGACAAAGCAGAAAAGACAAAATAAGGAATAGTTTCGACTGCTGACAAAGACAAAAGACAGAATCAATGACCACTCAGACCAAGACAAGTGGCATGGACGACTCAGCAAGGAGAATTAATACATTTGGTGAAATATATCTATCGAAAACCAATAAAATAGATTGGTTTTCAAACTATAGAGGAGAGTAGCCCTTGTTTTCACGTTTTGCCATTAATGCACAACTAGTTGTGCCCAGCATTGAAGAGAGCATGGTCCAGTCAACACAACTTGGGGATGGCTTTGTCAGTTGCTAGGAGTATCCCATGTTTTTGCAGGCCCAGGACAGCAAGGGTTGCGACTTGAACATCTACAACATGGCTCTCCCATACGCAATTGGAAGAATACAACAGCATGGGCTTGTGGTCTCTGCAAAAGCGTTTAACTCAACATGGGTTTCCATCCCTTGATTTTTCAGCTATATGTTTCCAAGTTCTCTATATATTTGTAACTTCTCATTTGAGAAAAATTATCTCAACATTGTATGATGAAGCCCTGAAAGAATTTACCTTGAATCAAAAGAAGCACTTTTACCTCCATTTGAGCTTGCATTTTTGCATGTCTATGGTTTTATCTTATGTTAAGTCATTTATTTTTCATGCTTTCATAAGTTTATGCCAATATATGTAGTGTATTGTGAGTTCTTCTTTTGCAGGTCAACAAAAAGTGTCCAGCTCAGAGTATAAGTGCATGTGAACAGACTGTCCATAGTGTGTCTTAGAACACCTCTAGTAGTTCTTCCACCCTGTATCTCCATAGAATCCCCCGTTGAAACACTGATGCTAGAAATGTTCTCATTTGAGTGAAGTGTATGCTTGCTTCTCTTTGGTGTAAAGTGTATGTCAAAGCTAAGTAGACCAACCATTTTGGTGCATCACCACATTAGTTTAGGTTCTGAATTCAGTATTTCTCTCCCTTTCATTCCCCCCATTGTTAGTAGTAGGAAATCCAGGGCTTCAAGGTGCATCAAGGGGAGCTAGGCCCTAATCTAGAGATTCATCCCTCACGTTTGCAACCCACAGTAAGAGGAATGCCTCCATTGTGCCGCGTGGAGGAAGAGAGCTGAGCCTCCCTTCAAAAGATGCAATCCACTGTGTCAATAGTGTACCAAGATACTCCTAGTGTAGGCATGCCCCCAATATAAAAAAGGTATCACCTGGGTGTAGGAATGTCCCACATATGAATGTCCATGTGTCATATATAACTTTTATGTCTTGCATCTCACTCATGTATACCGTGAAAAGCATGTGCGTAGAAAATGGACATGTAATCTACCATGTATTTATCATAAACAACATACATCAATCATGTAACTAGCAAAGTATGTCATGCATAGGTTCTGATTTTTTATTTTTTTGAATTTTAGTAGACATCTATACAATAAAGAAAGACTAAGTGGCGAGGGTTCAAAAATATAAGAATGAAAGGTATTCAAAGAATATGAAACATAAGTGGAGGCATAGGATGCACCAAGTGCAGCAGCATAATAGTTTTAAAAAAGTGAAGGCAAGCAACATGCCCCCATTGTATATGTGAATCGCAACACCGTATCTTAAAAGAGTGTGTGGAGATAGGAGTATGCATGCTCCCAATGGGAAAGAATCAATGTATATGCCCATGTTATGATATGTTGTCATAAATGTGTGTGATCATGTGAGTTCAATGTCAGCGATATCAATAGCAAGTATAGATAGTCAATATATAAAGATGAGCAAGTAGTGTACCACAAAGAATGTGAATTGGGATCAGAGTGTTGCAATGGATCTATCATCGTAATATAAATGTCATGGATGTCGAAATTAAGATAAACAATAAAAAGGCAAGGGCCAAGTGAAAACAACAAAGGTAGGGGCTAGAAGAATGATCAATGCAAGAGCATATGTACACATGTATGTCAAGGTAGAATAATAGAGTGGATGAACAATTGAGCAAAAATCAATAAGATATGTACAATAGATTATGTTTGAGCTAACCAATGATCTCATCAATGTCATAGTGATATGCATGTCTTGTATCATATATGTCGTAATCACCTAGTGTAATGTCGTAGTCATCCATTACTTTAGACTCAATATCCCAATCACTTTATGTATCTACAATAGGATATGTATAACCAATTGCACCATATTTTGGAATTGTCTCATTGAATTTCCTTTGCTCTTTCTCAATCGACATGCACATCCTATGCCCTTGCATTCGGTAGCATCAAATGAGATGAATTGTTTTGGCAAATCATTCTGGGAAACCATGTGTGCTAAATGGATATTCTTCACACACTGGCTTATGTGGAGTGATCGAATGTAGCTCATAAGTAATCGGACACTAGTGATTCACATCTAACATTAAGCTCTTAGAAACACTTGCATCTGTATTACATACCCTTGTTATATTTGTACCCATTGGCACTTGAAAAATGGTAATAGCTTGGGAGTATTTTTTTTCTTGCTTTGTTTGTGGAGTACTATCTACTTTGTTCAATTCCTTGATATCCACACTTGTGTGCTTCTAGATGTAACTATTCTTGTAGTAAGAGTTTGTTTTTCTATCTTTCTATCTCTCTGATATATAAGCAAACCACCTTGAAAATCAAATTAAATATTTATATTGATCTGATCCAATTTTGTTTCCATTTGTTGTAATCATGATTGTCTCAATATTGCATTGAAATGTGAAATATTAGGCTTCACGTATAACAATGTTGGCCCAAGAGAAATTGGTATGGTAACATGCCCTATTGCATCCTCACAAGTGTTCATATACTGTAACTCTTGCTCATCGTATCCCAATTCCTTGAGAAACTCAATTGTGCATGAAATGCATTGTGCCTTGTTATCTACAACAATGCATTTTTTATGTTTGCATCCTATAAGAGCTCGAATAACCATTGGTTCCTTTGTAGGAATGTCATGGGTAGAATGTGTGGTATAAGAAAATGGAGATATCAACCTTGTGAGGGTATTGTTAGATCTCTCAAATGTAATAACACCTCTATCCACAAGTTGTTCAATCTTATTTTGCAATGCATAACAATTGTTATCTCTATGCCAATTGATATGATGATAGTTACAAAAAGTTTTTTCTCCCACTCATGTTAGGCGATGTGCGGAGTGATGATAATTACAAGGTTAACATGATCAACTTCCTATCAAAGGGTGTTCGTAAAATAGCACTTGAAATCAGATTGGTTGATTAACATTTGAAGGAGTAGGACTCATGCAAGTGGCCATCTTATGAATTATCTTGTTTGAAGCTTATTTTTGTAGAAATGGTCCTACATTTTAGTAGAGCCGAAGGTTCTCACAGAGGGCGAATGCTCAAAAGTTCAGTCAATCATCCTCAACATTTTATTTAACGAATCACCTTACATATAAATAGGTTTGTTGAGCTCCTAATTAAGGCTCATCAATAACAATTCCTAACAACTAACATCCCCACAAATATCTCATATCACTAATCTAGGAAGGTTGTTCTAACAACTTATATTCTCTTTACCCTATTATTGCTCTCTTAAATCTCTACTTGAGTTGTATTGACATAATAATTCCTAACATTCTCCCCATAGTGCTCATATGGTGGAATATAAATTTCCCCATAAAATGGACCCCAAATTCACTCGAGAATGCGTTCATTACAACAATGAGAGACTTTACAATGTTTTATCTGCCTTTTAACATAAACTTATTTAAAACTTTTGACAATAAACAATTATCAACACATAGAAAAAGCACTAACAACTTAATGTGAATTTTAACCACTTATATAATTTTGACAAAATACAACACAAAATTGACTTTAAACACTTAATATCTAATGACAACATAAAACACTAAATAACTTAATAAAATTTATTCACTTATAACAAATTTTATACCAAGTAATACCTAAAATATAAAACCTAAATCACTTAAATAACTAAAAAGACTATTTAACTAAGTAATTGACATATAAACTATTATCATTAATAGTGAACACAAATAATCTTAAAAAGATATACTAAAATTATAACTAAACTAAAACCCTAATCGATACAAATGGAAATAAAAAAGCATTGCTTATTCTAACACCCTGTATTCTCTCTAGCCTATTATTGCTCTCCTAAATCTCTAGGTGAGTTGTATTAACAATTCACAATTTTATTATGCTTACAAATGTGAGCACTACCTTAATAATTCCTAACATTTTTTTACCAATGACTTTATTTAGATTTTTTTTAAATCAATTGCCTTATTTGTATCAATTACCTTATCTTGAATTTTGTTCTCGTGGATTACCTTATTTGTAGCTTGCCTCTTAGGTGAAGATTCACTTTTATGACTTGAAGGTGTCGTCTTTTGAGAAGTAACACAACTAGAGGGACAAGTACATGTGCACATATTACCATTCAATTTAGGTTTATGTGACTGAAATTCCATTTCAAGATAGAAACTTGGTTTTGAAGCTCACTTATGGCACATTTTGTAGATATTATATGACTAGTAGGAATGGTGGTGGTTTATAAAGATTCATTCATTGGTTTCATCTCACCATCTGTCTTGAACATATATTAGATTCATCACAAGCATTTTTATCATTGCATTGTTTAGAAATTTTATCACATTCCATATTAATAGAGACATCATTGCATATTTTATAACTATCATCATATTTTGTTTCTAAAGAAGGAATAAAATCACATAGTGATTTATTAGAAATATCATTGTAAGGTATAGCATTATAAGAATCAACATGTATATCATTTATCCATTTCTTTAGTTGGTTCATTTCTGCTTTCTTCTTGTTCTAGTTTATGATTAGTGGAACGGTCTAAAGAAGGAGAAGGAGAATTGATTTCTTGAATTACAACATTACTTTGTTCTTCTTTTTAACTATGATTGTACAAAGATATATCACTAGCATACCAATCTACCACATCATCATAACCATAATCGACATAGTCATTTCCTTCAGTCATGCAAGCATGCTCCTCATCTCCATAAGCATTATTATTAGGCACACAAACACAATCATCTAAATTCATATTTGTCCACTCATTGGTATAACTATAAGGCAACACATGGGTAGATAATAATGAATTCATAGGATGAGACTTATTAGGGCTTTGGGGATGCATACACAAAAAAATTACAAAACCCTAGGATGATAAGGAATACAAGAAAAAGACCTACTCCTATGATAAGGGAGAACATAGAACTCTAGGGTTTTTACGATTGAAATCAATAATCGAAACCCTAGGATAAATAGTCACCAATGAAGGGGAGATTATAAATTGAATCTAAAGATCAAACCTTAGTGTAGGAATCTAAATCCCTAAGAAGGTAGGATGAAACCCTCAAAGAAACCTAAGGTTTGCCATGCTTAAAAGATTGATCAGGTTCACCATAATGTTTTAACTTATTTTGAATGTAGTGATCTAAACAAGATAAAATTAGGATAATTTAGATTGCCTAAGATGTATCATTCAATATATAGATCTGAATGCAAAAGTAGATGATTTATTCAACTTACTATTTATAGAAATGACTTGGCTTGTTTATGTTCTGTTATGCTTTTTGTCTATGCACATTCATCAGAAATAGTCTGCAATGGATTTGTGATTTCTTGGCTAATGAGACTGATTGTCAGGATATTGTCAGTAATGCTCAAACACCTGCAGTAATTGGATATGTCCACTGTCGAAACTATCTCTATAGGTTTTGCCAATGTATTTCGCCATAGGTCACTACGATTGCTTATCAAAATATTTTATGTGCAATTTCTTGCCCTCAATTCTGTGCATAGATTCATATTTTGTTCTCCTTTGCTTCGAAACCCTAACTCCACTTGTGAGACTTGCTTGGCCTGTAAAAAAGGATTAGAAAGATGGGCTGGACAACCCCAACCATACCCCACTAAATGGTTGAATGTTGTTTACATTATAATAATCCGAAGAGGGCTCAAAATATACATAGTTCTCCCACCTATTTGTATGTGTGCTCCATAGTGATCCACTAAAATGCAATGCAACTCTTTGACTTTCAACACTTAACAATACGTAAATTTGACCTTGTTATAGGTGTTCAGACTTGGCTTAGGGACTATTTCTTTGAGGGGATTTTAGATTTGGATACTTTAGAATATTGCCTCAAGGATGTGCAAGTAGTTTTCCAAGTAGTGACCAAGTGAGCTAGATAGGAATAGCCTTAGGCTTGTTTTGTATATAAAGATGACTCTTTAGGTAATTTCCCCTCATAACTGATATGAAAAATGTGAGGGTGGACCCAAGGGAGGATTTGAATTTTCCAAATAGCCGTTTGGAGAACCTGGGACACTATTGGCAAAGGTGGACACTGTTGGTAACCAACAACGTCCCACTATTATCGACACTATTTAAGAAGGGAAAAATAGTGATCTAGAATATAAGGACAATCTACTTAAGTAATAGATCATTTATGCACAGATTAGGGAGACCATGTACATGAATGACGGCATGTTGTGAAGGCCAATTCCATAGATGCATGAATGGTTAAGAGTAAAGGGTGTGCAAGTCACATGTATACGCACAAGTCATGTATGCCAAATATAGGTCAAAATTGATATTGTCAAGTGTCGAATACTAAATTTATTTGTCTACAATTTCCAAGCTTTTGAGTTCCCCCTTGGTAGGCATGAAGATCAACCAACTCCTTGGTGATACCTACCTTGTGTGGCACCTCATCATCGATCCTTATAGTTTGGTCTTCTCTTGAAGGAGATGGAGCTTTGGTTTCCATTTTTTCACCATTGTTCTTCATTTACATTTCCCTTCTTCTGTTGTGATTTTTTTCGCTCACAAAAGTTTAGAGGTGTATGTGGAGTGGAGAGGCACTTGCATTTGCAGCAGAACCTATTTCCCTTTATAAAAAGTTCAATCAGCTTGAGGCTTTTATGTTTCTAAAGTGCCATGACCATGGTCATCCCCAATGCAAGTAGGTTAGGATGAAATGCCTTAAGGACATGACGACATTCCTTACAAGCAAATCTTTCAATTTTAAATGCTAATTGTTGACGCTGTGGATTGCACCCTTAGAGAGAAGGCTCAACTTCTCTCTTCCACGTGGCACAATGGAGACTTTCCTCTTGTTGTGGGCTTGGCAAAACTCAGGCAAGAATCTCTAGATAAGGGCTAGCTCCCTTTGATGCATCTTTGAGGTCTTTAACTACTACTGTTAATAATGGGGGGGGGGGGTGAAAAGGGAGAAGGATATGACAAAATAGAAACCATCTAAACGGTGATGCACCAAATGATTTTGATCTACTCAGCTATATCAACACTTCAGACCAAAAGGGCGAACAGACACTTCATCTGAACAAAAGACCAGACTATAGGGCACTTTAACAGGGGGGCTTCATGAAGATACAAGAAAAAAGAACTTACCACAGGCGTTGCAGAAAACACACTGTCAGATCACTGCTCTTTTGTCTCTATGCTCCAACTTGGACACTTCCTATTAACCTGCAGAAATGGTCTTGGCTATACTAGATATGTTGGTTTCAACCTATGAAAGCATCAATTTGAAATGAGTAAACACAGATGTTGATATACAGACATATTCAGAAGCATAACCAGTCAGATAGAGGTAAAATGCGTTCTATAGATTCAAAGGTAAAATTTGGCAGGGCTTCGCCTTACACAAGTGAGAGATCCCTTTCTCAACTGAGAGGTTACAATATATATCATGAAGAGAGACTTTTGGCACCTTTAAGAACAAGCGGCCCATGTTGCGTTGAACACCTAGGAAAGAGGAATTTGCTCATGCTGGTGTCATCCTTATAGAAACATTTTGAAAGAACCATGCTGTCACTTGTCGTAGGTATTGACTTTGCAGCTTAAACCATCTTAAATGTCCTTGCAAAAGCATGGATTGCTTTGTTGTTTGAATGACAAGGCCGCTTCTCAGTGAAGTTTACACAACTGTCTGCTCATTAATGTAAAATGAAGAAAAACGAGCCACTCTATTGAATGCCCGTGCTCCCCTTGATGACCACTTGGTGGAGACTATTTCATCTGCAGCAATAACTCCTTGTGCTGACGCTTTTTATACCACCTGGACTGTTCTATCCGCTCATGCACTTGGCTTTTGTCTTTTCCTAGCTTTTCGGCCCTTGGGGCTATCTTTCCTGGCGGGTTGCTGAGTTTCTTTGCGGCCTTGTGCCTTTGAATTCCTTTGGGTCCACGCTATTGAGTTCTTTCGGGCACTTTCCCAAAGGAATTCTCTCTTTGGCTTCTCTTCAACGGTCAACGCATCCCATCAAAATTGACGTCTGCGGACCTGTCACTATTCGAAAACCAACGGCTATTTCATTACCATAAAATTGACATCCACAGGCTTGTCATCATTTGAAAACCAACGGCTATTTTTCTGCCTTGAATTTGATGTTCACGCGCTCATCACCGGATGTTTGAACCTCCAACGGCTAGTTCACCGTGTTAAAGTTGACGTGCTCGGGCCCGTCATCACTTTGGTAATTCCTTCGGCCTTTTGCAAAACAAACCCTCCCGAAGGGAAGGTGATCCTTTGGAAAAGAGGAGAGGGTCCCTTTTTGGCAGTCGAGAGTCCCCCGTAAGGGCAGTTGCCCTTCGGGCTCCTTTGTCTTCTCAATTCCTTCGAACATTTTATTCGAAGGAATTCGCCTTTGGTTCTTCCTTGAATTTCCTTTGGACAAAAGTCCGAAGGAATCCCTTGTCTTTTTCTTTGGAGTTCCTTCGGACAAAAAGTCTGAAGGAATCCTTTGTCTTTTGCCTTGTTCTCTTTTCTAAAGGAAAATCCCCCTTCGGGCCGTTTGCCTTGCTCTCTTTTCCAAATGTGCTCTCTGCCCTCCGTAAGGGCACCTTGGGTCCAAAATTGCCCTTCAGAACCTGCTCGAACGGTCCCGTTTGTAACCTGTCTGCCCTCCGCAAGGGCACTTGTCCTTCGGAGCCTTGTGAAAGACTTGTATTCCTTTGAAACTGGCCCATTCCCCTTTGTCAAAAGGCTTGTGCAAACTAACTGCCCAAAGCGAAATAAGCCTCCGGAGCAACCCAAAACATCTATAAGACTCAAGTCACTTGGCTCTTTATAGAAATAGGTCTATTACAAAGGGAAAATGCACAATTACAGTAAGGTGAGTACATCAAAGATTGATTGCTCAGGATAGTAGGGAAGGAAGTAAGACCGATTTTTTTTTGGCCTGTAGGACCAAAAATGGTCAACACTAACCATGGCAACATAAAATAATGAAAATGAATGTGTTCATTATGTGTCGTATCTTTAGGATGAAGGGTTGTCTTTATGGGCGCCACGTTTAGAGGTTCATGCCCATGTTGCTAGTTGGACTTGTTTGTATGGGCTTTGAACACTAAAACATCATCAAAGCCCTAATCAACTTGCACCCATTTTCCATTAAGAATATATTTTCCCCTTTGATTGCTCGGTTTGCATTATTGATTTTGTCTATACTTAGAAAAATTCTCAACGTTTATCTTATGCGAAGTGAGGTTCTTGAAGGTGAGAAAATTGTTGGAAACTATATAGACGTTCTGGTGAACAATCTCCTTGTCATATGCATAGAAATAGGTTATGGTGCTTCTCCATTAAAATATTGCCATCTAAGTTGCAAGAGGCATCATAGGGGTCCATACTTCACCATTCTACCCTTTTCGAAATAGAAAAAGCCTAAAACTTTTAGAAATGCCCTAAAGGGCCAAGGCTATCCAGAAATGTTTTGGAAATGTTCCGAGACACTTTTGGATACTTCCTTGCATTTCCAAGCCATTTTCAAGTCTTTTCAGCTATTTCTAAGGCATTTCCCTTATTATCAAAAATGTTCTAAGTTACTGTTAGCCAATTTTTTGGCCCACATATAAAGCTTGAGCAAATTCTTCAGGGGGCCAACAGAGATGTTTTAAAGCAAGCCAAAGGACTAAGCCTTGTGCAAAGTTCTTTTATTCGGCTTCCCCTTTTTGGGCTAAGTCATTGATCATCTTTTGGGCTTTGTAGAAGCAAGTATTTCTTTCCCTCGAGTTCTTTTCTTTCGGCCAAGTCTTTTCTTTGTTCATTCTTTCGGCCAAGTCTTTTTCGGGTTTTTTTTGTTTGAAAGAAAGGTTCCAACAAATTGTCTGAAAGAAAGGTTCCGAAGGGCACTTACAAAAATCCGAGAGGACCTTTTCAAGCTTCGGGAGGACCATTTCAAGTTTGCCGAAGGGTCTCTTGCCCTTTGGGAAGGACCTTTTTTAAAAATTTCGAAGGACCATTTTCAAGCACCGAAGGGCACTTTATCGGCAAAAGGGCACTTGACAAAAGTCCGAAGGGTATGTTCCTTTCGGAGGGGCCATTTTCAGACTTTCTTCAAGGCAATTCACAAAAGGAAGAACCATTTGCAGAAAGCCCGAAGGGGCTCTTACCCTTCGGGAAAAGTCTTTGACAAAATTCGAAGGGCATTTTATAAAAGGAGGCTCAAGAAGAAGTCCAAAGACTTCAGAGTAGAAAAGTCCGAAGACTTCAAGGAGAAGAAGTTCGAAGACTTCAAGTTCAAAAGATCGGAAGACTTGGAAACAAAGAAGCCCGAAGACTTCAAGATGGACAAGTCTGAAGTTGAGGAGCTTGAAAAATCCAAATTACTCTATATAAAGTAAATCGGGTTTCTCTAAGTGCTTCACTTAAAGGACTTCATAAGTAAGAGGACCTCAAAAGTCCGAAGTAAGTAAACTTTGAAAACTCGAATTACTTTGCATAGAGTAAATCAGGTTTCTTCATGTACTTTACTTAAAAAGCTTGATAAGTAAAGGATATGGGAAAGTCCAAATTTGGAGAGATCAAAGAACTTGAATTACTCTGCATAGAGTAAATCGGGATTCTTTGAGTGCTTGACTTAAGCTTGGTCCAGCAACATGAGAGTCATGATCAGGGAAATGAAATGCTGCCACGTGGCGTAAGCTGGAGCAAAAAGGGCTAATCAGCAAAGGACAAGTGGCACAAGGATGACCAATGAGCACGGGAGAGTCCAAGCGGCTGGTAGCTGGAAATTTATGAAGGCTCTCATCCTTCAATATGGTTTGCTCCTGACAAACAACCATCCAAATGCAAGAACAACATGGGTCGGTTTGAACTCCCAAGTATGGAGACCCGCATCCTTCTTCAAATAGGACACTCAAAAGTGAAAGATGCCATGTTTAAATGCAAAGATAAATGTAGTCATGCCAGGAAGAGACATCTAGCTGCCCGCAATGCGACTTCTCTTAGCTCCACCAAAAGAGACTTGAATGCAGGAGTGGCTCGAGGAGGTTGTGTGATAATCCTGGGTGATGCGTTTCATGACAAAGGAGGATGACAACATTGGTCATCAACGACTTCTTTTCTCTTTCCATGCATCTCTCTCTCTCTCTCTCTCTCTCTCTCTCTCTCTCTCTCTTTCTTCTCATTCTCTATATATATCACGCGACTTGCCTTTGTAATGGTTCCTAGTTTTTTTTAGAGTTTTTGTCATCTTGTTGGGAGACGGATGCCCATTGAGACGTTTGCAAAAGCGTGCTCCTTCGACCAGGCTAAACCCTATCGAAGTATTGTAAGAACTACCTCTTGAATGTAATGAGACTCAATTTTTTTGCCTATTTCATGTCTTCAATTAGTGCTTTAGTATGCTTGTTGCTTGGTGGATTTGTAAATGCTCTTATTCCTAGTTCATTAACCTGTTGCTTGCCTCTTTGAAGTTTTTTAAAGTTTTGCAGGTCTAGATTAGTGTTCTGACTGAACCTCTTTCAGCGTGTGTTAGCTTGATCGTGAGATCGTGCAAGCCCAAGTCGCCTCATGACTGATCTAGTGTGGGTTCAAGCGTAGATGAGTGTCCATTTAAATTTGGTGCATCATTTGGTTAGCCTTTTTAGGAGCCCTTTTCCCTCTTTCTAACCCTTTTCTCTGTGAAGTTTCATTTCAGCATTAGTTTTAGGTGATCCATCGAGAGGAACTAGCCTCTTTAAAAATCCTATATATTCAACCTCACTACAGGATACCCACAGTCTGAGGTTGTCCCCATGCTTGTAGCTGAAAGTGAGAGAGTCTGAAGAACTCTCCCACAAAAGGTGCAATTCCAAGCTATAACGGTTACCAGCATTGGTACAAGGCTTCATTGTTAATTTTTGACCTTGGGTATGATACAATTTGGGTAAGTCCATAAAAAAATTATTAAAAATATAAAAATTAAACAAAATTAACAGTAATATCAATCTTATATGTTTAAAGTAAACAAAAAAATAACAAGACACTATTGATTATTAATAATTAAGAATCCAAAATATCAAATGAGTCATGACGTGTAGTATATCACATAGGTTTATATTATCTAGTCAAAATTTGAAAATAGTCAATGGTCATAATCAAACTCAAGAACTATGTGAACATCCAAATCATCAATTGGTTCATTAGAACATGATGCAGTAGGACTAGCAACAGTTTAATTAGTTGTGTGTTTTTTGATGTTGATTTGTTATGTTTTAATTTATTTATTTATTTTTAGTATGACCATCATACCAAAACTAGCACTTTTTCTTTATTATGACAGTTAGGGACCCAGGATAATTGAATAACTTGAGAGGTACCCAAGAGGCCCTTGGATCAATACCAGTACCAAAACCGTACCGATATGGGTATGGGCCTCAAGGCAGTACCTGGTAATGTAGAAAATCTTTTATTCATTATATAAGTGCAAAGTACAATATCAAAATGCATAAATGACTGTCCAGATCTATCTCCTCTTAAGCTTAGTTGGCATCCCTACCAACACTTCTCAAGTAGTATGTAATGTCTCCAAATGGGACGATTTCATGCAAAAAGGGTTTTCCCTTGAATTTCACAATTCTGAAAATGCAATCAACAAGCCCTAGTTTGCAAAATAAGTTCAGAAAAACCCTTGTCAAACCTTAGAAACCCTATAGGCCATAATAGTAGGGTTTTGTAGATGAATTCCAACCAATAACTTATCCCAAAATTAATTGAAAACTTGTAAAAATAGTGAGTAATTTAAATGCACAAAACAAGTACCTTTTTTATAAATTTTTTGAAGCTCAAATGCCACTTTTTGATGGTTGAAAATTACGATTTAATTCCAAAAATATAGTTGTTCTGAATATTTTTTCCACTTTAAACCCTTGCCAAAAATCACAAGTGCCCAAAAAATACCAAAAAAATACAACAAACCTTTTTGGGCATGGGAATGGCCAAAAATTATTCTCCAAGCCAATTGCCCAACTCGCCAAGTGCAAAAAAATTAGCAAAAAAATAGAAGAGCAAGATCTTGCCTTTCGTAAGTGAAAAAGTCTTCAAAACCTGTCAAAATAATTAAATAATAATTCTGAAAATTAGTCTTTAATTTTTTATGGATTTAGGGCTTCAAACTCTTCACAAAACTCCACCAATACTTCATGCCAACACGTAGAAAATTAGCAAATAAAATTAGAATATTTAATTTGCATAAAATAGATCAAAAGAGGCCTCCAAACCCTTGATCAAAGCTTTCAAAGTGGTTCACTCCACTTGCAAAAATAAGATAAATATTAAGCAAGGTTAACATGCAAGAAATGAACCTCAAAACCCTCACAAAACTTCACACGAACTCTTTAAGGTAAATCGCTTCACTTCTAGGGCAAGAACAAGATCTCCTTAGCAAAGGTGGTGTCAAAAGACACATTTTTTAGATTGATTAACATTAAAGCAGTGAACTTCTATTGGATGTACATCCCAATAGTTTTTTCAAACATGAACAATTATCAAAATTCAGCATGTTTTTCATTGTAGTCTTCACCTTGTGTTTGTATCTTTCAAAGGGGGGGCAAACCACCTTAGGGAGGTAAAATACCTCATAAGTCTCACTTGCCCTTTTTAGAATATATTTTCATTTCTTTTGCTTTAGCTCCTGTTGACCATTTTGGTCCTGCAAGCTAAAAATCGCTCTCTTTTCTTTTCCTGCTGCCCTATGCATCAGTCTTGGATGCATCCACCTTATTGCAAATGCTCCATTTCCCTTTGCAATAGCCCTGTTCTTATGAAAAGTTGAAAGATCTAAGACCTGTAGGTTCTCGGCTTGATATGAGGCTTATTTCGCTTTGAGCAATTGCCTTGGATAAGCCTTTTGGCAAAGGAATGGGCCAGTTCAAAGAATGCAAGCCTTTTACAAAGCTCCGAAGGTCAAGTGCCCTTGCGGAGGGAAGTCAGGTGCAAACGGGACCCCTCAGTAGGCTCCGAAGGGTAATTCTGGATGCAAGGTGCCCTTGCAGAAGGGAGTGAGCACCTTCGGGAAAGTGAAAAAGGCAAAGGATTCCTTCGGATTTTCTGTCCGAAGGAAATCCAAATAAAAGGGGCAGAGTTTTCCTTCAAAAAAAGAAGGCCGAAAGGTAAGTTTTCCTTCGGAGAAAGACCAAGGCAAAGAGCAAAGAATTCTTTCAGAATTAAATCCGAAGGAAATCCAAGGAAGAATCAATGGATGAATCCCTTCAGACAAAATGCCCGAAGGAATTCCTTCGGACACTTTGTCCGAAGAAATTCACAAGCAAGGAACCAAGGCAAATTCCTTCTGACAAAGCCCTGAAGGAATTCGTCCAAAGGAATTTATCAAAGGAGAAGACCGAAGAAAGGGCCGAGACATGAAGACAAGTTTTCCTTTAGGCAAAATGCCCGAAGAAATTCTTTCAGACATTTTGTCCGAAATAATTGAAAAGACAAAGGAGCTCGAAGGGCAAGTGCCCTTACGGAGGGCTCTCAGCGACCAAAAAAGGGACCTTTTCCAAGCTCCAAAGGGATACCTTCCCTTCAGGAAGGTTCAATTGCAAAAGGCCAAAGGAATACAAAAGGTCGAAGAAATTACCAAAGGGGTGACAAACTCGAGAACGTCAACTTCAGCATAGCGAACCAGTCGTTGGAATTTCAAACGTCCGGTGATGTCCCCGCAGACATCAAATTCAGGACAATGAAATAGCCGTTGATTCTCAAATGTTTAAAGACTGGCCCACGCATGGAAATGAGTTAGAAGAGAGGCCGAAAGAATTCATAAACGTGAACCCGAAGGAATTCAAAGGCCGTAAGGCCAAAAGGAAAAGACCGCCGAGAAAGGAGCCCAAAGAGCCAAGAAATGAGAAAAAATAGCCTTGAGGGCCAAAGAGCCAAGAAAAGACAAAAGCCAAGCGTAGGAGCAGACAAAACAGTCTAGGTGGCACAAAAAGTGTCGGCACAAGAAGTTATTGCTATGGATGAAACAGTCTCCGCTAAGTGGCCACCAAGAGGAGCGCGGACATTCAATAGAATTGCCCATTTTTTCCTCATTTTACATTAATGAGTAGACAGTCACATGAAACCCATGCTCTTGCAGTGACATTTAATACAAGTTAAGAACCAAAAGTCAAGACTTGCGATTGCCACAGCATGGTCCCTTCAGCAGTTTCCTCTTTTCAATGTATTCAACGCAGCATGGGCTGCTTATTCTAGAAAGCGCCAAAGTCTTTTCCTTGATGCTATATATATTGTAACCTCTTAGTTGAGAAGGATATCTCTCATTTTGTAAGGCGAAGCTCTGCCAAATTTCACTTTTGATCAATAAGAATGTGTTTTACCTCTATCTGACTGGTTATGCTTTTGAGTGTCTGTGTATCAATTCTGTGTTCAATCATTTTAGCTTGATGCTTTCACAAGATTGACACCAACATACCTAGTGTAGCCAAAGCCATTTATGCAGGTTAACTGGAAGTGCTTCATCTGGAGCGCAAAGATAGAATAGTAGCTATCAGACAGTGTGTTTTCTACAGCGCCGGTGGTAAGTTCCTTTTCCTTGTGTCTCCATTAAGCCCCTATTAAAATACCCCTACAGTCTGGTCTTTTTGCTAGATAAAGTGTATGTTTACCCCCTTCTGGTTTGAAGTGTGAATAGCTGAGTAGATCAAAATCGTTTGGTGCATCACCACTTAGATTAGTTTCTATTTTGGTTGTATCCTTCTCCTTTTTCACCCTCCCATTGTTAGCAGCAGTAGTAAAAGACTTCAGAGATGCATCAAAGGGAGCTAGCCCTTATCTATAGATTCTCCCCTTAGTTTTGTCAAACCCACAGTGAGAGGGGAGTCTCTATTTTGCCACGTGGAAAAGAGAAGCTTAGCCTTCTTTCAAGGGTGCAATCCACAGTGTCAACAGTTTTTGGCACGCCCAGTGGGACAAATTTTAATGCTCAAAAAAGTTTCAGGATTGGTGCTTGTCCTGTTACAACAAGAATGAACCACTAATCCAGCATCTGATGACTCCATTTTCAAGAACATTAGTCTCTAGTCAAAGATCAGTCTAACAACCCATGCCTAAGGTCACCACAAGATCTTCTGCCAAGGGTGTCCCTTTTGAATTCATTGAATTACCATTAAACTCAACAAGGCGACTGAGATTTGCAAGGACCCATCCTTATACAACAAGTCATTTTCCCAGACCTGTTATAAAATACACTTACGCAAGAAGACCCTGACAGAACCTTGTTATCACCATGGCTTTACCTTTTGTGGCCTTTCATGATCAGAGCCCTTTAAACCTTCTGCATTATGACCCAATCCCAGGGACAGCCCTTAAGAGTGTTCCTCCCTTTAATGGAGAGGGGCCTTTTACTTCTATTGAGCACATCAGAAATATTGCCAACCTCTGTAATATCCACAATGTCACTGAAGAGAACATTGCTATCAGGTTGCTAGCATTGTCTTTTAAGGGTAAGGTTCTGGACTGGTATGGGACTTTGCTTATGAATTCAGTCGGCACATGGAATGAATTAGACACTCTCTTAACAAACAGATTTCGGGAGAAGAGTGACCACCTCTCGCTTGTTGAGTAGCTAACCACCATGAAAAGAGCTCCACATGAATTCATGCAGGATTTCAATACCAAGTTTCAAAAGACCTAAAACAGAATCTCCATTTTGGTAAGGCCGACTCCAAGCTAGGCTTTCCTCTATTACTTGAAAGCTTTGAACAGTGACATTGCTGTCATGATGCAGTCAATGGGAGGATAAGTGTTGCCAGCTGCCTATGAAATTGCCATAGTCACTGAAAATTGCCTGGTGCAAGCAGGAAAGATAGCCCCTGGACCTCATATGCCACTCTTTTTTGAATTGCTGCCTCCAGTTCAAACTGCTACACCCACTTTAGCTCTTTTGCCTGGCGTAGAAAAGTCGACTGCTACCTCGCTCAATGACCTTCATGAAGTTAAAAGCTTGTTACAAAGCGTGACCAACGAACTAGTGGCTCTCGAAAGACAACAAGCTCAAAACTATCGGCCAAATCAGGGATACCAGCAATTCGGAAAAGCAAGTAGACTCCCTTTTTAGAACTATAATCAAGGACAGGGTCAGTTTATAAAAGCCAGACCATATCAAGGGTATAATCCAGACACTCCTTCATCGTCCAAGGCTCTTGTGCCCGCTCAAAATAATCTAGTACGGGAACAGCCAAATTGCTCACCCCTGGGATATGGTCAAGATCAGGCTGCTTATACAAATGAGATGACGAGTCAATATATGAATACACAAGACAATCAGGCTACCCAATTCCCAAGCTTTGAGGTGTTAGTACAACCTGGCATGGACAACAGGCAAGTTCAATCTGATTCCACTCTCATGAATCACATGGAAGGTGAATTTTATGCAGTCAACTATGTGGGCAATATGAAAAACCAAGGTGATTATGTTGCAGGCAACACAAGGTCCAAAAGGAGAGCTATGGAGGAAGCTTAGGCAGCTGCCTTAACGTCTGCAGTATCTCTTTCAGCAAGTATGAACCAAAAATTTCCAAATTATAGGCTGTCGATTGCGCCCTCAACTCCTCGGCCTACGCCTCAGGTTGCAAGCGCCCCCAAAGAAAATTTAAAAGGCAGCAACCCTCAGATCAACTTGGTAGACCAGATGAAAATGCTGCACATGAATATCTCTTTGTGGGATTCATTAGCAATGCTAGGACAAAAGGACATACCCCAAAAGGAGTTGCACGAGCTATATGAACCAATTGTCCCAACAAAAGCTGATAACATTTTGATAATGAATGGGCACCCTTCCACAGTAGGCCGAGTAAAGAAAGACGAAAAGGTTCCCTTTTTCTATCTATTCTTAGTCACGAGATTTTTTGGTACACAACTGCATTATTGACAATAGGGCAAGCACCTCGGTAATGCCCAAATGCATAACAGATAAGCTAAGACTCAAATACGAAGAGATGACCAAGGGAGTCCTGCAGCTACATGGATCACCAGCCAAGACACTAGGAGTGGTACGAGGCTTGAATCTAACGCTGCATGCTTGTCCCACTTTCTTAGTTCCCCATGACATGGTAGTGGCGGATGTTCTTCCCTACTTTGCCATCTGTTTGTCCAAGGATTTCACATCCAAAATAGGTGGGTACCTAGCAACAAACTAGTCTTACATGGTTTTTAGAACCAAATACGGGACTAAGGTCAAGATTGAGTCAGAGCCAATCCATAGAGATCATCTGAAGTCGTACTCGATCAAGGCGATGAATGTCAGCTACGCCATCATTGATGAAGAAGAATTTCAAGTGGATCAATCTCCACCCTCTACCTTTGAAGGAGTTGCTGACCTGCTCTTAGACAAATGTGGAAGTGACAACTTCGAACATGACCCATACAAATTCATAGAAGATGTAGGTCTTAGAATTTATTGCATGCATGAAGAGGGTACTCTTCTACCCAATTTGATGAAAGCAAACCAAGAGAGCTCGGGTTTATGGCAACTCTTCTTTGATGGCTCAAGAAACAAATTGGGAGCTGGTGGTGTAGTGTTAATTTCCCCCTCAAAGGAGAAATACTTCTCAACTTTCAGGTTCCAATTTTCTTGCACTTGCAATGTTATGAAATACGAGTCTCTCATCCATGATTTTGAGTGGGCAAGGAAAAGAGGAATTAAAGAGCTGCAGGGTTTTGGGGACAGCGAGTTGATCATAAATTAGGTGAGAGGCTAAAATTTGACAAAAAATTCTTTGCTTAAATCTTACAAGCACAGGGTGTGGGACTTAGTGGAGAGTTTTCTTGCTTTCAATGTTACTTCCATTCTAAGAGAGCAAAATAAGCAAGCGGACAGACTAGCAGCAGTTGGTGCTCAGTTTGACATCTCCAAAAAGATAAGCCGAGACAACAGTTCATGCCATTTAAAAGTGGTAATCAGACCCTCTGTGCCGGATAACATCACCAACTAGCAGGTGTTTGATAGCGATCAACAGATAGCGCTTTTCTTGTAAAAGGAGGCTGAATTTGCCTCTATAAATCAAGCCAAGCTATAACAGTAGTATGGTGGCCAGATTGTTCAGCTAAATAACAACAAACTTCCCAAAGGCTTATTCACTCTCGAAAGCATTTTCAATGAGGATGACCAACTGAAAAATGACAAAGCAAGCATCACAACGAAGAAAGAAAACTATGAAAAAGTTGAGATATTCAAGAACGGGTTGCTTGCACTTGAGAAGGTATGTACAGATCATGAAAGGCAGGCTTTCATCTTGTTGTGCTAAGAATTTGTCGATGTCTTCGCTTGAGAGTATAGTGACTTGAAGGGTTTTGACCCAAGTTTGGCCCAACATACCATTGAGCTGGAGGAAGGCGCCAAGCCCATCAAACAAAAACAAAGGTTTGTCAACCCGAAGAGTGAGCTTCTCATGCGAAAAGAACTGACCAAGCTGATTGAGTCCAGGATAATATTTTCGATCAAACATTCTTCTTAGCTGGCCAATCTAGTCCCTGTTAGGAAAAGGAATGGGGAGATCAAACTGTGTGTGGATTTTAAAGACCTCAATAGAGTCTCATTGAAAGATCACTATCCTCTCCCAAGTATGGAGCAGATCCTCCGAATGGTGATAGGTAGCGAACGTTTCTCCCTCTTAGATGGGTATTTAGGGTACAATCATATTTTAGTGCATGACTGTGATCAATACAAGACAGCCTTCACTACAAAATGAGAGACGTTTGCTTACCAGAAAATGCCATTTGGACTGTCCCATGCTAGAGCCAATTTTCAATAAGCCATAGACATGGCTTCCAAGGCTTGATAAATAATGTTGTACTGGTCTATCTTGATGATGTGACAGTATTTTCTAAGGAAGTAGGTCAACATCTGAAACACCTTAGACAAATCTTTAAGAGGTGTAGAGAGTTTGGTATCTCTCTCAATCCAAAAAAATGCGTGTCCGTTGTCTATGAAGGTAAACTCCTTGGCCATGTTGTTTCGAAAGAGGGCTTGACCATTGATCCAGTAAGCGTTCGTGCCATTCTAACGCTGTCTTTGTCTAAGCATAAGAAAGGTCTGCAAAGCTTCTTTAGCAGAATAAATTTCATCAGAAGATTTATCCCAAATTTTGTCGAGATAGTCAAGCCACTGACCTCCATGCTGAAGAAAGATGAGAAATTCGCGTGGATAGCACAAATGAAGGATAGTTTTGAAGGGATCAAGTAGGCTATCACCCAGGCTCCTATCTTGATCAGTCTTGACTTCACCAAGGATTTCAACCTCTACACCTTCAAAAATGAAGAGGTAATCTCCGCCATGCTTACCCAAGCAAATGACGAGAACCTTGAACAACCACTTGCATTTTTTAGCCAAGGTCTAGAAGGTTTTGAGATCATATATACATATGTAGAGAAGGAAGTCCTTGCGGTCATACGAAGCCTGAAGAAATTCAGACATATGTTGTCCAACAACAGGGTTCATCTCATGGTGCCATATCTTAGCGTCAAAAATTTCTTGATCAGCCGTGATCTAAATGAAAAGAGAGCGGGGTGGATCACCAAGGTAATGGAATATGACGTGGACATCAAAACCACCAAGCTGGTAAGAGGAAAAGCCCTGTGTGAACACCTTGATACAGACCTTAAACAACAGAAAGAGGACATTTTGCTAATCCATGATGAAACTACAACAGAAGAACCAGCAGTCATGAAGGATTGGACATCAGACATGAAACGTTTTCTTCTCACCGGTGAGTGCCCAAAGGGCCTTGATAGGACCAGGAGGAGATATTTTAGACTCCAATCTCTCCCTTATGTCCTGATTAATGAGGTGTTGTTCAGAAGAGATTTTTCAAGAGTACTCTTGAGGTGCATGTTGACGCTGTGGATTGCACTCTTGATAGAAGGCTCAGCTTCTGTCTTCCACACGACACAATGGAGACTCCCCTCTTGCTGTGGGTCTGGCAAAGTTGAGGGGAGAATCGCTAAATAAGGGCTAGCTCCCTTTGATGCATCTTTGAGTTATTTCACTACTACTGCTAATATATAAAAAAAGGGGGGTGAAAAGAGAGAAGGATACTAAAAACAAAAACTAACTTAAGACGGTGATGCACTAAACAAGTTGATCTACTCAGTTACTCACACTTCAGACCAAAAGATGGTGGACATACACTTTATCTGATGAAAAGACCAGACTGTAGGGAGCTTTAAGATGGAAGTTTAATGAAGACACAGAAAATGAACTTACCATAGGTGCTGTAGAAAACACACTGTCTGATAACTTTTTTCTATCTCTGCGCTCCAGATGCAGCACTCCCTGTTAACCTGCAAAACTGGTACTCTAGCTACACTAGGTGTGTTGGTGTCAATTTGTGAAAGCATCAAGCTAAAATGACTAAACACAAGGTTAATACACATACACACTTAGAGATATAACCAGTCATATAGAGGTAAAACACATTCTATTGATTCAAGGTGAAATTTTGGTAGGGCTTTGCCTTACAAAATGAGAGAGATAGATCCCTTTTTCAAATGAGAGTTTACAATATATAGAGAAAGAGAAATCAATGGTGCCTTTTTCCACAAGTGGTCCATGCTACGTTCAATCCATTGGGAAGAGGAAGTCCGGTGAAGGAAGCCATGTTGCGACAGTCCAAGTCTTGATTTTGGTGTTTAAATTATATTAAACGTCATTGTGAAAGCATGGGTCGTGCCTTTCTGTTTGAAAACAAGACCGCTTCTTAAAGAGGTTCACACGGTTGTTTGCTCATTAATTCTTAAATGGCTCATTAATGCTTAAATGAAGAAAAATAGGCCATGCCATTCACTATTTGTGCTCTTTGATGACCATTTCGTAAGGACTATTCCAACCACTGGCATAACTCCTCTGCCGACGTCTCTTTTGCCACCTAGGCTGTTCTATCCGTGTCTGTGCTTGGTTCTTCGGGCTCCTTTCTCAGCGGGTCGTTGAGTTTCCACCTGGCTTTTGTCTTTTCCTAGCTTTTGTCTTTTCTTGGCTTTTTCTGCCTTCAGGGCTATCTTATCGACGGGTCGCTAAGTTTCCACGCGCGGACCCATCTTTAAACATTTGAGAATCAACAGCTATCTTATCGCCGTAAAGTTGATGTTCACGCGTCCTTCGCCATTTGAAAGCCAACGGTTATTCCATTGTCTTGAATTTGACATCCGCGGGGATGTCACTAGACGTTTGAATTCCAACGGCTAGTTTGTGATGTTGAATTTGACGTCTTCGAGCCCGTCACCCCTTTGGCAATTTCTTTGACTTTCCGCAATCCCATCGGCCTTTTGTATTCATTCGGATCTTTGCGATTGAACCCTCCTGAAGGGAAGGTGTCCCTTCGAGGCTTTGAAAAGGTCCGCTTCTTGTCATTTGAGAGTCCCCCGCAAGGGCACTTGCCCTTCGGGTTCCTTCGGGCTGCCTTGGCTTCTCAATTCCTTTAGACAAAATGTCCGAAGGAATTCCCTCAGACATTTTGCCTAGAGGAAATCTTTTCTTTGGAGTCTCGGCCCTTCTTTCTTTCGGTCGGTCCTTTTCTTCGGACATTCCTTTGGACAAAAGTCCAAAGGAATTCCTTCGGGCTTTTGTCCAAAGGAATTTGACTTTGTTCCTTTTCTTGTATTTTCCTTCGGAAAAAAGTCTGAAAGACCTTTGCCATTTTGCTGCAGATTTCTTTCCGAAGGGTAATTTTCCGTTTGGCTCCTTGCCTTGTGAATTTTTTCGGACAAAATGTCCGAAGGAATTCCTTCGGGCACATTGTCAGAAAGAATTCACATTGACTTCCTTGGATTTCCCTCGGATTTATTCTTCAGACAAAAGTCCAAAGGAAATCTTTCCTTTTGCCTTAGTCTTTTCTCCGAAGAAATCCTTACCTTTCGGCCCTCTTCTTTGGTCCCTTTGCAAGTGTTTTCTGCCCTCCGCAAGGGCATCTAGGCCCCAAGTTGCCCTTCGAACCCTGCTAAAAGGCCCAATTGGTCATTTGCCTGCCCTCCGCAAGGGCACTTTGTCTTTGGAGCCTTGTAAAATGACTTGCGTGCTTTGAACCGGCCCATGCTTTGCCAAAAGGCGTGTAGACCGACTACCCCAAACGGGAAAAAACCTATGGATTAACCTGAGATATATACAAGCCTCAAGTCATTTAGCTCATAAAACAGGCCTACTATAAAAGGGGAAAAGCACAACAACAGAAAGGTCAAAACATGACTGACTGCTCAAAATAGTGGGGAAGAAAGTGAGACCAATTTTTTGGCTTGCAGGGCCAAAAATAGTCAACAAATTTGGCGATCCCCAGGGGAAGCATGCCTGCTATGCTAAAGAAGATTGGTAGCCTCAAAGTCCATTGGGCATGGAGTCAAAACATAGCCCGAAAGTTTAACAATGGCCTTGAGATATCCAAGAATTAATCATGAAGCTTTTACCCCAAAAGGGAAACAAAACACACACAAGGTTAAAAAACTACGAACATGTGCAAAAGCACTTAGGAAAAATAGGGGAAAAACAAGAAAAATATATACATGATGAGAGAAGGCTCAGTGACAGTGCTTAAGATATATCCTAGTAACTGAGATATGCAATTCTTCACCACCCAATTTGGAGAGTTGGACTGCATTGTGTTGCTTGCACTGAGTGATGACATATGGACCACTCCATAAGACGTCAAACTTTGTGTGCTTTTCAGGCTTAGCTCGGTCTTCATCCCATTTTAAGATGATGTCGACTTTAGAGAAACCTTTTGACGAGGATTTATCGTCAAAGTACTTTGTTTGCTATTGATAGCTGATCATAAAAATTATGGCTTGGTCCCTTGTCTCCTAAAGTTCCATCAATTCGCACAACCTAACCTCCATGTTGTTGCTTTCTTCTAATTGCAACTGGTGAGCAAGATCCAAAGCTGGCAATTCAAGTGAAATAAGAAGTCTAGCTTCCCTTCCATACACGAGCGTGTATGATGAATTGCCAACTGCCCTCTTTGGAGTAACCCTGTCTGCCCACAAGGCTATTTTCAACTTGGCATGCCAAGTTCTCTGATTCTCCTCCATTATTCTTTTGATAATCTTGATCAGATTCTTATTGGTGGACTCAGCCAACCCATTCCCTTATGGGTAGTAGTTGGAAGAAGTGCTAAGATAGATGCTGTATTCCAATGTCCACTCGCTTGTTCTGGTTCCCAAGAAAGCCAATGCGTTGTTTGAGATGATGGTAGCTGGGACTCCAAACCTTGTCACTAGACCTTCATAGAAATATAGGACTGCACTTTCGTTGGCCTCCTTCAAAGCAACAGCTTCTACCCATCTCGTGAAGTAGTCTGTAGCGGTCAAGACCCATTTGTGACCAGCACTAGAGGAAGGGTTGATCATCCCTATGAAGTCTAGGCCCCATTGCATGAATGGTTGTTCTACTTGATACGCTGTAGGGGCATTGCAGCCAGCCGTTGTTTCCCATCAAAGAGCGCATATTTATGACACTTTTATACCCAGGCATGGGTGTCTCTGAATAGAGTGGGCCAGAAGTAATCAGCTCTCATAATTCTTGCAGTTGTAGGCTTAGGAGAAAAGTGACCACCAGTTGGCCCATCATGGAACTCAGACAGTACCCTGTCGACCTGACCTGGGTCTATGCACCTCAAGAGTACTCCTGAAAAATCTCTTCTGAATAGCACCCCGTCAATCAGGACATAAGGGAGAGATTGGAGTCTGAAATATCTCCTCTTGGTCCTATCAAGGCCCTGCAGGCACTCACCAGTGAGAAGAAAACGTTTCATGTCTGATGCCCAATCCTTCATGACTGTTGGTTCTTCTACTGTAGCTTCATCATGGATTAGCAAAATGTCCTCTTTCTGTTGTTTAAGGTCTGCAGTAAGGTATTCACACATGCCTTTTCCCCTTACCAGCTTGATGGTTTTGATGTCCACGTCATATTCCATTACTTTGGTGATCCATCTCGCTCTCTTTTCATTTAGATCATGGCTGATCAAAAAATCTTTGACGTTGGAATGTGGCACCATGAGATGAATCTTGCTGTTAGACATCATATGTCTGAATTTTTTCAGGCTTCATATGACCGCAAGGACTTGCTTCTCCACATATGTATCCCTGATCTCAAAACCTTCTAGGCCTTGGCTAAAAAATGCAAGTGGCTATTCAAGGTTCTCTTCATTTGCTTGAGTAAGCATGGCAGAGATTACCTCTTCATTTTCAAAGGTGTAGAGGTTGAAATCCTTGGTGAAGTTAGGACTGATCAAGGTAGGAGCTTGGGTGATAGCCTGCTTGATCCCTTCAAAACTATCATTCCTTTGCGTTGTCCACGTGAATTCTCATCTTTTTTCAGCATGGAGGTCAATGGCTTGACTATCTTGCCAAAATTTGAGATAAATATCCTGATGAAATTTATTTTGCCAAAGAAGCTTTACAGACCTTTCTTATGCTTAGGCAAGGACAGCTCTAGGATGGAGCGAACTCTTTCTGGATCAATGGTCAAGCCCTCTTTCGAAACAACATGGCTAAGGAGTTTACCTTCATGGACAACGAACACGCATTTTTTTGGGTTGAGAGAGATACTGAACTCTCTACACCTTTCGAAGATTTGCCTAAGGTGTCTTATATGTTGGCCTGCTTCCTTAGAAAATACTGTCACATCATCAAGATATACTAGTAAAATATTATTTATCAGGCCTTGAAAAGCCATGTCCATAGCTCATTGAAAAGTGGCACTAGCATTGGACAGTCCAAATGGCATTTTTCGATAAGCAAACGTTCTCCACTTGGTAGTGAAGGTTGTCTTGTATTGATCACAGTCTTGCAGTAAAATCTGATTGTACCTTGAATACCCATTCAAGAGGGAGAAACGTTCACTACCTGTCACCATTTGGAGGATCTACTCCATACTTGGGAGAGGATAGTGGTCCTTCAACGAGTCTCCATTGAGGTCTCTGAAATCTACACATAATCTGATCTCCCCATTTTTTTGGACAAGAACAAGATTGGCCAGCCAAAAAGAGTGTTTGATTGGAAATATGATTCTAAACTCAATCAGCTTGGTGAGTTCCTTTCGCATGAGAGTCTCGATCTTCAGGTTGACAGGCCTTTGTTTTTGTTTCATGGGCTTGGTGCCTTCCTCTAGCTCAATAGTGTGTTGGGCCAAACTTGGGTCAAAACCTTTAGGTCGCTATACTCCCAAACGAAGACATCAACAAATTCTTGACACAACAAGACGAAAACCTGCCTTTCATGATCTGTACATACCTTCCCAAGTGCAAGCACCCTGTTCTTGAATATCTTAACTTTTTCATAGTTCTTCGTTGTGATGCTTGCTTTGTCATTTTTCAATTGGTCATCCTTGTTGAAGATACTTTCGAGAGTGACCAAGCCTTTTGGAAGTTTATTGTTCTTTAGCTGAACAATCTGGCCGTCATACTGCTATTGTAGCTTGGCTTGGTTTCTAGAGGCAAACTCATCTTCTTCTTGCAAGAAGAGTACTATCTGCTGACCGTTGTCAAACACCTGTTAGTTGGTGATGTTGTTAGGCATGGAGGGTCTGATTACCACTTTTAAATGGCGCGGACTACTGTCTCGGCCTATCTCTTTGGGGACATCAAACTGGGCACCAACTGCTGCTAGTCTATTCGCTTGCTTATTCTGCTCTCTTGAGATGGAAGTAACATTGAAAGCAAGAAAACTCTCTACTAAGTCCCACACCCTGTGCTTGTAAGACTTAAGAAAGGAATTCTTTGTCAGATTTCGACCTCTAACCTGATTTACGATCAACTCGTTGTCCCCAAAAACCTGCAGCTATTTAATCCCTCTTTTTCTTGCCCACTCCAAACCATGGATGAGAGCTTCATACTCTGCAACATTGCACGTGCAAGAAAATTGGAAACTGAAAGTCGAGAAGTATTTCTCCTTTGAGAGGGAAACTAGCACCACTCCACCACCAACCCCTAGTTTGCTTCTTGAGCCATCAAAAAAAAGTTGCCATAAACTTGAGCTCTCTTGGCTTGCTTTCATCAAATTTGGTACAAAAATACCCTCTTCATACATGCAATAAATCCCAAGGCCTGCCTCTTCTATGAACTTGTAAGGGTTATGTTCAAAGTTGTCACTTCCCCATTCGTCTAAGAGCAGGTCAACAACTCCTTCAAGGGCAGAGGGCAGAGATTGATCCATTTGGAATTCTTCTTGATCAATAATGGCGTAGCTGACATTTGCCGCCTTGAGTGAGTATGGCTCCAGATGATCTCTGTGGATTGGCTCTGACTCAATCTTGACCTTAGTCTCATATTTGGTTCTAAAAACCAGGTAGGACCAGTTTACTGGTAGGTACCCACCTATTTTGGATGTGAAATCCCTAGACAAACAAATGGGAAAGTAGGGAGGAACATCTGCCACTACCACATCATGGGGAACTGAGAAATTTGGGCAGGCATGGAGCGTCAAGTTCAAGCCTCTCACCACTCCTACTGTCTTTGTTGGTGATCCATCCGGCTGCAGGACTCCCTTAGTCATTTCTTCGTATTTGAGCCCTAGTTTATCCGCTATGCATTTAAGCATTACTGAGGTGCTTGCCCCACGGTCAATATTGCAATTGTGCACTAGAAAATCTCCTATGACTAAGGACAGATAGAAAGGAGAAACCTTTTTTTCTTTCTTTATTTGGCCTGCTGTGGTAGGGTGCCCATTCGTGATCAGAACATTATCGACTTTTGATGGGACAGCTTGTTCATTTAGCCCGTGTAAGTTCTTTTGCAGCATGTCCTTTTGTCTTGGTATTGATAATGAATCCCACAAGGAGATATTCATGTGTAGCTTCTTCATCTGGTCCACCACATTAATCTGAGGGTTGCCCCCCTTCAAATTTTCTTTGAGGTTACTTGCAGCCTGAGGTGCAAGGCAAGGAGCTGAAGGTGTAATTGGTGGCCTGTAATTTGGAAATTTCTAATTTTCATGTGATGAAAAAGATGCGGCAGACGTTTGGGCAACAGCTTGAGCTTCTTCCATAGCTCTTCTTTTAGACCTTGTGTTGGCTGCAACATAATCATCTTGGTTGTTCGTACTGCCCATGTAGTTGACTGCACAGAATTTACCTTCCAGGTGATTCATGAGAGTGGAATTAGGTTGAGCTTGCCTGCTGTCCATGCCGAATTGCACTGATACCTCAACTTAGGAATTGAGCAGCTTGATTGTCTTGTTCATTCGTGTATTGACTCAGCATCTCATTTGTTTAAATAGCCTGACTTGACCATATCCTATGGGTGAGCAATTTGTTTGTTCTTGTACCAGATTATTTTGAGCGGGCACCAGAGCCTTAGATGATGGAGTGCCTGGATTATAGCCTTGATAAGGTCTGGCTTGTGCAAACTGACCCTGTCCTTGATTTTAATTCTGGAAAGGGGGTTTATTTGCTTGCTCGAACTACTGATATCCCTGATTTGGCTGATAGCTTTGAGCTTGCTGCCTTTTAAGAGCCACCAGTTCATTGGTCATGCTTTGCAACAAGCTTTTAACTTCATGGTCATTGGGCGAAGTAGCATCTGGGTTTTCTATGCCAGGCAGAAGAGTTAAGGTGGGTGCAACAGTCTGGACTGGAGGTGGCAATTCAGAGAAGAGCGGCATATGAGGTCTAGGGGCTATCTTTCCCACTTGCACCAGGGAATTCTCAGCGGCTATGGCTATTTCATAGGCAGATGGCAGCACTTGTCCTCCCATGGACTGTATCATGATAGCAATGTCGTTGTTCAACGCTTTCAAATAATAGAGGAAAGCATAGCTTGGGGGGGTCGGCCTTACCAAAATGGGGATTCTGTCCCAGGTCTTCTAAAATCAAGTATTGAAATCCTACATAAATTCATGTGGAGCTCTTTGCATGGTGGTTAGCTACTTGGCAAGCAAGAGGTGGCCACTCTTCTTTCCGAATTTGTTTGTTAAGAGGGTACCTAATTCGTTCCATGTGCCGACTGAATTCATAGGCAAAGTCCCATACCAGTTCAGAACCTTGCCCTTAAAAGACAATGCCAACAATCTGATAGCAATGCTTTCTTTAGTGACATTGTGAATATTACAGAGGTTGGCAATATTTTCGATTTGCTCAATAGCAATAATAGGCCCTTCTCTATTAAAGAGAGGCACACTCTTAAGGGTTGTCCTTGGGATTGGGTCATAATGCAAAAGATTCAAAGGACTCTGACCATGAAAGGCCACAAAAGGTAAAGCCATAGCTATGACAGGATTCAACCGGGGCCTTCTTGCGTAAGTGTATCTTATAGAAGGTCTGAAAAAATGACTTGTTGAATAAGGATGAGTCCTTGCAAACTTCAGTTGCCTTGCTGAGTTTAATGGTAGTTCAATGAATTTAAAAGGGACACCCTTAGCAGCAGATCGTGTGGTGACCTTAGGCATAGGATGTCAGATTGATCTTTAACCAGAGACTGATGCTCTTGATAATGGAGTTGCTAGATGTTGGATTAATGATTGATTTTTTGCTATAACAGGACCAACATCAATCCTGAAACTTTTCTGAGTGTTAAAAATTGGTCCCACTGGGCATGCCAAAAACTGTTGACGCTGTGGATTGCACCCTTGACAGAAGGCTCAGCTTCTGTCTTTCACGTGGCACAATGGAGACTCCCCTTTTGCTGTGGGTTTGGCAAAGTTGAGGGGAGAATCTCTAGATAAGGGCTAGCTCCCTTTGATGCATCTTTGAGTTATTTCACTACTACTGCTAATATATAAAAAAAATGGGGGGTGAAAAGAGAGAAGGATACTAAAAACAAAAACTAATTTAAGATGGTGATACACCAAACAAGTTGATATACTCAGTTACTCACACTTCAGACTAGAAGAGGGTGGACAAACACTTTATCTGATGAAAAGCCCAGACTGTAGGGAGCTTTAATAGGGAGGCTTAATGAAGACACAGAAAATGAACTTACCACAGACGCTGTAGAAAATACACTGTCTAATAACCCTTTTTTGTCTCTGCACTCTAGATACAACACTTCATGTTAACCTGCAGAACTGGTACTCTAGCTACACTAGGTGTGTTGGTGTCAATTTGTGAAAGCATCAAGCTAAAATGACTAAACACAAGGTTAATACGCAGACACATTCAGAGATTTAACCGGTCAAATAGAGGTAAAATGCATTCTATTGATT
Source organism: Torreya grandis (assembly GCA_037957365.1). Lineage (NCBI taxonomy): Eukaryota > Viridiplantae > Streptophyta > Pinopsida > Cupressales > Taxaceae > Torreya > Torreya grandis. The sequence continues at coordinate 9,305,495 of JARHVA010000009.1, read as the reverse complement.
CAAGGTGAAATTTTGGCAGGGCTTCGCCTTACAAAATGAAAGAGGTAAATCCCTTTCTCAAATGAGAGTTTACAATATATAGAGAAAGAGAAAGCAATGGCCCCTTTTTCCACAAGTGGCCCATGCTGCGTTCAATCCATTGGGAAGAGGAAGTCCGGTGAAAGAAGCCATGCTGTGGCAGTCCAAGTCTTGACTTTGGCATTTAAATTATATTAAACGTCATTGTGAAAGCATGGGTCGCGCCTTTCTGTTTGAAAACAAGACCACTTCTTAAAAAGGTTCACGTAGTTGTCTGCTCATTAATGCGTAAATGGCTCATTAATGTTTAAATGAAGAAAAACAAGCCGTGCCATTCACTGTTTGCATTCCTTGATGACCATTTCGTAAGGACTATTCCAACCACTGGCATAACTCCTCTGCCGACATCTCTTTTGCCACCTGGGTTGTTCTATCTGTGTCTGTGCTTGGCTCTTCGGGCTCCTTTCTCGGCGGGTCACTGAGTTTCCACCTAGTTTTTGTCTTTTCCTAGCTTTTGTCTTTTTTAGCTCTTTTTGCCCTTGGGGCTATCTTATCAGCGAGTCGTTGAGTTTACACGCGTGGACCCATCTTTAAACATTTGAGAATCAACGGCTATCTTATCGCCGTAAATTTGATGTTCGCACGCTCGTCGCCATTTGAAAGCCAACGGCTATTCCATTGTCCTGAATTTGACGTCCACGAGGACATCACTGGACGTTTGAATTCCAACGACTAGTTTGTGATGCTGAATTTGACATCTTCGGGCCCGTCACCCCTTTGGCAATTTCTTCGGCTTTCCACAATCCGCAATTGAACCCTCCTGAAGGGAAGGTGTCCCTTCGGGGCTTTGAGAAGGTCCCCTTCTTGGCAGTCGAGAATCCCCAGCAAGGGCACTTTCCCTTCGGGCTCCTTCAGGCTGCCTTGGCTTCTCAATTCCTTCGGACAAAATGTCCGAAGGAATTCCCTCGGACATTTTGCCCAGAGGAAATCTTTTCTTTGGAGTCTTGGCCCTTCTTTTTTTCGGTCAGTCCTTTTCTTCAGACAAATTTCTTTGGACAAAAGTCCGAATGAATTCCTTCGGGCTTTTGTCTGAAGAATTTTGCCTTTGTTCCTTTTCTTGTATTTTCTTTCGGACAAAAGTCCGAAAAACCTTTGCCATTTTGCCGCGGATTTCTTTCTGAAGGGTAATTTTTCGTTTGGCTCCTTGCCTTGTGAATTCTTCGGACAAAATGTCCAAAGGAATTCCTTCGGGCACTTTGTCCGAAAGAATTCACATTGACTTCCTTGGATTTCCCTTAGATTTATTCTTCGGACAAAATTTCGAAGGAAATCCTTCCTTTTGCCTTAGTCTTTTCTTCGAAGAAAACCTTACCTTTCGGCCCTCTTCTTTGGTCCCTCTGCAAGTGTTTTCTGCCCTCCGCAAGGGCATCTAGGCCCCAAGTTGCCCTTCAGACCCTGTTGAAAGGCCCAATTGGTCATTTGCCTGCCCTCTGCAAGGGCACTTTGTCTTTGGAGCCTTGTAAAATGACTTGCATGCTTTGAATTGGCCCATGCTTTGCCAAAAGGCTTGTGTAGACCGACTGCCCAAAACAAGAAAAAACCTATGGATTAACCCGAGATAGATACAAGCCTCAAGTCATTGGCTCAGAAAATAGGCCTAATATAAAAGGGGAAAAGCACAGCAATAGAAGGGTCAAAACATGACTGACTGCTCAAGATAGTGGGGAAGGGAAACCGATTTTTTGGCCTGCAAGGACAAAAATGGTCAACAGTGCATAGACCCAGGTCAGGTCGACAAGGTGCTATCCAAGTTCCATGACGGGCCAGCTAGTGGTCACTTTGCTCCTAAGCCTACAGCTACAAGGATTATGAGAGTTGGTTACTTCTGGCCCACTCTATTCAGAGACACCCATACCTGAGTACGAAAGTGCCAGAAGTGTGCTCTCGTTGATGGAAAACAACGGTTGGTTGCAATGCCTCTACAACCTATTCAAGTAGAACAACCATTCATGCAATGGGGCCTAGACTTCATAGGGATGATCAACCCTCCTTCCAGTGCTGGCCACAAATGGGTCTTGACTGCTACAGACTATTTCATGAGATGGGTAGAGGCTGTTGCTTTAAAGGAGGCCAATGAAAGTGTAGTCTTGGACTTTTAAGAAGGCCTGGTGACAAGGTTTGGTGTCCCAGCTACCATCATCTCAGACAATGCATTGGCTTTCTTGGGAACCAGAACGAGCGAATGGGCGTTGGGATATGGCATCTACCTTAGCACTTCTTCCAACTACTACCCACAAGGAAATGGGCTGGCTGAGTCCACCAACAAAAATCTGATCAAAATTATCAGAAGGACAATGGAGAAAAATCAAAGAACATGGCACGCCAAGCTGAAAACAACCCTTTGGGCAGACAAGGTCACTCCAAAGAGGGCAATTGGCAATTCACCATACACGCTTGTGTATGGAAGGGAAGCTAGACTCCTTATTTCGCTTGAATTGCTAGCGTTGGATCTTGCTCACCAGCTGCAATTGGAAGAAAACAATAACATGGAGGTCAGGTTGTGTGAATTAATGAAATTCTAGGAATTAAGGGACCAGGGCATGGTTTCTATGACCAGCCGTCAGCAGCAAACGAAGAAGCACTTTGACAAGAAATCCTCATCAAAAGGCTTTTTTGAAGGCGACATCATCTTAAAATGGGATGAGGACCGAGCTAAGCCTGGAAAACACACAAAGTTCGATGCCCTATGGAGTGGTCCGTATGTCATCACTCAGTGTAAGCAACACAATGCATTCCAACTCTCCAGATTGGATGGTGAAGAACTGCATATCCCAATTAATGGGATATATCTTAAGCACTGTCACTGAGCCTTCTCTCATCATGTATATATTTTCCTTGTTTTTTTCTATTTTTTCTAAGTGCTCTTGCGCATGTTCGTAGTTTTTTTTAGCCTTGTGTGTGTTTTGTTTACCATTTGGGGTAAAAGCTTCATGATTGATTCTTAGATTTCTCAAAGTTATTGTCAACCTTTCGGGTTGCATTCTGACTCCATGCCCAACGGACTTGTAGGCTATTGGTTTTCCTAAGCATAGCAGGCATGCTTCCCTTGGGAATCGCCAAATTTGTTGACCATTTTGGTCCTGCAAGCCAAAAATTGCTCTCTTTTCTTTCCCTACTGCTCTGTGCATCAGTCGTGGATGCATCCACCTTACTGCAAATGCTCCATTTCCCTTTGCAATAGCCCTGTTTTTATGAAAAGTTGAAAGACTTAAGACCTATAGGTTCTCGACTTGATATGGGCTTATTTCGCTTTGGGCAATTGCCTTGGATAAGCCTTTTGGCAAAAGAATGGGCCAGTTCAAAGAATGCAGGCCTTTTACAAAGCTCCGAAGGTCAAGTGCTCTTGCGGAGGGCAGTCAGGAGCAAACGGGACTGTTCAACAAGCTCTGAAGGGTAATTTTGGACCCAAGGTGCCCTTGCAGAAGGCAGTGAGCACCTTCGGGAAAGTGAAAAAGGCAAAGGATTCCTTCGTATTTTCTGTCCAAAGGAAATCCAAAGAAAAGGGGCAGAGTTTTCCTTCGGAAAAAAAAGGCCGAAAGGTAAGTTTTCCTTCGGAGAAAGACCAAGGCAAAGGGCAAAGAATTCCTTCGGACTTAAATCCAAAGGAAATCCAAGGAAGAATCAATGGATGAATTCCTTTGGAAAAAATACCCGAAGGAATTCCTTCAGACATTTTGTCCGAAGAAATTCACAAGCAAGGAACCAAGGCAAATTCCTTCTGACAAAGGCCCGAAGAAATTCCTTCGGACTTTTGTTCAAAGGAATTTATCAAAGAAGAAGACCGAAGAAAGGGCCGAGACATGAAGACAAGTTTTCCTTCAAGCAAAATGCCTAAAGAAATTCCTTCAGACATTTTGTTCGAAGGAATTGAAAAGACAAAGGAGCCCATATGGCAAGTGCCCTTGAGGAGAGCTCTCAGCGACCAAAAAAGGGACCTTTTCCAAGCTCCGAAGGGACACCTTCCCTTCGAGAAGGTTCAATTGCAAAAGGCCGAAGGAATACAAAAGGCCGAAGAAATTACCAAATGGGTGACGGGCTCGAGAACATCAACTTCAGCATAGCGAACCAGTCGTTCGAGTTTCAAACATTCGATGACATCCCCGCAGACGTCAAATTCAGGACAATGAAATAGCCATTGATTATCAAATGTTTAAAGACGGTCCCGCACATGGAAATGGGTTAGAAGAGAAGTTGAAAGAATTCATAAGCACGAACTTGAAGGAATTCAAAGGCCTTAAGGCCAAAAGGAAAAGACCACTGAGAAAGGAGCCCAAAGAGCCAAGAAATGATAGAAAACAGCCCCGAGGGCCAAAGAGTCAGGAAAAGACAAAAGCCAAGCACAGGGGCAGACAAAACAGTCTAGGTGGCACAGAAAGCGTCGGCACAATAAGTTATTGCTGTAGATGAAATAGTCTCCTTCAAGTGGCCACCAAGGGGAGCGCGGGAATTCAATAGAATGGCCTATTTTTTCTCAGTTTACATTAATGAGCAGACAGTCACGTGAAACCCATGCTCTTGTAGTGATATTTAATACGGGTTAAGCACCAAAAGTCAAGACTTGCGACTGTCACAGCATGGTCCCTTCAACAGTTTCCTCTTTCCAATGTATATAACATAGCATGGGCCACTTATTCTAGAAAGTGCCAAAGTCTTTTCCTTGATGCTATATATATTGTAACCTCTCAGTTGAGAAGGATATCTCTCATTTTGTAAGGCGAAGCCCTAACAGAATTCACCTTTGATCAATAAGAATGTGTTTTACCTCTATCTGACTAGTTATGCTTTTGAGTGTGTCTGTGTATTAATTATGTGTTCAGTCATTTTAGCTTGATGCTTTCACAAGATTGACACCAAATACCTAGTGTAGCCAAAGCCATTTCTGCAGGTTAACTGGAAGTGCTTCATCTAGAGCGCAGAGATAGAAGAGTAGCTATCAGACAGTGTGTTTTCTACAGCCCCTGTGGTAAGTTCATTTTTCTTGTGTCTCCATTAAGCCCCCTATTAAAAAACCCCTATAGTCTGATTTTTTTGCCAGATAAAGTGTATGTTCGCCTCCTTTTGGTTTGAAGTGTGAATAGCTGAGTAGATCAAAATCGTTTGGTGCATCACCACTTAGATTAGTTTCTGTTTTGGTTGTATCCTTCTCCCTTTTCACCCCTCCATTGTTAGCAGTAGTAGTAAAAGACTTCAGAGATGCATCAAATGGAGCTAGCCCTTATCTAAAGATTTTTCTCTTAATTTTGCCAAACCCACAGCAAGAGGGGAGTCTCTATTTTTCCGCGTGGAAGAGAGAAGCTCAGCTTTCTTTCAAGGGTGCAATCTACAGCGTCAACAACTCCCAAGCCAACATTCTTTTTAATTTCACTTCAGGGATTTTTGAATTAAGAAAATAACTTGTCTTAATAAATTAGTAATTAGAATTACTTTTTGGCAAATTAAATAATTAGGTCCTCACTTAAATAATTAATTAAATTGCTCTAATAATTAAAGTGATAAAAATTATTTTCCAATCAATTTATTAAATTACAAAGCCCATTAGAATAATCATTAAAATTACCTTAATTAAATCCAAATGGTTAAAACCACTTTTTTATAATTCGAATAATTATCCAAAATAGTCTTATTTTAATAATTAATTAATTGTCTTATATTTTTGAATGATCAAAATCACTATTAAGGCAATTTTATTAATTATTAAAATTATATGAAAATGGGACATCACAATCCTCCCTTCCAAAATTTGCTTGTCCTCAAGCAAATGCAAGTTCATATGCTCAATTACCATGTTCAAATGATAAAATTTGTTGTAGTGCTTAAAAAGCCTTGCTCTTGTACCTATTAAGTGAAATAACTTTCACCAAAAAGCATAGTGTGACATACCCCAAATGGATACTGAATGCCATTTTATAACTTTCCAATCATGTAAAAAGAAATCAGATAGGTACCATCTTGTAAACTTACCATGATGTGAGGCCTCAAAGTAGTACAACTCATCATATATGGGCCTCTTTGTGCACGCCATGTGCCCTACCAAACACTGACCCTTATCAACATTCCCATGCATACATGTAACACTCCATAAGCTCATCAAGATTCCCCAAAAATCAGTCTTTCCTCCATGACACTGCTATAAGTACATATCTAATTTTGATTCTTCATGATGACAAGATTCAGAATTAATATTTGCATTCTCTCTTCTTCCTATGATATGCGGGATGCCATCAAAACTTCTCACCTTGCTATATTTGTACCTAATTTGTTGCTCAAAAGAACTCAATGTGTCATGCAACTCAAAATAGTAGTTATCATACATCTTATCATGCTTTGTACTTATCCACAAGGTCCTCTTATAAGTTGAAACCTCTCCCCATAGATTGTGCATGCAAATATGTTGGATGTCATAGTAAAACACAACCATGTCTCTACTCAAAAAATTTAATTTGCTCATTACCACGTTGTTCTTTAATGGGCTCTCTAACTCCATGCTTCCCCATCAAACCATCATGGACTTATGCCCTGTATGAAGAAGATCAAGACTGCAAAACTAAACCAAATTAATATGCTTAACAAGACTGCCATAATTAAATTCATCTCATGGAAAAACACTTGAGGATGTGTGCTCCCATGGTGTGCATTCCAAGGTATGTTAGGACCTTTTTTATACCATATCAATCCTTCATTTTGAAAATATAGTCCTTCCATTTGTAAAAAGAAAACAAGCTTAACCAAATTGGAAAACATACCTTGCAAGTGCATATCATAACCATTTAAACTTATTGGTAGAGATCCCCTTATGTAAGATGTATGTCCTGTCCTTGGTTGCCCTTTGTTAGCTTCCTCACACACATATGCGTCATCAAACAAACCCCATCAATATTGGATTTTATCTCTTTTTATATATTGTTGTACCTGCCATGTTAATTGAGAATTTTGGGAGCAATTGATTTTAGATTTTGTCCATGCATGAACTCTTCTTATGAATCTAAACATAATCCGAGAGGGCAATATTATGCTTGTATGTAGGGGCTAGAATTGACTAGACGTCTAAATTTTTTGAGTCATAAAATTCAGACTTCAATCCATCATATACATGATAAAAATCAGAACTAGGTAAACTTACCATTTGTGTTGTAACATCCCCTCTTTTGCAAGCACATGGTTGTCCATGATATCTCATAACAACCTTATCATTATTCCTTTCATTCTTCTTCCTCATACTATTTTCTCCTATCATGTTAATTAATAAAGATAAAGGAGCTTTCGTGTCATTCAAATCATGTAAAATATGTTCATAATCTCCCACCTTAAACTCTAGTCCCAATGTTAACTTCTGCATGCCTATATTTTTCCATGCCCCAAACAATACTTATTCTTTCTTTATTCCTATGGAATTAGTAATAAAGAATTTAAAATCATGATAGTGAACCTTTGTAAAACTAAGAAAATTATCAGGATCCCATACCTCTTGATGTTAATAATCATGAACTTGAATCAAGGAATCCTCATGCCTCATTTGGCAAACCATATTTTTCATTTTATCATCTTTGGTGACTTCATTGTCATGTATACAATCATTACAAAATAAATAGATAGCTCCAATTAATAAAAGATCTTTACCTTACATTTTTTTTATTTCATGCTCCTTGGTTTCCTCTTCTCTTTTATCATCCACTTGCACCCCTATGAGCTGCCTATCAAATTCTGATTTTTTTGCTTCATTGGCTCCCTCATAGGAGTCCCCATAAAGGGTTATCCCTTCATTTTTTCCCTCCAACTCACCATGTAGTTTGGTCCTTTCTACCTTGATGACTTCTTGTCTTTCCCTTTGATGCAAGTGTCTATGGGGTTGCATGTTTGGCACTCTTGATTTTGATCCATTCTTCATCTCACAATAATCACGAAATGACGAGATTTTGTGTGGCTAAGCTGAGGGTTGCATACTCTCTTTGATGAATTTACAAAATGTCCTCCCTTGATGTTCTTATTTCTATAACTAACTCTTTCTGTAGGAATGTGGCTTTGAAGAATTTATGAGGGTTAATAGGAACCCTTTCATTATCATTCGAATGCCCTTTTCAATTGAAGGGGTGATCTTTCTTTGGAATAGTAGTATCTTTCAACATGGCTACAATTTGTGTATTCAATGTTTGTTGAAGTTCTTTTTAGCTTTCTTTGATAAAGCTTTGTATAAGCTTAATTTGTTCTAAAGAGAACCCTTGAGGCTCTTGGTCCCCCACAATCTTTTTCTTCTTCTGATAAACTATGAACTCTTTACATGTTTGCATCCAACAACCAGCTTATAGGGAGACAAGATTGGTACTCTGATAACATTGTAATGTCCCTAAATGGGATGATTTCATGTAAAAGGATTTTTCCCCTAAATTCCACATTTTGAAAATGCAATCAACAAATTTTAGTTTGTAAAAAAAACTAAATTTTTTTTTGGTCAAGCCCTAGAAACCTTAGACGCCACAATAGTAGGGTTTTGTAGATGAATTCTAGTTAATTTGTCCCAAAATTAACTGAAAACTTGTAGAAATAATAAAAAATTTATATGCACAAAACAAGTATTTTTTTTGCCAAATTTTTGAAGCTAAAATGCCACTTTTTTATGGCTGAAATTTTTGATTTAATTCAAAAATACATATGTTATTTTGAATATTTTTTCTGCTTCAAACCCTTGCAAAAAATCACCACAAATGCCCAAAAAATACAGCGAGTTGTTTTGGGCATAGAAATGGCAAAAAATTGCTCTCCAAGCCAATCGCCCAACTCACCAAGTGTAGAAAAATAAGAAAGCAGGGTCTTGTCTTCCGCAAGTGAAAAAGTCTTCAAACCCTATCAAAATAATTAAATAATAATTCTAAAAATTATTATTTAATTTTCTATAGGTTTAAGGCTTCAAACCCTTCACAAAACTCCTCTAATACTTCATGCCAACACGCAAAAAATTAACAAATAAAATCAGAATATTTAATTTACATAAAATATACCAAAAGAGATTTCCAAACCCTTGATCCAAGCTTTCAAAGTGGTTCGCTCCATTTGCAAAAATAGAATAAATATTAAGCAAGGTTAACATGCAAAAAATAAACCGCAAAACCTTCACACGAATCCTTTAAAATAAATTGCCCCACTTCTAGGGCAAAAACAATATCACCTTAGCAAAAGTGGGGTCAAAAAATATTTTTTTAGATTGATCAATACCAAAGCAACAAACTTTTTTTAAGCATACATCCCAATAGTTTCTTCAAATATGAACAATTATAAAAAATAAGCTTGTCTTTCATTGTAACTTTCCATCTTGTATTTGTATCTTCCAAAGTGGGGGATGAACCACTTTAAGGAGGTAAAATACATCATAAAGAGATAAAAAATCACTTTTCAAATAATTTATTAATTATAAAGCCCCTTAGAATAATCATTAAAATTACTTTTTATATTTTTTTATATTTTCGATTTTTGAATGATAAAAAATCGGCAATTTTATTAAATTTACAAAATTACATAAAAAGAGAAATCACATTGTAGGGCAAGGATGAGATGTGGCATTAGGCTAAGATGTGGGGAAGGCAGCTGAAACAGATTCACTCGTCGATGCAGTTTCAGGAAAGACAGATGGTCACGGCTGCTCAGAAGATTGTTGAGCGAGTACCCATAATCCAACTGAAATTGAAGTACAGGGAGATAAGAGCTGCATCCGAAGCTGCACAAACATTTTTCTTTTTCTTCTTGGTCTTTCATTGCAATCTCTTATACACCTTTGATCTTTTTCTGTCGCCTCAACTGAAAACTGGGACAAGGATATGGATTGCTTAGATTCCTGAATGCCTCCTTTTGAGTCATTCGGAATTTCCGCATGCAGAGGAAGTTCAAGGGAATTTATTTTTCAATCTTCTTCATAAATCTGTTAAGATCTTGATTCTTCAAGGTCAATTGTGAAGTCTGAGTAAGAAGAACCCTCATAATATACATATCCATTTCAATTTCAGTCTCTGAAGATTCTACAGCTCATCAGAAGGATTATGAGCAATTTTTATTTCAAGCTCTTCTTTAGTTTGTCATTGTCCTCCTTACCATCTGTATTTGGTTAAAATGTTTGTGACTGGAACCAATGCTTAACAAAACATTCTGACAGCTCTTTTTAGAGAGTGTTTCATGTCTCATTCTAGAATTTCATACTGTTAACAAGGACTTCATGGTATGTTACTTTAGATGTTTCGCGTTCCACATTTCTAAAGACTAAAAAAGAAAATGTACTTGCCGGACTTGCGCGGGACTTTATTACTACCAAAATATCCAGAATTGGGACAACAAGAATCAAATACTTCTTTTTCCATGGCAAAAGAAGATAATTTTACAGACACATTTTGGATCGTCATCTTCACTTCATCTATTTTCTTAATCCAGAGGATAGGCTGTGAGGAACAAGAAGAAATATAGTAGGAGAAAAATGGCATGCTCTTTTTGGGAAACAAAATAATAAACATCTGTTTTTGAAATGACTCAGAACAACTATAAAAATGACAATGATGCTATCGCTGCGTATGAATGAAGCATTTAATTTATTTTTGTACCATATTAAATTTTGTTCCTCACAAGGAGGAAATATTAATCTTTTGTTTTCTTCTCCAAAGAGTGCTTGGACACGTTGATTTTACATTTTGAATTCTGAACTTTCAGATTCTCGCTTTGCAATAAACTGTGGTGGCCAACAAATCACTTCGCAGCGAAGGATTGATTATGAGCGTGACAATGAAACACTTAATCCTGCCTCATTTTATGTGAGTGATACAAAAAGGTGGGGAGTCAGCAATACTGGAAGTTTTATGGACAGTTCCCAATCGAATTATATAGAATCCAGTCAATCTCAATTTACAAATACATTAGATACAGAGTTGTACCAGACGGCACGCTTATCTCCAAGTTCACTAAGGTACTATGGTTTAGGACTTGAAAATGGACGATATACCGTAAATCTACAGTTTGCTGAAATAAATATTGAAGACACAGACAGCTGGAAGAGTCTTGGAAAACGAATTTTTGATGTTTCTGTTCAGGTATTCCTAACCCACTTTTTAATTGGTTTGATTCCCATTTCTTGTCAAAAACAGTGTCCATGTATTTCCTCATTTTGGGGTACAGATTATTTTCCACATGTTTTTCCTTTTGGTCCTTTGATTTTTGTAAATGATAAGAGCGCAAGACATCAGTTACATTAGTCCTACAATCATAGTGTAACTCAGTTCTAATGATTTTGTTCCATGATGCTGTGTAGGGGAATAAAATATTAACGAATTTCAACATACAAAAGGAGGCAGGAGGTTCAAATAAAGCAGTTGAACGAAATTTCAGTACAAATGTGAATGAAAATTTCCTTGAAATTCATTTTTTCTGGACTGGGAAGGGAACTTGCTGTATTACAACCCAAGGAACCTATGGACCTTTAATATCAGCTATACGTGTTACACCTGGTAAAGATAATGGCAGGATTTTATCTATCTTTATTAAATTTAGAGAAGATACCCAACAGATTTCTGTTGGGAATGAAAACAATGCATAAAAACCGTGACTGTTCTACTGCTATGCATCCTTTAGCAATGGTCTGCAAAAGTATTTACTTAATATACAACTGTAAATGCAATGGAAACGCTAGACATCTTTACTGCTGACTATCTCACAATGTGTGTAGAATTCAATCCTACCGTTACAGATGTTCCACCTTCAAACTCCCCTGAGAAGAAAAACAAGACAGGAGCAGTAATTGGAACTATTTTTGGTGGAATGGCTGCTGTTTTGATATGTCTTTCTTTTATCATTTTCTGGCGGAGGAGAGTCCAAAAGTCCTTAGCACGTGGTCAGGAACATGAAGGTAATGGCAAGAGCTTTTAGGAGATGAAATCTCATGAATTGGATTTATATCTTTCTCTCAATTGGGTTGAATTTAATTTGGAGAAATTTGCGAATGGTATCCATACCCGTATTAAGAATTCCTTTTTGTTTCTTCATCAGCACTCAAGGGAATCCAGGCAAAACCGAACATTTTCAGCTATGCAGACATGAAGACTGCAACAAGAGATTTTCATGAAGAAAATAAGTTGGGCCAAGGAGGATTTGGTACAGTTCATAAGGTATATTAATATGTGTTCCATTATTTGCACTCACTTCTTTCAAATTTATGTACGCAAACAAGCTCTATAGGGCTTACATAACATTCTCCATCATTTGTGTTTTGCTAATAAATTTACCTGATTGTTCATTTGCTCGATTATGGTATTATAAAAGGGCATTCTTCTAGATGGTAAAGCAGTAGCTGTGAAGCAACTGTCATCTCAATCTAAGCAAGGAAAGCGTGAGTTTATAAATGAAGTAGCTGCAATATCTGCAGTGCAACATAGGAACCTTGTTAAACTGCATGGATGCTGTGTAGAAGGCGAACATCGTATTTTGGTCTACGAATGTCTGGAAAACAACAGTCTTGCACAAGCTTTATTTGGTAACAACATACAAGAGCACCACTTACCTTGATTTGTAAGAGTTATTTTGCATTCATTTACAACATAGCGACAAATATATGGGTTTCAAGTATGCTAAATTGCAGGCAATAAAAAATCTGTCCACCTGGATTGGCCTACTCGGTACAACATCTGTATTGGGACTGCCCGTGGGCTTGCTTACCTTCATGAGGAATCCAGTATCCGAATAGTGCATCGAGACATCAAAGCCAGCAACATCCTGTTGGATGACTCTCTGAACCCCAAGATCGCAGATTTTGGGTTGGCTAAGCTATTTGATGAAACGAAAACTCATATCAGTACCAGAGTTGCTGGCACAGTGTAAGATCACCTTGAGGATTAGCTTTCAGTTTTTTTAAACCTGCGAGAGACTATGTTTCCTTAAACTCGTTGAAAAACAGTAAAATGTTCTGTTCTTATAAAATCCTTTGTGAAAAAGACATTTTTTCTGGTCACACTTGTGTTCATCTATTCAGAAATGTTTTTTTTTCATGTATTAATGCAATTTTATTTTCTTGAGCTGATTAAAAAACTCCTGTACAAATCCAATTTTTTGCAAACAGTTGGAAGTTGCACTGCCTAATTTTGCATGGTCTGATTGGAAAGTGTTTGTGTTTGAAGAGGGTATATGGCTCCGGAGTATGCAATGCGAGGTCACCTTACTGAAAAGGCAGATGTCTTCAGCTTTGGGGTTGTTGCCCTAGAAGTGGTGAGCGGTAGGAGCAATACAGAGACAAGCTTGCCACAAGAGAGGGTCTATCTTCTTGAATGGGTTTGTAGTAAAGTTCCTTCAATTATGTAGTAATTTTAATTTTTGTCTAGTCTAGGCATTATTAATGACCACTCCCTATTGGTTATATTATAGACTTGGCATCTGCATGAGCAAAAGAGGCTGCTGGAATTGATGGATCCTCAACTATTACCGACATACACAGAAGAAGAAGTCCTCAGAGTGATTGCAGTAGCCCTTCTTTGCACACAAGCTTTGCCTGCAATGCGCCCATCCATGTCTCGAGTGGTGGCAATGCTGACTGGTGATGTAGAGGAAATTCCTGTTGCTTCTCGCCCTGGTTACATCACAGATTGGCAATACAACAACCATGTGGCTGGTCAAGATTCTGGAAGCACATCTACTGGACTATCACCAAAGCTAAAAAACACAGAAATCCTGTTGACTCCCTCAGTGATTCACAGTGCTATAGGAGAGGGCCGATGAATGCTGAACTTGGGCAAAAAGATAAAGACCATGTCCCCTCTACCATACCTGCATCTCCTGATGACTATATTTAAATGTAATGTAGTAGTATCCTTATTCATATGCTCCCATACCCTATTTACAGTTGACTTCCATCATATCCCACATCTCCAAGTTACCACGATGCTGATTAAGAATGAAATTTGGGAGTAGAGATTTAGTGGCTGGTTCTTCATTATTGATATTTCATTGTATTATATAATAGTTTGATGCTTGTTATGCAGTAATTGATTGGTGAGTGTAGTGCATGATTTTTCCTTGTATGTGTGTATGTATGATATAACAGAGATCAAATGCAATTTAAATTTTGCAGGCTTACTTCCTGCAGTATATGTATGTACTGAAAACACTTCAGTTTGCAGTTATGTAGGATTTTACATTCATGTAAAACTCACAAACACAACAAAATTTATTTTAGACACTAATCTCCAAAAGTGACCAAGAATGGAAAATAGCACTGAAGAAAAGTACATGGCGGAAAAATACAGAATGGGAGTGCCTTGTGCATCTCCAATACACATACAAACATGAACACAAATAAATACACATTCTTGTCCATCTCTTCTAATGCATCTGCACCCACATATGTCCATGTGTGTGTCCATACACTCAGGTATTAAGATTTGCATGTTTACCCTCAATGTTTAGAGGTCATACATGATTAGTACTATGTCTATATCTATAGTGGAGTAGACTCTTCTCTATCTCTATATCCCTATGGATCAGATCTATTATTTTCTACGAGATATATAGATGGGGTTCCAGATGGGTAGATAGGCGGTCACCTATAGATGTGTATGGCCCTAGAAGTCTATATGGCAACTCCCCCATCTATAGATGGGACCTTCCAATCCCATCCTAGCCCCGTATATAGATAGGGAGATAGGGGCTGGCATATAGAGATAGGGCCTTCCTATCCCATATATAGATAGATAGATAGATAGATAGGGGGTTGGGGCCGCCATAGATAGATAGGGCCTGTTATAATTATACATCATTGTTTAAAACCAACATCCCTTTTAAAGTTGTATGATTTAACACATCAAGCTCTATGGCATACAATTTGTTTCCATATTTCTACCAATATGGCAAATCATTACTTGTTTCCAAGTTAAATGCCCTCCACCACATCACAACCACAACCATTCCTATTGTCCCAAGTTGAACTCAAGTACAAAATTTAAATAATATATAATGTAAATGAAAAACAATCATTTTATAATCGTCTGATATAGAAATCTCATAAAGTATTAAAGTTTCAACAATATATAAGGCAACTGAAAACATATATCTTCATAGAGGACTCATTTGCCAAATGTACTAGTTGATTTTGAAAAATTGCCTAAATGTTTTGATTGAGGACAACTAAACCAACCAATTTGGAAAAAGTTTGAGGTAAGACAATCAATCAATCAGGTGAGGTGAACCCATCTACATAAACATCAACCAATCACACTAGTCATAAATTTAAGCTCTTGCAGGTGTGTTAAAACACTTGTATATTTTAACACTTTTGCATGTATGTTTAACTTCGGACGGTCAACACTAATATGCTCTTTTATTCCCTGGCACATGATAATTTTAGTCTCGGAAGAATAAGTGCAGTGCAATGTAAGATTTTCAATTTAAAGTTGGACACAATACCATGTAAAGTAGTTGTAACACTTTCATTGGTCTCGTCTTCAGGGGAAGTAAATATTTGTTTGGACTATCTTGTTCCCCTTGAAGTGCCTAGAAAGTTATTCTCCTTATCATGGAGTTTCTTATCGTCATCACTATCATAAAGAGTATGGGGCCACCATGGTCGAGCAACTCGAATCTAATTTTGATCTTGAAGAAGAATACCGATTGCTCATTAATTGAGCACAAGTAGCACTATATGAAGATGATAATGAATGAATGAATGAAATATTTTAATAACGTCCACAAGACCCATTAGTTTATGGAACCAAGAGCTGCAATAAAGTTGTTCCATGATACCATAACCTCACACATACGCTATCCAAATAATAATGCAATATTTCTAATCCCTTCTCGATGTTAACTCTCCTAAGTTATGGATCTTCATTAGAAAACTTGTTGTTCCATGTAACCTTTCTTCTTCAAACAACACAGTTAAGTTGTCAACCCTCAAGTTGTTTTTGTACTTGATATGGATGCTATCATAGGTTACACATTTCATAATGAAGTGTCATTCTGTCTCCACAATTCCCTTGTCACAAAATAAACATGTTCTCATTTCCCATCCTTCTTTGGGCATTGTCCACATGCCAATTTCACACCTAAGATGATGTTAGCTAGTCTTTAACTGTGCAATCAACATCTTTGCTTTCCATTTGATTTCAACCCCTATGTAGGTGTTTTCTTCATGCTCCCATGTGGAATTAAATTATTTGATGTAGTATGATTTCTTTTGTCCCAAACCCTATAATGAATAACAAAGGTGTTGTTGAGAAGGCCCTAACACCGAGCCCAAACATTGCCATTAAATCTTCCCACTCTTCTATCAAAGTTACTATGAAAGCTTATTCTAAGTAAGTTTTGTTATATAATATTTTTTAGTTAAAAACGGTATGAAGAGATTACACCATTTGCATGTGTTGTAAGGGGGTATGCTACACTTGGTATATTTGAGAGAATGTTTCCATTTCAAGATACTAAAGTAAAATTGCCTATCTTCCAAATTTTAGTGTTGCCAATAGTATTGTATAGTTATTACATTTTGGGATTTGGATTTCATAGTACAAGTTGGGATTAGGTTGATAGAGTTCTTATTTCGATGCCATTCAAAATATTTGCGAGTAAAACGGTCATATTTGTTTACAATCATTTTTATTAAATTTGGCATCCATCTTCTTCATATTTCAATTATTTTCCATGTAGTGATATCACTTCACAATGTTAGATGTATGGTAGATACAACAATTGGGTATAATAGATATCCATTCAAAGCTCTTCAATCTATGAAGTTATGTGAACAAGGGATCAAGAACACTTGGTATGCTCAATGTACATTTTCCCTACAAGTAATTGGGATTGATGTCAATTACCTACCTCTTAATACCTTTGCTATCAATGCTCCTACATGTTTAAATTTTTTTTTATAGAGACATTACAAATGAGATTTACAAATCCTACATAAAAACAACTTAGACATAACCATTAGAACCATTGTCAACAAAATTGCATCACTGCATGGAGCACCATCTTCAAATAGAAGAGGGATGTTCTATTACTCCTAAACACATTAGGGTCTCTTTTAGTTTGAGATTTCATTTGGGTCAATTGTAAGTATGCTCTCATTAGCTTTGCGTGGAGTCAGAGCACTTTTTAGTGACATCATTGCATATGTAAACTTTTCAATAATGAACCAAAATCAAATGAGCATTTTGTATTTAGGTGTCCAGTGTATTATGAGATCCATGGTGAGTCCCCAAAATAGGGACTTTGTTTTTTTGTGTTCTCCCCTATTTATATCATAAGTGTGAATTACACAAGTTGTACTTGTTGTAATTGAACCATAAGTTTTGCATTGCATTTAGCCTAGCTAAGTGTTTTTCAATAACCACACATTACTTACTTAGCTCCTACAATATGTGTCGTTGATTACCTTTACTCGTGACTAAGCCCATAGTCATAAAGGTTTTATTTCTTCCATCTTGGATTGATTACTTAATGTTAGGCATCACCATTATTTTCAATTTTGAATTAGGAGATCCCTTCTCCTATTCATTTTCTTATTTCACTTCAGTTACTTGCCTATGTATGTCCAAGGGATACTCAAGTATGGTTTAGTTTGTTTAATAAGGTGGGATAGGCCAAGCAAGCCAACCCCAATTGTTATCAAACTTATCTCAACTCCTTACACATTAAGTACATTCCTTTCGTCAAATGGTCGACATCCTCAAATGGATCGACAACTCTCTTTTTGGAATGCATTGACCCAATAAATTGCTTAACTTGTACTTACAAGGTTTAGATGAAGAAGTTGATAAGTCAATCCAACTAATTGGTTTGCCTTATCGATTCTTCTCAACAACCTTTTTTTGTTTAACCTCAATGTATAATGGGTTTTTTATAAGAACAATCACTGAATTTATAATGGTTCACCCTTTATCATATTTTGATTTTCCCTTTCTTTTAGGGTTAATTATGATTAAACATTATTATTTAGGTCTGCATCCTATCCCTTATTCATAGTGATTACAATTTCAGTATCTTTTAAGCGAAGATCCAAGTGTAAGTTTTTAAGGAATCTATCACATTTTGTTAGACCAAACATGTTATAATGTATGTATGCAACAAATTAAGATACACCTGCAAATTATCATGCTTAATAGATCCAGACTCAGAGAAGGTAAATCAACTAAAACTGGTTGGATACTTAGTTATATCGGGCATGACCAATAGGATCCGCTAAACCTAACATACATGGCTAGGGTTCCAAAGCCTCTAGGCAATCAATATAATGCAATAATTCTAACTAGATCTATTAATAATAATGGAATTAATCTAATTTAGTGTTACCAAAGTTTGTAACACAAATAAAGGGGATGGTTAAAACAACACTAAAAAGGTAAGGAACCATGGTAGGCAAATGAAGGCCTATGTTATTGTTGACCAAATTTGACTTTTAGGTCAAATTGGGGCACCCCTAGTTAAAAATTTGATTTTTAGGTGTTTTACAGGTCTAATACATATGTCAAAATATGTTTTATAGGTTAATTAATGTCATTTGAAGTTATACTAGCCTTGGTCCTTAGTCATTTTAGTCATTTTAGTCATTTTGGGTCATTTGAAGATTTAAAAAAGTGCATTTAATAAGTTGTACGGATTTATTAGGAAGTGTGAAGGTTAAAAAAGATGACATCATGTGATATGTGTCTTAAGAGATCTTAATCAACTGTCAAAACTGAAAAGTGGTAGGTTCTTCAGAGGAAAAGTTAGTTTTTTTGAGAAAAAATGTGAGTTTAGCACTAGTACAACTCATGAAGAAGTGTGCCACATGGGAGAAGGTTTTAATATGAATCTTCAACTTCCTTAGATCTATCTCAGTGCTTGACATGCTATGAAAGTGCCATTTTTGACCCAAAACTGTTATGCTCCTTTTCACTCTTCTTGGCAAGCAAAAATAGTCTTCAAGTTTGTACTTGGTACGGACAATAGGGGAGGTTTAAAAACAAATGCCTTAGGAAAGTGAAAATACACTTAGAGACCTTCATTTCAATATAAATATTTTGAAGAATTATGGCTTGTGCTTCATGAACCATCCTATTGCAGTTGAGTGTATTTTTTTGGCTGCTAATCTATGTACCCTATAAGTTTTGCTCTATTTTAGCAATTTCATACAAACCAGTTGATGAGATTGATTCCAAATGATTTTTGCCTTCTTATCTAATGCTCTTTATGGTTGTTTTCATGTTTCAAGTTGATTTGATACTCCAAATAGCTCACTTTATAGGAAGGTGTCACCATGTGAGGTTTCAGTCAAAGATCTTTGTTTGCAGAGTGTTTGGTTCTCAGAGGAAGATTCATAGAAATATGATGTGATGTTTCTCATATATTAATGCCAGATTTATCATCTCTCTTCATGTTTTATCTCATTACATCATGCTTGGAACAAACTTGCAGTCCATTGTCATACTCAGTCAACTTCTTGCTCACTCCTACTTGCAATCATGATGAAGAACATGCATGAAACCTATTTGGCATGTTCACAGAGATGTGTTGAAGGTTTTAAGGCCCTGGTTTACCCTTTAAAAACATGAGGTAGTGAGTAAAATTTTCATTTGATGCAAGAGAGAGGGACTGTGATGTCATATGCAACATTTGCATTCAATTTGCCATTGACAAATGCCTATAGGAGTTTGCAAGCATTGAAATGTGATATATAAACTTTCTTCAAGTTATTCAGACCATGGTATGTTGTTTTACCTTTTGAAAGAGCATGGATGTTGGTCATGACGTCAAGACAATGCTTGCTGCCTACCTTTCCATCTTCACTGCCTGTGCATGACCATAACCACCTATAGGTGGTACCGCATAGGGCAAGGGAACCATTTTGAGGTGTTGGAATTGATGTTTAAACTCTCCTTCAAGTACTAGTGTGAATAAAACCTCATGATAGACCTATTTGAAGAGGTAGAATGGCAAATGGAAGGATAGATTGCCTTTAAAGATGAAGTGATTGAGTTCTAGGATTTAGTACCTGAAAATGCAGAACAAAGGTCCATGGACATTTTATGAATAATATATGACATAGTTTAAAGAGATTATAATGCATCCTAATGATAATTCCTTGTAGTCTCTATATAGAGCAAGAGATATTCAAATATTTAAGGGTAGATGACTAGTAGAGGTTAGTTGTTGAAAGGCTTAAAATTGCCAACTTATGCACTATTTTCCTTCATTAACATCTATAGGTTTTTGAACCTTTAAGGAACCCCACTTCCAAAGATGGCAATACCAAGCATATCATCATGTTGGAATAATCCTATTAGGTTTTAAAAGGTACATGAATGATTTTGAAGAGGCCTAAGATGAAATGTAATGATCGGATGATCATCTATAGGTGTATGGCATTTGGAAAAGGCCACCTACAACCTATCTGTAGGTGTTCATAGAGCCTTTAAAGTGAACTTGTAGGAGAATGAACCTAAACTTAAAAATATTTTAGGAAAGGTGACTGCTAAGGATGTCAAAGGATTCAAAAATATACTTTCCACATGTTTCAAGGGTGAAGGTTGCCTACAGGTCCCTTTACCTCAAAAAGTCAACTGTAGTTGACTGTGGTGGGCAGTGAACATGGCAGTAGTAATACTTGCCATGGAATTAGCACAAGGGTGAGACAAATGAATGCAAAAAAGTATCAAATGATACCAGGGGAATATGGAAGGTTGTAAATGTTGTCTCAGACCTAAACAAAACAACCTACACCTACATGATCATTTGACCCATAGACTGACGGTACTGTTCTTTGACAAACAATGAGCATGTTTGAAGTTCAAAGTGATGGAGAAGAACTAGGCAGGTGAAAAATTGGTTTCAAGCATGTATAAAGTGATTCAAAAGGACTTAAAGGAAGTTGATAAGCACCTTTCCTAAGTTAAATCATACAGAGCAATCTACAGGTGCACTCCAAAGAGCAAGAAACACAGTAAAAAAGGGAAACTCAGTCTTGTCCCAATCAATGAGTGAGGGGAAAACATAGGAGGTTGAGTGTTTTTTCAGGATCAAAACACATTCATAATGACTAAATGGTCTCATGGAACTCTCATATGGTAAATGATAAGAATAAGTGAGCTCTAAACATAACATACACAGTCCATTGAAAAACTCCTGCACACAGTCCATTCCACTAGGTCTCTATTTAGGTTTTGGATGAGTTGAGAGGTCTTTTGACCTGACCAAAGGATCAAATTTTGTGGATAGCATCCTCGAAACTTGGAGAGACATTTTCAAAATTCAACTTGTCTGAGAAAATAGGAGAAGCACCCTATTTTTTTTGTCTCAGAGAGTACTTCCCTTCAAGCATAAACTAGCAAGTTGAGCAAAGTGTATAAGGGGATGAGACCAAAAGTTGTTTAGACCTTGAGGAGAGGTATGGAAGGTTTTAAGACACCTGAAACATCATGTAAAAAACCTCACAAGAGCAGGGAACCAAGCAAGATATATAGATGGCTAAGGTTGCAGTGAACCCTACTAAGCATGTTTAGGCCTAAAGCCCAAATGAGATGACATTTTCACCTAAAGGCTTGGTTGGAAATTCTAACTTGTTGAAACATGTTTTTAGGGTGGATATAGAGGTGATAAAGCTTTTTAGATGTATAGGAAATCATGAAAGCCAATTTTGGCTTGAGACCAGCTTAAGCCTATTAAGCAAGGTTTAGGCCTAATGCCAAAAGAAGAGGTCATTCACACTTTTGGCCTTAGACATGCATTTCAACATATTGATATATGTTTTCAGGGTCACCTCAGATGTGTAAAAGCCTTAATCTTGCAGAGAAAACATTGGGAGAGTCAATTTTGGCTTGAGAGCAACATCAGGCCTGCGAAAATTGGAGAAGGAGCTCGATGAGGCAAGTCTAAATGTTCATATCTTTTAGGAGGATTTGCATAGAGGAAAAAGGAGTATGGGAGAGTTATAATAGGTTTTGAACATCAACTCTTGAAGGATGGAACAAGCTCCTATTGGCCTCAATATTCTAAGAAACAAGAAACCAATCCTCTTGAAGCCATACCTACAAAGAAGTTGCAAGTTAACCATGAGATGAAGAGTGGGAAACAGTATGAGGTATGTGAACAATTTCAAGAGGAATATATCTAAATTGGAGATATATTTAAGGATGATCTACTTGAGATTAGATCAAGTAAACTGCTAAGGAATAAGTCTGATCCACAAAGCATTCAATCCAAGGAGAAACATGCTTGGTAGTATATTTCATCTCCTTATGAAGATGATTCAAAAAGTTTTCCTTTTGACCCTGGAAAGGAGGTAAGTTTAGTTTCTAATTGTGCATAATAGTTTATTTTATAATTCCCTTAAGTTCTTTGAGCACATGTGTGTGTCTTGTTAGTGTGTTTGCTTTGCTTGTGTGTCCTTTATTTTGTGTGGTTGAGGTAATTAGTTGTCTTGTCTTGATCAAAACCTATGGTCAAAGTCCTCTTGTTGTGTCTCAAACTTTAAATGAATCTCTAAGCTCAATGGACTAATAAAGATATTGGTCTAGTTAGCATAGCATGCATGCTACCCCTATGAGTCACCAATTTGTTGACCAAATTTGACTTTTAGGTCAAATTGGGGCACCTCTAGGTAAAAAATTGACTTTTAGATGTTTTAAGGGTCTAATACATATGTCAAAAAATGTTTTATAGGTTAACTAATGTCATTTGAGGTTATACTAGCCTTGGTCCTTAGTCATTTTAGTCTTTTCAGTCATTTTGGGTCATTTGAAGGTAAAAAAAATGCATTTAATGAGTTGTACAAATTTATTTGGAAGTGTGAATGTTCCAAAAGATGATGTCACATGAAATTTTCTCTAAGAGATCTTAATCAACTATCAAAACTAAAAAGTGGGAGGTTTTTTAAATAAAAGGATAGTTTTCTTGGAAAAAAAAGTGAGTTTGGCACTTGTAAAACTCACAGGGAAGTGTGCCACATGAGTCAAGGTTGTAATATGACTCTTAATATTCTTTAGATCCATCTCAATTCTTGACACACTCTGAAAGTATCATTTTTGGCCCAAAACCGTTCTGCGCCTTTTCACCCTTCTTGGCAAGTAAAAGTAGTCTTTAGCTTTGTATTTGGTACGGATAACAAGGAAGGTTTCAGAAAAAACACATTGAGGAGGTGAAATTAAACTTATATACATTCATTTATATATAAAGAGTTTGAATAATTATGGCTTGTGCTTCATGAACCATCCTCTTGAAGTTGACTATATTTTGTTGCCTGCTAATCTGTGTACCCTATATGTTTTGATCCAATTTTGGCAATTTTGTATGAACTAGTTGTTGAGATTAATTTATTATGATTTTTACATCCTTATTTAATTCTATTTATGGATCTTTTCATGTTTCAATTTGATTTGATACTCCAAATAGCTCACTTTGCAGGAACGTGTCACCATGTGAGGTTTCAGTCAAAGATATTTGTTTTCAGAGTGTTTGGTTTTCAAAGAAAGCTTCATAGGAATGTGATGTGATGTTTCTCATATATTAATTCCATATTGATCATCTCCCTTCATGTTTTATCTCATTACATCATGCTTGGAACAAACTTGTAGTCCACTGTCATACTCAATCAACTTATTGTCACTCCTACTTGCAATCATGATGAAGTATGTGCATCAAACCTATTTGGCATTTTCAAAAAGATGTGTTGAAGGTTTTAAGGCATTTGTGTACCCTTTAACAACATGAGGTAGTGATTCAAGTTTTCATTTGATGCAAGAGAGAGGGACTGTGATGTCATGTGCAACATTTACATTCAGTTTGCCATTGACAGGTGCCTATAGGAGTTTTCAAACATTGAAATGTGATATAGAAAATTTACTCAAGTTGTTCAGACCATGATATTTTTTTTAAATTTTGAAAGAGCATGGATGTTGGTCATGAGGTCAAGACAATGCTTATTTCCTGCGTTTCCATCTTCACTGCCTGTGCATGACCATAACCACCTACAGGTGGAACCACAGAGGTCAAGGGAACCATTTTGAGGTGTTGGAATTGATGTTGAAACTCTCCTTTAAGTCATATCATGAATCAAACCTCATGACAGATCCATTTGAAGAGGTAGAATGGAAAATGGAAGGATAGACTATTTTTAAAGATGAAGTGACTGAGTTCTGGGATTCAGTCCCTAAAAATGCAGAACAAAGGTCCATGGACATGTTTTGAATAACATATGACATAATTTAAAGAGCTTATAATGAATCCTAATGAGCATGCCTTGTATTATATATATAGATCAAGAGCTATGCAAAGATTTAAGGGCAAATGACTAGTAGAGGTCAATTGTTGAAAGGCTTAAAATTGCCAACTTATGCACTATTTTCCTTCATTAACATTATAGGTTTTTGAACCTTAAAGGAACCCCACTTCCCAAGATGGAAATACCAAGAATATCATCATGTTTGAAGAATACTATTAGGTTTGAAAAGGTACATGAATTATTTTTAAGAGGCCTAAGATGAAATTTAATGATCGGATGATCATCTACAGGTGTATGGTATTTGGAAAAGGCCACCTCCAGCCTACCTGTAGGTGCTCATACAGGCTTTAAAGTGAACTTGTAGGAGAATGAACCTAAACATAAACATCTTCTAGGAAATGTGAATACTAAGGATATCAAAGGCTTCCAAAAGATACTTGCCACATGTTTCAAGGGTGAAGGTTGCCTATAGGTCCCTTTACCTCAAAAAGTCAACCATAGTTGACTGTGGTGGGCAGTTAACATGGCAGTAGTAATACTTGCCATGGAATTAGCACAAGGGTGAGACAAATGAATGAAAACAAGTATCAAATGATACTAGGGGAATATATAAGGTTGTAAATGTTATATCAGACCTAAACTAAGTAACCTACACCTACAAGGATCCTTTGACCCATAGACTGATTGTGATGGTTCTTTGACAAACAATGAGCATGTTTGATGTTCAAAGTGATGTAGAAGAACTAGGCAGGTGAAAAATTAGGTTCAAGCATGTAAAAAGTGATTCAAAATGACTGAAAAGAATTTGATAAGCACCTTTCCTAAGTTAAATCATACATAGCAACCTACAGGTGCACTCCAAAGAGCAAGGAACACAATCAAAAAGGGAAATTCAATCGTGTCCCAGTCAAGGAGTGAGGGGAAAACATAGGAGGTTGAGTGTTTTTTTTTAGGTTTAAAACACATTAATCATGACTAAATGGTCTCATGGAACTCTCATATGGGAAATGATGAGAACAAAGCAACTCTAAACATAACATACACAGTCCATTGAAAAACTCTTGCATACAGTCCATTCCACCAGGGCTCTGTTTAGGTTTTGGATGAGTTGATAGGTATTTTGACCTGACCAAAGGCTCAAATTTTGTGGATAGAATCATTAACACTTAGAGGGAAATTTTCATCATTCAAATTGTCTAAGAAAATAGGGGAAGTACCCTCTATTTTGTCTCAGACAGAGGGTACTTCCCTTCAAGCATAAACTAGCTGTTGACGAAAGTGTATAAGGGGATGAGACCAAAAGTTTTTATACCTTGAGGAGAGGTATGGAAGGTTTTAAGATACATAAAACATCATGAAAAACACCTCATAGGACTAGGGAACCAAGCAATATGGTCTAGATGGCTAAGGTTGTAGTCATCCCTACTAAGCATGTTTAGGCCTAAAGCCCAAATGAGAGGACATTTTAACCTATATCATTGGTTGGGAATTATAACTTGTTGAAACATGTTCTTAAGTTGGATACAAAGGTCATAAAGCTTTTTATATGTAGAGCAAATCATGAGAGCCAATTTTGTCTTGAGACCAACTTAAGCCTATTAAGCAAGGTTTATGCCTAGTGCCAAAAGAGAAGTCATTCACAATTTTGGCCTTAGAAATGAATTTAAACCTATTGTATTATGTTTATAGGGTCATCTCAGATGTGTAAAATCCTTAATATTGTAGAGAAAACATTAGGAGAGATAATTTTGGCTTGAGAGCAACATCAGGGCTGTGAAAATTGGAGAAAGGAGCTCAATAGGGCAAGTCTAGATGCTCATAACTTTTATGAGGATTTAAATGGAGGTTAGAGGAGTTTATGAAAGTTATAATAGGTCTTGAAAAACTATTTCGTGGATTTTTTTTGCAACTCCAACATCAAAACTTTATGAATGAACCTTAAGAGGTCAAAACAGGGATAAACCCTTGCCAGTGACCAGTTTGAGGAAATGGAGTTGGAAATATAATATAATGGATTATTTTGACTATTATGATGATTTAAAATTGAAAATTACTCCCTCAAGATAATCCCCATACTTTGTGACTGTATGAAATTGTATGAACAAGGTGAAAAATAGGGTATTTTTTACCATTTTGTGTGTTTTACAGGATACAAAAGGTTTCAATAGATGAAATAAAGTTTGGGAGGAATCTTAGGACTTATAATAACTCCATATGGTCATTTAATTCCAAGAAAAAACTTCTAAGTGTCCAGACCAGAGCTCTCATCTCAGCTATTCAAAATTGGCCTAGTGGACAAGCTAGTGAGAAGGGTGGAAAACTTCAAGTGGAATCATTTTAAGGTGTCCCTGATGATTATAAGGACATGGAGGGTATTTACAGGTGTAATTAACTCCCTCCCATGGATTTTAATAGGTAAATAAATCCAAATTTGAGGCCAAGTGTGCAGGGTGCATGAAAGAAGAGTGTTTTGGATTATAAATGATGATAGCTCTTTTCCAGATAATTCCATATGACCAAGCATGCAACCAATGCATGTAGAGGCATGTATACAACCATTACCCTTAATTCCAATCATCATACCTATCCCTAATCAATTTTTGGATGTTTGAACATGGCTAATCATGAAGGTAGTTTTTTTGTGTTGGTTAAGAGAATTTCATGCCACTTTGTAAGAGTTTGATGACTCAGATGGACACTTGGGATTCCTAACCTTGCATAGTTCATCCCACATCCTATTATCATTAAAAATTAATTTTTTTTATTGGCATGACAATTTTCCTTTTGACCCTTTGACTTCTCTCTTCTCCTCTTTCTCTCAAGTTCTATAAGAACTAGCCATTTTGGCCATTGTAACTTATGCTCCACTTGAGTATGGTGAAACCCTACTCATTTACATACCATTTGATCAATAAGACTACTAATTTTTATCCCTTCATGAATTTTCATAAGTGTGTTTTACTTGGATGATGAATCTTTCTTAGTGAAGACTATGGATTCCTTAGCATGTTGTCTCATTCTCACATCCTATTTGCAGTTGGAAAACTTCTTCTTGTAGGGCATGTAAAGTGTTCGATGAAATGTCAAGGATTGAGTGAGTTAGTCTTTTCATCAGTGCCATTCAAGGCCTCTTGTCCAGTACTCTTAGCTTTTTCCATTCATCCATAACCTCATAATATAACATTGATGTGAGACGATACAGATTGGAGAAGTGTATGTTCAATTTGTCCCTTGATTTCATGTATAACATAAAGCTAGTTGGAAGTCATCATATTATTTGGTGTATCATCTCCCTTAGAATAGTTTGATTTCAGTTATCTCTCTCCCTTCCCCCGTAAAGTTTAGGTGTAGTTGCAATCCAAATTGGTACATCAAGGGAGCTAGCGCTATCTAGAGATTTACCTCATCCGTAGACTACCCACAAGCCTAGAGGTGTTTCCATTGTGACACTTGGATGAGGAGAGATTTTCCATCTCCTCACAGGGTGCAAATCCAAGTGATAACAATCACCTAGGGTGGAAAATGACAAATTTGAATAACTCTATAACCACATTAAGTTTAAGTGTAGAGGAGATTTAAATAAGGAGTTATACATTCAAAACTATTTATTATGCAATATATATCTACTAAATGAAAGATCTAAGGTTAAAAATACATATCTTGAATAGAACCTATTGAGGCTCAATCTTTTCCTTCACCAATGGTGATTTTTAAGTGGTTGTTGTTGTAAGGATCACAATGGTTGAAATCAGTTCTAGGCTAAAAAACTTATTTTATTTACATCTAAGACTCCACAAGACAAGTTATTTCCCTCCAAAACAAGATCTAAGCAATGGATTCTCCCAAATGTAGACTAAAACATAATTATGACTATTAATAGTGTGAAAATTAATGTTCCTCTTTATTAACTTGAAATGAGATTTGTATTTATAGTCGCGAGTTGACCCTAAACCCTTCTAGAATTTTAGCTAACAATATCAACCAACCTTGATGTAGTTAAAAAATTATAGTTTACTCTCAAATTGGATCAGCCTGGGCCAACCCAGTTGTGAAGTATGCGCCATAACTTTCAAACTACGTCAACCCAGGCTAACCTAGTTTAGATTCTCCTAGGAAGTGGAAATACATCAACCCAGACTGATATAGTTTGAAAATATAGGTCTTGGCTTAGTTAGAGGCTATTTATGAGATATATTGCTTAGGAAATCAAGTAAACAAGATTTTGTAGTGGATATAGGCATGATAGATTTAGACAACAATCTTATGAAGCACCACTGGTTTGTCTACCCCTTTCCCAGTGCACCCTTTAAGGCGTGCACTTAGAGAAATTAAAACTTGACATATTGTTACAAGAGAGAAAACATTAGTAAATTATAAAGTTTAAAAATATTATGTGTTTACATATGTGCCAATCGAATCTCATCATGTGTCACAAGAATGTAAACATGAGATGGTGCTTTGATAAATAAAATGTTAACACACTAATTGTGCTAATCAAATGAAGTAAATAAATAAATGTTAAAAGTAAATGAAAGTAACTAAAATTACCATATACATACTTTGAATTACCTTTCTGATAAATGATTGCATGTTAATATCATAGTCATAAGAAACCTTGATGAGCTTCGTGGAGGGTGCAGTACTTATATTTGAGAAACCCTAGGGATACAAGGATAAAAATAGGTGCAATGCATGTATACACATGATGGTTAAAGTAATAATGAATTACTCTCAAAATTAATTAAATTATTTGGAAAATTGGCAAGTCGGATTGTAAAGGCTAATTTAGAACCAAAATACCAAACATGTAATGAAAAATGAAATTAGAACATACTAAATTATGTGAAAAAACATATAAAACATTGTAAGTAAATGAAATATCAATGCGAGGAAAAATAAAATGAAGATATGTATGTAAATGAAATGTAACCTCATGTAAGACAAACATGTCAAATCAAATACAAATAAAACATAAATGACTAAAAATGATGTTGACCATTTTGGTCCTACAGAACAAAATCGGTCCCCTTCTTTCCCTATTGTTTTGAGCCAATTCATTTTTTATTTTGTATAAAATCTACAGACTCTACAGGAATTTCCAAAGAAAAGGGCCAAAGGAATCGACCAAATGGCGACGAGCACGTAGACGTCAAATTTATAGAAGAGAAATCGTTGAGGAAAAGTAAGTGGAAGCCGCCATGTGTCCTCTTCCACAGACTCTCAAAGGACCCCTTAAAGTTAAACAGATGCTGCCAAGTGTCCTCACTCGTCTCTCAGCAGAGCGCGACAAGTGTCTACATCTGAGGCTTCTCTCCAAATCCAGAGGAAGCTGCCAAGTGTCATCTATGGAGCCCCTTTCTTCCTTGTTTCTAAAAGCAGTAGAAGCCACCACGTGTCCCATGTGAAACTAAGCAGAAGCTACCACGTGTCAACGTCCATAGGTTCCTCCTTTGGCTTTGTTATTTAAGTAAAGACTGTGGTGGGCCCTGGGTGAGTTGCTAAGGTTAAGCGAAGCGTGCCAAGTGTCATCGTTTGTGAGAATCCAAATGATTCCCAAATGTTTCTATAGCAATTCTAAGGTTAAGCAGAAACCACCATGTGTCATCTTCTGTGGGACTCTCAAGGGACCTCTAAAGCTTCTACAAAGTTAAGCGGATACTGCCACGTGTCCCATTATAACTTAGCGGAGCGTGACAAGTGTTAGCATATGCGTTTCAAGTGTCTTATAAGTTTCAAGGCAACGGATGGTGACACATGTCAAAAGCAGAGCGCTCCCAACCCAAAGATCCAAAGAAGTAGCAGAAGATAGCCCCAAAGGGTGAAGGAGCCAGAAGAAGACAGATCTAGGAAGAGGCAAAGGAGCCAAGCACAGTAATGGACAAAATAGTCCAAGTGGCAAAGTAAGGTGTCGAATCAAGGAGTTACTCCAGTGGTTGACATGTGCCTACCAATTGGTCATCAAGAGGTGCAAATAGTGAATGGTGCAATCCATTTTTCTTCACTTTGCATTGATGAGCAGACAAATGGCACGGCCCATAATTTCACATCAAAGCAAGAGCTGACACAACATTATCTTTAAGCATCTCCCTCTTCCCAATGCTCAGAAGGCACATGGGTCACTTGTAAAAAAGGGTGCCAAAAGGCCTCTTTCTTCCTCTATATATTGTAAACGTCTCATTTTGAGAAAAGATCTATCTCTTAGCCTGTAAGGCAAAACTCTGCCCAAAAATCTCTCGAGCTTGTAAGGCAAAGCTCTGTCGGATTTTACCTTGAATCAAGACATATCAATCTTACCTCCATTCTAAGTTTTTGCACTTTTGTATGTGTCTATGCCTCCGTTATGTGTTAAGTCATTTTCCTTATGCTTTTGCAGGATGATTTTAGCACGTCTAGTGCATCATGAGTTTTCCTTTTGCAGGTCTGCCAGAAGTGTCCCTAGTAGAGTATAGGTGCATGTAAATAGGCTGCCATAGGGTGTCTCCGAACACCTCTGGTAGTTCTTCCTCTCTGTACATCTATAGACCCCTCACTCACTGATGCAAAAAGATTTCTCATGTCAAATGAAGTGTATGGGAGCTTGTTCTTGGTGAAAAGTGTATGTTCGAGCTGAGTAGATCAAATTTTTGGTGTATCACCATTTTTAAGTCTAGGTTTAGGTTTTATTTTCAACATCTTTCTCCCTTTTCAACCCCCCTTTTTTTCCATTTATTTGTTAGCAGTAGGAGATCCAGGACCTAAAAGATACATCGAAGGGAGCTAGCCCTTATCTAGAGACTCTCCCCCCAGTTTTTCCATACCCACAAGCAAGAGGGGATTTTTCATTGTTGCGTGTGGAAGCAAGAGCTTGACCTCCTGTTGAGGGTGCAATCCACTACATCAATAGTTTTTGGCACGCCCAATGGGACCAACTAGGACAAGTTGTGTCCAAAGAGTTGAAGAATTTTTGGTGTGTTCTTCAACCAACCAACCTTTGGAGGCTTTTTTATCAACACCAATGGCGACTCCGAGTTGAATCAACTGGTTAAGTAGCCTTGGTGCCATCAAGAAATCACTTTTATATGTATAATCCCTTTACACAAAATCATGGGCCTTGTATTCCTTCATATGGCTTCGATCAAGCTCAAGATATTTATGGTGTCCCCTCAAGCATCCCTCCTAGTTGCCCTTCAACGATAAGGGAAGTAGCACTAGAGTTCAAGAGGTAGGTGATGGAGATTGACAGATCGAAGGAGCATTATAGATATGAGCAAGAGCTGATGTATAAAGAGGAGTGCCTGCTTAGGCAAGCTCAGGCCTTACAATCAATGGAGGAGGAGGTAGCAAAATGGAAGAGTCCATTCATTTAGGGCAGTCAGCCTTGTGTGCCCCCTCCTATTCTAAAGAAATCCCCCTCTTGTGCACCAAATCCTTTCTATCAGATAACACTTGCTCACTCTAGCTCATCTGGTGCATTAATCATGCCTACTCTTAACCCCGTGCACCTAGCTTTCAAACATCAAAGGCAATTAGAGCAACCCCCCATGGAGATGAATCTTCTCAATTCTTTGGATTGTGAATCTTCCTTTGGGGGGAACATCATGAACCAACACATCCCCCTTCAAGAGACTCTTCCTATGCATCAACAGTCTCTTCCTAGTATTCCTCAACCTCCTCAGGTCTTTCAACACGACGTCAAGATTCCAAGTTGGAGGAGGGAATGCCAGGAACCAACTCAGATCCTTGAAGAAGATGATGCTGGTGACCTCCAAGAAAGGCTCTTTCAAGAAGATCTAGCCAGGAGAATTGTAGAGTTGGAGTCCAAAGCGAGATTCCTCAACCAATGTGTGATGGACATGTTTGAACACACCCCATCTACACACCTCCAAGAGAGCTATCAGGGCACACCCAATATAGATGAAGTGCTAACCAAATGGAAAGAAGAGAATCATTCGATTCTAGCTCAAGGACTGCCTCTTCTTCCACATGGGTTCAATCATCAGCTTTCCACTTCATCCCTTCTCAAGGAGGAACCTATTTTGTAGGAGGCGAGTGAGGAGCAGAAGATCTAATCTGTAGTTTTCCAAGAGGCTATCATGAGTGGCAATGAAGACAAAATCATCATGGAGGCTCCTTTTGAAGATTTCATCAGTAATGGAGAAGATGTGGGTCACGCATACATGCAGATGTTCCAACAATACGAGGAGAAATGTAAGCATGGTGAGCTCTCTCCTCCCTTGTTTGATGAACTTCCTTGTTGCTTCAATGAGGAGGATGACTATGCCATGGAGCTTGAATTGGAGGATCAGGAGGAAAAGAAGTGGCCTATTCATCTTGAGAACAATCTTGAAGAAGAGAGCTTTGAAAAAGAAGGTGATGTTCTGTGGGATGAGCAATCAGTTTGTGATTCCATTTCAAACATCACAATAATCACCCTTATTCAAGAAGGCCATGAGGGAGCAGAGAATGAGTTTGATAGGGCCTTCAATGAAGCATAAGGAAATGAGTCAAACCATGATACACTGTAAAGGGGCTATGCACATCAAAGGGCTTATGGTGATGAGCCAACAACCATTGATTTCTTGGTGAAATGCACCAGCATGAAGGACCAACATTCAACAAGCTTCCAAGGACAAAGAGAGTACATATATGTCAAAAGCATGTTTGATTCTGATCCACTCGGATACAAGCCAAGCAAGGTGACAGGCAAGAGGAGCAGGTCACCAAATCTCCATTTCATTCAACCACTTGTTTGGCACCATAAGTTTCCTAGCCAGGAAGGGGACTTAAGAAATTTTCCCTTCGACCTAGAAGGGGAGAAAGTATACTTGGTTAGCTATATATAGTAGTTTGTTTTCAGTTCCCTTTCCTATTTTCCCTAAGTGTTGTTTGCACAAGTAGTGTTTTTAGCCTTGTGTGTGTTTTCCTTTGTGTTTGGGGTAAAAGCTTCATGATTGATTCTCAGATCTATCAGGGTTGTTGCTAACATTTTCAAGCTACATCTCGACTCCGTGCCCAATATATTTTTAAGGCAACTGGTCTCTAAGCATAGTAGGCATGCTTCCCCTGGGAGTCACCAATTTGTTGACCATTTTGGTCTTGCAAGCCAAAATCGGTCCCCTTCTTTCCCTGCTGTTTTGAGCCAGTTCATTTTTGATTTTGTTTAAAATCTATAGACTCTACAGGTGTTTCTATGGACTCTGTAGGTGTTTTCAAAGAAAAGGGCCAAAAGAATCGACCAAATGGCGACGGGCGTGCAGACGTCAAATTTATAGAAGAGAAATCATTAAGGAAAAGTAAGCAAAAGCTGCCATGTGTCATCTTTCATAGACTCTCAAAGGACCCCTTGAAGTTAAGCAGATGTTGCCAAGTGTCCTCACTCATCTCTCAATGGAGGGCGACAAGTGTCTGCATCTGAGGCTTCTCTCCAAATCTAGCAGAAGCTGCCAAGTGTCATCTGTCGAGCCCCTTTTTTCCTTGTTTCTAAAAGCAGTGGAAGCCGCCACATGTCCTTGGTGAAACTAAGCAGAAGCTGCCACGTGTCAATGTCTGTAGGTTTCTCCTTTGGCTTCATTATTTAAGTTAAGACTGTGGTGGGCCTCGGGTGAGTTGCTAAGGTTAAGTAGAGCGTGCCAAGTGTCATCGTCTGCGTGAGTCCCAAATGTTTCTATAGCAATTCTAAGGTTAAGTAGAAACTGCCATGTGTCATATTCTGTGGGACTCTCAAGGGACCTCTAAAGCTTCTACAAAGTTAAGCAGATACTACCACGTGTCCCATTATAACTCAACAGAGCACAACAAGTGTCAGCATCCACATTTCAAGTGTCTTATAAGTTTCAAGGCAACGGATGGTGACAAATGTCAAAAGTGGAGCTCTCCTAGCCCAAAGAGCCAAATAAGTAGTAGAAGATAGCCCCAAAGGGTGAAGGAGCCAAAAGAAGACAGATCCAGGAAGAGGCAAAGGAGCCAAGCGCAAAATAGACAAAATAGTCCAAGTGGCAAAGGAAGGTGTCAACTCAAGGAGTTACTCTAGTGGTTGACACAGTGCCTGTTAATTGGTCATCAAGAGGTGCAAACAGTGAACGATGTGACCCATTTTTCTTCACTTTGCATTGATGAGCAGACAAATAGTGCGACCCATAATTTCACATCAAATCAGGTCCCGACACATCATTATCTTTAAGCAACTTCCTCTTTCCAATGCTCAGAAGGCACATGGGTCACTTGTAAAAAAGGGTGCCAAAAGGCCTCTTTCTTCCTCTATATATTGTAAACTTCTCATTTTGAGAAAAGATCTATCTCTTAGCTTGTAAGGCAAAACTCTGCCCAAAAATCTCTTGGGCTTGTAAGGCAAAACTCTGTCGGATTTTACCTCGAATCAAGACATAACAATCTTACCTCCATTCTGAGTTTTTGCACTTTTGTATGTGTCTATGCCTTTGTTCTATGTTAAGTCATTTTTGTTATGCTTTCGCAAGATGATTTCAGCACGTTTAGTGCATCGTGAGTTTTCCTTTTGAAAGTCTACCAGAATTGTCCCTAGCAGAGTATAGGCACGTGTGAATAGGCTGCCATAGGGTGTCTCAAAACACCTTTGGTAGTTCTTCCTCCCTGTACATCTACAGACCCCTTGCTCACTGATGCAGAAAGATTTCTCATGTCAAATGAAGTGCATGGGAGCTTGTTATTGGTGAAAAGTGTATGTTCAGGCTGAGTAGATCAACTTTTTGGTGTATCACTCTTTTTAAGTTTAGGTTTAGGTTCTGTTTTCAACATCTTTCTCCCTTTTCAAAACCCCCCTTTTTTTCATTTATTTGTTAGCATTAGGAGATCCAGGACCTAAAATATACATCGAAGGGAGTTAGCCCTTATCTAGAGACTCTCCCCCCAGTTTTTTCGTACCCACAGTCAAAAGGGGAGTTTCTATTATTGCGTGTGGAAGGCAGGAGCTCGGCCTCCTGTCGAGGGTGCAATCCACTACGTCAACAAATGAGAATGTAAAATAAAATGTAAGATAAGCATGTCAATTCAAACTTAAAGAAAAACATGTAAGCATGTTAAATGTCCTATATAAGATAAGTGAATTCCACAAGAATCAAACAAGAACATAATGGATAAATGAATTAGAAGCTCTAAAGAATGACAACTCAAACTTAGTGCTTTCTCTAAAATATGATGTAATAAAACACAACCACCTAATGACATGGTTAGTATGATAATGAGATGGTGTGATAAGCAAACGTGAAGGGATGTTTGTGAGAAAAACTTGGTCCTATCCAAGGTACTACAATGAAAATCACAAACTAGAAGCTAAGAGGCATAAGAAGGAAAATGTGATCAGCTAAAAACAATATCCAACAAGGGGATAGAGTGAATAATATGATGTAGATAAGGATTGTGAGGTGTCACATGGGTGTTTTGAACATTTTTAGTAGGAATGAGACACATTAGGGAAGTGAATAAGGATAGAAACTATCAACATCAAGGACATAGGATAGCCCAACTAGTGAATGCAAAACTTCAGCTAGAAAGCGAAGTACATAGATCATCCCATGAAGGCTATATGCATGAAAATTAAAATAGTTATTACATTCCCACAACATGTTTCCTGCTCCTCAGGACCCTTTACAGAGCTATCGGTCTACTTTGAAGATTGGATACTTATATGAGAAAGTAGGTGGCATTATAATTACATGATATAATGAGACCTCCTACCCCAGTCTACTAGCCTATTGCATCCTAAGGGACTTTGGCTCTATCATGAGGCCAATTGAGGATTTTTAGATTCGACTAAGATAGGAGATATACCAAATAAACATCTCATCTTGTGGTGTGATCTTACTTTTAGGATTGTAATTACCTTTTAATCATTGTCTTTTATTGTATGACATGCATTTTAACTCTTTTGGATCTTTCTATTCCTCCTCCATACAAATTCAGAGAACTAATCATGAATGAAATAGGTGAGGAACATAAGAAAACTTACACTTGGTCACTAGGGAAAATGACCTAAAGACCATGGTGTTTAAAGACTCCTAGACTTGCTCACAAGTAAGTGCACAATCTAAAAATTGAATGTGTGCTCAAATGAAAGTAAATAAAAGAAAGATGGGGATCGTGAGAGAGTCATCCATGTAATAAGTGATACAATGATGAATATGCTCATAGCTAATCACAAGGAGGGAAAATAATGCTCCAAAATAGGTGGGGTTATACTATGATAGTCATGTCACTAAGGAAGCCATACTAACCTATAAGGGATCTATCACAAGCACCAATGAAAGTAATAGTCATCCCAAAAGAGGGGAAAGGTAAATAAGGTCCAAAGATTCATAAAATGACCAAGGGGAAGAATTATAAAAATATAATAAATGATAAAAAATAAAGTGATAGCTAATAACCACAAGGGAAACAAAGGCCAAAATGAAATTGAAAGAAAACTAAAGAATAAAAAAGGAAACAATGGTGCTAAAAATTAAATAAAACCAAAGAACCATAAAGAAAACAATGGTGCTAAAAATGATACTAAATGGAATAAAACACACAAAAACAAAGAAACAAGAGATGAAAAATGAAAAGCAACACCTATGCTAACATATATATCAAAGATGCGTATGTGAAATGCAAGCCTATGTGTCTCAAAAAGTTTATTGAAGCCAAATTTGTTTATGATGGTTCATTGTAGTAGAAGAGTAGGCATCATAGGATGACCCAAAAGGTAATTTGATGTAGGGATGGGCATCACAAGATGCCTCAAAGTATGAAGTGACATGTGGGTGGGCATCATAAGATGCCCAAAAATGTGATATGGATTGAAGTGAAATTGAACAATTAAAATGAACTGCATCACACTATCATATGTAGTTTGATGAAACTAAACTATAAGTATGGACTATATTAGGCCGGTTGATGTAGTTTGAGATAAGTAAATGTGTTGATATGTTGGATTTTGAGGATGTTGAAATTGACATAGGACCTATAGGATAGATCTAAATTTGTTGATAAGCTAAAACATGACCATTTATGATGTGTTTTAAAGTAGGCATTTGAATTAGGTGCTCATTGGGTTCGTGTGATTGAAGTGGTTGAGGTTTGATGAATGCAACTATCCACTTGAATTTGTTCATGTTAGCTATCCATTCCTTATTGGTGTAGGAATAAGGATCAACTATGGTTTGGACAACATTAGTATATGATTTGGGATCATGAGGGTTTTAAAATTGATCATTAGGTAGTTGGTGTTGATTTGATTCATTAAATTTGGCTTGAGAGACTCTAAGATAGTCTTTATAACATTGTTGAGTACGAGTGTCAAGATTGAAATGTGGACAAAGTAAATAATTGGTAATAAATCATTGGAGATCAGGAAAATTCTCATGAAAAGGACCTATCATAGCATGCCACAATAAAAATTATCATTATTGAACCATTTTGGAGGGGGTTTGAATGAGTCAAATCTCATGGATTTAGAAGGTGGCATATTCCTGTTGAGTTTATGGAGATTGAAGGGAGGGTGGGTAGGGGATTTGTTGTTTTGTTTTGAAGCTACCTCATTAGGTTTTGTGGGAGGCTTAATTGAGATGAAGTGGTATCAATGACATTAGTTGATTCTTTATGAGATGATTCAAATTGACTCATAAGAAAGTCTTGCCTTTTTGCTTGATTTAAGGCATCTTTTAGATTCTTAGGGAAAAATATTATAAATTTGTATTGAAAAAGAGATCTATAACAAAGATTTTGAATATATTATCATCACTCATGTTATGATCCATTTTGTAAGTTAAGAGAATTTTATTGTTTGATAAAAGTGTGAGCAAATTTGTAAAGAAGTTGCTTAGAATTAATGAGATGACTAAGGTAATTTTTAGGAAGGTCATTATGTTTGATTTTCTTCACTCAAGCATTGACTAAATCATTTACTTGTGAAATGGACTATCTATAAAGTTGATTATACCATTCAAGTGAATCAACAATAAAGGTTTTGGCTAGGAGCTTGGTTGTAGTATAGGTGTTAGTTTGGACCCATTCTTTATAGATATTGTCAAAGATTTTAAGAAAGATGGTAGGATATTTAGTCCCATCATATGTGATATTCAGAGAGATGTTTCTAATGTCTATGGACACAATGAAAAGGGTTAAATGTTCATTTTGAAGATGTTGAAACATTTTGTTATGCAAATGAGGTTGAGGGATAATGTCTCCATTGACATATCTAAAAAGAGGTGGAACAAAATTATGATTTGGTTGACTAGACATTTGTAAAATTTGGTTTTGTATTTGGAGCATTTGGGAGCTAGTAGATGCTTTCATAATGTTCATTTATTGAACCATTTGGGTAAGGATTTGATTAGTATCAATATGTGGCTTTTAATTAGAGATATTAGGAGGGGTATTGTCAACATTGGTATTAGGAGAAAGATTCCAAACATTAGTGTTGGTTGCCCCAAATGTGGTAGAAGAAGGAAACTTGTTAAAGCTATCATTCTTATTAAAAGTGTAGGTGTTAGCATCATCAAGGTTCTTAAAGAATTGAGAATCATGTAAATCATCATTTTGATTGATTTAAACCATGTTATTTTGTAAATTGATAATGCTATGTGTTATTGTTATGGGTATAACAAGAGGATTGTGATCATTGGTTGTAATAGGTGGACCATAATGTGATTACAATAGGTGGAACATAATGTGAGGTTCCAACTATTGATGTAGATTTGTTGATGAGTTTATGACTTCTAGGTTTAGAATGTGTAAAAGTGGTAGAAGGTGTAGAATTTTCATTATTCTAAATTTGTATTTGGGGATTTTTTAGATCTACTATACAGTATGAGGTATATTAAGATTTCATTTGAGAAGATTTTGAATGATTTTGAGAAAATATGCACCATGAAGAATTATCTTCAATGGTAGACTAGGCAGGAAGAAAAGAGCAACCCATTTATGATATAAATAGGTCGAGGCTGGCAAGAAAGATCCTAAGAGGTGACATCATGACGATAAATGATTGAAAATTTTGATGAAAAAGAATTGATCCCAATAAACTGACTAACCATGTAGTTACAAAGAATAAAAGACAAAGATAAAACTATATCGAGTCTAGTTAATGTAATTGGTAAAAGATAAATAGAAATAGTGATAAAAAAATGTACTATATCGACCATGGTTGATGTAGTTACATAGATTGAAAGGCAAAGACAAAACTATATCAAACCTGGTCAATGTGGTCAGATCTAGAAAAAATTCAATAGTACTATGAAGTAGATATGCTAAAAGGATGTGTTTGTTTATAGGCTCTCAAAGATGCTTGTCCATTAGATAGTGTTAGCCCAATATTTTAGAGCACTGACTATGAAGGAAGTATTGTTACCATAACCCACTAAACCCAATTTTAAGGGTAAGCTTAGAATAACTTCTTGATGCTAACTACTAACCAGTGCACTACAAAATCATATGGATGGTTGGTTTATTAAGGTTGAATAAAAAAGGGAATCCTAGGCATTTATTAAATATTATGAGATACGTAGAAACTAAAGTCTATGTTCAGCTCTATACTAAGGCTATGAATATGGGGGCAAGCCCCTCACACCATGATGTTTGTAAACAATAGAAAAAGATTATAAATAAAACATTATATAACCTTTCATGACAGTAACTAAGTAGTTTAAAAACTGTCAGAACACAATGTCTAGATAAAACTAAACAAAGAGAAAATAAAGTCAAAAATTAATGTTGAAAATCAATTTGTAGCTTTTAATGAATGAAATAAATATGCAATCAATTTGAAATGATATTTTTGATTAATTAATTAAAAATAAATTTAATTTGCTTTATTTATGCTGAAAATGAAAACATACAAAACTATATCGATGCATGCCGATATAGTTGTTTAGACAATATAAAATTGTATCGACGTTAGTCAATACAATCTATGTAAAAATAGTTGAAAATAGGTAGATTAAACTAGATTGGACTGGGCTGATACATTTTACTAATAGCAAATTTAAAAATAGAACAATATCAACCAGGGTCGATGCAATTTTAATAGGAAATAAAATAATTTTATAACTATATCCAATTGGGTCAATATAGTTGATTGTGTAAGAATTAATTTTGACAGAATGTAAATTTTGAAGTATAAATCTAAACTAATTTTATTAATGAAATTTGACTGTAAATATGAATAAAACTATATTAGTCTAGGTCGATATAATTGATGAAAAAACATGGAAAATAGAATTAGAATGATCGTGGTCGATGTGGTTGATGAACTGAAGATAATGTAGATCTGACTACAAAAATTGAATCATCTTGCATCGATGTAACTTGCTATAAAAACATATAATTAACATTGTATTGACCTGTGTTGACGTAGTTGCCTGGAAAACATATAATTAATATTGTATCGACCTACGTTGATTTAATTACCTTGAAAACACATAATAATTAGACTGGATCAACCTAGGTCGATATAGTTTGCAAGAATTATATAAAAATAAATCAAATAAATAATACTAGATCAGGTTTGGCCAATATAGTTGGCTAACAGAAAAATGTAGAAAATTAAACAAGATCGACATGTGTTGATGTATCTTGCTGAGAAATACATAGAGAACCAAAACATTATCAACCTACACCAATGTAGTTTTTCTTGCAAATAGACATAACTTAGACTAGATTGACCCTCATCAATGTAGTCTATAGAAAAACTAAATTGTATCAATCCGCACTGATATAGTTTGCTGAATGAGAAAAAACAATGGTTAGTTCACATCGGTTTCACTAGAGTGTATACAACGAATTAAGATAGGCCTACATCTTATTCTACCTAATAGATTTAGACTCAGAGAAAGTAAATCAACTAAAACATGTTGAATGCTTAGTTATATTGTGGCATGAGCAAATGGATCCACTAAACCTAGTTAGAGTAATACTTATCATACAACATCAATGGAGAGGTATCTAAAACCACTAGGAAGTCAATATAATGCAATAACCCTATCTATGTCTTTAAATAATAATAGAGTTAATCTAATCTAGTGTTACCAAAGCTTGCAACACAAATAAGGGGGATGGTTAAAATAACATAAAAAAGGGTAAAGAACCATGGAAGTCAAATGAAGGCCTAGGTTACCTAGGGTGGAAAATGTCAAGTTTGAATAACACTATAGCCAAACTAAGTTTAAGTATAGAAAAGATTCAAACAAGGAGTTATACATGCAAAACTATTGATTATGCAATATCTATCTACTAAATAAAAGATCTAAGGTTAGAAATACTTACCTTGAATAGAATTTGTGGAGCCTCAATCTCTCCCTTGGCCAATGGTGTTTTTCAAGATTTTTTTTTGTGGTTGTAAGGATCACAATAGTTGAAATCAACT
The DNA here is from genome assembly GCA_037957365.1 of Torreya grandis. Lineage (NCBI taxonomy): Eukaryota > Viridiplantae > Streptophyta > Pinopsida > Cupressales > Taxaceae > Torreya > Torreya grandis. The sequence goes on along the minus strand of JARHVA010000009.1, from coordinate 9,263,862 downwards.
CTAGGATAAAATACTTCTATTTGCATTGAAAACTCTACAAGATAAACTATTTCCCTCCAAAACTATATCTAAGTAGTGGCTTCTCCCAAATGTATACTAAAGCATAATTGCAAGTAATAATAGTGTGAAGATGAATGCTCCTCTCTTTTGGATTGAAATGAGACTTTTATTTATAGTGGTGAGTTGACCATAAACCCTTCCATACTTTTATCTGATAATATCGACCAACTTCGGCAAGTTAAAAATTTATCATTTACTCTCGAACTAGGTCAGGTCAACCTAGTTGTGAAGTGTGCATCATAACTTTTAGACTACATCAACCTGGCTTGCCATAGTTTAAATTTTCATGAGAAGTGGAAATACTACAACAACTTATACTGACATATTCAAAAAAGATATGTCTTTGCTTAATTAGGGGCTATTTAAGAGGAAGATTGCTTAGGAGATTAAGTAGGATTTTGTAGTGTATATAGGCATGATAGATTTAGATAACAATCTTATGAAGCACCAATGGTCTTCATACCCCTTTCCTGATGCACCCTTTAAGGCATGCACTTAAAGAGATTGAAACTTGATAAGTTTCTACAAGAAAGAAAATGTCATTAATTGATAAAGTTTAAAAATATTGTGTGGATACAACTTACACCCTTACCCTTATTACTTGACTTAGTGGTCCAAGCATAGAGACCTCTTCATTACTTTTACTTGCAATAAATCACCATTTAGGAACTATGTCATTTTTAACTTAAATGAACTAAATGTCTTTAAATTTCATCTTACAACCTCAAATATTTAAGGTCAAATCAATGACAATATTTGATATGTTATTTCTTTCTTAAGCATTTTATGAGTGTTTGCTACACAACCTTATTTCCAAGTTGAAGCCCTTCACCATATAGTATATCAATAAGCATCGTCTAAATTAAATTCAGCCTTGATTCATTCAAGTTTTAAAGATAAATATTCTCCTTTATTATTTTAATTATTTATAAATCAGACCAATAAAATAGACTTTCAAGTTTACATGGCACAACCCAAACTCATCAATGGTCCTTTCTTGCATTTACAAATGAGATTAATCTTTTAGAGTATTAGACTTAATTTATTTCCTTATACCACTTTTGTTTATGATTAATACCTAAATTCACAAGACTTTACCTTATTCTTAAGTCAAGTAAAAGGTCATTAATTATACATAAGATATGTTTATAATTTATTATGGTTCATTGTTCATTCCTTAATTGACATTACTAAGTAATGAGTTCATTTAGAGATCATGACCAAGAAGTCAATGTTTTCCTTTCCATGTTTACATGTTCCTTTCCTATTTCATAGATTCAATATCAATCCACTTTCTTCACTCCATGCACATATTCTAATGTACTAAAACCAATCATTTTACATAATAATAAATTCATTGTTTTTAATGACTTTCTTGATCAAATTACAAGTTCCTCAAATAAATAAATAAATAACATGTAGGGCTCAAGGCCCAGTCAATGTTTTTACATTACAACTCTTTCAACATCCTAAAAGGCTCTTTTAATCACAAGATATTACAATCTTTATAAGTCCATGTTACATAAAAGACAACTTTTGTAATGGCTCTACAAGCCTAATAGTCCTTAACTTATAACAAATCACTCATTTCTAACTTTCAAAAGTCCAACAAACAAGTCATTGACATCCAATCAAACAACAAATAATAGCTGGCTTTAATTGAACCTAATGCCATCGTCTACTCTGTGTGAGTTAATGAGCGCTACCAAAAGATGTTTTATTTCTATGCTTCTTTGCCATATATACCTACTTGATGTGGGATTACGACCTTATGTACTTCTTTGGTTCTTTGTGATTACATCAACTATCTTAACATATCAGTATAATAATTTGTGACAACATTCACCAAGTGGATACATAACCTTGTGTTATGCCTCGAGTGTATCATCACTAATTGATGTGAATATAGAAGTGCCCACCCATGTATGGCCTTGAGCATCACCATCAGCTAGTCGTCGTACATTTGACTTGTAATGAAAGGGTGAAAGCTCATTGCCTTTCCTTGAGATCAAAAAGTATAAAAATATAATAAAATATGCATAAATTTTTTGATTCAACATCTATGTAGTGTAATATAAAATTATCTAAGTGTCCGTGTATCAATTTAAATTATCTCTCATTACATATTTATCATGTCACAATTAACAAGTTTCCATGAATACCGAATAAATTTTAAAAGAATCCAACATCCAACAACATTACTTGGTTTATGCAAAATATGGTTATCCAAGCAATGCAAGGTATTGTATTATCTTCATTTTGCTTATATGCAGACAACTATACAAGTATATAAAATTTAAATGGCAATGAAGATCAACTTAATAGTTTTAGCTTAAGATTTTTTTTACTTCCACACACCAAGTTGACTAGAACAAAATGAATGAATGGACAATGCGTTCTTATAGATGCTTGATTTTGCCTACATGTATTATTCATTACACGTATCCCAACATGTCCTTGATCTCACATTTAGTCAACTATTGTTTCAATGCAAATCTCAGCTAAGAAGAAAGGTATACAACCAACCAACTTCATGCAACAATTTAGTTCCATACAACTAAAATAAAAAAAATAAATTTTTCTATCGTTTCTTAGCTTCTAAGCCAAGGTTTATTATAAGAATGCACAATCAAAAAACCTTTCAAGGTTTCCTCATAAGCATGAGAGTTCAAATCTACTCCAAATTTGTATATAAATGTACAAGCTCAAATCTAAACATGTTTACATATAAACTAGCAATCAATTTTAGAAATGAAAGCATTAACTTGTATTTTCCATATTTACTTGAATGAAATGCAAGTATAGAATACAATCCAAATTCCTAATACAAGTACATAGCTCAAATCACATTTATTTATCCCATCTTGATATACCTATCTTAGCATCTTAGTAATGGAAACAAAATTGGAAAAAAGAAATGAAGGCACCAAGAAAACCTTGCCAAGTAATGCAGACCTAGAAGGTAGGTTACTCGCTCAAAACCCTAAGTCATTTTAATTATTTTCTCAGTGTTTATAACACCCCACTAAATATCCAGCCCGCCAAAAAATATTAGAGTTGCATGGATGCACAAGTGATCCTCAATAAAAATACAAAAAAAAAAAAACCACAAGCAATATTATTGTCAACAAATACTATACACTCAACAATGAGAAAACACAAAAGAAAATGATTATTGATTCAAACATTGCAATACAAGCCAAAATAATATTTTATTCTTCACACTCATCTATTTGTGAAGTTAATGAGAATGCACAAATATATAGGCTTGAAACAAAGTTTATATATATCTAACAAATAGTTTGGAAAGTCTAAAATAAGGGATAAGTCAAATCCCATAAAAATAGCAAAAGCTAAATAATACATATACTTGAAAAAAAATTATTAAAAAATAACTTGGATTTAGTCTTAATCACTCCCTAAATAAACTTAACTAGTTTAGGTGCAAACACATTATGTTAGACTACTTATGTAAATAACTAGAACATCTACTATCTAGTGTGAACACTACTCTAACACCCTCCTTTACACAAAAATCAGGGAGAAGAAAACAAAAATGAATCCTAGCTACTAGGCTTGATAAGGTACACATGTACACAAAGAAGAAAAAAAAGGAAGGACAAACTTCAATATAAATCCTCCCAAGTACAACTTATTTTACCCAAAGCAACTCTCACAATTGAAGATAAACAAGAGAGTCCAAGGGCTTGGTGAAAATGTCAGCAACCTGTTTCGCCGTAGCTACAACCTCCAATCAAACAACATCATCATGGATAAGCTACCGAATGAAGTGTATGTGAATCTCAATATGATTAGTGTGTTGATGCTCTATAAGGTTGCATGTGAATCTCAATTTGATTAGTGTGTTGATGCTTTATAAGGTTGCATGCAATATTAATAGCACTTTGGTTATCACACCAAATCAAAGTGGGATTAAGTTGAGGAAAACAAAATTCACCAAGTAACTGTCATAGCCAAAGAGCCTCGTATCCATCTTTGAAAATACTTGTATGCTCTGCCTTAATGGATTATAATGTAAAAAATGTTTGATTCTTGCATGCCCATGCAACAAGATCCAATCCAAGGTGAAAATTAAATTCAAAAGTAGACCAACAGGTATCAACACATTTTCCCCAATCCGAGTATGTGAATCCCTCATCTTTGAAGAATCTTGTGGTGTATACTAAATTGTAAAGTTCAAAATACCCCAAATATAGTGCAAAATATGTTTGGTTGCTTCCCAATGATTCTCATGAGGCTCATGGGAGCACCGAGAGACAAGGTTAAAAATAAATTTAATATCGGGATGTGTATGGGTTAGATATAAAAGATTATCTAGCAATTGTCTATACAATATAGGTTCAACCAACTTAGATTTACAGAAAGTAGTCAAATCTATACTTGATTGATATGGTGTGGGAGTATGATTGCAATTGATAATAAAGAAGTGATGAAGCAAATTTGTAACATAATTTTGTTTCCCAATATAAATCCCCTCAAGAGATTGATGAACTTGTAGGCCAAGAAAGTAGTGGAAAAAACCTACAAATGTCATATCAAACCATGCCTTAAACTTGCACTTAATGTCATGAATCCAAGTATTTGAACTACCCATGAGTATGAGGCCATCAAAATATAACAATAGAATTAAAATATCCTCACCTTGGTTTAGGATGTAAACATTGTGATCGGACTCACAACAATACAAGCTATAATCTAAAATAAAAACATCCATCTTCTCATACCATCTGTCTATATAATTTAGGTTCAACCAACTTAAATTTACAATCAGTAGTCAATTCCATACCTGATTAATATGGTGTGGGAGAAGGCTTGCAATTAACCATAGATAAGCAATGAAGTAGATATACAACATACTTTTGTTTCCCAATATAAATTCTCTCAAGAGATTGATGAATGTGTAGGCCAAGAAAGTAGTGTCAAAACCTAGATCTGTCATATCAAACTGTGCCTTCAACTTGCACTTAATGTCCTAAATCAAGGTATCTAAACTACATATGAGGATGAGGTCATCAACATATAGTACTAGAATCAAAATATCCTCACTTTGCTTTAGGATATAAACATTGTGATCAAACTCACAACAATAGAAGCTAGATTCTAGAATAAAATTGTCCATTTTCTCGTACCAAAATCGAGGAGCTTGTTTAAGGACATAAAGAGAAAGTTATACTCAATAAAAAAGTGAAGAATCCTACATGAATCCCTGAGGAAGATCCATATAAATCTCATCTTGGATATCACCATGCAGGAAATAACTCTTCACATCCATTTGGTACACTGATCATCACTATCATGCAAAAAGAGAGAGAGAGAACAAGGCACATAAAATCCATCTTTGCAACAAGGTAAAAATTCTCAAAGTAATCAACTCCTTTGACTTGTGAGAAACACTTAGCTACAAGATGAGCCTTGTACTTATCTACAATATCATCGGCTACATATTTGGTCTTATAGACCCATTTACATTGTAAAAGTTTTCTTACCTTAGGAAGAGGCACTAACTCCCATGTATTATTCTTCATTAACAAAGAATATTCGTTTTTCATAGCAGCATCCCACCCAAGTTAACCTATCACCTTAGAAAATAAAACTAGATCATTATAAAATGCACGACTTAAAAGAATAATACTATAAGTTTAAGCTTGAGTATGACATGGATCAATGTGATCACCAACCAAATCATCAGTTTCTTGCAAGGTAGATTGTGTCCATTTGGGCATGTGTGGTGTAGGAGGAGGTAGAGGAACAACTTAAACATTTATGTCTTCATCAATTTATAGAAGTAGGCCCTCCCTATCATGTAAAGGAGGTATTACTAAAGATGGATAAGACTCTAAATTTGAAGTTTGAGCTCGCGTACGACATGGATCATCAAGATCACCAACTAAATCACTAGTTTATTGTAAAGTAGATTGTGCCCAATTGGGCATGTGTGGTGTAGGATGAGGCAAAGTAACAACTTCAACATTTATTTCTTCATCAATCTTTGGAATTAGGTCCTTCCTATCATGTAAAGGAGGTATTATCAAGGATGGATAAGACTCTAAATTTGATACCAAAGGAGTGATCTTCTAATCAAATTTAACATCTCATCAAAATTAGACATCATGTGTGATAAGATCAAAGAGGCGATATGCCTTCACATCCTCATAATGACCAACAAATATGAGCTCTTGGATCTTCTTCTTCATAAAATTATGCTTGTCATTAGGAATATACACCAAAGCCTTACTTCTAAAGACAAAATTTTCCAAAAACATTAGGTTTCTATCTTGACCAAGTTTCTTCATGATTCTTATTCACCATTGCTTGGTGGGGAATTCAGTTCTGGATGTAATATGAATAATTGACTACTTCGGCCTAGAAATAAGGTGCTAAATCCTTGGACTATATCATAAAATTCACCATTTCATTAAGTGTTTTATTTTTATGCTCAAGAACACCATTTTTCTAATAGGTGTAAGGCACTGTGAATTGGTGCTAAATGTCATGCTTAGTAAAATAAGCCTGAAAGGATTTAATTACATATTCCTCCCATTGTCTATGAAGAGATTTTTCAAGTGAAGACTTGATTGCTTCTCTATAAAGGCCTTGAAGGCTTTGAAGTTCTTAAACACTTCACTTTTGTGCTTCAAAAAATACACCCAAGTCCTTCAAATAAAATCATCAATTAAGGTTAGTACATATTTTGTACTAGAAAATGAACAAGTGGGAAAACTCATCAAATCTCTATGTACTAACTCTAGTGGAGCCTTAACTCTCTTAACTTGTCCCATTGGAAAGGGATCTTGATGTGTTTTTCCAAGCATGCAATTTGGACAAACACTATCATTAATGGATACCTTAGGAAGGCTTATTACCATGTGTTAGGAACTTGTTGGATGAAAAAAATGTAGAGGTACGAATTGTGGGCTTTCAATCAACCAGATGGGGATGAAGTCCCTTTCCTATCAGCTGATAGAGCTACCTATATTGAAAGACAACGATGCATAAAATAAAAGTATTTATAAAAAAAAGTCGTTTCTAGGGGTTTCTTACTTTTAATCTTAAAAAACAAGAAGATGGTAAAATAGAAAAATAGAATGACATAAGAGAGTTTGAGAGGAAACAATAGGGAAAAAAAAACAAGAAAGAAGAAGAAAGGTATTTTTTTTACATTTTGAACATAGAAAAATGCCTCACTATCCAAGATTGTGTAGGTTGGATTGTGGGTTTTGGAAATCATTTTCTTCAAAAAGGCAAGAAATATAGACTTCAAACATAACAATGAAGCCCATACACCAAGGATATTTTTAGACCAAATAACTACAAAAACAACCCTATATCCCTTGCAGTAAATAAACAAAATTTTCTCTTTACTTTCACTTAAGTTTCCTAATTCAATGCTCCCAACATAGCTTCTGACAATTTTTTATATCAAGAACACCAAATCATTCGATGATTCAACAAAATTATTCTAATTTTTTTGAAAGAAAGAACCAAAATGAACGAACGTACTCATGAATATCACTCATTCAAAAAAAAAATATAGTGTAAAGTCTTGTAAATTCTTCTTGTATTAATTCCTTGTAGAGTTGTGTATGAAAACTCCTCTTGTTATCTTGCCAAAAAATCTCACAGTGTCAAAAATCCCTTAAACAATGAATGAAACTCATATTTATAAGTTATGAAGTCATAACCACCTTGTAACCAACTCATAACCACCTTTTTAGTAAGAACTTTCTATTTTACAATTCATTTTTATCTTTATGACTTAAAAAGTGAATTATAACTTTTTAAGTAATTTCAAAAAGTATAACGGATAAATACAAATTTAGAGAGAAAAAAATATTTTGAGTGATTATGAAGAGAGAGATTCCTTTTGCTAAGAGGAACATCTATCTGTCCTTGCAATGAGATTTGACTTCTCCTTTTGATAAAAATTGACCCTATACACTCTGAATTTCTGAATAGCTTATACAACTCTTGTAAATAATGCGCATCATATATTCGTACGTCTTGATTTGGCCAACTGACAAACAATTCACCATTCTCAATCGTATGAGAAATGAACACACATTATTGGGCTAGATTACCTACTTTATAATTTATTTATATCTTGATACAACCAAATGACAACGATTTTACTCATCTCAATCGTATGAGAAGTAAACATGCATTACTCGGCTAGATCGCTTGTTCTAAAATTTTTGCATGTTTACATGCTTATTTACTTGAAGAGGTTAATGGGAATATTTTCTTGTCCATCTGATACCTGAGAAACAAACATTCACACCACCATTTTCATTTCATGATTGCAAATGTCATCTGAATATACTATCAAATATTTGTCTTGGAGATCCACTTGATTGAAATGCTTCAAAGGTCTGCTTACATGATATTCTCTTATATGAAGAAAAATTTCAGTTGCGTAGAGATTCAGTGTCTTCAACATGCCTTAGAGCCAAAAACTAGTTTAAAATGAAAGAGTGAGCCATTGCAAGGATTTGAGTACATGAAAATGATAATTTCAGCTCAAAATGAGCTTTCCCAGGGTTTATATTAAGTTTCCATCGCTTGTGGATCATCTCAAATTTTTCTTCACTGACTCAAGCTTTCAATACTTACTCTACACTATGCTGGGTTCCATGGTTTTGCAATAACTTTCTTGTTTCCAGATTAGGGATTGAATCCCATTTTCAACTATTGCAAAGGCCTTCAATCTCTGTGTTGAATCTTTTCGTGGCTTCTCAAATATCTCTGGCCCTCAACCTACACATGCTATAATCTCCAAAGCATGAGAATGACATTTTTATCATATCATTAGGTTTCAAGACCTGTACTACTTATCACAACATTTGCAACTAAGTCGTTTCGAAAATGTGTTTTACATTATGCTTAAAATTTTGATATGCTTCAAATCTCAGTGATATCTCCAAATTTCGGGCTTGGACGTGTGGAAAGATTATTTTAAGAAAGCCGAGTGAACAAAGACCGTTTTGGACTTCCAAAGCCAAATAACACAACATTGTATCCTTTTGAAAATTTCAAGTTTTGGCCAGGGTTTTGATTAACCGCTTAGGATTGTGTAAAAAGTTGTTTGAAGAATGCAAAAAAAAAATATTTAAGCTTTCAAAATCGTATACCACTCTGAGAAATTTCCTTGAAGGTATTGCGATCATGTTTGTGCATGCATCATTCATTTATAACTTGAGAAGCTCTTAAACAATATTCAGGCCTGCAGGTTTTAAGAGGTGATTAAGCAATGTAAAATGTGCCTTCAAAGTATGCATTACAAAAAGACTTTCAAAACTTTGCCTTCAACTACATTTAGTATATCTTAGAAGTTCGCTCTTAAATAATATTTAGGATTTTGATGTTTATTTTATATTTTAAAATGCATTGGAGGAACTTGCACGTGTAAAATGGACTTAAAAAGTCTGTTTTATGCAAAATGGCTTTCAAAAGCCGCTTAAGACTGTAGAAGATATCTGTTCAATTCTTGTTTGTTAGCCTGTGGTTTTTTGAAGTCAAATTTAGAAAGCAAAATGCTTTTTAGAAATCTGCATGTGCAAAATGATCCTGAGAAGACCATTTTAGACAAATTTTGATATATATTGCAGTCTAAATAATGACCTGCATGCTTTGCAGGTAGATGTTACAGTAAAAAAAGGTCTGTTGAAACCCGCAGATACAAAATAGACATTGAAATGTTGCTCAGAACCCTATTTGATATGTTTTGAGATCCATGTGTCTACCTTTGCAGGCTTTGACATTTATTTTAACATGCAAAACGTATTGAAGTATTCCGTTCAACACAAAAAAGATTCAGAATATCTGGAATATGCAATATTTGATACCTTTTTGGGATCTATCATATGTTTCCAGGCTTTTTAAGATGGTTTTGGAAATGAAATGAAAATTTTTAATGACGTCCACTAGACCAAGCAGTCTAAGGGACCAAGAGCTGAAACATCAAGACATTCTAAGGTTCTTTTCGATATCAAATTTTCTACTATGAAACTTGATCAATAAACCAGTTGTATTGTGAAGCCTAGACTCCTCAAAAAGTTAACTTAGGCTGCCTACTTTCAAACTGTATACACAATGCATTGAATGATGAAATGCCATTCAATTTCAAACACCCCTCTGCTACAAAAAACACAAGTTATTTATTCCCACTCTTCTTTGGGGACCATCCATCTACCAGTTTCACACCTAAAATCATGTGACCCAATCTTCAATTGAGCCACTAAAATCCTAGCCTTGCCCTTAAGAGCAACCCACATATAAGCCTTCTCACCATGATCTCATGTGGGAATGAATTTTTTGACGTAATGTGCTTTTTTACGACCAATCTAATTTCTCTACATAGCAGTCATAAATTTTTCTAACGCAAACTTCTTTATTTCCTCATTAATGTTAAGACATTCTTTCAAATTAATGTCCCACTTGGCCATCCATTTGTTGTTCTGCTTCATCAATGTCTTCTTCCTCCAATCTAGTTTCTCCTCTAAGACCATTTTGAGACAGTGATGATTATTCATGGTTCCAACCCTTTTTAAGTAGCCTAGCACCCTAATTAATGCTGAATTGGAAATGTCCCTGTTTCAGCGAAATGGATCTCATAGGGGACCGTCGTTTTGACTTTGAAACTGCTACTGATTAGGTGTTTTTGAATTCTTTCTAACTGTTTCCACTTGTAATTTAATATGCTGTTAGAGACTGGAGTTAATTTCTCCAAACTACCAATTTCACCTCAATTCTCATGCATGTAGCAGCAATTAACATTCCGTTAGTTAAACAACAGTTAAAGAATTTGTTTTAGTTTCAGTTTGCATGCAAAGACTAAAATTAGTCTTCAGTTTGCTTTTCTAATTATTGTTTGTTTTCAAATCTATTTAAGAGACCCATGGGCACAGCTTTGTAATTGAAGCAAGAGATCAAGAAGATCAGCAAGATCAAGAAAGATTAATAAAATTCTTGTTTTCCAGAATTGCTGTAGCAATCTGAGTTTTGTCTGTTATATTTCTGCTGTATTGTTGCTATATTTGTCTCTTTGTTGCCTTCAAATTGGTATCAGAGTAGTTAGAATATCTTTGGTAGATGCTGTTAGGCACAAGGCAAATCAAGGGTGTATTGCAGCTGAACATTGGAGAAGAGTGTGAGCCATAGCTCGTCGCCGTCCGTTGTGGTAGCCCAGTCAAAAATCTGAAGGCGTTGAACCTAGGAATAGGTGGAAGTCTGGGGTTGGACGGGTGTTAATCCCGGCTGTAGACGCTGATGACAGATTTGTGTGAGAAGGACAAAGGAAGCGCCCAGGCTAGAGGCATGATAAGAGTGCAGGAGCCGAGTAGAAGAGACGCGCAGCCAATAGAGCTCCGTTGAAAGGAGGAAATCGTGAGAGCAGACCCAGTTTGGAGGGCTAACCCGCAAGTCTGGCAGGGCCAACTGAAGAAAGAAGAGCCAACCGGTTCTCAGCGAAAGTCTATTTGTCCAAGCTACGGTTTGTTCTTGCAATGTATTTTTGAGTCAAAAATGAAAGAGCCGTAGCTCGTGGCCATCAATAGCTGAGCCCGTGTTCATTCAAGAAAAGCATGTGTAGTTTGAATAAGGCATCCAGTTATTTCTCTGAGCCGTAGCTCATATTCTTGTATTTATCTGGGAGCCTATAGTTCTATCTTGTTTTTTTGTGTATGCTTTAAGTCAATCAAGCTTCTGTAGAAGCATCGTGTCAAGGAGCAAGCTCATTCAGCGATGGAAGGATGTGAGCGTTGCAACTGAGCAGCTAGAGAAGGCCAAAGCTGCTGTTAAAAGGGAGATCGTGGCAGCCAGTTGTAGGCGTGATTATGAGAAGAGCCATAAGCTACTCAGAAAGAAGGAGAACAAAGTAGATGAGCCATTAAAAGAAGAGCGCCTAGGTGGAGTTTGTAGCTATTTTGTGAATGCCGTAGCATTCTAGGAAGTGTGCTGGCCGTGGAGTTTGTTTTATGATGACCAATATGATGACGGTTGATATGGTGAAAGGATCGCAGCTGTCACAAGAATAATCAAGGGGTTGCTTGATGAAGTTGTTAGGAAACCATGGGAGAGTTGGATATCCGAAGATGAAGAAGATTGCTCCGAAGAGCCTGCTCTGAATGCCAAAGATAAGAGGCGTCGAATGTGTTCAAGATCATAACGAAATCTGCAAGGTGGTGTATTCCACATATAAGGCAATGTATTTCGCAAGGTGGTGTATTCCACATATAAGGTGATGTATTTCGCAAGGTGGTGTATTCCACATATAAGGTGATGTATTTTGCAAGGCGGTGTATTCTACATGAGAGGCAGTGTATTGAAAAGGTTTAGCAATTTGAGACCAATTTTCAACCTAAGGGGGAGAATGTCTATATGCTGCTCTGAAGATTACTCTCTAGCCTACCTGACATCAATGGCAGCCACTAGCAACGTAGCTATGGCAAGAATGGTAAATCATTTAGGCATTGTAAATGCTGAAGTAGTTAGTGGTAGAAATTAAGGGGGAGTGTTAGAGATTGGAGTTAATTTCTCCAAACTACCAGTTCCACCTCAGTTCTCATGCATGCAGCAGCAGTTAACATTCAGTTAGTTAAACAACAGTTAGAGAATTTCTTTTAGTTTCAATTTGCATGCAAAGACTAAAATTAGTCAGTTTGCTTTTCTAATTATTGTTTGTTTTCAAATCTATTTAAGAGACACATGGGCATAGCTTTGTAATTGAAGCAAGAGATCAAGAAGATCAGCAAAATCAAGAAAGATTAATAAAATTCTTGTTTTCCAGAATTGCTGTAGCAATCTGAGTTTTTTCTGTTATATTTTTGCTGTATTGTTGCTATATTTACTTCATATGCTACTACCCCAAACCTCACAATCATAGAGGACAACCACCGTGACCAACAAACCAAAAAAGGGTTTTTTGGTTTTTCAGTCCCATAATTCAACACCTGTTCTGAAAAAGGTAAGATGCTCTCATTACAAAAAGTCGTGTTACAATATGCTCTTGCAAAATGGACTTTGAAACACCAATGAGAACTTCATTTGATAAATTTTGAGATACAATAAACTGCTTTGTGGGTTTTGCACCTCATTTTGCATACAATATGTAGTGGCAGAATCCACAAGTGTAAAATAACACTAAGAAAGCCGTATAAAACAAGTTTTGATATTTCTTGGTGTTCAAATAACAACCTGTGGGTTTGGAAGAGTTACTTTACAATACAAAAATCTTTCTTGAAGTCTACAAGGTAAACGACATTGGGAGGTTTGCATAATAACTGGCGCATTGGAAACACCGTTATGGAGAAAAACATGGTATTGCATGTTGGCAAAACCACCTTTGAATGAGTAAAAAGCTGTTATAAAGAAGTTGGAAACTGTTGAAATAGAACAGGGTTTTATGATAGGCATTTTACGTTTCAAACCATCTTATAACATCATTTATACCAGACGTCCATAACTGTCAATGAGAAAAAAAAAATCGAGCTATTGGAAATCCATTGAATGAAGACTACGATCCATTCACTTGAAGTAAATTGTGTGTATCGATCTGTTCGTTGAATGAATATTAAAATCTTGAAAGCAAAAGATGAGCTTTGAAAGTTATTAAAAATTGTAAACCAACGTATCAAACTATTTTTGAAGAAAGATCAGGTCATATAACATTCCAAACCACCTACAAAAACAACTTTTGGAGAATTACGAGCTATTTGAACAAGAACACAAGCTAAAATGTTGTGATAACAAGTAGAAGAGACCATGTGATTAACAAGAACGACAAGTTGATTTGGATTGGTGTTGATAAGACCATTTGCTGAGGACTTCAAACTATTTTGAACTTAACAAAAATTTCCTCGAAGTCTTAAAGGTGTGGGCAACTGTGGATAATTATATCACAGCTTGTTTGTAGTCTTTTGAAACCATCAAAATTCCATAAATCTACTTGAACTCCTCAAGACCAATTATAACTATTTTGAAGTGATTAGATGCTTTGAAACCATAAAAATGCAGAATACAGATTGACCAAAGCTGTAGAGAAGGTTGAAAATCACTTCAACATCTTCATAGACCAATATGGACGTCACTAGCTCAATTAGAACTATTAAGAAAATACTTATTCAGCTGTTTGAAAGCCGTATGCCACTTTGTGAAGCCAATGAAGAAGATTACAAACTTGTATGGGCCTTGGAGACTATATTTGACCTCTAGATGATTTTTTCTCGACTGAAACATCAGCATGCTCTCATTAGGTGATTTGTAATTAAAATTTAACTTGACAAATTTGAATTTTTAGAAAATTGAATTTTGGTGACAAGAATTGGCTCAAACTAGAAACTGTTATAGACTGGATTTGCACCCTTGTGAGAGAGTTCTTCAGGCTCTCTCACTTCCAACTATAAGCATGGGAACAACCTCAAGATGTGAGTGTCCTATGGTGAGGTTGAACCTTTAGACTTTTTTATGAGGCTAGTTCTTCAGGTGCTTCACTTCATCTCTTTGGGTTTCTACTCTAAACTCTACTAATGGCCAAGGAGAAGGGGAGATATTACTTGAAAAGAAAACTAAGCTAAGGGAGGTGATGCACCGAAAGTAAGTGATCCACCTAGCTTGAGAAAGACACTAATTTAGCATAAGACAAGTTAGCTTACACAACCTCCTAACTAGCTAACTTGCATAAGCATTTCTTGAGCTAGGCTTACTGAACCACACATGAGGCAAAGAGGAATTTCAAAATTCACACCAAGCATCCATTAATGGTCAAAAAGCATGAGTTCAGAGCTGCAATTAACTGGAAAGTACCTGAAAACAAGCAAGAAAGAAGGGCAACAAGGTTGGAAGGATGCTTCTTCACAACGCTATTTGTGCACAAGCTAACTCAATGCAATTTTCAGACAAAGAGATAAGTAAACGCAATCTTTATTGCTTCAAAGGTCCATTACACAATGATTTTCATAGAGTGATTTTATCACCAGTCCGGGGATACATTTCTAGGCTTTAAAGCCTCTATTTATAAAAAAAAGGGGGGAAGAGAGAAATGGAGGAAAGAAGAAGTCGTAGATGGTTGGAACCTCCTATTATCCTTCCTTGATGTTTATAAATGTGTCATTCCAGATCGCTACCCAATACTCTCAAGCCCCTCCCATCTTTAAGACTTTCTATGGAGCGTCTAAAAAATCATGCTATGAGCAGCTAGAATGTTTTTTCTTGGCGTGATGCATTTAAGTGTTGAATGACAATTGCGGGCAATGAACCATGGCAGATGGGAGCCTTCATAACTTCTAGCTACTAGCCGCTCGAACTCTCCCATGTTTATTGAACATCCTTGTGCCTCTTATCCTTTACTGATTAGCCCTTTCTGCTCTAGTTGCACCACGTGGCAGCATTCCATTCGTTGCATCATGATTCTAGCGTTGTCAGACCAAGCTTAAGTCGAGCCCTTGGAAAATCTTGATTTACTCTATGCAGAGTAATTCGAGTTCTTTGGCCTCTTCAAATTCAGACTTTCTCAGATCCTTCGCTTATAAAGCCTTTTAAGTAGATCACTTTGAGAAACCCGATTTACTCTATGCAAAATAATTTGGGTTCTCTAAGCCTACTTACTTCAGGCTTGTCCATCTTGAAGTCTTCTTGCTTTATTGTTTCCCAAGTGTTAAGACTTTGAGCTTTTTAAACCTAGTTACTTCCAATGGCTAGTCGCTTATCCTAATTTTGACGTCCATTAGCCCATCATTTCCTTTGGACACTTGGTCTCAAGCTTCCCTCTCGGCTTATTTCTTTCAAGAAAATCTCCTAAAGGAATTTCTTTGAATAATTTATCTGAAGGAATTCCTCAAACTTTTCATAATAGACTTTCCCGAAGGGTAAGAGACCCTTCAGGCTTTTTGCATGTCCCCTCAAATTTTCATAAATGATCCTTTCGAAGGGAAAGATACCCTTCGAGAATTTTGAAATGGTCGTCCCAAAGGGTAACATACCTTTCGAGAAAATTGGAACTGTCCACTTGGAGAAGAAAAAACCCTTCGAAAAAGTTGAAGTGAACCTTCGAGAAAGTTGACTAGTCCCTTTTGCCTTAAAAAGACCCTTCGACATTTTGAAAATGCCCTTCAGATTTTTTGAAAAAGACTTGTCTCTTGGAGAACCTGAGAAGTATTACTTTTCAAGACCACATCAATTTTATTGGTCACCTTTACTCATTTCGAACTTTTGATTGCTCACAATTTATGAAGTAATCAAGTAATACTCCCTAGAGAACCTGGAATACACTGTCTATGAGTAATTCGAGTTTGTAAACCTAAATTACTTTTACTTATGAAACATTTAGAAGCTAAGCACTGCTGGGAACCCAATTTGCACTGTGCCTTCAAAAAACTTGAAGTTATCACTGCTAAAAAACCCAAAGTCCTCTCAGGCTTACCATTTTCTTGTTTGAAAGCTCCTTTTTCCATACGTAAGTAAACTTTGATATGTGGACCAAAAAATGGCCAACATTTCTAGCGATTTACAAGGAAACATCCCTGCTATACTTGAGAACTTAGCTCATTTGCTTTGTTCGATCCATTGGGTGTGGAGTCACTGCTTTTGCACGAAGCTGGTTCTTTTTGGAAATCTCCCTTGAAGCAATAAAGACAACCAAAACAAAACAAACTATGCCCATGGCACCTTAGAGAAGGGAAAACACACAATTGAAAAAGATATGCACCGGGGACTTAAAGGAAAACATAAAAAAAAACTAGAAGAAGCACACATAAATATATACAACGGCTACAAACTCTCAATAGCAAGGCTTTAGATGAATCCCATTGACTGGGATTGGTAATACCTCTCCATCTAATTGAGCAAGCTAAAATGTGTTATACTATTTGCACTTGTGGATCAAGTAAGGACCACTCCACAAGTTGTTGAACTTGGTATGGTTTCCTAGTTTGGCCTTGTTTGAGTCCCATTTGAGAACCAGGTCTCCTTCCTTGAAAGTCCTTGCTGTAGCTCTCTTTTCAAAAGCCTTCTTGATCTGAGCTTGATGTGCCTCCAATGTTTTCATTACAAGGTCCCTTATCTCCTCAAGCTGCATGAGTTTTGCTAATCTCACATTCATGGGTTCATCTTCCAGCAACTCCAGCTAATGGGCTAGCTTTAATGCAGGTAGCTTAAGAGAAATAGGTAACCTAACCTCCCTTCTATATACTAGAACATATGAAGAATTGCCAACAATAGCTTTAGGAGTTACCTGATCAACCCACAAGGCTATTTTTAACTTGGTGTGTCATGTCCTCTAGTTCTCCTCCATAGTCCTGATGATCCTCAACAAATTCTTATTTGTGGACTCAACCAACCCGTTTCCTTGAGGATAATAGTTTGAGGAAGTGCTAAGGTAGATGCCCATCTTTAGAGCCCATTCATTTATTTTCAAACCAAAGAAAGCCAAAGAATTATCATATATGATAGTGGTTGGAACACCAAACCTAATCACAATGCTGTCATAGAAGTCTAAGACTACACTTTCATTGGCTTCCTTCAATGTAATGACTTCCAGCCACTTGGTGAAATAATCAATTGCAGTAACCACCCACTTATGCTTTGCACTTGATGGGGGGTTGATCATACTAATGAAATCCAAACCCCACTGCATGAATGGTTTCTCCACTTGATCGGGTTGAGAGGGAATGTTGCTAACCTTTGCTTTCCTGTGAAAAGAGTGCATTCCTAACAACTTCTCCCCCATGCATAAGCATCCTTGAAGACGCTAGGCCAATTGTAACCAGCCCTCGTGATCTTTGTTGCAGTAGTCCTTAGAGCAAAATGACGTCCTATAGGCCCATTAAGGAAATGCTCCAAGAGCTTGGCAACTTGATCGTCATCTACGCACCTCAGGAGCACTCCATTGAAATCTTTTTAAAACAAAATCCCATTAACTAAAACATAAGGTATGGACTGAATTCAAAAATACATTTTTTTTGCTTTGTCCATATGTTGAGGGCACTCACTTGTTAGCAAAAAGTGAGTCATATCATGGAGCCAGCTAGTGTGAGGTGGAGGTGCATCTGCTTGTAGGTTATCTTGTGTCATCAAGATGACCTTTTTGTCTTCATGAATCTCCTCAACCATATGCTCACATAATCCTTTAACTCTTACTAGCTTAGAGACCTTGATTTCCACATCGTACTCTATGACTTTAGTAATCTAACCAGCATTTTTTTCGCTCAAATCCTTGTTAAGAAGGAAGTCTCTTACCCTAGAATGAGACACCATAAGGTGGATTTTGATGTTGAATAGCATTGGCTTAAACTTTTCGAGGCTCCTTACTGCTGCATGGACTTGCTTTTCTACAATGATATACCTCACCTCATACTCTTGAAGCCCCTGACTGAAAAATGCTAATGGCTGCTCAAGTTCTTCACCATTTCTTTACATCAACATAGATGATATATTATCAATATTGGCAAAAGCATACAAAATGAAATCCCTTGAGAAATCAAGATTCATAAGTGTCGGTGCTTGAGCAATAGCTTGCTTGGTAGCTTCAAATGTTGACTTGCCTTCATTTGACCAAGTGAACACTTGGTTCTTTTTCAGCATAGCAATGATGGGCTTGACTAAACTTGCAAAATTAGGGATAAATCTTGTCATGAAGTTTATATTTCCAAGGAAACTTTGGAGTCTCTTCTTATGCTTGGACATGGATAAGGCCAAGATGGCACTTATTCTCTCTCTTGGCCTTATCCTCTTAGGATCAATGGATAACCTTTCCTTTGAGATAATGTGGCCCAACAACGTGCCTTCATGCATGGTAAAAACACACTTTTTGGGATTCAATGAAATCCCATACTCTCTGCACCTTTCAAAAATTAGCCTTAGGTGGTCCATGTGTTCACTGGCATTCTTGGAGAAAAATTTGATGCCATCTAAGTATACCAACACCATTTGGTTCAACAACCCCTAGAAAGCCATCTCCATGGCTCTTTGGAAGGTAGCACCAACATTTGATGGACCAAAATGCATCTTTTGGTATGTATACGTGCCCCATTTAGTGGTGAAGATAGTCTTGTATTCATCCTCATCCTTCACCCAAACTTGGTTGTAGCTAGAAAAACCATCCAATAAGGAAAAGCATTCTAAACCGAAAACTACTTGAAGGAGTTGCTCCATAGATGGTAGGGGATAGTGATATTTCAAGGAGACTTTGTTCAAATCTCTAAAATCCATGCAAAGCCTAATCTCCCCACTCTTTTTTCTTACAGGCACCAAGTTGGCTACCCATGATGAGTGCTTGATGGAAAAGATGATTTTGGACTTGATCAACTTGTTAGTTCCTTCCTCATCAGCTCCTCAATATTGGGGTTAACTGAGCTTTGATTTTGCCTTACATGCTTGGTATTGGCCTCCAACTCTATAGTGTGTTAGGCTAGTTTAGGATCAAAACCTTTTAGGTCATTGTACTCCCAAGAAAAAATATCTGCATACTCTTGGCAAAGTGCTATGAAAGCATGCCTCTCAGCCTTACTGCTTACCTTCCCTAGCTTGAGAAGTTTGTCCTTGAAAATGAGGACTCTCTCATAGTTTTCCTCCTTAGTAGACATTATTTCCTTCTCTTTCCTCATACAGTCTCCCTCATGAAAAAGGTCCTTAAGTGTAACCAACCCCTTAGGAAGTTTGTTTGACTTTAGTTGAATAATCTGATCCTCATACTGATGATGCAATTTAGCTTGGTTGGAGGAGGAGAATTTAGCTTCCTATTGAAATAAGCAAATAATTTGCTTATCACTCTCAAAAAATTATCAATGGGCTTCATTATCTAGCATTGACGGTCTCACCACCACCTTGACATGTGGTTGATCCTTAGTTTCCTTCAACTCACTTGGAATGTCAAACTGAGCTCCTATGGCTGCCAACCTGTTAGCATGTTGGTTTTGATCTCTTGGGATAGCTTGAATGTTAAAGGCTTCAAAATCTTCAATCAATTCCCACACTCTATTTTCTTAGAACATCATCAAATCATTCTTGGTGATGTTCAAGCCTCTGACTTGGTTAACTATGAGCTCACTATCTCCATAAGCTTGTAGTAGTATGATTCCTATTTTGGTGGCTCATTGAAGGCCACAAATTAAGCCTTCATATTCTGATGTATTTGAAGAGCAGCTGAAATGAAACTTATAAGAAAAAAAAAGCTTGTTACCTGAGAGTGAAACTAACATTATCCTAGCACCTATGCCATTCTTGCTCCTTGAGCCATCAAAGAACAACTTCCACAAACCATTGGGGTCTTCTTTAGGTCTAATGAGTGATGACATGAGTTGATTATCTTCATGCAGTAGGTAGAAACCCATGTCTTTTAACTCAACACCTTCCAAAGGGTTGAAAAATTGGTTATCTCCCCATAACTCATCTAAGAACAAGTCTGGAACTTCTTCAGGATGAGTGTTCAACTCTTGGCAAATTGTAAACTCATCCTCATCAAGGATGGTACAATTGAGGCTTATATTATCTCATTGATGGGGTTCAATATGGAATTGTGCCATGGGTTCAGCTTTGATTGAGACCTTAGTCCCGTACCTTGTTTTGAATGCCATGTAAGACCAATCTGCTGTAAGGTAGCCCCCAATCTTGGCTCTGAATTCTCTGAAAAGACACAAAGCAAAGCGAGGAGTGATATCTATAATCAACACGTCTTGCACCATGGATACACTAGGACAAGCATGCAAGGTTAAGCTTAAATTCTTGATGATGCCTAATGTCTTTTTGGAAGAACCATCAAGTTGCAGGACTCCTTTAGTATGAGGCTCATACTTGAGGTTCAGCTGGTTAGCAATAGACTTTGGCATGACTAAGGTGCTGGCCCCACTATCCACCAAGCAGTTGTGCACCAAGGAATCACCAATGATCAAAGAGATGTAGAATGGGTGGGCTTGGTCACAATACTTGACCCTTCTCCTGCATGACTCTTGACTATATTAGTGAGGACTTCAGCTGCCTTACTTGGCTGCTTACTTGTAGCTATAGTAATACCCATCTTGGACAATCCTTCCTGTAGAATGTCTACTTGGCCAGGGAGGGAAAGCATGTCCCACATCAACACACTCACATTAGATTTCTTCATTTGCTCCACAATGTTGATTGGCATATCACCAAATTTTACCTGAACTTTGGGAGCTACTATTGTTGGCTTTGTCAATGGAGTGGTGATAATAAGTTCTTTAAAAACTTCCTGATTGTCACCCATATTCCTTCTCTTGAACCTTGTATTTGTTGAGACGAAGGTGTGAACTTGACTGGTAGTGGCCTACTGATTGGATGTATAACACTTCTTGCTCACTAATTACCATTGAGGCTTCTGGTTGGTTTAATCCTTAATCTGAGTCTTGCTCTTATGGAGGTTGCTCTTGTCTCATCATTATGGGTACATCTATGTTTTGGGCCATAAGAGCTTGGTTGTATCTGTAAGTAACAACCTGCTAACATTGATAATTAAACACCTAATTGGAGCCATTAATTGAGATAATGGATTTCCCAAAATAATGATTCCATGGCATTATCCCCTCAGCTTCCTAAGCCACACTATTCTGAACTGGGACTAAGGAGTTGGAAGGGCTTGTGACGTTCAAATTGTAATTATGTTGTCTAACATAGTTAGGTTGTCCCTATCCTTGGAAACCTCCTTTTTAGGATGGCCTATTTGCTTGATAAGGTTGCTACTGAGGTTGATATGGAGATTGATAAGGCTTGTTGTAAGCTTGCCTCTTGACATTGACCACATCATTTCCCAAGGATTGGAGCATGCTCTTCAAATCCAAGCAATTCTTCTACTCTTAGGAGTCATTGGATCCACTAGTAGAGGCATTCTCTTGCTTAGGTGAAGGTACAACAACAATTTTTGGTATTGGAAGTATAACATCGAGTGGAGGAATGACTGCAGGAGGTGGTTTGATCTCTAGAAAAAGAGGCATTAGAGGTTTGGGAGTAAGCTTGCCTGCCTGAACTAGGCAATTTTTTGCCCTGATAGCCACTTCATATGTATTTGGTAGTATGTTTCCTCTCATAGACTAGATCATTACAACTATGTCACTGTTGAGAGCCTTCAAGTAATACAAGAAAGAAAATTTTGGAGATGGTCTAACAGCTATTGAGATTCTATCCCATGCCTTCTAAAAACTTGTATTGAAGTCTTGCATGACTTCATGAGGAGCTCTCTTGATGGTGGTCAGTTGTTCTGTAAGTGACAGATGATCACTCTTATCTGCAAACCTTTTACATAGGGCTATTCCTAACTCATCCCATAAATGGATAGAATTAGGAGCTAGGCCCCTATACCAGTCCAATGCCTTTCCTTTGAAGGATATAGCCAATATCCTAATAACCACATTTTCCATTATGATATTATGAATGTTACGGAAGCTGGCTATGTCTGTTATGTGCTCAGTAGGAGTTACAACTTGGTATCCTATGTAATAAGGGACACTTCTTAGGGTTGATACTAGTATAAGATCATACTATGGTAAGTTCAAAGAGCTTTAGCAACCGAAGCTCACCAAAGTTATTT